>OX578272.1:219022720-220460220 GCA_951217065.1 Baccha elongata
GAAAGAAGAAGAAGAAGAAGAAGAAGAAGAAGAAGAAGAAGAAGAAGAAGAAGAAGAAGAAGAAGAAGAAGAAGAAGAAGAAGAAGAAGAAGAAGAAGAAGAAGAAGAAGAAGAAGAAGAAGAAGAAGAAGAAGAAGAAGAAGAAGAAGAAGAAGAAGAAGAAGAGGAAGAAGGAGAAAAAGAAGAAGAAAAAGAAGAAGAATAAGAAGAAGAAGAAGAAGAAGAAGAAGAAGAAGAAGAAGAAGAAGAAGAAGAAGAAGAAGAAGAAGAAGAAGAAGAAGAAGAAGATTTATAAACTACCGATCTGGCAGAAAGAAAAATTTTTGGCCAAAAGACTAAGTAAAATAAATGTTTTCATAAATTGTATAATTATATCGTATAGAGATTCACCAAAGTCTCAGATGGAAATGATGATAAACCTTGTGTGGAAAAATAAAGAGTTTTTGAAAGGGGAGATTTCTTAACAAAATTCTATAATTAAATTTACATTTTGTCAAGTTCCGGAAGTGTAAAATTGGTGTCGTTTTTCGGTCAAACATCTTATATTGCAAAGTTTAAAAAATATCTCAACTAAAGAGAGAAGATAATTTTTATTTTCGTTTTTTCTTAACTCGAATTAAAAATTGATGCAATTTTGTACGGTTGGTTTATTCTTTTCAAAAGTTGTTAAAATTTCCACAAATTACAGAAACACAAATGTTCTACTAAATCTTTTGATAATTTTTTTTCAAACTCGTTTAAGAAGAATTACTTAAACGATTTTGTGTCTCTTCATCTTCACATAACAGCGGCAGTCAACCGGTATCACTCCCATCTCTTGAATATGGGAAAATATATCCCTATTTCTCATAACATTGTTTGTGGTTTTCAAAGAAGGTTTGGTAACAAAAAATCAATAAACGTTCTTATTTGAAAGTCTTTCGTTTGTTTGTGATCTAACCGATTCAGCAAAATATGCCTAGAACCGTACCACCATAGCTATCTATCACAGCTTTGTTTTGAATCGACCACATGACGCAAAACCACACCAATAACTTATCATCCCCCAAAAAAACTTTTATATATATTTTTTGTCCTTTCAAATTGTCAATCGGGCAGCATTGAGAATAAATTTTTTGATGCCGGAAACACACATATCAACATCCTGTAGATATATATAACATTTTATAAGCTTTGGAAAAGGATACAATTTGACTGTGGACTGAATAGGCCGCAAGCTTTTGATTTTATCAAAAAACCTATTGGATTGATAACAAGACATTCTGATGTCAGTATTAGAATTGGAAATCGAAAGGATATAAATACCTTTGGGCAATGCTGACTGAGTTTATATGGGCGCTCACTGGTTTTGTCTGATTTTGGTTTATGTGTGCACATAAATAGTTCCGTATGTATTGGAAAATCGTTTAGATGGAAGTGAAAGAGAAATGTTACAGCACACGTTGTTTTCTTTAAAAAAAAGGATGTCTTATTGAATTTCAAATTTATTCGATTTATGTTATGTCACAATATATTTAGGTTTTAATGCCATACAGCCCACAAGGGCTTTAAACATTTTTACGATATTTCTTAAGGGCATACATTTTCATAGTTTCAGTCATATTGAAATTTATTTGGTACTTATACAATTCCGATGGTGGGAGACAAAATAAAATTAATGTCTGATGCTTGGCTTTAACTGAGTTTTAGTCTTTTTGCGATTAAAGGTACTATATGGGAAGTTAAGCATTCCAGCGACAAGAACCTTTAAGGGTAAAAATCATCCATTACATTGCGTTAAAGGAGAAAACGAAAATATTGGAAACATGTCTTGAAACGCTGTCAGTCTGACAGAGCCATCAATCTTTACCGAAATGGCAGCGAAATAATGATAATGATTTCGTAAAACTAACCTAACCTAACATGCTCAATCAATTGATGTCAATTACCGACTCCTAGTAAATTGAAATTTTCTCTTCAAGCTCAACCAGTTTGAAATCAAATTATGATTGTTCATATTAAGGTTATATTGACACGAGACAGGTTATATTATCAATTAATACAAAAGTCATAACAGTTGTTTTGTGCTTTATTAGAAATGAAAAGACGCGCAAAAGTGATGTTAAAATAATTTACAAGCATCAATCTGATTGATCAATCAATGATTGATTTTAGTCAATCAGAATGCATAAACAAACATCTGCACCTTTTCCGTGTAAGGGTCGCTTTAAGCTTAAGAAGCAGTTGTTGAAAACTTTCGCAAACCTTAAATTGAAGTAAAGGCCACATAACTTTTTGAATTCAGAAAATTCAATTTTATTTGAATTATTATTATTTTATTTGAGTTATTTTTTGGGCAAAAAAAAATTCAATTTTCTCTTAACAAACTTGCTCTTGGGGAAGTTACTTTCGTGTTTGCGACTGGAAAATTAATTTGACCAGCTTTTTTTATAAAGGAAAGATTTTCAATATTTTGAAATATTTGTCTTTTAAAAAAATCTTTTATAAACAAATGTATGGAATAAAAAAAGGTTTATATGAAAGATATACGACATAGTTTTCGGTAAAAAAATAATTACTTGAAATTTTATCAAAGTTTATAGTATTCTTTTCGAGAAAATTAGATTTAAAGGTTTTGGCAAAAAAAAACTTTCAAAAATTATATACTTTTTTTCTAATTTTTTCCCTGCGATTTTTTCTCGATACGGTTCTATGGCAGCTACCGTTAATAAGCTGATTCTGAAAAAAAAAATTCAAACAAAAGACATCACCATTGGTACTAACTCATTTAAAATTGATCGTATTTTTTTCGAAAAAAATGGAATTATCGGTTTTGACCAAAAAAACCTTTTTTAAAATAACTTTTTTTCAATTTTTTTTTTGCAGTTTTATTTCAGTTAAGCAGTCATTTTTGAATATTAAATTTCGTTAAATTCGGTGAAGCCGTTCAAAAGATAGTCGGAGTAATAAAAAACGGTTCTATGGCAGGTAATGTCAATAAGCTGATTCTAAAAAAAAAATTAGATGGTGGACATCATCATTGGCAATGAATCACTTATATAAAATTTTATCAAAATTGATCGCATTTTTTTTTCGTGAAAAATAGAATTATCGCTTATATGGTAGGTACCGTTATTTTTATACCTAGGTCAAAAATAAAAAAACGTCCGGGTATATTTTACTAAGTCGTAATGGTTTATGCCAAGTTTGAAGAAAATCGGCCCAACCGTTTAGGCTGCAGGTGTCGATACATCCAGACAGACAGACAGACAGATAGAATTGTCGGACCTACTGTTTTCGTCTTCTCTATCATCGTAATGTCATGTTTGATTGTCATCTCGAATTTTTTTTTTACGAATGCATAACTTATAGGCAAGTAAAAATGATAAAAATATGTAACAAAATATCGGTCTTATTTAAATAAAAAAAAAAGAACAAAATATATGTCAATTCATGACTTATTTATACCTATCAACGCAGACACGTAAACTAATTTACTTTTCCATCATCACTGTCAACGCCAACACTCCTGTGCACATTTCCATCACAATTTAATTTCAAAATCCATTAGAATGTGCTAAAAGGGTTATAACAGCGAACAAAGCTAACTAGATTTAATTTTACAGTACTGCCAGCTGTAAACCTTTCTTATGTTACAAATTTAATTTTTTATCCCTTAAGGGTTTAATAATGGCCTAGATACAAATAAGCAAACAGGATTATGCGCCTTTTATGCAAGAGCAATGTCGTTCATCTTAAATTAATGATGATAATCGAATTAAAGAATAAAATGGCCACTTTAAGTATAACACTCATAAATATAGCAATGAATTTAATTTATAAACCAATAAGCTTTCAATTAGCATGAAATTAAAGGAAATTTATTCCTTAAGGGAAAGGCAGGGTAAATGTTGTACAAACATTTTAATTATCTGAAAATGTTTAATCACTTTTAATATCTAAACAAAACAAAACCAAATAAGAAATGCCTCCTTATATTTAAAACTTTTGTCCGGACCCGGACCCCACAAACAATGTGTTTTGTGTGGCTTTAATTCGTAATTATAAACGTGCAATTTGCACAACACAGAGTAGAGTGTAGGTGTTTTATTCATAAAACTAAAAGATACTTACTGAAATGCTATCATTGTTATATTGACAATAGCTATGTTGTAGATGGCGTACGATATTAAACGGGCTTCATTATAAAGGGATTCAGCATTTCGCACATTGTAACAAACTCGGATGCCCCAAGCCAAAAAGAGAACTTCACCGATTGCCAAGCTGTGGTCCCACCAATTGTACGAACATTGTTTGAATTTTAATTTATCCTGGTCGTGAATCTGTGAAAATGAAAAGTAATAATAATAAAATGGATTTTTCTAAAGATTTATCTGTTAAAGAGGTATCTATATAGAAAGTAAAGTTGTTTAGTCTATAAAAAATATAAAAACCTACGTGACCTACATTAAGAATTTTAGATATTGGCGAAGTTTCATTAAGTTCAGAGATTTGAAACTACTGCTTTTGGCTATCAGATATGATATTCTCTGCATGAATTTGAAATTTATTTTGGATTTGAATTAAAGTTAAGAAACTACATAATTCAAAAATATTCAGCCCTATCGCAGACCACGAATCCCGAAAAAACTATCACAGCTCCCGACGACGTACTGAAAATATTGCTACGAAATTCGGAGTTAGGGAAATGTGGTATCACTAGCCCCGAATGAATAGAAAGTATGGCCGATTTTTCAACGAACAGATGTTGTGATCGGAATCAATATTAAAAACCCCCGCGAATACTTAGTAAAAAAAAAACCCGCGAATACTATAGAATGATACAAATAAACGATAAATAATATATTTTTTTTGATATTAAGATTGTATCATGATTCGGAAAGTAGTTCAGTTTAGTTCAGTTTCAGTTTAAAATTGTAAGTTTATTCATTATATATATTTTGTTAACAATCATACAATTCATTAGCAATGACTTAAAGCCGTCTGCCTGAGTGAACAATATTTTTTAATATAAATTTAATAAGAATAAAAAAAAATAAAAAAAAAAAAGTTTGAGCAGTAGAACTATTTGATTATTAAATATTCGTAAAATTAAAGTTGATATGTACTTAAGTAACTAGAAAAGTTCGTTGATGATTCTTTTGCGATAATTTAGCAGCTCCTTACAGAACTCGAATAATTTCATCCAGTCCTTCCCGTTTAAAATTTCCAGCACCTCGTACCTGTTGAGATAATTGACTCTCCAATATACCCTTCTTATTTCCCTCAAAATCGCACATTCGCCTAGAAAGTGGATTGTATTTTCTCTCACTCCCGCATTACAGAGATTACAAATCAGTGGCAGGTCTTCTCGATGTGGAACAAAGTTGAGACGCAGCAGCTCTCCCCTTGCTTGAAAAATAGTGGAGATGACCTCTGTATTGTACCGGTTACTAAAATAGGAGTTTTCTCCGAGTAAATAGTTAAGTGCTGAATAAATTTCTCGATGCACTGATTGTCTCGCCTTTTCTATACATCTTTGCATCATATCTTCATCAATAGCAGCAATAATATCATAGAAAATCCCTCTACATTCTTCTACGTTTGCAAAATTTAGTTCAAAAGTCTTTCCACACTGAATCGCCAACTCCTTCCAATCATTAAACCACAGTTTTCCTTTTGAAATTGCAATTTTTGTGATTCTTTTGGGCATTCGACCTTCGTCCATACCAATTGTTCTACATATATAGTCTGCATGCAGCTTCAAAGTTTGTATGTACAACGGTGATAGCCCAGTCTCCAAGTGAAGCATATATGAGGGAGTTGTCATCGGTAGTTTGAAAGTTCTTTTAAGGTAATATGATAAAAGTCTTTCAACAGTATCACTCTCTTTGTGTCCCCAGTACTGTGCTCCGTAGAATAAAATTGACTTTGAGGTTGCTTCGAAAATTCTGTGTTTGACTGCGTTTGGTACTGAATCGTTACTAAAGCAATTTTTCCACGTCATGTTTATAGCTACCTTGGACTTCATAAGTTTTTTTGCAAGATGTTTCTCCAGGCTAAGTGAAGGTGTTAAGGTGAAACCCAGATAAACGTATTCTTTTACCACTTCCATACTTTCTCCACCATACTGCCAACACTCATTCCTTGCACGCATTCCCCCTCCTTTTTTGAAGATCATGACCTTAGATTTGCCTAGGTTTACTGACAAGTTCCATAGCATACAATAGTCGCGAAGACGATTTATCATTAATTGTAGTGTTTCTGGAGACTCTGCTAGTAACACTAAATCATCTGCGTACATTAAGACTTTTAAGTTCCATTCATTCAAATGAATACCGCCAGGTAAAATGTTCGGCAGATCATCTATGTACAGTGAAAATAGAGTGGGGCTTAGCGCGCAACCTTGTTTTAATCCAAGTTCAGTTCCGAAGTAGGCTGAAAGCATTTCTCCATTCCATATCGCTGCACTTCTTTCCGTATACATGGCTTCGATAAATTTGAGTAACTTGTACGATAGTCCTTTGTTTGCCAGCTTGTAGAGAAGAGCTCTAATTTCAATTAAATCAAACGCTGCTTTAAGATCAACAAAACACGCATACACCTTTTTACGTTTATCCATATACAGCTCAACAGCATTTGCCAGCACATAAATGTGATCCACCGTAGAAAAGCCCTTACGGAAACCGGCTTGGAATTCCGACAAAATTGAGTTCTCATTCAGCCATGAGTTCAGTCTCTGCTGTATAACGCTTGTGAGAATTTTTAAGCCTGAGTTCAGAAAAGAGATTGCTCTATAATTTCCAACTTCATTTTTATCCCCTTTTTTGAATATTGGAAAAATAATCGATTTCAAATATTCGTTCGGAAGTTTTCCAGTATTGAAGATATGGTTAAGTGCCTTTGTAAAAAGAGTTTGGAAATACAGGTTACTGTATTTATAGAACTTCATAGAAATTTGGTTGGAGCCGGGAGCTTTATTGTCTTTGCTTGTTTTCAGCGCTTCTAAAACTTCGAGCAATTCAATATCACGGTCAATGTTGGGGATGTAGTTGTATGGTAGAGCATAGCTATAACTTGACTGACTTATTTCCGGATTCATTAGATTTTTAAAGTAGTAGAGAAGTTCATCCAAATTTGGTTCAACTCTGTTTGAACTTATATTTCCGTTAATAACGCGTACTTGTCTCCAAAAATCCTTACTATTTTGTATAACTCCCAAGATTGCAGCTTGTTGATTATCATATTCCATTTTTTTCTTGCGGCATAGCTCTTTGTACTTCTTCTGCGCTTCACGATATTGTTGTCGAAAAAAATCGGTACCAAGACGTTTAAATGTTTTCAGCAGCCCAAAAGCTTTTTTCCTTGCTTTTAAACATTCAAAATCAAACCATTTTTGAACGAAACTTTTTTGGAATGTGCCGTGATGTTTTTTTGGAGCTGCCTGCCACACTATTTGGTCAAGTACTGATGCATCTAAGTGATTGAAACCCATAGTTTCTTGTTGAACAAGTAATTGGTCAAGTGCCTGGATATAATTGTGAGAGTTTTCTAAAGTCCACTTCAGTTTAGGCAGTGAGCTATTATTTACTGATCTATTTTCTCTAATCCGATCTAAACCAATTGTTACTACAAGTGGTAGATGGTCAGAAAAAGGTGTATCCGCAACCATCATGTCATACAGTAAGGTGCACCAGTCACCTTTGATGAGGCAGTAATCTATTGTTGAGCTCCCTTGTCCACTGACAAATGTCAACTCTCCATTGCAATCACCTTTGCTTTTACCATTAACCACACAAAAACCAAAAGAAACACATAGGTCGAGTAATGCTCTTCCATTAGTATTGATGACGTTATCTTTCGACGATCGTATTCCTTCAGAAAATTTTTCAAATGTGTCTTCTTTGCCTATGCGTGCATTGAAGTCTCCAATCAACATAACATTTTCCTGATTAATATTTAGTAAAAAATCGAGCAACTTAGTATGATCTTCTTTCCAATGAGAGCAATTCAAGTAAATAGGCACTATGAAATGTTTCTTACTGTCAATCACCATTTCTAGAACTTTTCTATCAAATATTTCTTTTATAATGCATTTTCCCATGTTAAGTTCGTTTTTAAAAGCCAGCACCATTCCCCCGCTTGCACGTCCTCTTGTACTCGTTTTTACTGCTGGCACCCAATCGGTTTTGAATCCATCAAATAAGTTTATATAATCGGGAATTTGCTTATCTAAAACATGTGTTTCTATAAATATTATAATATCGTAATATCTTAAAAATCTATTATTTATATCTAACTTATTTTTTAATCCACAAATATTATATGATAAGATTTTATAAATGTTTTTATTATTAACAATGGTTTTTTCAGGACAGACGGCAAGTACCTAATTCACATCATTCAATTTTTCCCTATCTATATATAATCCCGAGCTGGACGCACCCATTTCTGCTGCTGCTGCTGCTACTACTCCTTGTGCGCTGAACTCCACCATCCTATTTGACGTTTGAGTCGAATTGACATTGACAGTTTGTTTTCGATTGTTTACTTTTGCTTTTTGCCATGCGTGTTCAAATTTCTTACCAATTCCTTCGATTCCGTAATTTTGTTTTAAAATTTGCAACAAATTTTCCTCGCCGCAGCTAAAGCCCGTTGTTTCATTCCAGGTTATGTTCATGTCGTCAACTTGCATTTTATCCTCACGTAGCACTACTTTTGCTTTCGGTACTTTCATCTTGATTTCCCTACGGAGTCTCAAAAGTTGCTGGCGTTTCTCTCGGACCGACGGATGGTAGTCACGAGACACAAACACACCTGTGTTCCGTAGAAACCTGCAGGATTTTAACACCGCTGCTGTTCTACCTGCGTCTGCAAATTCTACCGCGAATGAGCAAGTTTTCGTAGCTCCATTTGTACGAAGCTTGCGAATCACAGATCGCTCCATAATTCTGTCGTCTTTGGTTATGTTAGTGCAAACGTTTTTTATTTTGTTCTCTTCATCGCCATTTCCATCGTTGACGCGGAATATAAGATTCTTTTCGGTACTCCGCCTGTACATGAGCTCAATCTCGCTTTCAAGTCGGTCACACTTTGCAGAAAGATCCACCACTTTCGCGGAAAGCTCAACATTTTTCCCCTGAAGCTCCTCGAATTTGGAATGCAGTACAGACAAATCATCCTTAGTGGCAAGGTCTTTAAACATTATCTGCATTTGATCTTTCCATTCACGAACAGTCAGCTCTCCGAGTGGTTTGTCCATAACAATGTTGCAGCCAAATCTCTTGCTCGGTTTAAACAATTCTGGAGAGATTTGGGACAGAGGGCGTTTGTCCATAAAACAATATTGTGTGTGGATTTTATAAAATAAATTTTTCTTTTTATTGTTTGTGTGAATTTGTTTTACGGTGTTTTTTTGACCGCTGATCAGTGACAGTTATTAGGACAAAATTTTCTAGTTTTTTTTTTGTATTTTTTTTTTGTTTTAGCTTAAAATAACTTAAAAGAACTATAAGCCAAACCTGTGTTTTGTTATTTAAGTTTAGTTAGGTACCATACGGACACTCACTTATTTTTTTGCAATAGTTTTCAGTTTTTTCTTTAGATTTCGTATTTTTTTTTAAGAGCCGATCTTACTCACAACCTTTCAATTTCACTGTTCAATGTTCACCCCAAAGTATAGGAGCAGGACTAAGTTCCGTTGGGGTCTATAGTGATGTAGTTTTGTTCGTATTCGTAAAGTACCGTTTCGTTCGGATTTTTGTAACGAGGCACTCTGTGATAGGGCGAATTAACTTTCAGTAACGTTGAACATAAAAAAAATAAAAAAGACATTTTTATGTTCGCTATGATGTTTTCAAAACGATGTATTGCTACATGACACCAAAGAACACTCGCACCGTTAGATCCACCTTGAGAAGTAAAAGTATACTGTTCAGACGATGCTATAACTTTTGAATGACAGCACCTATCAGTTTTCTTGTTGTTAATATTTCTGTAGTAAACAGATGGAAAATACACGTTGAATATACACGCCATAAAACGCTATACTTCTCAAGTAGCGAAATAACAACTTGTGACAAATTTTTTTACGGCATAGTCCAAACATAAATTTTCCCTTTCGTGAATCCATGGTCATCAAAGAATAACTGATTCACTTTCAACTCTGCCATTAGAAAGCCAGGGTTACCACCTCCTGGCTCGATGATAAAATGTCACTACTTTACTTTGCTGAGAAGTCAAAATTCTGTTTAAGGGCCGGTTATAACCATCAGGAAAACGAAACAGGAAATCTTTTTCAAATCGATAATTAAGTATGTTCTGATTTTATTTGAAAGACAAACGCTACATTTATCGATGACATATGACATAGAATTATTTGGGATACAATTTTCAATAATGCACACATTTTTTGTAAAATTTTTTTTATTATATTCCTGATGGAAAATAAATAAATGCATTTTTTACGACTAAATAAGTATTTGTTCATCTCAAAATTTTATCATCACAAAAAAATTCTTTTAGTTATGTATTTGCCATCGATAAGTGCAACATTTGTGTTTTGAATCAAATGAAAACATAATAAATTATTGATCTGATCGCTATAAGCGGCCCTAATCCCATAATTGAGCGAATTTTACAATGTAGGCCCGAAAACGAAATATCATAGACCGATCAGTCTGTCACCATTCCTCATTAACACTTCAGGAAGATTGGTTGATATCGACCAATTGGTTGTAAGCAACCAAGCTATCAATCAATGGAACTTCAAAGACTTTCCTAGACGATACTTAATATTAAGGTCATGTCCTAGACAATGGAAATTCAATATACAATAAATATTAAAAAAAACCCACATCGGCAATTTTCTCTGGAAAAATGGGTATTGATAATAAATGGTGCTTATCTAAGATAATAACCAGAGGCTATACACCATCGGATATCGGATATCAGATCGCTGCCCGCATTTACGGGATTGGAGTATCGTAGACGAGTTAAGCTTATTCCAGTGATCAGCCATCATCAGCGTAGCTACTCGCTTGTCTCAGAGTCATCTTTGAATGGAAACCCAATTGGCCATACGACCATATTCTGAATTAATTTAAATCAAGCCCAAGCAAATTTTGAACAACAGTTTTCAAGTCACCAGCCCCTCAAAATCTCTTATAGCGTCTTTTTGACCACTGTAGCGTGTTCGAAGTTCTAAGCGTAAATAGAGGCGTTTGAAGAGGTATTATCTTAGTTAAAGGAAAACGTGATATCCATTATCCACATCGAAGCCAGGCAGTCCTTAAATCGCTTCGCTCGTGGCTGTTTTCACAAACTCAGTAACTGCCTGCAAATTTCAAACATCAATTGAAAAAAAAAACGCAAATTTCATTAAACTTTTTAGGTGTTGGGACACAGATACATTCTAGTAAATTGCAAAGCTGATTAATAAATGAAACCTTAACACCAATTTTACCTGTAGAAGGTGCAAACGTCTAAACATAGGTACCCTGGAGCCAGATATCATGAAGAAAACAAAAATTAGATGGACAAAATACCACTCTTTCCTATGTGCGCCGCCGCCGCCGCCGGTGATCACCAGTCGTCTTACCGAGGGCTCGCATGTAAGTTTGTGGGGAAGCTTTTTGGTGCAAGGTGTCGCTAGACTCATCTCTGTTGTGTTAGACCATATATGTACCTTAATCGTAACTTACGACAAAGGCAATTCACTGCAGAGTTATTATCATCTTTGCACGGAAAACAATGCCTTATAACATCAATGTAAAATAAATTGCAACAGCAGCAAAAGTCTCATTGCATAAATATGTCAATGTTGTTATCTTTGTGTAGTAATTTTTATCACAAAAATCAATTCGTTACAAATATATCCATCACATTAGTGTCGTGTCGTGTCGACATCCCCAGGCAATTGTATAGGTACCTATGTATATTCACGGATATAGTTTGAAAACATTATCTCCATATAATAACTTAATGATTAATATGACAAATTTATACACCTAGCATAAAATATTTTTTTTTCGTACAAGCTCCTGACATAAAGTCCAGAAGTCCATCAGCCAAATAGCACACAAAATAATCCAATTACGCTGTCAGACAGTGTAATTCATCAAATTATCTGATGTTGTTCCTGCTGACTTTTGTCCCAGAAACATTCTCAATTACCAACTACCAACGACAAGGTACTTGTACTGGGCAATACATAAACCAATACATCATTCCATCACCATCAGACATCAATTTAACTTAAGGGATACCTCTATACCCTCAGCAACTACCCATTTCCAACTCCTCAAAATGACAAACAACACTTTCCAGAACCTGCTCTAGTTATACATAGATATATTATAGATACACATTTATATCGAATAAATTATACCTTCGAGGCAACACATGCCAGGACCAGAATGTTGATTGTTTTTGTTTATCGATTTAATGAAACAAAACCCAGGAAAGTCGTTGGTTTTTCCTCGTGAAAATTCCCATTTGAGGACACACTCTTGCGTTTCGGGACTAATCATTCCAGGAACACTAGCTAATGTATATTTTGCCATATATCCAACATTTCCTATTTGAATATGACATGGCACCTCCACGTGAGGCACTCACTCTCAGCACGCGAGTCCTTTTACCAAATTGAACACAAAGTGTGCAAGTCAACGTGCCAGTTATAATTACGTGTTGCTATAACCGTTGTTGGCTCTATAATATTCTATTATGAGAGTAGCTCTATTGCTATTATCCACTTATTGTTATTTCCTTGCAAATTTGTCAACTTTGGATATTGTTTTCCAAGAAAATCTAACCTTTTCCTTGTTGTTCGTTGGTTTAATTGCATAACGAATAATATTTTTCAAAGGACTTTGATTTTATTTATATAATATTATTATGAGAGCCAAGGACAATACAACCTTTTTTTACGATAAGTGCTTGACAGTTTGATAACAAAATTTTAATAATAACCATAACAAAGAAAACAAACTTACAACTTCGGCAAATGGAGTCGCAGAAATAGTCCAAGTTCCCAAATAAATAAGCATTACCAGAAGTATGGGGACCATCCACTGGAGGAGCTGCTGATCGGTTAGTTTGACTTTGTGGGCTGATTTCACTCTATATGTCAAGGACACTCTAATGGAATGATAATGAAAAATAATGATAGAAGACAGATTAATGAATTATTGTTTTGTTGGCGTCCCATTAAACTTACCTCCAAGTCTTCATTAGCAATGATGTGTATGTTATACAGAAACCCATATGTCGAGTCCATTTTGTAGCAACACACCAGTAAGTATCTAAAATGGGGAAAATTGCTGCCATCTGAAAGTTGATAATTAAAATGCGTTTGTTTTAATTTGGGTTTAACGTATGCATTTTCAGAGTAGCGGTTAGGTGAGGGGGCATCCTCCGACACCTTAAGGGAAAAAGTTCCGAATTTTTTATTTTTTTTTTAAATTATTTTGCATAAGATTTTAAAATTTAGTATTTTCTTAATATTTTGACGAATTTTAAGATTTTTTAAAAATCAATTTTTAGTTATGTTAAGTTGTTGTGAATAAAAGGGGAGAAGTGTGGAAGATGCCCCAACGCGGAGCAAAAGAATCATTTTTGTTAAATAAGATTTTAAATGTAAAAATAATTTTCGTCGAGAGGTTTGTCCCTAGCCAGTTTAGTGGTTCAATGATTGCAACATTTCAAATGACTTCATATGATTTCAGGTGATTTCAAGCAGTATTTAAATTGATTAAAAAAATTTGTGATTGCATTGATTTCAAATAAATTTACTGGTTTCAAATGATTGCAAATTAGTTCAAGTGATTTCAATTTGTGATTTCATGATGGCTTTTTGATTTCATGATTGCAAAAAAACTTAAAGTGATTTCAAATTTTTAATAATTGCAAAATATCATTTGAAATCGATAACCAACATTTTTTTTTTAAATTCATCACTTGAAATAGTGATTGTTTTTGATTTCAACGTGATTTCAAATGATTACAAGTATAAGTGGTCAGGTGATTTCACTCGTTACAAACCCCTTGATTTTCGTTCAAAAATTGTTTTAATAACTTTTGTGTTTGTATCAAATGTGATACATGAACGCTAAAAACGTAGAAGGTATTAAAGGGCACGTTTTTATTCCAAAAGAAAATTCGTGAAGTAGAGGTGTAAAAAGTAAAAAAAAGCGGTATGGGTATACAGTGAAGATTTTTTTTTATATTTTGATCATATATGATACATGCACGTTGAAAAACTGGTATAAATAATTAGGTATAGCTGTCAGAAATATATTGCTTTATGCGTTGCGTTGCACTTTATTAGTAAGTGGTTTAGTTCTATCAGAAGTATCTCCAATTTGTGCATCAGAACGGATACCTCGATTGAAAATTATCCGATATCGGAGATAAATTTCTTACGAAAGGATACCTCGATAAAGCTGATCATCATATGACGTTCCAGTACAATTGAAACAAAGAAGAAGAGGGTGCCCTCAAAACTCCTGAACAAAATTAAATGTAACACCAGCATTTCAGTAAGCCTCAGACATGGAACAATCAATATCAGCAACCTTTTCTTAAATATGAATATGAGTTGGGGATGTGGATCAATATCATGACATTGTCGGAAAATAATACCAAAGAAGGCTTTAACTTTAAATTTTGTAAATTTTCTATTTAATCTTTCAATTATACTTTTTCCGATACTGCTATATCTTATTAAATGTATTAAATGTCCTAATCTACAAACAACAAAAAAAAAATGGATAATTTTTCAGATTTAGGTCAGCTTAAACCCTAAGGATATGCCAAAACTTTAGCATCAATCCTAGACCCTCGTCAACAAAAAAAAAGAGGATGTTATGTCATTCATTTAATCCATGGAAACGAATTTCATATTTTAACACTCTTATTCGATGGCTAACATCAATCTTTTCATTATAAAATAATATATTAACCCTTATCTTTAATCTATTTATAAATAAATCTCACTGCATATGTTCTCAAAAATATAAATAATACATTATACATCATCTATCTTCAAGGATAACCTCATCTATGTAATCGCTTAGGTTTGCTGGAGAAAAAAAAATAACATTACATATTCAACAAATAACTTTTTGTATTTTTTTTTGCTCTTCATGTTCTCAAGATTTAATCTCAAGGATAAAACTTGTTGAAAAGCATCTTATACTTCTCATATTCTCTTGTTTAGTAATACTTGTGTGTAAGACTTTAAGAACCATGTCACGTCTGACACTACATCTACATAATATTTACGATGGTAAGATGATTGCTCATGCAACACAAAAGTAACTTTAAAACCCGGAAATTTATAATAACTACTCTCGAGGTGGTAGTTTCCTTACCCAAAACTTTATTTCCTTTAAGGAAAAAAATACTTCCTTGAAATGGCTACGCATAGCAATGAAACCCATATCATATTTAATTGACACCTCTAAATTCTACCAACAACGTCGCGTACTTTTCCCTTCTAATTACCTTTTCCTTTTCAACAATGATTGTTGCCACCCATTTTGTATAACTTCCCTGAAGCTAGTGCTTTAATAAATTAATCATACTTTTCATGTGGTTACCCTTTAGTGAGCCTTTGATCTAAATATACCTCCACCTTGCCATTAAGAAGGTGCTTGTGTTTCCCCCTCGGCTCAAATTCTAGCAGTCTTTAAACCTCACCTTCAATTGACATAATATTTGTATGAACTAAAAGTCAGTGTAAGAATACTCAGGACAGGACGTAGTTATTTTAAAGTGAGGAATGGAAAAATTTGTAGAGTACAGTGGCTTGGAGGAATGAATATATCTACAGTAAGTTGTCATTGTCACCGTTTCAGCAACCTGCCACTGAAACATTCTGCTATTGGCTCATTTTTCAAATTAATGATATAGTTTCGTGCACAGGACTTAAATGTAGTGTTAACGTGACAAATAGTTGGTTCTTCTGTTGTAACTCCCAGGCAATATAAACTCAAGTGGTATTGTATTTACGGTTCCCCTGAGGGAACTTAACCTAATTTAATAATTATGTAAATTATTTATTCAAAATTTAATCGATGCGGCATTCTGGGGAAGGATAAAGTGAGGACGATAGTGTACGAAACAGTTTGTGTGTATTTGAGCAATTTATTGGTTTTTATGGTTAAGACGGCACTTAATGCATAGAAAACATTTTTGTAAAATGAGGAAAACGTGTCCGCAGTACAATTTTACCGTTAAATTGAATTACGGATATATTATAATTGGAGTGCTTTTATTTATTGCTACAGTACGACCCCAATAAAAACTGGCTTTGATAGGTTTAACTCATCGATATAAAGGAATACCTACCGTAAATTTTACCATTAATCACTTGCTAATTCTGCAACTTAAATAAAAAGGGGTTCCAAAAAGGACACTTTTGTTGGCTATAGTTTGCAATTTTAGTTGCTATTGTGCCTTATTAAAAGAAATTTTGGAATTTCACATTTCGGACAGAAATCAAGAACTGTTTTGTTTCTCATTGATGTGTTTTTTTTTGCTGTGTTTTTCATTTTAAATCAACTTTTCAGAAAAAAAAAGCCACGACTGGGTCGCACAAACTTTCTTTGGGGGACAAGTTACCTTCTTTTTATTGACTGAGAAATTCGTCGACTTTTTACCGTTTACAATAAAGAGCACTCATATAAAATTTTATTAAAATTGATTGGATTTTTTTACGAGAAATATAAAATTCAAATACATTATCTACCTTTTTCGAAAATATTTTTTCTAAATTTTTTGATTGATTTTTGTAATAATTTAATTTAAGAGTACTCTTAGAATATTAAATTTCCTCAATATCGGTTGAGCCGTTTCAAAGATATACGCTATCGAATAAGTACTGTTCTATGGCAGGTACCGTTAAAAAGATTCTCCAGAAAATTTTGTTTGCATGAAAGACTTCATCATTGGCATTCAATCACTTACATAAAATTTTGTAAAAATTGATCGGACTTTTTTCGGGAAAAAATTAAACTAACTTTTTAGAACAAAAACTTTTTTTTTAATTTTTCATTGCAGTGTCAATCAAATTTAAGAGTACTTTTAGAATTATTGAATTTCGTCAAAATCGATTGAGCCGTTTCAAAGATAAACGCTTTCGATAAAGTACTTTTGTATGGTAGGTACCGTTAAAAAGCATATTCGTAAAATTTTTTTAGATGACAGACTTCACCATTGGCAACAAATCACTTACATAAAATTTATTCAAAATCGATCGTATTTTTTCGAGAAATTTGGATTTATCCGCGACGTTTATACGGTAGGTACCGTTATTTGATGACATAGGATAAAAATAAAAAAAAACGTCCAAGGATATTACTCACACTTTTTGCCAAATTTAAAGAAAATCGGCCCAATCATTTAGGTTGTAGGTGATACAGACAGACAGACAGACAGACAGACATACAGAATTTGCAGACCCACTTTTTTCGACTTCGCTGTCATCGTAATGTCATGTTTGAATTTTTTTTGCACGAATACTTATAGTATCTACCTATAATCGCATCGAATATAAAAATGTTGATATTCGTTTCTGACTCAATAGTTAAAAAATAATTAGGTAACAAATTAAATAAAAAGTGCCAGTTATACAACATATTTTTGAAAAATATACCTAAATAGGTCATTTTAGGCTCAATCAATTAAAAATTGTTTGTGACTCCTCAATATATTAAAAAAACATTTGTAACATTATGGTTTTTGAGAAAAAGAAGAAAAACTAAATAAATTTTACTATATGGGCGGATCTAACAATCTATGTTTCTCTTTCATGATGCTGAGATGGATTTGTATGTTGTATTATGAGCAGCATGTTCCATTGAAAATTCGGTAAATATATTGGTTTAATAAATAAAAGAACTCAGTTTATATTGGATCAATTAGAAATCAATATTAAATCCTCATATATCCATGGAAAATGATTGTGACAGCAACTTTTTACCAACTAATGCTGACTGGGTCGTAGTCAAAATCAATCGTTAGATAATCATTTATAAATTCTGTATTCACATACAAATCTGTGACAACGTAGTTTGTTTGTCCACCCTATTTTCCACAAACCAATGTTGGCTTATCCATATTTATACTCAATACATAGGAAATTGGTTTGTGGCAATGTGGTGTGACGTACAAACTAGGTTTTCAGAAAACGATTTTATGTGTCAAATATACTTTCATATTTCCAAAATATGTTTTCTAAATGTCTAACTGGTTCTTTAACTATTAAGTCACAAAACTTTTCATATTTGTCACAAACGATTTACAATTATTTTTTTGGAAAAAATGATTTATAAAAAAAGTGTTTGCTAACTTGGGGTGATCTCCATTTTTTAGTTGACTCAACTTTTAGATTTTTGTTTCACCAATAAGATTAGTGTCATGAAACTACGTCAAGTTTCCTTAAGCTGCGTCACTTCCTTGAGCGGCGAATATAATAGGTGGATACAAAAACGCAAGAAAATTTCACATTATAAAGTTTCTTCGGGATTTCTGATTTTTGACAGGTGATTACGAGCATATTGTTGAAGCTACATCTGTCAAATTGGCATTCTTCTATTATTATGTCCGTCTCTCCTAATCAACAAAGCGTTCAAAAAAATTGCAAACAATACAAATGTTTTAAGAAAATGTGTCTCCTGTTCCAGGAGGTTGACCATAATTTCTATCGAAAAATCATCGACGTTGGCCAGGTCATAACCATCAACGGTGAGCGCTTTCGACTAATAATAATCAATTTTTTTATGCAAGATTGACACCGAAGATATGCAGCCCTATTCTGTTAAACGGAGGGGGGAACGTGTCCCGAAAATCAGTTCAGCTCTATTCTGTTAAACGGCAGGGGGAACCTTTCGTTGAAAATAAACGTTCGAAGGGAAACATTCCCCGTCGGTAACTCAGTTCAAAACACATATGTACACATACTTTTGATATTGGCTTTGCTTTGGAGTTGTGTTGCAACAGTTTGTTTATTCAAATTCAAAGACAAGAAACGCTTAATGGTAGAACCTTTATTGGCTCTTTTTAGGTCTACGAAAGCTAAACTAAATCTCAGAAATCCGCCACTATGGATGGACCCGCTGTATAGGTATAACGTGATGGTGTTCTTTTATTTCGGTTGAGTCTTTAAACCTTGAAGTATCGACGGCGGTGCGGCCTGCAGCAACTACTACGATGAGAACTAGAGCTGTATAGGATCGTGGAATCAGTTTCTGGAAAAGGACTTCCTTGGTCGACGGGCCAAAGTGGAGTTTGTGATATCGGTTGAACTAAGTCTTATTAACCTGCAACAAAATGAATGTTGCCACTATTGTATGTATATATACATTTCTATAGTATTTTCATGCTGAATAATCACCGCCTGGCCATCTTAAGAAACTTGTGAATAACACATTTTTAGGTTCGTGCATTTACTAGGTGTCTATTCTGTCATCCTAACAACAGTCGTAAATATACATGATTTTTGTTTTGTTTACGACTCTTGTGAAGGAAATATGGATTTTAGAGCCAATAAAATACATTAAATATTGTTGATTTGTTTTGTTGACGACTTTTGTTAGTGTAACAGAATATACACTTAGTAAATGTAAGAACCTCCAAATGTGCAGTTCACAACTTTCTTTATATGGCGCTGCTCCATGATTGTACTATAGAAATTTATATACAATGGTTGTTACCAAAAAACTCAACGAAGTGGCGATAATGAAAAATTTACTTATGGAGCTAGTGGTAGCGTATTCAATTGAAGTGAGGACGAACTACTTGTTGAAACACATATACAAGCCTCGGTAATGCATGATTTTAATTTTGACAACCCCACCAAACGAAACAAAGACAACAATTTTTTTTCTACAATCTGCGACTAGCGCAGTCAGTGCAGGGATCAAATAAAGAATGACTCCACCAACCGCTGTTTCTTCGGACTTAAAAGGCATTCTCTTTCAGAAAACCATCAAGGAATTTTTAAAAGATATATATAAGGTTTGAGATTAACTTTCAAGAAAATCGGCCTGAAATATACTGGAATTGTCGATATCCATATTGACATTGATTCTCTACTGTAGGTCGGTACATGATCTACAACTTGTATTCCGTCTAATCCAATAATGCGAATACAACTTGTATTCCGTCTAATCCAACAACGCAAATTTATATAAAATGTATAATATAAAAACTGAACTCACCTCCATGTACATAATGGCGCATCCAATTAATGTTATCAGCAAAAATATGGGACTCGCTACTTTGAAAACCTTCACTTTCCGATGATGGAATAAATATCCCGCCAACACAATAGTCGATAGAGCACATCCAACCGAAACGGTCAACAACGATATCCTAAGCAATTTCAAGAACATCATAAAACAAAATATCTTTTATAAGAGCCTCCTCCAAAATGCATTCAGCTTGTCAGTCTTACCTAAATGGCCAATTGTAGCTGGCCAGACATGGCTCTGGTCCGTGGCAATCGCCACATCCAGGGGCACATTCGTAGCACACGAAGACATCTGTATAATAATTGCTCAGGTTGTCACGTTGCTCCTGCCAGGCAATCTCCATGACGGTGCCATTAAAACCGTCCGGATGACGCACCGAATAGAAGCCACGTCTGCACAAGCACTGGTATGAGCCACGCGTCCATCCATTGGGGGTGGCAATGATTTTATTTGTTATTGTCGGTGATTCCACGGGAATGCGGTACTGGCACTACGTTATATTCGAGAATAAAAAAATGTCATAAAACAAAAATTGAACACTAAAGCTTTAAGGAGAACAACACAATATCACTTACCTCCATGGTGTCACGGTGGCATTTATGGGATCCGTGAAATGCTTGAATGTCACTTATGGACTCAGTCATTTGGGTATCGACTAAATGAAAACGACGCGATTGTATCTGTTGGTAATTGAATCGATATTTAGGTGATTCACATTGATTCACTCGAAGACCTGTCACATCAATGTCAATGCTAATAAAACCTCTTAGGCCATGACGACCGACTGGTGGAATGGCTATGCTGTAGGATAGGATCCATTTGCCAAGGTTGCACGACAAATAGGGGAATGTCCACCAGCCTTTGTAATAGATGTTTGGTGGGCTTTTAGCGAATTTTGGTGAATGCAAGGATATTGTTGAGGTTTCATCGTCATACCTGTAATTATTAACATTCTAATATGACTTCAGGTAGATCAAAGTATTTACGTTTAATGCAAAATAATACCTATATTATATTTTATTTTATGTAATTTTTTTTGTGCACGGAGCTAAGTTTTTGAGGGGCGAGGTCTTTTCATTTCTTTTTTTTGGTGGATTTTGTATAAAGCCTAGTTAAAAATTTTTATTTCTAATTAGAAACTTAAAAAAAAAAGCTAAAACTTTTATATAAAAGTACCCGCTAAAGTTTTTCCCAATTATCTCAATAACAGTTAAGGAACTGCAAAATATTGATCAAGAGATTTTTCATGATTTTTATACTTTTTGAAAAAAGTTAGTTATTCATAAAAACTTTAGAGGCATCTGGCAACCCTTTGGCTGAAAACAAAGATTGATAACATCTTTTTATTGAAATCGGAAAAATGGATGGATGACGTCGGGCTTAGACGGCTCATGGTGCTTATCTTCAGACTTACCAGCTGTGACAAAACGTCTAATTAGTGGGGGGAGAGTAACCTATTCCAAATTTACAAGGGGAAGGGTTATACTTGAACATTGGATAGTTATCGTTCAATCAAATTGATGCCAGACACCATGAAGATCCTTGCTATCTGATAACAAGTGCAGGTTTTAGTCAATAAGACGGTTGACTTGAGATTATTATGCTAATGTAATAAGACTTCACGGTGTTGTTCATAGAATCAGTGATTTTATTTCTGATTTTATTTTATTTAAAGTGCAGGTTTGCTCGAGTACAACGAGTATTTCTAAAGTCAACCCGATGAATCGCGCAATTATAATCCTTTGGTGAAGAGGACAAGTTAGAAAGTTGTCGTCCCATTTGAAATCATTAATATTGCCAAAAAAGAAGTAAAAAAAAAGCAGATAAGATTTTTCTAGGAGATTTTGATAAGATTGTTCAAATTATTCGAATTACCTTTACTCAAGGTGACTCTGGGTATAATTCCCAGCCATTCTCAATTGCAGCATATCTATCTGTCTAATAGGTCTTACTCGGTTATGTTTAATGGATGTGTCTCAAATAATTTGTCTGTCAATTCCGGAATACCACAAGGCTCTCATTTCGGCCCTATTATTTTTATTTTATTTGTCAATGATTTACCATCCTTCCTAAAGTCTTATTTAAGTTCTGTTCAAAATATCAACAATTGTGAAGAGCTCCAATGTGATCTTGATTCTTTTTATAACTGGTGTAAACGTAATTTTCTGTTTCCTAATATTGACAAATGTAAAACTGTAAGCCTTACACAAAAATCTTCTATAGTGACGTTCAATTATAGTTTGAAAGGTAATTTTTTATCAAATGTTAATGATGTCTCTGTTCTTGGTGTTTTATTTGATAAAAAACTTGAATTCATTCAGCACATTAACAATATAGCAAATAAAGCCAATTCCGTTCTCGGTTGGATAAAACGAGAGTCAAAGCGATTTTCGGATCCCTTTGTTATAAAATAACTTTTTACAACATTTGTCCGGCCAATTTTGGAATATGGCTGCCAGGTTTGGTCACCTCATTATGACTGCCATAAGTCAAGGTTAGAACAGGTGCAGAAAAGATTCCTCAGATTCGATCTTAGGGGTTTAGGCTGGCAAAATCCTTTTGAACTCCCCCCTTATAACAACAGACTCCAACTCATTGAAATACCATCTCTTGAGAGCAGGCGTTCATATTTAAGCTTTGTGTTTATTGTTAAGTTAAAAAATGGAAAAATTGATTCTTTGCACCTCTATCTCGTCTTCATTTTAACATTCCTCAAAGAAATTTGAGAAATATATCGGACTATGTGCATATACAGCACTATCGTACCAATTATGAACGATTTTCTCCATTAAATAATATATATAAACTGTTTAGTATATTAAATTGTAATATGAACTTGCTTGATATACAACTATGTATACATCAAAAATTTTAAATGTAATTTCTTTAGAAATGCTTGTGTAATTTTGTAAAATGATTATTTATCCTTATGAGCTAGACATTTAGCAAACGTTAAATAAATAAATAAAGTTAAAGATCACTTGCCTAGATAACTTGTCTAAGAGATGGATGCAATTTCAATCATATCCAAGTCTACACGAAATCAAATCATGGATCAATACAAAATCAAATCTCTGAGTGAACGGGTTATAGATGGTATTGATCAACTTTGAATTTAAAATCTTCGTACATCTATGTACCTACTGATATATATAAAAAGAAAACCATACAGCCCTATTTTGTTAAACGAGGAATAGAACGTTCGATTCACCTCTTCGATTCCCGTTCACTCGTAGTCTATATTCTATTAAACGCCGGGGGAACTACTTTATCAATTTTAATTTCGAATCTTTCGAATAACAATTTTAATTGAAATGTCACATTTATACATATAGGCATAAAAAAAAAATTGAAAAATTAAAACTAACTTTTCGGGAACAATTGATGTGAGAAACGCAAAATAACATGAGACATTTTTTTTTTAAGTGTCTGTAAGTTTTTGAAAAGTATTGTGTATCTGTTTTGAACTGAGTTACCGACGGGGAATGTTTCCCTTCGAACGTTTATTTTCAACGAAACGTTTCTCCTGCCGAACACGGACTTTTCAGTGCCACCGTTTCATTGCCGGACACTTCACCGCCGACATTTCTCCACAGCTGTTTCATGTTTATAAAATTCGTTGCCGGTGTTTCACCACTGGACATTTCATTGTCATTTTTTTGCCACTAGACATTTGAATACTGGTCGCAGGTAGGTAATTTTCATTTTTTCGTAGTTTAATAAATTGTTAAATAAATTGTAAATGATAAAATATCTTATTTGTTTTTAAAAATCATAAAAATAAAATTTATTGTGAATGAAACCAATTTTTTATTAGAATTTACACTACTTTGCCTGCAGTAAACAAAAATGTTTCGGAACGCACAAACGAACACAAAATGACGGTCACTAAATATCTGACTCTGCAATGGCAGCACAGAAATACCCAGCACTGAAAATGTGGCACTGAAATATCCGGCACTGAAACTTCGGTGGCGAACAGTCATGGACCATCCCCCTGCCGTTTAACAGAATAGAGCTGAACTGATTTTCGGGAAACGTTCCCCCCGCCGTTTAATAGACAACCTTTTTCTGTTAAACGGCGCGCGGTGGGAACGTTTCCCGGAACTCAGTTCAGCTCTATTCTCTTAAACGGCAGCGGGAACGATTTGTCGAAAATAAACTTTCGAAGGGAAACATTCCCCGTCGGTAAATCAGTTCGCTATTCTCATAAACGAACGAATCGATCAGCTTTATAGAAAACTTCAACTTTTAATCCGCAAGTATTTTGTTGCGTTTGTCAAGTTGAAAAGACGTTACTTGAGCAAAATATAAACAAAAATGTAATTGAAGCGTTTTGGGTAGAAGAAGGGGGTAAACATTTGCATTTGCAGTGATAGTAATTCTAAGTCCATTTAATTTAACACTTTTATAGCAAAAATTAAAATATTAATCAGACACACATGCCATTACCGTACATCACACTTTCAACACACACACAAACACTTTTTAAAAAACTAAACCACACTTTGAAAAAAACCGTCTTGTGTTCTTTTGTGTGTCTCACTTCAATTGTTACACTCCCGAATTTAATTTAAAAACTCGAAAAAGCCGCGGCGGTATGCAATTATTAAAATTTTGTTTCATTTTTTGAACAATTCGTTGAAATATTAATGACATTTCAATCAAAATTTATATTCGAAAGATTCGAAATTAAGGTTGATAAAGTAGTTCCCCGGGCGTTTAACAGAATATGGATGACGAGCGAACGGGAATCGAAGAGGTGAAGCAAACGTACTATTCCCCGTTTAGCAAAATAGTGCTGATAGAGATGATAATTCGTTCTTTCTATGTTGATTTTTGCCCAAAAAAGTAGGTTTCGTCATGCCGTCCCTCGGTCTGTCTGTGCGGATGTGCATATGTGCGTATGTGCGTATGTGCGTATGTGCGTATGTACGCATGTGCGTATGTGCGGTTGTCTGTTCACCGAGCTACAGCCTAAACGGTTTGACGGATTTTCTTCCAACTTCGTGTCTAGCTCTTTTTTATGATTCGCTAGAGGAAGAATTCGAATTTTTAGCCCGGCTATAACGGGTACCTTCCATAAGATGGCATTATAAGTATTTGGCTAAATAACGGTTTTATGCTAGCTACCATAGAACTTGATCTCTCGTTTAGGCCATTTTTCGATGTCTTTTGCCTTTTTACATACTTAAATATATTGAATTTTTCGTAATCCCATAGTTTGCTACAAGAGCGAAATCATGCAACCGAGTCGTGCATTTTATTTCTCTGGTTGTACCCCATAAACTATAACTTTAATTTAAAAAATGAAACAAGCAAACTGAATCAATAAAAAAAAGCCTTCTCTCTGTAAGTTCAATGGAAAATTTTACTCAAGGACATGAACAAATAATTTCAAAACAAAAAAACTGTTTATAACTTGTCACAACTCACTACTTGTGCAGCTCCCATAACATTGTTCCTCCTACATGTGAAGATATGATTTTCATTTTTGCCAGGAATAAAATCAAAACAATGTTTAAAACTTTTGTTTCGAGCAGATGACATCCTTCAGACAAATGTTTCCATTATGAAGTTTTTTTTTTCTTTGATCCTCAACATAAAATTCAGTGATATATAAAATATATATATAAAAAAAAATAATAAAGCAAAACGAACGAGGCAGCATTGTTTAAAAATGTAACTAATTGAAACGACAAGAGGACATTTATTATTTATTGCGGTTGCTGTTGGGACTTAAGGTTTGCTTTTTTTCTATATTTTTTTCATTTGTCTCTATTGAACTTGTGGGTTGTGTTTTGTATATACATTTATACCTAAAAGGGTCTTTCAGAAGTGATACATGCTAGCAAAACAAAAAAGAAAATAATGAGAGGACTTATTAGAAAATGAGATGTTTTTTTTTCTGTTGGATCCCAAACGTGACCTCTTTTTGCAAATGATTTTTTTCTTAAACAATCTTAAAATCTGACAAATTAAAGGATAATAAATTACAGTCCAGAATCATATTCTTGTCCCTATTTGGGTGAATTTACAATACGGACGATTTAAACAAAAAGTCTGAAACTTGCTAGGTTGATAAAATAATGGCAAAAATACACATCCAATCCACAACAAAAATGTTCTGTCTGCTGTCACTCTATAGACCATATATGGAACTGAATTTTTAGTGGAGACCTTAAACTGCTAAAGAGCAGACATCATGACAATTCGCATCAAGGCTAAATTCCCCAAATATACCTAAGCCTCACATGCGCTCTTGGTCCACAAAGGAGAAAGAAAAGGACAGCGGTGAAGAACATTACGAGCTATTGGGCAATACACATGTACAATGCCTTAGCTATAGGAAACTATAATTGTTTTAGGTGATTTTAACACCATGCTTATGGAAGTGAAATCGGAAGATATACAGCCTTCAGGACACTTCCAATAACGGACACAGATAAATCGATTTTGCTCTCGCTGCGGGGAGAAAATTGGGGTTCCCATAGTCCGCAGTTCTCGCAATTCAATATATGCAAGGGACATAGCGACCTCCTGATAAAACAACCGTCAACCAGATTGACTACATTGCAATCGACGCAAGGCCACTTCCCAGGAGCCAACGTTGACTTGGGCCACTAGCTCGTTGTAGCCAAGAAAACGTTACAGATATCTAAACCATAGCCAAAACACTGGAATACTGTGCGGAAATTCGATGACAGCTTGCAACAGTTGCAAGAGATTACCAGGTTCTTTTCCGATCGAGTCATTCGTTACCTCATAAATATAAAATATTCCTATGCTGCCACTTTCAAGCATTGAGAATCTTTTTAAACGCAAGAAGTAATCAAAAATATGTCACCTCTGAAGTGCTGGGCTTTATACGACCACCACAACGAAGCCATCAGTCTTCAACATCTAACACAAAATCTTCTCTACCGTTCGCCATTCGCCAACAAATTGATAAGTCTGCATCAGTGTGGCTTTATAGGCAAGGAAAGCTGAAAAAAAAATTAGAGAAGAAGATACGCTGTTAGGCGACTTCTTTAGCATAATATTTCTTGAAAGCAAAACACTAACGTGAACGATAAAAGTACAATCTTTTAAAAATCAAACAGGAGTTCTCGAATGATTTTTCCTAACGTTATAGCAAAGAGCCCGCAACAGAGTTTTTGAGTCAGAGTTCTTGTCACGTTGATAACGGATGCTTTCTTCTACCAGCACGTAGAAGAAAGCATCCGTAAACGTATTAAAAATGTTATACTTAAACGTTACAAAAACATAACAAAAGAGTTTTGCTTGTTTCAATCATTTTTGTTCTTCCCGATATGAAAATTGTCTTAAGGCTAAGTTACTGGCGAAAAATTCATGGCAGTTTGCAAAAAAATTTAAATTACCTAATTGAAATAAAAAAATTTATCAAGATATTCGAAGATTTTCCTCCTACGGAAAACATATTCAGTAACTATGAATTCAAAATGAACCAACAAGGAATGTGAAGATGGTTTATATCTCACTTTGTTATAGAATTACGACAAAAGAATTAAATCCTAAAAATCAAATGGAACAATAAACAACATTGTGCTCCATTCACAACAGAGAAAAAGAATCTTAATATTGAATAGCATAGCAACACAAAACTATTAAAATCCAGATGGATAAAATCGGCAATAAATAAAAGTTGAACAATAAATAGAGAATGAAAACTAAATACGTCCGTATAAATTAATAACGTATGATCCTATTTGTGAGATTCTTTCCAATAGAGAGAATTTATTATTGTATGTAATGAAACTTATAAAGCAGACACTTGGTTCATCTGCAATTCCGGATCTTAATAATAAACCAGAAGAAGCAGAAAACTTGCTCCTTTCTCGCATGCACGGAGTGCTCTCATGTCGTTACTCCTCACAAGCTTAAGCATCCGATAAATACACACATTTCCTACATAACGCACGCTTGCTGCCGCCCAACAAACGATAATTGCCACACCATAAACTTTCTGTTATTTCGTACCCACATTCTGTCGAACGCAAAAGATTCACCTAGAGAATACAACTTGTTTTGCAAAAAATATATAAAATAAAACAATAATATACATGCACAATGTACATGTTACATATCTATATAAATAGTATTCAGCTTGAAATCTATTAGTTCGTACACATGAACACACTAATAAACTGTTATTGTAAAGGGTGATCCAATTTAAGCTTTCTGTATTTGAAATATTTTGTTAGGTTTATTGAGATCTCGAAAAATCTATCATGCCTATTACTGAATTCGCAAAATTTCACTCCCCGGGAGTCGGTTGGATCCGCAGTGGATTCGCATTCGCATAAAATTCTATTATTGAATCCTATGAATGAGCTGCATTATCGATCCGCGAACTACTTTTCCATTTTTGAAACTGCATTAACGTGGATGTCAAAAGTTGACATTGGGCGCGTACAAGTGCACACGAGAAAAGCAATCTAAGATACTTTAGTATCGTAAAATATCTAATATCGCAAATTAAACCTTTTTTAATGATTTTAACGCCCAATCTTAATCCGTCAGTGTTTCAGTAATCACTGGATCGATTTACAAGGTAAATATGCTCTTGGATAGAGGAAATGTCAAATTTGGTCATGGGGACTATATTTCTAGACAGATTTCCACGGTTTGGCAAAAAAACGAAACCAAAGTTGGCAAAAAATAATTATTTTTAGTAAAATATTTTTTTTTCCGCAAAATGAGCCTTTTCTAATGATTTGAACGACCAATCTTAATCCGTCTGTGTTTCAGCAATCACTGGACCGATTTTCAAAATTCATTTGCTGTTAAATAGAGGAAATGTCAAACTAGGTCGGGGGGACTATATTTCTGGACAGTTGTCCACGGTTTTGCTAAAAAACGATACCAAAGTTGATCTTCCTAAACAAAAACGCATATGATGTTTTCGAAAACGGCCATTATTGTCAATTAATTATTAGACATACGTAAAAAAAAAATTATGCGTTTCAACGATCCAAACATTTTTATTTCTGTTTTAAAAAATTCATATTTGTTAACTATCTTCTTTTTTTGATATTTATTGGATAAAAATCTTCATCCGCACCAATTTTACTGCGGATTTGCTTTTCCAAAATTTATATGGAGCGCGGATGCCTTTCGTTTTCAGTAATACCAATTTTACGAATACCGTTACCGACATTTATTCCCGCGTATTGCTTACGGTTCGCTAATAGCAAATCTACCAAAAGTGAGTAAAACTCCCTCCGCAGCTCATTCGCCGGATTCCCTAATAGGGCTGTATAATTCTATTATATATAGTCTTAGTGAGAAATTTAAGAACTTTTTACAAAATTTGGAGATGTTAAGTAGTCTGAACTAACCCACTGTAAATAAAAAAGTTGTTAAAATGCTATATGTATAAAGGGTAAAGCAGGGCCCTAACACGTTCCTAGGACATTTTTCTCGAATTTATCAAGGGAGCTTTCATCCGATATTGAAGTAGCACACACAAAAAGACGTAATGTAATGCAGTACAAAAATGCCCGTGGAATTAAATATAACACGGGTCCTAATTCTAAAAATAGTAAACCGTGTATTTACTTTATTTGTAGTTATTTTTATTATTATTATTTTATTTTTATTATTATTATTTTATTTTTATTATGAAATTGGGTGTTGGATTCGATCACACGCCTCAACTATTGAACGGATTTGTATGAAGTTTAAAAAGTAGATGAACGAAACACTATAGATAAACACTAGATACATTTTGAAACTGTTTTCTCGTGGAATAGAAAAGTCGTAGCTACATATGTATAACCACGAGAATACAAACAGAGGCATCTTTAGACATTTGGCGATGGGATCATTAGGATTTGGGGGTCAAAATGTACAAAACAAATTTTTTTAAATTTTCCCGGTTCGAATATTTACCTCAAATAGTATTTATTTTTGTTAAGATATCGGTAAAAAAAATATATAATGAGTTGCTGGACCAAAAGACCACAGTTTTAAACAATATTTGCGTTGTGCTGAATATATTGGAAAATTTCAAAACAAAAATAATTCAATTTTTATTTGTGTTTAATTTATTATTATGTAATTATATACATTAGAAGTTCTCCCAAAAGTTTTTTGCAAAAGTGCAAAACAAAAATGATTTAGGTTTTTTTTTTGACATAACTTTTGCCCCACCTTATATGGCGGATGATTTTTACATAGTTGTGGAATTTTTCAAATATCATTTTTCTGAAAAAGAAAACACGGGTAATGCATCACGATTTAATGTTCAGGGGTTACGACAGACGCGCCAAGCTGTTTCGGAAGCACATAAGTCTCTAGAGAAACGGCAAAAAATGCCTTTTGGATTTATTTCTATTGTTACATATATCAGTAGATTTTGAACCATGAATCATCACATATATTTTCAAATCATAATAGTCAATTTAGAAAGCATCTGTCAAGGTATTGGTCGCACACAAAACGCATTTGAAGGCCCAAACTCATCAATTATATATGCCTCCAGCCAAACTCTCCCGATTTCAAATTAATTCTTAGGTTTGAGTAAATGCCATCTTCCTTTTTGGAAAAACTTGCCACGCCATTAAGTGGGATTTTGCTGTCCCAATCGATATTTTTTTTCTCAGTTTAACTTTTCATATAAAGAAGCATTAACTTAATTCTAAAATTCTAACAGCAACAATTTTTCAATATATAACACGAACAAAAAGGCTTTTAGCACTCCAGAGCACCGATTAATCCTATACCCGCATTACCATCACACCATCATAACTTCCGTTTAAAAAATAAAATACGAAAAATCTTTAAGAAGATAAACGTCCTAACTTACCATGGATAGCTGGATACTGGCTTCTTTCCAATTTGCAGTCCATCTTCTTCGTATCGTGTATATTCCCCAGCATTATTGTCTTCGTTCTTAGTCCACCAGACGTATGACTGCACAGCTCCATTGGTCATATTTAAGGCGATAATTCTAGCACCATTAATGTATTCGTCGGAGAGTAAGCCCTTAGACAAAGCATCAGATAGTCCTTTTAATATAAAAATAATGGAAGAATCATAATAAGGAAAAATGATTATTAAAATGTATCTGTACAATTTATGGATTTGATTTGAATAGAAAATATTTTTTTTTTTTTTTTTTATTTTGCTAAGATCAAAATTCAAGAAATATTCAAAGTGGATTTGTTAAAAGTCACACACAATATAATGCTTTGTCACCTTCTGGCTTAAAGGTAACAACTTTCAAATAAAGTATCAATTCACTTGGAAGGAATAACATAATAACAATTTGAAGTAACAGCTTTTCACGCACCACACTTCGGTTTTAAGACTTCAAGACAGTACCAGGATATCGTTAGATATTTGCCTTGGCAGCCTTAATATGTCTCCTTCTGCATCTCCTTCCCAACCAATATCATCAAATCTGTCTCCGTTCACCCCATTAGGCAAGAAAACTTGTGTGCTTCATTTGTTATGTATATACACTGCAAGTCATAAGGATAGAATCAGGCATTTTCGAGAAGTACAACTTAAATTTCTTTTATATTATGACAGACTGAATTCTAAATTTTAATGCACAAGAAGGAATGTTAAATGTTCAATACAAAATACTGCATTAGAACTTCAAGACGAATTCTAATGGTATAGTAGAGATAAAATAATCGATAAATCCATAATTTTGTGAGATTTAAACGCGTCATAAGAATAGAAGCACTTAAAAAAAAGAACGAAACAGAAATGCTACAATTATTCTTTATTTAGTTTTTAATTTATACCTATATTTTGAATTGATTATTTTCAATAATCAGAGTTTAAAATAACTTAAAAAAATCCACCATTTAAGCGCATTATTCATCGAAGACAAGTAGTTCAGAAAAATGTTACTCCTGGCCATTTTATTGGCAAGAATTTACCCTTCCTTTGCTACCGTTTAATCTGCATTCTTCACAAACTTATTGTGTGAACCAGTCACATACTTTTTCCATTGCGTAGAGATCTATAGTGTACGGTGGTGAAACCAAAAAATGTATACAATTTGGCTCTTAATGAATGGTTTTGCTAATCAGGATGTGAGTATAAAGGCTTTGTCGTGTTGAAAAAATTCAAGAGGTTTACCCAAAAATATCATACATTTTCTTTAAAATTTCTTCAAGCAAGGATTTGTAGCTATTTCCATTAATTTTTGTGTTCTGTATCAACAAGTCAATGGTTCTATAGTAGGATTTTGCACCTCCACCACTACGCTCCTGTTTTCTTAGATAGTGAAAAAAAAAATAGTTTTAAACATTCAGCCCATTTAAAATACACTTTTTTTTCATCAGAAATAAATATTTTCGACAGTGTCGTTTGAGCTTACCATTTTTGAACATTCCACGTTTTGTTCTCTTTGGCAAAACACATCCTATGCTTCTTTCTTAAATTATTTAGGGGTGTTTTTTCTTAGGCTTAAGATGCTTTAAACTTTTAGCACTGCGGATAACATGGAGAACCGTTAGTAAATTTCCTTCAATGACAGCCTTATCCCTGATATTTGGTGCTGATAGTGCTGTAATCGATGCGATTCTGGGATTATTTTGTATTTTTCAAAGCTTTAAAGCAGCCAATAACATTTTTTCATTCTATTTACTCCTGCAAAATGACGGGTTTTCTAAATAATGGCTGATAACATAATCACTGGCGTTTGGTTTTTTGAGAGTCATAGAGTCGTTCAAAAATACTGCAACAAGTAAACATTTATTTTCACTCATTCTTCTAATGTAAAAGATTTATTTCTTCTCATTTTTCTTAAAACAAATGACTTCATGTGCTTACTCTGCAAAATGATTCATCAATGTCGAAAAATATGCTATCATTTAATAAAAATCTTGGCACTGTTTCTATTCCTATGACGCGATGTTAATTAATTTATTTTTGACTTGATTTAAAGACAGATTTCAGAATTCTATTAAATCAGGTTTCTAAAAATTGATAAATTCTCTATTTAGTTTTGAATGCACTACTTTATTGACCTCCATACTAGTTTTTTGTATAATTTGCATATAACGGTAGTAACTTCAGTTTTACTTTTCAAATATGCCTGCTTCTATCCTTATGACTTGCAGTGTATGTATATGTATCTTCGGTCTATCAAAAGCTACGCAGGATACACGTTGAGCTGTCAAACAGGAGTTAGGAAGTATTGTTTGGCATTTTCTTTTTGCAAATTCGATTCTTAGAAAAAACCTTTTTTTTTTCCTGATGCTCACCATCAACGCCTGTCAACAACCTGTGATGAAAAAAGGGATTCTTTGATGGATTGCTTTTAGTGATATTAAAATGTTTTGGGACATATTTAAATTCGTTCGGCCAAGTAATGACATTTTGATAAGATTAGGTATTTTTTCCTTCCTCAATGAATTCGAACCACCACCACACGCCCTAGATAATTAAGCTTCTACCATTATTTTTGTTTGGTGTTTGATGAAGTTTGGTAAAATTACATTTTCAAAATGAAATCGTCAGGATAATGGAAATTTCTTCGAGGTATGTATTCAGATGTTTTATTATAATTTGAAAAATTGTCATTTGTAATCCTGGAATCCACACCCACGATGTTCTTTTATTTTTATTGAAGCACCTGAGTTTGAAATTGATTGAAACAATTTTTTTTTGATGCTATGTATATCACATGGAGTCTTGGAGATAGGGGAAGTGGACAATTAGCGTGCGACAAGACAAGACACTGCCATAATTATATAAACGTGCTGAAAATAAAAGAGAAGGAGAGTCCCAGTAGTCGGTGTGAAAGCTGACCAGACCATGTTATATCTATACACCTTACAGGGGATCACAGCTCGTTAGAGATTCAGATGAGAACAACCATTAATATCTTTGATTGTATCAAAATGCTGAAATTTTGATCGTGGAGCTAAAGATCAATATGGAAAAAGTTAATAAAGGCAAGTTTTTAAATGAATTAAATTTCCTTACTGTCAACACCAAGGCCAACAATCCTAACATTAGCCGCTTGTCTAGAAGATAAAAGAGCAATACGTGACAGAAGATGTGTGGAAAGCCTGTGGTATTGATCGTTTCGACAAGAATGTAACAGCTGAGGCGGAAACTGCAGAGGAGTTGCCAATATCAGAAAACTGACGGTAAACGGTACAAAATCATGAATAACCAGTTTGTGAGATTTTAACTGTCCGAAAAGATAGCTCATTTTGACTAGACCCAAAGTTTTTTTAAGAAACGGGTCTATGAGGCCAAGCCACATAGCCACAGACTCTGGCAGCTACTAAATAGAAAGTAGAATAGTAAAAAAGCACCAATATTTGGTCATTTGTACAAAATAAATGAAATACAACTTTATCTTCGGTTTCAAAGTTTTTTTTTTTCACCTCTGTTATCAGCTTACAAGAAAAAGTTATTTGTATTCATCAGCTCAGTTAGCTGCTTACTTAAAGCTGTGCCATGATGATTCTTTCAGTCTTCCTGTACTTGAGAGCGTAGATGGCTTCTTAAGAAGAATATTAATTAGCACTGGATGGCTTATTTCACTGAAAAGTGGAACCAATCTTTATCTCGTTCGGAGAAAAAAAGATGTAAGAGTTGAATAGCATTTGATAAAGCTTGACATCTAGCTTGGCAAACGAGCTCAATTGCCCAAAATGCATGTACGTACATATTTGATTTAGATTCTTCGTTTGATGAGAATCAATGTAAGAAGTTTTGCATGTTTTCAAGTCAGGAATCTAAAAAGCAAGAGCAACATTTTGTACATGATTTTTTAAATTTTTTTCAATGCAATACAGATCGAAGAAGTCAGTGCGGCCTTGAAAAACTCCAAAAAGGAAAAAGCCATTCGGCCAGACGGTGTACCGTTTCAGTTCTGGAAAAAGATGGGAGACATCGGGCTGTGGAGGGAAAGTTACCTTCTCCCAATTTACAAGAACAATGATGATGCTCGAAACTGCGATAATTACCGTTCAATCCAGCTAATGTCCCATGAACATCGTTGAGCGTCTATTGGATGGCCGCTTGCAAATATTAATAAGGCTATCTATCGACCAGTGCGGGTTTGTTTTAGACAAATCAACCACAGATGCAATCCAGAGTGTAAGAATCAGAATGGAAAAACAACGCGATTTCTCAAGCGAAGTGCTGTGGATTTGTGGATTTTGAATAAGCGATCGACTGACAACCACGAGAGATCTTATATAAGTGGCCTTTAAAGACATCGGGGAGTTCCAGAAATCTACGTGCTGATGATCATGGATATGAACGCGCACGTCAAAACAAAGGTTAGATGCACTGCAGGAGTTACCGAAAATTTCTCTATCGAAGTTGGTGACCACCTAGGAAGCGTCTTGAGTCCTTTGCTCTTTACTATAGTCCTTGACTATCTGCTTGAAGATAATAAGGTGAGATACCCGAAAGTGACTCAGTTCTTCTTTGCTGACGATAAAACCTTCATAAGTGAAAATGATTCATCCTTGCAACGAGCATTTGATGTATGGATGAACACTTTGGAGGGAAACGGGTATCGCATAAGCGCCAAAAAGACAGAATTTCTATGCTGCCCATTTTCTGATAAATCCAGGCCTATTCCGGAGATTTATTTGAACGGAACAGTGCTACTCCCTAAGATGAGAGGAAAGCTTTACACTGCAGTAGTTCATCCAGCGCCTACATACGGTTCACAATGTTGGAGAATGTACAAGAAATATGGGAGCGAACTGACGGTTAATGAGATGAAGTTGTTTCGCATGACAGCAGGAGTAACAAAGCTAAATCGAGTCCGAACTGAAGTAACAAGATCCGAAGATGCCTTCACGTTAAAAATACCATCGTTGATATAAAATGCAACACGACAAACAATCCTGTTCAAAAGGCACATTTATACAATGTTCCGGTACTGTAGCGGAAAAGAGGCAGCTGCCAATAATTCCTGAAAAAATATATGCAGCGACACCAGCATTCAGTTGGCATCAGACATGGAACAATCCATAACCGGGCAGCTTGCCGAAATTTTCTGATGTCAACCTGACGAACCCCACAAGCAGATCAGTGGGTGAAGTGGAGAAGTGGAAAAGTTGTGATCCCACTCGAGATCATAGCATCGTCGGAAAATGCAATGAAGAAGAAGAAGGCTTGTAATTTGAACAAAATATAGGAAATACAACTTCATCTTTGGTTTTGACGCTTGTGTTCAACCATAGTATAATCTCACAAGGATTAGCTAAATTTGCTTACTACTTTGTTTGCTCAATTAGCACAAGGCTGCCAATAAGTATGATGACTTACTTGAGAGCGTAGATGGTCTTTTAAAATGAATCTTCCTCACGAATCTCGACATCTGTCAAAGTCAGATCTTCATAAAACCACTACGTAAGCTTTTCAATATGTCCTTTTCTACTGGTCTCGAATAACGCAAATATACAAAAAAATCTTAAATTCAAGATGGCGGCTGCTGCTCAAGACCGAAATTCTCACAAACTCAGGTTTATACCCAGAACCCATCTCCTGAGAAACTGCATGCATTCAAACTTAGAGACCTTCAAAACTTTTGTCATATGATTCCCTATATATTGACTGTACTATGATAGAAGTAAAATCCTGGAAGAAAACGTGATAACTGCGTAACCGTCTAGCACCAGACCGATTACTTATAAAGTTGAGATAATTTTTAAATCCTTTTCCCAGCTTGTTCCGAGGAAATAATAACTTAAGAAAAAATGCACATTAAAAAAGAAAAAAGATTCATTTCTAGGAAGTTCAACATCTTTTAGTATTCTGTGGATGATTCAAACCAGCTAAATCGAAGAAGCCATTATTTAATTTTCTATCGACGATGACATAGGTACACATTTCTCCTCGTAAATCTTTTCCTTTCTCTCTTTGAATCGATTTTCTTATATTTAAGTGTAAATATATATTCTTTTCAATTCCAAACAGATACAACAATACATCGCTTCAAAAATAACGCGTATTTTCTCAATATCTACTCAAGTATACATGTAACATTTATGTTCCTTCTATTAAATCATTTTTGCAAAACTCTACATAGGATGTACGTAAATTTTCTGTGATGGTGTATAAAATACAATTGTGCAAAACACTTTCAGCAACAAAATGATAAGAAACTGAAAACATTCTTACTGTCATAAAGCCATATTTTATAGAAGACGTGAATAACAAATCAACATTTCTTACCTCCATGACGAATAATTCCCACTTCCTGTAAAATGGAGGCTGCCAAATCGGCTTTCTGCCGTGAACTCTCATATCGTTCAGAGTTCAAGGGCACCTGCAACGGTCGGAATAGTGTTGATATGCAAAGTGTTCCGAGATTTTCCGTTGAAATATCATGTATTGTCACTAAAGACTGTTCAATGGCATCCTTTAAGTATATTTGTAAAAAAAAAAGAAAATATGTAAATTCCAATGTATGAAAAAAAAACTTCTTCTTACCCTTGCGACTAAACTGCCATCTGCGATGCGAACGATATCTTTTAAAGCTCCGACATTCTCAACTCGTATGGTAAAGGTGAGCAATTTGAAAATCCAAGCTAAATATATGAGAAAACATTTCCCAAGTGTAGAGCGACGGCACCTCCATGGCCATGTCATCAACAATTTCATTGTTGATTTGCATTGGTAATTGATCCTGGAAAAAAGATGAAAAAAAAATCTTTCTTCAACAATCGTAATGAACTCATAAAATGATATCTAAAGCGAGCGGTGCTAGAAATTTCAGCAATAAAGTTTATATCACCTCAATTTATGTGTGGCACACCGGAAGTATCATGTCTACGCACATTCTTTTAACCCACATATCTGAACAATAAACGTATCAATAATATAAATCTCACCCCCCATGAGGATGAATGGCAAATCTGTCGTGTGACTAAATTCCAGAACACGCAATCAATTTGCCTTTCCCCTCTCTGTGTTGTCACCTTCGTCAACACTCTCTATACTTTTAACTGCTATTTTGATTACGAACTTCCGGTGTATCTTGTGATAATTGCTTCGGAAGGGGATGGTGATGTGGTGGCGACTGGAATATTTATTATGGATTATAAAATTTACAAATAACAGAATACTGAGATTATCTTCAATTTGCTCTTCTAATCATCATGCGACCGGTTCTTTTGATGTCTTAAGTTTTAACGACCTTAGTATAGAAGTTAATACGAAGGTTGACATTCGTAGTCATAAAACTGATTTACGGTCACTTAATTTTTGGAGGGTGTAAAAGGGTGTACTTGGGTTGGTATAGAATTGTTACTGGTGCCAGGAATTTTGTATTAATTTACTCAGATTCAAGACAACACAAGATAGAAGATAGAAGAAGCAAATGTTTCGAAATTGATGTTCATGGTCCCTGTGCGTGTGATTATCTCCACTAATATTGTGGACAAATTAAATAAAATTGTATTTTTTGTCTCAAGAGGGGGAAAACTACTTTATTTGTGTGTTTATTTGTATGGTGTAATGGTAATCTCTGAATTACTTAACCCATTCTTTGATTCTACGATTCAATTTTCCTGAATAATATATTTAATTGTCTTCAATTTATTTTGATATAGATTATCTTAAGTTTGAGATATCAATATTTGTATACTAAATTTCAGAACAGAAAGCTGATTCGCTGCTATATCGATTTCCTTTCCTTTCAACCAAATAACAAGCCTATCCAGTTAGATAGGCGGCCACCACCAGTTTCTTACTTACTTTCTAATAGTTGGCGCTACGGGGAGCGGGTTGCATTGCTATAGACAGCTTCGCGTAATATACTTCTCTAGCCATCTGGATTTCTAGCTTGCTCTCTCCAATTTCGTACTTCAAGGTGGAGGAGATCTTTTCCAACCTGATGAATCCATTGAAGGTGGGGACTGTCTACATTTCTCGTTTCCTCAGACTTCGCGTAAAATTCTCTACAAACTGAAGCAAACATCTTATGCGCTGGACACATAATTTCTTGGCTAAAGATGAGCATTTTCGTACAATTATTAAAGCTCGTTGTTATATCTCCTTCACCAAACTCTCGATTTTCGTTAGCGCTTCAGTAGCTTTCCACCAAACCAAGCTTCCCGTTATATGACACTATAGGTATAATTACACTACTCCTTTCATGAGTAGGCAGAATGCGATTTAAACTTTTTTGACCCTCGATCATGGACGTTAATTTTTTAACACAATTTCCTATCAAATATGATTCCGAGGTATTTGGCTAATATAAGGGTGTACGTGTACCTTCAATTCAAAGTTGATTGAACTTTAAATGGTTTTTATTGTTCTTGAAGAGAACTAACTCTTTTTTTTTATGGTTGATACCTAAACCATTAGGCCACATTTTTGGGCTTATTATTCAGTTCGTTGAATAGATCTCTGAAAAATATCAATAAGGAACTCCGTAATGGTTGATTTTAACTCATTCCTGACTATTTCATTTGAAAGCAGAAACACAAAATGATCGCTTGCGCTATAAGAAGTAATTTTCTAATTTTTTTGAATCTATATAAGCAAATTATATAATTTTTCTTGTCTCTACTCTACGAAGTTTTATTTTAATTTTTAAATACTTTAAGGAATTAAATTTCATGTCATCAGTATTATGTATGTTCTTGAGTTCGCGCACAATGCTTTCTCAAGGACAATATTAAATCTAACTTTATAAACAACATCTCCTTACCTCCCTGTTGGTTGTAAATGTCGTCTTTAAAATTCTAACTAGCATTGAGTCTTTAGGCATATATAAATACAAACATTACAACCAAAAAACAAATATTATTATTACGCCCTAAATTTTTGAACAACATAATCAACAACATAACAATTTAATACAAATTCATATCCTTTCTTGTAAGCTGTTTTATTTTTATACAGAAACCAACACCATTCACAAAATTAAAGAAAAGTGTGTTGTTTTCATCTTCAAGGTTGACCACAGAAAACTCAATCATTTACTTGCCCCCTGGTAATTTGTTCCACTTTATCCTGGTAAAAAGGTTTCTATATTATAACCGCAAGTAAAGAAAATTTAATCATTTTCGTCCTGAAAATAATAACAAAATAATTATGAAATAATTTAATAAGAAAAAAAAAAATAGAAAACCAACAAAATTCCACAATATATATATATAAATATGTACCTTCTCAGACAATTAATTGAACCCACCCACACTTATTTTCATCCTTCAGGTTGTTTTTATTTTTTCTAAACGAATTATTGCCACCAGAATGGCTATGTTTAATATTAACAAGGATTGCGCTTTATAAAGCATGAATGAAATCAACAAACATGGAATGAGAAAAAAGAAGTGAGAAGTGACCTAACTCCTAGCTTCGCATTTTGATATTCTTTGCTGTGTGAAAATTGCCATCCTTTTTTCAATCCAGCCCCAAGCACCCAAGTGTTTTCTCATCCCTTTTGGCTAAATAAGACAAATACAAAAAGGCTGGTTAAATGTAAACAGACTAGAAAATCGATAAATGTACACAGTGCCCTATAAAAATAAAAACGTCATGCCGGTACTGTAGTTTGTTTTTCATGTTCTAAATTATACTGAATGAAGTTATTATGTGTGGTGGTGTGTTTTGTATACATGTGTATCGATAGAACGATCTAAGGGGGGAGAACCACTGCCCTTATACTGAGAAAGCCAAATGAAAAGTTTTGTACTGTCTGTCCATTTAAATTCTGGATGCTATCGTCAATCGAAAACTTTATTAAAAAAATAGAAGTATCCTTTGAAAAGTAAGGTGATTTATATTTCAAAACATAAACCAATACCTAAACGTGACTTGAAACCCTGCGTGACTTTGAATATTGAACAGTACATTGAACCGCAATAGAACGCTCTATAAAGACTTAAATACCGTAAAAATACTTTAAGTAATTACGAGATAAAAACATTTATAGCGATTCGATGATAAAACGCCACAAACCATTTCCTAATGCGATATTAATTTTTCGTGTAAGAAAAAGTACGCATACGCCATAGAGAAATAATAACTCAAGATAATAAATTTATTTGAAGGGCGCATTTAGGATTGCTAACGTTTGTATTTTTGTTTCCTTTTTTATATTTTATTCTATGTGCGATGATAATAAAACCTTTATGATAAGTGTTTGCTATCGGAGGCCTATAAATCATCGCAAGATGAGGTATATGTACATTGATGTATATAGGATTTCTTTCATTCTTGGAAAGGATGCGCCCGCACAACCGGGATATGGGCTTTTGTATCTATGATAACGAAATTTTATATTTTTTAGTGTCTATTTCATTGCATTACCTGATATTAACTCAGGTTATTTTTTTTAATAGCATTTAAAATGCGTTCGGAACAAAAAATATACGTTGCGATCCTTGCTTGTACTTAAGATTCGGGTTGAATTGACTGATCTTGATGAAAATTGGGAGATGTATTAATAATTTATCTCAATTCTTTTTTTTTTTCGTTGAAAGACCAAGCTTCAAAAAGTTTTTATAAGGTTGCAAAGGCTGGCTGTGATTTCTAGAGAGACCCTAAGCTAAGCTTGTCTGGAATTATGTCAAAAAAGCAAATACAGCTTTTTATGCATGTAGTAAAACTTTTATCAATTAAGGGCATACCTTTCTATATTACATACTATTAAAGCATGAACGTTTAAACAGCAGACACGTATAGAGACACGTATAGTGTTACCTAATTTATCATATAGCTTGACCGTAAAGTGACTTGGCTAAGCAAAAAATATCGAAAGATTCGAAATGAAGGTTGATAAAGTAGTTCCCCAGGCGTGGGGAACTACTTTAACAGAGTATAGACAACGGCGAACGAAAATCAAAGAGGTGAATCGAACGTTCCATTCCCCGTTTAACAGAATATAAAAACCTAATTGAAATTAAATGATTTGAATTTAGTGGAATCGGATTGAACTTAATTAGAATAAATTTAGTTGAATTGAGTTGAATCAAATTGAACTCAAATGAATGCAATTCAATTAAATTAAATTGAATTTAGTAGAATTTAATTAAAATTCATTTTAACAAATTTAATTGAATTGAGTTGAATTGAATTGAATTGAGTTGAATTGAATTGAATTGAATTGAATTGAATTAAACTGAATTGAATTAAACTGGGCGAAAACAACTTTTTTTTGATATATTAAGATTTTTTTTATATATTTATGTTTGTGTTTTCTTGGGAAGTTTTGGGAAGGACTTTTGTCTGGCTATCAAATATGATACCCGTGGCACCGCCTCCGCCATGGCTATTATATACGATAGCCAGTTATTATTTTATTATTTTTTTTATTTTCGGTTATTTTCATTTGGTGCTTTTTTTGGTTTGCAGATTTCAATACTAATATAATTCATAATGCGTAGAAGACATATTGCTCAGACTGAAATTGATACAATGTCGTCCTATTCGGAATCCGACTTGGATTTTGGCTCCGATGATTCTCATGAAGATCTTATTTGGCACCCAGAAGAAAACTCATCCGATGAAGATGGGAATGTTTCGGATGTCATTAGAGACATCCTGTTAGAAGAAGATAATGAATATCTTTATTTGGATGTAATGGCGGCGCAAGAAGTTTTCATCAGTGGACTGAGTACGTGGGAATATACAAAGTCTTCGAGTTCATCGGGAAATAAGGTCTCCAAATCGGAACTTCGATTCAAACCTCACCAAGTGATATCTATTCACATATTGTAGATGAAGGGTTGATATAATATATAGTCATCGGTATGGAGTGAAATTGTTCAAACTCTGCTCCAATGATGGTTACACTTTAGCACTTCGATCTTACACCGGAAAATCCGCTACGCCAAAAATGTATGCACCGAACTCTGCCAATGACCTCAGACCTTCTTGCAACAGAAGACCCATGTTGTAGGCACCCTCAGAGCTAATAAGCGAAACCTTTCAAAAAAAGTCCTTCTCGCAAAGTTGAAAAAAGGTGAAGCTGTTTCCAGAGAAGATAATGACGGAATCGTGGTTTTGAAGTGCAAAGACACCTGAGATGTAAGAGTGCTTTCTATCAAACACGCTCCAGTTTTGTAACCTGTTTCAAACAGACGCACTGCACGTATACAAGAAGATAGTGCCCAGCCGTCCACAAGCTCTAATCTATCTCAAGCTACAAGACCAAGAAGAACTACCCAACGATTTTCAGCTAATCCTGAAACAATAAAGGCAAATCCGGAATTCATTTGTCCGACCAAATGGGTTCATACGCAACATCTCTCAAAAAAGGCGTGAAGTGGTATCGCAAACTAGGAATTGAGTTGTTACTGGGAGCTTCAGTAGTTAACCCTTGGGTGGATTATAAAAATTTACGCAAATTCAGAGAAAAACTTGTCGCCGAACTCCTCAATATCCCATCATTTTCGGAAAGAAGCAAAACAAACCTTCACATTCTGTGAAGATTGTCCAGAACAGCCCCAAATGTGTCGCGATTATTTCAATCTACAACGTAAGTTAAGCCTCAATAAACATTCTAGTTTCTTTGAAAATAAAAGCAAAAAAGTTCCTAAATATTTTCATAATGTTCCTAGTATTACTAAAGATATAAAATAAAAACGCACTAAAAATAAGATAAAAATTGAATTTTTGAAAAGTTTATTTAAAAAAATTATTTTATTTTGAATTATATATTTATTTGAATTAATAATAAAAAACAAAAAAAATGTGTTTTCGTCATTTCAAAAAAAAAAAAAAAAAACGGCTATAAAATCTTTACATTCATGAAGGTTTTTATTTAAAAGTTTGTAGTAGTTTTTTCAAAAGTATGTGTGTGTTTTGAAAATGTAATGTACGGTAACATTGCTGACAAGAAACCGTCTTAAAATTTAATTTTACTTATGTAGGTATACCATGTACATATCGGTACCTAAACATTGTTTCTAAATTATTAAGAAAAATAAAAATAATTGAAGCGATGGGTGGAAAAAGAGGGTAAGTGCATTTTTTTTTATTTTTTCTTAAATAATAAGATGGTCTAGGTAACTTCACAGTAATTGTTTCTGATTTATCGCTTTCATTTTTGGCATAAAGGAGTTAATTGAAACGAACAATCGAAATATTTAAATGGTCGAATGAGTTACTATCACTGCAAATTCAAATGTCACTTACCCCCTTCTTCCATTCCAAAACGCTTCAATTACATTTTTATTTATACATTTTGTTCCAGTTACGTCTTTCAACACGCCAAATGCAACAAAATATTTGCGGATTAAAAGTGAAAGTTTTCACTCGTTTATGATAATGGCGAACTGAGTTACCGACGGGGAATGTTTCCCTTCGAAAGTTTATTTTCGACTAATCGTTCCCCCCTCCGTTTAACAGAATATAGCTAAACTGGATATGATATTTTTAAAAAGAGCGGTTTTTTGAATATTGGAAAATATGTTTGCAGGGCAGTTAACTAAAAAGTTTATTTAAACACCAATCCAAGTTTTTTTTTTATTATTTAAAGTTATAAAGAGATGCTAAATGTTAGGTTTATTTTTAACCCCATAAATTGGGACCGGAAATCATATAGAAATTCTGGTAATTTCAACAACAACTCAGTTTCATACAAAATTATGTACATACATATGTATGTATGTTTTCAATTATTTACAATCACGTTAATAGCAAGTGTGAACTTTTCATTAACATAATTAACACATCATTGAAATAACGATGTGTTTTATTTTAAAAGCTCATCCCGATACTCCATTACTAGTGTCAATTATTTACAAAAATGTTTTTTTAAAATAAAAATGATACGTTGCTCTAAAACACATGCTTCTCGTTTTTCATCACAAACAAAAAAACATGATAATATTTCCCTCCTCTGTGACTGCAAACCATTTATGTATTTTATTTTATACAGTAAAATTTCTCAGAACTCAATATACACTGCACATGAATTCAACCGTTCAGTCCTTTTGAAGTTGACCCAAAAGAAAATTCCAACAGGAGCTATCTTTCAAACAAGATTTTCAGATTGTATAACCTATCTCTCTGTGTTTTACCTTTGAATATTTTAAAAAAGAGTTCAAGCAAATGTTGATAGCGGAAATAATTTTTTTTAAAGGCATTCATTTATATGCAAGCAGTCTTTTCATGAAATATAAACGCAACAGATTGTCCCACTAACCGGGTTCACCAAAGCCAAGTTTTTTTTTATCTTTTAAGAAAAGAAAAAAAAATCCCATTTTGAAGCGATTAAAATACAAACTTGGACGTGTACTGTTTTCTTTAAATCCTTTTTCTGTTTTTTTTTTGTTTTTATTATTTAAAGGATTTTCTGTTATCAAACAAGTTGTCTTAAAATAGGAGTCCCTTTGCATGCATCAACTTCATGTAAAAGAAAAAGTTTTCTTAACATATAGAAAACATGATCGTATCTACCGACCGTATTATGTGAGCGTCTTAAACTTTTGATCGGTCTTCTCATGAGTGTGTTAGAATATGACAAACCCGAAATCTTTAAATTCCAAAGTACCCAATACCAATTTAATTCTATTGAAAAGCACCTGTTCATCAACGTCAAGGCAGGTTATGTCAGTATTTAAAGAAAGGTAAGAAAAGATGAAAAACATTTCCAAAATTCTAGGAACTAATCCATGTTGCAAGAAGCTGCTACACTTAAATCAAGGTATAGTTTCTTCGATTCTCCGTTAATGTTTGTTGTGAAATATTAGCCTTATTTTAGAACCAGAAAAAAACTCCCCGAAATCACGAAACATTATAAAAAAACTAGATTTGCGGCGCGTTGCGGCCGCAAAAAATAATGTATCATAGTCCTATGGGCCAAAATGTTGCCAAAGGCTTTCGTTTTATTATTTACATACAAAAAAGTGTGATAATGATTCGATTTATCTATGTTAAAGAATTTTTGGTAAAATGACACCAGCGCCATCTACTCTCATCAAAATCAGTTCAGCCGCTTTCGAGATTAGCCAGGACAAACAGACAGACGAAAATTTTATCATATTTTTTTTAACGCAAATTCTTAGTCGTCACTTAAGTCTAACTTTTTCTGGCGTGAAGACATTTTAAGCTTTTCATAATCAAGTTGCGAGTATATGCTCAAGTTTTTGCTTAAGGATTATCTCAATTCTCATTCATAAACCAAAACTTAACCTAACGCTCAAAACTCAAAAGTGTGATTGAGAGCACTTGTTGAAAGTTGTTGTCAATCATTTTTTTCTTGCTTATGTAGGTACTAAAGGAAAAAAAAACCTGATAATACGAAGATAGAGAAAGACGGAAGTGTACGGTGATTCTTTCTGTCTGTCAGCCCAGATGTATAGACAAACCTACAGCCTAAACGGTTCGGGCGACTTTGTATTTCTTAGGGAAGTATGCCGTGGAGTATTTTTAATTTGTATCCTAGGTTTGAAAATAACGGTACCTGCCGTATAAGCATTACATATCATTTAATTTTTCCCAAAAAAATACGATCTATTTCAATACAATTGAATTTGTGTGATTTGTTGGCAATGATGGATGTCTTTCAGCCGACTATCTTTTTGACGAAATATAAAATTTTAAAGCTACTCCTGAACCTGAATTATAGTGCATGTGCAAAAATCTCTTTTTATTCCATAATTTTTTTTTTTTTGAAATACATAAAAAAAAATATTTCAAAATGTAAATTTTCCAGTCGTCAATACGAAAGTAATTTGTCACAAAAGAAAGTTTTGTGACCCAGTCGTGCCCTTAGTTTATTGTGAATGAAAGACATTCTTTTTATTAAATTTACTAATGAAAATGTTTCGAAATGGGCGATTCCGCTGGGGACGATTTTCGACATCAATTTCAGAATAATTTATTTTCCTACTTTATTCTGATGCCACTACAAAGAAAAACTTCTTAACTTAATAGATATATGCCCGTTTTTCACATCAGCCAAATTTATATTTCTTATGCGATTAAAAAATAAATATTCGATGATTTGGTGAAAACTGAAAATCAATGTATTAAAAATTTGCTCAAAACATAAATTTTAAAATCATTAATTTAGTCATATATTGACATATTTAGACCCAAAATTTGAACACTAAGTGAAAAATAAATGCACCAGCTTATTATAAAAAAAAGTTTTATCATTTATATCGTTCATTTCAGTGCCCATAATTACTTTTAGGGCCAATCTTTTCAGCTCTGGTTAAATCTCTGGTTTGTTCACCATAGACTTTTCTTAACAAGTTGTTTTGAAACTCGGTTACCCACAGTTCGTCTTTTCACCATCTTATCTACTTTGGTTACCAAACCAAAGATAGTTCCAGTTTTCCAGTGGTCCAGTTGTGAAACGGAATCTCTGGTTAAGTTTGTGCATACTTTTTTGAATGCGAGAGAAAGAGATAAAAAAATTTGTCAATAATTGATAACAACCTGTCTCGTTTCGATGCACATGGATAAACTGAATTGATTCATTTACGCACAAAGAAAAACAAAAAAATATACATAAAATATAGGGGTGGAAGTTATTAAGATGGTAGATCATCATTTTCTTTAATTTTATTCTATACGTAAGTAGTGATAATCAATTAATATCTGGTATATAATTTATCATTCAACACAAATGTGAAAAAAATAATCGCTAACCATAGAATTTCTGTGGTTAACCAAGAAAAATTGACTGGTTAACGAAATCTCTGTTAACCATAGATTATCTGGTTAAGATTTTGTTGAAAAGACAGAATCTATGGTTACCAGCTGAAATAATCAATGATTAAACTTAACCATAGCTGAAAAGACTGGCCCTTAAATAATAATAATATGATGTTGCATGCACCCGCGGTTAAGCAAGTGAATTCATAAGTGAATAAATTATTGTTTATTTCTATTTTCTAAAATATTTCATTATCAAGTGGTTTATTCGTTTATCAATTTTCAAAATAAGAACGTTATATGTACAAAAATGTTTCACGTAATTGACAAATTTAGTGCTTTTTGTACAAGGGTCTGAAAACATGGGATATTTTTGTTGCACCCGCAAAAGTGCTTTAAACATTTCTCATTGCTTTTTGTACGTATTATTTGAACTTTTATAAACAAATAATAAAAGAACTGCATAAAATGTAGACCTTCAAATACTAACTTCATTAAAAATGTTTTTAATAATATTAAAAAAAACCCTCAAGTGTCTAATGTTGCACCCGCGATTATGGAATCGCCCAAATCTCGACGACAAAACTCAAATCAGGGCTGTCAAATTAATTAGAGGCTTTATTAAAAACAATTTTACTCAAGTCAAGATATTCTCCACGCACTTACGCAAATGATCGCTCTTATTTTGTTTTCGCTTGAGCGAATCAGAAACAACTTATAGGAGTTGTGGAAAATTTTTACTTAAGTGATGGCTGATGGATATGCCTTCCGCCCTAAATCAATGTCTATTTTTTTTATTCTAGTTTCATGGATTTAAACTAAATACTACGAGAAATCCAATTAACATTTTTTAAAAAGTCAATGAATGGTATGGTATGGTATTGTAAGATTGAAGTTATTTGATTAATAAAAAAAAAAAATAATAATTTTTTATATAAAACTTCACCTGGAAGAGAATTTGCAGTTCCTTTCAAATAGCTTGTTGATTGTATACTATATATAAGTTCAATAGTATGATATTATTTTCTTCCTTCACATTTATATTAAAATGTTTGAGGAGATATATAAAAGCCTCTACCGATAAAGAAATTAAATAGGCCTAATTAACCAACAACGTAAACTAAATAAAAGCCATTAGGAAATCCTTCTGTGAAGATTATTTCTTTTTTGTTAATTCATCCATATTAAGTCGAACCTATAAAATCCAGTTAATGAGCCGTGAACAAGAAATAAATGTTTGTCATACGATGTTTTTAATAGACTCCAGATTTTTCTAGATTTCTACTTGATTGACGAGAAAAGAGTCCTTTTTAGCTGGCTCTCTTGTATTGATTTGTGTAAAAAAAAATCGACAATTTGGTCAAATCTGATATTGCAATAAAGGAGAATCTCGAAAAGGGGTTTTCTCGTCTTGCCGTCACGTTCGATTGGTCTGTCTGTGAGTTTATAATAGGGGATTTGCATATTTCTATATAATTATGTAGAAGATAATTAATTTAATAATGAATTGAATATTAGATTTAATTAAATTGAGAATAATGATAAAAATTATAGAATGAAAGAAATAATATTATATGTATATACTAGCAGAAAGTACCCGGCGTTGCCCGGGCACTCGGTGCACTCAGCCTAGAACGATGACTATATTCCTAATCCTTGTTTTAATAAAAAAACAAAAATACATTTGGACTCATTTTTTTTTTATTTATTTATTTATATTTTATTTTATATTTTATATAAATTCAAAATTTCAAGGGAAGTAGAATCTTTCTCTTCAGGGAAGTCATCATCGAAATTTAACGAAGAGCAGTCCGAAATGTCCATATTTTCTTTTTCTGACATTTCTGCTACTTCTGCTTGTTTTTGTTGTTTTTGGACCCTTTTTTGTTGTTCGCTTCGTTGTTGTTGTTGACGTCTCTGTTGTTCTTGTGGTTTTTGGGTAACAGGAACTTTCAATGCGTCAGACGAAGCTGACCCCAAATCTGCTTTAAAAATAATAAAATAAAAACATCTTTAAGTACATATTATAGTCTAAGAGTTGACAGCAAATTTTGGCAGGGATGGTATTATCAAAATTTATATACTTGAACGTGTAGATGTACGTGATGTTATATCTAATTCAACCGTCTGGGCGTTTGAAAAAGGTAATTTTTCTGATTTGTTTTAATTTTTTTGGGGGCGCCTGGCAGTCCTTTAGCTGAAAGGAAATCGTCTGGAACTGAATTATTTGTTATATCATTGTGCAATCATCTATTGTTTCCATTTTATATCGAAATCGGAAAAATCATCTTTTTCAAACGCCCATTCCCGTTGAACGGTTGAATTCAATATATCATCACGTAAATGTACACGTATAGGAATATACATTTTGTTTAAACAATCACTACCAACATTTGCTGTCGGTCATTTTGTCATCTCGGTCATTTATTGAAGAAGAATGTTTTTTTTTTTTTAATGATGAAAACTTTCAACCAACCTGCCACAGCCATTCCTTTCTTAATTTGTTGTCATCGTTTTACGTCAAACGTCAAATTCATGTTTTGGCGCTGCAGTAATCAGGTTTGTAATAAAGAGCAAAGATAACTTAGTTCTTATTTTGACTACTTGTTGCGCATTTCAACATTATCATGTACGTGAGCGCAGCAGTAATCAAGTTTGTACTTATTAAACATGATCGCTTAAAAACAGAAAATATTAAGAATTTATGACCGAATTTCGCATCTCCTCAATTCGATACTTATGGTGACTACGTAGTAGTGCTTTTTCACTTCATCATATACGTGTAGCGCAGTAGTAGTCAAGTTTGTACTAAAGACCAACGATAACGTATTACTAATTTTGACTACTCGCTGCGCATATCAACTTTACCAATCCTCAATAAGTTTAACAATGGTAGGTATGACAGTTGGGCGAAATGCCCGTGAAATATTTTGTGAGCTCTCTTTAATATTCACTGATGACAGTTGTTAGAAAAAATTGGAAACGTGAAACGTCGAAATGGTAAGAAAAATTACTTTAATTGTTCGCCGGGCAAAAGTTTTTTTAAAAATTAACCCAGTTTTAAAGTGTATTTTGTTATTTTTAATATCCTAAAACCTGACGAACAGTTAAAAGTAATTGTTACAATAAATTTTAGAAAAGAATAGTTTGTTGTTATACGTGTTTTACCACAGTTTCTATATAACAAATAAACTTACAAAACTACTCTTTTATATAGTAGTAGGATAAGAAAGGTGATAGAAAAAGAAAATTATGTACAAAAATTGTTCTGATGGATAGAAATTATTGCTATAGGTATACTTAACATTTTAAAATACAGTTTGAAAATTTAAGGCCAGTCGGCAGAGGCAAAATGTTGGTCCAATAACGTAGAATATCTATTTTGAATTTTAGGACTGGATTTGGTTTGCCGGTCTTTTAAGAGTATTCAATTAAAATAGAGGGATGGTGGGGAATTAACGTTAGCTGTCATTTGAAAAACGCGTCGACTAAAATAACTGAGGAATGACATATTTAAGGCTTTTCGTTAAAGAAATATGATATTCTTTTGTTCTTGTCTACAATTTGTTTTGATAGATATTACATGACGAGTAAAAGTTGAATTTATTTTTTGAATTTTATTTTTAGTTTTAAGTTTGAAAATTTATTAATTAATTTATTTTTTTTTTTAGTTTGAACAAAATATTTTTTGTTTAATTTTCAGAATTGAAAATTATGTCTACAATGAAAATTAAAAAATAATCTTTTCATTTACAATAAATCAATCTTTAGTTGTTTTAAGCAATGCGTTTTTCAAAAAGGCAGCTAACGCAAACACCGCACCATATCGCTATTTTGTTTATACTCCTGATATAAAAGAAATGCATAGAAGAATGTTTTGAAAGAAATATTGTTTGATGAACGTTTGTGAAATTTTTTAGATCAAACCATTTGTTTATAATAAATAAAGGGCACAACTGGGTCGCACGAACTTGCTCTTGTGGCAAGTAACCATCGTGTAACCACCGTCAAAAACAGAGCAGTCGCATAAAATTTTGTTAAAATTGATCGGATTTTTTCGAAAAAAAAAATGGAATTAAAAAAACTGACTCTTTAAAAGTTCCGTTTTAAGGAAGTTAAAAAGTTAATAAGCTACTCCGGAAAAAAATTTAATGAAAGACATCAACATTGTAATTGTTAATAACTCATATAAAATTTTATCAAAATTGATCAGTTTTTTTCGAGAAAAATGGAATTCAAAACCAAGTTTTTTTTGGAAAAACATTTTTTCGAAATTTTTAATTGCTGTATTAATCAAACTTAGCTGAACTTTTTGAATATAAAATTTCGTCAAAATCGGAATAGCGGTTTAAGAGATAATCGGCATAAAAAAAAAAAATAATACTAATGAAATGACAATTTCAAAAATGTTAAACTAAAAAGCAATTTTGAAGAAGATGTGTTTTTCCAAGTAGATATGCGGAGACCGAATTTTATCATAATAGAAGCTATTAGATAAAATTGCTCCTCCAACGTTGATTTTCCCATTGAAACGTACACATTTATAATATGCGAGATAATATGTGAGTAATATATTTGAATACTGAGAAAAGTTTAGTTTGATGGAGGAGTGTTTTGTTAAAGAAACATAAACAGCTATTATACAATACTGAGCGTTGCTTTACATCTATCTACTCCATTTTGTATAAAGTCTTTCCTAATGCCTTGATGTCAATAATATACAGTGGAACTTCCATAAGTTAAACCCTTTAAATGAGAAAACAAATGTTCGAGTTATAGAACGATATAAGAAATAAGTTGAATACGCAAAGTACTAAATAAAAATTCGATTAATAGAGATATTCTACTTAAAGAAGTTCGAGTTATGGAAGTTCGACTGTATTAGATTTCTCAGAAATAGTTTAATCGATTTTGATATAATTTTTCGTACGTTATATTTGAATGGAGTTTATAGCATATCTATACATTTCAGGTTATTGGTTAACATAGAATTATCAGAATTTTTTGTGTTAATTGAATTTTAACCTTTTTTCACGAAAACTCTATATATATTGACAAATTTTGATAATTTTCGCCTTTTAGAATATTTACATTAATTTCGAATTTTCTAATTTGCTGCAGAATTAAGTTTGTCCGACTCGGTATAGCATTTTATTTCTCTTGTTGTCAGTTAACTGGTATTGGTATAATTTCAATTCCACGTGAAAAAGGATTCACCTCGTTTGTTATAACCTAAACCCTGACCCATGATTATTTTTCACCAAATGACCGAACTAAAATCGATAAAACTTTGAAGAAGGAACAGCGTATAAAAGAAACGAAAATACAATGAAATCATTATTATTGGATATGGAATAGCGAGTTAAAACAGAAAAAGGACATCTTAGATAATTTATTATGTCAAAAGATTTAATGAGCAATTTTTAATTGCTTAAATTTTTTTTTCAGAATTTAACATTTCTTCTTCTGACTCAAAATAATGTGAAAAAGGACAATCAAAATATTGACTTCTTTTTAATTATCTTTGACAACACAAGTACAATAAAGAAAATTTGTTTAAATAAAAAAAGGTAAGATGAAAAAGGTAAAACACAGTAAATGATTCGCCTCAAAGCTTATACAGGAGTTCTCTTCTAAGAATGATTTTATCAAAATTAGCCATCGGTCAAAATAAAGCTTATTACTTCTCACAACGACCCTATTGCTGTAGGTTTGGATTCTGGTGCAAATTATTTCTATTTTATGCTTCCTTGATTTCTATTATGAACTAAAAAAATTCAACATCCACTAATATACATAAATCTGAAGCAGAAAAAAATTCCTGAAACAGGAAATAAATGAAAAAAATAATTTCGTTCCGTTGCATTAACTTTCAACCCGTACAGTCAAGGGAAACAGCAGATCCTGCAAATTGCATAAATTTCCTTACTTCTTGAATAAGGAAATTAGAATTTTCAACGGAAGTGCAACCTATTGGTACGTTTTCGTCAGTAATCGAAATGTGAAGTGTTTCCTGTTGGCTTAATGAAATCATCCATCTTGTGGTTGTTATAGAGTTAAGTAAAATATTTTTCTTCCAACGAACTATTGGATTAAATCAAGGACCTCTGGTTGTTTGGTAGCTTTCTTTTCTTTAAATCCATTATAAATCGTAATTCTTATTAGCGGTTTTGTTTTTTTGTATTGTTTGAATAATTTGTTTACTCGACAAAACGTGCCAGAAAAAAGGTAGGTAAGTGGATAAACGAAGATTCAAAAGAAAAGGTCTGAGAGAAAAACATGTTTTTATTATACGTCCAACAAAACACAGAGATAGGAAGGGGTTCCTTTCAGTTAAGTTCTTAAGGCCATTTTTGTTAAGGAACTTGTTGAATTTCCATTTGTTTTTGTGTTTTGTTTTTATAATTTTCAAAAGGTTTTTTTTTGTTTTTAAAAAAGGACAGAGTTGAAGGTAGCGTTGAATATGTAAATATATTGTTTACATATTTTTCTCCTGACACAAAGAACCATCCAAATGAAATAAAAATTAATTAACCAGTACTAACAAGATTGTGTTGTCAGATTTATTATTTAAATTTTACCTACATCGTAAAAAGCTTTCAGTTACAAGTACCAATTATGTTAAGAATCCTTTTAAAAATACATGACTTTTTAATTTCCCACGTTTCGCGTTAGAATGTGATATTATTATTATTATTTCGTTTTGATGGATATATCTTTTACATAAAAGCATAATCCTGTTTAAAAGGGAACATATATTCCCGACAACATCATAAAAGTAAATCCTCTGGGTAAAGGATCTTAAAGGGTACTAATAATGTTATTTATGTTAAGCCCATTCCCTATGGTGTATTTGGTAAAAAAAAAAACAATATGATGAGTGTCGAAGTATAACATTCGAGGGAATTTTGACGGAGTTATCATATGTGTTAAAAAAATTAACATTATAAATTTTGTGGTAATTTTTTCATTGATATCCTCATGTCATGATAATTAATTTAGCTCATCATTAAGCTCTTAGTTATTACATGAGTTAAGACATTAAATAATGGACAAGCTAAATTTGTAGCCGTTTTTTTTTAAACGCAAGTTGTGTATTCTTCTAATTTAGTACTTATTGTTTTTAGGAAAAAGGTATTCTTGCATGACATCTTATTAGTCTAAAAAAAATGCTATCTATCGTATAATCGCAGGTAAATCTTGTTTTTCTCGCAAACGTTGATAGCGATGTTACCTTAATTATAAACGTTATATGGAATCAAGCGAAGCCCGAAGTAGGGACTTATGGGTAGATTAGGTTCCCAGTGGTGTCGTATGTACCCAATTATCTAAAGGTAAGCCTCGCGACACAAGGAAACAGTGCTGGTGACTATGACACGTTCGGAGTTCAAGGAGCACATAAAACCGGTTCCAGGGATTGCATGAAATTCAACGGATCAGTCAACAATCACCCAGATTGACCTAGGGATGCTCGATGATCATCGATTTTCAGTTATCATCGATGTTTAATGTTTCTGTATGACAATCATCGGATATTTAATCGATTACGGTATTCATCGATGTCCACTCGCGAGCAAAGCTACTTTCGCAAATAAATATGTCTTTTGTGAAACATTTTCTTCTAAGCTGTTTTCTATTGTTTCGAATTTAAAACTTATTTCTCCATGGAAGATACAAAAACATTGCCTTTGCCAGGTATTTTAATTAATGGTCGCATAGTGCGGGCTGATCGTTATTCTGACCATTTATTGTTCCGTGGCTGTCACTTACATTAAATATTATTTTTTTCTTTGATTTTTCTGTTATAGGTCCAGCAATTTTACTGCGTTTTATTTCAGTATAAACAATTGGTACAAAAAACATTGATCTTTTGCTTTATTCAAATATCGGGAATCGATGTTTGGCTCTCGATGTTGACATCGATGATTTGCAAATATCGAGCATGCCTAGCATTGACCACATTGTGATCGATTAGAGTCACTAGAGCAAAACTCTTTCTGCAAAAAGAAACTAGAGCTGCTAATGATTTCTATAAGCAGAAGGAAAAAAAAACAATGGGTCCAAAGAAGGAAATCCAGACATAATAACCGTTAACTTTACTAGGATGTTATATGATCATCGCAACCTTATAAGGCTTGTGGAACTTAACACCTGAATTTCTGTTGCTTCTGAGAATAAAGGAAGGCACTTCTGCAGATAAATTTCTGTTTTCTGTCCGATAAATACAACCTTAATGTTGTGAGTCTGATCTTAGTCAAGGAAGCTGCCGTTTTATTTCATTGTCTATATAGTTTTTCACGCACAACATGGTCGATTGTTATTGTATGATATTAGACAAGAAAAGTCTGATATATTCACCAAATATCAACATTAGCTGGGACATTGGAAAAGGCTCCAGAAAACCAAGTCGATAAACACCAAATCTTCATCGATGTTAAGGGTGGCTTATTAAAGCCTTTCTAGCAATTTGATGTGCAAAATAACGTTGTATGATACCCAGAGTTCCATTAAGGTCCTCAAAAAAACAACCTTACCGCGAGATCTTTGATGTCGACAAGTGATTTAGGCGAGTAGATGCTAATTCATTCGAATTCTTCTTTTGGAACTCAGCTGTTAACCTTAAAGGGAACATTTTCCAAAAGTCAATTTCAATAAGTCACTTAGATTACCTTGGTTCTCCTGAGACTTGCGATAATTTTTATCTCTTTGGACAAGGGACGCACTTGAAGAACCAAAATATTAAGAATCAAAATATTGTCATCATATAGTCCTTCCCCCGAATACAAGGAAATATGCTTGGTTGCTTTAAACGGAAAATCCTTCAATTGATTTTCGGTCTCAATGAATTTACTTACCATGCCATGTATAAATCAAGATGGAATGGTATTCAGCATCTTTTATATGGTTGGGTCATACATAGAGCGAATTTGCATCAAAGCTAGAGTTCGCAGAATATTCGATGCCTCGAATCAGTGAAGTTGGAAATAGCTAGGGTTGCGATGATCAAGAGGAAGAAGTTTTAAACGTTTAATCTAGAGAAATATTGTCAATAGAGAAATATTCCCTATAAGTACAAAGTTTTAACTCACTGCTAAGAATTGCAAAAAAACACTACCATCAACTGGACGAATGCGGTTAGTAAACATGGGGGTCAAGTCATGGAGCCGTCACAATGACAGCTTGGAAAAAAAAGGATTTTCAAGACTAAGTCCATGTGTTCCTTTCATAAAATAAATGGTGATTCTTTTATGAATAGATGAATGCAAACTAGGCTATTCAATAAAACTCTGTCAATTAACACTGGCCGAGAAAATCTTCCAGTGGATGATGAAAAAAATCATCATAGTGCGCAATATTGAGAAAACTGTAAATGAACTCTCAGGATGAGAAACTTTGTCTCAAAAAACATGAGTGAAAAAGTGTCCGATATCCACAGTCAATGAAGTTATGAATGCATTGTTGAAAAACTTCATAATAGGAAGTTATCGGGCCAGGGGAAACAATTCCACATTTAGCAAAAATATTGGAAACCTCGAGCGATTCTTAAAAATCTCCAAATTTAAGCGTTGACAAAACGAAAACTAACTGAAGGGAAAGCTACCTTCTCTCAAACTAAGGGACGGGGGGATATGGGAACTGCGAAAGCAGTTGCCACGAATTAATATGTGGTAAAGTTTAAGTACAATAATCTGATCTCCAGAGTTTGAGAATCCAAATGAAAAAAAATATAAGACAAAATAGACGGTAGCTTAGTTGGAGATGATACTTCGCAAGACAGCACGATTAACAATCAAATCAAGAATAAGTGGACCCGAGGAAGAATTTTTGTCAAAAATTGGTTCAGTTATTTAATGGCAAGAACTTTTAGAGTAAACTAATGTTATAACAACAGCTTTTAGTTGGCATCGCACATAAAATACTAGGGTTTCCACAGAAAGCCAACAAAAACATATATAACTATGCAAAAGGATTCCCACCACCCACTAACGCGGCGCGAGTTCATTAATATCGTCGGTAAAAAAATCCGATTATTAGAATCAAATTTTATAAACGACTTTTATTATGATTTGTATAATGCACATTTACTCATATGTCATTTCTTCTTAATTCATACATTGAAATCGCATTAAAGGATTCTTGGAAATTTTTAATTGATATTCAAAAGTCAAAAGTGCAATGTGAATGCATACTTAAAAGCCCCTCTACACATGCATTATCCATAGTTGAATTTGGTAAAATCCCCTATGAAACATTTAACTTTTTACTCGTATATCTGCAGCAGCTTCATACCTCAATTCCAGAGAAATATTTCCCAAATTAATAAATTATTGTTTGTTTTACATTTTCCCTTAAATACATGAAAATAAATAAACATTTTATGAATTATTTCCTTCTTAGAAACCTTTATGGTGGTAAGGATTATTATTTCTCAGCACATTTATATGCAGACCTCTTTAAAACCCACAACCACAATTTTGTTTGAAATGTTTGCTTCCTGCTATGCAGTATCAACGTTGTTAGTAAGGAATAAAAGCTAAACGTGTTCAAACTCCGGCGGGCATCTTAGGACATTGAGCTTTCCAAAAAGTAAACCAACTTTAGGGTAAATGACAGAATATAAAGGAAGAATTACTGTGTCCTTTGAAAATTCCTTAATACCCAAAGAGAGTTCAGGTTGAAATTTTTGTTAGAACAGGGATCCACCATGGAAATCATGGATACCCAAAGGGTAATGATAGTGGATGATGAGTTTTCACCAACAGGGGTGTATTTATGAAGAAAACAGTCTAGGGCTCAATGAACTCAAACTATTATAGTAAATTAAATTTATTTAGCTCTTAAAAAAAAAAACTTCGATAATAGTGAATTGTGATACAGGACAATGCAAAGAGTAAATTTCTGTTAAAAGTAAACATAATTAATCATATCATCATCATCGGAAATTGTGCCAGATGTAGGTATGGAAAAATAGCCAGACAGCAAAATAGAAATTGGGCCAATAGGGACAGGTCAATGTTTGCCTCTGCTATTTTGTCTTGGCAGCATCCGTCTAATAAGTTATTTATTGTTGAATCATTGATTCCTAATTGCTTAATTACCATGGGAATCCTTAGCTTACGCGACTGCTGACAAAAGAAGCATTTTCATCACAGTATGCGTTACCACTGCTGTGCAAGGTACTTATCCTGGACCGGGCAGAAATGTGTGGGTCAGACCTATAGCTTGCAAAGTAAAGCATTAGATTATGTAATAGTTGAAATTCGATGAGTAGGTGGGAAGTTGGAACTTTGGTCACTTTGGATGTATGAACAAATTAAGCTATGAGTCAAGAAGTTTAACTACAAAAGTTAACTTGGTACCATCTTGGCTATTTCAAAGTATAGTGACCTTATGATTTCTCTGAAACTGCTGATGCAAGGAAGTAAATGATACACTATTAGTGCTTCTAAAGACGAGGACGAGAAATAGACAAAACGAAACCTCTTGGTGTACTATTTCTACTTGTTAATTTTTAAATTTATTTTTAACTACCATCTTTTAAGTTTAAACTCAAGAGAAAAAAATTGCTATGGAAAATTTAAAGGCCTATACTACTTGTGAAAGACGACAATTTATTAAAAGGATGTAACTACCATTCAGTTTAAAACCTTTTTAAACGAAACGTTTCTTACACTATATTTTTCAATAGTCACACATTATAATTATGAAAGAGTGTCCGATAGCACACAGTCAAAAAAGTCAGTGTGACTTTGAAAAACTATGAGTTTTGGAAAAAGTTAGGGACGTTGGGCTTAGATGACTCACGATTATTCCCCCTAAACGTTGCGGATGGAACCCAATGCCTTATCAATCGAGGAAAAAAATACTTTCATCAACTATACAAGTGTTAAAGTGGAACGCAAAACTGTGATAGTTATCGTTTAATCCAGCTGAATGATCTTTTATCGGGTATTGGATATCCATTCGCGGACAGGAATACATCCATTTGTTATTTAAAAAAAAAAATCGATGGACGTACAATAACGAGGTCTGATATGGGTAGCCAATAGTCATAAGGCAACGAAGAGTTCCAGAAGAAATTTTCTTGAATATGTCAACGAAACAGTGCTTCCAAAGTGCGAAATAGTTAAATACATTGGATCTATGATCAATATCGAAGCTTATTTTGATAAAGTCGTGTAAACGTGGGGTGCATGAAGGAGGTTGTGTTCACTTGGGTTGTGTTCACGTGTTTCAAAGTCATTATCATTATTTTAGAAAAAATAAGAAGAAAAAGATTAAAATGAGTGTCCTTTATTAAAAACGTTGTGAGCGGAAAAATCATCTTATAGCGACGAGGTGCCTTTTTGGATGAATGGCTTTGTTAACCAGCAAAATTGCTGTGTACGGCGGACGCCAACCTACACAATCGTTCACAAGGTGGAAATGATTCCACAAAATTTTACTTTGATCCGTACTTCTGCAAAACTAACGTTAGAAAGGCCGTAAGCGTCAACAAGAATACAGATCAGTGATAAACAATTGTTTTTTTGCACGTGTTTTTTTTCTGTGTGTTTAAATTTTTTTACTTGGAAGCAACTTATGATAACTTGATCCCACATTTCATAATTCACTGAAACGTTAGAAAACAAAATTAGCGCACATTAAGTTGCCTTGTCAGAAAAGCGACGTCCAACTATTTTCATGGCTTTTTTTTTTTTAATGTTTCACTATGATGATTCTCAATCATAAATCCACTCCTGTTATATTGATTATGATGAAGTCTCTCGAAGGCGACGACGAGGCATTTGCTTGGTTAGTCAGGATCCAGGATGTTGAATGTTTTCTTATTAGGTACCTATTGATGGTTCATGTTGTCAAAGTTACCAAATGATATTCCAGTAATGTCTTTATGCTTCTCATCCTCATCCCTGTTGGTGAATTTTTTGTGTGTTGCGTGGGATTGAACTCCCAAAGGACGATATAGCAAACTACACACAAATTCAAACGAATCATAGCAGAAAGAAGATGACACTAAGATTCGAACCAAAAAAAGAAAAAAAAAAATCCACAAGAGACAAAGTCATTTTCCACCGCAGTTAAGCGTGATCATGGTGTTGGTGTGATTGTGTAATATTAACGAACGTTATATCGAGGACGACGAACGACAAAATGGTGCGTGTGTTTTGATTCTTTTCTTACTTTTTTTTTCCAAAGCTGACGTTTGCATTTTGTTTCTTTTAGTTGTTGGAAGAGAAGATAATCGTTTATTTTTACTAGATGGGATTTTTTACTTGTTCTCGAACCAAATGTGTATATCGATTTAAGATATTCTATCCTTAATCGAAATCAAAATTGTCATCTTAAAACGATGACTGTATTCGAATATGTGTGGTAATCGTTTTAGGAAGACAGTTTTTGTGTTCTTCAAAGCAAAAAAAAAAAAAAAAATTGTAATAATAGCATATTTACAAACAGAAAATTGGTCGACTGGGACGTTTACAAATTGACTGATTAAATATAATTAAATGGCTACGAACTTTGTAATAGAATCGCATGGGTATAAGATTTTGCGTTGTTAATATAAAAATCAATTTAATGACACATAGGTTTGGCTAGTAAGTACTTTGTTAAAAAATCGATTTTTAATTGCCATATAGGTATATGGGTTTTCGAATTTACGGCGTCAACTGCTAACACTGCAGACGTATTCGATACCGCGAAATGGAAGGACTTGCAGAAAATACAAATGCTAGGACCTATTGTATTCCCAAATCTAGAAGTGAGTCTCTTATTTGCGGACATTTTTATTCCTGTTTTCAAAAATTCGGATTTGTTAACTATCTGCTTTTCTTTTTTGCATACAAATCTCTTTCATCTGCACCAATTTTACTGCGGATTTGCTTTTCCAACATTTGTATGGAGCGCGGATGTGGTGCCGTAACGTTACCGACATTTATTCCCGCGTGTGACTTGCGGATTCGCAAATAGCAAATCTACCAAAAGTGAGTAAGACTCCCTCCGCAACTCATTCGTCGGATTCCCTAATAGAGCTGAATACATAAAATATCGGAAAACCTATTTCTTTTACACATGTCTGATTGAAAACTGTCTGTAAAGTTTTGACAGCTCTCAGCTAGACACCTACCAAGTTAGACGCGAGTGTTTGTTTCTTGTGTCCGGGAAACAAAAGTTATAAGGTGAATAGCAAACGCTAATTTGTATAGTTTTATTCTAGTTACATAACTGTTCAATAAAAATATATTTTGTTAAAAATATTTCCTGTTATGTTTAGATGTGAATTATATTAGTTTCTAACAAAGAAAAAAGTTATTAAAAGGTTTGCAAAAGAACACCCTGTGGGGAGCCTGTGCCATTTTTTGTGGGGATCCCCTATAGACTTTGCCTGGCAAAACCACTTTGTGGGGTGCATTTTCCAGCGGCTAAACCACCCAATGGGGTACTTTTGCCAATTGATAAAAGGTCTGTGGGTCAAATGCACTGTGGGAGCGAAGATAATCAAAAACAATAGGTAAAACCAACTTCTTGTGCAAATTTTAACGATCTTGTAATGACTGTAACTCAGAGACTTTTGAAGATACAATAAATCTGTTTGTAATTTTTTTGTGGGAAATTTTGTCAGCTTTAATTTTTAACTTAATATTTTTTTTCATAGAATCGATAATTTCTGAGTTATAAAAGAAAAACTTAAAAAGAGACGTTTAAAGCCCCCCCCGCACCCCTTTGCTGCCAACAAAGGATCGGGGACTTTTAGTATGCTTACCTCCTCACTAGTCCAAACAAAACTGGATACTTAGATTTTCTGCCCTCAATTTTTCCACCTAGACCCGTTTTTGAGCATTCGTTGACTGGGCTAGATATCTATTATGGTACTTGTTACAAGGAGCAAGAAGGCAGTGACTGTTCGGATTTGGCTATTGGCTTTGTCATCACTCCTTAAGCATATATCTGAAAGCCTAATAAAAATCCTCATCAAGTTTATTACATAAAAAAGGATGAAACCAGTTAGGAAAGCCTTTAACGATCTACCAAAGGAAACGATATACTTGCAAGAACAGTAAAATAGCTTTCACACCATGTGACGAAAGTTCTTGCTGCAAGCAAAAATGCCTGCAGTAATAGGTAAGCTAAACGTTCACGGTGTGACGACTCGAAATGTCCTCGCAAGGGGGTGATCACCTGATTTGTTTGCAAGCAAACATTATTTTTGAAACAATTTTTGATCACTTTTCTCGTGTGGTGTGAAAACTCTTTTAGTTTAAAGCTCCTATCGGTTGTTAAAATTATTAAAAAAGGTTTAATTTGCGATATTAGATATTTTACGATACTATAGTATCTTACATTGCTTTTCTCGTGTGCACTTGAATGCGCCCTATGTCAACTTTTGACATCTAGATAATGCAGTTTCAAAAATGGAAAAGTAGTTCGCGGATCGATAATGCAGCTCATTCATCGGATTCAATAATAGAATTTTATGCGAATGCGGATCCACTGCTGATCCAACCGACTCCCGGCATGATTGTTGGTTTGACTAAGAAACTGGATTTTCAAAGTCACCCCTCTGGCAAATGGCCCCCCTTCTCCCCTGCCTAGCCTACTAATAGAAAGACATTTTGTGATGGACAAACAATATTAAACTTGGCTAAGAAATTAGTACCTACAACGAATAATATTCATAATCTGGACTTATTTTACTATTAGATTTAGCGAATGAATAATATGGCGGTAAGTTAGTAAAACCCGTTTACTGAAACGACATGGTATAGGTACTTTATGATTTATATTGAGCTCTAAGGGCCACTTGCACGAAAACAAAGGATACATTTATAAAATCGCAGTTAGCTATTCAAGATTAAATAGATAATTGTTTATTTTTCGATTTTACGATGCACGAATGAAAACAGAAATAACCAAGGATTAAAAAATAAAAACAGGAACGAAACAGAAAACCTCCACAAAACAACAACAACATTTGCTACACACACTAATGCGAACCTCACCGTTGGCAACTTCTTGTCAAATTCTATTTGACGGATGTAAAAAGTTATCCAGAGAAAAATGAGTGCATAAATATTTAAGATTTTGCAACGAGTTTATATTTTTGTCGATGGCTAGGGCCTTTGCATGGATAAATCAGTGGTTACATATGTCAAAAAAGTTTCGTGCAAGTGGGCCTAAGTATAATTTAATAAACAATTTGTATTTTTATCTGTAATTTTATGTATTTACTTCTTAAAACAATATTGCAACAAATGCCAAGTATTTAGATATTATTAGTGTATCATTATGACTTTATTCAAACAATATTTATTAGAACAAATCTTGATATATTGAAGATACCAACATCAGACAGTTTGAAAACATTTCCCCTGCCTTGCCTAACCTTCGTTAAACTTTATTTTCACTCAGAAAAGACAGACAACCTTCTTTACATCAAGCATCACCTTTGTTTTCCTTTTGCTTGAATTTCTTAATTATTTATTATTCAATTTTGGAGTTTCATTACAGATTGTCTTTCATGTGGCCTTGAGGATGGATAAATATGAAAATACCTATACTTCAGATGTTTTCCCTTGATGCCGCATGATGGAAAACAAAATCAATTTTCGTATCAATATAGGTATAACGACAAAGACACAGAGCCAAGCAAAGATGATGAAAACAAAACTAATTTTCGTTAGACAACTTTGAAGCTGTGTAAGGTATAACACCTTCCTTGCATAAATTCATTGAAACAACATATACACACCTCCTTTGAATTGATGGGAGTCCTTGTGATACAAAAGTTGTTGGGTCTTTATTTTCCATTAATTTTATAAAAAAAAAACATACAAAGAGCTAATAGTTTGTTCAACTTTATATACAGCACGCCCGCGCCTCCTCTCGAAAAAGGTATTTCACATTTTATTACATAAGCACTTGTTTTTGTTTGTATTTTATTTCTTTGGTGAAAAAAACAAAAATGCAAATGAACCCCAGTCGACCGACCGACCCTTAAAAATAAACATTCGGAACAAAAAAAAAAAAAACAACTACAAGGACAACGAGTCTTAATTAAATGTCAAAAAGGACGATGTGCAGAAATGAAAAACTGATCGCCCAGCTTCTGTATATAGTATGCAAATGTGATAGTGTCCATTATGACCGCCTTTTCCGAATAAACCAGGCTAAGAGCATGCATTCCCTTATGATGAACATAAAGATCCACCCCCAAAGTAACAAAGTTGATATGAAAATTGTTTCCTTTTTTTGGTCATTTGACGCATCCTTATAGAATCTCCAGAATGTGGGTGGATTTTAACAATCTTTTTCCCTTTTTTGTCAATTTTGTATTTTATATTTATCCGCACACTATAAAAGAGTATGGGGTACCTACGATATGAGAGTAATTGCCTTTTGGTTCGAGGGCGGTTCCGGGATTTGATGCTGCTGGGGTTGTTTTTTGTGTTTTGTTTGGAGAAAAAACTTTTATGGTTCTTTTCATCTTTGGTTGTTTGAATATTAAAGGATATACCATTCAATAATAAAATAAAAATCACGATGTGGGATTAAATTCTGAGATTTGTATGTTTTTGTGCTTCTGTGTTTTGTAGAGCCGTTGAGGGGGAGCCATCAGGATGTATGAAAATTCACACAGATAATGTTTAAACGCCTCCGCAGCGAAGAGGAAGTTGGTAATGAATTTCAAATAAGTTTTAATCATTTAAAATTCATCTGACTTTCATTGTTCGTGCATATTTATGCGTGATTGATGTGTCTGCCTGTCTGATGCTGATTTTGAAAATGAGTGATTGGAGACAATTATCATTTATTAATTCAAAACGAAATATTTCAAAATTAAATTATGGTGTGGGATTTATAAAAAATGAGAGACAAAATACTAATCATCCTCATCACCGCACTTTACTGTTATGAATGAGTATAGATAAAACAAATCAAAAACCATCTATGTAATGGTGACAATAATAGAGATAGGTACTGCTCAGCTGCAAGATATGAAATTCATTTCGAAATGGTTAAATAAAAACAATGATGTCTCCAACAGTAAATAGCTATACATACAGCTGTTAACGATTTGCAGAATTATTACATTTTTACATATTAATATCGATTATTATTGTCAAATCAATAAATAAGTAGGTTCTAAATGAAATATTGTTCAGCAGGTTGCTTTAGGAGTTAATATACTAAAAGACCTCATGTCTGTGAGGTTATGCGGAGTGGTAAAAGGGTACAGAAATTCCTCATTTTTAGGGCTTCGCTTATACCACGGAAATGATGCGTCGCTTCATAAGGAAAAAATCTCTTACACTAAATTAAAGCTCGTCAAGTTGTCTACAACTTTTGTTTTGATAATTTTTTCGCGCTACACACAATTTAAAAAAAAATCTTATATTTTTCTTCAAACATAATAATTTCAACTTTGCAATGCGTGTTGATCTAAAACAGTTGAGAAAGTTTTAGAAAATTTGATGGACATTAATTTACTCAAAAATAATTTGTTCCTAATGACTTATACGTTATACCCTTTCCGTGGTATAAGCCTAAGCCCAAAAAATGGAACGTTATACCCTTTAAATTTCTTCGATATCGGTGCTGCAGTTTAAAATAAAGGGCACGACTGGGCCACACAAACTTAATTAATTAATTTTAATAGTTTTTTTTAATTGAAAATATGATTTTCTGTATTTTATATTTTGAAACAAGTAAGTATGTTGTACCATACCTGAGAAGCTACCCATTAAAAAAAAATCATTGAAAAAATAATTAAGGTATGCAATTTATATGAAAGATATCACCGTAGGCAACAATTCAATTATGAATTTTTTTCAAAATTGATCGTTTTTTCAACATGCCGGTTTTTCAGGCTTAGCAGTATTCTTAGCATATTAAATTTCGTCAAAAACGGTGCTGTCGTTCAAAAGAGATTTGGCGTGATAAAAAACGGTTCTATTGCAGGTACCGTTTATAAACTTCTTCGGAAAACATTTTTTGAATAAAAGACATCACCTTTGGCAAAAAAATAACATTCAAAAACCCTTCAGATTATTTTTTTGACTCTTTAATACTTCTTTAACCCTTTTTAAAATGATATTATCAATTCCGCCGTCTGATGCGATGTACGTATCATAATTGCGTGATTTTTATTGCGATCTTTTAGACATGTATTTAAATATATATGTATAGTATTAGATTGATTGAGTATAAGTATACCACACTCCACCCGGTGGAGGAACAGGCCCAATGTAAAATAATATTTTAATAACAGGAAAGATGAAAAATTGTTGAAAGTAAAATTATAACCAAAAAAAAAAAAAAAATACAAAACAAATACATGTGAACAACACGGGTGGGCTAGAAAATACCGAAATACAAAATCCCGACACTAAAATCCCGATTAACAAAATTCCGAATTGCAAAATCCCGAATTTTTTTGAAAATTATTTTTGGTTATTAAAATTAACTTATTGATTTTCAAAACATTTTTATATTTTTATATATGTATTATAAACAATGTACATTAAACAAAAGTGATCATATTTTACTTAAGTATACATTTTGTTTAGTCTAAACTGGTGAAAATCTAGCAGAAGCATTACTTTCTATTTCTACCACATATAAGTACTTATTTCATTTTAAATCATATTTACATATTTCCCAGCTTACAAATTAAATAAAATGCACGACTGGGTCGCACGAAATATGTACAAACACATTAACAACAAATCTCCGTGATGTGAATTTTAAGCCAAAAACCTGAAATGCAGTAGTATTAAAACTACTGCAAATATAACGTACACCAAGTTTTATCAAAATCGTTATAGCCGTTTTTGACAAAATTTGGAAAAACTAAAACCCTTATTTGGCTGGTACCCGTTATAGCCGCGCTATAGCTAAATTTCGATTTTTTTCTCTTGCGAATCAACAAAAAGTGCTATGTACGAAATTTGAACTAAATTGGTCAAGCCCTTTAGGCTGTATATCGGTGCACAGAGAAACAAACACACACATCCGCACATTCGCACAGACAGACCGACGGACTGGGTTCTCTATCATCGTAATGTCAGGTTTGATTAAAATCTCGATTTTGTTTTTGAACGAATCCAATACTTGGCCTATATTGAGCAAGTAAAAATTAGAAATAAAAAAAATCCCGAATTTTGTAATTCGGAATTTTGTAACTCGGGATTCAGTATAGCTTTCCCGAATAATAAAACACAACAAGACATTATTTGTAAGGAAAAGCTACCCTTCTTAAAAAAGAAACAAAGAAGTTTTTAAGAAAAATAATATTCCGATTTAAGGAGATTTTGGGAATCAATTTAGCTTCTTACAGCTCCTTTTATTCGATACTTGTGCCTTCTATCTACTAAATATAAACTCAAATGCATTTTTTTAAAGAAAATCGCAAGGACTGACAGGACAATCAGAAATCTTTTCTTTAATATTCTTTTTAAAATTAAGTTGTTTTAAAAAATAGTTTTTGAAAAATTAATCTTCAAACACAAAATTAAAAAAAAAAGGTTTAAACTAATTTTTTTAAAAATTTTATGTTATTAAATACAAATTTTGTTTCCAAAATTCAATGCTCTTATTAGTTTTTGGTCAAAAACAGAAAACTGTATGCTTAAATGCCTTGTACTTTTTGAGAATTTGATTTTCTTGTACTTTTTGAGAATTTGATTTTCTCAAAAAGTACATAATAAAAAGAACCATCTCCTATTAGAAAATTAAATATTCTAGTGTTCACCTGACTGAATTTCTTTTTAATTTTATGAATATTAAAGATTAACCTTCCGTTTGTTATTTTCTAAAATATCGAGAATGTTGTTTGCACACAATTTTTCACTTGCACAAAGTGAAAAAGTGTCTACTGGATAAATGCTATTCTATACACGTTTTTTTAATTGAAAAACTGAAAAAATTGAAAACCTGTATCTTTTTTTTATTACGGCGTGAACACATTACATATATAGAAGAGAATGCACTGTATATAGTTTTTTTTTACTTGCGATTATAGGTACTATAAGGCATGTTATGCATTCGTGCAAAAGAAAATTTGGAGTAACAATCAAACATCACATTACGATGATAGCGAAAACGAAAAAAGTGAGTCTGTAAATTCTGTCTGTCTGTCAGTCTATATGTATCAGCACCTACAGCCTAAACGGCTTAACCAATTAACTTCAAATTTGGTATATAGGGTTTGCAGACCATTCCTTAGAGGAAAAATTGAAATTTTTTTTAGCTCAAAAACTAACGGCACCTGCCATATAAAGGTTTTGGAAAAACTTAATGTTTTTTGTTTGATTTCATTTTGTTAAATCGCAAAAAAAAAATTTACAAGCCTTTTAACGGTACCTCCCAATAGAACCGTTATTTTTTTCTTGAGCTATCTCATGAACGGGTAAATCGATTTCAAACCAAACATTTTTTATAAGGTCTATATAATTTGAACAAACTTCAATACTAACATTTTGCAAAAGGCAAACAAATTTTCTGCATTCTTTGATTTTGGCTTGAATCTTTGTAAAAAGAAGTTTAAGCACTTTTGGGAAAAAATCACATGATTTTTATTATTTTTCCCTTTTATTAAAAATAATAAAAAAAAAAAAAATATTTTATTTTCGACCCAGTCATGCACTTTAGTTTTTAGTACGGGACATCACCGAAAGCAGGCACCTTTTTCCCAAGTCAGTATTCCATATTCAATTGATAGATTTTCTTATGGCAATTGATAGATAACCACGAGATCTGATAAAGCAAACGAGCAATTTCCTAAGACTGAGAGAAAGTGGATGATAAACTCAAAACAAGAAGTCAGATTCCAAGCAGGAAACAACAAGCAATTACTAATTTTAAAAGGAAGCTTCTTAAGTCTCTTATTTATTTTTATTTTTGACTAGCTTTGAAGATAAAAATGACGGGTTGCAAGTAACATAAGAGCTTAACAGAAAAATGCATTGTCTATAAATTATACAAAAAAAAAATTAAATAAAATTAATAAAAAACAAAAAACAATTTTAAAAGTGAATTTCTTACAACCTAGAATCGTGCTACACACCATTAATTTTTACTTATTGCGAAGTATTTAAAAAATGAATTCACCAACATTTTAATAGCAGTTTTTAAATAAATTGATTTAATTTAAACAACCCTTTTAAACAAAATTCTAAAAATTATTTGGGTGTGGAAATTTTAGAAACCTAATAATTGGGTATGTATACACAAAATTCAAAATTAAAAAAAAAAAATTATGGGTACCGGTATTAAAAAAAAATGCAAATTAAATATCTGATTAAAAAAAGTGATGCAAAAATTAAGTAGGCGATTATACTTGAGTTGAATAGACCTTCTTAGATACTAAATTTGGTTGAGATCAATTGAGTCATTAACGAGAAAGTCAAATTTCAAAAAAATTGATTAATGTTTACAGGTAGTAGCTTCAATTAAAAAATAAAGTGCACGACTGGGTCGCACGAACTTGCTCTTGTGGTGCACGACTGGGTTGCACGTACTTGTTCTTGTGGCAAGTTGCCACGAAAATAAAATAATATTTAATATTTTTTTCAATATAAAGGTAATAAAAAAATCATGAATTTTCCAAATAAGTGATAAAACTTCTTTTTACAAAGATTCAAGCCAAAATCAAAGTATGCAAAAATTTTGTTGCCTAAATATAAGTTTACGAAAAAAAAATTATTCCAAAATCGTTAGAGCGGTTTTTAAATGTTTACTTAATATTTTTTATAAAAAAGTTTTTTTACAAATTTGAAGAACGCCATTTTTAAGTGCTTAATTGTTTGCATTTTATGCACAAAAAATTAAAAAAAATTGTCAAGCTGTTTTCCAAATATTGAATTTAAAAAAAAATTGTATAACTAATTAAAAGTTATATGGCAGGTATCGTTATTTTTTGAGCTAAAAAAAATTCAATTTCTCCTATAAGGAATGGTCTACAAACCCAACATTAAAATTAAAAGTTATAAATGTTGTAGTTATGGATGTTTTGTACAAAGCTCGTTATGTACATTTTTTTTATGAAACATTCAAACATTCAAAGCACAACTATACACACCAATCTTAAATTCATATTAAAATTAACAAGCACGTTTCTAAATAAAATAAATGAATTTTATCATCCAAAAACAAGAGCAACAAAAATACAATAAACCAGATAACATTTACGATATCCCAAAAAAAAAAAAAAACATTTTCACAAAAAACAGTGTGAAAAACACAAAATTGCATCAAAACAAAATTGTTTTATTTTTATTATCACAGATCTTACAATAAAAAAAATAACAAAAAAAAAAAAACAGCTAAGCTAGATACTATATCTACATCAATAAAACTTTCCCTCGTTTGTTTTATGTATTTCCGGATATGTGTGTGATAGGTGGCCATAATTTACGACACAATTTTTATGAGGGTAGTAAAGGGTTATCAAAAGAGAATATAACCGCAGGGCAATAAGGACATTTTTATTTATGCAAAACAACATCAGTCATTAATTTTTTTTTTAAGTTATAGGTACATTTAAAAACAGTAACTTTAAAGCTATTTTGAATAAAACCATCATTCTTTGGAATTTTGAGCATTTAAATTTTTAATAAATGTTCTACAGAAACCTTGAAACTTGAAGAAAATTCAATAATTCCGTCTATGTTCTGTCTATGGCACAAGAGAAATCTTCCAACACTCAATCTCAGCATCAATTTTTGAAAAGCTTATTCATGTCTACTGAATACAAATCATTTGCAAAAGAAAAAAAAAAACACACACAAAGGAGCAAAAACGAGAGGACACCAAACCAAAATGATACTCAGAGGAACAATTATGAGTGTCAAGGATACAGCTCCTACTTCTCCCACCCGCAAAAGCACACATGAATGAACTAAACCATTCCGACAAAATATAATAATTTATTTAATCAATTAGTTCGGAATAAAAAAAAATCCTCGTGGGACACTATTCAGGACGAAATAAAAATATACCCACCCACTCTCTGAATATTTCACTATAAAGGAGATATCCATAGAAGCTTACACAATAATAGAAAACCCTTTTGGACATTCACCTGTGGATTTATCAATAGGCAATCCATATAAGTATCTCGTTGCATGTATCTGTTCAAACTGAACACACAACAGAGCAGGCAAAAGGCACTACATAATGCCAAAGAGGATAGATTGTGTATATATATAGGTATTATAGGATATGTCCTTGGGGCACGTTTCTGCGTATATATACACAATGCCTAACCTATTATGTAAGTTAATTTTTCCACCTCCATTCTTATTAACATCTACCAAGCTAACAAAAAAAAAAAAAGGATACAAATCCTTAAAGCACACAATTTTCAGTTACGTAACTCTATAAAAGAAAATCAAATAGAAAAAAAAACTTACTCTTCTTAAATCATAATCCTTTTCAGCTGCACACAAAAGTCCTTTTTTTTGATGGTAATGATGTTTTTCTTCTTCGATTTTCTTATCCAAAATGAAGAGACTCGAACTGAATTCCGGATTTCTCGTTTTCCTTAGGCGGCAGACAAAGTTATTTTCATCCAATTCACACAAAATTGTCTTTTATTATCCTTGCAAGGATACGACGCACATTTTTCAATTATCACAACGGAAAATTTGATTATTTTTTTTAAATTGTGTAAAAACAGACAAAAAGTCGCGAAAGAAGCAAAGAACAGTATATTCGTATTTTTGTGTTTAAGAAAAAAAAAAAAAAAAAAAACAAATAATACAAACTTTGAAAGGACGATTTAATTTATTTAACTTTTCGTCCTTATTATGACTTCTTTTTTATTACACTACATTCGGTTATCTTTTTGAGTTTCACATCATACAAGATAACAGAAGCACACAAACGACTTGAATGGAATGTCCTTCCTCCTACACACAGTGCTCTCTATATATATTCTAAATATAATCAGATCCAGGAAAAAAGGATACTCCCGCCCGTTTGTACGATTTTTAGAACATCACAACCGACGATGATAAAAGTCCGATGAGAACTGTCTTCTGATTTTGCGGGCGAAAGATAAAAACTCTTTTTTATAGAGAGTCCTTCTTGCATATTTACAAATTAAAAAGTCCTTTTTCGATGGGACTCACTGTATGGTGAGTTCTCATTGAGTTTGTTTTTATTTTTTTTTTTAGAGTTGAATAGCTACTTTCACTGATAGCAGGAAGAAACACACCTGTGGTGCTTTGTTTTGCAAAAGCTTTTGGTTGTTTGATTTATTTGTTTGTATATTCAAGGAGCTTTTATTATTTATCCTTGAGAAGCAGATTCTGAGTCTTATCAATGAAATCATTTTGGAGTTGCAGTAAAATTGCGCAGAGAGTATATGATTATAATATGATAACAACGAAGGCATACAATTGAAATCTTGCGCATTAAGGACATTCGTTTTATTATTATTAAAAACAAACTGTTGAAATATAAACTTTGTTATGATGATACAAGGATAATGCTCATTGGAATAGAATATCGGAATTGAAATGTTAAAGTTCATTGCACATTTGTAATGCGTCAAACCTCAGACAACAATTGTTATTGCGATGCACCAGGAACAAATTATATTTGAATAGAAAAAAGAAAGGAGAAGATAAACATAAAACTTAAGACTGACAGCTTTTGAATTGAGAGTCGAGTGTGTATTGTGTTTGTGTCCTTTGAGAATGAAGATGGTTATTGCTTTAGAAGGATAATAAAATATAACAGACACGTGTAACGTCATAAAGAAAGTGTTGGCTGGATTTAAGAAAAGTTTTTTTTTTTGTAGACGAATGTTTTGTTGAAAATGTTATGAGGGTTTTTTTTTTTTTTTTCTAATGTGGACATCATTTACTTCGCAATTATCACTTCCCTATTTCATGTCTTGCATTTTAGTATTAATTTTTTTATTGTTTGGTGTTCATTTGGTTAAAATTTTATGTTATTTGACCTCCTAATATTTTTAGAGATATGTATTTATTATTTCAAAAATGTTCGTAGATATAATTATATAAAATTTTTAATAAGTTTTTCACGAAATTTGTTCTCTTATTATATTATTTTCCATTATTTTTTATTTTGCAATGACAGTTTCGCAACTTCATGTCTTGCACATTATTTTTCACTTCGCATTTAATTTTATACTGTTTGACGATATTTAATTTATCAGGTTCCCATGGGCATTTAAATGTTTCGCATTTTTCATCTGGAGCATTTTATTTTGGCATTTTATTATTCAACTTTTTATAATCAATATTTATTATTTTGCAATTTATTATTTAGTATTCAAATCGTTTTTCCTTTGGACCTTTCAATTCCGGGAATATTTTTGTTATGTTCACAACGCACAGTGTGTTATTTGGAAATAAAACCTGGCCAAAAAAACATTCTTTAAAAATTTCTTCCCAACCCTGTATTGTTGTTTCTCAATAAGGTAATTAATTACTCTATACCAAAAGGTGGAATTGTTAAAGCTTCATCGTTTAACGTTGGACCACGCGATCACTCGGAAGTTGTCGCTTATTAAAAGTGTCAGATTAATTTTTACACAGTGCAGATTTTGGTTATTTTTAAAACTCTGTATTTTTATTTTGAGACATAAAAGTGATCGCTTTTATTATGGATTGTCCTAGCCAGGTTTGTATTAAATATAATACTAAATGTTTCAATGAATATTCAGCTATAAAAACAATTGTGTAATTTAAAGTACTTATTCTAAAAAAAAGTTATAAAAAATCAGCTGCACCAACCCGCTCCCCTTTTTTAACGATTTTTTACGGAGGAACTAGTCTTGGACAAATGAAGATGTTTTGTTTAATGAATACAAATACCAGCAGCAATGACGATATAATATTGATTTATTTAATGTGCTGCGGCTTCAAAACAAAAATGCAGAGAAACATATGTTTTTTAAAGAACCAGTTATTTTTGTTTTTCTCAAAGAATACAAAACACTTGAGCATTTGGTTTTTTGTTTTGGACTTAAAACTAATAAGAGCAGAATTTTGAAAACAAAAATTATGCTTAAATACATAAAATTTTGCAAAAAAAAAAATTGGTTTGAAATTTTTTATTCAATTTTTTATTTTGAGTTTGAAAATTTATTTTTAAAAAACTTTTAACTAGAACAACTTTAATTAAAAAGAACATCAAATAGTTAGTTTCTACCTTTCTTAAAAGGTATAACAAAGCATTGTAGAATATACCGTTGTTTTTATATATTTGTTTTTCCTGTTTTAAGTTAACTTTTTAGAAAATTGCCCCTCCCGCCTAAACGGAGTGAGATAGACCTTCCCTCCTATACGATTGTTTTCTTGTCTCAACCCAACCTCTACTCGCTTATCTCTTTGGCACACCTCATGTGAATCACCCTGTATAATTATTATATGCATATTTATATAATATAAAATAATTATCATAATATGTCTATTTATATAAATTAATCTTTTTTTTTATATTTTACTAAAAAAATTAATAAAAATCAGTTTCGTAGCTGTTAGAACAATAGAATAATTTTGGCCAGGTTTTTGCACTTAACACCACACTGTGCAAAGTTCTGTTATTAAAGTGCTAGACAAACACATCATTTTTCATTTACCATATTATTTGACTTTAAACTTTTTCCTTATTTTTAATTTTATTTAATCTCGCTATGTGATTATTTTACCAAAAAAAAATGTATTTCTCATTTTTCATTTATCTTGCAAACAAAGAAAAATTCACCAAAATTCTTGTTGATACCCAATGAAAATTATTCGAGAACTGCTTCAGCGACACTGAAACACAGTGGATAACAGAGTTGTAAAGGAATTAAATCATTTTAGAATTTAAGTCATTTGATTTATCTCCGAAAATGTGAAACATATGAATTCACTTAAAGACTTCAACTTCAAAATATGAAGTCCCGATTCATTTTGAAGTCATTGATTGGGAATTCAATTTAGTTAATACAAAGATTGCATTCAAATGAATGCAATCTTCTATGATTTCAGTGAAGTCATTGAAGTCTTTTTAAAGTCATAGAAGTCATTTTTAAGTCAAAAAACTATTGAAGTCATTTTGGAGTCATTGAAGTCATTTTGAAGTCATTGCAGTCCTGTTTAACTATTTCAAGTCCAATTGTGTTGATTTGATATAATAAAAGTATATTATCACTTTAAATAAGTTTACTATACCTACGTTATTAAAAAAAATCGCAAAGTAAAAGAAAACAATTAGAAACCATTAGGCATGAAGGAGCATACTGATAGAAAAGAAATAACTGTCATTTATCATTTTGTTTATTTTTCATAAAAAAAATTAATAAAAAAAGAACATAAACACTTCATAGTAAACAAAATAAATTTCATAAATATTATGTATATTATACTCTTACAACTAATTTTTTCATAACTCGTCTATTCTATTTTCACATTGTAAGAGTTATTAGCTTTTAGAAGCAGCAATTTTTCAAAATTCGCATCTGACAGTGCTCCACGTCGGGGGACGCTTATTAACCCTGCGAATGAAAATAAGCGCTCCACTGCTGCGGATGAAGGTAAAGGTGTATTATACCTCAATGATACTGCTTTGATTTTTGGAAATTGGTCCAAGATTTCCAATGCTGGGGAGGTATTTGATAAATATGCAAAATATTCGATTTCTCCAGAGGTGTTTGCAGCATTAGGTGATTCTAATGGCTCATCTGATAACAATTTTAAAATAAAATATGTTAAAATACATTTAAAATATGAAATATGTAGGTATAATATAATACATTCAACGGAAAAATCGAAAAACAAAGTTTCATGAAATTTTTGCTGAGATGTTTTTTCGGATGAATCCAAAGTCGTATCCTCCTCCGCTTGAATTATGCTTCTTACCAACCGGCTTATCTCAGATATTTTGCAGTCGTCGAATGAAGGATTAAGCGCTGAGATCCACTTAAGCTACAATTTAAACCTTCTGCTTCTACACACTCAACAGGCAGACTAATAAAATTTTAGTTTTCCTTCACTTTACCTAACCGACAATTATACAAAATACACATGATTTCTGAAAACAGTTACATTGTGATGTGATACAATAACAATCCAAGACAGTTATTTTATTACAAAAATCTGGCTCTTAACTTACGTATAAACAATGATCGCAGGTCTGCTCAATACCATTAATAAACTCAATAACATAAAAATAGAAATCGAAAGCACCTGCCCTGAGTTCATTTACAGAACAGATAGCTGGCAATACCAGAAAATATTTGAAACGTTTTTGATAAGTTTGAGCGAAGTAAGAAAATGTCTTTACTGCTTCGGAGAACATGAAGATTTTCAATTACATTCAAATCAATTAATTGCTTTGCAATTAACTATTTGTGACCGTTTGATATTAGAATGCGAACAAGTTGTCCTCATATTTGAAGAATATAAAGACGACTACGAAACTGACAATGAATATGATGTAATGAGTGTGCGACAGTAAGTTATATAAGTTCACGTTGTTTAATATTGCATTACTTATTTTCTTTCAATTTCGCAGGGATCTGGGATACTTTGATACTGATAGCGAACCGGAATAATTTTTTGTGGATTATATTTAATATGTAACAAAGGAAATTTGTTTTGTATTATTATGAAATGTTTATGTTCTTTTTTTATTAATTTTTTTTATGAAAAATTAACAAAATGATAAATGAAGTTATTTCTTTTCTTTCAATATGCTCCCTCATGCCTCATGGTTTTTAATTGTTTACTTTTACTGTGCGATACTATTTTTTTAAATGGTATAGTAAACTTATTTAAAGTGATAATATACTTTTATTATTTCAAATCAACACAATTGGACTTAAAATAGTCAAAAAGGACTGCAATGACTTCAAAATGACTTCAATGACTCCAAAATGACTTCAATAGTTTTGTGACTTCAAAATGACTTCAATGACTTTAAAAAGACTTCAATGACTTCACTGAAATCACAGAAGATTGCATTCATTTGAATGCAATCTTTGGATTAACTAAAATGAATTCCCAATCAATGACTTCAAAATGAATCGTGACTTCATATTTTGAAGTTGAAGTATGACATTGAATTCATGTGTTTGAAGTCAATATGAAGAAGTTTTTCCTGTGACTTCAATGAATGCAATCGAAAATGATTGCATTCTTTTACAACTCTGGTGGATAAGAATAAAAAAACCAGAATTCTTTTAAAGTCTGGTTTATGTGCCGAAACTTTCAGAAATTTTCAAAAACACCACAGATGTAAACATTGCGCACAAGTTAAACAAAACGCTCCAGTCCTTGTTTACAAAACTGACTACAACTACTAAAAAAGACCAATGTACAAATGTCGTCTACAAAATAAACTGTTTAGGTAATGAACTTTAAAGCTGTGATCTTTGTTACATTGGTACTACGAAGCAGCTGCTAAAACATAGAATATCAAATCATAAACATATATCCAAGCGGTATACTTTAGAAACGCTACACATCCTCAACAATAAAAATAACCTGAACCGGAAACAGGACACCCAAAACATATCATCAGTGTATTGTCTTTTAGTCTTTTGATTTAAAAACAGTTTTGCTGACTTAACTTCTCAAAAATAAGAAGTGCTATTTTTGTTATTTCAGTTTTTTTATATTGTCTTTTTTTTATTTCTTTTTAAACTTAAAATTAAATTAAATGTGATTAATTAAAACTAAACATCACAAACAAACTGTAAGAAAATTGTTAAGAAAAGACCCTTGCAAGCAACATGTTATTTATGTTTCTTTACGTTTATTTATATTTAATATAGCGCTCCTGAGGAAGACTGAAATCTCAGTCCAAACGTTGGAAACTAATGATTTTGTTGAGACCACAAAAGCAGAAGAAGAAATCTTCAAAATTTTAAAGAAATTCAACTAAATTGGTAAAAAAAAAACATATTCAATACTTTTATAAAAACTTTCGGAAAATCTTGATCGCGTATAAGCGAAACCGCGTATGCTAAGACAGCGTATATAGAGCGTTCAGGTATTGGGATAAAACATAGGTATTCAATTTTAATATCTTGTACGGGTATCTTGAGCTTATATGGACTGTAGCCAACCGTCTGTAGAGCAAAAACCGAACTTTGCATTAAGAAACTGTTAATGAAAAAAATGTAGCCTATTTAAAATGTGATGAAAAAAATATACGACTAATCATTTTATGTGGAATAATAAATATCTAAATATGTAAAACCAAAATACCAAAATTCCAAATTATAACTGCGATAAATGAAAAATGAGAAATTAATTTTAATAACAGAACGTTGCACAGTGTGGTGCTAAGTACAAAAACCTGGCCAAATTTATTTTATTGTTCTAACAGCAACGAAACTGATTTTTATTAATTTTTTTTTATATTTTACTAAAATATAAATATTTTACTGAACTAACAAAAAATAGCACTTCTTATTTTTGAGAAGTTTTTAAATTAAAAGACTAAAGAACAATACACTGATGATATGTTTTGGGTGTCCTGTTTCCGGTTCCGGTTATTTTTATTGTTGAGGATGTGTAGCGTTTCTAAAGTATACCGCTTGGATATATGTTTATGATTGGATATTCTATGTTTTAGCAGCTGCTTCGTAGTTCCAATGTAACAAAGATCACAACTTTCACGTTCATTACATAAACAGTTTATTTTGTAGACGACATTTGTATATTGGTCTTTTTTAGTAGTTGCAGTCAGTTTTGTAAACAAGGACTGGAGCGTTTTGTTTAACTTGTACGCAATGTTTAAATCTGTGGTCTTTTTGAAACTTTCTGAAAATTTCAGCATATAAACCAGGCCTTAAAAGAATTCTGGTTTCCTATTCTTGTCCACTGTGTTTCGGTGGCGCTGAAACCATTGACGTATTAAGTATGGACCGCCAGTAGCCAACTTCACGCCTGTTTCAACATAACTAGGGGCGCCATCAACTACTAGCAGGGAATCTGCGTAGCAGTGATATCGTTTTTTTAATTAATTATTTACTATTGAAATATTTTGGTGGAAATTATTATCAAACGACTTTTATTTTACAAAACACATCCATTCCTTATGCCATGAGTTACTTACAGATGAATATATTATCGTTTTCATTTAAATTCGAATGGCAAAATTAGTACATGTATTTAACACTAAAAGATGATGGCGTTTTTAGACTGTTTTTAGCTGGAACAACTTTTCTTGGCTGTTTGTATGAAAATTTCAACCGACTGGCGGTCCATATCTAGTACGTCAATGGCTGAAACAGTTCTCGAATAATTTTCATTGGGTATCCGTTATCAACAAGAATTAAAGAACTCTCCCCTCACCGTTAACATTCGTTCAATTCATGAATGAAAGAATATAAGATTACGACACTTGGTTTTTTTCAGCTTTTTGTTGTTGTTTTTTTTATCACTTGTGACGTAAACACAAACAGAAAAACAATTAAATGGCGGCATCTTGTAATGACTTAACCCAAACCTATGAAGCAAAGTGTGTAAGGTGCTTACGTAATAAGTGAAAACTACGTCACAAGTGAAACAACAACAAAGTGAAAATGTCAAAGTGTCGTAATCTTGTATTCTTTCATTCATGTGTTCAATTGGACTAATGTAAGAGAAACAAAAACAGAAATCATTCTCCATTTAAATATTGAAAGATCTCTGCATATAAAATCAATAAAATTATGTTTAATCGGTAGGAACAAAAAAAAGTACTGTGAATTTTATAATATATGTGTATCCATAATACATATAATGATGAAATGATCCCTCTGCCATGGGGAATGAAATAAAATATAAATTTCCCATGAGAACTTCGAAAGAGTTTTTCTGTTTGGTAAATAAAAGTTGTATGCCTTCCTCAACCAAATTGTATCCTTAAAGATTTACAAGGATTCGTTTGCCTTCATCAATTGAACAATTAGTTGGATACATTCGGATAAGACAGTCTCTCCTTCGTCATTAAATTACCGTTAAGTTGAAGAGGATACACTAAAAGCGCAAATAATTATTGTCTATACATATATACTAAAACCTCTTAAAATGGGGAGAAGGGAGCATGAACATTATGGGTGTGAATGTTAAAGTGAGTAAGGGTTCATTTATTAGTTCTGTGAAATATATCCGAAACATAATAGCACTAGAACTTCAGGAAGTTAATCTCTGTTAATAAGGGACAAAATAAAATGTATAGATACAATATAAAAATCTCTATCGACAGAGTCTTAAAAGATAAAAAAGGGAATAAATTCATCGGACCATGCCAGTTAGTGTCTCGCAATAATTTGTTGGTTTCTCCGAAATTATGGAAAAGAAAAAGGTGATGTGGTGGAAAAAACATGGTGACAAAGAAAGATGAATGGGACTCTTTCAAGGTGGAAGTAATTTTTCAAATGGAATGGTAATTTTTACATGCAATTAAAGGCATATACTGTAAGGCAAACTTAAAGCATTGCTAAAAACAAACTTTCAGAAATCAAACAAAATTTATATTTGGGAGACGGACATAATACCGAAATCCAAAAGACCGAAAACACAAAAGACCGAAACTCCAAAATACCGAAAACCCATTTGACCGAAAGGCCAAATGACCGAAATTAAGATTGAATTTTTTTTTTTAAATTTTGAATTTTTTTTAATTAGATAATTTCATTGAACAAAAACAAAATGATTTTTTAAAATCATTAATAAAATTCTTTCTCTCCTCAATTCAGAAAAAATGTTTTTATAAAATACCAAAACAATAGCTCAACCTTAATTCCCGGTAGGATTACCCAATCTTTACTGTTAAGGGCATAAGTCGGCCACCCAAGTACTGTTGAATTTAGAAACTTTGGACTCAAGCGCCCGCCAAATAACTGGACATACCCTAAGCAAAGCAACGACCGACGTTGCGTGAGCGGGACTGACTAAGGAAAGGGAGTTAAAATCCCTTGAACCCGCGAAGAGCGCCACCCAGGTGCTGTTAAAGTAAGTTAAATACCCTCAAAAGGTATATGGAAAAGAAAGTAAAGAAAACACAAAAGCCCGAAAAAGTTCTCTCGCAAATTTTTCATTTTAAATTATTTTTCGGGAAAACTTTTTCGGGTTTTTGGGTTTTCGGATTTTGACCCCAACCCTTGATATTTCGTTCATAGAGATGAAACAAAAAGTGTGTCCGGCGATTCTGTCTGACTGTCTGGAACGACAAAATTATTTCTTAGCGGCTGGACCCATTAGCTTCTAACTTGGTTCGAAGTGATATTATAGTTAGGTAGCAGAACAGAACTTATTTTAAATTGACATTCTAGTACCAAAATTAAAGGTGAGTGCCAATAGTAAAAAAATAACGCGCAGCACTAAAGATTTCAACTAAATTTCGAATTTCTAATAAGGCATCAACAGACTATCAGGCATTGGGGAAGTTCCGTATTAGTCCAGTCGATATGTGTTTTTATCTGGAAAATATTCGGAACTTAATACTTTTTTTATAGGTTGTTCCGATGTAAAATAGGGAGACCCCTCTAAGTTTTTGATCTCGAGATCGCTGCGCTAACGAAGGGAGGGGCAAAAACAGTTTTTGGAAAATTAATTTTCAAATGTAATATTTTGACAAAAATCTTTGATTATAACTACTTGCATCCGCTTTTCTGTTTTTGACTCAAAACTAATAAGAATATTATAGTCAGTAAAAATTGACGATATGAAAAAAAAATATTTAGTTTGAATTTTTCAAAAACTTTTTTATAAAAATCGTTATAAAAAAAAATATAAAGCGAAAGATTTCGGGCTTTACAAAAAGGTATAACAAGTTATTGTAGGTGTTACCGTTGTTTTGAAATCATTTTTTTTTCTGATTTGTTTTTTTTTTGAAAATTTTTGAGGATAAACAACTCTCCGATACGATTTTTTTCTTATTTCGACCCAAACTACGCGTTCTATTTTTATTTTTTTTACAAATTATGTGTCTTAAGAATTACTATGTACATTAAACACCTTCTTTTATTGTAGGGGTTCGCAGAACCCAATAATAAATCGGCCTGTATCTCCGTTAAGAATATATTTGGTTCACCTACGAATTTTTTTGAAATTGAATGCTCTTTAACAGGGTCGAACGCAAGTTGTGTTTCTCCCCCCCCCCAATTTTTTTTAAATACGATTCAATTTTTAATAGAAAAAAATTAACAAAAATATGAAAATTGGAATTATAAAATTCATTTGAAACTGAAATCTAGATACTTCTCTGCTATTGCTGTCGAATGCACTATGCACGGATATCACTCAGGTTAGACAATTTTCAATATGCGCTTGTTATGTTGATACAATCGACAATTGATATTGAAAATTCAACTGTTTTGCCAAAAAGTGAAATGATTATATCTACAAGCAATTGAAGTCCACTGTGCTAATCATAATTCGAATTCGGTCATTTACACGCCTGTAATATTCCATCAATTCGAAATTGCATTGGGAGCATCAAAGAGGTTGTCAATTAGTTCAGACTTTAAAACAAAGCACCCCTTATTTAAGAAGATTAAATACACACGTCCTGTCCAGAACCAAAACAAACGCGGTTTTTATTTTAAAACTTCGAGAAACGCATTGGCTTGAGCAATTAGACTCCATAAATTTGTTTTTTTGCGTGTATGAATAGATCTGTGTAGAGATCCTGAACAGTGGGTAGTCCCACTATAAAATGTTGCAAATCAAAGGAACCGAGATGATAACGAAGGTGGTCCGAAAGAATATTTTCGTCGGTCTTCATTTATTCTTTGTTTGGACCATCTATTGATGCAGTTAAAATTTAAAACATTTAGCCAGAAAAATGTTGCAAACATGAAGTTGAAGAGCTAAACAGAACTTTTTTAAGAATTTAAATAAAATTGTATATAATAAAATTATATATCCTACAAAAGCCAGTTCGTGCGTCCCTTTTTATATTTTTAATTTTACGGGTAATATTATCCATTTAGTTTCCATAGCACAAAGATTTTTTTTAATTGTATAATTAATTACATAATTGTAAATCTGTGTGCATTTTATTTTATTACTTTTGAGTTTATGAGCTTTTGCCTTATTTTCAAAACATAAAAAGCACGATGCTGAATGTTATATTACTGTAGATGTTTACTGGTGGCAGAAATTATACACTTACATATACCTATACATAATAGCTTTTTCCGCAAAGCTCATTAAAAGTGTTTCATTTTCTTTAAAAAGCTAAATCGAATTTCAAAATCAATAACTTTTTCGAGGTTTAACCTAAAATTTTTAGATACTGAAACCGAATTATTTGTAAGTTATTATACTCGAAAGCTTATTTTCCTTTTTTAGTTTTTATTAATTCTTAAAGAGGGAGCTGTAAAAGAACATGCCTAACGGTTAACTTCTTATTTAAATATCTATCGTATTTCGTTTGAGTATGAATGAATAAACCATGTGAACTTATTTTCATATGAATATTTATAACATAAATTTGTTTGAAAATTGTTTAACCAAAATATTAGAATCTGTTTACTTTTTGGTTCTCACAACTATATATATATATATTTTATTGTAGCTGTAATAATTAACATTTTTTCTTTGTTAAAACTATATTGCACAATTTACAGAGATTAAGTATAATTCTGCTTTAAATCTGAAAAAAATAACATCATTATTGCAAATATCACAGTTTATATAATGAGAAAATGAAGGAAAAGCTACAAAAAAATCCTTCTTCAAATTGTTTTTGTCATGTTATCCAATTTGATTAGAGAGAAGAGAATGGGAGGCTTAAAATCACCAAAAGAACTGATCTTAAATATGCTTTGCAGGTAAAGGAATAAATAAGTTAATAAATAGATTAATAATTAAATTAATAAATAACGAGCAATGACATAAATAAATTAATAAATAAGTACAAACAAATAAATAAATAAATTAATAAGTAAATAAATGAAATAAACAAGTAAATAAATAGACCAACAAATAAATAAATATATACAAAAATAAATCTATGAACATGAAAATAAATAAATAAATATACAAACAAATAATTAAATAAATTAATAAAGAGATAAAGAAACAAAACACATAATAATGAATAAGTAACAAATATTTAGAATACTTATTCATTTGATGTAAATATTTAAACATATGGTATATTGCTAAATATGTTAAGAAGCCCTACAATACAAGCAAAATACTCTCTCATGCTTAGTAACATAAAGAGAGCATAAAAGTCATAAGTAAACTAAAAGAGTAATTAAAATATATGGAAAATAGGATAAGTACACACAAGCACGACAACAGAACAGCCCCAGTAGGAAATTTCAAAAAATTCCTCGAGGAATAACCAACTTTTTCCTCGAGGAACTGGAACTTCACCGAGGAATTTGCAGAGGAATCCTTAGGTGAATTTAACATGGGGCTGTCATTGGCGTTCACCAAGTGACTTTCTGGGTGAATATTCAATAGTGAAATCACCAAGTAGGTGGAGTTTGCTTATTCATAAATGAATTATATTTGATGAACTACGTCATGAAAGTTCGTCAGTGATATCATTAGGTAAATAGGACTTGCTTATTCAGCAACACACAGTCTTGGTGAAAAATGAAGTGAAAGTGCAGCAGTGAAATCATCAGCCTATCCCTCACTGAAAGATATCATGAATATTCAGTAATGAAATCACATGAAAAATGTAACTCGCTTAATCATTAGTGAATTACGTTTGATGAATTTGAAGAAAATAATAAAAAAAGACAGTTCTCATTTTATATTGGTATTACATATGCTTTATTTTTAATTTGCATGTTGTTTTTTTTTCATCGCTGCTTTCCTGTAGTGCAGGTTCTTGATTCTCTTGAACCCTTGCTGAACAGCTTTTCTATAGAGCTGGGGTGAAGGAATATTGGTCTTAACAGCATCTGCAAAAAAAAAATATTGATGCATGAATGAGAAAGTGATGACTTGATTAAAATATTACTGTAGCTCGGTAGCTAGAGGGGGGGGGGGGGGGTGGACGAATAAGTACGACGTGCAGTGATTAGCGGAGCGAAGAGTGTGTGTGCTTGTGTGGAGCCAGGTGACCAAAATATTTGTTCAACCTGTCTACCACTGATGAGCGTTGGTGATGCGTATGTGTGGAGCCAGACGACCAAATACTTGTTCAGTCTGTCTACCACAACTAATGTACGTCGGCGAAGCGAAAGAGGAAAGCAAAAAATTTAGAGCCAGGCGACCAAACGAGTTGTTCAGCCTGTCTACTAAAGTGACGACGAGAAACAATCAAATAATAATAAAGAATAAAAAGTCACTCCAATTAATATTGTATGCTAACTCTTTAGCTTTATTCAATCGACTGTGTTATTCTACACATTTGTTCGGCTATTTATACCTAAATTGAGCAGCACATTACAATGAATTTGTGATGCTCGAAAATGTGTTATTTTTATTTACATTTTATGCTTTTAGTTTTTCTATGGTGAAAAAAAATGTGTTGATCAATATTTTTAATTATGTAATTCAGATAGGTATTTGTGGTTTACGTTAAACAATAGTTGATATAATTCAAGTAGGTATTTGTATTTTATGATGTTAATTGGAAGGATGGCTGTTACAATCTCCCCCTCTGCCTCATGGATCGTCTCGAGAATGTGGCAGGATCAGGTGTAGGGTCAGAACTATGTGAAGTCATCCTTCTCTTAACTTTTGGGCTAGGATTTGTCTTCTTAGCAGGTCTGCCTCGTTTTCTGAAAGAAATAATTGTATTAGGAGTAGGTAGTTCACCTGAACCACCAGAATATCGTGTCAGCATCGAAGCGTGGTATGTACCCAATGGTACCGATGGTTCATCTTCTTTGGCAATTATAAATGACGTAGAGCCCTTCTTTGCTGAAATTATATATGGTCCGTCTCTTTTTGGGGCCAACTTGGATGTAAAGCCTTTCGATGCGTTACTGATAGGGTGCGTCTTAACGAGAACTTTATCGCCAATCTCGAATTTGTCGTGGGGTCTTCGTTTCTTGACATCATCTGGAGTTCGTAGCTCACGACCAAAAGTCAGAAATGCTGATGAAAACCCAGTGCTTTCGCATTTTGCAGTGTTCATCGCAAAACGAATAGCGGGAAGTTTGAGATTCCAAGATGTGTGTTGGTTTCCAACTAAAATCGATAGCTGGGTTTTGAGATCTCGGTTCTTCCTTTCAACAGGATTTGCTTCTGGGTGATAAACAGGAGTAAAAGATTGTTTTATCCCCAAGCAAAATGTGAGTTTCTGCATAAGAGCAGAAATAAATTGTGTTCCGTTATCGCTATGGAGTCGTCGTGGGACACCATATCGCAAAAACACTTCATTTAATAAGGTCAGGGCACAATTTTCGGCAGTACCTTCTTTTAATGGAAATAGTTCCACCCAACGGCTGCATACATCTTCTACAATCAAAATCCATTGATGGCCAGTAGTACTTGTAGGTAGTGGTCCAAAAAGATCTACTGCTATGACTTCGAATCTTAGACTGCTTGGAGTTGTCTGTAGCAAACCGGCTGGTTTTAAATTTGTAGCTTTGTATCGTTGACACTCGATACAAACTTTGACATGATTAGTTATGTCAGCCCGCATTCCAGGCCAATTGTAACGGCTAGAAATACGCGATAATGTCTTTTCAACACCATAGTGTCCAGCTGTCGAGTTATCATGGTATTTTTTTAACATCATTGCTTTCATTGTTTTAGGGACAACCAGTTGACCATTTTCGGTATCCTCTTCTGCACAATAACGATATAAGACTCCATCGTTCAAAATATAACCACGATTAGTCCAACGAAGTAAATTGTCATCGTTATTTTCAAAGGAGTCGATTATTATTTTTAAATCTGGATCATTTAATTGTTCGTCTCTTATCTCTTTTGATCCTCGTCTTGGCATGTCTACTTCTATTGAACAGATTACACAGTTTTCTTGTATATGTTCTTCGTCAGGACATGGTGGTCGGGAAAGAGTGTCGGCAACGGCGTTGTTTTTTCCAGGATTATAACCTATGTCAATGTTATATGGCTGTAGTTGAAGTGCCCATCTGGCAAGTCTTCCGGTAGGAGATTTTAATGTCATCAACCATTTCAAGGGCTGGTGATCGGTTAATATTTTTACTTCAGAGCCTTCGATGTATCCTCGGAACTTTTCAACCGCCCATACAACAGCGAGTGCTTCTCGTTCAGTGGTTGAGTAGTTGCGTTCTGCAGGTAAGAGTAAACGGCTTGCATATTCAACCGGATGTTCTAATGCGTTCTCCCCCTGGAGTAGAACAGCTCCGATAGCATAACTGCTCGCATCGGTTTTTAATATGAAAGGTATTCCTTCTTTCACTTGTTGTAGAATGGGGGCAGAAGTTAAAAGTTTTTTAAGTTTCTCAAAAGAATACTGTTCTTCATCTCCCCACTTCCAAACGGTTTTTTTTTTGTTAAATTGGACAATGGCTTCGATATGTCTGCAAAATTAGGTATAAACCTTCTATACCAGGAGCAGGTTTGCAAAAAGGACAACACTTGTTTTTGGTTTTTGGGCGCCGGTCGTAGAAGAATTGTATCCGTTTTTGCGGGGTCAACTTTGAAGCCGTTTGGTGTCAGTACATGACCCAAATATTTAATTTCTGAGCAGCAAAATTTGCATTTCTCACGGTTAAGACGAAAACCAAATTGTTTTAAGCGTTCAAAAACTCTTTGTAGGTCTTTCAGGTGAGTTGTAATGTTTTCCGAGCAGATAATTATATCGTCAAGGTAGGCGAGTATCAGGATTTGAGGTAACCCATTTCGAAACTTGTCGATCAAACGTTGAAATGTTGTTGGTGCATTTCGCAATCCAAACGGCATCCGATTGAAAACATAACTTCCAAAAGGAGTAATGAAAGCAGTTTTCGGTTGATCTTCTTTTGCTACCTGTATCTGCCAGTATCCAGAACGAAGATCCAATGTGGACATAAATGGTGTGCTTTTGGCTGCATGGAGAAGGTCATCAATTCGTGGCAGAGGATAACGATCCGGGATGGTGAAAGCGTTCAGCTTTCGGTAATCTATACATACTCGTATGCTGCCGTCACTCTTGGGAACCATTACAACTGGAAAAGCCCAAGGTGATTCCTTCTCTTCAATAATGCCTTTTTGTAACATATCATCAATTTCGGTTTTAAGCTGTAGTTTTCTAGCAGGAGAAATTCTATAAGGGGCGTTTGAAATCGGTTTATGTGTCCCGGTGTTGATTTTATGTTCAACGTAGGGTATAGGAGTTCTTATTTCACCAAATAAATCATCCTCGTCTTTGAGCAGAGTTTCAAGTTGTAATTTCTCTGACGGTTTTATTCCGTAACCTTCTTCTGAACGTAGTTTGACATCAAACGAATTAAGTGTAAACCAGTTGTCACTATTTTCGTCTACCCTTTTTGGTTCACTAAAGAGGTCATTATGTTTTTCTGGTGTTCTCATCTCCCGAGGAACAGCATCTGAAAAGATAGCTTGAATTCCGTGAGGGGAGTAATTATCATCCCTTTTCCGCTTTGGGGTATTTCCAATAGGGCTTAAGGTCTCGTGGCTTTCAACCCAAGCAAGATATGCTGAGACTTCTTTGAGCTTTTTATCCTTTTCCAACGCTGTGTGGTATCTTGGTGTTTTCTTAGATTTTGAAGGCATAACGTTTATTTTATCTGCTGGCTCTATTGGTGGTTTTGTTGCGAAGCACTTCAGCTTAAAATCGTAAATTTTTGCTGGGTCATCAACAAAATGGTAAGCTCTCTGAGCAATGTTCAATACTAAACCGCATTGTTCCAGAAAGTCTATGCCGAGTAGAGTTCGATTCCCTTTGGCTTCTGGTAATGCTATTAAACGTATTTTACGTAATCGTTTATTAATAATTATATCTGCTACCGTGCAGTGAACAATTTGTTTTCTTGAAATTCCGTCTGCTAAGGTAACTTCTGCATATACTTTTTGGAATACGCATTCCTTTTTTAACAGGATTTGGTATAATTTTGATCCTGCGACGCTCGTTCTAGCTGCCGTGTCAATGTAAGCTTCATCTTTAATGCCGTTTATGTTGATGTCAACAGTTGGAACGTTTCTTCCAATCACTGTTGATTCAATCAGGTTGAAATCTAGCATGGCTGGGCTCTGTGCATGTTTATTGCTACACGTGGGACAATTAGATCTGTAATATCCTGCTGCTCCGCACCCATAACAATTTAGGCTTGGCTTAGTCGCTTCACTTTGGTTGTTAGCTTTTTTAAAACATTGGCTCTCTAGATGACCTTTTTTCCTGCAGTATGTGCAACGTTTTTTCGTTGAGTCCTCAACCGGTTTATTTAAAGATTTGGCTTCTTTTATTGTCATCTCGACTTCTCGAGCTTCTTTTAAAAGTTCTTGGAATGTCTGTACTGATTTTCTATTGATTTTTTCTCTTATAACCCTGAGAAGCTGTCCATACACCATGTTTAGCATAATCTCTTCCGAAATATCGTCTGTCAGTTGAGAAAATAGAGTCCTCTTCTTGCAAACAAATTCGTCGGTGGATTCGTTGTACTTTTGTTTTTCTTCGAACAGTTCCACATATACTCTCCATGCTGGCTTGGGTGGTGCAAATGATGAGCGTAATAGCATTATAGCGTCATCAAAGGTTTTTGCTTCACTTTTTACTCCTTGCCACCAGTTTGATGCAAAACCTTCCAACAAGAGCGGGAGACCAATGAGTGCATTTTTTGTCAGAAACACCCTCTGCATTTTTGTAGACCGTTATTGTCGCTAGAAATTCGTCTAATTTTGATTTGTTGCGTTCGCCATCAAAACGTGCTGTACACCGGCTAAACGTACCATGGCTTTCTTTTACGCCAATGGCCGCTACCAAACGTGTGAGCTGTTCTTCGGACAGGGCGATTGGTGTAGTCATTATGAAAGATAACTCTGGAGGAATTGGTGCTTTGTTTGAATCGTTTTCGGTTATTGTCGATTCAAAGTCGGATTCTGGTGATTCAAACTCAAAGCTGAAGTCAGATTCAGAAGAAGAATTGTTTTCTTGGTATGATACCCTTGGCCTTGTCATTAACCGTTCACTCTTTCTCATATGACTTCGTTAACGAACGGGTGAGAATAAAAACGGGTGAGTATTTAAGCGGGTTGCACAATGCGTGGTTCTTGTGATTAACTGCTTTCAGTGTTTATGGTGTTCTCTAAACAACCATAAAAAAACGGGTGAAATTTTTTTTTTTTTTTTTTTTTTTTTTTTTTTTTAAATGCACTTAAGAGGGATGGGCTGTGACACGTCCGATTTATACTCTTGAAGTGTTTATGGTGTTCTCCAAACAACCATTAAAAAAAACAAATGAGAAAAAAATTTTTTTTTTTGTGATGCACTTAAGAGGGATGGGCTGTGACACGTCCGACTTATACTCTTTATGTAGACGTCTCTGTACTTGGCCAAAACAATGAAGAAAAAAAAATTTCCGGGCCTCTTAATCTTGTTTTGTACTTATACGGGTTCTACTGTGTTTGTCCAACAGATGTTCAAATTTACAGTACCACAAAGTTGGGCGCCATATGTAGCTCGGTAGCTAGAGGGGGGGTTGGACGAATAAGTACGACGTGCAGTGATTAGCGGAGCGAAGAGTGTGTGTGCTTGTGTGGAGCCAGGTGACCAAAATATTTGTTCAACCTGTCTACCACTGATGAGCGTTGGTGATGCGTATGTGTGGAGCCAGACGACCAAATACTTGTTCAGTCTGTCTACCACAACTAATGTACGTCGGCGAAGCGAAAGAGGAAAGCAAAAAATTTAGAGCCAGGCGACCAAACGAGTTGTTCAGCCTGTCTACTAAAGTGACGACGAGAAACAATCAAATAATAATAAAGAATAAAAAGTCACTCCAATTAATATTGTATGCTAACTCTTTAGCTTTATTCAATCGACTGTGTTATTCTACACATTTGTTCGGCTATTTATACCTAAATTGAGCAGCACATTACAATGAATTTGTGATGCTCGAAAATGTGTTATTTTTATTTACATTTTATGCTTTTAGTTTTTCTATGGTGAAAAAAAATGTGTTGATCAATATTTTTAATTATGTAATTCAGATAGGTATTTGTGGTTTACGTTAAACAATAGTTGATATAATTCAAGTAGGTATTTGTATTTTATGATGTTAATTGGAAGGATGGCTGTTACATTACTAATTATGATGAAGTTCTTATAAATTGTGAAAAAATAATAACTTACTGAACAAACATGTGTTAATGTTTTTTAACGCTTTAAAAGGATTTTTGCCATTATAGCCGTCGAAATTGTATGTCACAGCGACTTCTGCAGAAATTATATTTCGCAGAGCTTTTTCTATGCTGCCGCCAGACGATGCAACTAATTTTTTGAAGATATCATTCTGAAATAAAAATAAAAAAGAGATATGAAAAATCCGTAGGTAGGAAAACCAAAAGTTTGGATAAATAATTGAGTAATCAAAGTGAACATAAAAATGATTTGCTGAAATTTGTAGAAATGTTTTTAAAATGCGAAAACTTACGTATTTTTCTTTTTCTTCTTCGCCTTAATTTCCAGTTTGTTGAGGTCTTCTCTTCATCTTCATCTTGTATATTGTTGCTTATTTCACTTTCACTGTCTACAATATTATCCCTTTCAGATGTTATATCACTATGATTGATAATATTTTGCAAAATTATTTTGTTTTTTTTTTCTAAATTATCCCTCTTTTGCTTTGCCAAGCGTTTTAAATTTCTTTTACTAAAACCACTCATTTTTAAATAAAATAAATTACAACTCACAAACTTTTTTCAATCACTATTTATTATTTACAACAAAATAATATGTTTGGTAGCTAGGTATTTAATTAGTAATATTATTAATGTTTTTTTTACTGGCACTCGCGTTCGCGTTTAACTTCTTTGTTCTTTCAGATGCAAATGATTGATATTCGTCATTCGAGAACAAAACGATTTTGTAACAACAAGGAAAAACCAGAAAATACAGATTCTCTTTCGCGAAAAAGGAGCACGCGTTATTAAAGAACGATCAAAAAGCAACAAAAAACGCGAAAAATCAAGCAGGCGCCAGAGACAGGCGGCAACGAAAAAAAAAAAAAAAAAAGCGAATGAATATTTGCATTACTTGTCACCCTGGAAATCCTTGTGTTCCTTGGTTCAGGTAGACAGAAGGTCAAGTTTATAGTTTTTTATTTCTTTTCTGTTTTGAACTGCGTGCAGATCATGAATCTGTGCATTACTCGTCACCCTGGAAATCCTTGTGTTCCTTGGGTCAGGTAGAAAAAAAAGGCAATGTTTTTAGTTTTTGATTGCTCTTCTCTGTTTCGAGCTGCGCGCAGTTAATGAATCTGTGCATTACTCTTCACGCGGGAAATCGTTGTGTTCCTTGGGTCAGTTAGACACAAGGCAATTTTTATGGATTATTTTTTTTCCTCTTTCTCGCGAAGAACACTGAACAGCACAGATGGCCCAACTTATTTCACGAACTAGTGAATCTGTGCATGACTTGTCATCAATGGAATCATCTAATGACTTTATGTACTTGAATTGATTAATGAAATGTAAGCACTGAACTCAGTTGAACTTTTGTTCCAAGTAAAACAAAGTGTAAATGCCTTAAAAATACTGAACTGATGAAAAAATCAATGCTTTTCTATAATGAAATCATAACATGCAATTTCCTCGAAAAAGTATTCAATGAATTCATTGTTCTTTTCACCAAAAAAATTCATTGAGGACGAAATTTCCTACTGGGTCGCTACGTCGCCACACACTACTCGGCTACCTTGGTGAAGGGGAACCGGCAAAGCGACAACACACACACGAAGTCGTACTCAATTTCTAACTGCATGTGGAAATTAAAGTAAAGGAGTGGAACTGACTTTAGCACCCCAGTAGGAAATTTCGTCCTCAATGAATTTTTTTGGTGAAAAGAACAATGAATTCATCGAATACTTTTTCGAGGAAATTGCATGTTATGATTTCATTAGAGAAAAGCATTGATTTTTTCATCAGTTCAGTATTTTTAAGGCATTTACACTTTGTTTTACTTGGGAAAAAAGTTCAACTGAGTTCAGTGCTCACATTTCATTAATCATTTCATTGATGTATTTCATCAAATATAATTCTTTTATGAATAAGCAAACTCCACCTACTTGGTGATTTCACTATTGAATATTCACCCAGAAAGTCACTTGGTGAACGCCAATGACAGCCCCATGTTAAATTCACCTAAGGATTCCTCTGAAAATTTCTCGGTGAAGTTCCAGTTCCTCGAGGAAAAAGTTGGTTATTCCTCGAGGAATTTTTTGAAATTTCCTACTGGGACTCTTCCCTCACACACAACCTGAGTCTCAAGATGGCCACACACATACAACGTCAGAATTTTTTGTCCGAACGTTTTCTTTATTTGACAGTTTAAAAGAAATAATAGGAGTCTTTTTGTAGTTGTTTAAAACTAGTATCAAATGACCCATCATGTAATAAATACAAAATTAACGAATGAATGTGGGGTAGGTATATAAGAATTCAGAATAATATAATTATTATTACAATTGATAATTTACAGACACTCTCAAGTGGGAACAGAAAATGAGCCATCGCCTCACACATCTCGCTACATCATTCACAAGCACATTTTATATTAAAAACAAGCACTTAACGTTAACACTATACAGCAATACAAAAAAACTCAGTGAACAACACCCCTCACAAAATTATTTTATATAACATGTTTTTTTTTTATTTTTAATTTTTCTTTTATTTGTTTATTTTGAAAAGTTTGCAAAACTACAGAATTGTATTTCAGTAAGCACACACTACACAACACTTCAATTTGAAAATCGCGCAAAAACTAAATCCTTCAGGCATAAAAGGAGGGTACACATGCATGCGTAAGAAAAAGCTCAAGAAGGAAAGAGGAGAAGGAAATATGGATATCTCCTCTTTCATTTTGGTCATTTTCTGATTTCTCATTTTTGTTTTAAAGTTTTTATTCTTAAGTCTCTTACCATTTTCTTTTACACATTGTATCTTTCTACTGTTGAAGTTTTTAAAATAATAATTACTTTCAGTTTAAAAATTTTAAAATTAATTACACAAAATACTCACATTTATTTACATCTTTATACAGTTATGTTGACATTGAAGATTCCGTTTCTTGTTGTCTTATTTTCATACATAGGAAATTTCAGATTATATAATATATTCGTGAAATTTAAAAAAATATTTGAATAAAAATTAAAAACCATTAATTTTGAGTCAACTTTATTATTTATTTTTGTTTTATAAATATATTGAATGCATTTCAACCGGTGTACCGGTCATCTTCAGCAACACGACTTGCTTCCTTTTACTGCACCATAGACTGGTAGGTGCTATTGGACACATTTTTATACAATCACTTATTTTATTTCTGCTGTTGGATAAATAAATACCTACCTCTCAATAAAATATAAAATAAAAACTACAATAAAAAAAATATTTACTAAGATTTTCTACACATTAACCATTTACAGTTAAAAGAACTTTTTAAGATACATACACATACATTATTATAGATAAATTTTTATTATAAGATATACTAGTAGGTATATAAATTATATCACTTTTTCTTAATCCATCATCCAATCAAAAATTTGTTTAAGCTTTCTACAACGCAATGAAATTATTTCCAACAAAAAAACTACAATAGCAACCATAGTAAGGTACAAAAATATTTCATATACAGCTTCCAGGTGCTGAATCGTTAACTTCACCTTTGATTGTGTTGATCCTTTTTTATTGCTACGCAAATCAAAATCATAATCTTTTTCCAATTCACTTATTATTCCCGAACAGCCCAATCTTTGTAATATTTTATTAAAAACCTCCAATATAACTGCATTTTTTACAAAAAACATTGTTACAGGAAATACAAATACAACTTCATTGGTCAGAAGTAAATCACTTTCTCGATGACTTTTAACAGCTGTTTGCTTATAATCTGCAAAACACTGATGAAGTATAACAGTAGCATAGTTTCCATCCTTTACTTCTAATTGTTTTAATCTTTTTGTAAATGAATCGTTAACGATCATGATATGATTTTTAGGATGTACATTCAAATAAGCTATATCGGGTGGCAGTAGAAAAATGTATCCTTCTTTGATAAGTTCATCGAGGTTTGAAGGCGGTTTTGCATAAGTTTTATTTACCCAAATCACTTCGTACAAGGAACCCAAATATGCACTGCGTAGAACAAAGTTTAGAAAAAGCAACATCAGCAGAAGGAATCGGGCGAAATTTCGACGAGGCTCTCCAGTTACTGCATTGCCGACAAGTAATGACAAGAAATTGAGGACAGTTGATATACTTCGTTTACCCAAAATTAAATGGCGTGTTGTGGGTTTCACGAATTTCATCATAAAAATAGTAAAAGTTCCCCACAAAACAAAGCCACCCACAAATAACCAGAGCTGGTGATTGAAGGGCCTTCCTAATCGACTGAAGGGACTTAAGATTTTTCCGCGAACAACATGTTTAATGCGTGATTCGATATACATTTCTGATTGTGAAAAATGTATAAAATTCGCATCAGCACCGCTGAAGCCTCCAACTGCGATATCTGCTCTTCCGCTCATCAACTGTAAATGAACAAAATAAAATTACCAAATATTATAACCACATTGTCATATTAAAAAAAAAGAAGGCGCGATAATATGAGCGTGCATAAGAAAACTGTCTAAACATTTCTAATAAAACACGAAACAAAATAAAATAATTTTCTACTTTCTAAGAATCAAGTAGTTTATCATTACCGTCAATTTTTAAAAATGAGGAAACTTGGTGCCAACCCCTGATTTTTATTCACCAAACTTCAGTCTCTTTCATAGGAGAGGAGAGGTTCTCTTTGTCTTGAATTCTAAGACGCCATTAAAATTTGTTTGGAACAAAATGGGACTTTAATTTATTGGCCCTTAAATTGAAAGTGGTTGGTGATGCCATTTTAAGGGGCCGGTTATAGCGATCAGGAAAAACCTTCAGGAAAAGTAGAAACAAATGAGAACAGGATTTTTGTCCTGATGTGCGTTTATAGCGATCAGGAAAAATGTGTCAGTGAACAGGCTGTTTTCCTGATTGAAATGCACACGAAAAACTTTATCTGAAAGAAATCTGTCAGTAGAACAAGTGAAAATTGAACTCAAATAATTGGAACGATTTGTTCCATTTTTTTTGAAATGTCAATCAGCTGGCACGAAAAATTAGTTTTCGTCAGGAAAATAAAGAAATACATTTTAAACAATAAATAATTATTCTATAGTAAAATTTATTAGGAAAAGAGATTCTTTGAGTTATTTGTAGTCGATAAGTGTAGTATTTGTGTTTAAAATCGATTTAAAACAACATGAAGATCCATTCGAACATTTTTCCTGATGCGTTTTCCTGATCGCTATAACCGGTGCCTAAGATTTAACAACCCAATAATATTGAATCACAAAAGATTCTGCTAATAAGCAAGTGAAGAAAGTTTGTGAGCAGATAAATAGTGTTCCGGAAGGGGGGAAGAACTCTGTGGTGGTATAAAATCTGCCGACTTCCGTATCCAATCAAAAAAGATATCGATCAGTAACAGTTTTGGTGAACTTATTCACGAAGATGTTCTCCGACCGGCTGAAACAACATCAGTAGTGGTATTCTAATACTATCGCTATACATATGGCTGTTTTGAAGATGAAGTAGTGTATGTGAGAACAGTGGCGATATTGTCAAAAAATGTTAATGCGGTATTGGAAGGACATTCTTCAAGAAAGAGGTTAACTTTGTATTTGGAATTAAGCTATGTTATTGTCATCCGTTTAACCCAAAACAGAATGGAGTCAAAAAAATCGAACTTTTCTGGAAGAAACCAACCACAAAGTTTAAGAAACCCTAAATAATAAAGATAAGGCTGAGCAGTAATTTATGAGCACAACATACTTTACAGTCGGTATAGGTATAGATAAAGATGTACCTGCTCAATGTACTCAGCTATGTACTTATTTTCTCAGCTTTTGATTATCAATCAGGCTGAAAACAATGAAGAAGACCAATAGTTAAGTTTGATAATCAGAACTTTATGTAAAAGGCAGGTTTAAAGATTAGTAGAGCAAATAATAAGACTAATTATTTTCGTTATCAAATTACGTTAGTATTTTTGTCGCTAGCTCTTAGACTCATGCAGCAAAAAGTATTAAAAATTTAACCAAAGAACCTGGCAAAAGCGTTAACGTATTTTTCGGCCCTTTCGTTGTACCAGCAAAACAGTCATATGAAACCAAGGGAAAACCAAACAACTGGTAATGTACATTGATAGTAATTATGCCAGTGATTAGATTAAATCATAATTCTTTCCGTAGTCTCTAAAATCTACAATTAACTACTCGCTATGGCCGAAATTAAGAATATGGTGCAATGATCATAAAATTATTGTGAATATTTTAACGCAACATCAATTTGGCAGCAAATTTTTTGCCGGTCCTACGTCAATTGGTTAAAAACTAATGAATAACACGTGTCAGAAGAGGCACCGAAAACACTCGAGGTAAAGATATCGCGGATGAGTCATTAACGTCGAATATGAAAATGAATGTTAAGTCGAAGTATTGTAAGTCTTGTTTCAATTTGCGTGATTGCTAATTAATGATCACATATCGTTCTGTGAATCCAGCTGATCAATTTATCGTACTGTTTTCCAGTTTTTCTTTTACTTTTCCTCGTATTCAACATGTTTTTCAGTTAGAATGGTCTGATTTCAGAGCATTTCTTGTTGTTGATTTTGATGAGTCCACATCGGAATAAAATCGTAACAGAAGATCAACAACCCTTGCGTTTCGAAATTTTTATCACGAATGAAGAAAATAGTATAGCATAAATTTCGCATTTTGAAGCGTTTTGTTTTCGATTTTTGTTCTATGAAAATTATCTAGAGATAAAAAAATAAAACAAAGAGGATATCTGAATTAACATATATAAAACTCAAAGTTCTTGACAAAACGGTTGAAATTGCGTTTAAGAATCTAATCAGCCATCAACAATGACAACATGTCTGTGTTTTTGAACAAAACTCTGTACAACTTAGGTTAGTTGGTATACTTATAAACATTTCTACACATTTCTACACACTCCATACACACTCAAAATTGGGCACCTTGCTTTTTTTCTAACCTCTGCATATGTTCCGTAGGATCCGTTTTTGTCTACATAGCTTCTTTCCTTTAAAAAGGGTACAAATTCCAGTGTAAAGTTAAGACATTGCGATAAATATTTCAAAAGTGTTCCTTCCAATCCAGAGAGGTTTTCCCAATTACCAACAGGTTTCGGGTCACTAGTATTACCTTTAAATATGAAAAACGGAGGTCCGCTCGCGACTCCAATAGCAACTCTTATAGGACATTTGTGAAAATTCTTTAGTTTTTTTGGGAATAGTTCCTTTAATTCTTCATAGTTCCGGTCAAATGAAAATAAAATTGTAGATTTAACATAACGACAGCTATTCTCCAGGAATATCATGTATGTGTACATGGAAATTTTACTCGATTGTCTAACAATGATATTAACATTCAGCACGTTGAAATGATAACAATCTTCAAAGATTTGTTCCATAGTATTCCTCCAGTCGGATGTTTCCTTTGTAAGAATAACTAGAAAGTAAAATAGACGATCTCCATGTCTTTCCGGAATTTGACGGTAAAGTGTTCTGCAAAAAACATGATCAAAATGAATTTTTTTTTTAACTGCCGATTGTCATACTTAAAAGCATCGAAGGAGTCAACTATGAATATAAAGTGATTCCCTTGTTCATCAACACCAAGCCGTACTGAAATATCATGCTGCAAGTTAAGCAGAAGGTAATTTATGAAATCAAAATGGTTATTTGGTGATTCCAGTGAATTGCTGTATTCCGACAAAATAATTATTTTCGAAGTGACAAGACTCAGGTGTTCACGAATTATGAATAAAGTAACATCTGCTAAATCATAATTATCATGATATTTTGTCAAGTTTTGTGACAAGCTTGAATTTGTGAATAGAAATAGAATCAAAATTATATTTTTACAACTCGCGTTAACCATTGCGTTCAAACTAAAACAGTAACAATGTATAACTCGAATATTACCAGGCTTTGATTTTAATTGTGGTCAAAAAGGAAAGCCCAATGTTTGAGGCCAATTAAGGATTTTTGCGTTCAGATTATATTTTTGTGATAAAACATTAATAGGGTAAAGTAACTAATGACGGCCACATGTGATATCCCTAAAAGACATTTTGAATTCAAAATTTTAGAATATTTTTTATTGAATTAAGATACTTATGAATGCAATTGTAAATTGTTTAATATTATGTAGAAGTTCAAAAAATAAATATTTGGAAAAATAAATTAGAAACGAGATGAACGAGATGATAGTCCAGTACGTACGTAGATACATGTATGCTACTTTAGAAAAAGGAGTTCCATCAACTTCGGAGAAAATGGACGTTTCGTCTTTGGTAGTCTGTTAAGAGCCAATCATAATATGTATTCGAAAGCAAACGTAAGCTTATGTCATAATTATACGTCAAGTTTCTTTAAGTGGCGTCAATTCATTGAGTCGCCTTTAATGGTTAGATGCGAGAGCAAGGAAATTTCAAATGTACATATGTATGTAGCTGGGTCAAAATAATAGGTGTGAAAGAATTTTTGGTGGAAGCTGTTGTTGTATTGCTAAATAACGGTTGATTTTCCTGCAAATATTGATTCAAGACATTTTCTTAGTAAAAAACCGGTTATAATCTTCACAAAGACACCAAATTTATTGCGTTTTTGAAGTGCAGTGATAAGCAGTTGATTTAATTTTGATTTAATGCGATTGGTGGAATTTTAATAAAGTTGGTCATAAAAATAGTTGTGTTCCAAATAATATTGCAGTTCTTTTTAAAATTATTTTGGAACTTTTGAAGTGCAAGCAAAAGATAAAACACCGAGTAGGAAATCAGTTGTCTGGCTGTTTTTCCTGATTTGGTGTCGTCTCAATAACCTGTTTTATCAAACATCTTGACAATATATGTGTATAGGGATATTTTAAATAATGCCATGCTGCCTGCCATTTTCTGTGGAAAACACGGCCTTCGGATGTCACGTTCAGCAAAGCAACGATCCGAAAAATATACGGCAGGGGTAGTTAAAGATTATTCGTTTCCAAGCCAGTCCCCGGATCTTTATTAATTTAAGACTTTTGGAATGCTCAAACGAAGATTTGGAAGCATATATTTAACAAACAGGAACCAATTGTAGGAAGCAATTAAAATTAAAGGTTATTACATCCATATTTCAGAAAACGTGTCAAAAATTGGTAAAGCCAATACCACGCGCTGTTTGGTATTGGTTCCCGCAAGCGTGAGTTTTGCTGTACGCACAAAAAAATGTGTACACAGCCTCATTCTGATTCCGCAAATGTGCCTGTGAGTTTCTAGCGTCAGTTTTGAATAAAATCTACCACTATTTTTTTACGTTTAAACAAGTTGATTTACAAGAAAAACTCGTTTCATTATTACAAAATCTATTTTGTAGCACTAACCTGAAAAATATAAGAACACGCTTACTCGTATGAGAATATAGAAAAATCAACGCTCCTGTTAAAATCTAGTCAAATGTCGAAAACCAGATGATAGAAATGTTTAAAAATTAACAAAAAATAAAGTTGGTTTCTTCACAGTAAACAATTAATTTTGGTTTGTCTTTATAATAAGTATACGTATACTTATTGATGTGTAGTATATTACAAAATATTTTACAATTTTTTTTATCAAAATCGTACGTACAGTTTAAAATAAAATCGGTTTTTTTAAACAACTTTTTTTAAAATATTTTGAAGAAAAATTTTGAGTATGATACTTGTCGAAACTGAGCGAAAAAATTTGAATTGTATGTTGCTATAACAAATATTATACAAATAGAAAAAATAATACAATTCAAAAAACTAGTTGACATTTTGTGAGAAAACGAAAACCAAGATTCTAATATTTAACGCTCTGCTGACGAAATCTCTGCCTAGCGTCCTCCAACGTGGCGGTAAGCTAATATTTTCAACGCCGCGTTAAAAACGCGCTCTGTTTGACGAGACCTTTGCTCCCCTATATCTTGTGGGAATTATTAAATTTTTTTTTTGTAAGAATTTGGAGAATGTCATTCCTTTGACGATACCAGAATTTAAAGCGACCTTTTCACGTTCAGTCCAAGGAAGTGAGTCATACACATATGTATAATCAATCATCAGGCAAAATGAAAAGGGTTTTGATTTTTCGTCAAACAAGACTTATTTTCACAAAGACTATATTACCGATTGATGTCAAATGACTGACCGTGTAAAGGTCGCTTAATAGTTGCTACTAAGAGGTAAATAAACACTACTGACTCGTAGTATTATAATACTTCAACGGGCATCGCCATGTAAACGTAATATTCAGTGACTATACAATATACATTATACAGGTGACAATATACATTATACAAACTTCAAACTATACTACACATTTCAACTTTTTTTTTAACGAATAAATTAATTACTTTATTTTGTGTGAAAAAAAATATTAGCTTTATTAATTAAGAATTATTTTAACAATTATTTGTTTTGTTTAAAATTATAGTTAGAGCTGATTACATAACTTCTGTTTAGCTTCCATTTTTTCTACTGAAATATGCCATACTGATCGTAATTTACCCTAAGCACTTGAATTCAACTGTTAAAAGTTGTTGTAATATGTTTTTTTTAGTTTATCAACACGTTTAATAGTTTATTTTTAATAAACGGTTTGTAAAGATAAAATAATTTATAGGTCATCAGACATCACGTTTGCAGACACATATCTATATATCAAAAAACCTTTCATCGAATGAATAAATCATTTGTTTTTTATTGGGTTTTCACTATATACTTACTATCATTTCATTTATTTTTTGTTTAAGAATAGTTAATTAATTCAATTGTCGAACAGGTTAGGAAAAGTCACTGAAGTTTCTAGTTCTTGTACTTTATATCTGAATTCAGAACAGAGTACCTAATGTTTTATTTCAAAATAATTATAATAGCTGTTGCTTGTATGGAAACATAGGTCGTTTCTATGTTCTTTCACTAAGTAGAAAGGATATCTGAATCGTACCTATACCATTGAGTATATACACATAGAGGAATCAAGATAGTTTCAAATACTCTGAAGTAGATGTCACTAAATAAGCATATGGAGTAATTATTATTGCCCTGATTCCCTGTAATGAAAAATACTGAAACCGAACCGAACAAAATTCTTTTGCATATAGATACAGTTTTTGTTTATGTTTTCTGTATTTTCCTTGCTTTAACTCAAGAATATTTGCTACAAAAGTACAAAAAAATCAACTTAAAATAACGCCAAAGTGAAAAGATATGTACATATATAGCATTTTGCCAGCATATATAACTACTGTATTGAATTTGTATTATCTTTTTTATCAAATTGCGAAAGTTTCTAGCATAATGCCAAAATCTCATAACTATAGAAAAAAATCATTCTCTCTCACAAAATTGATTTAGTGGAACGTAACTATACACAAACAGCAGCATCGCTTGATGAACAAAAATTCATTGTGGATGTTTCAAAGCTACCTATACATTTTTATTTGCAATTATTAAAAGCAAGTTATGCATTCGTAAAAAAAAGTTTCGAGATAACAATCAAACCTGACATTACGATGATAAACAGAAGACGAAAAGAGTGGGCCCGACAATTCTGTCTGTCTGTCTGCAACATTTTTCTCGAAAATAATACGATCAATTTCGATTAAATTTTAAATTAATGATTTGTTGCTAATGGTGAAGTTCATTTTTTAATTTTTTTTTCAAAATCAGCTTTTTAACGGTACCTACCTGCCATAGAACAGTTTTTTATTAAACCGATTTTTACGAAATAAGATATTCTAAACTCAAATAATACTAAAAAAAAAATTTTAAAAAGTAATTTTTGAAATTTTTTTTTTTAAACCGAAATTTCTATTTTTGCGAAAAAATACAATCAATATAGCTATGTATTTATAAAATTCCATGTAATTGAACTTTTGCGCCGGTAATGTCTTTCATATAAATCTTTTTTTTTATTCCATAGGTACATTTGTTTGCAAAAGATTAAAAAAAAAAATTATAATACAAAATATAAAATATACTGAAAACGAATTTTCCAGTCGTCAACAAGAAAGTAAATTGCCACAATAGCAAGTTTGTGCGACCCAGTCGTGCCCTTTATTTAACTAAGAGTAAATAAAATAATAAATAAATTTTAATATTAACTAGTATTTATCTATCTAGCTATTACGTACAAAATGTGGGGTTTAAACATTTGCACCATTGTTTTTATGATTTAAATAGATTGCGCATGCTAACTGAGAGTGTATGGGGTTGACTGTCTGATTATGAAGGCGGCATGAACAGGGCTGTCGTTTCATTTCTCAAGTTAGCAGTACCTGACGATAGAAAAAAGCAGTACCTATCTACATAGCAGTACGCCAGTAAAATTAGAGTTTTACTTCGAAAAAAAAACTGTATTTTTAATACTCGACCTTTGTTTTGATATAAAGTAGGTGCACTGTTGGGAAAAACAGATTTTTAGCAATTTAACGGCTAAAAAAATTTAAAACCAAGGAAAGACTAATTTGTGGTTTGAAAACTAAAAATTCGCGCGAATTTTCAAATCAATCCTTTCTTGGTTAAAATTTTGTTCGCTCCACTCTTATGTAATCCTTTTTTCTCCCCCTCCCCCAATAAGCTGCTCGCTTGGTAACGAAAAGGTGGCATTCAATTACAATTTATGTTTCCCATATTTGACGACGTGACGTGATGTAAAACGGTGATAAATGTTCACTTTCTAAAAGTGAAATAAAGCCAAATTTTGAAAGTTGGCCTTTATTACACTTGGCTTTATAATTTTCATGCAAAAATGTATAACTGGCAAAAAAACTGATTTTCAATTGTTCAAAATTTATATTTATATCTATAAAGTTTAAGGTAACGATGTCCACTGTTCATAATCCACCGAAACACATCGGAGTATACGCTATACTAAATCATTTTGTATATCCTTTAATTTACCCACTAAAACCAAAGTATAAATTAACAACTAAAAATATAAAAAAAAATAAAAAAAAATAAAAGATATTTTTTGCATCGCTTTCATTTTTGCTGGCCAAATTTGCCAAATGGAACGTAATCCACCTTATACACTTGGATTAAATTATTATAAATTTTTATTATGTTCTTTTAATTTATCAATGCACGAGTTGCATAATATCATTAGTATCTGAATCTAAAAATAAATAATCGTTCGGAGAATAATAATGAAATCATTTGTCTTTTCTATTGGTTTTTCGCTATATATATACAAATATAATTAGGTATTTTATCTTTTCAATTTGTCATCCCACTGAACGACAGGATAGGAGTGGCTGCATGGGGTAGGTTTATACGCCCGCCACTGAACTGCCGTTTATTATCATTTATGACTACCGATTTAATAAATTGAAATTCATAGGTAAACTTAATTAAATTCACTCGACAACAACAAGTCAAACCCTCAACTTACTCTATTAGATGCATCGTCTACCCTCCTACATCCATAACGTTTGGGAAGACTTTTACTTGATGCAAACAATTTTTTTTTTATTTTTGACCAAAAATAACGATAGGTACCTACAATATCAAATTTTATATGTTGCCAATATGAAGATGTGTTTAATTGGATCTTTGAAACCCACCATCATTTGAACGAGTGCTCTGACTTTTCTGAAAATTAATATCTATTCTTAAACTACAACGCAACCTGAAAAATACTGTAAACAAAATTTAAAAAAAAGTAGTTTTTGAAAAAGTTTTTTTTTGTAACACCGATAACTCAATTTTTTCTGGCTGAGGGTATACCGGTCTGCCCATTCATCAAATTTATTAGCCTAGATAAGATCTAAGCAATTTGGGTGTGGAGGTAAAACCAAAAATTGGGTATAACCACTTTTAGGCATACCTAAACTGTGAATAATGGTGTTCTGATTAAGAATTTCGGGGTGCCAGTCGATTTAAGTGGCACCTTCCAGTTGCCAGACATCTTCCAAAAGAGGGGCGAAATCGTTTTTTTATGTGAGGTGTGTAAATCACAAGTCAACAAAACAGGAAAATTGCCCCTGTTACAAATATTTGGGTGCCAGAAGATTAATATGGTGTCCCACGTAAGTACACACGCCTAAAGAACCTATAGGACAGCCACTTTTTTTTTTTAATTTTGTTAGTAGATTTAACCGCATTTAAATGATACCCCAAAATAACAGGGAAACTCTCTTCATTACAAATATATGGCTGCCAGATATATATCCTCCAGTAAAGTGTACTCTTTCTTGGATTTTTGGTCCTCTTAATTTTTCTATACAGTGGCTCGAATATTTAAGTTCTAAAGCGAAAAATAACAAAAAGTATAAAAATAAAATAAAAATTAATTAATTTAGTGGCACTGACAGCTCCAAAGAACCACGGCCTAGTGACTTACAACTTCAACGAATCCTTTTGTGTGCGTTATATGTTTTACAGGGTTGGAGGAGACATACAATTTTACGTCGAATTCGAACAACTAAGGTGAGATAATAATAAGTTTCAAACTAATTCACCAACCAATTTTCGAAATATTGAATTTTAAAAATAAAAAAAATATATTTTTAAAATTAGAAACAAAAATGTTTTTTTTTTTATTATTAGACTTATAAAAAATTTTATTATTAGAAATAGAAGCTTCTATGTGTAAAATTTCATTAAAATCGGATGAACTATCAGCGAATAACACAAATCGTCGCTCGGAGTATAAATAAATAAATTAAGTGGCAATAACAGCTCCAAAGAACCAAGCCCTAGTGGCCTCAACCAATCCTTTTGTGTGCGTTTTGTCCTACAGGATTGGAATGGCCCTTCAATTTTTCATCGAAGAAGAACGACTTGCACTTTTTAATGAGTTGCACTTTTTAATGAAAAATACTCTTGGAGGATTTGTCACTTCCTCGCCCTTGAAAAAAAAAAATATTATTTGCACTCAGGGCTCGCACACAGACCTCCAGCGTTACAGTCCGTAACACTAACCAATACGCCACGGGTCTCTCGGGTATGATAACACTTTATTAATGACTGCCTGCCACGGTGATCCTTCTCCAGTATTTTATCTGCCATTTAGCCATTTGGCTTGCACAATGCCTTAACTTAAAATACCACGCATCAAGCATAAATCTTATAATTCATTTTCCCGAAATTTTACAGCATTTTGATGTTGTCTAACAGCACCTTAGCCTCTCGTAAAATAACTGCCAACTATTTTTATATTCTCTTAAGGGTTGGTAGAAGATTTTCTTTCGTACTTACCCGTGTAACATATATTTAAATTGTCACTAAAAATACTAACTTTGAATGCCCAGCCTCGCCAAAACACTCAAGACTAAGCTGCCAGATATCAACATTTCGCATAACCTACCCGCGGAATCATTTTACTAAAAGAATCAACTGATGTGTTTCTCATAATCACATTTTAATGTAGTCAGCTCTCCGTCTAGACATTTCCAAGTTTTGAATAGCAAGGTAGTTTGCCAAAAGAGCAAGTTCATCATTTGCGACTTCTTATCATGAATAACTTCTTATCGCAGGATATGAAAGGAGCTGAGTAGATTTTAAGTTTTCAAATATAAAAGCCATTATTATTACGCATTCCTAATTTATTATTAATTTCCATAATAATCTTCTGATGGCTGCGAATACTTTCCCATGGCCAATTCTAACAACGAAAACGAACAAGGATATTTGTATTCACAGTCCGCATCCTCATCACTAAAGTAAGCACTGTTATAATGTTTGATGTCAACATGTTCTTCGACTTCCCGTGTAAACAGTCGAGTTTTTGGCAATCTTAAAACAAAAAAAATTAAGGAATTTTGAGAATCAATTCTACTATTCACATCCTATTAACTTACGAAAATATCGTCCTTATAAGTTCGGATATCATTCCCAACTTCTCCATGCGAAAGAACTGTCGACTTTCACAAAGCGTTCGAAGTATACAGTCACGTCCGTTGTATCCCATCCTGAAATCAAAATCATTTGAATATTTTTATTATTACATTCGTCTTAAATGATACACTTATTTATATTATTAATAATAAACTAGGCAACTAAACTCTGAATAAATTTTCGTACCAACTAGGCAGACATCTAATTACATTGTCAATTATTGTCAAGTGCTGATTACTTTTCTTACTTCCACGAATTTACATTTACTCCTTGTATGAACTTAGTACCTACATTAACTCGGGGATGAAATAGACATTTTGAAAGTAACTAACGAACCTGGTGAGTGAAAGGATTCCACCAAAAAAGCATTTTCCCTTTTCAATAGAGTGGCTGCGAAGGGGCTCCTTACTAAGTAGGTTCAAACGGTGTTGCCATTAAAATTGAAGTTAAAGTTAAGTTCGGGCGGATAATGACGGCCCTGGTTCGTAGGTTTATTATAGAGACAGGGTTTTCCGAAATTTATAACTATCTTAAAAAACTATGACAACTATGGAAATAAAATGCACGACTGGGTCGCACGAACTTGCTCTTGTAGCAAACTATTGGATTGGGAAAATTTAATTTGCTGAATTATGTTGAAAATTGGCCTTAATGTGAGGTAAAGCTGTATGGTAGCTATCATTAAATGGCTTTTGTTAAATGCTTAGATTATATACCACACCAAATTTAAATGAAATCGGGTAAGCCGTTGTTAGTTTAAAGCCTAATTTGTTAAAAACCGTTAACACCAAATATCAGTTATGTGCATTTTCAGCCAAAATCTGAAATCCAGTTATATTAAGAGCACTCCAAATATAACGTTCACAAAGTTTTATCAAATTCGTTAGAGCCGTTTTCGAGAAAATTTGGAAAAACTAAAACTGTTATATGGGAGGTAACCGTTATAGCCGGGCTAAAACAAAAATTCAAATTTGTCCTCTAGGGAATCTTCAAAAAGTACTACAAACGAAGTTTGAAGAAAATCCGTCTAACCGTTTAGGCTGTAGCTCGGTGAACATACAACCGAACATCCGCACATCCGCACAGACAGACCAATGGACGGCATGACAAAACCTACTTTTTTTGTCTTCCCTATCATCGTAATGTCAGGTTTGTTTAAGTGCTCGAATTTTTTTTACACGAAACCAATATTTGCACTATTGAGCTAATAAAAACTGGATCGGAGGAGCAACCAAAGCAACAATAAGTTATGTAATAATTTAACTAAGGCAATCATTCTTATTGCGATAGGCGTTTCACTTAAACGCCAATTTTCGTTATTTAAGTCGTGTCGCTTTAGAAACGGTATTGCGTATTATAAACGCCATTTTTCTCGTCGCTCTTAGATTCCACATTCGATCCATTGAGAGAACTGATTTTGACACACCAAATTAAATGAAAAAAATTTAAATGGAAGAGTTATATTCTATTAGTTTTGAACATTTTTGCTTTATATACCTATGTAATTAAAAAATGACAATACAGACACAAAAACTCAACAATTTTCTAATTTTTAATTTTCATAACAAGTTTGTTTTCTCAGGACAGCTCGCTTGTTATTCAAAATTATTTTTTGAAATACATTTTTTTGTAAATGAGTACCTATGTATATTAATCACAAAGCAGCTGTGACGAGGCGATGACAAGAACGAAAAAAATAAAAGGCACATCTGTGTCGCGTAAATTTGCTCTTGTGACAAATTACCTATACGAGGTTTCGTTTAGATATGTTGAGTCCTTAACGAGAAACTCAACATTAAAAAAAATGGTTAGCAGGTACCTATACAAAAATTTTCTAATATCACTCATGTCCAATTTTATCGAAATCTAGAGCAGTTTTCAAGAAAAAACAAGATTTTTTATAATTGGTATATGGCGATATTTTTAGACCTAGAATTTCATCGTTCTTTTTGTTCCGTGAGACCAATTGAAACTTGTTACAACTATAAAAACAAAAACAAAAATTTAGAACTTATATTTTGGGAGTATTTTTGGCTCTGTCGTTTGCAAATTCTTGAACGACAAAAGTTGCGTTTTTAAAGACGTTTTTGATTTAAAAACGACTATCGTAATACAAAAAACTACTCTATAACGACAAATGTCACTTATAAAATGCATTCCACAATATATAAAACGCCAAGTGTCGTTTAACGCCTTACGTAATGCCAAATCATTTTGTCGTGTTTTCATATGGTGTTAAACGATTTTCGCAATAAGTGTGAATAATATTACCACTTCAAATTTACGGTTAAAAAATCGATCTACTGAGCTGAAATTACCCCTGAGCCACTGAGGGATGTATTTTAAGAAAAGTCTATACATTAATAGAATCCAAAAAACATGTGTAAGGATCTTTAAAAAACTGCAGCCTTCTTGAACCGCTACAGCCAGCGTTCGGGTCACAGTTTCATTTCCCTGTAACAGGTAATGTAAGTATGGAGGAAATGCAAGTGGTAAATAATTGTTGCGTTTATATTTCGACGAACCTCTTTAAGAACATATCAAAAGTTAAATATTTGTTGGTAGATTTGAATGTCGCGAAGCCTAACGAGGATTACTAGGGCTGGCATGATGGTAAGGGACGTGGTATTAGAATCGGTAAAGTAGAAGTAAAATAGAAGTAAAATAGCAAAGGATGTAAGAAAAATCGTAAAATTTAAAACTTCCTGCTGGTAATCAAGTGACATGGAGCGTATTATTATTAGAAATGAGTTTCGAATCAACAAAATGTTACGTAGAACTCGTAACCACTCGTAGCTATAAAGTAAACATAACTTTGTCCTTTATCCAAAGTGTTTATTACAAAGCACAAACAACTGCGACCGTTCGAGTGTGGTTTTGACCTTGATAGAAAATATAATAAAAAAGTTTTACAATTAGGCTTAAAACTACCCCTTCTTAAACGAAAAAAACTTCTACGAGTACAAATTACTCAAAGGAAACTAATGTAAGTGTTCTGGAAAACGTAGAAATTGCAGAGATCACTCGCGAAATCAATTAAAACGGTGCTCAAATGATCTTATAGTCAACGTCGTGCTCTTCAACAATGTCAGCGCTTACTAACTTTACTTATTTAATCATAAAATGTTATGGACAAAACTTAAGGGTCCGATTATATATTAAAACAAAAATATGAAAATAAATATAATAGACATGCGATGAGTGTTATTTAAACCCCCTTTAACTTTGAAATAGTACCTAACCTTCTTTTATGGTGCAGGGAAATAACTCCACGGCCAAGTTCTCCACATGGGAATTTATTCCACTTTTAGTGGGAATCTGCTCCATTTTTCAATGTGGAGTTGATTCCCACTCGTAGTGAGATTGTATTCCACTTTAAAAAGTGTGGTATTCTTTTCCACCGCAATGCAGAAAAATGATGTTATAAATGCAACAAAAAAAAAACTATGGTCGTAAAGTAGGACCCAGTAGTATACTCAAATAAGTTAGAAACTTTGCATACCCAAAATTGCACCCACCCAAACTCGCACCTACCCCAAATCATATAGTGAGCCAGACAGGGGGGATTGCAGGGGGGCAGCATGCCCTTCCCCTTTACCTATCTCTACTATGTTGTGGGTACATTTGGTCCGCCCAGGTACTATTCAGTGAAAGTTAAATTATTTCTCACAGTCAGTGGGAAACATTTAGAAAGTGAACTTCTTTCTCACTTAAAAGTGCAATAAATTCTCATCTTCAGTGGGAAATTAATCCACACTGTAAAGTGCAGATTCCTACTAAAAGTGGAATAAATTCCCATGTGGAGCACTTGACCGTGGAGTTATTTCCCTGCACCTACTTTTATATTGTACCTTTACTATACATTCTTCTTTTTTTTCATTTTATTGAATATACCTACCATAGAATAAAAATGTAAGCAAATTTATTCTTACCCATCCATTAAAAGCTCCAATTTCTGGTACAGATCTCTCCTGAATCTTCTCTTAACAACGGGCTCTGGGGTTGCATTTTTTTTTGGAAATCCATGAGCATGTTCAAGAACCCATGTTATATTTGGTAACTCATAAGCAATACCCCAATTTAATCCCAGGCTTAGGTAATTCACATTTGGATTTCCAATTGTTCCAACTGTCATACACACAGCAACCTAAAACTTACTTTGTGGCATTAAAAGTGATATTAAAAAAATAAACAAAATTTACCGAAAAAGTTGATCCAACCGGAAATGCAATAAATCGTTGTTTGCGTGACAATATTTTCTCACCGGCAGTATGAAGTTTTGTATTGTTATTGCTAATGTCAAAATTATTCTCAAAACACTTGCTACATTGTAATGCTATTAGAAACAAAAACACCGACAGAAAATATTTACAAAGTACCATGACACCGTTTTGTATCTTTATAACTTTTGATTGAGCTTTTAAAAATAGAGAATGTCACATTGTGAAACCACAATTGGAAATATTAACATTGAAAATAATCGTGACGTTCGAAAATATATTACAGCGATGTTTCTGTTTGAACAAAGTAAAGGTAAATATGAACCGAAGACTCCAATGTGGAGGCTCTAATTGAATTAAGGAATTATTATGTTGCTACATTGTGATTAGCATTGTTTAAATTAAGAACTGATTCTTGATGATTTCGTTTGATTTTGCTGGAATAATTAAGTTTTTGTTGGATTAATCTAGTCGGCCTTCTCTCTATAATTCTCTATACCACGCTCACGCACTGAAGTTTTTTTTTTATTTTAAGTAATTCTTTTGTGACTGTGTTGCCGCCTGTAGAAAATAATTTCTAAAGTGGAAAAATACGTCTCGTATGATATACGTATGATATACAAAAATGTGCATCGACATTGAAAATGAGATTTTTTCTTTCATCAAGGTTTAGTGTTAATGCTTTTACTTAATTTTAAGAAAGAATATACAAACTAACAAAGGAACAAAAGTCAAAAAATAGATAATTCACCATAAATATCAATTTGTCAATAATTTTTGCACAATGTCGTTTCCCAACCCTTTAAACATTTAGGAGTTTAAGCACTCTCATCGAAGATCGACAAACATACATAATTAACCCCCAAATGGTGTTTTGGCTCTCGTTTCGACGAGCATATCGTCTTCGCCAATGCGGCTTAAAATGGAATTATAAATAAATGTGTTGGAATTATTAAGTGACCTCTTTAATCTATTTAAAAATACCTTGAGCCTGCATAACAAACTATTTTTAAATTATAAATAAATGTGAAAGAATTTCGAATAATTATATAAAATTAAAAATTTGCGCTTATTTTCAAGTTAGTAGAATACTTGTTTGCACTCTCGTTTTGTAAGATAATTTTTATATATTATTTTATTTTTGTCCAATACAATTACCTACATATTTAAAAAAAAAAAGAATTGAACATTTTGAAAAAAGAAAGTTCAATTTTAATTTTGGAATTTTGCCCTTTCGGGGTTTTGTGTTTTTGTGCTTTTGGATTTTCTTTACTTTGGATTTTCGGGCTTTTGGGTTTTCGGGATTGTGGGATTTTGAGTTTTTTTTATTTCGGGATTATATCCGGCTCGCTAAATGAACTAGGATTTTTCGTTTTCGAGACACAGGTTTGTTTGCTGGCCTCATATAGTCAAATTTTAAAGCACACCCTTGTATCTAGAGAAGGGAAAGAAGTGCAAGAAAACTTTATTAAATAAATTAATGAAATGTTTTTAGCCTAGGATGATTAGGAAAAAAAGGCAAAATATTTTGGAGGTGAAAAGATTGAAATTCAGTTTTTTGCAATTTTTTGGAAAACATATTTTTAGCAACAAATTGTAGCTTATATAACTTTTTACAAAAAAGGTTTTTTTTATACTTTTTATCTTACTATCAATGAACTTCGACAAAAGCAGTGCACCTCAGTATTCAGGTGAAGGTTTCGTTTGAAACCTCAGTACTTACCTCGGCTTAGCATTGCCGTAAGTACTAAATAGTGCATCTTGGTTCGGGTTTGATTTGTAACTTGTAACCACCCGTACTTGTTTTGGGAGAAGCATTGCCACAAGTACGCCCGTAGCTTCAACCTTATGTAACCGTAGCCGTATTATAGGTTGACTATCCCACGACACTTCTTGTCGCGAGGCATTATTATAAGCCCTCCATCCCACGACACTTTCTGTCGCGAGGCATTTTAAGTCATTAAATTTACACTTAAATTCAAAAAAAGGTTTCTTTATTTCTCTTTATGACAAAATTTCAATAGGACTACCTAACGCTTTGAATGCTCGATCGAAACTGAAACACTGTCTATCTTAATTCTTAACGAATAGTCCTTTTCAATTTATTCTTTCGTTCAACATCACAGTGTTGCCACATATAGTAACATTTTGAATTGCATTATCAAAAGACCCGTGTATGAATTAAATTATTATAGAATCTTTGTTAGTAATAAAAAAACTGGTAATTGGTCAAAGTTCAAATCTTCAAAACCCGAGGGGTTTTGGGTTTGACCCTGGACACCGACGAGTCTACTTCAGCCTGGATAAAAAAAAGCATCACAATATGATTGGTACACCTACCCGTCATAGTTACCAAAGTTCATCCATATCCCAAGGTTGAGTAATCAAAGACATGTAATAATATTTTTTGACATTTATAATATAACAGATTTTATTTTTCATAATTTTATTAATACTATTTTATTTTTGTCATTAATTTTTCTCGTTATTTTTTTTCATTATAAAAAAAAGTTTAATATACTTTTTCTTTTCATTTAACTAAATTTGTATTTCTATTTATGTAAAATCCTATTATTATATTGTATTATTTATAAAAACGACACAAACATCCATAACATAATTGCTATTACATATAATTTTCAAATATTAAAAAAACTATTTATTAATAACAAGTAAAGATTATCACTAATTATAAAAATTCTTAGAACACTGTTAGACATTTAGTAAGTTGACATGTGCGTGTTAAGTTTTATTGCAAGTTAATTGAAAAATTTGTATTATACTAATAACTTCTAAAAACAAAATTGTTTTCGTTATTATTATATAAAGTTTTCAATTTTAAATATAAATAATTTATTTTTTGTTACATAACAACACTTTTTTAATTTAAATATCCGTTGCGACATCCCGTAAATTATTATACATTGATATATAAAGTTTGTTTTTTTTTATTTTGTATTTTTCTTAATTTATAAAATAATAATAAGTAGTTTAATAATTGATGCAATTATAATAAAATGACTTACAGTTCTTATTCTATATCTGGATCTAATTCTGGACCATAAATATTTGCTAGTTCGTTGAAACGTGGACCCCACGTTTCAAGGTAATCGTAGTTATGTTGTTCATCTTCAGTTCCTTAAAAATAATAAACAAAAATCATAAATAAAGTGCACGACTGATGGGTCACACAAAATTGCTGTTGCGGCAAGTTGCCACAAAAATAAAGTAAAATCAAATCACCTTAATTTAGTTTAATAATTTTTTTTTAAATATAATTGAAAAAATCGTATGAATTTTTATTAAAAGTGCTAACATTTTTTCTGCATAAATACAAGTTTCCTACAAAAATAATTCCAAAATTCTTAAAGCGGTTTTTAATCAAATCGATTTTTATTGTCAATAGTTTGCGTTTAACGTACAAAAAATAAAATTTTTTGACGATCCATTTTAGAAATATTGAGTTTACAAAAATAAATTTAAAAATTAATTAAAATTTAAATAAAGTTTTTTGTTCTGTAAAAGAACTTGTAATATAGGGCTTTCTAGAAAAATATTTTGTGTTCATATTTATAAACCCGTTCACGAGATACCTCAAGAAAAAATAATTTTTTTTCGCAAGTTAACAAAAAACAATTATAGATAAATATCATCTATAATTTCTTTGAAGAAAATCGTTGGAGCCGTTTTCGAGAAAATTAAGCTTTTTTATAGCAGTTATATGGCAGGTACCGTTATTTTTGAGCTAAAAAAAATTCAATTCCTCTTTTGAGGAATGGTCGACAAACCGTAAATACCAAATTTGAAGCAATTCGGTTCAGCCGTTTAGACTGTAGTTGCTGATACAACCACACTGACCGACAGACAGACACAATTTCCGGACCCACTATTTTCATCTTCTCTATCATAGTAATATCATGTTTGATTGTTATCTCAAACTTTTTTTTTGCACGAATGCTTTGGGCAATATTGAGAACCATTAGCTATGCAAGCTCTTATAGGGGTTAACAGTAAACACGGCTTAAGACACTTTAAAGCTTTTTCCAACAGTGTTCGAGTCCTTAGTTTACGTCACTGGAGATCATAGGTAGCGTATTATAGAGTATATGCGAAAATGTTTCGAGTAATTATTGAAAAAAGGAAAGGCAGGCCTACCATTTTCTGTATCAAACAAACGCAACTACAAGAACATTTAACTGGCATTAAAAATTGAAATAAAAAATATTTTCTGAGGCCACCCGTCGAACCCCACAAACAGGGTTATGGGGTTGCAAAAGAGTGCAATCTTTTGTGAATAAAGTACTTTAAACCATTAATTTGAATATTGAATTAATTGACTTCACTTTGAGAAGAGAAGTCAACTTTGAAGTTTGCAATCAATACTCATTTGACATTAAAATGATAAAGCAATCATTTTTTTCCTCATTGATTTAAAGCAATCATTTGAAAATTAATACATTCTTTTAAATTCTTTGTAATCTTGCAAAAAACAACAAAAACTAATGTTACTTAAATTATTACAAAGAATGCATAAGAATGCAAAAGAATGAAAAAGAATGCAAAATTATGCAAGGAATGCAAAATTATGCAAAGTCAGCAAAAGAATGGAAAGAATGCAAACAATGCAACAGAGTAAAAAAAATGAAAAGAATGCAAAGAACGCAAAAGAATGCAAAATATTTCAATGTATTCAATTTCTTAATGGGGAACAAATAATTCCAATATTTTTGATGTCAAGTGATAAATGGTGATTGCAAATTTTAAAGACAAAATGTCAAAGTCAAAGTAAATGCTACCTTTTTATTAAAGTCATCAGAGATTAAACTCACAAAAGTTTGCAGTCTATTACATTATTGCTGGGTGAAGCGTTGGGAAAGTCGATGGTCTTAATCAAGATCACTGTCATCGTCAGAAAAAGGGAAAAACAACCAAAAATAACAAAACGCTATAAGAACCTGCGAGGAAAGTAAGTAATATGAACCGACATACAAAAAAAAAAAAAAAACACCCACCCGACGCTAATGAACTTAATGATCCAGAAGAACTGCCACGACCCTCGTAGGCATAATTTCTTAGGTCATCAAACTGCAGTGCATTGAGGTCACTATCTGCAAAATTTGTGTGTTCTCCAATGAAGATATCCTTATTTAGTTTCAACGTCATAACAGGGTCTAGATTGAAACATAAAGAAAAACATAAAAATTCTGTATTAATTGAATAATTTTGAGAATCATACATTTACAAAATAAAAAAGAAAAGAAACGAATAACTTACATATTATTGGCATTTCACAAGTAGCCAAATCTGGCAAAGAACCATCGATGGGAACTTGGAATGGTTTCATATCAAAAACTGTCATATCATCTCCGTCGCACTTGTTGTCATTCTCTCGAACATTCTTATTGGATCTTGGATTTTTAATGAAGACCAAGAACACAATGACAGATACTATTATATTATGGTTCAAAAAGAGATAAAGAAAAAAAGGTTCCTTTAATTATGTTGGATGAAGAAATTACATAGGCAGCAAAGACGAAACGATCAAAATTTAGAATGCGACAACGCTCTCATTTTTCATAAGAAAAAGGCATAAAAGAAAATGAAAGATCAAAAGATTTGTATAATTTTTTTAATTCGGTGTTGCGAAAACATAAGTCCAACAATAAACAAAGACACGTTGTTGCATATAAACATTAAATTTAAAATTATTTTAAACTTTGTTCAGAACTTACTTATTAAAATCAACAAGCAGACAAATATTGCTGCTCCAGCGCCTAAGCTCAATTTTATTGTTTGAGTTTGACCCTCTTGATGGACGAATTCACAATTGTTACCCCAATATCCATAAGTACAGATACATCGGTAGCGTAATCTCGGTTCCAAGTTAATGCAAGTGGCACCGTTCATGCACGGCAGATCCAAACATTCGTTACGATCCATACAACCGTTGGTATCTGGCTTCATAACTTGTCCTTCGCTGCAACTATTTTTTTTATAATTCATTATTCAAAACATATATAAAATATATTTTATTTTATTAAATATTTGTATGAAATAAATACAAATCTTAAAAATGGATAATGAATGAATAGAAACAAAATAAATGCAATAGTCGAAAATAATGTTTCCTTAAGGAAAATAATAACAGATAACCAAACCGTTAATTTATAAATACGATTGTATGTCACTACCCTATACATCCAGTTTCTTATTTATCGCTTTAATTTTTAGTATAAAGGGGTTAATTGAAACGAACAATCAAAATATTTAAACGGACTAATGAGTAACTCTCATTGCAAATGCAAATGTCACCTACCCCCTTCTTCCACCCAAAACGATTCAATACATTTTTATTTATATTTTACTCAAGATACGTCTTTTCAACTTGACCAACGTAACAAAATATTTGCAAATCAAAGTGAAAGTCTTCTACAGAGCTGATCAATTCGCTCGTTTATGAGAGTGGCGAACTGAGTTACCGACGGTGAATGTTTCCCTTCGAACGTTTATTTGCGTAGGAAATAAACTTTTAACAGAATAGATCTGAACTGATTTTCGGGAATCCTTCCCCCGCTCGTTGAACAGAATAGGGCTGATAATCATATAACATAATAATTAAAAATAAAACGAGTTGTGGTAACTTGTTCAAAAACGAAAGAATTGCTCAAACCCAAAACTTCACAAGAGTTAAGATCACATAACAGCTATACCATAGCACTTTTAAAGACTGTCGATGCCATTGGTAAGATTATGGAAAATAAACCGTGTAAGGAAGTTGATTTGTCTGCTCGATTTCATCAAAGCGTTTGAATCGGTTCCGTACTCTCACAATAAATTTTGTTCTTCGAAAAATTCGTCAAGTATATTGTATATATAATTGCATATATATAAAAATTCGTTAATTTCATATGTATACTTAACTGGCAAATATCAAACACTGTCTTGTAACTGGCAATAACAATCTGACTGATGAAACCATTCTGGTGTACCACAAGGATCAATCTTGGGCCCTCTCATATTCTGATGCGCGTATAAAATATAAATTAATTAAAAATTAAGGATGCAAACACTTAGCATCTTTTCCTTTCATAGGAACGGCATTGGAAGAGCTTCTAGGAAAGAAATAAAGGTGGCGCTCACGGCTCCAGCCACTAAGTGCAGTCATTTGGGTTAAAAATAAAACCAATTAGAATGGTGTCACAATATACTGAGTGGAACTTTTTTGTCATTTTTAGCCAAACCGTGAACATCTGTCCAGAAATAAAGTGCTCGCGATCTAGTTTGAAATTTCTTCTATCCAACAGCTTGTGAACCGTGTAAGTCGGTTCAGTGCGATTGCTGAAAAAACAGACGTATTAATATTCCGGTGCGGAATATTTTTCTCCAAACCATCAGCAACGCCATCTGTATAATATTTATATCTTGGATGGATTCAACCTTTTTTTTATTTTGGCTCTAATAAAATGAGCCACCAACGTAAGTAATGTAGTAGACTTTACTGCGTTCGTGCTCTTAATTCTGAATCTATTCGTCGCAGAAAATGTATCACAGAAATTTAGAAAATTTCGTAGTGTTGAATTTGTTCAATGACTATTTTCACTTCAAATTAATATAAAAATATGAAAAGAGATATGAAACCCTAACAATGAATTCGTAAAGGAGAGAAAGACGTAAAGGAAGATCTGAAACAATTCGGTGTTACTTTTGTAGACAGACGTGTTAGTTGACGCACTAGGACACACATCAATAATAGTTCAAATTCTCCTTTAATCCTTCATAAAAAAAAAAAAAAATACTTAGCATATTTCTCGCGATTTTCACTCAATTCGAGACTTGGAAAACCGTGAAAAACATAAAAACAACAAAAACTATAATTACTCACTTGCACTCGTACTCATTCCACAAATCCACACATTCGAATGGATCCGCACAGTAAACTTCCGAGCATGGCTTATGCGATGGACAGTTTTTCGCCAAGTTCTTTGCCATTGTTGCCTGACCCCACTGCGTGCCGTTCATTGCTGGTGGTAGAGGGAGCTGTTTGCCATCCAACCTATAAAAAGAACACCAAAGTTAAATTGTCATGCCAAAGCATATTAATCATTTTCAAGTTTCACCTGATATCATCCAAGCAACTCTTTTGGTAGTCCGTATGCACTTCGAATGTTTTAACACCTGTATATTCCGCTTTTCCACCAGCGTAAACTCCTTCCTGTTTGTCTACAACCAGCCATTGATGACCTTCAAACACAAACGTTTCGTTGTATCGTCGACCCTCTCCTCCGTCTAGCTCCAGAGTGGCTGCTGATCCGTATCGATTTATCCGCACCACATGCCACTGTCCATCATCTACGGTAATTGCATTGAGCATCAGGTCCCGCTCTTCACTTTTTAGAGAATTTAAGTTATACCGAAAGTGCAGATAGGCTTCTCTGATCTCTAATATTCCGTACTCTCGATTATGTTGGTCGCTGACTCGAAATAGTTCACCCTGCTGTTCTCTTGTGCGGAATCTCAGTTGAATCTGTGTGCTGTAACGGTCCGGTTCAAAACTCAAAGCATACTTTACATAGCTCTGTTGCTTGAAGCTAGTTGGAATAGTAGGAATGTTACATGCTGGTCCTGTCCACCCGGGATGACATTGACATTGTGCCTCGTTCAAACTACCAGCACAGCTACCGTGTTCCCAGCAAGGTGCTTTCTGTTCACTCTGATCACAAACCTTCTCAGTCTGAGGACAACCTACTACACTGTCTCTCGAAAGTCCTGGATGCGCGAGATCATAAAGCATGCTATTGTGCACGATATTCCGAATGCATCCATGGAAACCTTTTGTTGTTGGTGCATAGCGCCAAGAATACAGCGATTTATCGAAATGTTCCCGAAACAAACCTCCTACTTGCAATGGAGCATTTACATTCAGGTATTCACTAAGAGGTGGAATGATGCCACGTGCTTGACATGACTTATCGTCAAATTCCGGTGGCGTACCGTCCTCTATTTCAGTCACTTCAGCCGATTTGCAATAGTCGACCACCATGCGGACATTCTCTGTATCCCAGAATATGTCCACTCGATGCCATTCCCCATCGTCAAGTGTCGCCTTTGTCTTAACACGGAGTTCAAGGGTTCCCGAACCGAAGTCAAGAAGCAAACGCGGGAAACCATACTGCAGCTCAAGTGAAAGGAAGTCGGATATCAGTATTTCATCTCGATCCGGTGGCACTATAGGACCATTATACAAAATCAGTCCATCCTGTTTGCGAGTAATGAACTCCAAACTTAGATGTGATTTATCACACATCTCAAACGTTGGATACCAGGCCCACCCATCACCGTGGAAACTTCTAGTTGCCTGTTGACATCGAGGACCATTATATCCAGCCGGACAGGAACAATATGAACCATAACGTGTTTCAGTACATCGACCCCCGTTGAAACATGGGGTGTTGCGGCATGATTCACTTTTGCTGAAATTTCTCGCTCCACATGTGCATTCGGCTGAGGTGTCCACTCGAATCCCGACCAGGGAAGTTTTATTGGCATTCACCATAAACGGGACCGAGTTGATTTCCATGGTATTCGTACATGAGCCTTCACAAATTTGGTTTTCATAGAGACACTCGTTAATTCCGACCATAGTGATGTTGATCCCAACATCCTTCTCAATCAGTTCTCGGTGCATTAAGATGATGCCGTTAAGTCGGACCGGTTTGTAGTATTGCGTTCCGTGGACTGAGAAACGTACGTCAGTCATTGGAGGATGACGACTCTTCAATTGCACACTGAAGATATCCACATTCTCGCGGCCTGTATTGAGAAGGTCAGCTAATTTATCATGGAATTTGTCCAGCTTGCTGCGTGATAGACTTTTCGTCCGATAATTCCACACACGAATGAAGTCTTCATGTGCAATGCCGGATATCCTCACTGATCCTGAATTTATGACTGCCTCGTGGGGAATATCACGCACAGTAACTGTTACATTAGCTGGAACTCCAGTTTGAGTGTGGTTTCCGTCGTATACCTTGAATCGCAGGTGATAACGTCCCTTATGAGTTCCAGATCTCATTGTCACCATTCCAGATTCTTCGTCCAATTTGAATTGAGGATGCTCCTGAGTCTGCCAGTAGAATTTTTTGTCAGGCAAATCCCAATCGTCCAAATCATAAACGTACACTTGTCCAATCTGAGTGGCGGGCAATTGTCCCTGGTAGCTGTAGACGATAATGTCCTTTGAACCTGGTAGCATATTGTTGTCGTTGATATCGCCAATGACTACAGTCAGTGTGCTTGTTCCTGTCATTGCAGGGTTGCCATTGTCCTTAATAACGATGGGAATTAGGTATTCCTTTTGTTGTTCACGGTCGAAGGAGCGCAATGATGAAACTATAGCAACGCCTTCACCGTTGGCACCCTCTGTGATAAAGAACGAAACAGAAAATACAAAAAACGAAATGGTTAGTGTATATGAAAGATACAAATAAATTTAGTATTTTCATGATTATAAGACTGGGCACAAGGAATTTGCAAACTGAGATATTTTTTATGTGTTAATTTACGGGGGAAATGATTATAAGGAAGTGAAGCGATTGGTCATTGTTTTGTGTTTATTAAACATACCTACTGGCTTTTTTTATTCAATGCCACTGGAATGATCCTGAACCGGAGCACAACAAAATTAATTTAAATTTTGACACAAATAATGCAATAATGATGCCTTGTCCCCGCCGATAATCTTAGTATGGGTTCACAAAGTTCGCTATCACATTTGTTATATATTGTTGGAATAACCTCCAGAACAGTCAGTAAAAGGCTTCTACATCATATTCAGAGGCAAACACCATAATGTGCGGTTAAGCCAGCTTCCCACTTCTGGAGCTATCTTATAGTCCTGCAGGTAGGGATTTGTGCAATGGGTTAACTTTCCTATTACGGAGAAAACTCTATAAGTTCGGGAACACCAACAAGCCTCGGATATAGATGGTCTAAATGTTGACAACACCAGCAAACGAAACAAGGACTATGAATTTTGGATTTGAACGCGGCGTAAATTGTCATTGTATAGGATGGAGAGAGTGTACGAAGGATGTCGTCATGTGCCGCATCTACCTCGGACGGGGTGTTAGCGAGTACCTAGTCAGAATTTGCATCAAATCAAAATTTAAGAATATTACGTTGATATGTGTTAATGTCCCACGAAATGAAAGATGATGCACTCATGGACGCGTTCTATGATGTTTTGGACAACACGTACAATATGTGCCTCAAGTTTGACATCAAAATTATTCCAGAGGACTTTAATCTCAGATTTAGAAGGGAATGTGTTAAATCGTTGAAAACGCAGCATGCAAGACGACACATCTGTTAACGGGTTAAGGGAAGGTGCAGTGTTTTCATATCGAGTACTTTATTTTGTTTTCGACTCTTGTTGGGTAACAGAACAGACAACTAGTAAATGCAAGAACTTCCAAATGTGTTATTCACATGTTTTGGTTATGACGCTGCTCCATGATAGTACTATAGAAATGTATATAAAATGGTACTACCACGGACAGTGCTTTAAAAATTGGCTTCAGCAGCTTTTTATGTTGTTTAATGATAATGGGAAGACTATAACGAAAACGCTTTCGTAGTGTTGAGATGCTCACTGTCCATGTCACACTTTTTTTTTTACTTTTGCATCACTTTATTGAAAATAATACTTTAACAAGTTCAACATGAAGCTGTGGTAAAGAGACCAGAGGACAAAGCCTGCACAACGAATCTTCAGTTAACGGATACAGGATGGTAGATGTCGTGGAGGGGTGAAGTGTCTTCACCACATCGAGCACTCATTTTCCGGTCCTTAAAGGGGCTTGGAGAGCTGTGATATAAAAAAAACCTTCAAGCAAATGGATCATATCGCAATGGACGCTAGACATTCAGTATTATGGATGTATGGGCATTCCGTGGGGCAAACATAAACTCGGGTGGTATCTCGAGTACATATGCGACTAGCCATGCCGCCCAACACGCCAGAAGATTTGATATCGCAAAAATAAAATTGTAGGCAGCGCAAGAGATTTTGCTGACCACGTTTCTATCAATCTCGCAACAAGTTTGCCATCAGCTGCAAATACAGCGTACCAGTGGAGACATTACCAAAAAGCCATTAGAAGTGGCACCCTTGATGTGCTTTGTTTCACAAGACATCCACAATGAAATTTTTTGTTTGATGAGGAAGGTCAGTTGACGCATTCAGCTTAGAATGAAGCCTACCCCGACAATGTTGCAGAAAAGGATCAGAGATATAGAGAGAGACTAGCCCGGGCGTCAGGAGCTGTAAGGGAAATAAATAAGGAAGGAAATCCTACTTTTCAGGGAAATAAAGAGAGAGAGAGCATGAGAAGCAGGTGGTCGACTATAATGAGAGTTGACATGGGTGACATTCAAAAATTATACCGTAGTGTAAGTAGATCCACGTATGGATACAAAGCAAGAACGGAAGCCTGACAGCATGAGACAGTGTTTTTAAAGTGCGTTATGGCGAAGATAGCCTACATTTTGCTGCTAGTCGACTAATTCTATTGAACTTGAACGATAAGAGCCAAAATTTCCATCCACCAACATTTAATAAAGTGCGGTTAGCGAATGCAAAGCTTAGATCTTCGGTGGAGCAGGGCTTACAAGCTTTCAAATGGTATTAGAATGAAGAGAAAAAAAAAATTATAATAAAACAATTCATATTCGAATAGTCTGTCTGTTTGTAGACGAATCTCTGTCCTAAGAAAAACTTCCGAAGTAAGTCTGTAAGATGAGTATATTTTGAGGGGCTATTATTGGAAAGTGCGTCGTAGGATATAATACGTATTAGCCGCTCATAATATATTTGGCCTCGATTGCAGTTGTCGATTAGTAATCGAATGGGAATTCGTCGATCATTTTGATGAGTTTTTATGTTTGATATTGTATAACGCAATTGATCGAACAACGCTCTACTGTGAATCTTCAAAATGATGTGCATTTTTCAAATTTGGCAGTTGCCTCGATGTATTAAGAATTTTCAAGAATAATCGACTTTCGATAATAGAAAGTCGATCATCGATTACAAAATTGACAATCGCAATACGGAACTAAATTTGTGGTTCCTCCGCTGAATGTTATCAGGTGACGTTAATACCGAGAATGAAACGCTAGCGAATTTATTGTATGTCGCTAATGAACAGTTAATTCTTTTTCCTGAAATTTCTTAAACAAGAAATCAGAATTTCACTGAAAATTTTACGAACAATAACTCGGTAAGCTTAATCTGTTCACAGCTGCTCGTTTTTTAGTGAAACGTTGCCCTATTAATATCTCCAGAAATTGTATATAATGAATGATAATTGAAGCTGATGTTGGTAAGAATATTTCAGAGTTGGGTGATTTTTTAACAATAATTTTATACTTAAGGGTGAGTTTCCTGTACAAATTCATGGTAATGTGCTGACTTATTGTATGATAACTTCCACATTTCACAAGATAATTTCACCAAATAAAATTTATTATTTAGTCAATAAACGTGTGCAGATATGCTTATTATCAAAAATTTATTTAAGAAGATATTTAAATTTTAAAGACGTAAAACATTACGTATTTACCATATAATTTAGACACAATATACTATCTCCTATTAATTTTCTTCTGTAAAGTAACTTTTTATTTTTTTTCCTTTAGTTTCTTAATCACAATAAATAAGTTCTATTCGCTATTGTAAATTTTTTTTTTTTTTTTATATATATAAAATTTAGGTCAACCATGGGGTCCATTTATTTCTTTAGACAAGCGCAATTTCCAAAATCTTCAACCGAATTCAAGGAAATTAATTTTTTTTTGTATCATTGAAACAAGATGCTACCAAGGACAGCGATGAATATGAATTTTATTTAATTATACCGGTCTAGAAAGCACCAAAACTCAAAATGGCATATTTTTCACATGCACGCTTTTTTACGCCACTTCTTTTTTTTTAATTCAACTTAACTTTTTTTATCATAACATTTGTATAATTTAGAAATTCGCTGTTGAAACATTTTATTTTTTTTAATTTATTTATGTGCTCAAAATTGCAGTTTAATATGTCAGCTTACTCACTCGTTTTTTGAAGAAGGGAAAGCATTTACCGTTTTGTTATTATTTTTCTATTTTTTTTTGGAATTTTTCATCTTGGTATCAATTAAAAAAAAAATTATAACTTTCGAAATCACTCCACTATCTTATTTTGAAAAAGTATCTTTTTTACCTTTTTTGAACAAATTGTTCCTTATAAACGCACACATATGTATAAAGTTGCAGTTCACGAAATTTTCACCACAATTATAGTGGCGTGGTGGCGTCAAAATCATAAAAGAGCCTCTTTTTTGCACTCTCTTTGTAAGAGAGTACCTAGTTCTCATTTTTATCTCTCGTTGTTTTTTTAATTCTTTCTTTTTTGAGGATTTGAATATCAAAACAGAAATCAGCTGTTCCTATGAATTCATTGTTCGTTGCATTTTTAAATGATTCAGACAATTTTGGTGATTTAATTAAATCGATAGATGATTTTTGCTTTTTGGTTGTAAAAAGTCGAGTTTTATAGCAGATAATTGTGTTACTTTTTGTGAAGAAATAAAGTGTTGTGGCTCATTAAATTCTTGATCAGTGGTGGGACATAAGAAAACAATATACTTTTTCATTTTTGAGTGAAAAAAAAAAACAATTAAAATATGCCTCGTGCTGTGAAAAATGCATCCCATATATTTGGACTAAAAAAAAGGAAATATCCCTTTCAAAAACTAGATAAAACGTAAGTAACTCTTTGCTTAGATGTATAATGTTCATAGTTGTTGCTTTGACCTATATTTTTGTGTACACAAATGGGTTGGATAGAATAAGTAAGCGATTTGTAGGTAGACAGATTGGCGGCTCTTGTCCTCGGCAATGTATGTAGGTAGGTACTTGTTGTCAATTTTTTTTTTTAATTTTTCGTGCTTCCTTTGAAATATTCTTTTCAAAAGAGCTGGAAAAAGGTAACTATTTTGCTAAGCATTCTTTATTTGAATGGGTGAAGGGTGAGACAGACAGACAGACAGAATTGTCTGACCCACTTTTTTCGACTTCCCTATTATCGCAATGTCATGTTTGATTGTTATCTCAAAAAAAAAAATTTCTATACTACCTACCTATAATCGCAAGTAATGTCAGTATTATTTTATTTTGAATGAACGTACCTACATACATTATTAATAATACAAAAAATATCAATCAATGACAAGTATGCAGCAAAAAGGAACACATTTTATTATGCTTGGAAAACCGCGCAATTAGTAAGAAAGGAATGATATGATTTTGTAGGTACCTACCTACTTTTCAAAGAAGAGTTATCAAAAAGAATGGTTTTTATTAGGTTATTACAAGGTTTTCAATATTGGCAGTGAAATCACAAACGGGCTCTAGCATATGTATTATAAACCAGGAAGGACACTTTTAGCACCTGTTACCTACAAATGTTCTAGTAGGTGTCTACGCACAAAATAAACATTTTCTAAGACCACACAAAAATCTTTTTGCAGCCTTTGGAGCTTAGGTAGATAAACCAAAAAACCTCTTTCTTATTTTTCCTGCTGCGGGTTTTTCCAAATATCATAAAATCTGTGCGTTATTCTGCATGTACCTACCTACCTACAATTCCAATTCAACTGCAAAATCATATCAAATCAACTTCTTTACATCTAAATTCACCCCCGTTCGTTGCAATAAATTTTAAAGCACGTAAAAACAGATTTTGACCTACCTCACAAATAACTTACATCTAATACCTAAAATGAAAAACAACAATCGATATCAATGTAGGTACATTTTGCCTTTTCTTACAATATCATCTTCCTTGTCTATTATGAATACAAATACCTACAACGCTACAACACATAAATACCACAAGTGGATGACCGATCTTTGTAGATTCACAACACACAGGATGAAACCAAAAGTGAGAATACCCCTTCACTGTTTTACCCTTCCTCATCGCGTCGTGTTTGAATTGAGTTAGGTAGAAAAGAACTTATTCATTTCAAATTCGAAAACTAGATCCACGCAAAAGAACAACACCAAATCAAGCAGAAGACAAAAAAAGAAATAAAAAACACTACTTCCTCTGCTCCTTCCATCATAGTGCTACTGCTACTGCTACCGCTGCGTCAACGCTATTTGATTTGAGTTTAGAGTAGAGAGAGGAAAACTAAATTCTTATGAAAAGAGAACAAGACTGTGCGAGCGCGAGGGTACCAATAATGAAGAGAAAATGTCGTACTAATACATTGAAATTCATTTACATGAACTTTTAGTTATGGTTTGAGGCACACCTACCCTTAAACTCTTGAATCGGTACCAAGATACTAAATGGTCAATCTTAAAATCATTATATACATAATGTTCAATATAGCACAATACTCACTTTGATCCTGTTCAACCTTAAACGACTCCTTTATAATATCATCCGAATTTGGATCCATTCGGAACTGGAATGGTGGTCCATTATTCTTCAATCGGTCATCATCGTCTTTTGCGAAAATTTCGACTACTTTACCGGCCGGCTCATGTTCCAGTACCACAGGTCTATAGTCTTTTAGGAATTTCGGAGCATTATCGTTAATGTCTTGTACAATCACCTTAAATGTGGCTGTAGCTGTTTTCGGTGGTATACCATCGTCGATGGCTAGAATTTTTAACTGATGTTGCAACACAACTTCACGATCCAGGGAACGCTGTATCGACACTGCTCCATTTTGATTAATTGAAAACTGTCTTTTTCGATCTGATGAGCGATCAATCGAATATGATACTTTACTCTTGCCACTCTGATCCGGATCGGTAGCATCAAATTTCTCTAGGACTGTGCCGACTTTTGTATCTTCATATACAGAGATCTCAATGTTAGTCCGTTTAAAGTGCGGTATATTGTCATTTATGTCACGCAACTTAACAACCACCCATGAGTAAGCAACATGGTATTTGTCATTGTCGTTGTCTTCACCCTTGTCATTGACTTGTATACGAAATCGAAATCCATTCCTTTGCATTTGGTCCTCAAAGTCCAGGGGTTGAATTATAATCAAACTACCGGTACCGTCGTTATTCCGGATCATTTTAAACTTGTCCGCTCCATATCCACTGTTGTCAATTACTTTGTAATGAAATTTATTTATCTCGTCCTCGTCGTGCACGGTCACCGTTAAAATGGGTATTTCCGTCAAACTTGTCCCATCATCGGTTTCGTCCACTTCCGTGAACCATTCGTCTTTTGTGAATTGCGGTGGCATATCATTGATGTCCTTCACACGTATCGATGCTGTGGCCGTACCTTTAAGTCCACCCCCATCCATCGCGATCACTTGTATTGAATAGTCTGGTGTACGTTCTCGGTCCAAACAACATACAGCTGTTTTGATAATTCCAGTTTCCGGTTCGATTTCGAATATGGCCGAACCGGTCTCCTCCTCGATGACATTCTTCTCAATGGAATACACTAACTTCGCATTTGTTGCTATGTTGGGGTCATCATAATCGACGGCTGTCATTGTCATAACAACCATACCAGCTGTACCATTCTCTGTGACATTACCAAAGTACAATCCCTGTGCAAAAATTGGAGCATTATCATTGATGTCCTTTAGATTTACTTGGACATCTGCATAGGCAACTAAACCTTCGCCGCCTTCATCTTGTGCGAAAACAGTAAATCTCCATTGAGGTCTTCCGTTGGGTTGATCACGGTCCAAGGGCTGCAAGAAGAAATAAAAGAGACAAAAATGTTATCTATTTTAAAATATAATAAAGTATGTTTCATATCATATTGTTTTTGTTTTTTAAATAATAATATATACATGAATCTTAATTTGTGTGTCCAAAATCCAGGAAAAATGTAATTTTGATAGAAAATTAGAAAATTTAACTCAAACCAACATTTCAACAACGGCTTGGACGGATTGTATGCTGGCAAATATTTAGCCAGTAGAAAACGTATTCAAGGACTCGATGGTAGGGTCATTTTAAGCGAATACATACATATAAAGGGTTTTTCAACAGGGATGTTACAAAAGTAAAGCAACAGGGACAGCAAACGACGCTATATTTCTTGCCGCTCTTTTGACGTTTCTCTTCAGTAAGGTTTGCCATTTCATGATGGAAAGATATACGAGCCAACAACGAGTCGAAATTATTGAAATTTACTACCGAAATTCGGAGTCAGTGGCCTCAACGTTAAGAGCGCATCTTCATCTTTAGCGATGAGGCTCATTTCTGGCTGAATGGCTTCGTCAATAAACAAAATATGCGTAGTTGGTCAGGCAGCAATGCACAGGTACGCCATGAGTCATCATTTGCATCCCGAAAAAATTACGGTTTAGTGTGGTTTATAGGCCGGCGGCGTCATTGGGCCGTACTTCTTCCGTGATGATCAAGACCGGCACGTTACTGTGAATGGGGATCGCTACCGTTCAATGATAACTAAATATTTTTGGCCTCAATTGGATGATATGGACTTGGAGGACATGTGGTTCCAACAGGACGGCGCCACAAGCCACACAGCGAATGTCATAATCAATTTATTGGAAACCAAGTTTAGAGAACGTGTTTTCTTACGAAATGGTCCAGTTGCTTGGCCGCCTCGGCCGTGTGATTTGAAGCCGTTAGACTATTTCAGCGTCTGGACTTCTGCAAGCGTGCTCGAGTTGGCCATGCAAAAAAAAATCGTGTTCCATACATAATGGCATCGAACGTTCTTTCACAGGAATAAAAAATTTCATTTATATCCAAAACCGTTTTTGTTTTAATTAAAAAAAAAAACTTTTGTAGCGCTCTTATTGAAAAACCCGGTATATGGATCATTTTTTGATGAAAAACAACTTTGGATCAAGGGTTTTTGTTTTTCTGTTTGGGTAGCATTGACTTTAATGTGTATGACAAAAAATGACGTTTGGTAGTTATACAAAATGAAAAAGTAAGGAAAGCATTTGCCTTCTCAACAGTCCATTTTTTCTTAATCATAAAAAAATATACACGTACATATTAGCTATGTACCATTTTTTTTTTGTAATTTTAGTCCATTTGACATATACATAATTTCAACGTGAAATAAATTAGGTTTGTTTAATGCACGAGAAGACAATAAACACAAGTCCTGCGCAGCGAACTGATCTTACCTACACTGAGTAGAAAAGATCAAGATTTTACTATTCAATCAGACATTTTCTGCTCTAGATTTGCTTGATTCTCAGTTCATTCAGCTTTTTTAGTGTAGATCAGGTCAGCTTAGGTTAGAGTAGGATTTTCTGCACTAACTTTCTTTTGACGAATGGAGGCAGATATGCATATAGTGTAGGAATATCAAAATCAGCTGTTATTGATTTGATATTTGTCTCTGATTTTTTTGCATCATGTCATTTTAAGAAAATATATTTAAAAATACTTAAAAACGATTTAAATTAGCTAGTAAAATTATAATTTCATATTAAAGAAATATAAAAATTGGCCATCTGGAATTGACTTGTTATGAAGCCAAAAAAGTTTTAATGTACTGCTCGCCATATACAAAGCTAAACATCGTGTTTGTTATTTAATTTTATTATTATTGCAAATAATAATAGAAACAGAAACTACAAGAATGCGATACCAAACAATACAACTTTTTTTTCAACAGACTTATAACGTTTGACATTTCTGCTCTAACTTCATCTGACATTTCTCAGCTTATTTACTCTGCTCTGCGCTGCTCTGACCTAATCTCATCCTCATCTTATCTGATTTGTCTTCGATGAAGACGAGTACAAATTAATCTGACGTCACTGACACCGAACGGCTTTCATTTTTTTCAAAATTTTTGTTTGCAATTGCTATTCAAGTTTAGCAGTTGTGTTGGAAAATTAAATTTAGTCAAAATCGGTGCAGCCGTTCAAACGATGGTCGGAATACAAAATAACGGTTATATGGCAGGTACCTACCGTTGATAAGTTGATTCTGAAAAAAAAAATTAAATGACGGACTTAATAATCGTATTTTTTTCGAGAAAATTAGAATTGTCTGTTTTTCAAAAAGAAAAAAATATTTTTAAAAGATTTATTGTTTAAATTTAGTAGTAGGTTTTGAAAATTAAATTTGGTCAAAATAGGTCCAGCCGTTCAAAAGATATTCCGAATAATAAATAACGGTTATATGGCAGACTGTTAATAAGCTGATTATAAAAAAGCTTTAGATGACGGACATCACCATTGGCAAAAAATCACTCATTTAAAATTTTATCGGAATTGATCGTATTTTTTTCGAGAAGAATGGAATAGCAAACGTTATTTGTATACCTAGGTCAAAAATATAAAAAAAACGTCCGGGGATTTTTCTCCAAAAATAGTTTTTGCCAAGTTTGAAGAAAATCAACCCAACAGTTAAGGCTGCAGGCATTGACGTACTAGGTATGGACCGCCAGTAGCCAACTTCACGCGTGTTCCAACATAACTAGGGGCGCCATCAACTACTAGCAATGAATCTGCGTAGCAGTGATATGATTTCTTTAATAAATTATTTACTATTGGAATATTTTGGTGGAAATTATTATCAAACTACTTTTATTTAACAAAACACATCCACTCCTTATGCCATGAGTTACTTACAGATGAATATATTATCGTTTTCATTTAAATTCTAATGGCGAAATTAGTACACGTATTTAACACTAAAAGATGATGGCGTTTTTAGACTGTTTTTAGCTGAAACAACTTTTCTTGGCTGTTTTATAAAAAAATTTTTACAACTAGATTTTTAACGCCACACAAGCGTTTTAGACAATTCCATTTTTCTCGTAAAAAATACGATCGATTTTTATAAAATTTCGTACAACGGATTTGTAGCCAAAGGTTGTGTTTTTCATTTTATCGGAATAAGTTTACATATTAACGGTACCTGGCAAATAAGCCTTAAAGACAATCCAATTTTTCGCATAAAATATACGATCGATTTTGGTAACATTTAGTGTGACGGATTTTTTTCCAATAATGAAGTTTTTGTTAGAAATTTATTTTCAAAATCACCTTATTAACGGTACCTGCCATAAAAACGCTATAGAAACTATTTTTACTTCCGATTATTTATTATAGTTTCTTTCTTATAGTATCCTAAGCCAAAGGTTAGTAATCTTACGCAAGAACAAGTTTGTCCGATCAGTCGTGCCTTTTATTTTTTACGAATGCATAACTTGCCTTGTAGACAAGTTATATATTTACATAAATAAGATGAAAAATCCTCATCAATGAATTCTATTTGAAATTAAGGCTTAGTTACTGCCATTACGTCCTAACATCTATCATGCAATTGAGACTAAAGTAGCTTTAAATATATAAGTTGCAAAATCTTAAATATTTATCCACTCATAACTTTTTACATCCGTCAAATAGAATTTGACAAGAAGTTGCTATCGGTGAGGTTTGCATTAGTGTGTGTAGCAAATGTTGTTGTTGTTTCGTGGAGGTTTTTTATTTTGTTCTTGTTTTTATTTTTTTATCTTTGGAAATATAAACAATTATCTATTTAATCCTGGATAGCTTTTATGGATAGATTTTATAAATTTATCCTTTGTTTTCATGCAAGTGGCCCTTAAACGACCAAAACATTTCATAAATTATTTGTTTCGTGTATCTAATCCCGAAGTGAATTACGTTGCATTGTAACATTGTATGTAACTTAATTCTAATCATTATTAATTCTTTTTACTTAATTAGTTTAAGTGTAAAACATTTATTTGCTCGAAATACTTAGTACTTATATTCATTAGAACACCTTCCTATTCTATTACTTTTATCAAAAATATATATAAGTTAATTTATATTTACTAAATTCACCTTAAGCACAAATATCTCTCCAGTTGTTCGATTAATATCAAATTTGCCATTAGCTGTATTATCCGTATCGATACCTTGTCCAGTAAGGAAATATATAGTGTTTTGGGGTCGATCCTTGTCTCCATCAGTGGTTATGACCTTATTTTGGATCAAATAATAAATACAAAAAAATTAGTTTATACTCGAACAGAACAATCAATACACAAATACAAACAAATTAAGAATAAACCTTTTCAAGGGCCCAAAACAAATATAAAATGCGTTGAATTTTTATTTTATTTAATTTTTATATACAAACCTGTAAAATACGTTTCGGTAAATTACGGTCATCTTCTTCTGTTATTTGAGTTCGATATGTAGACCGTTCAAAAACTGGTGGATTGTCGTTGACATCCCTGACATGTATTATAACAGTTGTGTAGTTTTCTCTTAGATTATTCGATGCAGTTAAATGTAGTTCATACTGTGATAATGATATCAGAATAATATTTTGTTGATTTAGAACGATTGATGATGAATCAGTTTTGTCACTTTTTGGATGGATTTATTTTTGGTATGCAGCATCCAAAACGATTCAAAAATTTGGATAGAAATAAGGTTTTGTTGAATAAATTTTATAACCGAAAAGTGGTAACGGATAATTATGACGGTATGAAATTGTCGACGTAGTATCAGACAAAACTAGAATAAATGTGTTTTCCGAAAGTTCTTTTAACAGGCAATGTTTAAGTTGTTTTTAATAAAAACTCGATTTTATTCAATTTAAATTAAATTGTTTAAACACAATCTAAGAAAAACTCCAGTTTAAAAGAAACTATGAATATGCTCTATTGTCTTTATCACTGTTTAATGATATGGAATTATCATAACTATAATCTTCTTAATACAAACGATGAACTTGGTATTAAGAAGGTGTAATTAAATTGAAATATGAATCAATATAAATGATTCAAAACAGGAAACTCACCCGTCGTCTTATTTCATAGTCAAGGGCACCATTCACATAAATAGCACCCGTCATATCTCTGACAGCAAAAGCATCACCTATGTTACCGCTTGTAATCTCGTATCGAATACGCGAGGCTAAAAAAAGAAATGGAAGAGAAATAATAATTAATAATTAAAATATTGAAGGAAAAAGAATTCAAGGAAAAAGACGGAAAAATGCCGCTGATGGAGTAACATTTGGGTAACAATCCCAAAAGCTATTAAAAAAGTTTTAAAAGCAGTGAATGATTTCAACATATATATCACTTTATATATATGCACTATACAGAGTTATTTGATTTGTCATACGAACGAACAAATCAACATTTACAAAATACTTATGTTTTCCATAAAGTAATATTGATTTTGTATACTTACATTCATCGTGATCTTTGGCGGTAACAGTAAGCACGGTATGTTGGACGTCCTCATTTTCATCGACTGCCGCCTCGTACAAGGCTTTATCAAAATTCAAAGGTGGGTTATCGTTCTTGTCAGCAATTCCAATGCGAATAAATTTAGTCACTAAAAAAGAGATGTTTTATAATTGAAATATTTTAATGAAAATATTATTGTCTCTTATATAGTTTCCGATGATAATCGGTTTAATAAACAACAGATTTTTCTTTTGGAATATTGTTTAGACAGTAAAAAGGTGTATTCAGACCAAAGAAACTTTTAAAAAACATTTCAAACACATTTATTTAATAAAACACATTTTTTTTAAGTTTTTCTTAATGCTTCTTTGGTCTGGATAAACTGATATGTTTTTCTGTTTAATATTCGTGATGCGAATTTTTCAAAGTTTCGCAAATAGGAAATGGGCGATTCCACTGGAGACGATTTTCGACATCAATTTCAAAATAATTTTTTTTCCTACTTTGCCACTACAAAGAAAAACTTCTTAACTCAATAGAAATATGCCCGTTTTTCACATCTGCCAAATTTATATTTCTTATGCGATTAGAAAAATAAATACTCCAAATATTCGATGATTTGGTGAAAACTGAAAATCAATGTTTTAAAAAATTTGCTCAAAACATAAATTTTAAAATTATCAATTTAGTTATATTTAGACCCAAATATTGAACACTAAGTGAAAAATAAATGCACTAGCTTAATATTAAAAATCGTTTTATCATTTATATCGTTCATTTCAGTGCCCATAATGACTTTTAAAGTTACCTAATTTGATATATGATGTTGCATGCACCCGCGATTAAGCAAGTGAATTCAGAAGTGAATAAATTATTGTTTATTGCTATTTTCTAAAATATTTCATTATCATGTGGTTTATTCGTTTATCAATTTTCAAAATAAGAAAGTAATATGCACGGCCAGGGTCGTTGCAATCGTCACTGGCCATTGGCCAATAGTCGAACACGCAGCTAAACTGCGCATACCTTTTAACAGCTCCCGTAGTTGTAGAAATCCGCTGGAGAAGGAAACTATTGAGCATTTCCTCTGCCACTGTCCGGCCCTGGCTAGATCTCGCCTCCAGGCATTTGGTAGCCTGTTTCTCGACAACCTAAACGTGCTGTCGAACAAAAGGATAAATGATTTTACCGCTTTTCTCAACAGCACCAGTTGGCTCTAACAAACCAAGCAATATCTCTATTTCAACTTTCACCTTGGAAGTTTTTGGAACTTTCGTTTAGGACTGGCTATTCGGACTAGCACTTACTCTATCTTTGGCAATAGCATCAGAGTACTGATTAATACCTGGTAGGTATAAACTGTCTTTGAACGGGCTTAGCCTCATATAGATCTAGTGTAAAGTTATTGGGCAGGCTCTCAGTCCAAATGGAACCACCCAGCACACAGTGTGAGCTAGGTTCTTCCCTTGTGACTGCGGGCACAGACCAAAAACTGATCCCCTTAGCTTTTCAAAGCACTCACTCACTTTCCATTTCAACTTTCACCTTTTAAGTTTCTGGAACTTACCTTTAGGAATAGCTTTTCGGACTAGCACTTACTCTATCTTGCGGCGAAAGCATCAAAACACGGATTTACACCTGGCAGGTGTACCGCCTTTGAACGGGCCTAGCCTCATATAGATCTGGTGTAAAGTTAATTGGTCGTCTCTCAGTCCAAATGGAACCACCCAGCACACAGTGTGAGCCAGGTTCTTCCCTTGTGACTGCGGGCACAGACCAAAAACTAGTCCCCTCAGCTTAACAGTCACTACCACTATATCACAAAAATTAGGTCAAACGAGTTATGTTATCAAAACGGCGCTTTTCCGCGCTAATTGGGTTTCTTCGGAACAGTTGTTCTGCGAAACCGCCATCTTACCTACCTACCTATGTACAAAAATGTTTCACGCAATTAACAAATTTAGTGCTTTTTGTACAAGGGTCTGAAAACATGGGATATTTTTGTTGCACCCGCAAAAGTGCTTTAAACATTTCTCATTGCTTTTTGTACGTATTATTTGAACTTTTATAAACAAATAAAAAAAGAACTGCATAAAATGAAGCCCTTCAAATACTAACTTCATTAAAAATGTTTTTAATTATATTAAAAAGAAACCCTCAAAGTGGCTAAATGTTGCACCCGCGATAATGGAATCGGCAAAATGTAACTATTGTTGTGAGATTTTTAAAATGTCTTGTGTATGGCAGAATGGAAAACACAAAACATATCAAAAATATTTTTTCAGTGTTAACTCTAAGAAAAATTTCTAAAATGTTTCGATTTTTTTTTATACAAATCGCAAATATTTCCGAAATATTTAAGAAACTTTTTTTTAAAGTATTCTTCCTCAAAATTTTTCTTTGGTCTGAAAATATTTTGGTCTAATTTCAAACTCATTCCAATGCTGATAAAACGTTTTGAGCCAACAATCGAACAGTAACCGAATCGAATTCTTACTCTCTACTCTACTGCATGAACTATACATATATTAGTACTATAATTCAGTGGAAACAAACATTTTTGTTTGCTGTTTTTTTTTTTTTTTAAATAAAAATTGGTGTTAGATTAACTTATATTATAATTTCTCCTTATGGAATTCCTCGATTCATTTTGATATTAAATTCTCAAAACAACAAAAAAACAATTTTTCTAGATACCGTCGCTAAAGGGTAACTATAGCGGTAACCAAGGCCGTAGCCAGACAATTATTTGGGGGGGGGGGGTTATACTTATTCCATACACCAATCAACAATCAATCTGTACCTTTCTGTAGATGTAATAAATAAAATTAGTACAGCCCATTGACCCGAAATCCACCAAACACGACTTTTAATTGCGATAATGATACTATTCTATGTATAAGGCAAGTTATGGATTCGTCAAAAAAAAAAAATTGAGATAACAACTAAACATGATATTGCGATGATAGGGAAGTAGATAAAAATGTGTTGGAAAATTCTGTTCGTCCGACTGCCTGTTTGCAGATCTGCAGCCTAAATGGATAGGCTGATTTGCAAACTTGTTTCAGAGTGTTTATTTAGTAGTCTCGCACTAGGCGTTGTTGAAATTGGAATTTTAGCTCTAAAACAATGGTAAATGTCATATAACAGTTTGTTAAAACTTAATTTTTCTAAAAATGGCCTTAACGATTTTGATAAAACAGTCGAGATTTATCTAAAAACAGTACCTCCCATAGAACCGATTTTTTAAAAGTAGAATTTCTCGCTAACAACCAAACCGATTTCAATTAAATTTAAAATTTAGGAAGGTTTTTACGATCAAATTCATATACATAACTTTTTAGATTTTTTGAATATGTTGGAAACGCGAATATCGAATTTTTTCATATTTTTTTCCAGATGAACTACAGATTTCGATACACTAAAAAAATTGCAAAATATTTTTCAAAAATTAAAAAAGAAAACGGTTTAAAAAAAACTGCTTTAACGATTTTCAATATTTTTTCCTAGGTAGAGTACTGCTAAGAAAATACAATTGCATACTTAGTTTTTCAAGAAAACTCTCAAACAAATTTGAAAAACTAAAAGATGTTTCCAATATTTTTTTAAAATAATTTTAAGTTATTATTTATTAGGTAGGTACATTTATCATCACTCTTTAAGATTTTATTATAAAAAAAGTATTAAATAACATGTAAGTATATCATTTTTATAAAATTAAATTTAATCTTCTGGCCTTCTGTGCTGCAAATATGTCTAAAACTTCCTCAGTGTCAATCTCAATTTGTCGATGAATTGACATTAATGCCAATCCTGTTAGGCGGTAGAATTTCTAAGGTAAGTTTTTAGACGTTTCATTGTCGAAAATGTTCTTTCCGGTGTACACGTTGAAACCGGTAGTGTCGCCAAAATTTTGAGAAGCTTGTGGATGTTAGGAAACAGATCCTTATTGCATTCCCCAAGAGCTGTTATTGCACTCTTTGAACTCTGTGTATCCTTTACTATGGCATTTTGTCTTCCATAACGTAAACTCAGCTTCTAAAGTGTCCCAATCCAAAAAAGATCTATAAAATTTGAAGTTTTCTTCGTTGTAATTTTGTTCATATTTGCCAAGGATCGATGGAATTAAAAAACACAAAGAGGAAAGTATGGACTTATGATTTTCAAATCTTATTTTAAGCTGACTTAAAAAGTCATCTAAAAGAGGAATCATTATACTTATCCTAAAATAGGTTTCAGGATCCGTTGTGCTCACGTTTTGTCTGTGCTGTTGCCTTGGCACAATTGCTCATTCCTTTTTGCCTATTGCTGGCAAGAGAATAGAAACGCATGGAATGAACCGGCTAAAATGTTGCAAGTTACAATTGCAACTATATAAGTGGAATAACGAAGTTGAAAACTAATGCACACAAGGACACCATTAGTTTATTTGGAAGGGAAATAAGAATATACGTTTTTACTATACATATTGTTTCATGTAGATGCATACACATACCTATCTAGGTATACTAAATTTCCTTGAGGCGTTTAGTTATTCATCATGTGCAATCGAAGCAAAAGTAACCTGGTATCCTGAGGCTGTGTTGTTTGAGGTTGTATTTAAAAACTGTTAGAGCTACCTTACTAAATTCAACGAAAGTTATGTTGGTTCCTAACTACGTAGGCTTAAAACTAAAATCAGAAAGTTTTGAACTTAATCACTAATTATTTGAGCACAAATTTCATACTTATGCAGAAAAGGTTGATTTACAGATGCATTTCTAAAAAAATTCCGGGGTGGGGGGGTTTGAACCCCTGTGAACCCCCCTTGGCTACGGCCTTGGCGGTAACGTGTTCATTTTAAGAAAAAAGCGCTAGCTCTTTAGTCTTTTCTATTTCTATATCTGTATAATTTTCATCCGAATATTTGAACTGTTAGATTTCGATTCGAAAGTAAACAATCTTTACAAAGACCATAACGGTGCTCTATGGACAAAAATCAGAGTTTTTAAATCACTTGCACAAATAAATAAACTGCCATATTTTTTACTAGCAAGGCTGTATTAGAGCATTGAGAATGTATGCCTTGAAATGTGAAGTTTATTAGCAGCTTGAGCTTTATGTTCCACATAATGCAGTTTTAAGCTGGACTAAGCTTTTAAGAAATAAATTAGTTTTATTATTTTGTTGAGCTTTCCAAAGCAAAGAGCATAGACTTTAACTTCAAAAGTATTTTAAAGCAAAGCTTTTTGGGCTTAAGAAGAAGAAATAAACTTTGGCGCCATATTCTTGTTTAAATATTATTTTTGTCTACTTAAGCTTTTTTGAATATTTCATTATTTCAAATGAATACAAAAGCTTGTAAGGTATATGGTCACGGCCACGAGAAATGAAACCAAGCACCAAAAAATTTATATTTTAAACTTAACGCTTCTTTTCTCATTTTTAGAAAGAAAAGTAACAGTAAATAACAATATCAACAATTAGAACATTTTTTGCTAGACATAAGCCTCACTCAAAGTTTGGTTATTTATCGCATTAGACATGTCCGGAAATTTTATTTCTCGAAAAAAGGTATTTTTTACTTCTTTTTAATATTTTTTGTCCACGGTTTCACATTATTTGAATGCAAGTGTTTTATTCTAACCATTATATACATAATATATAAATAAAACAAACGGGTTTGAAAATAACACTGTGGTCATGAACAGTTTAACAATTTACGAGATTTAAATCTTAATACTAAATTAAATTAACAAAAAATCATGTCAAACTTAAAGTCAATGCGCTCATGTAAATTTAACAATGCATATAATGTTGACAAAATCATGTAAGTACCACAGTTTTCTTCCAATTTTGTATGGGCAATTACATCTTGTATATTTAAAAGGATGATTGTTAATTTTTTACCTGATGTTTTTCTCTGAGTGTACTAGTTAAAAAGTGCAGTGTTGTCAAAAAACAGACTTTGTAACAATTGAACACTTTTTTCTTGAAATTGGTAAATAGTACGATGAAAATCATACAAGCTTCAAATTAAGGTTTCTAGCAAAATCTAGTTTTGTCGGAATTATTTCGTAATTTTGCCCTGCTCTAATGTATTAAAAAAAAAAAAAAAAAAACAATAGTAATAACTTTATTATAATAAACATTTAAGAAATTTACATACACAATTACAGTAAAGAAGCCTATACATACCCATAGCAAAACACGTATAGGTACTTATATTTCTTAGGCTCACTATATTCATAAACATTGCAAACCTGATTTTTGTACGCACCACTTTTAGTGAATATACGAATACACCTTTAAAAAGAATTAAAAGCATTTAACTAAAATTTTTAAACTGGAAATAAAGCCAACACCTTTTATTCACTCCCTCAACTATGCAGTGTTTCATGAATTAATTTCAAAATAAAAATAAATATCTTAACTGCCAAAATACACAACATGAAAACGTATCCTTGAGCACGATACTTATAGTTATGTGAATTGGATTGTGATGATGTTAATTACATTTCCAACTCAATAAGTATTTATTTTTTTTGTTTATAAAATGAAAGCAAACATTCCTGTAGGGCTATAACTTTGTTTTTTTCCCAAAAAAAAACTACAATTTTTTTTTCACATAAACTCGTAAAACAGTAAAATCCTTAACACACCTAACCTTTCATCAAAAGGAATACCAAATGTTTCATCCGTTGAAAAAGGAAAAATGCAAAATAAGAAAAAATATATGTACAAAAAATACAATCAAGTGTAAGGTTGAAGAGGGCACCAAAAATGGGCTCATATTCCAATAGTAATAGTCTAATTGGTTGTGGTAAATACTTGATTCATATTAGTTAACATTGTCACATGTAATCAAAATAATAATGTCTAATAAATTAATGAAATACTTACTTACTTATTTAGTTAACATTCACAACTGGCTATGCTGTTGTATAGAGAAGATCTAGCGACTGATTTTGGGACATTATTTAAGCGCCTTAATTTTTTTTCAACTTATTGCTTCAGGACAACTCATTAATGAATGATAATTATGGATATCGAAAATGGTCTGAAACCAAATATACAGCCCTCCAAAAAAAAAGTGCAGAAAAAATAACTCAACTTTGGTAAGTTATTTCGACACGAAAAATATTTCCTCTGAAGTATTATTTGAAATGTTTGAAATTTGATTTTATAACTGCCATAACATTATAAAGCCGGAAAATAGTTGCCAGAGCAACTCAAGAAATAAAATTTTTTTAGGTCACGGTATGTCTTAAAATAACGGCACCAGGCATATAACGGTTATCGAAAATCTTATTTTTCTCAAAAACCGCTACAACGAATTTAAATATGTATTTTTTTTCGTAAACTCATATTTAGTAAAAAAATGTTTTGCATACTTCGATTTTGGCTTCAATCTTTGTAAGACATTGATTTAGAACTTTAAATAAAATTTCATACGATTTATAAGTATATTCCGTTAGTACTTAAAACCCTCAGGCAACTTGTCACAAGAGCAAGTTTGTGCGACCCAGTCGAGCTCTTTATTTACTAGCGATTTATACATTCGTGAAAAAAAATTGAGATAGGTAACAATCAAACTTGACATTACGATGATAGAGAAGACAAAAATAGTGGGTCCTTAAACTATGTGTGTCTGTCTGTCAGTCAGTCTGGTTGTATGAGTAGCTATACAGCCCAACAGCTAAACCGATTAGCTTCAAATTTGGTATGTATGGGGTTCATTGACCATTCCCTGCCATATATCCGTAAACGAAAATCCAATTTTTTCTAGAAAAAAATACGATCGATTTTGATAAAATTTCACATATGAGTGATGTGACAACGATAAATTCTTTCATCAGAAAATTTTGTTTCAAAAAAGATTTTAAACGGTTATACCTACCATAGAACCGTTTTTTTTTTGTATCCACTATCTCTTTAATTTATTGACCGATTTTGATGAAATTTGATATTCAGGTAGTCCTGTAATGCCTTATAAATATGGCATAAAAATATTTCAAAAAAGTTTTGAGTAAAACTTATGATTTTTCAGAATCATTGCCTTTTAAGAGGAGGTGACAAATCCTCCAAGGGTGTCATTGTCATGAAAAGTGCTTCTGATTTTAGTATTGTTCAAACTCGACGAAAACTGTAGAACTAACAACGCACACAAGAGGATTGGTTGAGAGTGTAAGTAACTAGGGCCTGGTTCTTCGGAGCTGTCTGTGCCACTAAATTTATTTATTTTTTATATCTTCTGGTGGCGGTTATAATATAAAGTTAGGCTAGCACTACAATTATTGTAGGTTTTTTCACGTCTAACGCAAGTCTTTCAAACGTGATTTTTTATCTGCCGGGCTCTCTCTACCGATGGACTGCGACCTTGTCGTGGTGGTAGGGCTTAAACTGTTCATTATTCTACGGCATCTAAGATGTCTTGATCAGTGAACTAACTGCAGTCCGGGTGAACGGCACACCCTAGGACGTTCACCCTTAAGTTTGATGAAGAACCAGAGCATACCTGAATGTTTATTTATAAACATCTTCAGAGTAATGTCCGTGTTCAATAGGTAACCTATCCCAGGATTAACTGGGTAACGGCCCTACATCAGGCAAAAGTAGTTAGGGCAGGGGAATCACGAAAGTGTCCTTGACGATTACTCATTTAAACGTTTGAAAGGGAACTTTCATAACATGAGTGTTTTGTTGGTTTTGCACTGGGCTAGTGCCATTGTGAAAAGTAGCAAATAAGCAGGGTGGTCTTTGTAACTCAAGGAGGCCACCCGAAAAGGCGGTAGATAACTACTCTATCCCAGAACATAAACTGGGTAACGAGCGTTACTACCGTCAAAAAACTTGAGTAAGTCAAGTAGAATTGACAGAAGTTGAGGTGTGGAACTTGAGTTTGTTCCAGTTCAAGACATACTTGGGCTACATCTTCAGGGTAGGCAATCCCTGTGACTTTGTAGGTAAAGTCAGAATGTCAAAGTGTTACAGTTGGGAGTATTTCCCCAACTACACGACGTTTTAGGTTTGACGTACAATAAACTTAGCACGGGTGTTAAGGGCCCTAGAGTTTGTTCGAGAGGAATGTCCCTTATGGAATTTAATCATGATCATTCTCTACCCTAACAGTTGGGCTGGCCCTTTCGGGGAGCTTTGTGCTGGTTGTGGTTATCCATAGCGGAAACATTTGGCACCTCGGTGCAAGAGATGTAGATCGGTCTCGCTTCTTAACAAGGAGTGTGCACATACCTACATGTTCTCAATTTGTTACTGCTTTATAATCTACTTCGGTAATTATACTTCAGGACGCTGGTTTACGTTTGATTAAACTCGCAGTGGAGCGCCACCGTGGAGTTAAGTCTTAATTGATAGTGTATCCACGTAAAATTTCAGTTTCATCCTGCCGGGCTCTTCTTTTTACCCACTTGCTTTTGTTGTATAAAACTTTTATTTATTTTTTATCTTAAACTATGTATATACATATGTTTATTTAAACATATCATTATTTACTTATACCTAGCATAATGCAAATGTAAGTACTCATTATGTGTAATTTATTTCTTAAACAGAATTATAAAAAATATATTAAAGTAATTTAGTTACATATAATCAACTTACCAATCAGAATGAATTTCCAAACATGCATCTGAACATCCAGTTTTGATTCCATTCAAAAGGGATTCCTTTAAAGTTTTTCTATCACATAATTTCCCAAACACGATGTCACCTTAAACGACTTTCATTTATTTTCTTTTAGAGTTCAAGGTTACTGATGGGGCGTATTTATTCTAATTAAACATTCGTGGAGGCTCATTATTATTAATTTTTTTCCAATTTCACTTTTTGTTTTTGTTTTCCAGCAGCATATTTTTCATTAAGATTTTACCTATAAAAAAAATTTAAAAAAATGGTCAGCATACAGAATGTATAGAGGTTATAGAGAGAGGGTATATATAAAACATGATTGCTCTGGATATTGCATATGCTCTGAATACGAAAAAGTATGAACATTTTTGTTTTCTTTCATATATTTTTCTTCAACAGGCAAAAACTGTTGTATTCTTTTCTAACCGTTTAACACAGAAAATGGTGGAAAGTATCCCCGGACAGAAACTAGAAAAACACAATGAAAATCAACGACATAAGAAAAAGCAAATACATACATATAGCATAGCATACCAAAAACCACACAAAATTTTCATTATTTTGTATTCCCCGCCAAAATTGCCACCACATCGGAAAATGCGATGCACGTAAAGCAACAGCAATAATAAAACAATACGTATTTTGTATATGAGGACTACTAGGGTACAATGCATTCTGGCATGCAAGTCTATATTCACACCCTTGGGGGTTTAGTTCTTCAACATAATTTCGTCATCAGTGAGCAGAAAAATCACATGCATGATGCGTTCTTTCGTGAAACTGTTTGGAACTAATTAACATAAACTCATGGATCACATACAAAAATATAAGGAAGGGTGTCATCATTTTCTTACCTAAAGGCAAAAGTCAAACAAGTGAATCCTAAAGAAAGAACATCAAGGATCAAATTTTGTATGTTGATGAAATTCTAGAACTGCGTTACTATATGTAGACTAGACATTATAATATGCTTATACTTTTTTACGGATATACCAATTTTGAAAGTACAGACAACACTTCCATGCTCCAGTGATGGGGTTAGTGAAATATACAAATCTTTATTCAGGACTTTTATACGAAATGCCTCCCACTTTAATGCATGCATTGGTTTTTAAAACATCGCCTTTGGAATATTAAAAATGATTTTCAAATATGTACTTTGAACATAAAAAAATACAAAATGTTTCAGAATGTTTTAAAGAAACTGTTACATTAGTTATATACGTAAATGGAAAGTTTCTCCAAAAACTTTTAAATATTTATTGGGTTGTTAAATCTTAAAATTTCATTTTTCAATTGTACCAATCAATATCAGAACTACCAACAGAGCCGCTATGAATTCTTCTTCTTCTTGTCCTTATTCTTCTTCTTCTTCTTCTTCTTCTTCTTCTTCTTCTTCTTCTTCTTCTTCTTCTTCTTCTTTTTCTTCTTCTTCTTCTTCTTCTTCTTCTTCTTCTTCTTCTTCTTCTTCTTCTTCTTCTTCTTCTTCTTCTTCTTCTTCTTCTTCTTCTTCTTCTTCTTCTTCTTCTTCTTCTTCTTCTTCTTCTTCTTCTTCTTCTTCTTCTTCTTCTTCTTCTTCTTCTTCTTCTTCTTCTTCTTCTGTTTCTTCGTCTTCTAAATTAAACTATTTTGACCCCATGCACATACTCAGTGGTATCAGCTTTTTGAATATTTAATTAGCATCCCTTTGAGCACATGCAGACACCTGTGGATGTAACGTTTCGCGAGAAAATGGCTAAAAAACATTAACGGCGAAACACCTGTTTAGTGGTAATATATGGCTTATTATACCTGTACAGGGCTCAAACTGCCACAATCTGGAACATACTTCTAGGACCATACCCAGCAAAAGTCGAACTTCAAAATACTTCACCTGGGTTATGTAAAAACATCAACAACCATGGTTTGTGTCAAGAAACACACTTTAGCTATTACAACTCTTGAACATTTTATATGGAAAATGTTAAATGTTCTTCAAATTCTGAGGGGAAAAAAAAATTACAAAGGAATCCTGATAAATCCTTTTTTGAACATTTATTTTTAACTTCGTTACATTGATTTTCAATGGTTTTTCTCGTTGAATAAATTTCATTTATTTTCATTTCTCTTGTAGATATTTTTTTTTTTTTTGAAATTTAAGCCCACAAATATTTTCCTTTTACAAAGAAAATAAAAAACTTCGACAGGTCAACCATCAGGGTCGGTATTTGACTGTTCTCTGTTATTTATTTTATTAGGTATCGTTTCATTACTAATAGTCGTAATATACTAAGTACATGATAGGTTGCTAGGCTTTTAGTATATGAAATGGAATTTCGTGAATTTCTTTATAAATATATTATTTTCATATATTGTATTCATATTTGTATATTAAACAATTGGCGTTCAAACGAAACTATTTATTTCAATTCAATTTTATATCCTTCTGTTATTAGGTGTGTTTCCTACTTCGACGATATTTGTATTTAAAAGTTATATACGAAAAATTGCATTAAAGCTGAAAAGTAAAACATAAAAAAAAATATATCAAAATACCTTTTGGTGGACAACATTTGAACGGTTGAATATCAATTAAGATTTTTTGTTGACAGATGTTGTCAGTTTTTTTTATCGGACTTCTCGTTTTATTTTTAGTAAAACTGCGACCAATATCTGCCCCAGTTTTTTTTTTTTTAGAATTTTCAAACATACTGGCTTCACATGTTTCCGATAGTGGATTTTATATGTTTTAATCCAATTTTTATATTTGTATATTAAGTGCTTTTTTTACCTGTATGAGCATGACATGATTTTAAATTAAAAACAAGCTTTCCTTTTGATCTTTTCCAGCAACAATTGGTATGTGAGGACGGCTTACACAATTATAATGAATAAATAAATTTGTTTTGATATTGATTTAATAAACTGAATTTAAATACATTATGTAAAATTAATATTAATTTATCTGTTTGCCGGTGTTTATATGAATAAAGTAAACATTTTATGTGTCACATTTTGTTTTATCTTTTGATTTTTTTACCTGCGATTATATGAACTATAAGGCAAGTTATGAATTCGTGCAAAAAAAAGGTTTTTAGAAAACAATCTAACATGACATTACGATGATAGCGAAGTCGATAAAAGTGGGTCTGGCAATTCTGTCTGTGTATCCGTCTGTCAGTCTGACAGTCTTTCAGTCTGTCAGTCTGTCAGTCTGTTTGAATAAGTTGTTTGTTTTTCGTTTTTTTTTCGAAAACTTAAATATATTGTAATATTTAATAAATTACCATATTTTCTCGGAATGATTTTCTCGGAAAACTCTCGTTTGTAATAAAGTGATTTTCAAAGTTATTTGTTTTTATTATTTTTCTTAAATTATTTCTTATTTAATTATTTGAAAAAATTTAAGAATTAATTTTATATAAGTAAAATAATATTGTGGCAGGTTCCTTAAAGCTCTTGGTAACTTTACATAAGAGCAAGTTTGTGTGACGCAGTGGTGCCATTTATTTACCATGCTATACATTAACATTTGTTTTTTTAAGCAAAAAAACAGATCGAAAACTAATGAGCACGGCAATACTAAACCAATAAAATTTTCGTATTAAGACTTTATTAAAAAAAAGTCACATTTATTAAGTTTTTTTCAGACTAAAAAGGAAAAAAAAGCCACGACACCAGCATTCCAGTTGCGCTTTAAATGTGTAACAACCCAAAAGCAGATCTGCAGTGAAGTTCAGTCAAACGGAAGAGTTGTGATCCTATTTGAGATCATAACAACGTCGGAAAATGAGAAAAGGGAGACTTATCGGTATCTACATCCTAACGTAACTCAGCGCTTGATGGGATAAATCTCTTGTTAATTCATGTCTTGGCCAATATGACATTTTTGGAAAAATAATAGACCGCTTTTACTTAAACAAAAGAGTTTTATTTTATTAACTATATATTAAGCTTCAATATTACATTTACCGTTTGTTAAAAATCTCTACCAATAAAATAATGGTTCTAAAATGTTGCTTCCTCATGAATGAGTCATATTTATTGTACAACTTTCCCTTAAGTGTTGCTAAATGTTGACTCTTACATTTTCTGAGAGCCTATTATATTATGTCTTCTTATCATGGAAAAACAAAAGGTCACTTTTAGTTACTTTGCTCGTAAGAAGCTTTTGAATGCAAGAGGTGTGTTGCTCAAATAGTATTTTTTTTTTTTTAATTTGACAGCTATTTAGATTGAATAAGTTGGTAACATTAAAATGGATCTTCGTTGCAGTTTAGTTGACAGAGTAAAATTTCACTAAGAAAGTCCAATAATGTCTAATTTTGTGATGAAAAGAGTGTTGTGTGATTTTTTTCACCTAAGGGTAAATTCCGATGTGTTTTTTTTTTTAACAAAAGGTATCCTAATTTACAAAAGAACACAGAAAACATTTTGGAAATGAAACGAATGGGTCGCACAAACTTGCTCCTTTATTGGCAAGTCGTGTTAACGGAAGGGGAAATTCGTAAACTTTTCACCGTCGACAACAAATCACTGAAACAAAATATTATCAAAATTGATCATATTTAAAAAAAAAAAAAAAAAAAACAATGGAAATAAGAAAAAATATTTTATTTATACTAAACTTTTTTTTTCAAAATTTTTGATCAGAACTTTTAAAATATAAAGTTGCGTCAAAATCAGTGTAGTTATTTAAAAGATAATCGGTACCAAAAAAGTACAGATATCGTTAATAAGCTTCGACGGAAATATTTTAAGAGAAAAGCCTCACCATTTGGCAAAAAATCACAAATATAAAATTGCATAACTTGACTTATAGCACCTGTAATCGTAAGTCAAAAGTTTTTCAACATAAATTATTGGTAAGTAAAGTAAGTAAAGTAAAGTAAGTAATTTTTGTTACGTGATGAGAACTTGATCTACTGAACTCACATACCAAATTTCAACAAGTTCTGTCCAGCCGTTTTGTTTTTATAGAATTTGTTCCACTTTGTCCATAGAAAAGAAACCAATGAGCGCCGCATCCTCGTCGCACCCGCACAGCATTTGCGCAGAACCCGTGCCGCAACCACGCCCGCGCTGCGTCGCGTCCATCTAAGCGCGGGTGGGATGTCAGGGCCTTTTGTTTTCTGTTGTGATAAAACTGTCTACAATATTGACCAAGTATAAGAACTCTTATAAAAAGAACGAACAACAAAAAAGAAAAGAACAAAATATTTTTACTAAATGTTTACTTGCAACGTGTCTGCTACGATTTCCTGGCAACGTGGACTTTTGCAATTTTTGTTTGATTCTGCAACTGCTTCAGCTTACAACTTTAAGCTGCACTCCGAGCATATTTTCATGTGTCTTATAATATAATAGAAGATAGAGACAAAGAATGTGTAATAAAACAATTAATTTATTACAACAATTTATTTAAAATACAATTTTCTGGCGTTTTCTCCATAACATAAAATAATAAGCCAGAAAATTTTTAAATTTTTTGGTGTCACTTCCATGAACTACATTAGAGTGTTCAGAGTGATGATGTATATGTTACATGAACTGTATCCTAGGGGTGACAGAAAACATTACACACACAATTTCAATTCAATTTCTTCAACAAAACACCCATTAAAGTAAACCAGCGCGTTTGCTCTCGCCTCAAAAACATACTTCAAGTACCCCATAAGAGTGCATTATAAATAGAAGTACTCTACGTTGAGGAGATAAATTAAAAAAAAACAATCAAGCTAAGAATTGACATTCTTATCCAACTTAAGTTAAGTTTTTTAGAGATAAAAAAAAAATTAATTAGATTTCCTGACATCATATACCGGAAATGGAATCTAATTTCAAACTTTTACCGCTGCTTGAGAAGTTGATTAATGATTATAATAAATTATATGTTTAGAACTCAATACAACTAAAACCGACCATACAAACATTGAATATATTTATAGAATAAAGAAATGTTAGTATACAATGCTGTGCAAAAAATGTTGTTCAATATTTTTTTTTTGTACTTTGTAAGATTATGTAGGTATGTATTGAAGAATGTTAAAAACTTTCAGGCAGTGGGTTCGTATTGTTTGTGTTTGAAAAATGGTATGTATATGTAATTTGTAAATCTGCTGATATATGTATAGTTCAAATAGAATTTATAGACACAAAGTTTGATTATCCAGTGAAACGTTATATAACCCAATTGTAAATATCTCTAGAAATACGAGATAAAAACACGGATATACATTTTTTTTTGTTTTTAATTTTTTTTTTTTTTTTTAATCTTACTCATTAATCGTTACGTACTACTGAGACCATACCACACATTATGCAAAAGTAGAACTTAATGCCATATTTTTTGTGACTCAAAATGTATAAATTTGCACATGTATAAATTTGCACATAAAATCAATTTTAAACTTCTTTTTTATCAAAATTAGGAGTGAACTATTATAATAAGTAAGTATACTTTAATAAAAGAAAATTAATGCTCTAGACGAGTATAGGACGAGTAATTTTGATAACATTTTGACTCGCTCGGAGCTTAAAGAGCCATAGCTTGGTCCCTATAGCATAACGTGGTTTAGCTGGATTTGTTGCAATTTTTCTTGGCTCTAGAGAAGTATTAGATTTTGTTTTGTTATTTTTTGCGATTTTTCGCGTGGTAAACACTAGATTTTCGGAGTTGCAAATTTGGATTAAGACTACTCCAACTGGTACACACAACATGTTAAAAATGCAGAACTACATAACGCTAAGCGATCTAGCCTTTTTTTGCTTACTTTTGCTTACTAAAAAGAAAAAGTTTTTTTTTTTTCAAGTGAGTAAAAATAATCAAAGAATTTTTTTTTCACACGGTACTGTAAATATACAAGGTATATTAAATATTTATGACATACGCAAATGGATTTTCTTTTTTTACTATTTGTGTGCGTCCATGGAGTGTTTGCGGTTGCCCCGCACCACACGTATTATCAAGCCATCCTTGAAATGCATTGAAGTAATTTCCTGTTGCTCTTCATCGCCTTAGAATTGACTTTTCCTTACATTTTCCCTTATTTCACACATTTATAAAAGATGAAATAGACCTTAAAGGAAAGCAAGTCCTTATACAATATTAATAAAACACTTTTACCTTAAGTGGGTATAAGGCTTCATGGGATGCCACATGTGGTTCCGGTTTCGAGAACACATTGTGGTTGCGAAGGTGCTATGAGTCAATTTGGTATTCTGACCTCTGAGGTGGCATGATGGTGGCGTAAGAATAATATTCTAAACTAGAGAATGGATTACATGAGTTGATGAGTGTTGATATGCAGTTGATTTTGTTGATAATGTTATAATATTTTTGACATTTGAATTATTATAAGATTATGTCTAACAAAAAAATTCAGTGACACATTTCCTATAACCTCAAACCATATTCTAAAACGTTTCATTACTCTCTTTTGTACGAAAACTGCAAACTATTACAAAAAACATTATCTATATACTTCTAGTTCTGAGGTTGAAGGCTATTATACTTGAGTTGTATAAAATCTTGATAAAATGGATACATTAACATAACTAAATGAGGGTTTAGGTAGTTTAGATTAAATGCGAAGAGGAAGTGAGTATAGTTTTAACTTATGTTTATATTATATGTATTTATGGCAAAGCATTTTCATATTTATATAGGGGTACCTAAACATAGCTCTGATGATTTATTAAGTATATGAAAAATTTAGTTCCATTTTCTTATAAACGCAGCTTCCACACCGAAACCGTCATCGCCTGAAAGGAACCCAAGTAAAAACAGATAAAATAAGGCAATGCCAGGCTTTCGGCATTTGGTATATCATAAACTTTGCGTTGGGTTGACTGCAGAAAACGAGGCATTTGACTATCCAGGTGGATTGGCTTAGAACGGAAATTGCTAAGTTTTTTCTTGTTATAATTACATAATCGGAATTATTTCAAAATAATCAGGATTATTATTTTGCTCACAAAGAATGTTGATTTTTGTATATTTTTTTTAAACAAATTTATTTATTTTTATTTACTTTTGAAGATTTACTTTGATACTTTTTTCTATAAAGGAGACGATTTTATGTTATAAATTTATAAGTAAGAACTTAAAAATAAAAGATTTATAAAACTTTTTTGCTTTTTCTGTTTTTCTTGCCTTTTTTTGAAGAAGAAATTCAATGTTGTTTGAGAAAAAAATGTATGGGCCATATTAGAAGCACAAGTTCCTAGTATAGCCCAACAGAAGGTTTTTTTAAATTTTCTATTAATGTTTGCGTTATTTTTTTAAAGCCTTAGTGCTCGTTTCTTTTTGCATAATTGAACTAATGTTCATAATCCATTTAGTTTGCCTACATATTCAATAAAATAAGTGAGTTCTTAAAGAAAATTAATAAAATGGGCCTTATTTGGTTCACCTACCTTAGTCCTTTTAAGCAAATTGAAATATTTGAAATTGAAAGATTAAGATGGAAGTAAGTTGTATTAAATGGGGCTAAGTAAGCATGAGTGTTCCAAGTTTGGGTCAAAAGGGTCACTTAGAGACAATTGACTGGAATGAGACAGTAGTAGGTACTTCCCCAGTATTATTTTTTAATGTTTGCTTGGAATCTTTAAAAAATAGAGGATCTGTGTTATGACATCTCTACCCAAGTCTATAGATTGGTTTACGTTTCTTCGAGCTTTTCTATTCCAAATATAATATATAAATACTAGAGAAGCGGTAGGTATTGTTCCATTCCAGTTGGTGGGCTGGACGTAAGCATGGGGACGCCTATGCTTACGTCCAACATGTGTTAAAATAAATCTCTTCTACCACAAGTGAAATATGTTCGATTTATAGACGGTTTATACTAATTGTTTGGTAAATCCAAGATGGCGGCATCCGCAAAAGCTTGATTTTCTATAGAAAACGAAAAATATTTTTTTTACGACGTCCTCAATAGAATTCTGAAATAAAACTGTAAAATTATTTTTGTTTCCATTAAAAAGTCTAACCCGACATGCTAAATGAAAAAAGTGCTCCATTTGCCCCCAACTTGAGATGCCCCTGCTTAAGTCCAAGATAATAAAATTTACTTCCATTGTACATTATTAATTTTTCGGTAAGTCGAAAATGGCCGCTTTACCACAATGTCCCCCTCTATCGAATTCTGAAAGGAAATTGTACAATTACATTTTTTCTATTTAAAATTCAAACCCCAATCGACTGAAATTCTAACGTGTCATTGTAATATTTTCAATAAGTTAAGTTCAACAAAGAACCATAATAAGGTCAACAGAATGCTTACGGTTTCGTAAGCACGCATTTCAAGTGTTATCCGTTGTTTTTTTTCCCTCACTTTGACATTAACGTTTACTATACAGTGCGTAGCATGGAGCGTAAAAGCTTCGCGCGCGAGTTTATGTAATTTTATTGAATTGATACGAGTATATTTGACACGTCCAATAGTCATTGTTTTCAGTAAGTATATGTATTTTGTATTTATGCGCGAAATGTAGTTTGATAGAATCAGAAACTTTTCCATTAAACAGGACAATATATTATTACAATCCCTGTCAACTGCAATATCGCAATAAAAGTTGATACGTTAGGAATCTCGTGTTCTGTGTTTTATGATGTCATTACCTTTGTAACCGCAGCTAAACAGGACGGTAAGGTCGTAAGGATGTTGCATACGACAATCTCATTCAGACAGATGAAGGGCCAAGATAATGCCACAAGGATATCCTGTAATAATTCATACACATAGACAAGTTCGTCCACATTTTTGAGTGCAGCTAGATAACAAAATAATGGGAGGAAGTTCTACTGATATACACTGAAAAAGAAAAACATCATCAACGAGTTGCCAAAACTTCACAAAATAGTTTTATATGATTGTGTCATGTCAGAATATCAATTTGGTATGACAGAAAGAGACCATATGGTAGGGCAGTCAAGAGTTTGGCTTAAAAAAAACGGCCATAAGTAGAAGGAGAATTTCACCAGTCTTGTACATTTTTGACAAGAAATGTTTGTTTGACTAAATCACTGCTATGATTTTTTACTTGTTTTCGGATATCGTTTTTCCAGATTTTCAGGAGATCGTTAAAAGTGAGATGTCGTGAATGCAAGATTTTGAAAAACTTGCGAACTTGCGAGATTTCATTATTCTATACTTTAATTTGCGTGATATCGTAACACTTCCAGGTTCACATGGTCCTGAACCTAAAGCAAATGAAAATTTATTGACAGACGAAAAAATTCTTTGAGCCCCCATGGCCAGAAAAAGCTATGTTGAATTTAAACCTTAAATTCACCAAGTTATCTAAGAGTTGAGTACCCACCACAACCTCATAAAATCAGAAGCCATCGGAAGCTAAAAACTAAATCCAAATTAAGTGCTCTGTATCAAATATGATACATTCGACAGTGAAGCAAGTCATTGAAAAAAATCGGGGTGTAGAGGTGTAAAGTAATTTTTTTTATGGGGACAGTAAAGTTGTTTATCTCCTTTACATTTCCATTTTAAATGCACGAGAAGTTATTAAAAGACATATTCACAAAGTTTGATGGCGAAATCCATCAAAACTATGAAAACGCTGCGATGTTTTTGCCGCTATGATATGCCTTGTCACTCAAAGGCTGAACCTCTGTAATATGTTACTCGGTAACATTTCTCTGATGGACAACATCGTTTTCTGCCAACCGCACTATATGTATCGTTTAAAGGATGGCATTTGTCTTCTGAATCTCTAACGAGGCTTTGCAGTAACAACAACTCATCTAGGACGAAAGGAAAAACAAACCGGCGGAACTAAAATGGAAGACGAAATATGGCGGAGTACAAAATACCTACGACTTTCGCTCCCATTTAATATTAATAGAAGTAGTATTTGTTTTATTTTTCCGACATTGCCAAGGATAATACTTCTACTTCACATATTCAGCTCTCACATATCCAGCTTTCCATCCAGAGGGGGATTATGTGTTCGTCGTTCCGTTAGTACTTAATGTGTCTGGTTCGCTGCGGTTTAAGGATAGACATGTATGATGTATATCTTCTCATCGTTTGTTGTCATTTCATTGCACATTTTGGTCGATGTTTTTGACAAAATTTGGCGCAGTTGAATAACGGGGCTACAAATGCAATTCGCTCGGAGATTTGCTTATGTCCGAATGGATTTTGAAGACTCTTCTTGGCATTTAAATGTGTTCGTGTGGTGATAGGCTGGTCAACAGAAAGATGAAAGGAAGAGAAAGGTGAGAAAAAACCTTTCTTATTTATATATGTTGCAATAAAGGAAAGAAAGGCTTTTAATTCCCGAAATCTATTCATAAATAATGATCCCTTCAATATTCAATGGAATAAAAAAATCTAATACAGTATTTTCTTAATTCTTGGATTGCAAATATGAAATCAAATAAAGAATATGTCAGGGCTTTTTCACATTTAATCAAAAGAAATGCATTTCGTATGCCCTTTGGAACACGCCATGTTTTTTTATGTTCCATTCTATAGAGGCAATGAAAACAAAACCAACCATTTTTATGAATGCAGTACTTTCCTATGAGCATTATAGTTATTGGTATAGCTAAACCGAACCTGTAGGGCTAATGGCATTCCATATGCTATTTCATGCGAAAAGTTCATTTGAGAAATCAGATGAGTTCGTGTTTTATAGTTGCTGTTCGTTTGCGGTTAGCTATGTGGTTTTTTTCCAAAACCTTTTGTGAATTTTTTAGGCGCTGTTATTTGAGTGCAGTTTATCTTAACAAGACGCCCGCTGCTTTGTGTTTTGTGCAAACCCTCGACAGCTCCGGATCCGGAGCCTGTTTATTTGATGGCCGGAGATAGCATGTACACTTGAAGAAGGGATGCTCAGGGTGTACATGGAGCAAAATGATTTTTTTCTCGAAAGAATTTTTTAATGTTACATATTTGAAACATGCTGTCTAATTCGAACACTTCTCAATGTAAATTGAATTATGGAGGGCAAAAGCTACGCAGCCTAACTGCAGTATGTCATCATAATACAAACCACATTTCATGCTGTCTTTTCTTATTTATTTTTTCCTCAATTGATGATGACAAAAATAATTTCAATTACATTCTTACTTATACACAAGCATTTGGTTCTGTTTGTAAAATGTCCACACACATGACAGAAACAGATTGATGGGTATAGACATAAAATATTTAAAGGACGACAGATGGAAGCCATTTTTCTTTTGAAAGCTTTAGCAAACAAGTTGAAGAACAATATTTTTCAACAACTACACCATTATGCTATACAATCCCAACCACAAAGCCAATGGCCACCTAAACCGCACCCAACGCCACTACGCTATACAAAAGTATTCATACTTGCATTTAATTGAGACACAAAAGTGAAATAAAGTAGGACAAGAATGAGCATGAGAGGTTTTTTAAAGAAATGAAAATCAAGAAAAGTAATTTCACAAAGTTTATGGAAGGAAGAATATTTGAAGAATCTCAAGTTATGCTTTTTATATTCAAGATGAGTAGGTATTTGAGTCCAGCATGCCGAAAATACGTGGGAAAAATGATGCTGCTTTCGTGTAACAACTTTCATTACAGGATAAGAAAATGCTTATAATCAAAAATATTTACAATTAAAATTTGCCGTTTTAGTAAAATGTTTCGTCTTGGTCGTCAGTCTGGAAACATCTTGTTCCTTCATAAAACAATGTTGTCATTATTTGTTTGTCGTTGTGCAATGTAAAGCAATCTATTGCTTTATTAACTTTGGAAAAGAATTTTCCTTCCCTCATAATTTCTGTCTGTTTAACATAACTTCTGTACTTATAAATATTTGATTGTTTAATTCGCGATAGTATTATCTTTAAATCAAAATATAAATTAATTTACTTAAATGGATTAAGGTATTTCATACCTTGAAAATATGTTTTAAGGAAACCATATTGCAAAAGAAGCCTTCCCTGAGGCATAATTGCTTAGGTATATGTAGGCAAGCCGATTCAGTTCTAAAAAACGATCAAATATTTCGTACAGACCAAAACGTTTGAAACCATCAAACGTTTTGCAAATATTTCGTACCGACGAAACATCAAAAGTATGTTTAAATAAAGGGCAGGACTGGATCGCACAAACTTGCTCTTGGGGCAAGTTACTTTTGTGTTCACGACTGGAAAAATTCATTTATTTATTTCACAGGTTAAATAATATATTTTGCCATAAATCTGCAAAGGTAAACATTTTGTTATTACATATGATGTTGTATAATGAATTGTCAAAATACTTTGTCTGAACTGTTATTTAATAATTTAAGAAAATTACAATTTCCGTGTGAGGCTACACATTATCCCAGAAAATGCACTTAAGTTGCCCTTGAATATGCAAGCTAATGAAACTCCAACTTGCAATCTTTCGAGAAATTCTGCGATGGCCTTGGACCGCACTTTACAAGATTTAAGAATCAACAAAAACCGCTTTGATGGTGCAATAATTTTATTGGCAGGTGCGATTTCCGACAATTATTATACCAGTAATACCACGATCAACGGCAGCCGACGAACTTAATGCATGTTTGAAGTCGTTTTTTTTATGGAAATACGTTAATAAAATTCAAATTTATATCTAATTTGAAATATGAGAGTAGAATTGCAGAACGAACAATCTGGAGAAGTTTTGTCCAAACAATTGCTCGATATTGGTGATTGTAAAATACATATTAACTCATTGTCTGGTTATATTTCATTCCCTACCAATTTTTGTTAATTAACTAAATCAAAGAGAAGGTTTTCCCAAGCATTGCCAAAAATTATGAAAATCACGATTGGTTGAGCCAACGAGTTGTATTATCTGTAAAAAAACGTTGATGTCAACGAAATTAATTTTCAAATTCAAAATAAAATAGCTGGCGAATTAATAACATACAAATCAGTTGATTCCGTCACAAACCAAGATGATGTTGTCAACTATCCCACGGAATTCTTAAATTCGCTGGAACTGTCCGGATTACCACCTCATGATCTGCAATTAAAAGTCAGAATGGTAATAATTATGTTGCGCAATATTAACCAGCCACGTCTTTGTAATGGAACGAGACTTGCGGTGAAGAAATGAATGAACAACGTAACCGAAGCAACAATTTTGAAAGGGATTCCACGGATTCCTTTGATTCCAAACGACATGCCATGACATTCGACTTTATACGATTACAATTTAAAGTCCGTCTAGCTTTTGCAATGACAATAAATAAATCGCAAGGGCAGTCACTAAGTGTTTGTGGCATCAATTTAGAAAATTCATGTTTTTCGCATGGCCAGTTATATGTCGCCTGTTCCCGTGCCGGAATACCAAGAAAACTTTTTATATACGCGCCAGAAAATAAAACTAAGAATATAGTGAATCATAAAGCATTGGAATAATAAACACCATGTGGCGCATATTCATAGTTGTTTTTAAACTCGAGTTTTCCTTAGACTGTGTTTAAACAATGTAATTTAAATAGGATAAACTCGAGTTTTTCTTAAACACAACTTAAACATCATCTATGAATATGCCCCCATGTTTTTCATAAAATTTACAAATTCAAAAACAATATTAATATATATACATATGTACATAGTTAAGACAGAACAACTATTGACAAAATGAAATCATCATAGATAATTTTTAGTGAATATTATTCAACTTTATTTGCAATCGGCAGTTACTGACAAAATTTTCATTAAAATAAGTTCACTTAAGTAGAAACTATATGGTGGATCATTTTTGCATTTTATTTCGGAGGGGCCTGTGATATTGCTGATTTGCAAGGTGGGCATATGAACGAAAACAAAAAATATGAGAAACAAAGTTTTTATTAAAAATTAATATTAATTAATTCATAAATAATTGATTAATATACAGGGTGATTGGTATAAGGTGCACCAAAAAGCTTGAGCGTGTAGGTGGAGTTAAGACAAGAAAAAAATCGTATGGGAGGGGGGTCTATTTTCCCCCGTTTTAGCAGGAGGGGCAATTTTCTAAAACATTGACTTAAATCAGAAAAAAAATTATATAAAATCAACGGTGAATGATACACAGCTTTGTTATACTTTTTTGGAAAGCCAGAAAACTACTCTTTTATTTAATTTTTAAATTAAGTTATTTGAGTGAACAGTTTTAAAAAAAATAATTTTCAAACTCAAAATTTTGAAAAAAAAAACTAAAAAAAAAAAAGTTTAAACTATTTTTTTTCAAAATTTTATGTAATTAACTATTATTTTTATTTTCAAAATTCAATGCTCTTATTAATTTTTAGTCAAAAACAGAAAACCGGATGCCAAAATGTATCTAAGTTTTTGAGAAATTAAAAAAAAATTAAAAGTAAAACTAGTAAAATAAGTAAAAAGTTAATTCGGTTTTTTTTTATTATTTGATTAAAATCGGATAGTATGTAATAAAAAATAAGAAAGGGATAATTCCCTAATTAATAATTGACCTGAGCAGGTCAAATTTGGGAAACCCATAAAAAAAAATATTTCTAGTTTTTCTTAATTTCTCAAAAACTAAGATACATTTTAGCATCCAGTTTTCTGTTTTTGACTAAAAATTCATAAGAGCATTGAATTTTGAAAATAAAAATAATAGTTAATTACATAAAATTTTGAAAAATAATTAGTTTAAACACTTTTTTTTTTTGATTTTTTTTTAAATTTTGAGTTTGAAAATTATTTTTTTTAAAACTGTTCACTTAAATAACTTAATTTAAAAATTAAATAAAAGAGTAGTTTTCTGGCTTTCCAAAGCTTTGTATCATTCACCGTTGTTTTTTAAATATTTTTTTTCTGATTTATTTTTTTGTACCGTTGTTTTTAAATAATTTTTTTTCTGATTTAAGTCAATGTTTTAGAAAATTGCTCCTCCCGCCTAAACGGGGGGAAATAGACCCCCCTCCGATACGATTTTTTTCTTGTCTTAACCCCACCTACACGCTCACGCTTTTTGGTGCATCTTATACCAATCACCCTGTATATAAATATTAATATTATACACTCCTCGTCAACTGAATACGCACAAACATTTTTTAATATACTTTATCCATTTTTTCCAAACAGTGATAATTATTATGCCATCTGTTGATGCTAACTATTCCCTTAAGATGTTAAGCAGATAATTCCGAAAGAATTATCCAAAAACAACCTTGAGTTTTTCTTCAACCACTTGCAAAGTGTTTTATATGAAACAAAAACTTGTTTCATTCCATTCCAATATCAATTTTAATTTTTGTATCTATTCAGTTGACTCAAAAAAAAACTTCTACTTTGCATAAGTTTCACTTTGGAAGTGGTTGAAGGAAAAACTCACGGTTGTTTTTGGATAAAACTTTGAAATTCTGTTATTTATATGTTACGAAATGTTTACCATCAACAGATGGCATAATAACCATCACTGTTTGGAAAAAATGGATAAAATATATTCAAAAATGTTGGTGCGTATTCAGTTGACGAGGAGTGTACTTATTATTTCCTCATTTTAAGTTTGAATGCCTTTGAAATTGAAGGCACATCTTCGAAATCTTCGCCCTCATTCAAAAATATTCGATAAATATATTTTATATTTTTCTTTTCGGTATCATTTAATTTGTTTTTTTTTTGTTGTTTCTATTAAATAAATTTGTTTTTTATTATACAATAGTTACAACAATTACCTTCATCTTCATCTAAGCTGGCAATTATATCATACAATACAAATCTGCCAAAAATTTATATAAACATATTTTTTATACAAATGAATACATATGAATAGCCCTACTAATAATTAATTAATTAATTGACGGGTCAGCTATAATTTGTATATAATTTTATTTAAATTAAACAGTATTTAATAAAAAAAATAAAAGACAGAACAACGTCTGCGGGTCAGCTAGTATTATATAAACTTTGATATATTACAGGATTTCAATTAAATTCAACAAACTTTTTACACAAAACAAATTTCACAAAAACACTTTTTTAGTGATAAATATGACTTTTTAGCTTCATTGCCTTTGCACAAAACACTTTTGCTTCGAACACTGTGGATTTACGTGGCTTGCGCACTTCTGAATAACCTACTTGGATTTAAGAGGTTTTCTTATTTGTATTTTTTGCGATTTATTGAGACATTTAATATATTTTTTTTACTTCAAACTTAAATTTCAATGCCAAAATGATATATTTCCAAAAAACTAATTTTTGGTTAAAAGTGATTTTGCGAGGTTTGCATTTTTAGCTTACGATATATGTATAGATTAAGTCAGATAAAATACGCATTATAAATGACTATTTTTTATGTGACAACATCATTAACGTAATCACTTTTCATTTTATTTAATTTTATTTATACAAATGTGGGGTTGGTTTGCCGATGGTTGGCTTGTTAACCTTACGAGGAAGGGGTGAGTGAGATTGTCAACCATCTTATACCAGAGCTTCGAATCGTAGTGAAAAGATACAAAATGTCATGTAGATATATGTATGTACATTTTATGTTGGCTTTCTTTTACAAAATATTTACTTTGTTTTGAGTGAGTGATGTGGTCTAAAAGTTCCAATTTCTTTTTTTTACGCCTCAATTGTTCATCTTGATGTGGATGTATGTTTTCACTTTTCAAAAACCATTTTCTTCTAATTAAATTTTGTGAAATTGGTCATTCATGTTTTTATCTAGGTCTTTTTCATGTAGGTCTTCTATATATAAACCCCTATGAACAGAATTCTTTTGTTTTGTGTCATAAGAGAAACATTTCATTCAAGACGAATAAACATTGGTATATAAAATTAATTGAATTTATTCGTTAGCTTGAGTTGCTAGCCAAAATGGATATGTGATACATTTTTTAGTGAAACTAAAATATTTGTTTTTGATTCACTATGTTGTTTGGTAAAACATTTTTTGTTTCTATTTTCAATTTCATTGTGAAGGTCGACTTCAAAATTAATCAGCACACAATGGCTTGGCTGTGGGTCAAGACAATCAAACTGGTGTAGGTACATTTACCGAATCCTTAATTGCTTTGGGCTTTCAGTTCATAAAAGAAGAAATACCTATACTGCTATACAAAACAAAAGTTTTTTTTTCTATTATCTTTATGTTAGGAGTTAAATTAATTTCAGAATTTTAATGAAGTAAAAGTCTCTAGGCGAGTGTGCCAATTTGTGTGTGTTGTGTGTGTTGTTTGTGTACATGTGGTTGAAAGAAATTCAATTTGATAGTCAAACATTTAGTTTAGATGCAAAAATTAAAATTAAATATCTAATGGAAAGAAACTTTTTTATTGTTGGTTGAAAAATTTCGGTTTTTCATTTTGCATATACATAGGTATATACACTACACTTTGTGGTAAGTCAAATTCAAAAATATATGCATTTCAATCCCAGGAGATCAGATGTTGAAAACTTGGGTTTTTACAATTTGCGAACATACCTACAAAAGAAAATTTGTTTTGTTTGTATTGAAAGTGAATAATTAAAAAAAGAGACTTTAATTTTAACTATCACAGGCATCAACTTAAATACAACTTTTTTGGGGTATAAAATGATCATGAAAATTGAAAATAAAGTTTAAAAGCCTATAATTATATGACAAACTAGCTGTTACCCGGCGCGTTGCTGCCGCAGAAAAAATAAGGGAGAGAATTGATTTTGAAAGAGTAATTATAATACTATAGGTCCAACATGTTGCCAAAAAGCTTTTAAGCTAAAATATAAGACTTTTCTCTGAAGCTCCAAATGCGTTTGAAAAAACAAACAAACATAACATCTCGACCTGTGTCGTCAGTGGTCATAAGCGGTGGAATGCGTAGTGCATACGACTTCGAAGACTGAGTAAATCTGAAGGCGTGGGTTCAAATCTCACGAGGTGCATGTGAAAAAGTTTTTCATAATAAAATTGGATTAAAGCTCAATACCACTAAAAGGAGACTGATGAAAGGAATTGGCAATCCTTGAAATAGCTATATCTCCAGCCAAAGATAGAAAGAAACGAATAATAATATTCGTAAACGAGTAAATAAAATTCGTTTGAAATTGGTGGTAGCGCCTTTAAGTTGTTGTTGTTGTTCAAACACATTCAATGAAAAATTAACAGAATGGTCAAGTAATAAAAACTGACATTCTACAGTACAAATAGTACAATATAACAACAATAACAACTCAAATAGTATGGTCGTACCAAATCTTCCAACCTCTCCCCCTTTGATATGTGCTACGAATTGTAGTCTATCAAATAAGGTTAGGAGAAAATGGAGGCGGAACAAAACAACATACTTAGAGGCGCTTAGAAAAATGTTGAAGCTCCAAATGCGTTTGAAAAAACAAACAAACATAACATCTCGACCTGTGTCGTCAGTGGTCATAAGCGGTGGAATGCGTAGTGCATACGACTTCGAAGACTGAGTAAATCTGAAGGCGTGGGTTCAAATCTCACGAGGTGCATGTGAAAAAGTTTTTCATAATAAAATTGGATTAAAGCTCAATACCACTAAAAGGAGACTGATGAAAGGAATTGGCAATCCTTGAAATAGCTATATCTCCAGCCAAAGATAGAAAGAAACGAATAATAATATTCGTAAACGAGTAAATAAAATTCGTTTGAAATTGGTGGTAGCGCCTTTAAGTTGTTGTTGTTGTTCAAACACATTCAATGAAAAATTAACAGAATGGTCAAGTAATAAAAACTGACATTCTACAGTACAAATAGTACAATATAACAACAATAACAACTCAAATAGTATGGTCGTACCAAATCTTCCAACCTCTCCCCCTTTGATATGTGCTACGAATTGTAGTCTATCAAATAAGGTTAGGAGAAAATGGAGGCGGAACAAAACAACATACTTAGAGGCGCTTAGAAAAATGTTGAAGCTCCAAATGCGTTTGAAAAAACAAACAAACATAACATCTCGACCTGTGTCGTCAGTGGTCATAAGCGGTGGAATGCGTAGTGCATACGACTTCGAAGACTGAGTAAATCTGAAGGCGTGGGTTCAAATCTCACGAGGTGCATGTGAAAAAGTTTTTCATAATAAAATTGGATTAAAGCTCAATACCACTAAAAGGAGACTGATGAAAGGAATTGGCAATCCTTGAAATAGCTATATCTCCAGCCAAAGATAGAAAGAAACGAATAATAATATTCGTAAACGAGTAAATAAAATTCGTTTGAAATTGGTGGTAGCGCCTTTAAGTTGTTGTTGTTGTTCAAACACATTCAATGAAAAATTAACAGAATGGTCAAGTAATAAAAACTGACATTCTACAGTACAAATAGTACAATATAACAACAATAACAACTAAAATATAAGACTTTTCGCTACCCCAGCGCCATCTTTGGGACAACTTACAAATACAAAAAAAAATATGAAAAAAAAAACATGAGGGCCATCTAGGGAGTAAACAAAAAAACCTATATTACTCACTACAACAACCTCTACAACATCAGCTATCTGTCAGTGAAACACCTTTTAAAGTCGGTGCAGTAGTTTTTGATCGGTTCATATATACGAATATGCGAAGAAAAAGCGACCCGAGCCCAACCTAGGGAATATTTAAAATAGCCTATTTTACCAGCTACAACATTAGTTATCGGACACTTCATTTTTATTCTTGTGTATATGTATATATAGATGAAATAAATTAAATAAAATTAGGTATGTAAGTTCTCTTTTTTTAAACTAAATTATTAAAAAATATTTACATAAAGGGCACGACTGGGTCGCACAAACTTGCTCTTGGAGAAAGGTACTTTAGTGTTCACGACTGAAAAATTCATTTAACCAGTTTGTTTTATAAAACAAAACGCAGTCGCTGCCACAAAATGTGTGCCTGCTAAAAAAAATAAAGGGCACGACTGGGTCGCTCAAATTTGCTCTTCGATCAAGTTACTTTCGTGTTTACGACTGAAAAATTGATTGATCAGCTTTTTTTATGAGGAAAAGATTTTCAGTACCTATTCTATATTTTGAAATATTTGTCTTCTTTTATAAAAAAAGTTCTGGACTAAAAAAAGGTTCATATAAAAGATATACATAGTTTTCGGTGAAAATATTATTAATTGAGATTTTACCAAAGTTTATAGTATTTTTTTTTAGAGAAAATTAGATTTATCGGTTTTGGCAAAAAAAAACTTTTTCAAAAATTACTTTTTTGCAAATTAGTTTTTGCAGTTTTATTTCAATTTAGCAGTAGTTTTTTAATATTAAATTTCGTTAAACTCGTTGAAGCCGTTCAAAAGATAGTCGGTGTAATAAAAAACGGTTCTATGGCAGGTACCGTCAATAAGCTCATACTGAAAAAACATTTTAGAAGGACATCACCATTGGCAAAAAATCACTCATATAAAATTTTATTGAAATTGATCGAATTTTTTTTAGAGAAAAATAGAACTATCGGTTATGGTTATATGGTAGGTACCGTTATTTGTATACCTAGGTCAAAAATAAAAAGAACATCCTGGGATATTTCACTAAGAATAGTTTATGCCAAGTTTGAAGAAAATCGGCTAAACCGTTTAGGTTACAGATGTCGATACATCCAGACAGACAGACAGAAAAAAATTTTAAAATTGTGTGTTTTTTTATAAGGGCTGTCCCAAGTAGCATTTTGTACCTATTAGGTTTCAAATTTATTGTATGTCGTTTACAATTCATATACAGATACTGAAAAAATGTTTTGTATTTTTACATTTACTAATTGGATGATTGGTAAACAAATTGTAACACACAAATGATGTTGAAACAACACTTCTTCAAACGTAAACGTACTGTAAAGCAAATTTCGTGAATGTAAAACCAATATCACAAAACATTTACATTTGTAGCACTTTTGTAAAGCTATTATCAAAACTTTACTGTTACAAAACGTTTACAGTGAATAGTCACATCACATCTTCAAACGTAAACGTACTGTAAATCAAATATCGTTTATGTAAAATCAATATCACGAAACGTTTACATTTGTAGCAGTTTTGTAAAGCCATTACCAAAACTTTACTCTTACAAAACGTTTACAGTGAATAGTCACATCACATCTTCAAACGTAAACGTACTGTAAATCAAATATCGTTTATGTAAAATCAATATCACGAAACGTTTACATTTGTAGCAGTTTTGTAAAGCCATTACCAAAACTTTACTCTTACAAAACGTTTACAGTGAATAGTCACATCACATCTTCAAACGTAAACGTACTGTAAATCAAATATCGTTAATGTTAAATCAATATCACGATACGTTTACATTTGTAGCAGTTTTGTAAAGCCATTACCAAAACTTTACTCTTACAAAACATTTACAGTGAATAGTCACATCACATCTTCAAACGTAAACGTACTGTAAATCAAATATCGTTAATGTTAAATCAATATCACGATACGTTTACATTTGTAGCAGTTTTGTAAAGCCATTACCAAAACTTTACTCTTACAAAACGTTTACAGTGAATAGTCACATCAAATCTTCAAACGTAAGCATACTGTAAAATATTTCATTTACAGATAATGTAACACGTATAGCATTGATAGCGGCCATTATAATGTTTCCATTTTTTATCAAATTAGAAAACCCAAAACATTGAAAATCTATTTTTGTTGATATTTAGTAAAAACAAAGCATGTTTAGTTTGATTGAAATTAGACTTTGAATTTTATCTGACAAAATATTGAAAAATATGGTTTTTGTGGGAAAAAAAAATTGTCTCAAATATTTTTATTAGAAATAATTTCTAAAATAAGAAAGTTTTTACAGGCCCCTTATTTTTATCGACCTGTTTTACAAAACTGGTAGAAAATATTTCTCGCGTTCGATATTTTGCCTTTACTTGCACGAAAAATATAATTATTGAATATTTGTATACCTCCCATATTATAATAATAATGTCAAGAACAAGATGGAAATTGTTTAAGTTTTGGTTTGCATACATAAAGTAATATGATCTCAAATGGCATTACGCATTTACCTATACAGTTTAATATTTTTCTGTAAACGATTTGTACCTAAGTTTGTTTTTATGTTATTTATTTCGAAATGTTTTTGAACGTTTACATTTGTAAACGTTTATATACCTAGTCCAGGAATAGTATCTGTAAACGATTTGTTACTAAAAAGTAGTTTGTCTGGTATGAGTTTTGAAGAGTTTTTGAACGTTCACATTTGTAAATGTACAAATCAGGTACATCAAATAGAATTTGTTCATATACTGTCAACACGACATTTCATTCCCCAAAACCGTTTACATTTTGGGTACAGGGAGTAAACATTTCATATACGCCTGAAACATTACAGCTACGATGTTAACGTTCAGTAAATGTTATGTAGCTCTGAAATGCTCCTTGGGGTGTGTGTATGCTTTCATATGCGTGTAGTAAAATACTGTTATTTTGACATTACAAACAGACACTCCATTTTTTTTTATGGTGTAGGTATAGATTACAATTTAATAATTACTTGTATTTCACATTATAAATTAATCTATTCTGAAATTGTATTTTTAAACCAAATATTATTTTGCTTAAAAAATGGATTCAAATTCAAATATGTACACATTACAAAAAAAAAAAAAAAAACTCAAATGCATTAAGGTTTTATTTATTTTAAGTTTTCAACGAAGCTAACGTATAAGAGTTACAATACTCAATACGACCAAGCATAAATCCTCATCTCTTCCTTTTCTTATATTAATTATATTTTCATAAAATAACAAATGTTTGAATGTTCTTACCAAAATTATAAGAAAATCACAATTCAGTAAAATAAAAATGTCTAATGATTTATTTGTATTACAGAATTGATTTCATAATTGGTACCATCACATCAAATGACGTGCTTGCTGATAAAGATGCGATATACTGAAAATATTTAAAATTCTCTCTATAATTTCCAGGGAAATACCAGACACTTTGCATAATTTAATTATACGACCGCACAACCGCACGGAAATATCATAATCCCAATCACTTACATTTTGACAACAACTGTAATCCTTGATTTGCTTGCTGAAACATTCTACTCTGTCACTACCAAATTTTATGGAGATAGATATGAATTTATTCCAAATTAGTGATGTGTACAACACTGTACATAACAATAATCGTATTTTGTACGAAATTGGGAGTTTAATGTGTCTGGGTGGATATAGTGTGATATTTATTGGTATTTGTTTTTTTATTCGTTTTATTTATTTAAATTTCTATAATAATTATAGTATTTGCATAGTACTAGTAGGTACTACGATAGATATGTACTATTATTTTAATAAAAGGTCAATGTTGATTTTTTTCATTTTTAATAAAAGGTTAAATTTTTCTTCGCTATTTTTTATTCACATTAATGCATACGGGGCCAACAATTTTTATCCAGAGATTTGGACGGATACTGTATAACTAATGACGACGCTTTTTTTCAAAATGGTAGCTATTGCGAACCCACCATCCTCCCGCCAATTTCTTGGATACTCGAAAATGATAAGCGAACCATATTAAGTAATTTAATTAGATGGGCATTTTGTAGCAAGAAAAGGAGTTCAGTGCCAAAACGGCCTTATCCACTAATTTCTGCCATACGATCAAGATTTTGGTCCTATTGAAAAAGAAAAGTGCCATTTATACTCCTGATGATTAGGATTGTGTAATTTTTGGTGGGAAAAAAGAAATAGAAACCAAATAAAGATGTCTACAGAGAACACTAAAAGCATTACCTTAATGGAAAAGTTAATTACTAACAGGAACATGTCCTCATACAAAACGTCAAAAGTAGAAAGCCTGAAAATATAATAGCTTATCAGCTTCAAGATTTTGAAGCCTGTTAAAGTTTCATCAAAACAAGTACCAACTTCAAAAATGTATTATTTCAAAATGTATTATTTCAAAAGGGTCCTAAATACTTCAAAGAGAAATATTTAAGCAAAGCTGCAGATGCAAAGTAGCATATATCCCATAGTTTCTTAATTCTTGTAATGGACTCCAAAATACGCTAAGCCACGTTTTTTTGCTTTATTTACCATCTTAAACAGGTTTTGCTACATTAAGACCCAGTTTTTTCAGCTCTGGGTAAATTGAACAATTTTCTGGTAACCATAGAAACACATACAAAATCTATGGTTAACAACTGAAAAAACCAATGGTTACAAATAACCAGAGTTGAAAAGACTGGCCCTAAATGAAAATTTATGGCGGCTTTACATGGGTCGATCTAGGTTTTGCGGTTAGTCGCCTCTACAAAAATCATGCGGTTAGCCGCTTGCCACTACCATTTACACAGGTGCCTAAAGTTGCATGCGTTTTCTAGATATGTTTATTAATTCAGAAAAAAATTAATGAAAAAACGTAAATAAAATAAATTAAGGCATGAATTAAATTATTCCGATAATTTTTTAATAAAGTTTTAATTGCTTGAAAATTCTAAGTTGTTTGTTTGGTTTTGAAAACAAACGACCACAAAATAAAAAAAATAACGAATTCCTCTGGCAAATTCCTCAAAAAAATTCATTTGGCCTAAGTGACAGATATTATTAAACCTATGTCCTACAAGATATTTTGATGCACCACACTACAAGATATTTTGATGCACTAACTGTTTATCTCGAATCATCATCATCATCATCATCATCATCTTCATATTTTCTTCTTCTCCCTCTTCTTTTTCTTCTTCTTCTTCTTCTTCTTCTTCTTCTTCTTCTTCTTCTTCTTCTTCTTCTTCTTCATCTTCTTCTTCTTCTTCTTTTTCTTCTTCTTCTTCTCCTCCTCCTTCTTCTATTTCTTCTTCTTCTTCTTTTTCTTCTATTTCTTCTTCTTCTTCTTCTTCTTCTTCTTCTTCTTCTTCTTCTTCTTCTTCTTCTTCTTCTTCTTCTTCTTCTTCTTCTTCTTCTTCTTCTTCTTCTCCTCCTCCTCCTTCTTCTTTTTCTTCTTCTTCTCCTTCTTCTTTTTCTTCTTCTTCTTCTTCTTTTCTCTCCTTTTCCTTCTACTTCTTCTCCGTGGGGGCGAAATTACCTTTTCCAATCTACAAGGGAATTCCAGGAATTTCTTTTACATTTTTTGATGAAATTAAACATCACCTTAGATTGGACTGTCATTTACAAAGAAAGCTTGTCAAAACGAAAAACTACTACACAATCACAAAAATGAACCGAAGTCGCAGGTTTCAGTTGGCCTCCAGATATGGAACGATAAGAAACCGATCATCTTTCCAACCTTTTCTAAGGTCAACCTACTAAACTCCAGCCCCAGAGACGTTTCGTTTGTGTAAATCAGCGGGTAGTGGAAAAATTGTAATCCCAGTCAAGATCATTAACATAATACAAAAAGAAAAAAAATCGTCTTATTTTTATCCCAAGAAGGACGTCAATATATTATTAAGTATCATATTCTAACTTTTGATGTTAAATCATTATTTCATTATCATCTCCAAATTTATTTTCTGTTAAAAATCATCAGATAATAAATCTTCCTAATAAAGGCATCCATCAATTTAAATCATCAAATTCTATGAACCAAAAAACTCACACAAAAAATTCGTATAATAAATAACGCTAGTAAAACTTTGCTCCTGCACACAAATCGACAAAAAGAAAATATCCTTTAAGCCAATGTAAATCATGTTAATAGCACATGTAGCACATAAACACACCTAGGAAGATTTATTCGCTAACATTTTTAAATTTTAAATTTCGGTGTTTTATTTATTCCACAATAAATATGTTAATTCTATAAGCAAGGAATTTTTAAAACTAAATTTAGAAGTTTTGAGGGCAACTATAAAAAAGAACACAATTTTCTCGTTTACAGGTAAAAATATGGGGTATGAAAAATATATGTTGCGGTGAAAAAGGTACATCCACATATTTATCTTTGTCGGCATTTTCCTTTCATATTATTTTTCAAGGAAAACTTTCTTTTCAATTGAAAAAAAAACCTCTTAAATCCTTACTTGAATCTGATGTTATCCTTTTTATGCGTAGCTATTCATATCCAAATTCAAATGTATGCTTTTTGATAATTTGATTAAACACACATGTATTTTAATTTGAAATTTATTTATTTTCATTACAGATACACGCACTTCTAGCTTCGAAGAGAATATTGGAATCAGGATGAATACGAGACAGGGGCACTAAAGTGAATACACTTACGTGTGGACTATGCACTCATGCAGACTTTACATATCAAATATATTTTTATTATATTTATTTTAACTTTTGAGTTCACTATTTAATTAAGATTTCTTTTTATTTCATCACTTTATATATTTTTCTTTGAATTAATTGCGATCAACTTTGCAATCCTGTCCTGTAATAGGATTCCATTTTTTTTGCCGACAAAAAAAATATTCTCACGTTTCACCAATATTAAACTATAGGGGGAAGAAAATATAGAAAATAATTTTCATAGATGCAAGCGCTTAAAGCATCAAAAGGTTACTGGGGATGCTGAGGTATTGAATTTCCCAAAACACATTCAAGGATATTTTTTAACGCGTTCTTGCCATATACAGCTCCAACTCTACAAAACAAATTCTACCATCAAATCGTAGAATTGAAGGATAAACACACACTTGTATCTAAAAGTCCTTTTAGGAATTTTTTCAACGTAGAATCCAATAAGGGTCTATAGAATATAATTTTTGCTGTCAGGAATTAAATATCCTGATCCACAATTCACTAAGCTAGCGCTGGCGCTGTAGAAATTTATTTTGGTAAAAACTTCAAGTTGGTATTTTTTTCCCTTCGACAGGGAAATAAATGTAGAAAATTGATAGAATTTTCCCCATTAGGGGAAGTAAATGTCCTTTTTCCAATGCAGGTACATTTTATATTGCAATACGATATTAAAATTTTTGAGTGAAAGCATTTTCCAGCTGCTCTACTGACACAACACTACTCCTACGTACTATGATATGAAAAATATGGCATTGGAAAGTTTTGGAAAGAGAATATTGGAAGGCAAAAAAAGTTCATGTTGAGAAACATTCAAATTTCGAAATGAATTTATGTTATGAACACACTTGCGAACATGATTATATCAATGAACTAAGTGACTTGTCTGGAAGGCAAATATTATATAAAAGGTGAATATTTTTCAAGTTGAACCTTTAAAACGAAATGAAGTAAAACTACCTGTTTAATGGTACGATAAGAGTTTTGTGGACAAAGGAGCAAAGGCATCAATTTAGCTCGTTAACAATATCCGAGGTCAGCACATGTTGGTTTGAGTTGGGGGTTTTAAGAAACTTTTAGGTATTTTTTTTTTTATTCATGAGTTGATGATTTATTATTATTTTTTAAAGATCAAGTTATTTTTAAATGTTTTTTTAATTAACATTTAGATGCTTGATGAAAAATTTGGTAAATTTGATTTTATTCCTGTGTAATGATAAATATATGAGTGATTTGGGAGTAAGTTGAGTGACAGAATTTAAAAAAAAAATGATTTCGGCTATAGACTGCTATAATTCTGGAGTGCTAGAAATTCATTTGGAATTTTATTCCGGCAGAATATTTTGTTTCTGCTGCTTACATGAATACGTCCGGAAATAGGTAATCGTTTAAATGAGTACCGCCATGATCGTTTTGGTTCAATATTTGTTTTTTAAAAATAAAATTTTTCAATAATGAAAACAATTTTTTTTTTTCGAAAACTTCTTAGTTTTGTTTTGTATATATATGAAATTCCAATTAAACGGATTCTATAAAATAATTAAACTCGAAATATCTATTACTTAAACAGATGTGAAGCCTGGATAGACTCCATACAGTGCTGCAACTAAAAGTAAAATGCAAATTTCTGAAAATTGATTATTAGCTATATGTATGTATGTACATATATATCGTTGTAAATCATGTAGGTAATTTAAAGAAAAAATCGTAGCAGATTACAAACATTTTTTTCATGAATGTTCTCCATCCATCACAATCTTAAAGAGAAATAAATCACTTCATTAATAATGTATATAAGGTATTGGCATAAACATTTTCCCGCCATTTCTACCATACCAACAAATGCAATTAATTTTCTCAAAGCCCAAAATCAATTTGTTTAAAATGTTTTTAAATTAAGATTTAGTCCAGTCAAAGCTACGTAAAAATCGGCCTCATATTACAAAAAATATACAAGTGTTTTTTTTTTTAATTCTATGTTTTTTGGGTCGCTGAATCAGAATCTGGAGAAACCCAACAAAATTTTCGGGTGCGTTTTGAGATATACGCGAAAAACCGCGGTTTTAGTTTTTTGGTTACTTTTCGGAAACTAAACTGAACTGAAATTTTACCACAGCAAAATTAAAGACCATTAAATTTCCTTCAAAATTCATGCATATTGTTCATTTCCGTTAGAATGCGTTGAAATTTCAACATAATTTCCCATTCCTGTACAAAAAAAAAACAAACAAAACAAACCGTTAAAAATTCATATGTAAAAACAAATTGTTTTTTTTTACAGAAATGGGAAATATTATATTGAAATTTCAAAGCGCTCTAACGGGTTAACGGTACGCCTGAGAAATAAACAATATGCATGAATTTTGTAGAAAATTTAATGGTCTTTCATTTAATTTTGGGTAAATTTCAGATAAGACGTATAATTTCCGAGATTTAAGCAAAAAACCGAAAAAAGTGCGAAAATTCCGCGGTTTTTCGCGGATATCTCAAAACGCACCAGAAATTTCGTTGGATTTCTTCAGATTCCAGTTCAGCCACCCAAAAAAACATAGAATTAAAAAGAAAACCATTTGTATATTTTTTGTAACATGAAACTACCGTTTGACTAGACTAATTTGTCAATCAATAGATTTCAAAAAAAAATTATATTCGCTGTGTGATAAAAATGCATAGTGTGATAAAAATTATAAATATAAGACGGCGACGAAGAAAAAAAAAGTTCATAAATACTTTAGAAAATAAAATAATCAAATATTTCATTTAATCTTCAAATCATCGCCAAATCATCGTCAGATCATCGTCTATGAAGTCAAAATGAGTGACATTGCCGCCCAAGTTTTGAACGATCATCCAAACGAAGTAATTAGTTCCGGAATTATAAACCGTAGTACTTATTAGTACCGCTTTGAAGGAATTATTTAAAAATTAAAAAAAACAAATTATGAATTCGGCCCACAAACCACCATGTCATTTCAAAACTAGTTGCTTCATTTGTATTATACGAATTTTCCAGTGGAAGTCTCCTTACAAAAACTGAAACCTATTATGCCTAAAACCCATTAGACATATATTATGACAAATTGACATATGTATGTACATACTTGCCAGAAGAATTTTCATTTTGAATCCACTCATTTATATTTCTTGAAAAAATCAAATTAACAATAATTTTCTTGAATCCATTTCCATACATAATATATTGAAATTAAAAAAAGGAGAACAACCACAATTATCAGAAAAATGAGCGAAAAAAGGATATTTATTTACATAGGTACATTTGTTAAATGGTGCTCCTTTATTGTTTTAATCTGTATAACCGATAAGAATTTACGGTTGAATTTCATTTCTTAATTTGCATTTCAATTTAAAAGTTTCATTTAATATATTTTGTTTGCCCTTTTATACAATTTTGTTTTGCCGCACACCGCGCTTGCCGTTTAGATCGTTTTAAAATAAATAGATACCTTTGTTCATTTTGTTTGTTTTATTTGCATGATAAGCGATTTAACTTTTTTTTATAACAACAGTAACATAAGAGATTGGACAGTTAATTTACTTTATCCTTGATTAAATTAAAGGGGATTGGTAAATTTAAATTTGAGAGATAAACATTAAAAACAACAAAATAAATTGTTTCGATTTTGAAGGTTTTTTTTTAAGTACCTACTTGCGAAGGTTAAGTTCGGATTAACTGGTTATAATGGTGGGTACGTTAAGAAGGATATTTTTATATCAGATTACTGAATGACAGAAGGAATGGTTATTTTGGTTGCTTTCTGTAATGGCTGAAAAAAAGAGAAAGACAGTTGATGTTATGAAATGAATTACATATTCAAGATTGGAGCGTTAAGCCGCCTATAGTCTAAGAAAACATTGCGTTTTCCTATTCGATTTGTATCACTATTAATTTTATTTCTTTGTTATAATCTGCTTTTTGCTGGACGTCATCCGACGAGCCCACAAGCCAACACCCGGGTGAAACGCAATGTTTTCTTGTACTACAGGCTGCTAATTGCTTTAATTTTGAATAATAATTCACTTGAAATAAAATATTGCTATGTCTTGTACTTGGTTGAATATTTTTCAATTAATTTTCATATTAGTATATAGAATTTGTATCATTATTATTTGTATCTTTTTGGTATTAAATAAATACACTAGGATACTGCGTTATAATTAACATGCATTTTTGACTGGGCCTTCGTTTCAAATTACTTTAACATTTAATGGCTAGTAATTTAATCTGAATTTTATGATGAAACAATGAGCCTTGGTTTATTAAAACTGTTAAAATATTTTTGATGACGTTGAACACTTTTGGTATGTTAACAAGCTGAAAGAGCAAAATATTTTTCCCGATAATTTTTATATTAATTATTTGGGTTATACATTATTTTGTTAGTAATTATCTCGATTCAGTGTTTATGTAAAAATCAGAATATAGTTGACATGTTATAACTGCAAATTATCTTCAAATAAGAATTAAATTAGAAAATACATATATTTGAAGCATGAACGTCATATAAGTGGAAACCTCGTTTCCCTGAACTCGGTTTGTGTTTTCTTTTCCTTCTCCTTTTAATTTTATAATGAGAAAAATTTTATTTCCAGGACAATGTTTTCAATGTCTCCCAAAATCAGCTTTTATCTTTACATAAAAAGAAAAAAAATATTTTAAGAGAGTTTTCTACTATAAAAATTAAAAGAAAAAAAAAAAACATTGCCTTAACCCTTTTTACGAGACAATTACTAATATTTAGGAAATTAGCCTAAGTGGCAGTCCGATATCTGTTTGTCATCAGAAGCTGTGTTTATTGAAAATGAGAAATCAAAGAAAGAAATAAACCAAAGAGGATTGAAAGACTCTACCGTCCGTCAGTAGCTCTCATTTATACAGCGACAAGTTGTCTGAAGTCTAGACTTTAATTTTTATTCCGTTTTTGTTGTCTTCATTGAACAAAAAAAAAACTTTTCAAAGAGATGGAATGCAGTCATTTTATTTTAGACAATGTGCCTTTTTTAATTAAGAAAATTTCCATTAACGCTTGTTAAATCTGTTCCTGATGTTTTTGTTTTATAAAACAAAAATATAGATTTTAAAAGGTTGAGATATTTTTGGAAATGTTAATTTAGGAGGGTGAGTTGTTTAAGAAGGTCATTGTCATGTTTTCTTGGTAGAAATTCATAACACAGGTAGATTGGATTACTTTATACTAGATGTAATTTCTGGTATTAAGTCCTTTCAAAGACGATATAAAATCAGGCTTTTATTGCATTGTGTGAATTATACATAGAGAAAAAAACAAATGTGGTCGCTTTACTAGAGATGCGTTTGCTATATTGCCCTCCTAAGCTAGAAGGTCGTATCTCAAATTACAATTTTTAGCGAAGCATGCTGAGAAATGACGAATTTTCTTAGGCTTTTTGGAAAATAATGTAGTTGATCATTGTGTAGAATTAATGGCATTAAAAATCATTATGTCGCCAATAAATTACCAGAATATCATTGTTGTTAATAGCAAGGATAAAAAGTATTCAAACCAAATGACTTTCTTATTCTGAAACGCTAATATAGAATTAGCAGAAAAACGTTTTTAAATGATCTATGAAACACTTTATAGAAATCAGTAAAAATACGCTCTCTTAAACATCCGAGCACTTGTGCAAAAACGTAAGCAATTTTGTTACCATTGGTCGTCTCTGCATGAGTCCATATGTTGTGTATCATATATAACATTTACGAAGGAAATCGTCCAGACTTTATGAATGCGCAAAGATCTTGAGATTGGTGAGAGTGTGAAGGTCATATTGTCTTCTTAACAACACTTTTTTAAATTTGTTTTTCTAAGCAATTTTACCTACATATAGAATAAAATTTCACAGACTTTACGAAAAGCTTGTATTGAAATTGAAGAGTAGGTGGTAAAGCGAAGCTTAATTTTTTACAATTATTATAGGGTCACAAAAACCAATAGTTTTGTTTTTCGAAAATGCATATTTCAGGTGAGCTTGACATCGAAAAATCATTTATCTTTAAATATGATTCGTGGTTTGTTCGGTTGCTTAAAACTTGAAAAAATCTTGACCGAATTGAATGCTTTCTTCCGCAGAGCTTTGTTCGTAATTGCTACGCAAAAAGGCTTAGGAAAAAATTAAAGTTCTAGAATATCAACAGGTAGAACTAGGGTCGCACATATCGTAGAAGTTTTGAGTTAATACGTACAAACCAAACAAACTAAGTTTTTACTTTTAAATCACCATAAAAAGCAGCGTACGATACGATAATTTAGGTAGTAAATGACGGCAACGTTGGAATCGTTTTCCTCGATGCACCCGGTATAACATGGTAAAACATTCCTATTGTCATTGATTACAGTCAAATAGTGCTTGCAGGTCAGGTAGTAGCATCACCTTTAGAATCGCTGCTTTAATGTAAGAAGTGAGCGCTCAAACTTCCTCTGAATTTGCAAACAAAGAATGAACCGACATGTAACACAATACACAACCAAAATATCAGCAATGCTGAAAATAGTAGAAATTAGAAAATAATAATGTGTGAGGATTGTTCGATTTCAATGTCATACTAACGAGCATTGGAGACACTTGACCCAAGGTAAAGAGATTTCAGCAGAAATCTGAACAATTTCCAAGGTGCGATGATTCTACAAGTTGGTGATTTTCGCCAAATTCAGCCAGTCCTTCCCAGATTCCCAGAACAGTTGCTAATGAAATAAATTCTTGATTGAAGTGATCGAATTCGTGGAGATAAAAACTCATCAGCAACTAAGATGTCTGACACACGTGGATTATATGGATACCAACGCAACAGACCGACGAGCCATTCAATTCAAACCCTGATGTTGTACACAGCAAATGAAGACCAACACCACAACCCACCCCATTGGTTGTTGAATATGGAAAATAACCTCAGAATACTTGCTGTGCGGAACTGGAGGTGGTGTTTAGCAAAAATTAAAATCCTGTTTGCAAAAATATTAATTCTTTTTGTACTTATATTAAAAGAACTTAATTTTCAAAAATGCTAATTTATAATAGAAAATCATGAATTTCATATACAAAAACTGTACAACTCGTAAGACTCGTTCTGCAAAGCAAACTGCTTTCCGGCGGCTTTCACTTCGTAAATAAAATTGGATGAATCTTCTAGTTTGATGGTCTTTTTTAAATTAATTAAAAAACCTTTTTGTCTCATTTCGAAGTCAACATTTATCAAAAGATTTGTAGAGAAATGTTTCACAATCTGTTACATGAAACACCCAATTGAACATTGTTTTACAGAAAACGATGGAGATTTTGAATTGAAAATGAGTCTGCTTGTGCAGACATTATTCAGTAATGAGCTTATGAATATGTGTGCTCTATTTCAGTCCATATAAATGATTCATCAGAGGTAAATAACTATTATCATGATTTTAACACCACCATAACAATAAACACATATCGGAATTGAAACAAAGAGCCATCAGCACTCTAACAATCAACGCCAAACACACATTCTAAAATCGCCCTTTGTGTAAAGCCACATTATATTTGTTTCTGATATTCTTAAGGAGATATACTATTTACATACTGATAAATTGATATTAATGCTTTTGACAGAGTATTTAATCTGTACACATTACTAATTCCTCGTTGTCCTAGTCACAGTCCTATTATACAGTTGTTGTATTTAGATAAAGACCCCATCAGCATCAAAATGATTTGGCAAACAACGGAACCAACTTAAACCTCACCATGACCCACTGAGTCATACCCTTAAGGTAATCCCAAAGCATTTTCTTACAATATCATAGTGGAACTATTAAATAACAACATCAACACTATGTGAAAAGGATACGCTTTCTGGCAAATTATCCGCATATAGAAATCATCATTTTCGTTAGCTTTTCTTCTTGCTTGACTTTCTCTTCTCTCAAGCATGACATCGAGTGTCGTGTCAAACAGACTATGACGTATTTTTCTAAAAACACGTCTCCCAAGTTGCTTTTTCAGAATCTAGAAAGGATGCGAGAACTCCATCGCACCCAATGGACCAATGAAAGAGTTTTTTTTTTCAATGTAAGTTCTATTTTTGATTGAACTAAATTGAGTGTAGATACAAACATTCGTCTTCCTTTTATAAAACGCATTGATCTGAAAAGATGACGAGCTGTTGGGAGGAGGTGATTCTTTAAGTTTCGAACAAATATACTTAAAGTACGTACATTGAAGGATGAAGATAAATGTGGTACATTTTTCTTCTCATGTGTTACGAACATAAGCGCATGTATTATGTGCGAAGTTTTTTGCAGAAATTACGTATTATATGTATACATGCACTTGAATATCTGTTTTACTATTATAGAGGTTCTCTTTTTGCGGTTTTCTTGAAGAGTAATTTCGTATATTATGAGGCTTGGGGCGCCAATCAATGCGTACGAATATAATGAATAGAACATGCATGGATGGATATAGGAAAATAAGTTCAAACCTCTATTTCCGACAGAAACGAAAAGTTTTAAGTAGCATGTGAGGATTCATTGATGTGCTTTTGCTACAAAGTTTTCGAAGAATTCATAATTGTATAGTATGTACCTTTAATCTACATTACAGAACTTATAGGTTAGCTGCTCAATGATGAGGAAACTGGGTACACTGACCGATATGAACTTTGATTAGTGTAATTCATATGATTGATGAAAAAACCAAGAGAATTCGCCGGAAGACTAAAAGGTTCTATACAAACGAGCTATAGTTTGAATTTTCTGTTAAGGTCTGCTGAGCTTTATTCTTCTTCTTTATAAAGTTGTTGTGCAAATCCCACTTAATTTATAAAGCGTCAATTAATGGATGGGTTATATCTACAAATGAACTTAGTTTTGTTACTGAGATAAAAAAGAACAACACCATCATCGTTATTTTTGATATACAAAATGTACCGTAATAATTTAATATTTTCTGACAAATTTTAGTATTGCAATTAATGTCTAGTATGAGAGTCTGAGAATGGTTGAGTTTTTTTTCTTAAGGTTTCTTTCTTAAGTGTATGAACCAAAATAAAATATTTAAATTTTCTACAAGTGGTATTTAAACAATATTTTTTTGTCAGACTATAGATCTTCTTGATAGTTCGGTTTAGAATATTTCCCAAATACCGGAAAATCAATTTTTTTTTAAATTAAAAAAAAAAAATATAAAATGCTGAAAATCTTTTTTTTTCATATAAAACTGGTCGAATGAATTTTCCAGTCTTTACGTGCCCTTTATTTTTTTAGAACAAGCCTATGAAATATTCAATTCTGTATAGTATCTTGTACACTTAAAGATCCAATTCACTTTAATAATTTAAAGATGTGAAGTTGTCATTGAATCAAGTATTTTAATTAACATCCTTTGAAATTTTTCCGAAGTTATACCTACTCAAATTTAATATCTTTTACTGAATTTATTTATATCTTTTTTTTTTGTTTGATTTTATTTTCCTATAATTAAAATGATACTTAATTCATTCTTATAATACAATATTTTCAAAGGAATAAAAAAAGTAAAAATCATTCTCTTAAAATAAATTTCAGTAGAAAATTTCAACATCGTATTGTTCTTCTCACTACAAATTAAAAATAAAAATGTATAGGTATACGGTATACGTATACCGTATATATAGATACAACCCAATTCATTTTAAATAATCCTAGTTGAAATTTAAGATTTTTATTTCGACACGGTACTACCATTCAACATCTGTTTTGAAAATTTCCTTTTAAATATAAAGTTTTGGAATTTGGAATACTCTTACAAAAAAAAAATTTGATTTTGCAAAAGAAATTTATAAAGGCAAATCCGAAAAAGAAATTTTTTTAGATTAAGAGCAACAACAAGCACAGAGAATTAATATCCTTTTTAAACGTGTCATGAAGCCATAAGAATACAATATCTCTGGTAAAGGACAGGAACAAAATTTTACATCATTGTGATAATCTTGGAGTTTAAAAAAAAAAAACCTTCTGTGTTTTCAAAGCTTCCGATATAAAGCGAGGATTATGATGGAGAGTGCAAAGAGAGACGCTTGAGTTTAGTAACATCTATAACAAGCAGGTAAATAGTACATTTCTTAAGGTGAAGTGGGAGAATTGTGACATCGGCGGGAATAATAAATTTGTTCTAACCAGCCCTTTTTCGATTCTTTAGAAGAACAGCAAAGTTTTATGGTCTCTCCTTTCTTACAGTGTATCTTGCATTCTATTGTAGAATGTGAAATTAAAGTTCCTGGGAAAACGCTATATAGTGGTTTAAGTTTCCTTTACTTCTATTCTTTATTTTCATTACTCGAAGCGTGAGCAATGGAAATGCTAATTATAATGAGCTTTTAGCTTTTTTTAAACGCCTTCCATTTTGCCAACTAATTACAAATTTATATTATGCTATATAGTGATAAAACACCCTTGTCCTTAAAATAAGAATGAATTTATTCTGACTAGTTTTCAGAGCCTAATTTTTTTTTTGCTACATGATATTATCACTATGGTATAGGACACCATGTGATGACTTCGCTTTGCCATACAATGACTGAAGTTGTAGTTAGAGTTACATTGGTTTGCAAATTATAATTAACGTTGTAATTATTGTTGCCTTTTTTCAATTTTCTTCTTATGCTTCAAGTTTTAAAAGATTATAATAACTGCTGGGGTATAACAATTTTTCTCTTTGCTTATGTATCTTTTCTTTCTTTGCTTTAACCTGTATCTATTTCCTTTTTATATTCTGTTATAATTATTTGAATTCGGGTTGCAGAGAGACTTGATTTTTTTTAAACGCTTTCATCTAAACGTTTTTCTAAGTTTTTTTTCCTACAAAAATAATTTTATTCTGAGGCGTAAAAACAAAATTAAAAAGATTTCCAAATTGAATCTCACAGAAAAGTATAAAGAAGATTTTTTCTTTATTTTGTAAAAAGGTTCGGCTTGCCAATGAAAAAAAATTTTATTTCTCCTTAATCTCTAATTTAAATTAATTTTAGAATGTAACACTGTTTATGTAATGTTGACATTAGTTTTGTTAGATTCGGGTATTGTAATTATGTGAGTGCTGGATTTTAATTGCAGACTGTTGTCGTTCTATTAAGACCATGAGATAATAAATTATTTCCATAATCTGTAAATAATGTTTCTGTATAAAGAAAAATAATAAAAAAGATCTAGAAACATAATTTTCTGGCCATTTTCTTGAAAGTTTAAAAGGATTAAATGTTTACGACCTTGGCATACAGATGGATAAATACAACGACAGAACTGCAAAGCTTCTTACAGGCCCAGCCCATCAGCCCAGTAGTCAGCAGAATGTTTTGGTGTCAAAATAAGGCATATCTATCTGCTACTATATGACTGGTGGAAAATTAAGCCTTTTGTTACAATACGTAACTCCGATAAGAGATAAATGGTAATTTATTTTGAGAAGAGTAAAATCGTCGTTGAAAAAGCAAGCAATTTCGCCATTCCAAAATTTGTAAAGGAACATGGCGTTCACCGCTTAACTCAAACTTCATAACTACCAAACATTTTTACCACAATACCATTGATTAGAGAGAGATAGAGAGGGACACTCGTTGTAGAAGATCTTTTACAACTTCAAACTAGTCCGAAGGTCGAAAAAAAAAAGAAGTTAAACTGTTAAGGTGTGAAAAAGTGTAATACAAAATTTACTTAAAGGACTTTTTTATCAAATAACCTACTTTCGCAACATTTAAAATCTTACGTTTATTTTTAATTTGAAAATTAGCAAAGTATTTGAACGATTTGAATAAATATAATTCAATGTTCTTACTAACCAGCAAACACCCCACCTTACATAATAAAATACAGGGGTGGAATCGGTGAGGTGATTTGTGATAACTGATAGTCAAAATCTACACTTTCTGTCTGCGTAAGGTGATCATCACAGTGATAGCTAAAAACCAATCACCAAAATATTGTGATAGTCACCTTCTCCTGAAATTGACGTTTCATTTTCATTTTTGTGGCAATGTGACTAGAGTTACCACACGCATACAAAACATTATAAAATTTTCAAGTTTTTTTCATTTTTAGTCACCAAATCATCAAAAACAATATTTCTTTTACCATATGAATATACAAAAATCGAAAATAAATGGTTAAATTTATAATTATTGCATTTATTCACTAAAAAACTAATAATTTCAATGAATTTACTTGAAAATATGACTACGGCAACAATGTTTTTCACATATGTCACTGACAAATTGAACAAAGTTGAATTGAGTTGAATTGGTGGATTTGATCACCTTACGCAGAAGGAAAAATCAATTTTATCACAAGTGATGATCAAAAATGTGACAATCATCTATCATCTTACGCGATTCCACCCCAGACTTCCAATGTTAATTCACACACCATTACAAGCCCTTCCACCTATTCCATCGAAAAAGTCTTTCACTTGAAATTCAATTTGAACGGTATTATCATGTCTTTCGAAATTATAAATGCATAGAAGTAGTATAGTTTATTCTCATAAGACTATAAACAAACATGGTTCCACACTTGTCAGTAGCATTAACTTGGAGTAATCCTTGTACCAATTGGTTCACCCTCAAGTACGTTTTCTTGTTCTTGTTGCTTCAATAGCGGTATCTCATCATTAACATCCTTGGACGTAGAACATAATGTAGACAGGTTCCTCAGACGCCAACTGTTGTATCCTATCATACTATTTAAACACGAGAATAATATCAAGATACAAAAATATATGCATGCATAATATACTAAGATATAAGATAAGATATGTACGTACTTTGACAACGAAGAGAAATTGGTAATACAAGGTAGTTACTCGATTTTAATAAGTAATTGAATTATCTCATTTCGGTAATGTCCAAAATTCAGAAAATCTTGCATTTGTAATTTTCTTCTTTAAATATCAGTAGCATTTGTTAACGTCAGATAGCTAAATATGTGATTTACCTTCTCGAACTTGTTTTAAATAGACTGATTAATAGAAATAATTTAAGTAAACATCCGTAAAGCAATTGATTGAAAGCGATTAAAACATTGTAAAAAATAAGTAAATATGACAACCATGAACGCAACACTTCACATTCCGGTAAAATTTATCAATCTTGGTTAATTAAACTTTTGTTTTTTTTGTTTGTCGTTACAGTTTTTTTAACTCAAATTCACCATTTTGTAAATCGAATTGATTTGTTTGCAAATCATATTCCCTTTTTTGCAAATCAAATTCAAGTTTTAGCAGAACAGATTCACGTTTTTAAAAACCAAATTGACTTTTTTGCAAAACAGATTCACTTTTTTGCAAATCAGATTCACGCTTAAAGAAAAGTAGTATTATAAGTACAGAAAAACGAAAAATTAATTCTGAATTTTCAGCTTTTAGTAGGATTTTTTGTTATATGTTGTAGAGGGGCTGTGCCTTATAAGTATAAAAAAAATTGTTTTTCATATTACAAAAAAATGTTAGGGTCAAAGTAGTAGACCAACATTAGTAGACAAACAGATCCTCGTTTTTACTTTTTTACTTGGTCTTTGTTTTAAAAAAATTATAGTATAACATGATTTTATTGTTATTTTCATGAAAATAATTTTAATTTTAATCGTATGTCACTCTGAAACACTTCTTCGGGCTGAAATACTAGACAAAATAACAAATACATCATAATGTACAATATTCTGTTTGAAATGCCCTAATTTTTTTAAACAAAGGCCAAGTAAAGGGCACGACTGGGTCGCGCAAATATTTTCTTGTGGCAAGTTACCTGAAGTACTTAAGTACAAACGGAATATACTAAAAAACCGTATGAAATTTTATTAAAAGTTCAAAGATCAAAATCGAAGTTTGCAAAAAAATTTTTTTATTAAATATAAGAGTTTACAAAAAAACATGAAGTAAATCGTTGCCCGCCTTAACGAGACATCTTATTCAAGAAGTAATAGAAAATTCATAAAGGTGCAAATAAATATTTGAATAATATTTAGATAATAAAATAAAGTCGTCTTATTAAAAAGATACTATAGAAATTTAAAACCGCCCCGTGTCGGTTGATTGAATGCCACGCTGTACAACTTGTCGTCGATTATATTAAAGTCAGAAAATTGTTCAGGATGTACCAAAGTTTATAAACAATGATCAAGGCCACCTTCTTATGGATGAACACTGGTGGCGACAGTATTGTAAAGCGACCTTTACACGGTCAGTCAGAGGACATCAGTCATCTACACTTATACTCATTCATCGGGCAAAATCAAAAGGGTTTTGATTTTGCGTCAAACCAATGTACGTATACAGACATATTTTTACAAACACTATGTTACAGAAAGATGTCAAAAATGTCAGACAGTGTAAAGGTCGAGGAAGATAGAGGAAGAGTTGTAGAATGAGTCAATCATCCAGCCCCAGTAAAGGGGGCACAAAATAGATCTAAAGGTCGCAGTGCACCACAACCCCTAAATTTATTCATTCATTCATTCAAAGGTCGCTTAAGGGAGGTTTAAATGAACAGTTTCTCAGACTATACTTATCCAATAACCGCACCTAATTACGAAAAGTGTCTGACATCACATCAATTGAGGAAGTCAGCTGCGGCGGTGAAAAAAAAACCAAAATTCGAAAGATGATTTTACCAGAATATACCTTCTTACTTCTAAGAAAATAAAATGCACGACTGGGTCGCACGAACTTGCTCTTGTAGCAAACTATTAATTTGGAAAAATTTAATTTTCTGAATTATTTAAATGAAATCGGGTAAGCCGTTATCAATTTATGGGCAAATTTGTTAAAACCGTTAACAATAAATCTCCGTTATGTGCATTTTTAGCCAAAAACCTGAGATGCAGTTATATTAGAACTACTAAAAATATCACATACACAAAGTTTTATAGAAATCGTTATAGCCGTTTTCGAGAAAATTTGTAAAAACTAAAACCGTTATATGGGCGATACCCGTTATAGCCGGGCTAAGACAAAAATTCGAATTTTTCAACTAGGAAATCACCAAAAAGTTCTAGACACGAAGTTTGAAGAAAATCCGCCAAACCGTTTAGGCTGTAGCTCGGTGAACAGACAACCGCACATACGCACAACCACACATACGTACATACGCACATACGCACATACGCACAAACGCAAAAACGCACATACGCAAAAACGCACATACGCACATATACGCAGAGACCGGACGGACGGCATGACGAAACCTACTTTTTTAGGCTTCTCTATCATCGTAATGTCCAGGTTTGATTAAAATCTTGAAGAAAAAAAATTTCACATGAAACCTCGCACGAAACCAATACTTGCCCTATTGAGCAAGTAAAAAGGAAAAATTTAGGCTGGGATAGCTGACAGTGAACAAATTCCTGATCAGTGGAAGGAGAATTACCTTATCCCAAATTACCGTTACCGTTCGATCAAGCTGATGTCACTAATCATGAAGATAGTTTAGCGAAAGCAATACACTAATCCGATGACCAATCATCATTAATTTTTTTTTCTGGATTCTGACAGCTGTTAGGAAAATCGTCGCTTTTTTTTTTCTCCATCAGGCAGAGATCCTCTTTGAAAATTACCTTCTTTTCAGTTCATAAACATAAAGCTTAAATGATACTTAGGTCTGTTTTGTTAGTTTTTCGTAAAAATACACCTTTATTTTGTTGTTAAGATTAAAATGTTCATATAGGTGCATGTACCCTTCTAGATCAGGCCATTATGAAAAGAACCTCTGCTTCATTGTACGTCTGTTGTATACAATAGTTATAATGTTATGCGAGTTTAATTCCTTGATAATGCACGGTAATTGCAACATTCTTGATGTCTTGCAACACAGTTAAAAACAAAATCTTTTACACAGAGCGCACCTCTTCAGATTTGATATCCTTTAGTATGTGCATTGCGTCGGTCATTATAGATATTTCATCAGGGAATATATAGAACGACAACCGCAGACCTTGCTAGCAAACCACCATAACATTTATACTTATGGAAATAAATATATTATGCTTTTCCTGTTCTTTTCTACTGTTGTGAAAATCATAATTATAAATTTATAATATTTTCCAGATGGTACACAAACAATAATTGTGTTCATTGTATTGTTAATTCAATTTAGCTTGGAACACAATATTAAATTGCAGATATATAGAGATATATCTAGTATGTTCATAACATGTATTAGTCATTCGAATGAAATATGTATCAAATATACAATAGTTTCACTTTAGACTCCGTTGAAAATAATTCATAATAATGTCCAAATTTTACTTTCATAAGGCTCACAGGGTCACATGCTTTGTGTCCTTATAATATGATTATTCATATATAAATCTAAAAACACCTCCTGCGTCATATTGTTTTTATTAATATCAGCATATTATTTAGCACCTAGACTATTTGTATTGTTCCTACTTTATTCAAAATAGTTGTTGTTTATGTATTTCAATAAAATACAAACTAATTTATCTCCTGTGCTGTGCATGTTTGTTCGAAATATTTTTTTTTAAAGTAACTTCCTTTTTATAAGGTAGATAGGTTACTTGTAAAAATCAAATAAATTATTAGATTAATATAATAGGATTATGAACAAAATAGGGTCTAGGCTAATTCACTGTGTGCAATTCATAGTGAATTTGCCCCATGCCATTCTTTTAGATTATTTTATTGGACATTATTCTCTATTGTTTCTTGAATCATTCATCATCATCATCGGCTCGACAACCGGGGTCCGGTCCTGGCCTCCTTCAACAAGTCTCTCCACCTATCCCGGTCTAGAGCCGACGCCATCCAGTTGCGCACCCCAAGGCTCCGAGCGTCCTGTTCTACGCCATCCTTCCAGCGCAAGCATGGAAGGATGGTCGTCTGCCATAGAATGTACCACAAAGAACTTTCCGAGCAGGTTTCTCTTCGCTCATGCGAGCTAGGTGCCCTGCCCACCGGAGTCTACCAAGCCTAATTTTTGTCACGATATCTGCTTTAAGGTAGATTGCGTACAATTTATGATTGTACCGTCTCCGGAATCGTCCTTCCTCACATATGGGGCCAACAATTCTCCTTAAGACTTTTCTCTCGAACGCGGCTAAGAGGTCAGAGTGCCTTTTGCTAAGCACCCAAGTCTCGGATCCATATGTGAGTACTGGCAGGACATGGTCCTGTACAGCAGTAGTTTTGAAGTTATGGTGAGATTTCTGGATTTGAAGAGCTTTAACAGACTGTAGTAGGCTCTGTTGGATTTGAGAAGCCGCCCGCGTATTTCTTCTTCTATATTGTTATCGGCTGCTACTATTGACCCAAGGTATTTAAAGGATTGCACCACTTCAAATTCGTGCTCCGCTACCTTGATTGTTTGACCAACTGTTCCTCTCGCATCCGACGCCACCATGTACTTTGTTTTACCTTCACTAATGTGCAGCCCCAGATTTTGTGCCACCTGCTCGATCTGGATGAAGGAATCGTGTACAGCTTGCTCGGTTCTTCCGATGATGTCGATGTCGTCTGCGTAAGCCAGTATCTGGCTGGACCTGTTGACGATGGTCCCTCTTGTTGCCGTGCCAGAGTCACGGATTGCTTTCTCCAACGCCAGGTTGAAGAGGAGGCAGGCCAAACCATCCCCTTGTCGGAGTCCATTAAAGATGTTGATTGGTCTGGATAGCAATCCGGCTATTTTTACTTGGCTTGTTACGTTGGTCATGGTCAACCTACATAGTCGTGTCAATTTATTTGGGATGCCGAATTCTCTCATGGCTTTGTAAAGTTCTACCCTGGCTATGCTATCATAGGCAGCCTTAAAGTCTATAAACAGGTGGTATGTTGGGATGTTAAATTCTAGACATTTTTCCATCGCCTGCCTAAGGGTAAAGATCTGATCAGTTGTTGATTTGCCTTTAATGAAACCACACTGATATTGTCCGATGATGGTTTTAGCGTATGGGGTTATCCGGTCTTGTAGGATAGAGGAGAGTATCTAATAGGCGGTACTCAACAACGTGATACCTCTATAGTTGCTGCACGTTGTGACATCTCCTTTCTTATGTATGGGGCATATTATACCTTTTCGCCAGTCTTCTGTCATTTCTTCATGCTCCCACACGTGCACTATAGTATCATGAATTGCCTGACGTAGAGCTGGCCAACCGTGTTGAAATAATTCGGCTGAAATAATTCTCCCGGGGCTTTGTTTTTCTTTAGCCGGTCTATAGCCTTCTCAACCTCTTCTATGCTTGGTGACGGCAACATAGGGTATTCGTCTTGAAGCAGTGGAGCCTCCACTTCTGCAGTGAGTTGACCATTTAGCAATTCATTAAAGTACACTTCCCATCGCTCCAGTATGCTTTGTGGATCGGTGATCAGATTTCCCTCTCCGTCCTTGCAGTATGTGCAGCGTGGTGTGTACTGCGTCATGTTTTGGACGGATTGGTAGAACTTCCGCGCCTGGTGCGGACCTCGCTCTCGGCTTTTTTCTATTTCACAGATTAAGTTCTTCTCCCAGGCTGATTTTTTCTGTCTGTGAAGCCGTTTTTCATGCAAACTATGGGTGCCTGCGTAATGCCTGAATACCGGCTCCCGACCTATTTTTGCGTTCAAATCCCCAAGGATGATTTTTACGTCATACCTTGGACAGGCATTGAGGGTCCTCTCGACTTGTTCGTAGTAAGTCTCTTTTTCTTCGTCTGAGGACTCCTCCGTAGGTCCGTGAACGTTAATGAGGCTGATGTTCGTAAATTTGCCTCGCACGCGAAGGGTGCATAGCCTTTCGCTTTTAGCGTTAAAGCCGATGATGGTAGTCTTCATTTTTTCGCTGACTAGGAAGCCTACCCCGAGCACATGGTGTTTTGTATGACAGCTGTAGTATACGTCATATTCTTTCTTCTGTAAAACACCATTCCCTGTCCATCTGATTTCTTGAAGTGCTGTTATGTCAGCTTTATATTTTGACAGGGCATCAGCTAGCTGCTGAGCAGCTCGAGCTCTATAGAGCGATCGTACGTTCCATAAAAAAATTCGTAAATCGTTTTGCCGTTTTCGTTGCGTGGGTTGTCGTCGTGAGATCAGTCCGTTTCCGGAGCTTGTTGTCGGTCTCGTAATTCGAAGTTTTACGGAACAGGGAATTAACCTGTTGCCAACCTGAGGAACCAGCCTGATCATATTAGCCAAACCTTTTTTTAAAAGGCTTGTTACTAGCGGCCGCCGCGAAGAGGCTATGATCACACTTCTATCAGTCCCGAATAGTTACGGCACGTGCATGTTTTCGTATGCTACATGTTATTCCCCCTATTCGTCTGATGGCTGACCGCCTCTTGAATCATTACCTTCATAGAAAAAAAGAAAATAAAAAGATTTCGGTTCCGATTGTATTGATAGAATTTAAACATGGTCAAGTGTTAGAAAAGATATTAATTTTGATGAAATTTTTTCTTAGTTTCTCAAAGTTTCATGTAAGAAAATAAAAAAAATATCATCTATTTGAGATGTTAATTTACATAAATGCAAATTTTGTAAAACGCGAATCAAATAAACTGTGTTCGAACAAATAGACCACAGTGAATTGTGTTCCACAGTAAATTGTGATCCACATCAACATTGTGCACAGTGAATTGTCCATACAGTGAATTGTGCTCAGTGAATTGTGCACAGTGAATTAGCCAGCTTCGAACAAAATACTATCCTGCTGAGATAATTTTTCATCTATCATTCCATGAGTGTTTTAATTCAAATTGTAGATACCTAAATGTGTTTCGAATTCATAGTCATTCCGAACATTCTGGCAGTAGATATTGTTCGGAATGATTATGAATTTGAAACACAAATTTTTGAGATATCAACATTGCATAGGTATACCCAAACTCGGGTCTTACGTTGGGCTCCAATTCATAACCATTTATCGGGTTAGTTAATTATTTGACTATTATATCAACTTGACACGAAAAGTTGATAAAACGAAATAAACATGATTGAGGACACGCGACTACGAAGGTGAAACTAAAACAATTAAAAAGTATGGAATTGACACGGAAGATTTAAAAAATTGTTTCTTCCGATTTGTGATTTTGTCACGCACAACGCAACACAACGCGGGTAAATATAAAAATGAAATGCCCGACTGTGCCGCACGAACTAGCTCTAGTAGCAAAACTATGGGACTACGAAAAAAGGGGGTTCTGCATGTTCTCACCTACAAAAACTAATAAATGAATGAATTGATTGTGAGTAAGACACAATCTCGAAATCCGAAATTCCCAAAACCCAAAAGCCCGAAAACCCAAAAACCGGAAAAAAATTGTTTAAATATTTTTTTGAAAAAAAAAAAAACAAAATAACATCAACATCAATAAACAGAACAATATACGAATCAAGAAAACTTTTAACTTTTAAACAAGTATAGTTGAACTGACTTAATTTAAAATTTAAAAATTAAATTTAAATTTAAAATACTTTAAACTTTCGTACGAAGTTACCCAAATACTGTTCATAAGTGAAATTGGAGATAAAATCTCATTACCCGTGCCATAAAATTAAAAATATATTGTAAAAAAGAAAAACCAAAAAAAGTTTTCCAAGAATCACTAAAAATTATTTAAAATTAAAAATATGAGCAAATACATTCTGTGCTTTTTTGTTTTCGGGATTTTAAGTTTTCGGGATTTTGGGCTTTCAGGCTTTTGGAGTTTCGGGATTTTGGGCTTTCAGGCTTTTGTAGTTTCGGGATTTTGATTTTCCACACCCTAATTGATTCTTTTAAGTGGTAAATTTTGTTTTTCGGATATTTTGAAATACAAACTATACACAGCGCTTAGAGTTCTAGAACTTTCTATGCCGATTTTTCCCGCGGTGATATTTAATAAAATTATTAGATGTGTAACTTTAGAAATATATTGGCTGACCATATTAGCAATACACTTCCTCTACTGAAAAAAGGAACCTGCCCAAGGCCCATAGCTATTATTTTTCTATAATTCATCTTTCTAGTTTATTTGTAGTTCTGTTATAAGTTCTTTAAATGTTTGATCGATTTATCTTGTAAATACAATCCCTTAAAAACCTATTTGCTCACACTTCCGAAAAACACAATATGAAAAGTTCAATTCACCTCTTTAGCAGTAAATGTCTGTTACTTCCAGATTAGTTTTTTTTTTTTTAATAAATTCCGCTATTAAATTGCAGCCAACAGTGCTTAAAATTGAATTCCCTTTTATCAAAGTGTCATTGCATAAAGCTTCATAAATCACTCATCAAAAATGTGTAACTTTCAGCACTAACCCTGTCAACGCAAAGGCAGCATGTCCTATTCCTATTGAAGAGAAACTTTTCAAATACCATTAAAATGTAATTTAATTAGTCCATTTGAAGTTAACTGTGTTGGCAATATTCCCAATTTCAATCATCCATATAGTTTTCTCTTACATATTCAAATGGATATGTCAGTAAACAATTTTCCGTTTCCAGTGTTTTCAAAAATGTATCTCCATGCAAATATAAACGAATTGAAATCGCACAAAACACAGAGAACACTTCGGAGGGGGGGGAGGTGACTTCACCCACCATAGTTTGGAAATTAATTCCATTAATTAGTGTAATTTCGTTTGGCTTTTGAGCTTCAATCGTTTTATTTTTGTAGTTTAGCCAATAAAATGTATAGGAACGGAAGAGGGGCGCCTTTGGACCTTCAATTAAACTGAAATATCGATTTCATAAGTAGGTACTCGAGCCCAAAACTATGAATTTGAAAGGGTTGAGTGCGCTAGACCGTGATATGAATTTATTATAGAACAATAAGATTAAACTTTCAAACTTAAGTTCTAATGTGAGAAAAAAAGGATTTGTATTGTTGGTTTACGTTTGAAATGAATATCTCCAAAATGCCAATACAAAATAATGCTCTTTGAGTTTTGCTGCCGCTGTGGACAGCCATCCTTCCACTGCCAATATGCGATTTCGAGGATAAGTTTCTGTTTCATAGAAGGTTATTTTTGTTTAACTTATATAGCTCAACCGAATGCCCTCCTACTGCTTTCTCTAATTGAAATTTCATACTTCATTAAATAAGACGCTTTAGATGCTATAGTGTGCGAGTGTATCTGTGAGATCATTTAAGAAGGACATTCCAAATATCTACCGACAAATATGGATTATCCGGATTGAGTGGTCGCATGTGGCCGGATAAGATAATCACTAAAATAATATAATTTGAATAGGATTTCCGTACCAAGGATTATATGTATCCAGAGAATTAGGATACGCTTATATATGATAAGTTACTGATATGCTATATATTCGTTGGTTACCTATATAGGACCCAGGATCAAGAACAATAGAGTGGGTTGTTATTTGAACTATATATACGAAAGCTTTGGTGGATTATTACTGTGGAATGTTATAATTTGAATAGTGAGATGTGTCTTGATGGCGCCAGGATCATAATTATAACTTCTCATAAGAGAAGAAAAATTGATTACGCTATTAGCTTGAAATATTAGGATTGTTTTAGTTGCCTAAGGCCATTTCGATGATATCTTTTATCATTAAATCAATTTTTGCATATATTATATATATGTATTGTATGTATATGTAGACAGGAATCCTGTAGCTGATGAATGTTATTAACGGGTTGGGTACGAACTCCCGAATTACAAAATCCCGAATTACTTAGAACCTATACTTTATTTTTGGTTTAAAAAATCAATTTATCGATTTTCAAATAAAAAAGATTGGTAGAAACTGTACGTATTTTAATTTTTTGGAAGGAAATACGTATTTTGTTCGCAAACCATATTATGCTAGATTTTTACTATATCTATTATAATACATCATGCGAATTTTACACGGTCAGTCAGAGGACATATCCTATGCATAATATATATATATAATATATACATAATCCATCATCAGGCAAAATCATAAGTGTTTTGACGCATACAGCCTTATTTTAAAAAATACTATTATAGATTGATGTCGAATGACTGATCGTGTAAAGGTTTGCTTTAGTCCTTTAGATATGGAAAATAAGTTTAAATACAGTTATGCAATTGTTGGCTACTTTCTTTTAGGAGTAATTACCTACATATACCTTCTTACTATTTGCGTGAGTTTTTGAAGGAATCGCGTTCAGTAATTAAATGCAATTTGGAGTAAATACAAAATTAGTTTTATTGAGGAAATTCTTGAAAAGGTCATAGAGGTGTTAATGAGCAAATATATTATATATTGATTTATATTGATTATATATATATATTGATATATTGATATATTGATAATATATATATTGATTATATATTGATTGTAATTGATATTTTTTCTAATACAAACACACTTATTTTGCTGAGACAAAGAGTTTGTAAAACCTTTTGCGCAACAACCAATTAATATAATATAAGTATCAACCTGTTGTCAGGTTAGGCGTTGTGACAGGTCATATTCATCAACCAATCCAATTTCTACACACGGTTGCATACTATTTTGTTGTATCAAAAAGGTGTTGGAACCTGTTCGCAACAACAATGTATATGTGTATGTGAAGAATGTTGCAACCAAAAGAACAAAAGGACATTTAGAAAGGATCATTAGGGGAGAAGAGGGAGACTTGATCCTAGCTGGGAGACTTGTTCACCCCCCTATGTCTACAGTTTCAAAAGAGTTAAAAAAGTTACCTCGGCACCACTGACAAGTATCTTTCAAATCATATTCATATCAATGCATCTAAACCAGTTATAATTCGGTTCCCAGAGAGAATGCCAGTCTTTAGTTTTGTATAAGTGCGTAGATATATTATTTTGCATTTTTTTCGCTCCTGTCTGGGTGTTGGTTTGTGTTGTAAGTACCACAAGTTATGTTTTTATGTTTCCAATTGTTTTACGAAGAATTTAATGAAATTTAAGTTTAGTTATGTGCCAAAAATAAATAGCTATAATTTTTTTTTGTCAATGAACCCGAACTGGGAGACTTGGTCCCGTTATGGGAAGACTTCAAGTCTCCCGAAGGGGATCAAGTCTCCCGAAGGGGATCAAGTCTCCCCCGTTTTGTTCAAGTACATATGAATAGTTTTATAAAATTTAATATTTGTATACTTATAACATATAAGTATACTTATTTGTATACTTATGAAAAATTAAACATGTTTTTACCTAGAAAAATTGCAATTTATATCGAATTTGACTCAGGGATCAAGTCTTCCATAATTTGGGGAGAGTTGATCGTTCGAGTCCCTTCACTCTTTTTAAAAATTCGCTTTAACTATTTAAAATGAAGAGATGTTTGGTATGCCAAAAGAAAGGCAATATGCGTATCTTTATTTTAACATAGAAAAGAGTCTTCTACAAAACGCGATTAAAAAGTTATGCTTCAAAAACTGCGAAAGGGATCAAGTCTGCCTCTTCTCCCCTACGGTTTTGTAAGCGATTGGTATTATTATGAAATCAAGTAACAGTGGATTAACAATGACGGTTGAAGTATTTGAGTGTTATTTTGAGTTTTTTTCTTCTTTGAAAAACAAATCTTAATAAACAGTTGGTAACCCTATTGATATTTTTGAGAGAATTGCGGCAATTTGTTATGCTCACAACAGCAACCCAGGTAAGAGCTTTAAAATCGAGATAGCTTATTGAAATCCGTAATGGTTCCAATGAAAGGCAAATACGAAGTGAACGAACTATAGATGGTTACTCATTGCGTGTGCGATTCCGTCCCAGTGGCGGCGGTAAAAAAAAAACAGTGGTGGCGTCCTACTAAATGAACATCACTTCTTCAATTGTAAGAAAAAAAAAAATGTTTTGTTTGTGGGTTTTGTTTTATACATATTCTGATGGTATACACAAAACTTATTCTGATGTATACAAAAAAAGAAAGCAAAATAACCACCCACAATCATAAAAATAATAACCCGCAAAATAAAGAAAAATATTTTATTGCCAATCTATCAGAGGTTCGCCGGGATTTAAAGGATTCTTTCATTTTGTTCTTTAATTTTTTTAGTCATAGCTCAGAAATGAACTAAAAAATAAAAACTGAAAAAAGAAAACGCTGCTATGGATTTGCTTGCAATTGCAAACGTTTCTGTGTAATTTGATAAAATACAATTTAAGCTAGAAAATCTACTTTTCTCTTTTTTATCCTTTTTTAAGTCAGGTTTGTGTATTTAATATATTTTTATTTTTATTTTCATAAGAATATAAAATATGTACATACATGGTAAAGAGGAGGGGGAAAGAAGAAAAATGGATGGAATAATATAGAATGTTGCTAGAAACAATTTTAACATAGGGTGGGAATAGAATATTTTAGGGGCACATATTATGCAAATCCCAAAATGATTTGTTTGTGTCAGAAGTGGGATATGTTTTTTTTTGCAAAGTCAAGTCAGTGACCTACCTCTTAAAAGAAACGCCGAAGAAAAGATGACTCAAAAAACATAAATGAATTTTCTTGGAAGATTTTTTGATTTGATTTAAGGATGTGGAAGGTTAAGAAATGTGCTTATGTATGCAAATGAATGAAAGAGCAATCGTTTTCATTTGGGGTGAATAATTGATGATGGAGCGCATGTGATTGATTGAAGTATGTATGTTAGTGATGCATGTGTGTTTATTTTTTATTTAATACCACAGGTACTCAACTCATTTACATATACATTTATATTTACTGCTTTTAGTTCACTTTAAATGTAATGGTAGTATCTAAGCATAATATCTATTGAGCTTAAAATCGTCTTCATTTGATAATTTACTTAACAAATATGCCAGGATCCAGCAAAGTTAAAGGGCAGCGGTTTAACTTATGTCAGTCTGAATTTGCTAAGGATTCTTTTTGAAGATAAATCGGATAAATGTATTGTTCCATAAATATCAAAGAAAAGGAATATGTCTTTATGGTCTTAAATGGTGAAAAAGTTAATCCTCATAGAGGTTATATGTATTCCAAACTGTAAACACTTTAAACAGATGGCAGGATTCTCGTAATACAACTTCGCATATCTGTTAGCTGTATATGCTTAGAATTCTTACCAAAAAAATAAAAGCTGTTGATGTTGTTGCTGCAAAAGGACTTTTCTTCCTTTAATTGATACAGGAGAAGAAGAAAACATCGACATTTGAATGAATGATTTTATGTAAATGGAAGGTAATCGTATTCTCATCTTCGTTGAGCTTACCTTAAGGCCAAAAATGAAAATGGCAATTTACTCATGACTACCTGCCATATACGACTACTATTATGACTTTGGCCATTTCGATACGGAAAATGGGAAAGAGAATCGATTGGTTGTGATTGCTAAAGGAAATGTATTTAATATTGCTTGAGTTTGATTAAAAATAATAATGAACCAAGTCAAATTGAAAGAATGTTGAGATTTGGATTAAGTTTCTTTTCTTAAGTATGTAGGTACAACAAAATTGTTGTTTTTTGATATTAGGAACCAAAAAGAAATTGAAACTAAGTTTAAAGAATAAATGATTAGGCTCCAACCAATAGACAGAAGAACAAAGACAATATCAATATCAATCGATTGAAGTGATGGAGTAAGCTATAGTCTATGACGAATAAGCACTGTGAAGCTAATTTGATCATTTAGTGAGAAAAGAAGAAACAAAAAAACACTATTAAGTGAAACCATATACTGAAAAGGACATCGAACCAAACGGAAGAAAAATTTGAAATAAAAAACGAGCAAAGGAAAAAAAATTTTAAACTTAATAATTATTCCTGTATCTTTGGATGTAAATTTCGGTAAATTGCGGAAAATGTTGGAAATATTTGGTGGTTGTACTTTCAGTGAAGTGCAGAGTGCATTAAAAATCGATGAGAGGTTTTCGTCTGTCGAGTACGGGATTCCAAAAAGTAGAGCATCAGTGGCCACCATACGGTTTTTTTGTGTGAAAATAACAGCAGTCAGTGAAACGCTCAAGATTGATTTTTAGTTCGAGGAGCTCGGAAGACTTTTCAGTGATGAGTGTTTTGGAGACACTACATTTGGAGTTAACTACTGTGAGTGACGATTTAACTGCTGATATTTGAGATTTAATTAATTAATTTAATTATGTTGACAAGTGATGACTCAAGATTAAATTTTGTATTGTTTATGTGTTCAATTTTTCCGCTTAATTCACTGATTTGCGCATCCAATTTCTTAGTAATATTGTCTTCAGTTTCGGTAAATTATGAAGATAAATTGGCAATTTGTTTAGATAAGAGGCTAATGACAAACTCACTTTTTTTAATTTGTAGCATGTCGTGCATTTTTGTTGATGTAACTTTCTCCTCATTTCTTGTGGAACACTGTGGTTTTGGTAGATTGAGCTTGGGAGAACCTTTTCTAATTCCTTTTTCCACCTCAGAGCCTGTAGCTTTTTTTTTAAACGGGTATTGGGACGAGATGGTGGAGAAGACATCTTAAGAAAAATGGAAATTCGCACAAGTCACGAGTTTAATTTTCTGTATTTTTAATTTAAATGCTATTTAATTTAAAAAAATTATGCAAAAGAAGTACAGATATCGGTATATTTCACTTAGCAAACTTAACTTGATAGATTACGGCTTAATTGTTTGAGAAAATTCGTTTTTTATAGGTATATATTAATATTGATGAAAATTTCCATTCGCCTGCAACTAAATAATTTTTGCTTTGTAAATTATAAAATAACTCAAATCCCCGTAGTCCTCAATAATATGAACATGAAAATAGACCATCATTTCGCATAAATGTTCTGGATGGTAAGTTTTATTAAAAAACATAAAACTTACCATTCAGAACATCTCTCTATAATTTCAGTCAATTTGATGATTTATGCGAACAAAATTGCATATTAATTGAAGCAAATAAAACACAAAGTTTTGTGTTGGCATTGTTGTTCGAAAATTAATATTCAGACAAGCAAGTTAGTTGGAAAACGTCCTCAGGTTAAAAGCTCATTAAACACCCATAAACTCAGAGAATGGTGCTTTTTTATTTATCCTCAGTTTTGATGGCTGCGAACCCAACGAAAATAACGGCGGAAAAGGTAGGCAGGTATGTTGATTTAGACGACCGCGCTCAAAGCATCACCAAATTATGTAAAAGGTACCTATTTAGGTATTATTTATGAGCCGATTAGGGTGTATATTAATTTTGTAAAATGAGTACGAGCATCAAGAAAGAAATGTATGTATTTGTTTTTAACAAATTCGTTACTTCCATGCATGCCTTACATATATGTATATAGGGGGAGAAGGGGGACATAGTGTGCTATTACACCTTGCTACAAGAGGCTCGCCTTTTTTTGAACATAATGAGTGCGAAAGAGATAAATAATGAGACAAAAGATCAGCCGACGGGTGACCCTAGGTCCGAATTTTCTGTGATTATTTTTGCATACTCTTTTCTATTGTTCGTTATTTTTCTAACTCCCTTCATTCCCTGTCTGTAGAAAAGAGGGAAAAGAGGATTGTAATATTTGAGTCATGACTCTCTGAAACACAGTGTAATAGCGTGAGCCTCACCGAATATTTTTCAAAGAAGAATTCAAAAGAAGAGACGACCCTCTTGTAGCAAGGTGTAATAGCACACATAGATACATTGAGCACATAGATATAGTCCAAATTATTTGAAAACAAAACGCAGTGGTCCAGTCAACAACCCATTGCACGTTTCGTCATTCGTAGAAACGAAGCAGCAACGAAGTAACAAAAGCAAGTTTGGGCACGAGTACGATAACTTTGGCGCCAAGAATTTATGACTGTTTTTTGTAGAACAGATCAATACTATGGGTGGGGGGGGTGTCTATCTCCCTCCGTTTGGGCGGGAGGGGCAATTTTATAAAAACAGTGCCAAAAAGTTAAAACAAATATTAAAAAATAACGGTAATACTTACAACAAATTTTTTTTTTTTTTTTTTAAAGCCAATACTTTTTTCTATTCGGTGCTTTTTAAATCAAGTGAAACCTATGCATAGTCTTAGAAAAAACGGACTTTAAACTCAAAAATTGCGAAAAATAAAGGTTAAAAAAAACTTTAAAGTGTGATTTTTCAAAACTGTAAAATAAAATACTACTTTTTTTTATAAAATTCGTTGCTCATATTAATTTTAAATCCTAAACTGAAAACAAAATGATTTTATGTTTTCTGGTTTTTGAGAAAATGGAAAATTACTAAAACAACTTTTTTATTGGGTACTTGTTTTATAAACAGTGAGGTATGTAAGGGCGGGCATGCTGCCCCCCTGCAACCGACCTGCTTAGACACACTATAGGATTTGGGGTGGGTGCGAGGTTGGGTGTATGCAAAGTTTCTGTTGCATTTAAAGATGCCCAAGCATCATTACAAAATCGAAATTACGTACAACATTCACCGTAGTGTGCTAATACACCTTGCTACAAGAGGCTCACCTCTTTTTGAACATAATGAGTGCGAAAGAGAAAAAAAATGAGACAAAAAATCAATAAGTATTCTTTTAAAGAAAATCGTCGGAGCCTTTTTTGAAAAAAAGGTTTTTCATAACGGTTTTGGAGAGTACTACCGTTATTTTAGGCTTAAAAAATAAGATTTTTCCTCTAAGGAATAGTCTAACGAATTTGAATCAAATTGGTTCAGCCGTTTAGTCTGCAAATGCTAATACCAAACTGACATAATATCGGGACCTATCTTTTTCGTCTTCTCCATTATCAAAATGTCATCTCCGTTGCACAAAATTGGACGTAATTTTCTGAAAATATTAGAAAGTAAAGTTTTTTTGTTTTTTTGAACATAATTTATTATGTATACCTAGCTTAAAACAAAATTTCATAAAAATCCGTTAACAGGTGTTTGAAACATTGAATTCACAAAAACAGATTTTTAAAAATTATAAAAATTTACAAAAAATTTGTAAATCATGTTATTAAAAATAGATACGACAATTTCAGTATTGAATTTCCATACCTTAAAAACCTTAACTACTAAATTTGAATTAAGTTGGCCCATCCGTCCAGGCTTAAGGTGGCGAAACAGACAGACATACAGAGAGACAAAATTGCCTGACCCACTTTTTTCGTCTTCTCTATCATCGTAAAGTCATGTTTGATATTGATTCTTATCTCAAAACTTTTTTTTTTAAGAATTGTCTTAAAATATAGAATTTATATTTAATCGCAAGTAAAAATTGTATAGGAATCTACTTATTACATTTATATTCTCATTGTTTTTTATTTTCTTAAAATAAACTGTGTTATTTCTTATTTTTTAAATACCTACCCAGATAAATAATTGTTACGAGAGCAAGGTCGTAAGACCTATTCGTTCTCTTTAATATCAGTTAATTTGCCATTAAGTAATAGCTGAAAATATTAAAAAAATACAATATCTACATAATTGTATAGATAATAATTCTGAGGTCAGATGGCTAAATGTTATAAGTCACTTTTTAAAATTTTACGTGTATACATTTTTTAAAGTCCATAATGTTATTAAAAAATCAGAAAAATGTTTTTATTTTTAATTAAAGTTTTATCAATGTGTGAAAAACAAAGAAAAACATAAAATTTATTTGTAAAAAACAACTGTCTGATTTTGCATTTCTTTTTGAATTTAAAAAAATGCTCTCACGTAAAATTTGAAAAGATGTCTTATGGCCACAGAACTATGCATTATAATTACAATTATTTAACGAGTTTATGAGCTTATGTAAATAAAACTAATCTACATAATATGTAGGTACATCAATTAAATCAACGTGCATACATAATAACTTTAACTTATCTTATCTACTATACAATTAATGAGCATTTATCATACCTTCTATGAACCAAATTGAATTTTCAAAATTAGCTTAAGTCAAGCAAATCCTCCTTTAAATTATTATAAAAAAGTTTTCTTTTATCTAAACGCAAAACGCAACCCAGTTCCATTACTTTTGATTTCCTATACTACGCTTCAGTTATAATTTTGATTTGTTTTTATTTCAAATTAAAAAACTATACACCATAGCCATGGTGAGCTCATTCAATAGCGTTTACCGTTATTGTGCATAAGCAATCTGTTGAGAAGCAGTATATTGAATAATAAAGTTTGGTATCACTTAGTTTAGTTGGTATAGGAACCTGTTATAATTTAGTTTATGGTTAAATAAATTTTTCTCGCATGAGATAGATTATTATATTAATAGAAATCAAATATATGACATTAACGGAACTAGCATTAACACCATGTTTTATAGTAGACAACAATGCCCCGAAGAAACGAAAGTTTGTGTAAACGATATAATTTCCTTTAATTCTATGTTGCTATAATATTTAAGTTCCACACTGTGTGAATAAGTTTTTTTTTATAGGTACTTTTTATAGTAATAAGTTCTTTATGTTGGTTTGTAGATGGCGTTTGGTATTTTTATTTTTGTATTCAAAATTAAATGAGGTTTATTCAAAATGCGGGTCTGGCAGTTTAAAAAAAAAATTGATTAATTAAGACCTTTTTTTTATTTCATACTTCAATCGTAGAGTGTTCCTACATATAGGGTAAGTTTGGGCATTATGGTGCACCTCTGAAATACCACACTTCTATAATACTCTAACACAAATGAAAACGATGCAAAAACTAAGGTCTTCAGCGATTAAGTACCAAATCATAATCTGATGCCGATACGACTACTTTTGTGGAAAAAAAAACAAGGAAACAAAAAAAATGGCCTGGTTTTGGGTGCTTATGCTTACTTTAATTTTGATCTGTTTTTGACTTTGTCTACCTATCTCGGTAAGTATGTGCTTTGTGTGACCATTAAAATGCAGAGCAGAGTTTCGGTTTTCCTGTGTATTAGGGACATGTTGCCGACGAAATGCGAATTCATATTTTTTTAATTTGTTGAGAAAAAGTGTATTGAGTGTAATATGGCGCACATGCTGTTCGGGCAATGTCCTTATGAGGTTAACTTGTAAAATTAGCATGTCAAATTTAGGTGAATGTGAATTTTTCAAAGCAAAATGCTTAAGTCTCAAAACAGAAGAAAAATAAGTTGAAAGGCTGCATAAACTCATCGACTACATCGAAAGAAGAAAAACTTTCAAATCCATCTACTTACCCGACTAGTCTAAGGCCCGAATATTTCGGAAAAAATATTTGCGCCGGTTTTGGTAAAGATTACAGTATAACAACATAAATAGAAAAATGTATTGTGTCCTTTGTGGCGAGATATCATACATTCTGTACCGACTGCATTTAAACTGCATGCATAGTGGTCGTTTAAACCAGTAAAAAGCTTCGCGCCATATTGCCCTCAAGGGCAATTATTTTTATAAACGAATTGCACATTTATGTACCTATAACCATTGTATATACATTTCTATAGTATTTTCATGCTGAATAATCACCGCCTGGCCATCTTAAGAAACTTGTGAATAACACATTTTTAGGTTCGTGCATTTACTAGCTGTCTATTCTGTTACCCTGACAACAGTCGTAAACATATTTGATTTTTGTTTTATGAACGACTCTTGTCAAGGAAATATGGATTTTACATTAAATATTGTTAATTTATTTTGTTGACGACTATATTGTTAGGGTAACAGAATAGATACTTAGTAAATGTAAGAACCTCCAAATGTGCGGTTCACAAGTTTCTTTAGATGTCGCTGCTCCATGATTGTACTATAGAAATTTACATACAATGATAAAAGAGAGATATGCAAAATGGTTGCAATTAAATAGGTAATCAAAATTAATGTAACTTAATCGCGCAATATCTTTTCAAAATAAGACTGACATATTATGAATCTGAATTTAGAAGAAATGGTGAAATTTTTTGTTGAATTTGTTTCACCAAATTTCCATACACGGAACCTTGTTCTTATGTTTCAAGCAGTTTGTAAACACATTTAAGAATGTCTTGTTTAATTATTCAATTAAAAATTTAAAATTTTTTGTCGCAAGCACGAAGAAACACAGCTAACTAAGCCTTGTCCCTTACTTTTGTCACAGACAAAGGAATAGTACCTATAGTTCCAAAGCTAGTTAACTTTTATTAGATCGGTTCACTGAAACTTTTGACAGATAAACCAGTAACACTTTTTGCAAGATAGTGTTTTGAGAGAAAGAAATAACTTAAAAGCAATTCACAATTTCTGCAGACCCCTTCCCCACCCCGACAAATCGTAAATTACATGCGCTATGCGTCCACACACCACTTCACTTTTTTGACAAAATGCACGTAAACTAGAAATCTGAAAATGCAAATTATAACTTGTATACCAAAATTATAGAAAATAAAGATTGGGCCGTAAAAAAAGTCGTTCCGGGACGCATTCGGCCCGCGGGCCGCCAATTTGACATGCTTGTTTTACTACATAAATATCCATAAGAAGTAATAACAATAAAGCCGTGTTTTGGCGTCAAGTGATCAGCCAGCTCAGTGTAAAATTTTACATGTTAATCCCAACAACAACCAAAAGTATAAGTAAGTAAGCAATCAGAAGTGAACATAAAGTGGTTTTAAATGATTTAACTGTTGAAGTGTAGATGGCAAGTAAGTTGGAGAAAAATATTTATCGCACTGCTATGGGCAGTGTTCGAAGACGAATTCAAGTACTTTGCAGTGTGTCTTTTACCCAATATTTAAAATTATTATTTTTATGCCCTGTTTTTCGAGTTCCGGAAGTGCAACTTTGGTGTCGTATTTTAGCCAAACCGTGGACATTTGTCCAGTAATATTGTGCTGACGACCTAGTTTGACATTTCCTCTATCCAACAGCGTATGTACCGTGTAAATTGGTTCAGTGATTGCTAAAGTACAGACGGATTAAGAATGGTCCTTTAAAAGGCTTTTATAGCGCTGGTTGTTGATTTTTTCGAAAAAAAAATAATTTGTTTACCGACTTTCACTGGCAATTATCTTATTTTGTAAGAATGTATTTAAAAATATTCTTATTGATCACTAGAAGGCGCTGGGGTTAATTTTTCTTTTACGGATCTATATAATTCAAAATCACCCCCATATCTATGTAGATATATAACATATATGTATAATTAAGATAACTCTTTTCAAAATAATATTTCCTCAATTAATTTTTCTGAGGAAGCTTCGCGGCCGGTAGCAGCTAGTATACAATACAAATAACAGACAAATAACACGTACTCCCTTTCCTGAACCAACCGAGAATTTGGTTTCTCTTTTTCCTATCCGCTTATAATGTTTTGTATTGGATTCACTCTATTTTTCGATCTGAAAGTGAAAACCTACGAAAAAAATTATTTAGCTTAAGGCAAGGCTTAAAGTGCTTTTAAATAAAAAAAAGAAATAAATACTTTTCGAAATATTTAACTTTCATTAAAAAAAATGGAGTCTTGGAGTCAGCTTAATGCAACTTGGGAACTCAGTCGCTGGCAAAAGGCTTTACTCCCATTAAAAAATGATAAAGGTTTTATTCGTTACAATCAATATCATATATAATATAAGTATATGTATAGTAAGGTATCTAAAGCGAAATTTATGCTTTATTCCAAAAGATAAACTCATTAAAGCTTAAAAGCCTGCTCAGCATTATCTCGCCAAATACTTACGTTCTTTTATATCAGTCAAACAAGATCGTGTTCCCTATGAAATCAAATTGCGTTCATCTCCCCAAAATTGAGTAATAAAACACTATCATCGTTTTTGTTTCATATAATATTACAGATTTAATTTTTTTTTAATATTTGATTTTTTCTGAAATTTTTTGTTGTTATTTTTTTTTTAGTTTAGTCGTTACTGCAACCATTATAAAAAAAAGTAATTTCTATATAAGAGTTTTTTTTTATTGACCTATTTATTCATTTTCATTAATGTGTAACTTATATATTTATATAAGTAATTATTATTAAAACTGACATTCTATAGTACGAATAGTACAATATAACAACAACAATAACTTAAATGGTCTGGTATGTTACCAATCTTCCAACCTCTCCCCCTTTTATATGTGCTACGAATTGTAGTCTATTAATTTAAGGTTAGGAGTGTCAGTGTGCAAAATATTCCATGTTGGGTTGCTTTCAAAATCGAATAATTAATGCACCATAAATGGTTTATTATAAAAACAACTCAAAATCGGTTTATTCTTGGAACTGAATTTCGAAGGACAATGGTGTATTTATTATGCCGGTATATTTTGACAAATACACCAATATATTGAATTTTTCCCCAGTTTTCGCAATTTTGCACCAAAATTCTTGAATTCACACCAAATTATCTACCAGTGTGCTACTTGAGAAGGTACACATTCTGTGGGAATATTGGGGTATTATCGTTGATGTTCTTTAAATTTACATGCACATTTGCATAGCCCACTAAGCCGTCGCCTCCTTCATCTTGTGGGAATACAGTAAATCTCTATTGAGGTCCAAGGGCTGCAAAAAAAAAAAAAAAAGAAAAGAGAAAGGAGAATGTAAAAAATATGTTTTCGTATTATGTTTTCGATTCTTCTTTAAATAATGTGGTTAAGGAATATAAACGCTTGTATGCATACTTTTTGGCAGTATACCTACATGGTTGGTGAAAAACGTCTCCGGTATGCTGGCCTGTCGAAGTCATACAAAGGCATACAGGATACACTGTACAGAGGATTGTTAAGTCCGGGTAATATATTAAGGAAGAGGTAAAAAAAAGGAATATCCAGTGTGTCGACGAGGCAAACTTTACTTGTGCAGGATGACGGGCATTTGAGGTTTTCCAAAGGAAAAAGAAATTCATTGCATTTAGGATAAGCTTGTAATGTAAAGACATTTCGAGAGTTGAATCATTTATAGTTTTTTTTTTAAAAGCCTTAAAGTAAATAAAAACTCAATATGTTAAAAATTGTTGTGGAATTGTTAAGGATACAATTTAAGAAGGTGTTTGGTTGGCAATTGTTGACAAAGTTTAAACGTCATCAATAACGAGAAAACATAAAAGTCTCGTTTTATCTTAAATAAATAAAAAAAAATTGGTAAGCTACTAATGATAGAAAAACAATAATACTTTGAAAACATGAAATACATTATTGAGACAAAAGTGCATAGATACTTGTAGGCTTAAAATTTAGCCAAGAGTAAGATTGAAAGATGTTACTTGCTTACAAACTTAAGATGGTGCTCACGATACAGAATGGACTTCGGACTCAACCAACAAGTCTGTCCAGCCAGCTCTGTTCCTAACTGGCCACTTCCAATTTCGCACCATTTTCCACTTGTTTGCGACATCTGTTGGGGGTCTTCCTATGTTGCGTACACCATTAGGACTCGAAGACTCGTCGGTCTGGTGCGTTGGTGTCCATACGCTCCACGTGACCCAACCATCTCAGCCGCTGTATTGTCAGCTTCTTGACCAGGTTAATATCGCTGTATAGCCCGTATAGCTAGTCGTTGAATCTTCTGCTCCATACTCCTTCCTATTCTTAATTGAATTTTATCAAAACCTCAAAACGTTTTAATGGTGAAGTAAAGAAGCAAAAGAATGTGATTGGCCAACGAAGTATTTAAATTCAGTTAAATTAAAATCGTTTTAACGAACTCAAAAATTAATTCAAAAACTCGCGATAAGTTAAAATAAATAAAAGTCGCTTTCCTTACCTGTACCAGGAGCCGCATCCCTGCTACATACTTAGAAGGAAAAAACACCATTTTCGAATGATATTGTTGACAACATTTGAAAATGTAGCTTATTCTACAATCAAAGTGGATGAAAGTAACTCAAAACAATAACTCATTTTAAGGAAACTTATTGAAAACGTGGCTATAATAATTACGGCACAAAAATTTAATAATTGTTCTCAAAGTTATTTGCTGGTCCAGAGCCCACATGTTCCTGCTACTCTTTTTATATTAAAAAACGAACTTTATTGTACGAACTCGTTGACAACCTTTAAATTAGTGGCTGATTCTGAAGAAAAAGTCGATGAAAGTAACTCAGAAGTATCAAGCTAAATGGTACAGCAATTATGTTCGATACATCCCTGCTACAAAATTTGGAGGAAAAAACACTTTATTGAATGATATTGTTGCCAACATTTGAAAATGTAACTTATTCTATATAGTGGATAAAAGTCAAAAGTTGAACTTATTCTATGGAAACTTATTGATAACACGGCCAGAAAATTACAGCACAAAAATTGAAAAATTGTTCTTAAAATGATCTGCTGGTCCAGAACCCGCATATCTCTGCTACTCTCTGTATAGTAAAAAATTAATTTTCGTCTGCATGAATTTTCCACTGCACTTAAAAGTTTGAATACAATTTATCTTCAACTACCAGCACAAACACTATGCTGGTAGTTGAATTTCATCGTCTTCAACAGCAATGAAAAACTCGAACGTCTGAGTAATAGTACATCAGACCATCAGAGCGTTGACAAGAGCTACTTCTCGCTCTGAAAATGCAACAACAAAATGAATTTTTCACCGGGAAGGTCTAGTACACCATCTTTACTAACACTGCTGGTTGCGATTGGAACTGAATAAACCTCAGGAAAAAGCAAACTGTTTTAATACGAATATTTTGCCTACCAATCCCGAAAATCCCGAGATTAGGACACAACAATCCCGGGATATTTGGAACAGTAAAATTGGACGGGGATCCCGGGATTGGAGTCCCTACTCATGGCATACAAGAGTGATTAATACCTTACTGGTATTCCTCATCTTATGTCATAGTGTCCTTTCCATGGTCATGTAAGTGGCTATAGATACGGGTTTCACCCATCTGCGCATTATTGCGAGTTTTACAGTTCAGTATCATGCTGATTTTTAATTTAATTTAATTTACCATTACTTTCGAGATAATCTTAATAATACACACGTGCAGTGCATACAACACCAAAACGAATCGTATACGTTATAGATACTGTATCCATATGGTTTTATGTTGTAGTGTGGTGTTATGGTTTTGCATAAATTTTGTAATGAATTTAAATACGCAGTATAATGCAGAGGGATAACATTGAACACAACATACAACAGCAACAAAAATTTGTGTACAAAAATATTTTAATTTAATTGACAGAGTAATTAAATGGAGTTTTGGATTAAAATTAAATCACTGAGTTGCGTTGTCCTTTATGCCGAAATGGCTGATGTTATTTCTCTGAAAAGATGTCTGCATTGTCCTTTTTGTGTTATGTTAACATTAAGGGAAGGAGAGAAATTCGGATATTAAATAGGTATGTATGTGTAATGAAAAAAAATGGAATGGGAGACATAAAAGCAAAAAAAAAGAAGCCACACACATAATACCGCTCCGACTGGGGCTGAGACTTTCAAATCAGACAGAGAACCTATGATCTGAAAATTCCGTCTCTGCGAAAATTTCCTCTTCCGCGACATTCCGTTGCCCCACGTTGGGCGCTAATATATGTAATGGAAAAAAAAATAAACAGGAGTGGTAAGAGTCACTGAAACATACAAGTGCCGATACCTAGATTCACGCTACGATAGGTCTAAAACTACAAACCAGACGGATAAGCTATGTTTTGAAGTTTCGTCTTCGTGAAGGTTTGTCGGACTGCGTTAGCTGTCAATCTAGGTGACAAGTGAACTGAAACTGGATATAAGAGCCACGAAAAATTTTCCGCCTAAATAACGGACCAGATAGTCATCCCTTAAGACTTCCTTTCCTATAAGGGGAAAGAAATTAAATCGCTTGGATTAGGGGAGTTCAGGTCAAACGTGTCCCATCATATAGGGCGGAAGGATATCCGTGAATACACTTAGTGAAGATGTCATTACTCAAAGTTAAATTTTTAGTGAATGTTCCTCATATCCCCCTGAAACTTTACACATATAATTCAGGATAGTCGAGTCAAAGAGTGAAGTGGGGGACGGTTGCTATCTCCTCTTCAAGCGAGCATTAGATCGCTCGGACAGGAGTAGGGCCGTTCTCCAGTTGACTCCCCAATGCAACTTCCCTATGTACCTAGATGGTCGTACACAATTTACTATAACCTCTTAGAATGGGATGAAAACAGATAAATTGGTTATCTACTTTTATCAGATATATCGTTACTCTTCATTATGACATTCACTTAAAACTCAAAAGAAAATATCGTCGCACACATAGTTCATTATTCAGAAGGTGTTTAATCCCCTGACTCTGTCGGAGAGTAAAAGTGTTTGATCGACAAATTCCTTCTTATTGAAGCCAAAAAAAAAAATAACAAACAACAATAAAACTGTACCATTATCTCCTATTCTGCTACCTACCACATCTCCACGAGTCTATCAAATGCTCAGCTAAATCCGAAAAGAATGAATGACTCGGAGGAATAGGGTACTGTCGCTCTACTGCGGCTACAGGTTCTAACAATTGCTTCAGCTGGCTCAGTCAACAGGGAAGTGAGTCTATGCTGCAGAAGCGGACAGTGGGTTTACATATTATCGAACCTGGAATCTTGATCTTGGACGACTCAAATATTTTAAAAGCTAAGCTGAAAAGCTAAGGGCCGGAGGGGTAATTCAAAAAAAAAGGGAAGAAAGAATATTAAACATTATTGGAGAAGACAGTTATTATCACTGCTGTTCGGACAAGATGATATTAGTCCACACGGATTATCTAACCCAAGACCCTACCATACGTTCCTTCACATCCGTTGAATTTTCAGGAACCCTTTTTGAGACGGGAGAAACTGGTGTAGTGTTTCCCCCTTCGATGCCTAACTTCCCGACCAGGAATTGTTAAAGAAGACTGTTACCTTCCTCAACAACTCTCCCTTCGACATACCTATTGGCATTATTCTTATACAGATATGTCCCTCGAAAGTGCAGGAAAATTCTTTATAACCATGCGTTAAAGCATTTTATAGACAAAGAGACAACTATGTGAAGAACGACTCCACTATGTTGCTATCGAAGATGTTGTTGTTACATATGTTATCTTCATAACTGTTGTTGTTGTTGTGTGTGATGAAGATGTGGTCTTCAGCCAGAAAACCTTTCCCGGAATAGCGTGCATGACGCCAGCCACGACTCCCATCCTCACGGTTCTTACACCTCCATATTACCTAAAATGTCTATGAATTGAAAAGAAGAATCGACTTCCCTATGCATAGAAATTATTCATATACACCAAAAGAAACTAAAAACGAAGAAAAATCATCATCTCGATTTAAATCCTTATACAAGTTTTTATTTCTTATAACTTACTAACTAACAGTGTTCGTTTTTCAAAACTAACTCTAAACTTATTTTTAAATTTCTGAAGTATCTAAAAACTTCTCAAAACAAAAATCCATAATAATTACAAATGACTTAATTGACTTTAAATTATAACCTTGAAATTATCTGTATCTAATCTCAAATACAAGATATGAATGAATTTAATCAAAAGATTTCCAAAGTGAATCAAAAAAAAACTATTCATAAAAATAATGAAATGTTCGAATTTAAACAGACTGACATACGTTTGATGAACTAATCAAAAAAAAAACTGCAATGTTCGGAAACTCTATCAAATTTATCCTCGAAGGTAATAGGCATTTGAAAATTTTAATATGTGTCCACAATGACCTTGAGGATCTCATATGATTATCAACAAATCGAAAGTATTTTATCGCTTAAAATTCCAAAACAAATTCCGAGAAAAAATTTTTAATTCAAAAAAAAAAAATATAAATCTTGTACAGGTTTTCTTTAAATTGTTGAGGTAGGAAGTTATTCACCTCCCCTCCTTCGCGAAATAAAAGAATATTGCGGTCAATATCCTTGGAACCTACTAAAATTTACAATTATTTACAAACGTTTCGAAATTGAACTAAAATTCTGTTGGATTTCTGTAACGGCGGCTTAACTCTGCTATGTAAAAACATGCCAGTTAAGGAAGACGCAATCTAAGGCCTCAAATCCAATAGAAATGTTCTTATCCCGACTGATTAACCGGAATCAGTAACAAGCTTCTCTAACACCAACAAAAAAAAACTTTTAACAAAAATGGTTTCGTTAACATACCACGATACAAATTTTCGGAATAATCTCTCACGTAAGAAAATTCAACAAGCAATGCAACCGAAAAATTTATAAAACAAATCATCAAAGACTACAAGTCTGATTCAATAGATTTTAAATCCCACCAATACAAATAAGGACCTCAACGAATTTCACCAAAATCTTGGAGATTCGGAGTAAAACAATATAAAATTTCGAAAATTTAAATGAAATTGTGTTATAAAAAAGTAAAAATTTTAAAAAAATTATGATTTAAATATAGTTTTATGTAAATATAGTAAATATAGTTAATATAGATAATATAGTTAATAATATAATCAAGGGTTCGACGTTGAAGGGGTGCACCTCGTCGCAGATCGACCAGACTAATTCTGATTAGAATGTTTTCGGACTTTTAAAATTTTATACCAAAAAAATTTGATCATTATATCCTTATCAGTTTTCTGAGATAAATATCAATGTCTCAGATTGATTGTCAAATAACTATCTTTAAGCATTAACGGACGATCTCAATTTACACGAATATTATCGTTTGAACAAAAACTTTTCCTTCATCTGATTTTGTTCTAAGGACTGTATTTTATCTTCGGACAACAAGTAGGTACACCAAAACTGTATACCAAGATATATACGTTATATTATTATTTGAATCTAGGCCACTTATTTCACCTTGGATGAGGTTCTTACGTATTGCGGTTTTTCTTCACAAATTGTAAAATAGAAAGCTAACTATGGTTATTGAATTTACGAAATATTTATCCAAAACGGATTTATTTCGGCACATGAACCGTTTTTCCAAACTATTTAAGTTCCTTTTTTTTTTTTTTTATCTTTAAGTGACTTTAAATTTTTACCTATACTACGTAGGTATCAATTTGCTATGCAAATTCAATGAGCTCAAGATAATGATTTATCGCAAAAAGTTTAAAATTTGACGCTGAAGTGTTTATCGGACAAATTGAAATTAGACTTAAGTATGGTCTTATGTACATCCAAAAAGAAATAATTTTCGCACTTATTGCACCAATTATGAAACTTATAAAATTTAATTTTTTTATGTTTTGGGAATCTTATAAAAGAAAAGACTACAGATCATAAACTAATGAAAGATGTATACTTATATAAGTTTTTTCCTTTTTCTTAAATAAATTATTTGAATTCACATACCCTATAAATGTGGATATACATATTTAATTCGTAGAGGTACTTAAATTTTTTTGACGGAGTCCCACGTTGAACGATGTCGTTAGCCGCATAACCACACTGTTTTTAGATGACTCTATGTTTCGCTGTATGACGTCTATGATTCCCTCGATGTATTTCCTCATGACTTTTACTGGGAGATGGAATTTGATTTCTCCAATTGATATGGAATCTGATGACGTTTTTGATTTTGTATGGACAAAATTATTTGTCCCCTGATTCAAAAAGCCAGGCAGGCTAGTATTAGCAAGTGTGGCAGTATTTCCTTCGATGTGGTGGGTTGTTGGAATGGGCAATTTTTCCTTGACGATAGCCTCATTACCAATTTGCGTCACCATTTGTGTTTGCTGCCACACTTTTTCCCACTGACTGCCTGTGTTAAAAGAAAAAGTATTAGTACATTTTGTAATGATTAGATATTATAATCTGAAATAAAATTTGCATATTCTACTCGGTCAAAGAAAAAAAATGGTTTTCACATGTTAAGAGCATATTGAATATGGTTTTTATGTAAAAGCATGGATTTGTTTTAACTAATTACCTACGCAATTGTATCTCATGTCTACCTATGACATGAAATTTATCTTTTTGCTTCTTTTCTTCGTATGTATATGTCTACATACATAACGTACACCTTCTTGGAGTACCGTCACTACTGACGCTTAGGTATTTTAATAAAAAAAAACTCATTTATTACCTGGCTTATCCAAAATTTTAATCCTGCTGTTATCCTATAGGAACTGCGTTTTCTAATGGGAATGATTCCACGATTGAATTTCTGTTCTTTTATCTTGGTGTCTTATGGACACGTTTGCCAATCCGCCAGATTTTTGTCACGTTTTTGGTGGAATTGGTTTGGGGTTATATGTCTTTTTGCTTGGATAACCACTGAGCAAAAATTCCGCGGGATCACCCCGTCAATTTGGACTACGTTTTGGGTCCACTGTAGACTACAATTTATTTGTACGATTCGTGTTTCATGCAAACATGAAAAAAAATATATGAAAATTGTTATTGACGATTGCTTTGTCGTTTTGGACATTTGTTGTATTTTAATAATACAGAATTTTTGGGTACTTTCTCGTTTTCTATGTCTTATTATAAAATTTTTCTTACCTGGGGTGGTTTCTGGAATTTTCTTCAATGGCTGTTCGGTTTTCCACTTTTTAATCTGACTTTTACTTCGCAATCTTCAATAATTTTTCTTTATTTATATGTTTTTCAGCTTCTTTAATCTTTGAACTTTATTTTTACTTAGGTCTTATTGGTCTGCCTTTTTCCGTGGTGGAATTTAAAAAGAATTTATAAAAGAAGATTTTCACTTACGTCGGTTCGGTTTGCCAGTTAGATCTCATTTTCGAAATCTGTTTCCTTACGAAACTTTTATCCCTCGTTAAGTATGAACATGGTTGTGGTTAGGAAAATTTTCGTTTACTCTTGATTCTAGTACTGAGCCTTTTACTTTGTTGACTCATACCTGTTTACATTAGGAGTCACGTGAAGTGTACGAAATGACTTTATATTTATTTATTTATATCTTTTCCAACTAAAAGAGTAAGTATTATCGCTTAGGTTTCTGAAGGTAAGTGTGTTATTTTATTCAATGATTTATATTTGGCTTGTTTAATCAAGAAATTTTTTGCAACTAATTTCATTCACTTTTCTTTTCTTGTTGTTAATATCTTTACGGATGACTGGTTGAAATTACGGTAAGTATTTTAAGAAGTATCTTGTTCCGAAAAGTAAGTATTAAAAAAAATTATTTCAAACTGGAGTTTTTTCTGTCTGTCAATAAAATTTTTCGGTTTATCTTGACGTTCTTTAAACTTTGGTTGTAGTCAAAATTCAAGTTTTGGGTAAGTACTAGATTTCATGAATTGTTTGTTTGCTAGCTATTTTATTCTATCTAAATTAAGATTTTCCCGAACAGAACTATTCTTGAACTCGTACTTCGACTAGTACCCTTCAGACTGGAAGTAAAAAATATTATTTATTTTCTCTTTACCATTTCAACTTTATTTCTGATTGAACTAACTCGTCTTTCTACTTCCATAGATTCATCTCTTACCTTCAATTGATGATATTTTCGATGAAAATACACACACTATGGATCATTTATTTGACTATCCGACCAAAAATGTTAAAAATAAAACTCTTTATTTTACTTTCTGACTATTAATTTAGCTTCGTTTCTCCATCTATTTATATTTTAATATAGCTCTTTACATATAAAAAAGAATTTTTCCAGACCTTAGCACTCATGCAAATCTTACCACGTCCGTGGGGACGAATCGATTTTTAGTCCATTATTACATAGTACTTTCTTGGTGGAATAACTTATATTCTTGTCCGCCATTTCATTTGGTTCTGGTTTAGGATATTATTCAAATTTCTTACCATGGGCGCCTCTGTACAAGTTGAGTTCACTTACTACACTTGGTTTATCCAAGTTTGGCACCATTGTTACTAGTTTGAGAGACACACCGCTTTCCTTGTGGATGGACATTTTTATTTCTTGTACTTATATTCCGGTAGTGGTAGTGACGGATATACCAGTATGGTTTGTATTTCTACTAACTTCCACCAGAATTGTCTTAGCTAATTAGAATTTTATTCTGTCACCTTTTTAAGTCGGTAACTCAGATTCGGAGTTGATTGAATAAAACAAAAAAAAAGAAATTTTTAAATTGGTCTGATGTTAAAACGAAATTAATATGTTTATACGGCTGTATGTATGTTGCCTACTGTCGAGGTAGGTGAGGTAGATTTTCCTACAAAACATCTTCGTTGTGTATGGTTCTAACATACACCACGACGATGGAAAAGAAAACTACCTAAAATGTACTTGATGCTGTTTACGATAATGATTTTAGTGACTTAGTGCGATACCCACGGCCCAATGTCTCATGTTCAGCTGAACTAGCCGGTTAAGATATCTTGCCTTAGTTTACTTTCGCATTTCACTTGCGCAGGTCTTTGGTGTGCACCACCATCTCAAAACCTTTTTCATCCTTAACGCGGTATAAATTATTACCTACTACTTTCACTACGTGTGCTTTTATAAACTTAGGGCACAACTTGGCGTTTAAATGTTTTGCTGCGCTACTCAACGTAAAATTCCTGCGGAAAACTTTATCTCCTACTGCATAAGTTACTAATCTGCTTCTTAGATTATAATTGTGTTCATAGTTCTCATGCGCTTGATTTAATGCAGTCTTCAGATAGGAATGTAATATACCCATCTTAGCAGCTTTAGGTAACCAGTTAATCTCGGACTGGTTCAACCCGTCCAACTTTCGTAATAAACGATAATCTGACCCGTGCTCTATCATCTGTTGTCCAAATAGGGCTTCAAACGGAGACATACCTATTACGCTATGTATTGAAGTACGTAAGGCATTACTAATTTCAGCTAGGTGTGTATCCCAGTTGGATTGTTTTGGATCTATATAAGCACGTATAGCACTCAGTATTGAACGGTTGACCCTTTCACTGGCGTTAGCCTGTGGTGCATAAGATGCTGTTTTTATATGTGTTATATCAAAGTTATTTAAACAAGTCCCGAAATCTTTACTCACAAACTGTGATCCGTTGTCGGATAAAAGGGTTTCCGGAACTCCGAACATCAAAAATATTTCTTCTGTGAGAAATTTTACCAATTCATTTGAATTCGCTTTTCTTAACGGTTTTATCAGAACAAATTTGGTCAACTGATCGAGAGCTATTACGATAAATGTGTTCCCTCTTCTTGATCTGGGATACGGTCCCAAGAAATCTACGTACAGATGTTGGAATGGACGGTCCACCGTGAAGGCTTTCCCCATTTCTGTACGTAAAGTACTATTTGGTGCTTTCGTAGTTTTGCACGTATCACAATTGCTAACAAATATTTTCACTTGACTACTCATCGCTGGCCAATAGAATTGTCTTCGAAGGCGATATAAAGTCTTAGCGATCCCTCCATGCGACGATCTAGGTGGACAATGAGCTTGCTCTATCAATGTTCCAGTCAACTGCGATGGAACCCAAAGCTTCCACGACAAGTCCTCCTGTAAAGGATTTCCCGTCGCGTGCTTAACTCTCTTATATATGAATTCATCTGATACTTGTAGATCAGGTAAGTGTGCGATATTCTTATTAATGTGTGCAATGATTTGTGTGTATTCGGCTGATTTAAAGGCTTGATCTTTCAGATCGATATGCAACACATTTTGCGATTCCGACGTGGCAATATCGGGAGTGGGTTTCTCTGTTTCCATTGCGTCTACTTCATAGACCCTAGACAACGCGTCTGGCACATGGTGCTGAGAACCACGACGATGGACCACTTCGAAGTCGAAGCTTTGAAGCTTGAGGCTCCACCGAGCTAACCTTCCCATTGGATCCTTCAAGCTCATTAACCACCGTAGACTCGCATGGTCAGTTATCACTAAGAATTTATATCCCTCGATGTATGGTCGAAATTTATAAATTCCTTGGACCGCTGCCAAGCATTCTCGCTCTGTTACAGTGTAATTTCTCTGAGCAGAATTCAATTTCTGCGAATAAAAATATATGGGTTTTTCATTCCCTTCTTCATCCAGTTGACATAAGACGCAACCAATTCCTGTTGATGAAGCATCACAACAGATGATGAATTGTTTAGTGAAGTCAGGATTGACTAAAATTGGTGCTGATGTCAGCGCTTTTTTAACTTTTTCTAAGGCCGTAATGGCTTCAGAACCAAATTCAAATTTCTGTTTCTTTTTTAAAGTATCTGATATGGGTGCAGTTATAGTAGAGAAATTTTCTATAAAACGTCTGTACCACCCTGCCATACCTAGAAAACGACGTACTTGGCGTATTGTGGTAGGTACAGGAAATTCTACTATAGCAGCTACTTTATTTGGGTCTGCTTTCAAACAACCTTGTCCTACAATGTATCCCAAGTATTGTAATTCACGGAAACAGAATTTAGATTTCTCAACGTTTATTGTTAAACCAGCATCTGTGAGATGCTTTGCTACCTTCGTGAGCGTCGAAATATGTTCATCGAAATTTTTCGAGATGACTAATAAGTCATCTAGATAAATGAACACCTGCTCTCTCAACTCGCGAGGAATCACTTTATCCATTAAGCTCGTCAAGCTTTGCGCAGCGTTCGAGAGTCCGAACGGCATTACTTTAAATTGATACAGGGGTCTTCCTGGGACTGAAAACGCTGTCTTCTCCCGTGATTCTTTCTCCAGGGGTACCTGCCAGTAAGCATCTTTCAAATCCACGCTAGAAATATAACGTGTTTCGGAAAGGCGTGCTAGCAGTCCTTCAATATGCGCAATTGGACTCGCATTTTTCTTTGTTACGGCGTTAACTTTTCGGAAGTCGAGGCATAGTCTATTTTTACCTGGTTTTCTCACCAGTACGACTGGTGAAGACCATCCACTCTGACTTTCCTCGATAACGCCTAACGAGATCATGCGATCCAATTCCGCGTAAACAAGGCTTTGTACTGCTGGCGATATGGGATAGTGACGTTGCTTTATGGGCTCTGCGTCACCCGTATCTATGGAATGTTCCATCAAGTGTGTCCGTCCGAGACCTCGAACGGCGAATGACGGAAATTGCTTAACTGTGTTTTGCAAAATAATAGATTCCTCTACAGATAGGAGACATTCCGGCTTATTTGCCTGACCGGTTGTTGTCTCGGTAACGGTATCTATAGAAGATATGATTTGTGGAGCTAATTTAAAAGTTTTCCAAAAATCGATGCCTAAGTATAAATCTTGTGCTAGGGATGGTACTATGTATAATTCGATCTGGAGATCTAGATCTTTGTACTTGACATTTGTAATAACCACTCCCGCAATACGCTGTTTAGTTCCATCCGCTGTGGAAATACTAGAATCAAATTTTCTATAAGGAATATTAGCATCTTCAATATATTTAGCGGCACCGTTACCGAGGCAACTAATGCTAGCTCCGGAGTCGAGTAAACCAAGCCATTTATGTTTAAATAATTCTACCTTTAGGTAAGTTCGTGGATCGTCTTTCAGACAAACCATTTCGGCTACGTTTATCGCTCTATGTAACTTTCGTTTAGAAGTAAATCTATTTCTTAGTTTTTGTATTTTGGTATTAGGGTAAGTATAAATGCGTTGACGCGCTTCGGCGTACTCAATTTGCCTCTGGTGAAGAGATTTTAGAGGTCTTAGTATAGGAATTCTGGTAGGTTTTGAAAAATTATTTTTAATGTTTTGAGTTTCGGGTTTCTTTAAGATAGTAATTTTTTTAGTATTTATGGGTAAAGTTTCTAATTTGGACTTCCCGAGTTGCCCATCCTGGTCAGCTCCCTCTCGGATGAATGCTGACTCATTAATCGGTTTCCCTTACACTTTTGACAATTGGGGGATAAAACTTCGGGTTGACCACATCTATAGCAAAAAATTTTGTGTTGGGGTTCAGTACAGTCTAAGAAGATGTGACCGGTTTTGAGACAGTTCCAACAGATAGCTTTCTCAAAGTTAATTTTTGTATCGCGGTTTCGATTTCTTTGGAACGCTTCTAGTGCTAGAGACATATCCTCCGTTTCTGGTTCTGTTTGAATCTCAATTTCGCTGACTTGCTTCCTGGGTGCGTTGTTAAAGTTTGGTGGCATTCTCGGAAGTATCGGTTCATGTTGAGTTAGATAACGTTCCATCTCACGGCACGTATATACTAAATCAGCTAACCTAGTCGTTCTGAATGTTAACAACAATTCGCCCATCCTGCGCTTAACGTTTTGCTTGATTATCTCAGCTAGTTCCTCGTTCGGTCTGGGATTTCTCATTCTCGAATTCAGTTTTAAAAGTGCATCATAAAATGAGTCAAAACTCTCTCCTGGCATTTGCTTCCTTTCTGCCATCTGTCTAGAGATTTCGGAGTCGGTTTCTAAGCTCCCATAGTGATCTATCAAAGCCAGCTTCAATGCTACCCAAGAGGTACGTGGATTGTTTTTCAAGTAAATCCAATACCACACCTCCGCAGGACCACTAACAAAATGATGAAAATTTGAGACTACTTCGTCCCAAGAGGCGCCGTAGCTGTCTTTCACTTTATCTAAACGAAATAGAAATTCATCCACCGTCATATTTTTGGAATTAAAGGAAATTCCCCATTTTTGGTAGTGCGGTGATCTATAATTTGAAGCAGCCGGTGAAGGCATAGGTACTCTCACATCTCTATTAGCGGAGGTATTGTTAAACTGTATTCGATTCAGTTGTTCGTAAAAATCAGGTTCCGGGTTACGATTAGTTTCTCTTTGATTAGTTACATCTACTCTGTCTGGCCAAACTCTGGGAAAGTTTGGAACATTTTGTCGTGAAGTTTCCGTCGGTTCTCTTTGGATGGTGAAAGTAGGTAGGTTTGACGTAGGTAGGTTCGGCGTTGGGAGGTCGCATAGTGGAATCGTTGGAGCTGCTGGTTGTCTTACCACATTAATTTGAGCTAATACATTGTTCATTGCCTCATTCACTTTTTCCAAAAGTAAAGCTTGATTTTTAGCTAAAGATTCTTGTAATGCTTTTCTATCCTCCGCTCGGCTGAAACCTACAGCGGCCAAAGCTACTTCCTTTATATACGCCTCATAATCTTCGGTATGGCGTGCTGGAGTTCTTTCCACGATAGGTCGTCTTTCAGGTGTTCTGAGCACTTCGTCTGACACAATTTGTGCTCTTCCAGATGCTCTTCTACCACTTGTTGATGGACCAGGTTCCTCCATTTGACTTTCGTCAACCGCTTCCCCCGGTTCCATAGTCATATCGTGCGAAAGATATAAATTTTTCCGAAACCTGGTATTGTGTGGTTCGGGCGACGGTATTCTGTTCTCTTTCGGTGACTCTGGATCTTCTTGTCTCCGATTCTTTTTACCTTCCGACTGATTTTCTTTTTTCCTTCCCATTTTGTAGATTCAGTTTTGTAATTGTTTTGCAGATAATTTAATCTTTTATTAAAGTATGTAAAGAATTGATAATGAAATTTGTGACTTCAGAAAAAAAAATTTTTTTTTTAATTTTTGTTGAGAACCTACTAAAAAAAAATATTATGATTTCCCTTCAAAAAAAACTTATTATCTACCTAATTGTAATCTATGACCTAACTCTACTATATCTTATAGTCTAACTTACTACCTAGTCTTAACCTAATATTTCTGTGGGTAAACCCCTTAATGTATTTCACCAAAAAAAAAATATTTTCTCAAATGAAAACTTAATAAATCTAAACCTTAAAATTTTAAAGCAACTTGAACTAATTGCTAAAATGAAGTATGCTCAAAAATTATCTTGAACTAATTCTCTAAATATACTCAAAAAAAATTATATAAAAACTGTAAACTAAAAACTAATGTGCTACCAGCATGTATCTAAAATAAACTTGATGTGCTACCAGCATAAACTTGATGTGCTACCAGCATAAACTTGATGTGCTACCAGCATAAACTTGATGTGCTACCAGCATAAACTTGATGTGCTACCAGCATGTATCTAAAAAAAAAACTAATGTGCTACCAGCATGTATCTAAAAAAAACTAATGTGCTACCAGCATGTATTTAAATCTAACTAAATTAAAAAAAACTTTAAATTTGAATCTTAATACTTCTTTAATTTGGTTTTCTATAATATTTTCAGGAATGGAGTCGTGACTGGAGTTTTTACGAATTCCAATTGACTTCTCAACAAGAAGATTTCAAAAAAAAATCTTCACAACAACAACAATAACACATTGGTTACAAGAATTTTTCCTTGCTTCTCAAATTCATCTAACTTCTTCTTACATTTTCTTTCTACCATTTGATCCCCCTGTCGCTACTGACCTAAAAAAAAATGAAACTTCCTTAGCGGACAACAGACCGGACAATAAATAAAAATAGATGGTTGGAAAAAGTTATTAGAATACTCCTTCGAGTGTAACAGATGTTATTTATAAAAGTGAATTTTTGGTTGATATATCTTTTCTTATTATTTCCGCTGTTTGTCTTTCGCTGCTGACGTGAACAGGATTAAAGTCGACCATCCACCGGTCGAAAGTACACACAAGCGAAAAAGAAAAGACTTAGAAAAAAAAATGGAATGAGATAATTCTCAGTAGAAGCTACAGCTACTAGACAATGAACATCCAGCACGGACATCTATCTTTGAAAAATCTCAACATTACTAACTAGCTATTTTCATCGAGAGTGGAGAAGAAATTGTGCAGGTTGTCGCTGCTGACGTAATTAGGACGTAGATCAACCAATCACCGGTCGACACTTAAGCCAATTAAATTCCGATGTTAAATCTCAATAGAAAACTATCTACTCAAAAAAAACTAATAAAGACAGAAATTCCAAAAGGAAAATTTTATCACACTACAAAAAAAAATGTTATTCTTTCTCGAATTTTCTTTTAAAGTTTTACAAAAAGTAATTCCCTCAGGCCCCACACGTTTGGGCGCCAATATATGTAATGAAAAAAAATGGAATGGGAGACATAAAAGCAAAAAAAAAGAAGCCACACACATAATACCGCTCCGACTGGGGCTGAGACTTTCAAATCAGACAGAGAACCTATGATCTGAAAATTCCGTCTCTGCGAAAATTTCCTCTTCCGCGACATTCCGTTGCCCCACGTTGGGCGCTAATATATGTAATGGAAAAAAAAATAAACAGGAGTGGTAAGAGTCACTGAAACATACAAGTGCCGATACCTAGATTCACGCTACGATAGGTCTAAAACTACAAACCAGACGGATAAGCTATGTTTTGAAGTTTCGTCTTCGTGAAGGTTTGTCGGACTGCGTTAGCTGTCAATCTAGGTGACAAGTGAACTGAAACTGGATATAAGAGCCACGAAAAATTTTCCGCCTAAATAACGGACCAGATAGTCATCCCTTAAGACTTCCTTTCCTATAAGGGGAAAGAAATTAAATCGCTTGGATTAGGGGAGTTCAGGTCAAACGTGTCCCATCATATAGGGCGGAAGGATATCCGTGAATACACTTAGTGAAGATGTCATTACTCAAAGTTAAATTTTTAGTGAATGTTCCTCATATCCCCCTGAAACTTTACACATATAATTCAGGATAGTCGAGTCAAAGAGTGAAGTGGGGGACGGTTGCTATCTCCTCTTCAAGCGAGCATTAGATCGCTCGGACAGGAGTAGGGCCGTTCTCCAGTTGACTCCCCAATGCAACTTCCCTATGTACCTAGATGGTCGTACACAATTTACTATAACCTCTTAGAATGGGATGAAAACAGATAAATTGGTTATCTACTTTTATCAGATATATCGTTACTCTTCATTATGACATTCACTTAAAACTCAAAAGAAAATATCGTCGCACACATAGTTCATTATTCAGAAGGTGTTTAATCCCCTGACTCTGTCGGAGAGTAAAAGTGTTTGATCGACAAATTCCTTCTTATTGAAGCCAAAAAAAAAAATAACAAACAACAATAAAACTGTACCATTATCTCCTATTCTGCTACCTACCACATCTCCACGAGTCTATCAAATGCTCAGCTAAATCCGAAAAGAATGAATGACTCGGAGGAATAGGGTACTGTCGCTCTACTGCGGCTACAGGTTCTAACAATTGCTTCAGCTGGCTCAGTCAACAGGGAAGTGAGTCTATGCTGCAGAAGCGGACAGTGGGTTTACATATTATCGAACCTGGAATCTTGATCTTGGACGACTCAAATATTTTAAAAGCTAAGCTGAAAAGCTAAGGGCCGGAGGGGTAATTCAAAAAAAAAGGGAAGAAAGAATATTAAACATTATTGGAGAAGACAGTTATTATCACTGCTGTTCGGACAAGATGATATTAGTCCACACGGATTATCTAACCCAAGACCCTACCATACGTTCCTTCACATCCGTTGAATTTTCAGGAACCCTTTTTGAGACGGGAGAAACTGGTGTAGTGTTTCCCCCTTCGATGCCTAACTTCCCGACCAGGAATTGTTAAAGAAGACTGTTACCTTCCTCAACAACTCTCCCTTCGACATACCTATTGGCATTATTCTTATACAGATATGTCCCTCGAAAGTGCAGGAAAATTCTTTATAACCATGCGTTAAAGCATTTTATAGACAAAGAGACAACTATGTGAAGAACGACTCCACTATGTTGCTATCGAAGATGTTGTTGTTACATATGTTATCTTCATAACTGTTGTTGTTGTTGTGTGTGATGAAGATGTGGTCTTCAGCCAGAAAACCTTTCCCGGAATAGCGTGCATGACGCCAGCCACGACTCCCATCCTCACGGTTCTTACACCTCCATATTACCTAAAATGTCTATGAATTGAAAAGAAGAATCGACTTCCCTATGCATAGAAATTATTCATATACACCAAAAGAAACTAAAAACGAAGAAAAATCATCATCTCGATTTAAATCCTTATACAAGTTTTTATTTCTTATAACTTACTAACTAACAGTGTTCGTTTTTCAAAACTAACTCTAAACTTATTTTTAAATTTCTGAAGTATCTAAAAACTTCTCAAAACAAAAATCCATAATAATTACAAATGACTTAATTGACTTTAAATTATAACCTTGAAATTATCTGTATCTAATCTCAAATACAAGATATGAATGAATTTAATCAAAAGATTTCCAAAGTGAATCAAAAAAAAACTATTCATAAAAATAATGAAATGTTCGAATTTAAACAGACTGACATACGTTTGATGAACTAATCAAAAAAAAAACTGCAATGTTCGGAAACTCTATCAAATTTATCCTCGAAGGTAATAGGCATTTGAAAATTTTAATATGTGTCCACAATGACCTTGAGGATCTCATATGATTATCAACAAATCGAAAGTATTTTATCGCTTAAAATTCCAAAACAAATTCCGAGAAAAAATTTTTAATTCAAAAAAAAAAAATATAAATCTTGTACAGGTTTTCTTTAAATTGTTGAGGTAGGAAGTTATTCACCTCCCCTCCTTCGCGAAATAAAAGAATATTGCGGTCAATATCCTTGGAACCTACTAAAATTTACAATTATTTACAAACGTTTCGAAATTGAACTAAAATTCTGTTGGATTTCTGTAACGGCGGCTTAACTCTGCTATGTAAAAACATGCCAGTTAAGGAAGACGCAATCTAAGGCCTCAAATCCAATAGAAATGTTCTTATCCCGACTGATTAACCGGAATCAGTAACAAGCTTCTCTAACACCAACAAAAAAAAACTTTTAACAAAAATGGTTTCGTTAACATACCACGATACAAATTTTCGGAATAATCTCTCACGTAAGAAAATTCAACAAGCAATGCAACCGAAAAATTTATAAAACAAATCATCAAAGACTACAAGTCTGATTCAATAGATTTTAAATCCCACCAATACAAATAAGGACCTCAACGAATTTCACCAAAATCTTGGAGATTCGGAGTAAAACAATATAAAATTTCGAAAATTTAAATGAAATTGTGTTATAAAAAAGTAAAAATTTTAAAAAAATTATGATTTAAATATAGTTTTATGTAAATATAGTAAATATAGTTAATATAGATAATATAGTTAATAATATAATCAAGGGTTCGACGTTGAAGGGGTGCACCTCGTCGCAGATCGACCAGACTAATTCTGATTAGAATGTTTTCGGACTTTTAAAATTTTATACCAAAAAAATTTGATCATTATATCCTTATCAGTTTTCTGAGATAAATATCAATGTCTCAGATTGATTGTCAAATAACTATCTTTAAGCATTAACGGACGATCTCAATTTACACGAATATTATCGTTTGAACAAAAACTTTTCCTTCATCTGATTTTGTTCTAAGGACTGTATTTTATCTTCGGACAACAAGTAGGTACACCAAAACTGTATACCAAGATATATACGTTATATTATTATTTGAATCTAGGCCACTTATTTCACCTTGGATGAGGTTCTTACGTATTGCGGTTTTTCTTCACAAATTGTAAAATAGAAAGCTAACTATGGTTATTGAATTTACGAAATATTTATCCAAAACGGATTTATTTCGGCACATGAACCGTTTTTCCAAACTATTTAAGTTCCTTTTTTTTTTTTTTTATCTTTAAGTGACTTTAAATTTTTACCTATACTACGTAGGTATCAATTTGCTATGCAAATTCAATGAGCTCAAGATAATGATTTATCGCAAAAAGTTTAAAATTTGACGCTGAAGTGTTTATCGGACAAATTGAAATTAGACTTAAGTATGGTCTTATGTACATCCAAAAAGAAATAATTTTCGCACTTATTGCACCAATTATGAAACTTATAAAATTTAATTTTTTTATGTTTTGGGAATCTTATAAAAGAAAAGACTACAGATCATAAACTAATGAAAGATGTATACTTATATAAGTTTTTTCCTTTTTCTTAAATAAATTATTTGAATTCACATACCCTATAAATGTGGATATACATATTTAATTCGTAGAGGTACTTAAATTTTTTTGACGGAGTCCCACGTTGAACGATGTCGTTAGCCGCATAACCACACTGTTTTTAGATGACTCTATGTTTCGCTGTATGACGTCTATGATTCCCTCGATGTATTTCCTCATGACTTTTACTGGGAGATGGAATTTGATTTCTCCAATTGATATGGAATCTGATGACGTTTTTGATTTTGTATGGACAAAATTATTTGTCCCCTGATTCAAAAAGCCAGGCAGGCTAGTATTAGCAAGTGTGGCAGTATTTCCTTCGATGTGGTGGGTTGTTGGAATGGGCAATTTTTCCTTGACGATAGCCTCATTACCAATTTGCGTCACCATTTGTGTTTGCTGCCACACTTTTTCCCACTGACTGCCTGTGTTAAAAGAAAAAGTATTAGTACATTTTGTAATGATTAGATATTATAATCTGAAATAAAATTTGCATATTCTACTCGGTCAAAGAAAAAAAATGGTTTTCACATGTTAAGAGCATATTGAATATGGTTTTTATGTAAAAGCATGGATTTGTTTTAACTAATTACCTACGCAATTGTATCTCATGTCTACCTATGACATGAAATTTATCTTTTTGCTTCTTTTCTTCGTATGTATATGTCTACATACATAACGTACACCTTCTTGGAGTACCGTCACTACTGACGCTTAGGTATTTTAATAAAAAAAAACTCATTTATTACCTGGCTTATCCAAAATTTTAATCCTGCTGTTATCCTATAGGAACTGCGTTTTCTAATGGGAATGATTCCACGATTGAATTTCTGTTCTTTTATCTTGGTGTCTTATGGACACGTTTGCCAATCCGCCAGATTTTTGTCACGTTTTTGGTGGAATTGGTTTGGGGTTATATGTCTTTTTGCTTGGATAACCACTGAGCAAAAATTCCGCGGGATCACCCCGTCAATTTGGACTACGTTTTGGGTCCACTGTAGACTACAATTTATTTGTACGATTCGTGTTTCATGCAAACATGAAAAAAAATATATGAAAATTGTTATTGACGATTGCTTTGTCGTTTTGGACATTTGTTGTATTTTAATAATACAGAATTTTTGGGTACTTTCTCGTTTTCTATGTCTTATTATAAAATTTTTCTTACCTGGGGTGGTTTCTGGAATTTTCTTCAATGGCTGTTCGGTTTTCCACTTTTTAATCTGACTTTTACTTCGCAATCTTCAATAATTTTTCTTTATTTATATGTTTTTCAGCTTCTTTAATCTTTGAACTTTATTTTTACTTAGGTCTTATTGGTCTGCCTTTTTCCGTGGTGGAATTTAAAAAGAATTTATAAAAGAAGATTTTCACTTACGTCGGTTCGGTTTGCCAGTTAGATCTCATTTTCGAAATCTGTTTCCTTACGAAACTTTTATCCCTCGTTAAGTATGAACATGGTTGTGGTTAGGAAAATTTTCGTTTACTCTTGATTCTAGTACTGAGCCTTTTACTTTGTTGACTCATACCTGTTTACATTAGGAGTCACGTGAAGTGTACGAAATGACTTTATATTTATTTATTTATATCTTTTCCAACTAAAAGAGTAAGTATTATCGCTTAGGTTTCTGAAGGTAAGTGTGTTATTTTATTCAATGATTTATATTTGGCTTGTTTAATCAAGAAATTTTTTGCAACTAATTTCATTCACTTTTCTTTTCTTGTTGTTAATATCTTTACGGATGACTGGTTGAAATTACGGTAAGTATTTTAAGAAGTATCTTGTTCCGAAAAGTAAGTATTAAAAAAAATTATTTCAAACTGGAGTTTTTTCTGTCTGTCAATAAAATTTTTCGGTTTATCTTGACGTTCTTTAAACTTTGGTTGTAGTCAAAATTCAAGTTTTGGGTAAGTACTAGATTTCATGAATTGTTTGTTTGCTAGCTATTTTATTCTATCTAAATTAAGATTTTCCCGAACAGAACTATTCTTGAACTCGTACTTCGACTAGTACCCTTCAGACTGGAAGTAAAAAATATTATTTATTTTCTCTTTACCATTTCAACTTTATTTCTGATTGAACTAACTCGTCTTTCTACTTCCATAGATTCATCTCTTACCTTCAATTGATGATATTTTCGATGAAAATACACACACTATGGATCATTTATTTGACTATCCGACCAAAAATGTTAAAAATAAAACTCTTTATTTTACTTTCTGACTATTAATTTAGCTTCGTTTCTCCATCTATTTATATTTTAATATAGCTCTTTACATATAAAAAAGAATTTTTCCAGACCTTAGCACTCATGCAAATCTTACCACGTCCGTGGGGACGAATCGATTTTTAGTCCATTATTACATAGTACTTTCTTGGTGGAATAACTTATATTCTTGTCCGCCATTTCATTTGGTTCTGGTTTAGGATATTATTCAAATTTCTTACCATGGGCGCCTCTGTACAAGTTGAGTTCACTTACTACACTTGGTTTATCCAAGTTTGGCACCATTGTTACTAGTTTGAGAGACACACCGCTTTCCTTGTGGATGGACATTTTTATTTCTTGTACTTATATTCCGGTAGTGGTAGTGACGGATATACCAGTATGGTTTGTATTTCTACTAACTTCCACCAGAATTGTCTTAGCTAATTAGAATTTTATTCTGTCACCTTTTTAAGTCGGTAACTCAGATTCGGAGTTGATTGAATAAAACAAAAAAAAAGAAATTTTTAAATTGGTCTGATGTTAAAACGAAATTAATATGTTTATACGGCTGTATGTATGTTGCCTACTGTCGAGGTAGGTGAGGTAGATTTTCCTACATATGTAGGGAATAATATGATGCCAGTGAGGACCATTTTAATGTTTTCATTTTACTTAAGCAAATTTCAGATAATTGGGTATGCGTTTGTGATTATTATTAAAATCCACTACGTTGTAATGGAATGTACCTATATATAATATCAATTACTCCAATCTTTATTATACTTGTATACTTGTATGGTATTATCAGAGTGTTTTCAACATTGTTCAAAATGTTTTGAGTATAATAAATTGATAAATTGTTGGAACGAAAAAACTCCTTTCAGTATGTTGAAACAAAATAAATATTAAAAACAAGAATTTTGTGTGACAAGAGAAGATTTATTTTCGAAAAGGAATAATTAAAATACTCAGAGGTTTATTCTCAGGTCCCATTCCATTTCACTAAGAATATAGATACGAACACTGAGCGAGATTATCTTAAATTTTGAGTTTGCAGCAATAAAAAAAAAAAAGAGTTACTGGGAGTTATTTTAGTCCTTGTTTATGTTTTGTTACTGTAGCAATTGTATAGCAGTTGTCTAACTAATTCTATAAATGACAATCCTATTTATGTTTTGCAATAAAAAACAAATAAAATGTAGTGTTTATTGTAGCGAAAATATGACATAATTTTCTTCTTAAATCTATATTGCACAATTTACAGAGATTGGTATATAAACTACCTTACTGCTGCCAAGTGAATTTTTTTTTTACAAATGGTGTTTATTGAGTACATGGTTTGAAGGAAAAGCTACTTTTAAAAACCTTAATTCGAGAAAAAAAATATGTATCTAGATGATTTGTACAAGTAATTGGTATGGGTAATATTGCTTTATAAGTTTATAAGAGAAGGATTGGGGTTTCCAGACAATGAATTCATAAAAAAAACTTTACATCGTATAATATAGTATAGTATGGTACGATGGTTTATAGATCGTGGTCGTCGTTGTGGTCAACGGTGAATAGAGCATTGAAAATCATTGGAATCATGGCAGCATGGGCACAGGAAGTATACCTACCTTCTTTTCGCATTCCAACAGGTACATCAAAGAAAGTTCAGCTTAGATCTCTATATAGCAACAGCCAACGAGTGGTTCTAGAAGAGTATCCATTACAATGGTGACGTAAGCGCAGCATAGCAATAACGACACAATAATAATGCAACAACCACAACATATCAATACTCCCATCACCAGCCACCAACCGGAAACGCCTACATCACAACCACTGCTTATCCTTTTTACCCACCGTCAACCACTGTCCACTTGTGTGTAACTTCTCTTTCCGGGTTAGGTCATGAAGCTATATTCTCTATCCTGGGTGGCACTTTATCTAAGGATACTTTTTTTTTTGAAACTGGGTCCTTTTTTTCTATCGTATCCGGTTTATGATTATTGTATTTTACATATGTGCGTATTTTTTCAATCCCCTACAATTGTCAACCGATAAACCCACACAACATTGTTCATCCTTTAATAGGAATTTTAGCGGTGCGTTATGGGATTTCTAAATTGACATTGTAGATTAGCGCAAAAGCTATAGAATTATTATTGGATGGCTTGGACCGGACGATGCAATTAGGCGGTTTCTTGATTCAGTATAAAGTCGTTTAAATGTGCCACCACCATTTGTGGCACCAAAACCGTCTCTTTGTCGTTTACTTATTGGAAGCACACACAAAAGCAGTGACGAGAGTGTGCATTCCGTGCAAGATTGGCTGGGAAAAATACTTATCCGCATTTTGTATTATTTGGTTCTACTTTTCTTTGTGGTAAGAATTTATTTTTGGGTTTTTGTGTTGATTTCAGAAATTGTTTAGCCAAGGAATTTTTCGTCAAACCCTTCAAGGAGTGAACACTTATTTTTTTTTTTAATATCTGCCTTCAATTTTTTAACGATTTTGAAAGAAGAAATAATTTGCTCCCTTTTTTTTTATTTTGTCTTGCTTTATGGTTTTAATTAATTTAAATGTAAATTTTTTTCTTGTATCATGAAACTTGCTTGCGTTGATTAATGGTTGCAGGATATTTTTCTTTTTCTTTTGTTTTTTGTGTTGAAGTGAAGTTTTTCAAATTTTTTTTTCTCAAAGACTCTATCTATGAGTAATATAATTTCTATCTGTGAAGTTTTATTTTTAATAGCAATCGTTGCATTTATTTATAAAAAAAAGAAAACTATCTTCTAATGTTTGGGTCTCATTTAAGTTTTGTTCAATAAATAACAAAAACTTTAGGGCTTTAGCTGTTCCAAGGCAAATTTAAAATATATGCAAGCATGAGATATCAGTTTAATTGAAGTGAAACTAGTTATGACTTTAAAAATAATTTCAACAGCATGCCTTAAGGAACTATAATTCTTATAAACTAAGGTTACACCAGTTTGGTGCGTATGGCAAAACTTATGCAATATGCAACTCTGTCGAATTTTCACATGAGACCTACTTTTGCATCAGCCTGACATATTTCCTAGAGCAGTTCTTTTGCTTCAGATTGAGATCCAAGATAAAAGTCTTCTATGACTGCATAAGTTCTAAGTCAATCTACAACGAAGTAAGTTTTTTTCTAAAAAAGTGCAGGAATGTTCTTTTGCTTTAAGCCTGTACGACTTATATTTGGTCCTTCGCGAACGACCTTTTTAAAAAGAAACACGAAAAGTATATTTGAACAAAAACGGAAGAACTTCTTTATTTGATTGCTTACTCTTAACTGAATTGATTGTACATTTTATTATTTTAATTCTATTACTTTATTTGCTGTCTCAGCATATTTTATTTACTGCATTTTTATTTAGGTGATGATTTCACAATTGACGGAAAGTCTTAAATTACAAGAAAATATAAATGCGCGTGTAAAGGTTAATGGTCTTTGCTTCCCGTAGGAATTGCAAAGACATACAATTATTATTTAGCAATTGAAAATATAGAACTATGTGGGTTAGTAGGTATCGAATACGTAACCTCTCCCCCCTTTAAATTAAAATTCTCCTGAATTTTTGGAGTTACTTTACAATTTTCTTCTATATTTTTTGTATATTTTTCTTTCATATTTTTAACCGAAATAATAAGTGTTTTGTGTCTTTTCAAAATTTTGAAGATTAAGCAAATTAATATAAATGAAATTATTATAGTTGTTGAACATATTGCATATTGTACATTTTTATGAAGTTTTAGCAATTTTATTGGTTTTAGGTTAACAAAGTTTTTAAGAATAATATCTTCAAAGCTCAATTCTTTTGTAAAATTGTAATTTTCGGTTTCATCATAGTAAAATCTTTCAATAAAATACATATTGTTATTAGATAATGTTTCATTAAATATATAAATGCTACAGTTATTAATTGTTATAAGGAAATTTCCTTCAAGTACAACATTTCTATCATCACATTTGTTTACAATTTTATCATTTTTAAAATTTTTACATAATATTGTGCTATCATCTATTTTTTTTATTTCAGTTACATGGTTTTCTTTCAAAGTACAGTTTTTGTTGATTATGCAGTTATTTACAATAGTTAGATCTTTTTTATATTGGATATCATTCTTATAATGGAACATTGTTTTATTAATTTCTATGAAGAAAAATTCTTCAAGTTGAATTTCTAAATTTAACTTATTTGGTATAGGAGTCAAAAATTTCAAATCTACTTCTACGTAATTATTAGGGATTTTTATAGCTAAGACTAACGTTTCACTGTCATATTTAAGGGCTCCTACTTTAATATTTTTTAATTTTAAAAAGTCAATTTGTGTCTCTACAATTTCTGTGGTTGTCAATAAGCTAGGGTGTATCAGTCCATGTTTGGCTAACGCAATGTTATCTATTATTTGATTTAATTTATCTTCTAACATGTTAAGCTTCAAAATTTGATCTAGTTTAATTTGTTTGAGCATGTATCTTTTTTCGTGCTCTGTTAGTTCTGAAAACGTTTTTGTCAGTTCTATCCTGTCAGTTTCTATTATGTTTTTAAGGTGTGTAATGCTTTCATTAAAATTTTGATTTATTTCTATCTGTTTGTTAATTGTGTCGACTGTAATTTTACTGTTCGTTTCTACTAAGTTAATGTGTTCTGTTATGTCTTTCCTGTCGTCATCGTCCATTGTCCCAAAAAGGAAGTTACTAGCTTTTCCTACAATATTAACTAATCCCCTTTTTTGTCTCAAGTTTTTCTTTGGCTCTATCGATTGAAGTTTAGCTTTTAATGTTTCAATTTGTTTTCTTATAATTGGGTCGTTATATAATTTTAAATTTTGAATATTTTTCTCCATTGTTCCAATTGTAAGTTTTAGGTCCTTAGTGTTAATAATGTGAAGGATTGTTTTTGTGTCCTCAATAATTTCAGTTTGTCCCATGTTTATGATAGAATATCCATTTTCTGTCGTTATTTTGTCAATTGTCAGAGTGGCTGGTATTGGTGTTACTAGTGTTGTTAGTACGTACGCTAAGATTGTCACCTGCAAGTAAACGAGGTCGTTTTAAATTTATTGGATGTTCTCCTTCTAACTGCTTAATTCTATATCTTGGTTGGTTTTTATAATATCTTCTTTTGTAATTTTTCACGGGCGCTACCTGTCTATTTTCATTATAGTCTTCGCGATTTTGGTTTAATTTTTCTGTTCTTTTTTCTTTTTCTTCCTGAATACGCTTTTTTAGAGTAGCTGTGTCCCCAAACATAGCTTCTTCTGGTGACATCTTAGTAGTTGAGTGATATCTATTGTTATAATTGCTAACTGCTCTATGTACTTTCTGAAGGAGTGTTATATCTAAGTTTCTCATTGTAACTAACTTCTCTTGGAGTGTGGAATGAAATCGTTCAATATCACTATTACCTGTATGGGTGTTAGGTTTGGTAAGATGGAGGTTAATTTGTTGTTCGTTAAAAAATTCCTTGACATTTTCAGAGTTAAACTCGTTGTCGGCAATTATTTTGCTAGGTTTACCGAATTTAGAGAAGTGTTCCTCTAATGTTTCAATTTTTTTCGTCCAATTTCGGTTTGGTAAATAATAAGCGTATGCCTTCTTTGTTAGTTTGTCTATAAGAGTTAGAAATGGGTGCTTCAAAAAATAATAAATATCCATATGTAACATTTCATTAGGTCTATTGGGCGTTTCACTTACTTCGTATTTTTTCTTTATGGGTTTTCTTTCGTATTTAGTTTCAAGACATGATTTACAATTGTTTATAATTTTTGTGATTTCTTTAACTATTTTCGGATAATAAATTTTATTTTTTAGACTATGATATGTTTCGATTATTCCGCTATGGAGACTTTCTTGAATGTGATATAGTGATATCTGCTTCTGCACTTCTTCTAAACTATCTATTTCTTTTGCCCTCAAAGTAGCTTTTACAAATCTTATTTTATTATCATGACCAAAAAGTTCTATCAATAGCTTTTGCATTTTGTTGTATTCGTGGTATGACAAATCTGTATAAATTCCTGTGATTCCCGGTTTTATGAATCTACGTAAAGCATCTATCCAGTATTCCTTTTCCCTTGTCATATCAATATAAATAATTCTTCTTTTATGAACAATCTCTATCTCTTTATCTGCACTATTTGCTAATATTAGTTGCGTCTTGTATTTATTGACTATCGTTTCTAATATGGGTATGTGATCACGTTGTTCCTCTTGACCTGAGTGTCTCGTTTCGTTGTCTGAAACATCGTTAACTGACTGATTATCAACACTATTATTTTTGCTCTCATCTTTCTCTGGAATTCTACTTAGAAAATCTGCTATGTTATTTAATTTGCCTTTCAGATATTCGATCTCATACTGATATTCTTGTAAAATTAATAACCATCGTTGTGTTCTCTGACTGAATTCCTTTCCTGAGTATTTTTTATTTAGATATTTAATGGGTAGATGGTCTGTAACGATTTTAAACCTCCGACCCCACAAATAAGGTCTATAATAGGTGACAGCCCAAATGATTGCCAAAAATTCTTTGTCGGTGGCAGAGTAATTTTTTTCGTGTTCATTTAATGACCTTGAAGCATAACATACTGGTTGACCTTCTTGCATAAGAACGGCGCCAATTGCGTAATTGCTAGCATCAGTAAATACCGTAAACGTTTTTTCAAAGTCAGGGAATTTGAGAATTGGATGTTTTATAATATTTCGTTTAAGTGTTTCAAAGGATTGTATGTATTCCGGATCATTAATATTAATTTTCATACCTTTTTTTAAGTATTTTATCATAGGGTATGCTATCTTAGAGTAATCTTTTACAAATTTTCTGTAATAGCCAGTGGTCCCAAGGAATCCCTTAATTTGTTTGTCCGTTTTAGGCAGTGGGTACTCTTCGATACACTTGATCTTGTTTGGGTTTGGTTTCATGCCTTCTGCAGTCAGAATGTGACCCAGAAATTCTGTATTCTTCTTCATAAAGGAGCATTTATCGAATTGAATTTTCAAATTGTGTTCGGCTAATTTTTTAAAAATTAATGTCAAAGAGTGTAAATGTTCTTTCAGAGTTGTGGAAAAAATTAAAATGTCATCTAAATAGACGACACAGATTTTATTAATAAAATCTCTGAGTATCTCATTCATCAACCTCTGAAAGGTTGCGGGTGCGTTTTTTAGCCCGAAGGGCATTCTAACGTATTCGTAGAGGCCGTTGGGTGTTATGAAGGCTGTTTTATGGATATCGGCTGGATGCACCTTAATTTGGTGGTAGCCTTTTGCGAGATCTATTGACGAGAAATATTGGGCCCTGCCTAATTTATCTAATATACTCTCTATATTCGGTAGAGGGTATTTATCATCAATAGTTATTTCATTAAGTCGTCTGTAATCGACACAGATCCTAAATTTTTGCTGCCCTAAGCTATCTTTCTTTTTCTCTACTACAACTATTGGTGAAGCGTATCTGCTATTAGATTTTCTTATAATACCTTGAGATTCCATCTCTTGAATTTGCCGTCTGACTTCCGTTTCGTGCTTTGGAGGCAATCTATATAATTTGGAGTGAATTGACTCATCCTTTGTTTTAATTTCATGCATAATTGAATTTGTATTTGTTAATTGATCTCCATCCCGGTATATTAAATTTCTAAATCTATCTAAAAGGTTTTTCGTACCTTGCTTTTCTTCTTCATTCAGATGGCTTAAGTCAACTTCTTTTCCCTCCCCGATGAGTTCGAAACAATCAAGAGTTGTCACGTCTTCTTCGGAGTATAGCGGAATCCTTGAGTTATTTTTCAATATTAAAATTTTGCTACCAAAATCAAGAGTTTTAGTAATTTTATTTAAAATATCCATTCCTATAAGAATGTCATAAGGTTTGTTCCCTAAGTCTCTCTTATACCATCTGGTCATGACTTCTGAGTCATAATTAAATTCTAATGGTGTCTTTGTTATGATTCTATCCACTATCTCAATTGTTATATTATTTATTGTCTGAAGTCTCATTTTTTTTCTATTATATAATTTAAATTGGCTACAATCTACAGAACTAGAGTTTATTATACTCATGGTTGACCCCGTGTCAATGAGCGCTTTGTATTTTTTTCCATCGATTGTAATTTCTATAAAAATCTTGTTCCCGAGGCCTGGTTTAGAAAAAACTCGGTTTCAACGTTATGGATTTCTTCGTCATTAAAATCAGTTTGTTCTGTTTGATTAACTGACATTGGTGCAGGATACTGCGCCGCGTTTCTCATTTGCCCTGAGGGATTAAATACAGGTTGCGTATTATTCTGTCTGAAATTGTTGTTATTTCGAAATTGTCCTGATTGTTGAAATTGGTTTTGGGGTTGAAAATTATTTTGGGGATCGTTGGTTTGTTGTCTAGGTGGATATCTTGAATTGTTGAACCGTCCCGATGAATTGGAGTTATAGTGAGAATTGTTTTGCCTAAAAGGGTTATAATTGCCTGATCCGTTCCGTCTGGACGGGTTGTAATTATTTTGGTAATTATTCTGTCTAAATGGATTTTTAAATTGATTTGAATTATTCTGTTGTCTGGAAAAATTATTCTGATCAAATTGATTATGTTGTCTGTTCATTCTGAAGTCAGTCTGTAGGTTCCCTTCGTCGTAGCCTACGTAGGTATAAACAATATCTTTTATTTTGTGTATGTCAAAAATGTCCCTTATGTCCCTAGATAAATTCCCTATAGCTACCTGTTTAATTTTATTATTTATAAGTGAATAAAAGTTGGATTTCACATCCTCTGAATTGTTTTCATATGTTGCAAATGTATTTACTTCATTAATTAGGAATTCAATTTTATTGCTTAAATCTAATATGGAACTTACTCTCAGATAAGTTATTTTGTTGGCTATTTCCTTATAGCTTATCGTTGGGCGAAAATGTTGTTTCAAGAGAGTCCTAGCCGCCTCCCACGTTGTTGTTGGATTGTGGATTAGCAGCTCCTTGGCCCTTCCAGTCACTTTCACATTGAAAATCGCCTGCCACAATTCGCCTCTATCCGGAGCTCTCGTGCCATTTATGTGATTTTCCACCACGTTTAAAAACTGAGTCAGTTTCTGACTTTCACCTTCGAATTCCGGAATATACGATATTTCTTTTAATATTCTGACAGTGCGACTCTGTTCTTGAGGTCGTACTGCCAAGGCTTCAATTGCCTCCACTAACCGTTGAATTGAATCTGGCTCCATTTCCGGTATGTTTGGCCAAAATTTAACTGTTTTATCTTTTTTCTTAATTTTGTTATTTTTTTTTTCAACACCCGGTTCACTTTGGGATTCCAAATTCACTTTTGTTTTGAGTTAAGAGCGTTTAACAAACATTCACTTTCTTTTCACTTTCTTTTTACTTCCGTTTTATGTGACTGAAAATTTAACTTTTCAATTACTGTCGTATCTTTAATCTTTACCACGTCGTTCGCTTCGTTCCTTTTAAACCGACAACTTTACTTCTCGATTTTAAAACTTTCACTGAAAATTTTTTTTTCAATGGTTCAATATTTTTTCGTTTTGTATACAAAAAAAAAAAAATTTTTCGTTAATGAAAACTTCACTTTTCACTAATTGTTCACTATTTTTATCGTTTTGCATACAAAAAAATTTTTCTCAATGAAAACTTAACTTTTCACTAATTGTTCACTATTTTTTTTTTTTTTTTTGTTTTGCGTACAAAAAAAATTTTTCGTTAATGAAAACTTCACTTTTCACTAATTGTTCAATATTTTTATCGTTTTGCGAACGATTCGTTCTCTTATGGATTGTTAACGTCTTATAACAATCCTTCCGACTGCGCCACTTATATTTGGTCCTTCGCGAACGACCTTTTTAAAAAGAAACACGAAAAGTATATTTGAACAAAAACGGAAGAACTTCTTTATTTGATTGCTTACTCTTAACTGAATTGATTGTACATTTTATTATTTTAATTCTATTACTTTATTTGCTGTCTCAGCATATTTTATTTACTGCATTTTTATTTAGGTGATGATTTCACAATTGACGGAAAGTCTTAAATTACAAGAAAATATAAATGCGCGTGTAAAGGTTAATGGTCTTTGCTTCCCGTAGGAATTGCAAAGACATACAATTATTATTTAGCAATTGAAAATATAGAACTATGTGGGTTAGTAGGTATCGAATACGTAACCTACGCAGCTGACGTAAAACAAAAATCTCCCACAAAAATGATACAGCGAAATCATAAACGAAATTTTCCGTTCTTCTTTACGTTTTAAAATGTTTTTTTTTACAAATGATGAAACTCTACATAAAAGATTGATCGATACCGTTCTTATAAGATTTTTGGAGACGAAGGAAAATTTCGTTTCACTTCAGCTGCATACTAAGCTTTAGAGGAAAATTTTCTTTCACTTAACTGCTTCATCTAATAATCTGCTTTGGGGTAAGTCAATTTGACTTTGGCAAATGTCGGCAAGTCTACCGGCTTTAGGGAAGTATGTATGTTATAATCGGGTCTTTTTTAAAACCTTTTTATAGTTTTTTAGGGCTGACCCACTTCTGATGTTGAAGACTATGAATCTGTTTTCAAGTTTTTTTATTATTACAAATAACAACTGTTTTCTCTTACAGATATCTTAGAATTAATTTATTTAATTGACATTTCGATAATTTTTTTTTGTGCTTTGAAAAATAAAAATTGATTAACAATAAGTAAACAAGTTAAAAGCGAAAAGGTAATAATAGGTACATAATATGAATAATTATTATCTACAATATATCTACAATGAAGTTTTCAATGAAAAACCACATAAATCCTTTCAAGCATCGCTCTTTCAATATTATTTTAGTATTTTACGAGGACAGTCAAGAATGGATTTAGACGAGGCGATGCGCTGTGATGTGACTTCTTTAAAATCATCCTTGAAATAATAATGCAAAATTCTCACGATAACACCAGATGCACAATCTTTCAAACTTTAATGAAAAATAAAAATCTATTCATAGTATTCATAGTAACAAAACAATTCTTTCCTATATCTGTCTACTCCTCTTAACAACTGTCGTGCAACACCTGTTGCATTCAAAAGACAAAGTACCTTAAGGACACATGGTTAAAAAAAAGTCCGTACAATTACTCGCGTACGCCGACGATATTGACATAATGGGAAGAACGAAGCATGATGACAGTGGTACTTTCGTGAATATTAAGAAGGAAGCCAAGAAGATGGGTTTAACGGTGAATCAAGACAAGATGAAATAATATACCTATGCTGTCAACAAGAAAGAACACACAATACCGACGACGTCTACGACAAAACGTCACCATAGATAACTATAACTTTGAGGTCGTAAAAGACTTTGTGTATCTAGGCTCCCCTATCAACTCAGTCAATAACACCAGTGCTGAGATTCAACGAAGAATTACTCTTGCCAATCGCTGTTTCTTTGGGCTAAGAAGGCCCTCTCTTGAGCAAATAAAGTGTCCCTGTATAAAACACTTATCATCCCGGTCCTTATTTATTAAGCATGGACATTACTAAAAGTGGATGAAACTGCTTTAGGCTGCTTTGAAAGAAAAATTCTCCGTGTGATTTTTGTTCCTATCTGCGTAAATGGGAAATGGAGAAGAAGATATTATAACAACGAACTGTACGGGCTCTACAGCGACTCTGATCTTGTCACAAAAGTGAAAAGACAAGGACTAAGATGGCTAGGTTATATAGAGCGAATGGAAAACAATGCTCCGGCCTTTGAATCCAACCCAGTATATAGGAGAAAAGCGGAGCAGGTGTCGCACGCAAGTGGAAGAGGACTTCAACCAACTTGGCATGCGAAACTGGAGGCAGCTAGCTAGAAACCGAGCCGCCTAGAAGAAGCTTGTTGGTTGAGGCCCTAGTCCAGTCCCGACTGATGAAGCGCCACCTCTAGTAAGTAAGTAAGTATTCGAGGACTTTACGCACTGTTTTAGATTGGAGAAGAATTATTTGTAATGGGAAGCAGCTGTTAAAGCTGTTACAATTTCCTATTTAAACTTTGTTGCTAATTTGATTCCACAACTAAATACGTCGATACAATCGGATCCCACATTGGGCACCGTTGTTGCGAGCTGGGATTTCAAGGGGGAATTGTTTGGTATAGTCGAGTACATTGGCCGAACAACGACCATCATGCTAGAACTATAAAGCAAACTTACTTCCATGCCTTAAAAACATGAGCGATCGATCAAAGAAAAAACATAAGGGAGGTAGTTAGAGAAGGTAGACTAGATATCGAGTTGGCTGAAGGGCAATTTTAATGAAGGTCAAGGGAAACTCGACATTCCAAGGGGTTTGTCACAAATGAAATCACCTGACCACTTCTACTTGTAATCATTTGAAATCACGTTGAAATCAGGTGCAATCACTATTTCAAGTGATGAAATAAAAAAAATGGTGGTTATCGATTTCAAATGATTTCTTACAATCATTACAAATATTTGAAATCACTTTAAGTTTTTTTTTGCAATCATGAAATCAAAAATTCCATGATGAAATCACGAATTGGAATCATAATGTAATCACTTGAATTAATTGGCAATCATTTAAAATCAGTAAATTTATTTGAAATCAATGCAATCACAAAATTTTTAACTCAATTTAAATATTGCTTGAAATCACTTGAAATCACTTGAAATCATATGAAGTCATTTGAAATATTGCAATCATTGAACCACTAAACTGGCAAGTGACAAACTCCTCGATAAAATCCATCGCTATTTTAGACTGCATAGCCAAACTTTGACACTTATTTTTATTTTCTTCAAAAACACCAGGAATAAGTCATCGGGTACCCGTTGGACGTTGCTGCACCTTACTTAGTTTTGTGCAAACTGTTAAACTAATTTTTACAAAACTTTACAGAAAAAAATATTTAATCACTCTCAACCTTCCACATAACTTAGAGCAATAAATAAATAAATATTAAAAAATACCCTTTAGTATGAAATAAAAGTAACGGTTAGATTACATCACATTCGCCTTCAAACACAAATTATAACAGCTTATGCACAGTTTATCCTTTAGGACTACTCACTTTCTAGGTACCTGAAACAATTAAATTTTAAATTTTTTTTCATTGAGATGTAAGCTTGTTGCAAAATATTTTTAATATTATTTTTGCAATATTATATTTCATATAAATATCATTTATGTACCCACATAAATATGTGCTATTTGTCAGTACCCAAAATATCTTTAATGGATCCACCATAACTCCTTCAAGAAAATGCTGCACACATAGTCTACAGCAATACCAAAAGTATGCAATTAATTTCCAAATGCTGCTGTTGAAATATTTGCGAAAATTTTGTTTCTTATGCTGCTGCTGCCGTTGTTTGGTGATGGATCCTTTGCTGTTTGATGTTACTATATGTTCTTGTCGTACAATATCCGTACAAGAATGTTGCTCCTGTTGATGCTTGATTTTGCTTTGCCGCTGCTCCAGATGCAAATGATGGTGTAGTTTTTGTTGTTGTTTTGGTTTTTGGTGGTTGTTCGAGTTATGATTGAAAAAGGTTTGGTACTTGCTACCGTCACCACTTACTTCTTCTTCTTTTCTATTAACCGATGATGATGATAATGATGATGGTAGGTTGTTTAGCACAGAATTATACGAAACAGCTTTATTATAATTTTGCATAGTAAATAATTTAATGTGGCAGCGCTTCTCACGTTCTGAACATAAATAACAATAAAATAATTAGCACTTCCCGTTTTGTACATCAAGGGTGTTCACTATTTTTGGTTTATGTATGTATATTTGTTTGTTGATATTATTAAAGTTAAGCTGATGTAAGTAAAACAATTAGTAGTAAGGATTCAAGGAGAACTAAGGATGTTGCGGCATATGGCTGTAAAAAGGATATGTGGCTTCAAGAACAAAAAATTATGATACTCTTTGTTCAAGGATGTAAGTAACACCAGAATATTCTTGAAGCCACATATATATATGGTAAGTATAGATTCTTTCATGCATTATATATGCCAGCTGATGGAATATTGAATTTTCGTTAAAAGAGGGATGGTGTTACAACGTATTGACGTGTTTTTTTGGGACTTCCTACATTTTTAGTTTAACATGTTGGCATGCGGCCTTACTATAACACCGCAGAAGTGTGTACCACTCGATAACAAGGATTTATATCTATATCTGCGTTCTGATGAGAGTAAGTAATATCTTATTTACGAAAATGAGTATGTAATTGTTTTGATCTAAATAATTACATTAATTTGTATTCGAGATGGAGAATTAGGTTATGTGTTACGAATCCGGTGTGTGTCCTTGACATGTACATAATACGTACCTACATAATTGTTTTTGATATTTGAAATTTTATGCATAATCGTGTTTGATCTTTGACTTGATAAATAGGTAATTTGATTTTATTAAAATATCCAAATAAAGTCAGTGTCTATTTGTGGGAAATATGGATTAAGAGGTTATTGCGAAATATAGTTTTGTACGTTAAGTCGTTGTGTTTTAAAAAAAAAATTAAGAAAAATGAAAATTATGTATGCACTAGACTAGATGATCTTTCTAAGGGTTAACCAATTTACTCGATAACGTCATTCATAACGTATTTCTTTAAAATTTTCAAACTAATCATTAATTTCTATAATGTAGTTCGCAAAGTGGGAACAGAAAAAACGCAACATACCGTTGATGATGGTCGCTTATTATCAATTAATGTGAGGTTCACTCGTGAATGAGTGTTTAGTTTTATTTTGACTACATTGCGATGCAAAAGAAAATTCTTGACCCCAATATACGGAGCCAAAACGTTGATAGGTTTTGAATTTTTTGCTTGAAAATTTATTTTCTCATTTCCCATCAACAAGTGACAAATTCATCAACTATAATACTCCAACACACACACAATCATATTCATACAGTATAATTCTGTATAGATACTTTTCTTTCAAATGTTATACTGCTCGTTCCTACGACCCGCATAACAATATCTTTATTACCTATACGATTCCGACCTTTTACTGAACATCCATTAAAATTGTCATCAATATGAGGGATGTGAGAATTTTCTAGCTTGTGGTAGTGGTAGGTAGGCGGGTGAAATTAGGTGGGGGTGAATGTTTGATTAACAAAAAGAATTTGCAAATTTTCATGGTCTATTGGTTTGGTTGACGAATGAATTATAACTTCACTAGGGATTGTTTTAGTTAATTTGTAATGTTTTGATTAAAGACCACAATTTCAGTGATTATTGCAAATTGTGGTAGTGATTTAATTGATGATAGCATCATCTTACTTATTTTACATATTTAGACAAGTTAAACAATGAATAAATCAATTAATTTCAATGTAAACACGGTCATTAAGCATTAATCGTTGAAAAGAAAAAGCAAGAAGACATTTTCTGTTGATAAGAATCTAAATGATAAATTGGTCAATTAATTATAAGGAATGGGAATTAAAGCGGGTTGGGGTCAAAATCCCGAAATCCAAAAGACCGAAAATCCAAAAGACCGAAAACCCAAAATACAAAAAAAACCAAAGACCGAAAAACCAAAACCGAAAACCCAAAAGACCGAAAACCCAAAAGCCCGAAAAAGTTTTCCCGAAATCTCGAAAAATTATTTAAAATGAAAAAATTGCGCAAATTTTTCATAGGAATCAACATCTGAGCTGCAAATTCAATCACACCAATACAATTTAAGAAAAAGACAAAAACAAATACACCCACAACCATCAATTCGCCCGTGACCACGACTAGATGAAATTATTTCGAAACGTCGGATGAAATTAATGAATAAGATAAGTTGTTTTTTATAAAAAATGTTATACTGTTGCTTTAAAAGTAGTAATAGGTGGTATACTGATTTATAACTTGAAGGCTTGTCCATATAATCATTAAGGCCATCTCAATGGTAATACCAATTTTACTAACAACGTTACCGACATTTATTCCCGCGTATGGCTTTCGGATTCACTGATAGCTGATTTACCTCTAATAGGGCTAATTATTCCTATTTCAACCAACACTATTTTAAACTTTGAACATAATTCTAATATCCGTTTACATGTCCGAAGTAAGTCTTATTTTGGATTCAAATCATGTACAATTTGTATAACCTGATTTTACCGAAACTAAAAAAAACATTGCCATTTAGATCGTTTCCCTTACATAAAATGATAAAATGCCATCAAACACACAATCAACATGTATTTCATGGACATATAAAGTTGTTTAAAAATTACAACATCTAAGACCGATTTCAAAAGAGAAAAATAACACAAGTGAAAATCCATTTATCCTTTCTCAATAATAAACCTTGTTAGATACTCAACTTTTAAGAGGGACTCTTTCTTCAAACCCAACAATTTATTTTCAATGTAAATCAAGTGTGAATCTATTTAAAAAAATTTGACGAAGCTCATTCCATTCCAACTACATATTTGTATCTTTTCAACGCTTGGAGCTACTTTCCGAAACGGATACAGGCACGAATAAAACAATAAAGGATATCTTTTTCAACTAAACTGTTGAAACGAAGTCGAGAATATTTGTATCCCCACAGACAAAAAAAAAAACGCTTGGAAGAAAAATTGTGTGTAATTTGTAACGATTTATCGGTAACACGTAGAACGCAGAAATACAACGGTTAAAAAGTCGTTAATTTTCTTATTTTTTTTTATTTTTTTCTACAGCCACCACCGCATAGTAATCATAATCATTATTATCAGAAACATTCCATAAATAATGTTATTTCCTTGTTTCTAACAAAGAATCACACAAATTTTCACTTTCTTGAGCTGACCTTGTTGTACTTAGTATTGACTTTATTGTAATATTAAGTATTGACTTTATCACGAATTAATCACTCTGAAACCAACGATACACCATGGATGTCCACTTTTGAATAAGTCTTCCGGCCGCCATGATAACAACAACGGAAATACATTATGCATGCGTGGAGTCAATTGTTAGGTGTTAGAATTAATTATTTTATCATGTAATCCAGGAAACGGAAATAAAGGACAACCAACAGCTGTGGAGAGTATTATCTTTCTAAAGAAGCTTATTGTATTTGCCAGATTTTTTTGACACTTCATTTATTATTTTATGCTTTGTGTTTTTTTGCCGGCAGTGTTCAATTATTCGGCTTTTTTTTTGCAGGATGCAGAATGATTAAATCCTGACAACACTTGTGTATTATTATAACTGTTATATTCCGCACTCACTATACCGCACGTAGGTACTTCATATCCAAATTGATTAGCGAAAGTAAATCCTTATCATGCGTGTTCCTGATGGCTTATCGCCACTTACTGATAGCGTATCCTTGAAATTCTTCTTAGGGAGAGATGCTGTTATTTTGGAGTAAAATAAAATTTTGCAGATATGAAAAAAGAGTGTGAGTTAGAGAGAAAAGAAAGGAATCCTGCGCAGTGCATAAAATTGCCTCAACATTTTTATTATTGTGTCTTGAATTTCAAAAGGGATGTGGAATCTGTAGGGCATGTGAATGAATGTCTGCAAATTACTAGCCTTAAGCATTTTTCAAACACACTCAGACTGTTCTGAGAACTAAAACATATTTTAAGAGGAAGAGAAAATATATTTCATGAATCCTGCGAGTCTCACAATGGGGTCTTCTCTTCTACATAGCTTTAAGTTTAATATTTCTTTCAATCCTTGCATCATAATATTTTTATTGGACAACACTAATTAACGAAAACAACGAATACAATTTATGAACTTTTTTTTTGGAATCATACAAATATACATAGGTATAGAGTAAAATCGATTTTATGTTTATAGTTGTACATTTATGAATTACATAGTACATATAGAGTTAAAAGTCGTAAAAGGGTTTGAGATTAATTTGTATGCTTCGAATTCCATCATCACCAAAATAAATATAAACTGACATTTATTACCTGTAACGGTTCACGTACACTGAAACCGAATCGTCGGCCGATTTCGGGCCGGAGCAACACGGGCGACTTCTTCGGACACTCGTCTGCATACATAAAAATCCCCATATGGGAAGAGCTTTGTCACAATAAACACAAAAAATATGCACTTATATATGCAACACAAATGCATTCAATTGCTTGCAAATAAAAAATATTAATTTTTCACAATCTAATTTTAATTTGGTGGTGTTTATTCAAATAAAATAACCCGCAAACTGACAGAAAATTCAAACAATTTTGAATTTTTCGGTTGATCGCAGAGTTGCCAACCACTTTCGGCAAAATTTTGCATCACTTGGAAACAAATTATGCTTTTTGCCGTGAAGTTATAATTCATTTTCTATACCTATGTATATTTTTGTTGAAAAATCAAAAAAATAATACATTCCTATTCATAGTTAAAATATAACAAAAACTCTAAGTACTATAGATTATATATGATCTTTTATTCAGTAAACACCTTATAACAATTAAGATATTAATAATAAAAAATAAACATGAATGACTGTATTTTAAAGTACCTCATTACACATACATATACCTACATAATCTAAAACAATGTAATCTAATTTTTTTTTATTAAATTGCAAGTAATAGCAGTTTCAATTTTTAAAACTGAGGTTAAAGAAGCGAACACGAACCAAGAACGAAACATTTACAAACGACTCTATAAACATGGCTGAAATAACCCACCATCAGTAACTAGATATTAGTTTGAAAGATTTTGTATCTAAATGTTCGGTGACCGAAAGTTGTAAATAAATAGTTTGAAGTTGCAAGCAAATTCTTTTAGAAAAAGTATTAAGATTGATTATTATTTTTATTCTATTTTCTTAGTTAAAAAAATTAATTTTTAAAATAAAGAATAATTTCAAATGAAAAAGCCTCTTTGTTAAAAATTATGCCTCAAAGCCTCAGCCAATGAAATTATGCCTAAAAGGCTTAGTTATGTCTCAGTTAGCATCGCTGGTTGATCGGCAATCCTTGGTCGTCATCGCTCAATGCCGGCTAAAGCGGTGTACGTGCTCTCATTATTTTACGTATGTATGTTTGTCCGATCATACTTCGTCCGATGACGGATTTGGTGTACGTGAGCCGTAACGGTACGCGTACGCTGAAACCCAATCATCAGCCGGTTTCGGGCAGGAACAACTTAGGCGCACTATACTTCTGATGCGTGTCTTCATACACTTAAACCGACACCGAACGAACTATTATTATAGAAAATAATCAGCAAATATACACAAATATACACAATATACAAAACAATGGCATGCAATTGTCTACAAATACATAGGTACACAATACATATATTATGTACATACTATAAATTAATTTCTCACAATCGGAATTTTTTTTTTTCATATTTTATAAAATAAAATGAACGGCAAACTGACAGAAAATTCAAAGAAGCTCGAATTTGTCGGTTTATTAGTTATCATAGGCACAATCGGCCAATGCCGGTTGAATTTGGATTACAAAAAAGATTAACTTTTGCAAACTCTATAGAGCAACACAGAAGTGATTAAATCTAAGAGATTATAAAAGATAATGGAAAATTAAGGTAGCTTTCATAGATAACAAATGATGTGGATTTTCGAGATTTTAACCATTCACATAGAGTTCGCCTGATGGATTTAACTGCATTTGTTATATTTTCAATTAAACTGTAAGTTGTAAGATTGAAAACAATATAAATGTATAAATTATAGATAGAGGTTTGTCTGATAAGCAAGAATGAAATGGGTAACTTAAAATTTTATTATTGAGGGGGTAAAGTAGTTTGAGTAACGTAGTGGCAGAAGTCCACAGTATGAAAGCGTTTATACAGGGTGAGTCATGAGCAATGCGACAAAATGCTAGGGCGTGTAGGTTGCGTTGAGACAAGAAAAAAATCGTATGGGAGGGGGGGTCTATTCCCCTCCGTTTAGCCGGGAGGAGCAATTTTCGAAAAAACTGACTTAAAATGGGAAAAAAATTATTTAAAATCAACGGCTTCATTCACAATGCTGTGCGATACGTTTTTGAAAAGCCAATAACTTTTTCTTTCATTCTGTGTTTAAATAAATCTATTCTAAGAAATAGTTTTTGAAATATTAATTTTCAAAGTCAAAATTTTGAAAAAAAAATTGAAAAAAAAATTTCAAATTCATTTTTTCAAAATTTTACGTAATTAAGTGCTAATTTTAATTTCAAAATTCAATGCTGTTATTAATTTTAAGTCTAAATAAGAAAACCGGATGCAAAAATTTTATGTCGTTCTCAAGAAATTAAAAAAAAACCAAAACCACCTTTTTCTAAGAAAAACATTTATTTTTATTGTAACGAAGCAATTTATTTATTTATTTAGCATTAATCTTAGTTTTTTTACTTTTTTTTTAATTGGAGTTTTATGAGAACGTAATAAAATTAAATAGTATTGGAATAACCCTGGATTAATATTATTTTCATTGATAACTTCTGAAAACTGACCTGTCAATATTTTTGCCTTGGCCTGCCCGCAGCCCATGGGTTCTACCTGTTATGGTGGATTCTTGGAAACGTGCTATGATGGGGACACCTCCTATCGGGATATCTTTCAGCGTACAGTCTTTCGGCTTCACGACTTCGACCATTAGCTAAACCGTAGCAGAAATAGATGTCCGTTAATTCTTCTCGGGTGTATGAGCTTGACATCGTTACGTGTTAATGAGTTAATATTCAAATTTGAAATAATTACTAAGCAAAACTGCAATGCCTTTTATTTATCTTGCGTTGCAATTTTCTTTTTTTTTCATTAAAAAAATGCGGTTTTATTGTCCCTATTGTCCCCATAACAGGTAGAACCCATGGGCTGCGGGCAGGCCAAGGCAAAAATATTGACAGGTCAGTTTTCAGAAGTTATCAATGAAAATAATATCAATCCAGGGTTATTCCCATACTATTTAATTTTATTACGTTCTCATAAAATTCCAATTAATAAAAAAACTAAGATTAATGCTAAATAAATAAATAAATTGCTTCGTTACAATAAAAATAAATGTTTTTCTTAGAAAAAGGTGGTTTTGGTTTTTTTTTAATTTCTTGAGAACGACATAAAATTTTTGCATCCGGTTTTCTTATTTAGACTTAAAATTAATAACAGCATTGAATTAAAATTAGCACTTAATTACGTAAAATTTTGAAAAAAATTAATTTGAAATTTTTTTTTCAATTTTTTTTTTCAAAATTTTGACTTTGAAAATTAATATTTCAAAAACTATTTCTTAGAATAGATTTATTTAAACACAGAATGAAAGAAAAAGTTATTGGCTTTTCAAAAACGTATCGCACAACATTGTGAATGAAGCCGTTGATTTAAAATATTTTTTTTCCCATTTTAAGTCAGTTTTTTCGAAAATTGCCCCTCCCGGCTAAACGGAGGGGAATAGACCCCCCCTCCCGTACGATTTTTTTCTTGTCTCAACGCAACCTACACACCCTAGCATTTTGTCGCATTGCTCATGACTCACCCTGTATATACATACATATAGGTTTATATTCTGAAATTCTAAAAATACAACCAATTTGTTCACATCATTTTATTGAATTTTATTGATACATTTATTTCTAAGTCATCTTTATCTAATGTTCTTATATACATATCTAGTTACTAAACTGAGCATCTTCCCAAATCAAAAAAAATTGACCGTGAACGATTGAAAGGAAGTGCTTTTCAATAATGCTTAAAAAATATTTAATGACAATAAGTGAGCAATGTGGCCAATGCCGAAAATATAAAACATTAAAATCGAATGTGAATGGGAAATAGTCCACCCCTCCCTGTTAATTTAAATTTAGTTTGCAATTTATGTGAATCACCTTTATCCTTGTAAAAGTGATGGATACGTGGATTTGTAAGATTCTTTGAGGATGAATATCTCCTCAGCCAACCCACTTAGAAATTTGTTGTATACAGGGTGATTGGCAAAAGATGCACCAAAAAGTTTGAGCGTGTAGGTGGGGTTAAGACAAGAAAAAAAATCGTATGGGAGGAAGGGGTCTATTTCCCCCCGTTTAGGCGGAAGGGTCAATTTTCTAAAAAAATTGACTTAAATAAGAAAAAAAAATTATTTAAAAACAACGGTGAATGATACAAAGACTTGTTATATTTTTTTGAAAAGCCAGAAAACTACTCTTTTATTTTATTTTTAAATTAAGTTGTTTGAGTGAACAGTTTTAAAAAAATTAATTTTCAAACTCAAAATTTTGAAAAAAAAAATTAAAAAAAAATTTTTTAAACTAATTTTTTTTCAAAATTTTATGTAATTAACTATTATTTTTATTTTCAAAATTCAATGCTCTTATTAATTTTTAGTCAAAAACAGAAAACCGGATGCCAAAATGTATCTTAGTTTTTGAGAAATTAAGAAAAACTAGAAGTTTTTTTTCAAGAAAAACACTTTTTTTTTTGGTTTTCCCAAATTTGACCTGCTCAGATCAATTATTAATTAGGGAATTATCCCTTTCTTATTTTTCAGTACACACCATCTGATTTTAATCAAATAATAAAAAAAAACGAATTAACTTTTTACTTATTTTACTAGTTTTACTTTTAATTTTTTTTTATTTCTCAAAAACTAAGATACATTTTGGCATCCGGTTTTCTGTTTTTGACTAAAAATTAATAAGAGCATTGAATTTTGAAAATAAAAATAATAGTTAATTACATAAAATTTTGAAAAAAATTAGTTTAAAAATTTTTTTTTTATTTTTTTTCAAAATTTTGAGTTTGAAAATTAATTTTTTTAAAACTGTTCACTTAAATAACTTAATTTAAAAATTAAATAAAAGAGTAGTTTTCTGGATTTTCAAAAAGATATAACAAGTCTTTGTATCATTCACCGTTGTTTTTAAATAATTTTTTTCTGATTTAAGTCAATTTTTTAGAAAATTGCCCCTCCCGCCTAAACGGAGGAAAAAAGACCCCCCTTCCATACGATTTTTTTCTTGTCTTAACCCCACCTACACGCTCAAGCTTTTTGGTACATCTTATACCAATCACCCTGTATAGTAATATAAAACATCTATCATAACACCGATTTTTTTTAAGATTCGCCCAAGTTGTTACTACCACCCTACCACCTTGAAATTTTACAACTCTTACTGTTGGATGGATTCGTCAGAAATTGGTCGTGCAAGTACAAACATTTTAGCGCTAATATTTTTTCAAAACACCCCTTACAGTCCTAAATTGACTTCAGCTTTAATTTTTTACATGGTTTCATTGATCGAATACGATAAACATTTTAATAAAGTGATTTTGTGTTAAAATTAGTTTTTTTAATAAGAAAATTTAGCATTCGATCAATCCAGTTATGCCTAACCTGCAGAAATACTTAACCTGCTGAATAAACGCCACGAAAAAATCTGTAACGTTATAAGCCAATTCTACAATTTCGTTGGATAACTTTTACCGCAAGAGTAAGAACCTACAAGCGTCTCAGTCATTTTTAATTGCAATGTTTCTTTTAAGAAAAAAAATGGTTAGGTACAAAATATCATAAATATGCGTTGCTTTAAAAATAAAAAAATTAAATTTTATCAAGTCAGACAACTTTTTGTGTTCCTCAGTGAGTGAGTGCTCCCCAATTCTTTGAAATACAAATAAAAACGAGGACAACAAAATTTGTCTCGCACAAGTTCTTTCATTTCGATTTTAATTCAAAGTCTACACATATTTAATTACCGAAATTTCTGGGAAATAATAGAAATTCTTTAGAATTTCTTAAACTGTCTGACAAATTTGTCAGATGGTGTAGGTTTCTTTTTACTTGCTCAATAGGGCAAGTATTGGTTTCGTGTAGAAAAAAATCCAGGTTATAATCAAACCTGATGACACTACGATGATAGAGAAGACGAAAAAAGTAGGTTTCGTCATGCCGTCTGTCGGTCTGTCTGTGCAAATGTGCGAATGTGCAGATGTGCGGATGTGCGGGTGTTCGGTTGTATGTTTAACGAGCTACAGCCTTAACGGTTTGACGGATTTTCTTCAAACTTCGTGTGAAGTACTTTTTGGTGATTCCCTAGTACACATTTGAGTTCGTACTATCCAGCCGTGCATTTTATTTATTTTGTCTTAGGTATCCTCCGTAGAATATAATCAAATATATAGATACAATCTCAAGTCTTTTGAAGTCAATTTGAAGGTACAAAAAAATTCAAACATTAATCGATTATTGATTTTTTGAATTTTATTTTAAATCAAAAATCCGATTTTCATTTTTATACGGTTTTAATGAAAGTTCCATACCTTAGTCATATTAATACTTTAAACTAACTTTACATTAGAGATTAGACAATGGTTTCAAGAATCTATGGTCAAACCGATAAGATACACAGTCACGCACAAAAAATGTTTGTAAAATCCATGCATAAAATGCTAAGAGATTAACAACACTATGGTATTGTAATCAATCATCCTTGAAATCATCTTCTTTTCTAAACTCATCCAGAACCTTAGAGGTATAATAATCTTTTCTCTGAGAAGATGATGATGGCAATAATATAGAAAAAAAGTAGGTTCGTGACACTATGACAAGGAACATTAATTAGAAAACATTGTACGTTAACTGGTAATAAGAGATTTATAATGTGAATGTGTATAGAATACCTATGTACGAGTGAGAGTACCATAGTTACGAGTAATATCTTGTTTATTGGATTAATTAATTCATTAACTTGAAATTTATATTAATTTTTTAAAGGAACATATTATTAACCTAGTTAAGTTGTATATGAAGTCCGAAGAGAATTGTTTCATCCAATAAAAATAGATTTGTAATAACCGAATTCGATAAAATAGTCCGGTCAAATTAGACAAAAAAAAAAAAGAGTAAAGTTACATAAATTCCCACCAAGCTGAAAATCGGTAAGATTGTTTGAAATATCATTAAAAACAAAATTTGAAAGTTCCTCATCTTTCCCCTGTACTGTAAGGAAAAATTTTATTCAAGGTCAAAGGTAAAAAAAATCAGTTTTTCGCTATTTTCAGCAAAATGGTAAGTTTTATCAAAAAATATTTCAAACAAAAATTGTAGATCATAAAATTATCTACAAAAAATTAATTAATACTTTTTTTCTACGGGCCACCGTTGTTGTAAAAGTTGTAATCGTCATGATATGCACACGTTTCCTCGCCACCTATGAGGTAGTGTACTTAGCGCGTTTTTTTTGCAACCACATTTAGCACTGCATCCTTTTTTGCAGTTGCAAAAAATCGAGTTCAGCAGTTTTTCCGGCGCAGGTGGAAGTAAAGTGTGCACTGGTTCTAATAAATTGTTGACCAACTTCCAACCCCAGTCTGTAGGGTCTAGCTGATAAACAAGCCACACTTGAACTTGGTAATGTACCCTAAAAAAATAAAACAATAATTTTTTTAATAAAACTCAAAACAGCACGATATAGGCTAGGATAAACAAGTGTTTTCACTACTAACTCGTGTTATTGTTCAATAGTTTCAAATTGAACACGATTAAAACTGACCCGTGGAATAGGCCTACTGGGGAAACAACAAAAAAAAAAAACGCGCTAAGTACACTACCTCATAGGTGGCGAGGAAACGTGTGCATATTATGACGATTACAACTTTTACAACTTTTTGAATCGTTATATCTCAAAAACGGTGGCTCGTAGAAAAAAAATATTAATCAATTTTTTGTAGATAATTTTATGATCTACAATTTTTGTTTGGAATTTTTTTTTGATAAAACTTACCGTTTTGCTGAAAATCGTGAAAAACTGATTTTTTTTACATTTGACCTTGAAAGATGGGGAACTTTCAAATTTTGTTTTTAATGATATTTTAAACAATCTTACCGATTTTCAGCTTAGTGGGAATTTAGGTAACTTTGAATGTCTAAATTGACCGGACTAAAAAGAAGTTGAAAGGTATCATCATGTTCATGTATCACCGTATAATGTCATGTTTAATTTTCATCTTCTTAAAGACCGCATTCACGTCGTTTTCTATACAATTTTTCCAATGGGATTTTTTTTTAAATCGTTATTAAAAGTACCTAGGTACTGCTTACACCATTGCAGTCCTGTTAATTGAGAATATAGTGTATTCACATTATAGTTTGTGATTCAGTTTTTATACAAACACTTGATTATCGTCTTCGGTTGCTGTTTGATTGTTATTTTGTTCATCGTTTTTTCTGTATTACATATATTATCATTCAAAATCAACCATGTTCAACACACATGTGTAGTGTATCCACACGTGTCATTGCTTTTTAAATAAAAGAGTAACAAACCATGTAAAATGCATTCGAGTGGGTTAGTCATAACATATACTATCACTTTTTTTACCATTCCACTCGATTGCATTGATTTACACTCAACAGTAATAAGATCCTAGCTGATACATTGTAGCCAATAAGAAAATAGAATATTTTTGATTAAGAATATTAGTTGTAGAAGTAAGATAGAAAATAAGTATAACAGTTATGGAAATAGTATTTAAGGGATGGATTTATAGAAAATAAAGCAGAGTCCAGAATATACTCATTTAAGCAACATTGCTTTTGTTTCATCTCCATTCTCAAACCTTACTTCGAAATATTACTTCGGAACCCACTACATTGCATGCAAAAAGGAACAAACTGGCTTCGAGAAATACAAAAAAATTGGAAGAATAACAAGTAAAAAGAACAAAAAAAAATTGAAGAATTAAAAAAAAAAGGAACGGGATACAAATCTGAAATCAGTAGTCCGGTGAGTACACATGTTAATGTTTGTACCTCAATTTGTTTTTTTCTTGACCTATTTCAGTTTTTTTATTTTTTATCTATTACCAATTCTGTATTCAGAAGTTCTAAACATGTAGCTTTGACACAATTTTCGTGTGAATAATTCATACCACACACTTTAAAGAATAAGATGGATGAATGGTTACAAATTGCATTGCAATGTGAATTAATTAACGTGTGCGAGAAACGTGATGGTTGGTTTGAGTTTTTTTTACCGTGAGTTGCCTTGCCCATATCAGTATAAATAAATGAACAACACCGTACAATTTTAAATTAATGAATTTAATTCATTAAAGCTTTTTAATAAGATATTTGTTTCACATCCAGGTTGATTGTTTGGTAAGACAATAGTTAATTACAGAACAAACATAAAATTACAAATAAACTATTTTTATTTTTATTTACTCTAAATGAAAAGTAAACGATAATTGATCATTCTTATTTTAAGAAGCATGAAGTTCACACTTTATTATTTCATATATTAAGTTTTTGACGTCACGTTCAGAAAAAAATAAGATATTAATTTTTAATGCTCTCGTGTTTAAATTAACTTTGCGTGCTACTTTGAAAAAAATTACTTTTAATAAAAATAAAACCAGTTTATTTAAAATGCGAAAAAAATTATACTAAATGAAAAGCCTCTAAATCAAAGGTTTTTATGTCCATCAACTTAGCGAAACAACTTAAAAAAAAAAATGCTAACATAACGGGAATTTTCTACTTTTTGCCGTTGATCAGTTGTGGAATTTAATATTTTTCCGATCTTTTTGTTTGTTTTTAAAACATGTGCTTCGCTAACTAGACATCAAGTTAGCGAGACAACTTCACTAAAAATGACACTGTCGAAAAGTAACTAGGTTGTGAATTTGCCGCTTTTTTGCCGTTAATAAGTTGTGAAAAAAAAAACAAATTAGAGCTCTTTTTTTTTTTCATTAAAAAAATTATTTAAATTTTTTTAATATACCTATGTGTTTCGCTAACTTGACGTCAAGATCAAGTTAGCAAAACAACTCCAATAAAAATAACACTATCAAAACATGATTAGGTGCTGAATTTGTCGCTTTTTTGCCGCTTATTAGTTGTAAAAGAAAATAAATTGCCGCTCATTTTTACTTGCTTAATAGGGCAAGTATTGGTTTGGTGTGAAAAAAATCGAGGTTTTAATCAAACCTGACATTACGATGATAGAGGAGACGAAAAAAGTAAGTTTTGTCATGCCGTCCGTCAGTCTGTCTGTGCGGATGTGCGGATGTGCGGATGTTCGGTTGTATGTTCACCGAGCTACAGCCTAAACGGTTTGACGGATTTTCTTCAAATTTTTGTGAAGTACCTACTTTTTGGTGATTCCCTAGAGTATGAATTTGAATTTTTGTTTTAGTCCGGATATAACGGGTACCTCCCATATAACAGTTTTAGATTTTACAAATTTCCTCGAAAATGGCTCTAACGATTTTGATAAAACTTAGTGAACATTATATTTGAAGTGCTCTAAATATAACTGCATTTCAGGTTTTTGGCCAAATATTCACACAACAGTTTTGGTGTTAACGGTTTTTAACAAATTAGGCCTTGAATTGACAACGGCTTAACCGATTTCATTTAAATTTGGTATGGTATATAATATAAGCATCCAACACAAGATGGAATTTAAAGTTTTTTGCTAAGCAACTCTTTAATGATAGCTACCATACAACTTTATTTCACATTAAGGCCACTTTTCACTTTTCAACATAGCAAGTTCGTGCGACCCAGTCGTGCATTTTATTTTTTATGTGGTTGGCATCCGTATAGCTTTTAGAAGTCCTTATCTTATTATCTTACTGTTTTTTCATTTGTATAATATTTTCGGATAGACTTACTTCAGAAGCAAACAAATCATACCAAAGTGGCTTTAAAATCTGAGTTTACTTTCATTAGAGGTAGAAGAAAAATTCATATTTAAATTGGTTGCATATATATATATGTATAATATGCACATAATGCACAAAATTCCTGAAAATGTATCCTTTTTCATGTTGAAATGAAACCTACTCAATTCAACGTTCACCATGAACATTTAGGTCTATAATATATGGTAATAGTTTTCGGTATCCTCTCCCACTCTGCTAATACTTCTCTTCAATATCCATAACACTATTATAGTATTATAAAATTTAAAATATAATATTGAAAACTTAAAATACAAACACAATGACAAGACAACGACCCTACTCTTACACGAGTAATTAAAATGTTCAAATTTGAAAGTGACCATAACTACAGGATTTCAAATTAAGTTATGTATTCTCATGTGGTTCTTTCCTTTCAATATGCCCACCCGGATGACACTCGGGATGATGTACGTTTTGGGATGAATGCAAGCTGCTCCCTAGTTCACTTGATGGTTGCTTGCAATGGTTTTAGATAAGATGTTGTAACAGTGACACCCCGTTGCCTATTTTGAACTGTTTAGTAAAATTCATTTCGCCAAACTTTCTTTGGTAATTTGTGTGTTTCTTATAATGTAGCTATTAGTTTAAAGGTAGACTTAGGATAAGGGGTACTTTTCATTTTGTATATGTATGAATTATAACGAAGTTTTCACTTCGAGCAACGCTATTGTGGTCTTTTCCACTCTTTCGTACAGTTTTATACCAAGAACCACTGGTTGGTACTTTCGGTGCATTTGATCAGTTCGACACTAAGAAAATGGCAAGCAATATGTTATATAAGGCTTAGCTTTAGCTTATAGCGACAAAGCTTGACACTATGGTTTCATCTGAAAGATTGTATATTCTTTATCATTTGAGGACAATGTTTTCAAACATTTAAAGGTCTTTATTTTTCATCAGAAAATTTACATACCTAATATAAATTTGCTGCAATTTATCGTATTTTTTTTTCACTTTTTTCGGCCGTAAGACCTTGGATCTATAAACCAATCAACAGGTCTATCTAGTTCCTCCTATTTCAGGCTAACACCCTTCGATTTCGCACATCAAGTTGTTTGAGATTTTCTTTCTTGGTGAAGCCTCGGGGCGCGCAACGGTGTATAGGTATATTGTCAGTTACTTTTAGGAAATCTCAATAGCGTTCCTCTGAAGATTTTATAAACTGAAGTATTGATATTCAATTGTTCTTCATGTTATTCCATTAAGACTATTGCTGACGTTATTTGCGACACAATATATTGAAATTTGTCGAAAAAAAAAAAGAAGTTGTCAGAAAGTTAAACATCGTCACAATGTTATAAATTTTATTTTATAATTTACATAAAAATAACATAAACACAAATTAGATATTTCTAAAAACAAATCATTTATCCTCACTAACTAATATGTACAATACTATAAAAGTTGAAATACATGCCATTGTATAGGCTATAATTGACAAATTTCCAACCCCAAAACATAATCGTTTCAATTCAAGACAAAAGCCCAACTACCTTTGTTACCTAGTTTTTTTTTAATAAAACAAAACAAACATTACTTTGATGTACAAAAACTTCTCAAAGTAACACCAAATCCCTATCAGTGCTTCTTTTTAAAAAATTTCATAAAAGCACAAGAATTTCTGATGAAGAAAAAAATCACAAACAATGATGTTGTCATTAATTTAGCCAACCTAATTCTTACACCCTAACCACCAATATTTTGTTACCTTGTTCGTTATTAACTTAGATTTTCTAGGTAGGGTTTATGCCTTTGTCGGTGCGGTGTCTAGGTGTTGGGACAAATAATAAGAATAAGTTTAAATTGGCCAACAAGACTTTGTTTTTTTTTAAATAAGTATTTTTGATTGAAAAGTTTTAAACAATACCAAAAACGAAGCCACAAGCCGTCATGCCTTACCTAATGACCACCAATGGAGCTGTGATTTAATTTACAATAAAAGTCTTTTTGAAGAACAGATTTGGCAACAAACTTTTGGCAGAAATTTTAATATCAAGTCTTAAGGGATGTCCGGAAGTACGTCATAAATTGCTATCTTAAATATGTATAACGGCCTTAAAAGTATCACGGTTTAATTACTTGCTAATGAACTAAAAAAGCATTAAAGGACAATTCTAAATTTTAATGGTAAGGTTGTGAAATGTCATTCGAGAAAGAAAACACTTTTGAACAAAAAAATTAAGAAAATAGGTACACAAAGTAATTATTTTCTGGGGAATTATTTTTAATTGAATATGAAATAAAGAATACTTAGTATGGTAGTGGGGGTTAGTACTATGTTATTGTTATCAAAACATAATCGCAAGACGTGAAGAGAGCTTTTGACACAAGTAATAATAAGGTCGATTTTTCAAAATCAGATTTCCTTGAAATAAATTTAAATAACTAATAATAACTAGAATTTAAGGCCGTGTGCGAACAGCGTTAAAATTTTATCCATTGGCTAAATTATGACACTAGTGTGGTGAATATAAACTTAAAAAATTTAGCCTGCTCTGGAGCAGGCTAAAATGTTAGCCAGTTAATAAAGGAGTGGATAAAGGAGTAAGAGAGAGGGTCGGAGTAGTGTGTTTGTTTTTATTTGCATTTATTTTTGTTTGTTTTATATTAATCATTAATGTCAAATTTTCCGTTTGTGTTTTTGTAAATTTTGTTACTTCGTTACGTACGAAGAATTACTAAAATTAACCAATATACTCATAAGTACATTAATATTCATTGTGAAATAAATTTTTTTGTAAAGTTCAGCTGCCAAACCAGTGTTCTGTACCGCGTTCAAACTTCCCATGATTTTAATTATATTACAAAGTAGCTCAATTTTTTTTCGTTAACAAAATAAAATAAATCTATACACATAAATAAAAATGGAGTGTCTGTTTGTAATGTCAAAATAACAGTATTTTACTACACGCATATGAGAGCATACACAGCCCTTATATCAAAACACACATTTTTAAAATGTTTGTCTGTCTGTTTGTCCTGGCTAATCTCGAGAACGGCTAGACCAATTTTGACGAGACTTTCACTGACCGATAGATTATGTCGATCTTTTTTGCATTTTCGTAAATATAAACCGATCAGAATCTACAGGACCGATTTTGACGGGACCTTCAGTGCCAGATGGCTGATAATATAGGAAGTAACTTATGATGCAAATTATCCCCTAGGTGGCGCTATGGAAAATTTTATTTTTCAACTGACGAACGCCACGACGGGAAACGGATGTACCGATTTTGAAGGGGCTTTAACTGGTGGATAGCTGATGTTCTACGAAATGACTAAGGCTATTTCAAATAACCTAATAGATGAGGCTGGGGTCGCTTTTGCGAAAACTCTTATATTATGAGTTTGAAAGCTTTTGGCAAAATGTTGAACCAATAGGTTTATAATAACTTTTTCAAAAACAATATTTTATCCTTTATTATTTCTGCGGTATACATATAGTAAAAAATGGTGCGTTTTAAGTTTTTTGTTTTATATCAGAACAGAACAGCAGCGATAGCGCTTTAAAATATTAAATGGGACCATATTTTCTAAACCACTGAACTGATCTGGATGATTGATATAATTCCAGACACATATTTGAACCGAGCTACTTTCTGCATAGCCAGTTTTTTATTTGGTTCAAAATCAAAAACAATTCATAGGATTTACAAAATGTAGGTATTCGTTGAAAATGCTAAATGGGGCCATACCTTCTAAGCTACTAAACAGAATTGGATGGTTGCTACCATTCCAGAATCAGCTAAGAACTTTCCTATATGCAAGAAATAGAAGGGGAAATTTTTCAATTCTTGTAGGGAAATTTAAAAAAGTATATTAGTGTTAAAAATCCCATTTAATCCAGTTCGCACACCAAAAAGCTAAACATTTATTCACCTCAACTCAAACGTCAAAAATTAGCCAGAGGATAAAATTTTAACGCTGTTCGCACACGGCCTAAGCTGCAGAAATGCATACGGGATATCCATTAAAAACAAAAAAAAACAGTACTTTTAAACCTTTTCCATTTTTGAGCGCAACAGTTACTGAAATGGGAAACAATAACCATTTTAGTTAACGGAGTTATAAAATTTATTGGCATTTTAGCTTTAAATGGTTTGCACCAACATAAGGAGGTGAATTTTAAAAAATGAGGAAACTTGATGCCAACCCCGGATTTTTATTCACCACTCATATGGCACTCTTTCATTAGAGCAAGCGAGGGGAGAGCATATCAATCGAAAAATGTTAACGTTCTCTTTGTCTTGCATTTTTAAGACGCCCTTAAAATTTATTTTGAACAAAATGGGTTTATTGGCCCTTTTAAAAATGAAAACGGTTGGTGGAATTGGAAAATACCATTTTAAAATTTAACAACGCAAAAAATATTTAAAAGTGTTTGGAGAACCTGGCCATTATACATTAAAAAGTGATTTTACTTGATCAATAAAGCAAGTATTGGTTTCGTGTAAAAATTTTTTTTCCAAATTTTCTCAAAAAAGGCTCTAACGATTTTGATAAAACTTGGTGTACGTTATATTTGCAGTAGTTTCACTATAACTGCATTTCAGGTTTTTGGCTAAAAATTCACATAAAATAAATTTGGTCTTAACGTTTTTTTACAAATTTGGCCACAACTTGTTAACGACTCAGTACATTCTCCTTAAATTCAGTATAGATTTCAAACTTGATATTTGTCACAAGATGACATTTACATTTTTTTGATAAAGAACCATTTAATGATAGCTAGCTAGCTGCCATACAACTTTGATCTCACGGGTGCTCGAGGTCAAAAACTACGATTTATTCATTCTAACAACATCAAAAATAAGTCTGCGAAAAATCAGAACAACTGGATTACTGGACTATTCTGAAAAGAATAGAAATTTTCTCGTTTTTTTACGAATTTTTAAAGTTTTTTTTTGTATTTTTAATAGTTTCTGAAATTTGAGAAGATCGTTTATATGTGACCAAAAATTCAACAAAAAATCGTTTGTGATTATTTATGTTGAATTTTTGCAAATACCTGCAAAATAAAGCAAAAGATTCCTTTTAAATGAATTCGAATGCGAACAAACTTAAATTCCACGACAATGTTTATAATCTGGAATGGGATCACAACGTTCACATTTCACCGTTGTGTCTACCATAAAATCTGCCTATAGACTTAGCCGTTGACCTCAGAATAAGTTGACAAGCTTGCCGGTCCTATATTGTTTATCTGTGCTGATGGTTACTGAATTAAATAAACATAACTATGGCATTAGGGCATAATTATTAAGAACATTAGAAAATATTATATGTACAAACAAAAAATTCAGCAAAAAATCGTTTTTGATTATTTTTGTTGAATTTTTGTTCACACATTAGCGATCTTCTCAAGCTTATATCTCAGAAACTATTGAAGATACGAAAAAAACTAAACATACACTTTTTGTAGGAAATTTTGTCAGCTTTAATTTCTTACCCCATATTAACTAAAAATTGGATCGGGGACTTTTAGTATGCGAAGCTGCATACTTGGTTTTTCTTTTCGAAATTCGAAGGGGGGACCATTGGCAGAAAAAATCAAAATTCTCAAAGGACCTTTGAGAATTTCCCCCCCTTTGAGAATTTCGATTTTTTTTGCCAATGGTCCCCCCTTTAAGAATTTCAATTTTTTTTCCCAATGGTCCCCCCTTTGAGAATTTCAATTTTTATTCCCAATGGTCCCCCCTATGAGATTTTCAATTTTTTTTCCCAATGGTCCCCCCTTTGAGAATTTAAATTTTTTCTTGCCAATGGTCCCCCCTTTGAGATTTTCCCAATGGTCCCCCCTTTAAGATTTTCAATTTTTTTCCCAATGGTCCCCCCTTTGAGATTTTCAATTATTTTTCCCATTTGGTCTATTCCCAATGGTCCCCCCTTTGAGATTTTCAATTATTTTTCCCAATGGTCCCCCCTTTGAGAATTTAAATTGTTTTTCCCAATGGTCCCCCCTTTGAGAATTTCAATTTTTATTCCCAATGGTCCCCCCTATGAGAATTTCAATTTTTTTTTCCAATGGTCCCCCCTTTGAGAATTTCAATTTTTTCTTGCCAATGGTCCCCCTTTTGAGAATTTCAATTTTTTTTCCCAATGGTCCCCCCTTTAAGATTTTCAATTTTTTTCCCAATGGTCCCCCCTTTGAGATTTTCAATTATTTTTCCCATTTGGTCTATTCCCAATGGTCCCCCCTTTGAGAATTTCAATTTTTTTTCCCAATGGTCCCCCCTTTGAGAATTTCAATTTTTTCTTGCCAATGGTCCCCCTTTGAGATTTTCAATTTTTTTTCCCAATGGTCCCCCCTTTGAGATTTTCAATTATTTTTCCCAATGGTCCCCCCTTTGAGAATTTAAATTTTTTTTCCCAATGGTCCCCCCTTTGAGAATTTCAATTTTTTCTTGCCAATGGTCCATTGGCAAAAAAAATTATATTCTCAAAGGGGGGACCATTGGCAAAAAAAATCAAAATTCTCAAAGGGGTGACCATTGGGGAAAAAAAATTGAAATTCTCAAAGGGGGGACCATTGGCAAGAAAAAATTGAAATTCTTAAAGGGGGGACCATTGGCAAAAAAAAAATTATATTCTCAAAGGGGGGACCATTGGGAAATATGCAAGAAATAGAAGGGGAAATTTTTCAATTCTTGTAGGGAAATTTAAAAAAGTATATTAGTGTTAAAAATCCCATTTAATCCAGTTCGCACACCAAAAAGCTAAACATTTATTCACCTCAACTCAAACGTCAACAATTAGCCAGAGGATAAAATTTAAACGCTGTTCGCACACGGCCTAAGCTGCAGAAATGCACCATTTCCCAATGGTCCCCCCTTTGAGATTTTCAATGATTTTTCCCAATGGTCCCCCCTTTGAGAATTTAAATTTTTTTTTCCCAATGGACTCGCCCTAGAATCACTTGATTTAGGGAGAGTAAGTCCTGGGTCCAGTATGCTGGGCGTAGATGAGAAGTGGACACGCCTTAAGAATACTGTCATTAGTACTGCCAACTCCATCTTAGGCAGCAGTCGTAGAAATCGGAACGACTGGTTTGATGGTGAATGCAAGCTAGCGACTGAACGTAAGAATGTTGCGTACCGAGCAATGCAACAATCTCATAGAACGCGGCACGCGAAGAAGAATATAAAGAGCTCAGAAGAATAGAAAAACGGCTTCACAGACAGAAAAAATCAGCCTGGGAGAAGAACTTAATCTGTGAAATAGAAAAAAGCCGAGAGCGAGGTCCGCACCAGGCGCGGAAGTTCTACCAATCCGTCCGAAACATGACGCAGTACACACCACGCTGCACATACTGCAAGGACGGAGAGGAAAATCTGATCACCGATCCACAAAGCATACTGGAGCGATGGGAAGTGAATTACTAAATGGTCAACTCACTGCAGAAGTGGAGGCTCCACTGCTTCAAGACGAATACCCTATGTTGCCGTCACCAAGCATAGAAGAGGTTGAGAAGGCTATAGACCGGCTAAAGAAAAACAAAGCCCCGGGAGCTGATGGTATACCAGCCGAATTACTTCAACACGGTGGGCCAGCTCCACGTCAGGCAATTCATGATATTATAGTGCACGTGTGGGAGCATGAAGAAATGCCAGAAGACTGGCGAAAAGGTATAATATGCCCCATACATAAGAAAGGAGATGTCACAACGTGCAGCAACTATAGAGGTATCACGTTGTTGAGTACCGCCTATAAGATACTCTCCTCTATCCTACAAGACCGGATAACCCCATACGCTAAAACCATCATCGGACAATATCAGTGTGGTTTCATTCCAGGCAAATCAACAACTGATCAGATCTTTACCCTTAGGCAGGCGATGGAAAAATGTCTAGAATTTAACATCCCAACATACCACCTGTTTATAGACTTTAAGGCCGCCTATGTAAGCATAGCCAGGGTAGAACTTTACAAAGCCATGAGAGAATTCGGCATCCCAAATAAATTGACACGACTATGTAGGTTGACCATGACCAACGTAACAAGCCAAGTAAAAATAGCCGGATTGCTATCCAGACCAATCAACATCTTTAATGGACTCTGACAAGGGGATGGTTTGGCCTGCCTCCTCTTCAACCTGGCGTTGGAGAAAGCGCAATCCGTGACTCTGGCACGGCAACAAGAGGGACCATCGTCAACAGGTCCAGCCAGATACTGGCTTACGCAGACGACATCGACATCATCGGAAGAACCGAGCAAGCTGTACACGATTCCTTCCTCCAGATTGAGCAGGCGGCACAAAATCTGGGGCTGCACATTAGTAAAGGTAAAACAAAGTACATGGTGGCGTCGAATGCGAGAGGAACAGTTGGTCAAACAATCAAGGTAGCGGAGCACGGTTTTGAAGTGGTGCAATCCTTAAAATACCTTGGGTCAATAGTAGCAGCCGATAACAATATAGAAGAAGAAATACGCGGGCGGCTTCTCAAATCCAACAGAGCCTACTACAGTCTGTCAAAGCTCTTCAAATCCAGAAATCTCACCATAACTTCAAAACTACTGCTGTACAGGACCCATGGTCCTGCCAGTACTCACATATGGATCCGAGACTTGGGTGCTTAGCAAAAGGCACTCTGACCTCTTAGCCGCGTTCGAGAGAAAAGTCTTAAGGAGAATTGTTGGCCCCATATGTGAGGAAGGACGATTCCGGAGACGGTACAATCATGAATTGTACGCAATCTACCTTGAAGCAGATATCGTGACAAAAATTATGCTCGGTAGACTTCGGTGGGCAGGGCACCTAGCTCGCATGAGCGAAGAGGAACCTGCTCGGAAAGTTCTTTGTGGTACATTCTATGGCAGACGACAGCGTGGTAGACCATGCTTGCGCTGGAGAGATGGCGTAGACCAGGACGCCCGGAGCCTTGGGGTGCGCAACTGGATGGCGTCGGCTCGAGACCGGTATAGGTGGAGAGACTTGTTGAAGGAGGCCAGGACCGGACCCCGGTTGTCGAGCCGATGATGATGATATTTAAGGAATTAACGTGATACCACTTAACATTATTTTAACTTTAGGACAGTTGTCTAACTTTTACTCAAGAATAAACACTTTTTTAACTTCCAGTTATACATATAAATAATTGTTCTTACTTTAAATGAAATCAAATTCTCTTTATTTATATCTTGATTTTTTTTTATTCTCCCCTAAACAAAATTTTATTTTCGTCTTGAAAAAAGCCAAATGTTCTTGCGATTAAATTTCAATTAGTTTTAAAAATTCTAAAAATCATTCATTTGAGGTTAAACGAATTAAGATAACCTGGCAACAGTTTTTTTCTTGTATAAGTGGATGTTAATATTTTCCTTGTATTTGTATACAAAAATATCATTTTTATCAATTCGAAAAAGAAAAACAAAAATTAATGACATTTATAAGAAGTTCTTATTTCAGCTACATGCGAATAGGGGATTTTTAAAACATCATGACAAACAGCTTCCTCTGATGGAGTTGCAAAAAAAAAAAAAAAATCTCTTTTCCATCCGGGAAGAAGGACACAAACAATTCTTTTGTGCGCTTGCACTCTTTGAGTTTTATCATTGCTGATGCTATATTGCAATAAAAGGCTTTGTTGATTCGTGTCCTTTTGGTTGCTATAAAGTACAACGTGGTAAGACAAACTCCTCTTGTCGGTTGTAGTAAATTTCGTCCTCATTTTTTTCATTCAATATTGCAAAGTCACAGCTCTGCGTGACAGATTCTGTTAAAATTCCACATTTCTATATAGTAGCTCATCCAAGTGCATCTCAATGAATGTATATGTGTAATGTCTGTCCGTCCGTAAGGACATTAAATGGTCAAATGGCTTTTCTACATTTAGCACAAAAAGGGCAAATACCAGCATAGTGTCGAGTCAACTACAAAGAAGTGTCCTAAATGTAATGCAGTGAAGGAAAACCAACAAACTGAATGCTTCAAAAAAGATACTATACTTCACGGGATGAAAAAACCCGACCTAAGAAATAATTATCGGGATATCCTGATGGAAGTTGGTGGCGCAGCAGTGGCGATGAGGGTGTTACCATCTAATCGCTGCAGCAATACAAATGTTTCCGGACTTATTTCCCTTGCATTAATTTTTCGTTTCAAGAAATAAAGGCAACTGATGCAAGGTCGCTCCTTGCTGCTGTAAAATATTGTTTAAAAGAGTGATGAATAAATAACGAGTTGAATAATATGTATTATATTACCACAAATACAGTCAAAGGATGATGGGACAAAAAACAAAATAATTACTTTTTAACGATTTAATATTTAAACAGATTTGTTCTTTTTTTAATAGTTTCAATGTTTCGTGATGATGCTTGATCGTTAAAGAGGTAAAGAAAAACGGGCATGTAAACACATACACTCATTTTGACAGTCTGATAGTCATGGACGTTGAAGACGACGACGACAAGTCTTTTATTTTTTTCCATTCTTAGTCATATTCCAGTGGTTTCACTCCGAAGAGGAGGGAAATATGAATCCAATGGATCATTAAAAACACTCCCTTTTTCAATTGTGCATGTGGTAGTTGACCAAAAATTGTTTACATTTAAAACGAGTTAAAAACTGTTTGTTTTAATATTTGTTCCATAGTTACACTTATTATTATTTAAATTCTTAAAATATAAAAAAGAAATGAAAACACACTGCGCGTTTTGTTTTATATGCCTTTGACCATATGATATCGCTGTGAACAATATATATATGTGGTAGTAAATTGTGACAGCACATGTATGGTCGATTTTAGCAACATTCGGGGGCTAAGATCGAATATTGTTTCTGCGTTTGTCCATACTGTTGTATACAGGCCAGCTGCTTTGGCACTAAGTGAAACCCAAGTAGGTGTAAATACTGATCCTGCAGAATTTAAACTCAACGGTTATATCTTAGTGCCATTATTCCTTTCGTCCCATGGTCTCGCCGTCTATATTAGAAATGACGTTTCTAACCAACTTCAACCACAATACGGTTCTTGTTTGAATTCGTTCTTTTGTTTTATGTGGTTAAAATTTACTGTGAATAAGCATTTAATTCATATATATGTTTCATTTTTAGGATCCCAAATTTGGACAGCAATTCAACTTTTCACGAATTTGATGCGCTGTCTGACTCCATTCAAAGAATAGTTGTCCATTATATCCTCGCACGGAAATCGTCATTGCGGGCGATTTCAATGTACACAATTCTAGTTGGCTTCGCTATTCTGGCCAGACAACACCCGAAGGCAGGTATGTCGAGCCAATGTACATCTCCTTTCAACCCCTATCCAATTTTCCTTAACGCTCGTACTGTGTTAATCATATAAAGGGTATTCATATAATCCCTTGAGTGCGCGCAAAATATAAAAAAAAAAACACATAGTGAAAATATTATTATTAATAATTATTTATTATTTTTTTTTATTCCCACGATACTAAAATGAAGGCCTTTTGCTTTTCTTCCTTGCCACTTCTTGGCCATTTTCCACAACTTCATTTCTCAACTTATATAATATAATAAAATTAATAAAACTCATCGTTTAGCCTATTTAAGTCATTAGAATTTCACAAAACACTTTTGTGTGTCTATGGCTGCTGCTAAGATCCTAACAAAAAAGAAGGACTAAATTATTACTGGAAGACTTTATAAAACTGACATAATAAATTCAACTAAGTAAACCCTTCATATGTAGGAAAACACTTATACACCTCGACAGGTCATATTAATAAACATAAATATTATCTAAAGCGTATTATAGTAAAAACCATATTAACTCGAACATTTTTCGAGTCAACGAAATTGAATTTTGAAAGTTCACTAGAACTGGCATATTCAATAAAAATGATGCGAGCTATAAAGGAAATTTGAATTAACATTATCCAGATGTAAACCAGCATCGAACGCACCATACATCTATCCGTATTGAAAATACAACTCGATTAGAGTCCACAGAGTAGAAGACAAAATACAAAATGTCGACCCTGTAGTGGAAACTATTTCTACGCGCGCAGTTCTGTCATGTCAACTTTTTAGAGAACGAGAAGCAGACGGCTGACGTCATCAAACGAGGAGTAGGGAACGTGCAAAATAGTGAACTTAGCTGCAGTGAAGAAAGAGCAAATATTCAATTGGAGAGCTAGAGAGGAGCAACGAGTGTCACAACACGAATTCAATAGTAGAAGAAAAGACTTTTTTTTCGCAAGACAAAAGAGATACTAGTCGACTAATAGACCTCTACAATTTTGATTAATTAATATTTTCGATTATTTTCATGTGCACGACAAACACAATTACAGAAATACTTACCATACAATACGCACAAACTTCGAAATACAACTTACACTTACTCACGCAACTAACATAACTTTCCAAACTTAAACAATACTTACCTTATGACATCTATCTACTTACTTCACCTACATACTTACCGACACCAAACAAACTGCACCTGAAAAGAAAAAGAAAATTATAGAAAATATTGAAAACAAAAAGTATTACTCACCTAAAAAGAAAATATAATTGAAAATATGATTGAAAAGCACTTCAATTCACGAAAAGTCATCTAACATCGGAAAAGAAAAGAATAAATATGAACATTACCTAAATAAAAGTCATGAAAATATTACTTATGGGAAATAAAACTTATCTTTGTAGTATAATGCTGAAAACTATACATACACGAACAAAAGTCAGTTTTCTGAAAGAAAATGAAAACAAAAGTCTCGAAATAATAGTTCGGTTTACATCAGTCAGACTCACAAGTAATAAGGATAACCGGCCCAGTGTAAACGCATTACAAGTAGTAGATTGAACATCTGTACTAAATAAAGTGAATTGTAGCCAAGTTCGCATTGAACACCCACTCTAAATGGACGACCCTCCGAGCCAATGTGGTTGCGAAAATTTAAGCTTAAATTCTTTTGTTATAATACTGTCGAACAAATAAGATCTAAAGAATAAAAAAGTAATTTAATATTCAGAACGAGTAACGGACAAGAAAACATAAAGAAAGTAAGTTCTAGAAATATTTCTTTTTAAGAAAGAAAAAGAAAAAAATTATTCATCAGCTGTGCCATCTGCGCACACGAAACAAGAAAATAGAAAAGTAAAATTTCGAATTACCTACCTTAAAATCTGTTTAACATTAAATTATTTCTCCAGAATTCCAATTAGAACACACGAAGTGAAAAAGGAAAAAAAATTAGAGTACACGGAGGCAACGAGCGCTACGCTGGTGGGGTGGGACAAGAAAAAAAAAACCAATACCACCCAGTACTGCAGCCAGAAAAACAAGGAAAAAAAAATTGCGGCGGTACAATATTAAGGAACTTAGTCTCAGAATCGAGTCTAGAATATCATCGGCTCCACTCTCAACTAAAAATATTTCAGCTACAATACAAGCCAGGCAGAATTCACAAGGCGCTCTCAAAGAACATCAAACATCAAGATTGTATGAAGGAAACAATATACAACGAGGGATACAGATATTCATGCAAAACATCATCTGTATGCACAATATAATCGTCGAGGGAGAATCAAGGGAAGCGGCTAACCTCAGTTCACCAAAACGAATACAAGGAATATCACCGTTGGAATATAAGCACCGTTGGATGACCTCATCATACACGAAGAACCATGTACACCGTTTGATCATCATACAACAGGAAAAAATTTTTTTTTATTATAAACTGGAAAACTGTAAGTTATAGATGTTAAGATGTTATGTGCTTTGAAGATCAAAATGTGAAAATCTCGAACAAAAAAAAAAAAAAGAAAAAAATTTTAATTCCAAATCATTCGTTTAATTCAAATTTGTAACTTCCTAAGAGTATACTATAAAAATAAAAAAAAAACTCCATGTGTTAATGTTTGCCGACAAAGATAGTGAGTTTAAAGGCGTATAAAAAACCAAATTGTAATAATTTTTTTGTGTTTCTGTCATTTGGTTATGATAAAAACTATTGAAATATTATATATATCTGAAAGAAAGTAAACTTAAAGTACCTACCTGTAAAAGAAATATCAATTGTGAGAACCTCGTCCTTAGTAGATCAAAGCTCGATCGCAATTCGAAGTAAAAATAAGAAAAAGTTTTTATATGTGCCGTGTACCTACCTACATAATACTTACAAATACCGCGTAACGATTCCCGGGATACCTATAAAAGAAAAATTAAAGTGATTTGTGTTAAAGATAAAATAATTTCATTATATAATTAGACCAAATTGAAGGTCATTACAAAAGTATAAGCGTTTAGTGATTCTTACTAAGAAAGTTAAGTGTTTTTGATAATTTTTATTGAGAGCCTTCTGCTGATGATTTATATGGATGAAAGTGAAGTTCACATCTGTCTGCTGTAGAGGATTTTGTATCTTATTTGCCTACTATAGAGAGTTATTAACTTCAGTGCAAAGAATTTTTTTTGTTGTTTGAGTACTGAAATAGAAAGTACAACTAAAGTAAAGTCAATTGGTGAATATACCTACCTTCAAGTGTAAAAGTGATTTCAACCTTTTTATTGATCTGGATCCATCGGAAAAAGAATAAAATACAAAGAGTTTAAGTCAGTTTCAGCATTTGTGTCATTATTTTTTTTTTTGAAAGTCAAATACTTAACTAATAAGTTCGCTACGTGACAATTTTTGTTTGTTTTCGAAGATAAAGTAAAAATACTTTAATTTTTGTTTTTCGTATCTCGAAGCATCTCGTCGATCGGAAAGAAAAATAAATCGAAGTGGGTGGATACTAAACCAAATTTTGAAACTTTTTGTGAGAAAGTACCTACCTACTTGGTCATCATAGATCACCGTCCTTGAATCTGTACCTATATCTGGAAACCTAAAAAGAAAAAGAAAAGAAAATTTTAATAAAGTTTTTTTTTTTGTTTGAAAGTAAAGTACTTTTAAATATTTTGATTTGTCTGTACATTTGGGGGGGCAGAGTGCATTCTTTCCTTCATCGTACCCTTAAGTATGTAACTTCTTTTTATCATTTTTTTTTTAACTATATTAAATATAAAAATTTATAAATTTTAACTAACTTTTGTAACCTTTCAGCGTCTCTTTTAATATTTACCTTTTAATAAAAGCGATCCGTCTACGCCTTTGGTGTGAGCCCGTGATCTTGCTATTTTTCTTGTGTTTCTGGGTTTGGGAAAAATTCTTGTTTAAATATATTACGTCAACATTTTTGATCATTCCTTCGTGGGGATATTTGCTCTGGAAATTGTCAGAGGACTTTTAATAAGTCGTTTTAACAATTCGATTTTGAATATTTTTCGATTTAGTTTCGTGATTAATTTGTAACCAATCTGTGTTGGTTCGCGTATTTCAGAACGAGGTTAGTATTGTGTTTGTGGCAGTCATCTCGTTCTTCCTTAACTAACATTGTGGTTTAACACTTCAGATGTGGAGTTAAGTTGCTGAACACGAATACAATACAGTAACTGTTCATTTGTCCGGTTTTGTTTTACGTTATAGAGTTAGTGGTGGAATATTTGTCGAAATATTACCACCTCGCAAATTAAAGAACTAGTGAATTATATCACTATTGTTAAAGTCCTAAAGGCTACGTTCAGGATTTTCTTTATCCTGAATTATTAACATCTTTTTCGAATAAAATTTATAGAGCTTATGGTGGTTCTCTATATTGATAGATTTTTCAATGAGAGAATTAAAGTCATTTTTTTTGTATAAAGTTATTAGCTTAGATAAAAATAATATTTGAAATTGATCTCAAAAATAAATTTTTTTTTTATCCTTTTTAAATGAGTTGGTATGTAATATAAAGTTCATAGAACTTATTTTCGAATTAAATTCAATTGTCAATAGATAAAAGTTTATTTAGTTTTAGAAAGTTCAAAGAACTATTAGTTTTATGAGTATAGTTAAACTATTTCTATAGTAGGAATTTAATAAAAACTCATGTTAGATGATAAGTTTATTTTTGAATAAATTATTGTATAAGGATCTGAAATAGAATCAGCAATTTTTATTATTTCTTTTTGGAATCTTTTGACTTAGCATGGGGTTCGGACCGAATCTCGGGGAAGTTAAATTTTTTTCTCTATGGAATTTCAGGTAGTCATGGCGTGTTAAAATCAAAAGGCAAGGAGTCGTGGCTGAGACACTCCTCATCATGAAGTGATCCACACCCTCTTCAATACTAACGACAACAACAACAACAACTATTTAGATGAAGTCTTCTACAAACATGTAGATTAATATTTCTGGTTTTAGGACCATTCATTTTTGATTCATTTTTTTTAAGGGATGTTTCTGTAAATAGACGTTTGCCAACAGAAACAATTGTGGAGTTTATAGTTGGTTTAGAATTGACTATAACTTAGGTAGGGTAGATAGGCAATAAGGGGAAGTCAAATACATCAGATTTCCCCGATCTAAAAGGGTTCCTTAAACTATACTGGACGTAAAGGAACACGGTTGGGTGGGTGTAGATAGTCCGACCCGATTATGTCATGTCGATCGGGTATTGGGAATTCTTTTTCATTGGTTCGTTTTTCTGTTTTAATGTTTTTACTATCGTAATTTTCGATTCACAAGTTCTTGTATCGGGCTCTTAGCTTATTAGCTTAGCATTTATAAACTTTAACAGAGTCAACCGTCAGCTAGACTCCAGGTCTACTAAATTGTAGCACCGACTATACACTTCTGCAGCACTACCCACTACCTTGAACCGATGAGCATGGCCAAGGCGATTTTGCAGACCTGAAGCAGCAGTAAGTGGTAGTCACCCTGTTCGTCCTGGCTTGGACGTGCCTACGTGTACAAGTAGGTACTATAAGTCATACGACGTACAGGTTTAGGATCCTTTCGTCTCAGTGATGGTTAGTCTGAATAGTCTTCTTCATGGTGTTTATACCTGAACAACATGATCGGGTTAGAGAATTAAATACTCTCGATTTTACACTTATTCACAATCATGAATGGACTAGGGGACGATCATTGGGCGAGTCTTCTTGAGTTTATCGTAAGATCTTCAAAGTATGGTGAACAGTAAAGACGATATTACCTTCTTCTACTTGAAGACTGAATGTTATCATCCTTTTTATATCAATGACGAAATTGATAATCCTTGGTGTGATATATCCGACGTATTCAACAGCGACATATGTCCGGTCCTCCCGATCACAGGAAGAGGAGAGAGAGATGTTTTCGGATCTTTGGCTGCTGAAGGCAGTTGAAGATCGAAGATACTCCCTCTTTCTCTCTTTCTCTGATCGATTGGACCTGTGTTTTTTTTTATGATTATTGGATCCTCGAGAGAATCTCTCGCTACGTGTGTAGAGGTCGTGTCTCAGAAGAATTTTTGTTGTTCAGTTTTATTTTTCTAGAACTAGTGAATTCCAGCGTTTTTGCTTCTTCTGTTTTTGTCATCACATCACATCCTTTAACCATTGTTGATGTAGCTATGATTCTTTCCTCTTGTATTCCGTTACATAAAATGGCGCCCAGACGTGTGGGGCCCGAATACAGATCGATTGAAAATTTTTAGTAAAAATTTTGATAAGAGACTGAACGTCTCGTCAAGTGTAGTGAAATTTAAATTTTTTTTTGAGATATTTTCTTTAGTGAAAAGATTTAGTTATGTTTATTGTTATTTGATAGTTGAACGTTATTGAGATTTAATATCGGGAGGTAGGAGACTTAAGTGTCGACCGGTGGTTGGTTGAATTATTCCCAGACCATGCCTGAAGCGATAACCTGCTCGTCTACCATTCCACTCTCGTAATGTATTTTTGTGTTCTTTGATTAAAAACTAACTGAAGGTTAGATGTCCGTACTGGAAGCACTTGAATCCAGTAGCCGTAGCTTCTAAGGGATGTTAGTAAAATTCAAGGAAGTCTTTTGCATGTTAGTTGGTTGGTCCTTCGTCCGATAATTGGTCGAACTCATTTCCTAGTTATGTCAGTCGCGAAAAGCCCAAACGGCTAAAACGAAAGCAAAAGACAAATCAACTCAAACATTTAGTAGTTTTGGTCATCTACTACACGAGAGGAGATTTAAGTTGTTAAGTGATATTTCTTGTAATTAGTTAGTCTAGGACTTTAAGGCTGCTTTCCGCTGAAGGATGATCGTAATCTCCTTCAGGTCCGCTGTTGCAGGGGAAAAAGCGATAGACGAAACAAAGTTACCTGAAATTTAGCTAGCGATTTTAGGAAGAAGAATTCCAAGAGAAGTTTTTTTTTTATAGAGTAAATTATTTATCTTTTTTATTTAAAGAAGGTATTTTGTTGTTGTTGGAAGTTGTTCATGATGATGAGAGATTCCAGTCACGACTCCGACCTTGAAATAGAGATAGAGAAAACCAGAAAAGAATTCAGTATTTTTTTTAATTTTCTTTGAGAAAAGTTTGTAAAAAAATTAAGATATATAGAATGTATAGTTACCATTTATTGGAAATAAAGTTATTATGAGGAAAAATTGAGAAATTTAGTTTTTTTTTTAGAAATTTTGAGTTTATGCCTGGTGGCTATTATTTAGAAATTTTGAGTTTATGCCTGGTGGCTATTTTAGATTTAGTCTTGCTGTGTAGCACCTTCAGTTATTTTTAGTTGAAAATAGAATAGCTATTGAGTAATTTAGTATTTTTGAGAAATTTAAGAAAATCTAGTTTGAAATCAAGTTTTGAAATTTAATTAAGATTGAGTTATTGAGATATTGAATATTAAGTTTGGAGTTATTAGTTATTGAGTTATCAAGTATTGAGGAAATTTAGAGGGTTTACCCTAAAGAGAAAATTAGGTTAAGGTTAGTTAATAAGTATTGTAAGATTATTGTAGAATGATCGTAGGTTTAGTATAAGACTATATTGTAGGAGTATTGTAGAATTATTGTAGGATTATTGTAGGATTATAGTAAGTTTAAAGGTTATAGGAACATAGAGAAACTTTTTTTTTACTAGGTTCTCAATAACAAACTTTTTTATTTTTTTTATTGGATATTCACTTTTACATACATTTATCGGATTTGAAATTGTTATTGTTTTTGCCCCATAAATTATTAAATCAAAACATGGGTAGACACAAAAATAACTTATCTGGGAAAAAAGGAGGCCGTAAAAATCAAGATTTGGTTACTCCAAGGCCACATGAACCGGTGACGCCAGATGAACACGACACTCGGTTCAGAAGACGCCAAAACATATTCCACGACATGACGATGGAGGCGGCGGCGGCAGTAGACGTCAGCCATATAGAAGACGAGCCTGGAACATCTAATAGAAACGTAGGAGAAGCGATCCAAAGTGTCGAGGATGAACCAAGACAACCTCCCACACCAGAACAAAACCCTAATAGAAACCACATAAGCAGTAGCGCAGAACGATTCGAAGCATATATAAAAGAAGTCGCGCAGGCCACCGTAGGTTTCGGTCGAGCCGAAGACAGGAAAAATCTTAAGGAGACGATTGAAAGAAGTCAGGCCTTAATACTGGAAAAAGTAGATCAAGCCATAAAAGCGGCATTATCTCAAAATAACGCTAACCGACAACCTACAGCTGCTACTATAATATCTTTATGCGATATGCCAACACCGAACGCACATCAATACAGTGCCAGTAGACGAACTAATCCAGCTGCAACTACACAAATCAACTTAAATGAAGGCAGACGAGACATACCAGCGCCAAACATTACCGTAACACAACCAGAGCCGACCAGAGGTTACATACCAGACCTCCAAAGAGAGTGGCAAAGACATTATGAAGCTACAGTCAGATTCGGTAACCCTAGACAGCGCGAACCAACATTTTTTGAACAGCTTGATCAAATGCAATTCGATAATACATCAGCTAACCGAAACACTAGAGTACCAATGACTTCTCCCGCGGCTTCAATTATAAGATCGCCGCATTATCAAAAATGGGGAGTCAACTTCAATACGAAAAATATAACTATCGATGAATTTCTATTTAGACTCGACAAAGTGAAAGATAGCTACGGCGCATCCTGGGAGGAGATTGTAGCAAACTTTCACCATTTTGTAGACGGCCCAGCCGAGAGATGGTACTGGATGTATTTGAAGAACAACCCATATACAACATGGGCAGCTCTGAAATTAGCCCTAATCGACCAATATCGTGGGTTAGAGACGGATTCGGAGTTGGCCAGACAAATGTCGGAGCGAAAGCAAGCGCATGGCGAAAGCTTTGATGCTTTCTATGACGATATATTGCGAATCAACTCTAAGATGAAAAATCCGAGACCTAACGAAGAGATGGCAGAAATCATAAAGCAAAATGTTCGTAGACGAATGGGGGAATTGCTATTGACTTTTAAGTCAACAAGATTAGCCGACCTGGTGTTCACATGTCGTGACATGGAGAGGTTTTTAGCACAACACGAACTACCTAGAATGAGAGCACCTCCAGTTTTCAACAATATTCCACGGAAACAGGTCCACGAAATGGAAATTCAGACTGATTTGCAGCCAGTTGAAAGGACGACTTCTTTGGAAGCGTTTCACCGAGATCGCAATCGTGAATTCAAAACGAATAATGAAACAGTCAAGTGCTGGAACTGTGCAAAAACCGGACATACTTTCAGGGATTGCGCCGAACTACAGAAACGAATCTTTTGTTACCGCTGCGGCCAACCGGATATTTTATCTCCCAACTGTAAACAGTGTACGGGAAACTTATCGAAGAGTCAGTATCTTTCCGAGAAAGAACTGACGAAGATGGGCAACTCGGGAAGTCCTGCTTAAATTCGACAATCCCTGTTACCAAAATTACTATTCTGAAAAACCCTGAAAATAAAACAACAGAAAACACATCAATTAAAATTTCAAAAATACCTATTTTGAGACCCTTAAAGTCTTTACACCAAAGGCAGATGGAATACAATCTCGCCCGTAAGCGTATTTATACTTACCAAAATCATACGAAAAAAATTGAAAAACTTAGAAACCGAATAAACCTAAAAAGAAAAACATTTAAGTCAATAGCAGCTACTAAATTAGCCATTGAATCGGACGACCCGCGTCCGTATGTTAAAGTTCATTTCCTAAATAAATCTTGGAAGGGATTGTTAGACTCAGGAGCGAGTATTAGTTGTTTGGGGAGAGGAGCAATGGAGTGGATTGAACAAAATAACATAACGTACCACAAATTCGATACAAATGTATCTATGGCCGATGGTCAAAAACAGGCTGTAATTGGTGTTATTAAAACCTCCGTCACTTTTAAAGAGGAAACTCATACTTTAAATTTATTCATTGTTCCCACTCTAGCTCAAAAACTTTATCTCGGGGTCGACTTTTGGGCAGTTTTTAAACTTGCCCCTCATATTATCTCAACATTAAATGCTATATCGGAAATAGAACAAAAAGAAACCGAATTCAAAGAATGTATTTTATCGTTAGATGAAAAATCTAAGTTAGAAGAAACCATTAAATTATTTCCTTCGTTCACTGAACGTGGACTAGGGCGCACCCATCTTATAGAGCATAAGATTGATCCGGGGGATGCTTTGCCGATAAAACAAAGGCACTACCCTATATCTCCGGCGGTACAAGCCCTAGTATACGCGGAATTGGACCGCATGATTTCTTTGGGCGTGATTGAAGAAAGTTCCAGTCCATGGTCCTCACCGGTGGTATTGGTGAGGAAACCCGGCAAAAATCGCATGTGTCTGGACTTTCGGAAAATAAACGGAGTTACCAAGAAAGATGCAAGTCAAATTGCGCACATAGAGGGACTGTTAGCCCGCCTGTCAGAGACACGCTATATTTCTAGCGTGGATCTGAAAGATGCGTACTGGCAGGTACCACTGGAGAAAGCTTCAAGGGAAATAACAGCATTCACAGTGCCCGGTAGGCCCCTCTATCAATTTAAAGTTATGCCATTTGGATTATCCAATGCGGCTCAAAGCCTTACAAATTTAATGAACAAGGTAATTCCTTCAAACCTTCGAGACCAAGTCTTTATATACTTGGATGACTTATTAGTTATTTCAAAAACTTTTGATGAACATCTTTCAATATTGAAAATAGTTGCTACTCAGTTACTGGAAGCAGGACTTACGATCAATGTCGAAAAGTCCCGGTTCTGCTTCCAGGAGCTGCAGTATTGGGGTTACGTGGTGGGACAAGGCTGTCTGAAGGCTGACCCATCAAAAATTTCAGCCATTATCGACTTCCCGGTACCGACTACAGTCCGACAAGTTCGCCGATTCTTGGGCATGGCCGGATGGTACCGGCGTTTTATAGCGAATTTTTCCGAAGTCGCAGGACCTATGTCCGATACCTTGAAGAAAGGTAAAAGTTTTAATTTCGGGGAAGAGGCTTTAGAAGCCTTTAAGAAGATCAAAGTAGCGCTTACAACCGCTCCTATACTTCGCAACCCTGATTTCAGTAGGCAGTTTGTCATATTATGTGACGCGTCGTCTACTGGAATCGGGGCTGTATTATGCCAAAGAGATGAGGAGGGTAATGAACTCCCCATCTATTATTACTCTCAGAAATTGAATTCCGCGCAACGTAACTATTCAGTTACGGAGCGTGAGTGTCTAGCTGCAGTTAAAGGAATACATAAATTCCGCCCTTACGTAGAAGGGTATAATTTCTTGGTGATTACCGACCATGCTAGTTTAAGGTGGTTGATGAGTCTTAAAGACCCAACTGGAAGACTAGCTCGTTGGAGTCTGAAGCTTCAGGGCTTTGATTTTTCGGTGGAACATCGTCGTGGAAGTTTACACGTACTGCCAGATACACTCTCGCGAATGTATGAGGTAGAAGCTTTACGTGTAAACGAACTATCGACGGATTCCTCCGAAACCAAAAATTCAGAAGTGCTACATGTCGATCTGGAGGATCCGGCTTTTAAGTCAGATGAATATCTCCAGATAGCATCGCACATTTGTGACAATAAAGAGCGTTTTCCAGATCTTCAAGTATCTGACCAGTTCATATATAAAAAGATCCGACACGCAACAGGTAACCCTATTTTGGATGATCAAGCCTGGAAACTTTGGGTTCCATCGAAACTAACCGAAAAGTTGCTATTTCAGGCTCATTGCCCACCGAGAGCGGCACACGGAGGGATCACCAAGACCCTTCATCGACTGCGCCAACAATTTTATTGGCCTACAATGGCAGCTCAGACAAAATTATTTGTTAATAATTGTGATGTATGTAAGCAGACGAAAGCCCCTAACCAAACACTCCGCACAGAAATGGGCAAAGGTTTTGTGGTGGAGAGGCCTTTCCAGCATCTGTATACAGATTTCCTGGGGCCCTATCCTAGATCGCGTAAAGGAAATACATACATTGTAATAGTAGTAGACCAACTAACAAAATTTGTAATAATAAAACCTTTAAAAAAAGCAACCTCAGCAGAGGTAATAAAATTCTTAATTGATGATGTCTTTCTAGTTTTTGGAGTTCCCGAAACTCTATTGTCCGACAACGGATCCCAATTTATTAGTAAGGAGTTTCAAATACTATTAGATAATTTTGGTATTAATCATATAAGAACGGCCGCTTATGCTCCGCAAGCAAATGCGAGCGAGAGGGTAAACCGTTCCATTTTGAGTGCTATACGCTCATACATAGACGAAAAACAGTATAACTGGGACGAACACCTATCGTCAATTAGCAGTGCATTACGTACTTCGGTGCATAGTACCATAAATATGTCACCATATGAGGCCTTATTCGGCCACAGAATGATAGAGCATGGTGCCGACTATAAGCTTTTAAAAAAATTAGGTGGGCTTAATCAGTCAGAAATTGACTGGTTACCCAAGACAGCCAAAATGAACATTCTACACGCTTACCTTAAAACAGCGCTTAGTCAGGCCCATGATTCTTACGAAAAGATTTACAACTTAAGAAGTAGAGTCGTAACATACCAGGTAGGGGATGAAGTGTTTAGGCGAAATTTTATCCTTAGTGATGCCTCAAAACATCGCAATGCGAAATTGTGCCCTAAGTTTATTAAGACAACAGTAATTAAACTGGTTGGCAACCATTTGTACAAGGTTAGGGATAAAAATGGGTTTGAGTCGGTCGTACATACGAAAGACTTACGCAAATAGATAATCTCTTAAGGCCTATCTGTAAGCTACAATTAGCCCAGCTAGCTCAGTCGGTAGAACATGAGACACCAAAAGGGTCGTGGGTCCGCATTAGCAGATGCACACTGTATACACACCGTCAATCTCAAAGTCACTTAATAATGAAAAAAAAATTTTAATGTTTTCTTTTCTCGTTCATCTTGTGTGGTGGAACCGTACAATTTGAACGAGCTTTGTAGGAAAACACTTATACACCTCGACAGGTCATATTAATAAACATAAATATTATCTAAAGCGTATTATAGTAAAAACCATATTAACTCGAACATTTTTCGAGTCAACGAAATTGAATTTTGAAAGTTCACTAGAACTGGCATATTCAATAAAAATGATGCGAGCTATAAAGGAAATTTGAATTAACATTATCCAGATGTAAACCAGCATCGAACGCACCATACATCTATCCGTATTGAAAATACAACTCGATTAGAGTCCACAGAGTAGAAGACAAAATACAAAATGTCGACCCTGTAGTGGAAACTATTTCTACGCGCGCAGTTCTGTCATGTCAACTTTTTAGAGAACGAGAAGCAGACGGCTGACGTCATCAAACGAGGAGGAGGGAACGTGCAAAATAGTGAACTTAGCTGCAGTGAAGAAAGAGCAAATATTCAATTGGAGAGCTAGAGAGGAGCAACGAGTGTCACAACACGAATTCAATAGTAGAAGAAAAGACTTTTTTTTCGCAAGACAAAAGAGATACTAGTCGACTAATAGACAATTAAACGTAAATTTTCTGTCATTTAGACCTCTACAATTTTGATTAATTAATATTTTCGATTATTTTCATGTGCACGACAAACACAATTACAGAAATACTTACCATACAATACGCACAAACTTCGAAATACAACTTACACTTACTCACGCAACTAACATAACTTTCCAAACTTAAACAATACTTACCTTATGACATCTATCTACTTACTTCACCTACATACTTACCGACACCAAACAAACTGCACCTGAAAAGAAAAAGAAAATTATAGAAAATATTGAAAACAAAAAGTATTACTCACCTAAAAAGAAAATATAATTGAAAATATGATTGAAAAGCACTTCAATTCACGAAAAGTCATCTAACATCGGAAAAGAAAAGAATAAATATGAACATTACCTAAATAAAAGTCATGAAAATATTACTTATGGGAAATAAAACTTATCTCTGTAGTATAATGCTGAAAACTATACATACACGAACAAAAGTCAGTTTTCTGAAAGAAAATGAAAACAAAAGTCTCGAAATAATAGTTCGGTTTACATCAGTCAGACTCACAAGTAATAAGGATAACCGGCCCAGTGTAAACGCATTACAAGTAGTAGATTGAACATCTGTACTAAATAAAGTGAATTGTAGCCAAGTTCGCATTGAACACCCACTCTAAATGGACGACCCTCCGAGCCAATGTGGTTGCGAAAATTTAAGCTTAAATTCTTTTGTTATAATACTGTCGAACAAATAAGATCTAAAGAATAAAAAAGTAATTTAATATTCAGAACGAGTAACGGACAAGAAAACATAAAGAAAGTAAGTTCTAGAAATATTTCTTTTTAAGAAAGAAAAAGAAAAAAATTATTCATCAGCTGTGCCATCTGCGCACACGAAACAAGAAAATAGAAAAGTAAAATTTCGAATTACCTACCTTAAAATCTGTTTAACATTAAATTATTTCTCCAGAATTCCAATTAGAACACACGAAGTGAAAAAGGAAAAAAAATTAGAGTACACGGAGGCAACGAGCGCTACGCTGGTGGGGTGGGACAAGAAAAAAAAAACCAATACCACCCAGTACTGCAGCCAGAAAAACAAGGAAAAAAAAAATTGCGGCGGTACAATATTAAGGAACTTAGTCTCAGAATCGAGTCTAGAATATCATCGGCTCCACTCTCAACTAAAAATATTTCAGCTACAATACAAGCCAGGCAGAATTCACAAGGCGCTCTCAAAGAACATCAAACATCAAGATTGTATGAAGGAAACAATATACAACGAGGGATACAGATATTCATGCAAAACATCATCTGTATGCACAATATAATCGTCGAGGGAGAATCAAGGGAAGCGGCTAACCTCAGTTCACCAAAACGAATACAAGGAATATCACCGTTGGAATATAAGCACCGTTGGATGACCTCATCATACACGAAGAACCATGTACACCGTTTGATCATCATACAACAGGAAAAAATTTTTTTTTATTATAAACTGGAAAACTGTAAGTTATAGATGTTAAGATGTTATGTGCTTTGAAGATCAAAATGTGAAAATCTCGAACAAAAAAAAAAAAAAGAAAAAAATTTTAATTCCAAATCATTCGTTTAATTCAAATTTGTAACTTCCTAAGAGTATACTATAAAAATAAAAAAAAAACTCCATGTGTTAATGTTTGCCGACAAAGATAGTGAGTTTAAAGGCGTATAAAAAACCAAATTGTAATAATTTTTTTGTGTTTCTGTCATTTGGTTATGATAAAAACTATTGAAATATTATATATATCTGAAAGAAAGTAAACTTAAAGTACCTACCTGTAAAAGAAATATCAATTGTGAGAACCTCGTCCTTAGTAGATCAAAGCTCGATCGCAATTCGAAGTAAAAATAAGAAAATGTTTTTATATGTGCCGTGTACCTACCTACATAATACTTACAAATACCGCGTAACGATTCCCGGGATACCTATAAAAGAAAAATTAAAGTGATTTGTGTTAAAGATAAAATAATTTCATTATATAATTAGACCAAATTGAAGGTCATTACAAAAGTATAAGCGTTTAGTGATTCTTACTAAGAAAGTTAAGTGTTTTTGATAATTTTTATTGAGAGCCTTCTGCTGATGATTTATATGGATGAAAGTGAAGTTCACATCTGTCTGCTGTAGAGGATTTTGTATCTTATTTGCCTACTATAGAGAGTTATTAACTTCAGTGCAAAGAATTTTTTTTGTTGTTTGAGTACTGAAATAGAAAGTACAACTAAAGTAAAGTCAATTGGTGAATATACCTACCTTCAAGTGTAAAAGTGATTTCAACCTTTTTATTGATCTGGATCCATCGGAAAAAGAATAAAATACAAAGAGTTTAAGTCAGTTTCAGCATTTGTGTCATTATTTTTTTTTTTGAAAGTCAAATACTTAACTATAATAAGTTCGCTACGTGACAATTTTTGTTTGTTTTCGAAGATAAAGTAAAAATACTTTAATTTTTGTTTTTCGTATCTCGAAGCATCTCGTCGATCGGAAAGAAAAATAAATCGAAGTGGGTGGATACTAAACCAAATTTTGAAACTTTTTGTGAGAAAGTACCTACCTACTTGGTCATCATAGATCACCGTCCTTGAATCTGTACCTATATCTGGAAACCTAAAAAGAAAAAGAAAAGAAAATTTTAATAAAGTTTTTTTTTTTGTTTGAAAGTAAAGTACCTTTAAATATTTTGATTTGTCTGTACATTTGGGGGGGCAGAGTGCATTCTTTCCTTCATCGTACCCTTAAGTATGTAACTTCTTTTTATCATTTTTTTTTTTAACTATATTAAATATAAAAATTTATAAATTTTAACTAACTTTTGTAACCTTTCAGCGTCTCTTTTAATATTTACCTTTTAATAAAAGCGATCCGTCTACGCCTTTGGTGTGAGCCCGTGATCTTGCTATTTTTCTTGTGTTTCTGGGTTTGGGAAAAATTCTTGTTTAAATATATTACGTCAACATTTTTGATCATTCCTTCGTGGGGATATTTGCTCTGGAAATTGTCAGAGGACTTTTAATAAGTCGTTTTAACAATTCGATTTTGAATATTTTTCGATTTAGTTTCGTGATTAATTTGTAACCAATCTGTGTTGGTTCGCGTATTTCAGAACGAGGTTAGTATTGTGTTTGTGGCAGTCATCTCGTTCTTCCTTAACTAACATTGTGGTTTAACACTTCAGATGTGGAGTTAAGTTGCTGAACACGAATACAATACAGTAACTGTTCATTTGTCCGGTTTTGTTTTACGTTATAGAGTTAGTGGTGGAATATTTGTCGAAATATTACCACCTCGCAAATTAAAGAACTAGTGAATTATATCACTATTGTTAAAGTCCTAAAGGCTACGTTCAGGATTTTCTTTATCCTGAATTATTAACATCTTTTTCGAATAAAATTTATAGAGCTTATGGTGGTTCTCTATATTGATAGATTTTTCAATGAGAGAATTAAAGTCATTTTTTTTGTATAAAGTTATTAGCTTAGATAAAAATAATATTTGAAATTGATCTCAAAAATAAATTTTTTTTTTATCCTTTTTAAATGAGTTGGTATGTAATATAAAGTTCATAGAACTTATTTTCGAATTAAATTCAATTGTCAATAGATAAAAGTTTATTTAGTTTTAGAAAGTTCAAAGAACTATTAGTTTTATGAGTATAGTTAAACTATTTCTATAGTAGGAATTTAATAAAAACTCATGTTAGATGATAAGTTTATTTTTGAATAAATTATTGTATAAGGATCTGAAATAGAATCAGCAATTTTTATTATTTCTTTTTGGAATCTTTTGACTTAGCATGGGGTTCGGACCGAATCTCGGGGAAGTTAAATTTTTTTCTCTATGGAATTTCAGGTAGTCATGGCGTGTTAAAATCAAAAGGCAAGGAGTCGTGGCTGAGACACTCCTCATCATGAAGTGATCCACACCCTCTTCAATACTAACGACAACAACAACAACAACTATTTAGATGAAGTCTTCTACAAACATGTAGATTAATATTTCTGGTTTTAGGATCATTCATTTTTGATTCATTTTTTTAAGGGATGTTTCTGTAAATAGACGTTTGCCAACAGAAACAATTGTGGAGTTTATAGTTGGTTTAGAATTGACTATAACTTAGGTAGGGTAGATAGGCAATAAGGGGAAGTCAAATACATCAGATTTCCCCGATCTAAAAGGGTTCCTTAAACTATACTGGACGTAAAGGAACACGGTTGGGTGGGTGTAGATAGTCCGACCCGATTATGTCATCTCGATCGGGTATTGGGAATTCTTTTTCATTTGTTCGTTTTTCTGTTTTAATGTTTTTACTATCGTAATTTTCGATTCACAAGTTCTTGTATCGGGCTCTTAGCTTATTAGCTTAGCATTTATAAACTTTAACAGAGTCAACCGTCAGCTAGACTCCAGGTCTACTAAATTGTAGCACCGACTATACACTTCTGCAGCACTACCCACTACCTTGAACCGATGAGCATGGCCAAGGCGATTTTGCAGACCTGAAGCAGCAGTAAGTGGTAGTCACCCTGTTCGTCCTGGCTTGGACGTGCCTACGTGTACAAGTAGGTACTATAAGTCATACGACGTACAGGTTTAGGATCCTTTCGTCTCAGTGATGGTTAGTCTGAATAGTCTTCTTCATGGTGTTTATACCTGAACAACATGATCGGGTTAGAGAATTAAATACTCTCGATTTTACACTTATTCACAATCATGAATGGACTAGGGGACGATCATTGGGCGAGTCTTCTTGAGTTTATCGTAAGATCTTCAAAGTATGGTGAACAGTAAAGACGATATTACCTTCTTCTACTTGAAGACTGAATGTTATCATCCTTTTTATATCAATGACGAAATTGATAATCCTTGGTGTGATATATCCGACGTATTCAACAGCGACATATGTCCGGTCCTCCCGATCACAGGAAGAGGAGAGAGAGATGTTTTCGGATCTTTGGCTGCTGAAGGCAGTTGAAGATCGAAGATACTCCCTCTTTCTCTCTTTCTCTGATCGATTGGACCTGTGTTTTTTTTTATGATTATTGGATCCTCGAGAGAATCTCTCGCTACGTGTGTAGAGGTCGTGTCTCAGAAGAATTTTTGTTGTTCAGTTTTATTTTTCTAGAACTAGTGAATTCCAGCGTTTTTGCTTCTTCTGTTTTTGTCATCACATCACATCCTTTAACCATTGTTGATGTAGCTATGATTCTTTCCTCTTGTATTCCGTTACACATATTCAGTCTCTGACTCACAAACCCTCACCACACATCGTATTCAAACATCGAGTGAAAGGTAAGCCATTCTTACGAAGAATCCTGTTGAGCACCAAATGCTAAATTTTCTACTATTCTGCTGTTGGCAAATGGCAAATTGGCTAAAGTCATAGATGAGAAAGCTTAGAAAAGGATGAAAAAAATTGTTATTCCTTCAAGAGTCTAAATCATATCCTCCTCCACCGACATCACATTATCGCTCACGTATATCTTTCTGAGATCAACATAGAAACCTTGTACATACGAATCTATATATCCCTAAACGTACCAAGGATGTTTTTTTTGTTGCTTTTGCTCTAGAAATTATACTTGATGATGTATGTTTGCTGGGTGCAGTGCAAGTATAGCTAAGGCAATCTTGGTACTGAATGTCTATTACAAAGGAAGATAATCGAATTAAATGTCAGCACGGTGCATTTGCATGAAAGAATCGTTACGACCAATGATGAGGATGCGGAAATGAGAATATGGTTCTCCGTGGTGGCTGTAGCATTGGTTCAGAAATGTGCGTTTGGTTGCTCTAGATGGATTTGATTTGAGAATGAACATTTCCACTTCAAATGGTTTTGACGTCTCTATGCTTAACCTCGAAAGCTTAACGCGTGTACATAACATACATATTCTTTTTATGGATTGTAACATATTCCATAGTCTGAGAGGACCTACTTACATTTATACAAAATCGAAAATACAATACCATGAACGTTAATTGTGCTTGTTATAGAGGTGAGGATTAATGTCTAGATTCAAGAATGATGGATTGACGAGGAAAATCAATTCAATTTGGATTTATTTATTCAAGGTTTTATTGTATCAAGAATTTACTCAAGGATGAATATAGCTTTAAAAAAAGAAACAAAATCATATCCTCGTAACATAATTTTTGGCTAAAAATGCACATAACGGAGAATTGGTGTTAACGATTTTTAACAAATTAGGTCTTAAATTGATATTGGCATACCCGATTTCATTTAAATTTGGTATGGCATATAATCTTAGAATTCAACACAAGATGGCATTTAAAGTTTATTGCTAAGCACATTTAGGCCACTTTTCACTTTTCAACATAATTTGGCAAATTAAATTTTCCCAATCCAATAATTTGCTACAAGAGCAAGTTCGTGAGACCCAGTCGTGCATTTTATTTTCATTTCTTCTAGTAGTTTATAGAAGAAAATAAAGAAAAGTTCATAACATCAGTCGGGATGTAATGTAGCAATAGTTTTACATTTTTATGAAGCAATTGCAATATCTTTTATGTGTTCACATTTTCAGTATCTACTTGATGTTCAATTCGAATGAAAATGGGATTTTTTTTTTATAGAAATGTAAAGAAGGATTATGAATGAATGTTATGAATTGAAAGAATTTATTGCTGTTTGAATTATTATGTAAATATTTTGTGACCAAATAATGAATTTTTTATTATTGACACTTACGGATTGAGAACATTATATCATTTAAATGTTTATCTTACCTGAAAGAAAAAGAAAGACATTTTTTAGGTTTAGTATAAATATTATAATGTGTTTAAAAAGTATATTGAACAATTTATTATAATTTTTATATTATTAAAACAAAACAATAATAATATTTTAATCTTAATTTTTTTTATCAAGAAACATGTATTCTCTTTTAGTTTTTATAAAATAAGAGACAACAAGATAAATGGGACACCAAATACGACATTTTATTTTGTGGGCGGCAATGGTTCAATGGATGGAGTGCGTGGCTGTTAACACAGAGGTTGCCAGTTCAACTCTCACTGATGGAGTACAAAGCATTTATTATTCGTTTCAGCATATACCCCCCGGCTTATGCTGGTCGTTGCCCTTGAGGTAAAAAATAAAAATCAACTACTTTTTTATCCATTGTACCAAAACAATTCTTTCCTATCTTTCTACTCCTTCTTACTATAGTGTCGTGCAACACCTGTTGCATTTAAGAGGCAATGTGCCTTACAGACACATAGTTAAAATATTATTATTATTATTATTATTAGTTTAAACAAATATTTAAAAAATCATACTACACGTCGTGTGTCATGGGACCACTATTGCTAGTATCAAAAACGAAGAGGTTCTTTTAGTTTGAATATTTATAATTTACTTCTAATAAAGTTAGTAAAAATTGTTGGTATGTTAGATTTACCTACTTACATAATTTAATAGAATAAAGTAATAAGTTTTTCAAACATTTCGATTTTAAAGTATGGCTTAATGGAATATAGGTTTTTGTTATCAAGTTAATTATTCAACAAACTAGCGATGATTTCACAGTCAGAAAGTATTCTTTTTAGTATATGCAGTTATCAAACGTTTATTCTATTTATAGGAAAAAGGAACTGTAGGTATGGTCAAAAATTTACATATAATATATATATAGATGCACTAGATATTCAAGTTCAAAACAATCTACGGACGAATTCACGAAAAATTATTTTCTATATGAAATCAAATAAAGTCAGCAACAGTTTGGGTTTCATAGAGATTAAAGGCTGCCTGAAGAAATAAATCAACATGGCTATTTATTTAAAAAAAAAAAACTTTAATACTTCAGCTGAAAGCTGGAACCCTCATTATGAAAAAACCTATATATTCAAAAACAATCGACTACCCGATATATTCCTACTACTATACCCGATATCTCACTACTAAGCTCAATATCTTTCGTCTTTTTCCAGAATTCACAATGAGTAAAATTTTTCTCAATCGATTTTTATTTTTTGGAAATTTTCAAAGCCGCACTGACTTCTTTGACTATGATTTAGGGATCTTCTGAGTATCTTGGTGCAGCTATTGAAGAGTATAGCCTGAAAAAATGCTCATAATACTGTCGCTACTCATATGAAGACTTTTTATATCATCCGCATGAAGTTGGCCTAAAGTATTTTTAATGAGCTTTGGTGACCAAATTTCCTAAGAATCTGTACTTTTTTGAGTGGCATTTGACATGCGTATATTTTGTAAGGATACAAACGAAAAACGTCAGCAAAAAGAAGCTATACGAAGAATTTAAAATTATACCAAACTTGAAAATAGCCTCCTCCGATTTCGGGTTTTTCTGCTAAATTCGACAAGCAATCCTAATTTATAGAATAAATAAGGTTGATTCATTGTCATATGTCATGAATGAATTCCGCTTAATTCAGCACATCGACTTGGGGTTATGAGATTTAAGACAAAATTAAGATTTTGACATTTATGCCAACAGACTTTCCCTAGCATTCATTGACTGGAATGAAGCATAATAATATTCAGTTTGCCTTCTTTTGAAAGTATAAAGGTTTACTGAATAAGATAATCTGTTTACCCCTAATCATTATCATCATCATCATCATCGGCTCGACAACCGGGGTCCGGTCCTGGCCTCCTTCAACAAGTCTCTCCACCTATACCGGTCTCGAGCCGACGCCATCCAGTTGCGCACCCCAAGGCTCCGGGCGTCCTGGTCTACGCCATCTCTCCAGCGCAAGCATGGTCTACCACGCTGTCGTCTGCCATAGAATGTACCACAAAGAACTTTCCGAGCAGGTTCCTCTTCGCTCATGCGAGCTAGGTGCCCTGCCCACCGAAGTCTACCGAGCCTAATTTTTGTCACTATATCTGCTTCAAGGTAGATTGCGTACAATTCATGATTGTACCGTCTCCGGAATCGTCCTTCCTCACATATGGGGCCAACAATTCTCCTTAAGACTTTTCTCTCGAACGCGGCTAAGAGGTCAGAGTGCCTTTTGCTAAGCACCCAAGTCTCGGATCCATATGTGAGTACTGGCAGAACCATGGTCCTGTACAGCAGTAGTTTTGAAGTTATGGTGAGATTTCTGGATTTGAAGAGCTTTGACAGACTGTAGTAGGCTCTGTTGGATTTGAGAAGCCGCCCGCGTATTTCTTCTTCTATATTGTTATCGGCTGCTACTATTGACCCAAGGTATTTAAAGGATTGCACCACTTCAAATTCGTGCTCCGCTACCTTGATTGTTTGACCAACTGTTCCTCTCGCATTCGACGCCACCATGTACTTTGTTTTACCTTCACTAATGTGCAGCCCCAGATTTTGTGCCGCCTGCTCGATCTGGATGAAGGAATCGTGTACAGCTTGCTCGGTTCTTCCGATGATGTCGATGTCGTCTGCGTAAGCCAGTATCTGGCTGGACCTGTTGACGATGGTCCCTCTTGTTGCCGTGCCAGAGTCACGGATTGCTTTCTCCAACGCCAGGTTGAAGAGGAGGCAGGCCAAACCATCCCCTTGTCGGAGTCCATTAAAGATGTTGATTGGTCTGGATAGCAATCCGGCTATTTTTACTTGGCTTGTTACGTTGGTCATGGTCAACCTACATAGTCGTGTCAATTTATTTGGGATGCCGAATTCTCTCATGGCTTTGTAAAGTTCTACCCTGGCTATGCTATCATAGGCGGCCTTAAAGTCTATAAACAGGTGGTATGTTGGGATGTTAAATTCTAGACATTTTTCCATCGCCTGCCTAAGGGTAAAGATCTGATCAGTTGTTGATTTGCCTGGAATGAAACCACACTGATATTGTCCGATGATGGTTTTAGCGTATGGGGTTATCCGGTCTTGTAGGATAGAGGAGAGTATCTTATAGGCGGTACTCAACAACGTGATACCTCTATAGTTGCTGCACGTTGTGACATCTCCTTTCTTATGTATGGGGCATATTATACCTTTTCGCCAGTCTTCTGGCATTTCTTCACGCTCCCACACGTGCACTATAATATCATGAATTGCCTGACGTAGAGCTGGCCCACCGTGTTGAAATAATTCGGCTGGTATACCATCAGCTCCCGGGGCTTTGTTTTTCTTTAGCCGGTCTATAGCCTTCTCAACCTCTTCTATGCTTGGTGACGGCAACATAGGGTATTCGTCTTGAAGCAGTGGAGCCTCCACTTCTGCAGTGAGTTGACCATTTAGCAATTCATTAAAGTACACTTCCCATCGCTCCAGTATGCTTTGTGGATCGGTGATCAGATTTCCCTCTCCGTCCTTGCAGTATGTGCAGCGTGGTGTGTACTGCGTCATGTTTCGGATGGATTGGTAGAACTTCCGCGCCTGGTGCTGACCTCGCTCTCGGCTTTTTTCTATTTCACAGATTAAGTTCTTCTCCCAGGCTGATTTTTTCTGTCTGTGAAGCCGTTTTTCTATTCTTCTGAGCTCTTTATATTCTTCTTCGCGTGCCCGCGTTCTATGAGATTGCTGCATTGCTCGGTACGCAACATTCTTACGTTCAGTCGCTAGCTTGCATTCATCATCAAACCAGTCGTTCCGATTTCTACGACTGCTGCCTAAGATGGAGTTGGCAGTACTAATGACAGTATTCTTAAGGCGTGTCCACTTCTCATCTACGCCCAGCATACTGGCCCCAGGACTTACTCTCCCTAAATCAAGCGATTCTAGGGCGAGTCCTAACGCATTACCAAAGGTGTTACTGGCATTTTCATTGCGCAGGGCAGCCGTGTTGATTCGAACTTGATCGGCGGATGCAATACGTCTTCGCAAGGCAATCCGCCCTCGGAAGACCATACCAACAAGATAGTGATCCGAGTCGATATTGGCGCCTCGGTACGTTCGTACCGTCATCAAGTTCGAGTAGTGGCGACGGTCTATCAACACGTGGTCTATTTGGTTACGAGTGACTCCATCAGGTGATACCCAGGTGGCTTTGTAGATATCTTTTCGCGGGAACCTGGTACTCGCAACGACCATGTTTTTCGATGCTGCCAATTCTAAGACTCGAAGTCCATTGTCATTAGTGTTCTCATGCAAACTATGGGTGCCTGCGTAATGCCTGAATACCGGCTCCCGACCTATTTTTGCGTTCAAATCCCCAAGGATGATTTTTACGTCATACCTTGGACAGGCATTGAGGGTCCTCTCGACTTGTTCGTAGTAAGTCTCTTTTTCTTCGTCTGAGGACTCCTCCGTAGGTCCGTGAACGTTAATGAGGCTAATGTTCGTAAATTTGCCTCGCACGCGAAGGGTGCATAGCCTTTCGCTTATAGCGTTAAAGCCGATGATGGTAGACTTCATTTTTTCGCTGACTAGGAAGCCTACCCCGAGCACATGGTGTTTTGTATGACAGCTGTAGTATACGTCATATTCTTTCTTCTGTAAAACACCATTCCCTGTCCATCTGATTTCTTGTAGTGCTGTTATGTCAGCTCTATATTTTGACAGGGCATCGGCTAGCTGCTGAGCAGCTCGAGCTCTATAGAGCGATCGTACGTTCCATAAGAAAATTCGTAAATCGTTTTGCCGTTTTCGTTGCGTTGGTTGTCGTCGTGAGATCAGTCCGTTTCCGAGGCTTGTTGTCGGGTTCGTAATTCTAAAATTTTACGGAACAGGGAATTAACCTGGTGCCAACCTGAGGAACTAGCCTGATCATATTAGCCAAACCTTTTTTAAAAGGCTTGTTACTAGCGGCCGCCGCAAAGAGGCTATGATCACACTTCCACCAGTCCCGAATAGTTACGGCACGTGCATGTTTTCATATGCTACATGTTATTCCCCCTATTCGTCTGATGGCTGACCGCCCCCTAATCATTATATCAAACTCAAAATTTAATGTTTTCAGTTGAAATCAAACCAAAATAATATTTTGAATTCTAATTTAAGTCAAAAGTGAAATAATGTCTATCCCTATTTATTTCAATTATCATAAACTACAAATGAAATTTTCAGTCATTCCCTAGGCCATCTGAAAAAATAAATCTCTCATCAATACAAACTTTTCCTATCCGGAAAGTTCTTCGAAATAAAACAAACATAAGAATAATTTTTCAAACGTCACTCACTCACCTGTCTTATAAAGAAAAATTCTACCAAATAGCTTCAAGTTATTGAAGTCTATAACAAACCATCTAAACTTTTCTATTAAAATCAAATTTAACAAAAAGAAATAAATCCAATTGAGGCGTTCACCAGACAAATTTGGTGTTTAATGAAAATATATCAACGATATCAAAAATAAATGCATTCATATCGACAACTTTTTTTTTTACAAGTAAACATCATAACTATGTGTTTAAATGTTAAATCTCAAGTTTTTCAAAAGGCACTTTGACCATTATTATTTTGAACGCCTCATATTTGAAATGCAAAACTATACTAACAGTTTAAAAAATCTGTCAAATTTTTTAAATGCCTTAGTAAATCATAATTGCCCTTTCCTAAACTCTTAAATCCAAACTGTCTAAACCTCATCCCAAAAATGTGTCTGTCGACGCCCACATGTAAAGTATCTGCAAGCAAGTAAATTCAGCTACATTCCGCGCATATGATTTCATTGCACCCGGAAGGATCATTCATATGAATGAAGGATATAAAGTACTACTTTGCCAAGTTGACAATTTTCTCTTCCGATCAGATTTCAGAAGATTTTTTTTTCATTGTATTTTGCACCCACAATGTTGCGGGTAAGGGATAAGATGAGAAAAAATATCATTCTGACAAGTCCTGGCTTTAGATACGGTGTGTGTGCTTGTATAGGTTACTCAAAGTAGGCGATTTTTTTTTTGTTATTACTTCTGCTAGTCTTTTCTGACAAAACGAATCTGCACATATCAAACTATCAAATTGTCTGAATGAATTTCTGTGAGATGCATATTTGTGTGTAGAAGAAGAGGATTGTAGAAGAAGGGAAGGGACTGTATGCAAAAAAAAAGTTTCTGAGAATGATTTTTCCACAAGCATACACAAAAAACACACAAATAGAGTTAGAGAATGAGTTACATACATATATATTATATGCAAGTGAAAATACACTAAATGTCTGTTGAGAAGAACGAAGAAATAACGAAGAATGAAATATCGAATGGTTTTCATAACACCAAGTTCGTTGTTGTGAATACATTGCAATTGACAACATTTCCAGCTGCCAGTATATCAAAAAGAGAAACAATAATAACTGATTCATTGTTCTTGATTTAGTGAAGTGTCACGAATTTCTTTTGTTATGAAAAATTATTGCGTTTTTATCGTCCTTTTAATAGAAGGTAATATTTAAAGGGTTTCTACAGCGTCGTAGCAAGGGTTTGTGTCTCCCGGGGCAGACCCTTATTTTGGCGCCCCCTTTGCAGTTTCTGCAGTAGATTAAATAATTCCACGGAAGGCTGGAAAACATTTTTCTTAGTTTTTTTTTTTAATATCTATATTAAACCTGGTAACTTCCTTCAAACAGTTTGACATATCGTCGCCTGAGTTCTATCTTGTTGTATGTGCATTTTTCAAAATGTTGGGAAATCGATTTTTAAAGTTCAGATCCATAGCTTTATGTTTATATCAGCAAATTTGTTTTGGAAGTGATTTTTTTCAGAAAGCCTAAACAATTTTGTTTTCAAAACAATTCACAAATTTATGTTTCCTTTTGTCCTGAAATAATGGTAAGTAAAAATCAATGAAGAAGTCATTTTGGATATTGAACAATGTTGTATGGAGCGATGACAAGTCGATAAAATTGGTGGATATTGAACAAAAAAACTTAATGTTGAACAAGACAGAAATAAATAATTTAAAAAAAGTAATCATATGGGAACACAATGAGATTAGTATTAAATAGAACAAAAATTAATCTCAGTATTGAAATCAGATTCATTACTTTTTTGAATGGAAACAAGAAAATTTTAATATCTTGGAACGTTTTTATCTGAAAGGAAAATGTCGAATAATGTATTCTTTTTAAACAAAAAATATAGAAATTCTTTTTGCATAGGCTCAATTATTATATATTTTTTTGAGTCTTTAGTAAATAATAATTTGTAAAAAAAAACAATAAATTATATTTCACTTTAAAACATTTTTAACATTGCATTTAATGGTTTCTTATAACGTTTTCATAAAATCTTTGCTGCATGTTAGGCATGTATGGTATCATAGCCTGAATATCTTTTTTCTTTTCCTTTGTAAGCTTTATGTTAAAGAAACTTTGTTCGACATTTGGAAGTTTGTAAAACTTCGCGCCTTTTCCAGTTTTTGCTATTCTTATCTTTTTGAAATCGTCACTATGTTTAATTTTGTAAAACACGCAAAGGTCACGTTTTCTGTATTCAATTTGTCTACACTCTTTAAATGATATCATTTTTAGATCCAGACTAGCCTTATTGAAATTAAAAAAGTCTTCTTTCTTAAGCTGCGCTATCTTGAGTTTGATTTTGTTATAATTTATTCTATTGAGAATCCTTATAAGAGAAACGCTGTAGATTTCCAAATCCTTGATGTATTTCTCTATTCCACTGTGAACAGCATCCACTTCTTGAACTTGAGAATGTCCTGGTTCAGAATACTTGTGTGTTATTGTTTCAATATTTGTATTAGACTCCATAAATTTAAGGATAGCTAACGAAACCATTCGATTCTTATTTTGCGGAATGCAAGCATCGGACCACAAAATAATCTTTTTTGTTTGTGAAAGATCTTTTAAACACTTTTTTAAAATAAGAGTGTTTCATGCCGAATTCCGCAGTACGTTGTTTTGTGATTTTGCCAAAATCCAGTGAAATTATAGAGAGCATACTTACGCCTATAAAAGTAACTAGAGACATTAGCTTTCGGTAGAGAAAACACGTTTTGTAGGTCGTAAACAATAACCGCCGTATATTCGCTCATATTTTTTCGATCGGTATCATCGATATATATTTTTGCGATGAACATTGTAATCCCGTGTTTCACATGAGTTCGCATTTTTTGTTGCTGTGAACTTGGCACATTTATCGCAAATATCCTTTTTAGGCTTAAAAAATGACAAATTGAACGAATCATTAAAAACTTTTCGATAAATATTACAGCTAACAGGTTTCTTCACTTTTTCCACATACATTTTATACAATTTCGTCACTGTAAGGCCGGCTTCTAGATATTGTTTTTTGGTATTCACTCGGCAGTAGTGCGAATCCATTACTGGAAAAGATTTTATATGTTCTTTTACTATATTTATATCTCCTTCTGGTGTGATGTTCTTGACAAATTTTCCATGTGTCGGTAGAGAATGCGTTCTTGTTTCATTATATTTTGTTGCAAAGAAATAATAAATCCGATTTTGGGAAATGTCAAGAGCTGACAAAAAAAGTTTTTGGCACACATCAAATATTTCGTTGCCTTTTCCCATTACCTATTCTTTTTCTTTTTGGTTGCAGCCTTTGAACGAATTTGGAAAAAAATTGGCCTTTCTCATCGTCTTGCAACATCCAAAAAGCATTGAATATTTGTTTACGCTCTTCATCGGAAAATTTGGTAAAACAATTGTGAGAGCAACTAGTGTTGCAACTTGAAAAGATTTGAATTTTGCGTTCTCTACGCTTTTGACCAGTTACATCTAGGTACTCTTTTCCACTTTGACGCATTTTTTTTTGTAAGTTTTTCTTCCATAATGCAGGATTTTTATGTTTTTTCTTACCCGATCCTTTTAAAGTTTCCTTCGGTGAAAATTCCGATTCTTGTTGAGAAACCTCAATGAGAATATACAACCAAGAGTGCAACAATGGTGATCTCGTTTGATATTGAACAAGATAGAATGAATGCCTATGTTTTAATATTGAACAAAAACTACAATAATTGGATATTGAACAAAATAGAATTTTTGTTTTAACATAACCAAATTAGTATCTTTTTGTTCAATAGCCTACAAATTAAAAAAAAAATAATTTGGATATTAAACAAAATAGAAATGAATGAAGTATATAAGGATATTGAACAAAACATCCATAAATGTGGATATTGAACAAGAAAAAAACAAGAGGGTATGTTTTTAAAGATTATACTACAAATTGTTCAATATGATACAAAGAGAATAAAGAGCGGTTTATTGAACAAAAGAGACACTCAAAATGGTAAGAAAAGTGGTCCATAACTTTAAAACTAAAAGAGATAGAACTAAATGGTTTGCGCCAATCGAAGAAGCGTCCTCGAATTATGAAGACTGCATACTTAACTCAATTTCGTCAAAAATGGTCTATTGAACAAGACAGAACTCAGCCGACGATATGACTTTTCTTATTCAATCGAACAAATTAAAGAAACCACGGTATTATTGAATTATAAGCAGATATCTGTTTGGAAAAACAATATGTGAATTTCATATCTCTGTTAAGAAATATAGGAAGGTCTGTATTGTTCAGGGAGTGTTGCCAAATAGTGTCAAAGAGAAATTTCCTAAATACACCATGCGCTTCTCAGAAGTGTTATCTGGAGCTGTTATTCTATAGCTTCCCTATTTTGAAGGGCCATTTCTGGTTCAAAAAGCATCCGCAAGATTTATCAAAACGCGAACCCACTATTAGCAATAGTGATGATTTTGAAAAACTGTTTTGCATAAAACACTTTCTGTTTCCACTTACTTTACAGTGATTTTTTGAAAAGAAATTTTATAAAAACCAAGGCTACACATTAACGCTAATCAGAGAAAAGGTATATCATCTTATCTTTAGATAGGATTTCTCAGTAATATGTTGTTAGTTTGGTACTCTATTATAATTTAGATAAGAATCTTATAAAGGGTGTCCCAAAATTTACGCAAGATTTGAATTAAATAGAAAACGCCGTTTTTAGTCTTTTGATAGTTATATTTTTATTGACTCGTAAAGTACATAGGATAGGGTTATGTATGGAATAACACATCGGACAAAAGAAAGAACTGTGTAATCATGTCGCGATATCGAGCACCAGTAACAGTCACTGCTTGACCAGCATCATTTTCAAAAAAATATGGCCCAATTATGCCTCCAGCCCAAAATCCACACCATACAGTCACGCGTTGTGGATGCATTTGTTTTTCGACAATCACATGTGGGTTCTCCGAACCCCAAATGCGGCAATTTTGGCGATTGACAAAGCCATCAAGATGAAAATGTGCTTCATCGCTTAGGATGATTTTGCTCGAAAAATCAGGGTTTAATAATGAAGACACGTTGTTCTCTCGTGTAACGCTCCATTTTTAATAACCCTACTGTTAGCTGTCAAATTGCTTTTTTTTCAGGGTTGCCAACACTTCACTGCACAAATGGCGGCAAATTCAAATCTTGCGTTAATTTTGGGACACCCTTTATGAGAACGAAACCTAACCTTTAAAAACCCTTCTTTCCTTTTAAATGCTTAAACACAATTCGTTTTACTCCCAATAGGAGCGGGTACCTAAAGCAACAATCTTTCTCTTAACTTTTCTCTTTCCCTTTCATCTGCTGGGTATAACACTTGTTATCGTATATTAATTTTATTAAATAACAAAAGAAACTTTTATCATATCTCTAAATCACTTGTTCCAAGAGGGTCATCCGGGTAAAACAACAGCATACCTACTTATACCATCCAAATCACAGAAGAAAAAAATAATATAGGGCTTGAGCCGATACTGAAATGTGTTGAAAATGCTAACCAATATAACTTATAACCCCAGATGTTAGCTGTTTATTTTTAAAGTTTATTTGAATTTGTATTCAAAACTTTTGAACATTTTTCATTATAGACTTTGTGGTATCTCTTTCTCTTCTCTTTATATATTCAAAAGAATTTTATAAAAGTCTTTCAATATCAAAACTGGAATTTAAACAAAATGTATTGCATTGCAATACACTTTAACATTTTACACTCTCACACAACTTACAATTATTGTGACCTTCTGAAGCTGAGGTGACACTTTCCCTCTTCTGTCGTCCTTCTGACAAAAATTCTCTCCATTGTATCTAATGTATAATATATTCTATACCGACGCACCAGGATCCGAAATACGGACCAACAAAAAAATAGCAGCAGCTCTTTTTTCCCTTAAACAACTAAGACGAAATGACAAAATGCTTTAACGCCTTTTCTATTGTAAGGGCTTTTGTCAGAGAAAAGACATATAATGACAAATTACAAATAAGAAAAACAACACATATGAGTAAAGTTTAACATACTTAGGTAAAACACCCATCAGTGACACTTGCAGCTGTGCGCCACCATTCAAAGGAATCTTTCACTTCCTGTCAAAAAAATTTCCATTGATTGTCAATATAAAATGGAATTAGAAGGATGTAGCGGAAAATGTGCTATCTACCTACAGTTAAGACTTTTTCTTTTTAACTTCTTGATTCCCATCAAGACTTTGTGGATAATTTAAGAAATCCCATTTCTTATTATTTTGTCACAGAACATATTGGAGGTTACAAAATGTTTTATTATTATTCTACATAACAACGGATGAAATGTATCTTAGCGAATATAGTCTTTTGCACACAAACAATAAGAAGTCTATAAAAGTGACCAAGACCATAGAATGGAAAGTTTTCCTGAATTATGGCACTTGATGTCAGAAGCAAAAGTAAAAATACAACAAAAAAAAAAAAAAAACTATACATCCATTAAACATTAAAAGAAGAAAAACTTTTAATGGTGCGTTTATGGTTCACCTACGGCATATTGTATGTGTATAAGATTTTATTGATAGCAATTTGTTGCGGTCATTGGACCTCCTTCGGTACTGGAAAGATCATCATTTTATGTGGCGCTGGCGACATTGTTCAATACTACACACTTGTACAGGTATTTTATTATAGATTTATATATTTTTAAAGGAGCAAAAGAATGTTTTAACGAGTGAGAAATAATGGCGCCATTATAAAGTAGCTGCCCAAGGCAAACGAATGTCGTTTTGGTATTATTCGTTTACTTTTTACTTGCGATTATTTTTTAATGTTAAATAGTATTTATCAGAACAAATGAGGCAGTCAAGAAATAAAGAATTAAAGTGGGAAACAATTAAAATCTTCGTGTTGATATTAAATCAACGTCTAATGAAGTCAATAAAGTAACTTTTAGTACATCGTTATCACTAACGAAAACCTTTACAGACACTGGAAATGGTTGTGGAAGAAAAAAATTTTAAAACGTATGACACAAGATTAAGAGATATTTCATATGTCAGGAGTTTTATGTTGATTTTATATAAAAAAAAAAGGATTTAGGTGATTTATTAGTTATTCTATTGAATTAATTTGTTCTTGAATAATTCAAGAAAAATGTTATTTTATGGAAGTTAAATAGGGCAGATTACCCTAAAATTAGAATGGGCTTGTAATATGTTTCATTAGCAAAAGAAAAGAAAAGAACCATACATTAATAATTACAGTAATAATTACAAAACCACAGATATCTATATCTGGTTCTTGCTTGGATCATATTATATCGTTATCAGATACTCTTCTTTAACCGGTATTATTTGACATTTACCTAACATTTTTCCAGTCGAAACCATTGCTTTAAATCTATGTATAATAAAATTTTGTTAATGAATGAACGAATCAAATGGGTCGTTCTAAAAACGCATTAACGAAAAACCGTAGTTGTTATATTGGTAATTCTTAATATGTTATTGCAACTCTGTTTGATTTCCCAAAATTAGGTATTACACTTAACTTAATGACAAATTCTACAAAGAAAGTGGGATATCCGATTAGAAGCTTCACTTGCCGAAGAAATTTTTTACTATTCTACTATTGGCATACCAACATTAAGTAAGCTAGGAGCCTTAAGCATTGGAAAAGAAGGCAAGGAACTATTTCAGCCATTGATGAATTCATGTGTTGTTGTGATTCTCAAAGTGTCAAATAACAATGGTTTATTCAAGTAAACTTATTTCTTAGCGAGAAACAAAGCTTACAACTAAAATACTCCAAAAATCTGGTCTCAACAACAAAATATAGTATTCAAAAGTTAATTTTAATGCCCAAATAGAAAGTATTACCGCCATTTATGAAAAAGATTGATTGACAATAGTTTAACGAGTCAGAGACTATATGGCATACGTGAGAATTAAGGAAATTGCACATCGTGGATCTTACATCAATGCCGTTTAAGAAATGTCGTTTCTTTAAAATTATTTACATCTTCCTCTTTCGTTTAGTAATTTAATTATTTTTTTAAGGTTACCCTCTTTATATAATAATCGAACCATTTTTTCCTCAAAAAAGAGAACGAAAACCAAAAGGTTAAGTCTTTCCAAAGCACATTGGTACTTAAGTTTGTTAACCATAGACAGTATAACTTTTTATATGTTTTTGTTTTTTTTTTTTTAACATATCATATGAAATGTTTTTTTTATTCGTAAGTGGGCTTTCCTATAAAGCCTTAAGTGCCATGCAAACAGTTAAAAGCAACTAATCCTACACACTTCTTAATAACAATATTATATCGGGGGAAATGCGGTTAAAAGGCTCTTTAATATTCTTGTAACACATGAAGTGCTTCTTTCTTTGAAAATTTTATTCCATATCCATAATACACATATACCTATAAGAGGTCTCCATAGAAATGATGATATACTTTCCCTCTTTTCTGTAAGCTCCTTTTATTTTCAGGTTGGATATACCTAATGTTTCTTTTTTTTTTAATGTTAAGGTCGATATGATGTTGGCATCAATAATTTGGTAAAATTGTTCATATATGAATTTAGGAATATAAGTTTAAATGATTGTTAAGGTCACGTTAGCTGAAATCGCTATTTTTTTTTTTTTTTTTTTTTTAAATTCATTTTTATTTTCCATTTAATTTATAACTAACTTAAATGCTAGACAAAAACCTTAAAAACTAGCTTACATAATAACTTAACTAGCTTACTGGCCCCATACGGGCGCTCTAAATTATACTATAGCTATATATTAAAAATGCTTTTCGGCGTAAATTCTAGTGTAAATTAAAATCTATATTACTTAAACCTAAACAAGAAAATTCCTTAAAAAACTTGTTTTTCAATGACATTTTTTATTTAAAAACTTAAAACTACCCTGTACCTAAAAAAAAACTATATTAACCTAAATAAAACTAAAATATACGTAAATATACGTAAATACCTTAAAACTACTTAAAAATACTTAAAATAACTTAAAACTAGAACAGCCACCAGCAGTTTTTTTTTTTTTTTTTTTTTTTTTTTTTTTTTTTTTTTTTGTCATCAGCCCATGCACATGCACACACACGCATACATATGCATATATTAACACATATACATATGTATGCGCTCAAGCACAGGCATCCACAGACAGCTATTTTTTGGATTTTTTATCTTTTTTTGGTGCCACCGTCACTGTCCTACTTAATCTACCTACTTAGAAATACGTAGGTCGGCCAAGGCAACAACTTCGACTAACCATCAATATCAAGGTGGTCACCCAATCACCAGTATTTTTTAACTTGCTTATCTACGTCCTTTTTATCCCGAAGGGGAACAGCTCTACTGAACCGCAGACGCTCTGCCCCGTTCCCAGAGCCGAAGTCTCGACCATACAGGATTCGCCGATCCACAGTTCTACGGCCGACGTGGTAGATTAACGGAACCGCCAATCTATCCTGTATCAGCCCCCGACTGTCTAAATAGAGGAATGTCTCGGGCGGGATGAAACCGTTAAGACAAACGCTCTCACTATATTCTTCATTGGGGTAATAAGCCCCGAAAATAAGTCCATTGGCTGAGGTCATCGCTCTTGCAATGTGACCCCGAATCAGCTTAATTAAAAAGTTATCTATCCTGTTTATATTGGCCCCGTTGTATAAGACCTCGTTGGAATAATAATGTTTGTACTCCGACTCTGGTGTTCTGTGTAATCCAAGACAGGTCCTAAGACACTGCCTCTCAAACACCTGAATCTTTTCCATTTGAGATGGGGCAACGTTAAACCACACAGGGCACCCATAGGCAATCATCGGCCGGATGAGGGCCATGTAGCAAATCACCTTCACCCTGTTTTCAAGGCGGCTGCTATAAAACAACCGTCTTATCAGAGCAAACGCTCCCCTAGCTCTGGCCAGAGCAGCATCTATATGTCGATTGAAATATAGATACTGATCTAGCCAGATACCAAGGTACTTTACTACATCTTTACTCGCCAGTGGATGTCCACTTGGTCCAACGATCACTAGATTTCTCCAGTTCTTTCTTGTATCCCTAGAAGCCCTAGACAAAGGGGTTCTAAACAGGATAGTTTCTGATTTCTGAAAGTTAATTTTTAACTTCCAGTCATCACAATATCGCTGAATCTTGTCGAAGTCACGCTGCAAGAGAATTCTGATGACTTCAACTTTTGGACCCGTCCTGTACGCTACAAGGTCATCGGCATATGCAATCGCATGAGTGAGACTACCTATCAGATCGCTGGTGTAAATACTAAAAAGAATCGGCGAGTTCACAGCTCCTTGCTGTAGACCGTTTTTAATATCAAAAGTTGTGGTGGAAGTTACATTGCCACTTTTGACAACAAACTTTCTACCATTGAGCATGTCATGAAGCATATACAACAGTGGGTAACTTATGCCAAATCTGGTTAATTTCAGATAAAGACCCTGTAACCATACGGTGTCGAAAGCCTTCTCTAAATCAACAAGAACGGCACCTGTGCATTGATTTTTTGCTTTGTTCCATTGAACATCAGAAACTAACTTAGACGCGGCATGAATAGTGTCATGTCCCGCCTTAAAGCCAAACTGATTGTCTGAAATAATATTCTTGTCCTCAGCCCACTTCAACAGAGCTCTATTGAGAATCTTTTCGAATACCTTACTGATACTTGGAAGAAGACTTATCGACCGAAGATTTGCCGGATTGGAGCTGTCCTTTCCCTTTTTGGGGAGAGGATGGACCACAGCTGTCTTCCAACTCACTGGATAATATGCATTATTCAATGCGTTGTTGAACAGTGTGGTATAAATGTCTATGGCTTCCTCAGGGAGATGTCGTAACACAATGTTGGGTATACCATCGACCCCCGCAGATTTCTTTTTCTTTAATGTTTGAAAAATTAACTGAAGTTCTACCTTCGAAATTAACAATGAACTGGGTCGCTGAAATCGCTCTTTTGCTAATCAAATGGCATAGGTATACAATATACAAAAGATTGGTAAAAAAAAGAACTCTGATATTTTGGTATACATTTTTCGCAAGCCTTTAGAATAATTATAGATTCAGGACTTCTCGAAAACCAAATACGGCAAGATTTCTCACGGTCGCGATTATTCTCTTCCTGGATCTATGAGAACAATCCTCACAAGCCATACTATTTACCTTTCAAAAAGAATATGCAACCAGGGAAAATTTGTTTCATGAAGTTCTTACCAAAATTATGGTAAAGCCAAGCAATATATGGTACTGAAGAAATGTATTTAAAGGTGTGGCGTGAGGTGAGGCAGATATCATCATTTAATTGCTTATGTTTCTCATATGAATCCGAATATATTTTCCCATTCATTCAAGCATAGTTCTTAATATTTTTTAATTGGGTTGATCCCATTAATTCAAATTATTACTATGCGGTTTAAATGCCACTTTATTCTCATTTGTATTCACTAAACTTCTTACAACTGCAAGCACTACCATGTCAGTCTATAGAAGACTTTGCATTCATTAAATACTTCAGTCTTCTTCCTACCAATAATGTAGATGAGTCTTGCTTTCATTTGCATTGTTTTTCAAAAGTGTTTTTCAAATGTAACTACAAACGATGCTAGTGTATCTCATGAATAATATTGGTATTTGCGAAGGTTGTAGTGCTGTTAATAAGATAAGAGCTCTATCTGTACCTACTATTCGTCGAATGAAAAACTCATTATATTGCAAAAGCACACCCGCGTTATGTTAAAGCTGAGAACGAAAACACTACTTACACGCTCCTTGTTCCACATTTTTCTTGCACAGCAAGTGCAGTTATAAAGCATACTTACTTAAACATTAACTGCAATGACCTTGATTAACTGGCAGTATTATATGAAGAAATTTAACATGCAATGTTAAGTTTACATGACTATTATTGGAGCTTATGTTATACAAATATGCTTTTTTAGTACGAAAAGTCAATTAAAACAAAGCTTTTATGGGTGATGAGAAACGAGGGGAAATTTTCTGAGCTTTTGATGACCAAACTTTAAGAACCAAAGTTAAGGATATAAGCTTCGACAAACATTTATTTTTTTTTCGAAAACATATTGGGCATACAAAAAGCTTTGAGATATTCGAATATTTGTTCAATTGAAAATATATATTCAAGGAAGTTGTGTCCGATAATATTGGGATATTTTTTTATTAAACTTTCTAGTAGAATTTGAATGAATTAAAAAAAAAATCAGAAATAGTTAAGAGTTGTTTTAACTAAAAAGGAAAGTATTTAGTTAAATTCGTCCCGGTTTGTTATTCAATTCAGAATCCTCATCAGACGCGATAATGGTAATATGCGCAAAGAAACATCTTTTTTTTGAAAGAGTTATTTTATTTAGTAAATATTTTTAAAATTAAAATGGAGAGTAGTTATGAAGCAGTGAGAATTGCAATTTCAAAACTAAACAACTCAGTACAACTCAAGCGCTTGAAATAACTTTGACATTAGAAATTTTCTTAGTTATTAAGAACTACTTCTTAAAACAGATTTTAACTGTTATACGTGGTAAAGTTTAACTTCATAAAAAAAAATTAACCCAGTTCGAACTATAACAAAAGCTTTTTTATGAAAGTTCAAAATATAAAGCTTTTTTAAGCTCATCTTATAGATTTCCTTAAACAATAATTAAAGAGTAAACTCAAATAAAGACGTATAAAGTTTTATTTTTGTGCTTAAACCGGTTTTGAATTACATAGTTATCTACTAGAGAATTTTTATTTATAAGCTTTGGTATAAGAATACAGTCCGGTGACTTAAAAAGAAACGAACTCAGCTTTGAATGAATTTTATTTAATTTCACCCGATGTGAGAGCATATTCTTTTTAAAATGACAATTTTGTAGTATTTATCAAGCCTGAAATTACAATGACGCAGGATCTTAAAAAATTGATACTTCATTAGCAGATTTATTGTATGCCTTCCTTTGTTTTCTGAGTATTAAATTCGCGTTTTTATATACATATGGAAACCTATAAAAATCCTTCCGATAGAAATTTGATAAATTGGACCTCGTACATAAAAAGTTCTAAACATATCAAGTATATATGTACTACCTAAACATTATCCAAGCATCAACTCACGCTGTACTTGATCACATGTATAGGTGCTCCCTGAGATCCTTGACTATAGCTGTCAATATGAACGCCAATAATAAATCGTTATAGCAATTAAAAAAAATAGCAGCAGTTCAATAATGAACGTTTTCATTTTATCAAATGTTTCAACACAAATCTATTGCCTATTGTCATACTATAAGGGAGGTGGAGGTCCCTCGTTGATCGTAGATCGAAAAACTGGCACCCAACTTGAGCCACATGGTACTGAGTCTCATACTTTACCGACTAAGTTACAGACTAAAACAAAATGGCAGCCGCCAAACCTCCGTTCCGTTGGAATATTTGATGGATGACAGTCAATATTCGTGTCATCGTTGATGTTCAATGGAGCAACCGAGTGAGTAGAAAATAAGCATGATGGTTTTTGTAGCTCAAAGAGGCCACCAGAAAAGGCGGTAGACTCTATCCCTGATCATGAACTGGGTAACGAGCTTAACTACCATTATAGGGTCATTTTCAAACAATAAACAAAACATATGCACTCAGCAAAAATCCACTGGAACATATTGTGTTTTGTTGAAGTAGCCAGATTTTGTTTTCGTTTTTTTTTTGCGAAAATCAAACTAAATTGTCAAGGGAGAATTTTTAAAAAATATTCTACATTCTGGTTTTGTATTTTGAACGTAAAAAAAAGGCTCTTTTAAGTGTTGTTGTGTGAGACTGTTGTATAATGTCTTGAATACTCGCCGTGCGCTCTACTCAGCTGCCTCAGTTACTCCTAAAAGAACATTTTGATCTAAAAACAAATTTATTTTTATAATCCATTTAGAAGACGGGATCATCTGGTATTCTAAATCCAATTCTCAATTACAATGGCTGACTTTGATTTGAACGTTGACAGCTTGATTCAACGCCTTCTTGAAATACGCGGATGTCGTCAAGGTAAAGCTGTACAAATGTTTGAAGCAGAAGTACGTGCTATAGGCATTTACCTTAAATCTAGGGAGATATTCTTGCAGCAACCTATTTCGCTTGACCTCGAAGCAAATCTTATCATTTGCGGCGACATTCATGGACAGTATACAGATTTGTTACGTCTTTACGAATATGGGAGGTTTTCCACCAGCAGCTCCATAACTATTTGTTTTTGGCGACTATACGTGGATCGAGTCAAACATTATGAAACGATATGCTTGCTCTTAACATATGTATAAAATCGAAAATTAATCTAAAGCATTATTGTTGTTATATTGTACTATTCGTACTAGAATGTCAGTTTTATTACTTGACCATTCCTTATTCCGTCAATTTTCATTGAATGTTCGAACAACAACAACAAATTAAAGGTGCTTCCACCAATTTTTAAACGAAAACATATTCGATTAATTCTCGCACACTCGTGATTGTCAGGCAAAAGAAAAAAAAATTTATATATTTGATTTTTATGCTAAGAGGAAAGCATATCGTTTCAAAATGCCAAAAACAAATAGTTAGCTGCTGGTGGAAAACCTCCCATATTCGAAAAGACATAACAAATCTGTATACTGTCCATGAATGTCATTGCAAATGATAAGAGTTGCTTCGACGTCAAGCAAAATAGGTTGCTGCAAGAATATCTTCCTAGATTTAAGGCAAATGCCAAGTACTTCCGCTTCGGACATTTGTCAAGGTACAGAAACAGTCAGCCCTATCATCGTAACTGATCGGAGGGAAATAGTCTCCGATTTAAGATTTAATCGGAAGATTTCTCCGATCGTAGGTTTCTCCGAACGGAAACGATGATAGGGCTGAGTATTTAAAAACGGCATTAACATAAAACTCGGCCTGCTATTCTGGATAAAGGTGGAAACAACCTTACTGAAACCTTAGAAGGTTTTTATAACCAAGAAGAAATTTATAATGTAACAACGAAATCAGTATTATTGTGACAGGCAATGATGTTAGCCGAAGCAGCGTTGTTGACTAAAGTAATCACTGAAGTGCAAACCGTTTTTAATAAGACCAAAGAATCTTAGAAACCAAATGACTCTCCTGTTTATCGCTGTTTATATATTCAAGATGCTAATGATTTTGTTCAATTACCTTTTTAGCCGAAACAACTTCCACTTTTTCAGTGCCAATCAAACTGGGGTTACTTCAAATATTCGAGGGACTAAATCTTCAATCGCCTCTTATAAGATGTGCCATATAGACGTCTATAATTCAGTCCGTAAGTAGAGTATTTCAAGTCTCTAGAAATAATATTCTAAAGTGGGTACAGTTTCCTCTATTTTGAATAGTGCATTGCTTGGTTTTTTGTCGCTGGACATGATGGTGGTATTATCTGCATACCAGCACTGTTCCTGGATCATAAAATCCCCTAATGAGAAATTGTGAAGAAATATGCTGAATAGTGTAGCACCCAGGGTCGATCCTTGGGCTACATCCGACAACATCGCATTTGCTCAGAAAATTCTGATCAGATGCAAAGCTTTCTTCTAAAAAGCCTAATATAATTTGTGTTAGCCAAATTGGGAAATCCAACGATATAAATTTATAAAAAAAACCCTTATGCCAAATGTTATCAAAAGCTTTTTCTAAATCTATATCCAGACATAAAGTAGATTTTTTTTTCTTAAATTTTGTAGGATTTTATTGTGCAAAACCAATAATGCGTGTTCGGTGGAGTGACCTTTTTTGAATCCGAATTAATTGTTTGGAATAATTTTTAAGTCTTCGCATATTTCAGTGAGACGTTCTGATAAAACTTTTTCAGTCCGAAGTCTATTTTCAATACAAACACGTAACTATTTAGAAAAACAATTATTTCTAACTTTTGAGCTCAAAATACATAGTGTAAACATCTAATTCACTTTAGGAGTGAATTAGATGTTTACACTATGTATTGAGTGCTTTAGAAAATTCAAAAATAAAGAAAACAACTTATCTGCCAACATAATAACGTATTTTGGACTTCTCATGTGAACTTGATGCTGACAATGTTAATTACATTCCCAACCCAACAGTTTTTTCTATTTTTCTTCATGCATCGAAAGTAAACATTTTTTGTGGTATTAACTATGTTTTGCTCCCGAAAACACACAACGATATTTTTGGTTTAATATAAACATAACTTACTGCAGTAGAATCCTTAACATTCCAACAAAAGGTATGCGAAACATTCCATTGAGCAAAAGAGGAAAAATGTAAAAAAAAAACTGAAAATATTACAAAAAAAAACTTTCACGACAGGATAAAGTAGATAAAATTGGAGAGCGCACACAAAATGGAGGTCTTTCGTCTAGTGGTTTGTGGTAGATCCTAACACCCTATATAGTAATAACCTTTACAACTCTCACTGCATTTGTGTATGTATGAATGTACCTATTAGTTTGCAAAAAAAAGAAACTTCCCAAGTATGTAGTTCTCCTGGGTGCTTGAAAATGAATTACTATTCCACAACATATTATTTTGCTTGACAAAAATAAATAGAATATAAAAAACCTGAAAAATTTTCAAAAAGAACTTAAAATCCCTTGCTGTATGAATATTAAGTGGGACTTTATACCAAAGAGAGGTTAACTTCATCGCACAGCATGATTAATGACAGAACTTTTCATCTGATTCTTCGAATCAATGGGACATAAAGGTGCCGTTTATCGGATCTTAATTGATTTTCCATAGGCCTCTTCCAGCAAAATAAATACAAGTAAAAAAAATCCCCCTTTTATCTATAGCTGTTTGTAAAAATCCTGATTTTTCTACACCAACACACAAAGCCACATGAAATATTAAAACGTACATTCAAGAGCATCCCAACAGATACTCCAACTCTGGCCCATAAGAACGATGCAGAGCAACACGAGAGGAGAATTTACAGTGAAAATTTATGAATGATGATGGCATCTCACGGGAGGTTCTCAACTCGAGTAGGTAATACCTAAGCTTTTTTTTTTCAAAAGTTCTCAATAAGTTAGCAAAACCAATGGCTTCTCTTACCTGCACATTTTTGTTAAATTATTTGAGTGCTTGTTTTAAATTATTGTGTTGGTTTTGTATTCAATAAATCTAAAAACAAAAATAATAAACTTTATCTATTGTATTTTAATTAAATTAAAGCTATGGTCCAGTAGGGTTTGACCTAGAAATTTGAGATAATAAGCTGGAATCTTGTATACACCTTCTTAATGGCGTTCTAAAAGTTGTCATCAAAAATTTCGTGTGTGCAACATAAGTTATTCAAGGTCAAAGGTCACGAAAATCAGTTTAATCTCGGTTCATATGGCTCCAATGATGTTAGCATCCATTACAAAGTTACAGAGCATATAAATTCCAACAAATTTTGTAACAGACATTTATTCATACGATCAATTGTTTTTGAGATAGAGGGCGTAGAGTTCTGCACGCTCAGCAATACAGACTAGTCTAAGGCGCGTTAGCCCATGTCACGTGTGCCGTTATATGTCCCCTCAGTTTTGTCATGTAGCTTTGTTAAGCACCCATAGGGGTATAAATCAACTTGGGTCAAATGGTACAAATCATGGTCGTTTGGCCACCATTTTTAAAAATTGCCGCCAAATTGATATTTTTTTGGTTAAAAGATATTTCCCATCCAGTGGTCCGATTTTCATTTTTGAAGACTGTAGGAAAACGATTTGGACATATACATATGTATGTAACAAGACACTCATATCCACAAGCGGATAATAACACCTAGCTGCAATGTCAAATCGAACCAATTAGAAAATTTTCAACATCATGTATTTTAACAGAAATGTTAATTGATAATAAACCAACTACATTGAGATAACTCAATACACATTTGCTATAAAAATTATATTCGTTATGTTAGACAAACACCTCGTTAGCATATCCTACAATCAGAAGTATTAAACAAATATAACACTTAAGGAACAATATTCTAAAAGTAATTTAGCGACACCTAGGAAGAATAAATAAAAACTACATTTAGAACGGAAATGTGAAAAAGTATCTAGATGGCGTTAAAAGCTACACGCTTGACTCACCACAGAGTAGTTCGCGCAGTTAGCCATGATGGTAAATAGTTTATGTTCTGAAGGGGAGCAGCCATCTTGTGAGTGGGGAAAAGTTTCCATCTAATTGGGATGCGTTAAGAGAAATATCTATCTCACCTTATAAACATGAGGGGACTGTTCATGAAGCAGTTAAGCTAGTACACAATATTAGGTACTTAAAAATTGTCTAGGCAGGAAAATTTAGTTAAGTAGAAATAGGTAGAATTCTAGTGGAATCAACGTGGATGTAGTTAATCTTGAAAAAGATTGTTGCTGTAGAAAAAGAGGGTATAATTGGTAGTTATTTGTTGCGTGATATACATAGACAAAGACTGATACATTTACATAACGAACTACGGAAATGACAGACTTACAGGAAAATCTACGAAAAGACAGACAAAACAGATTTTTATGCATATTATACTAAATATAATAATGTATACTTACCATTATACATAGAAAACCATTAAAAGACTTAATTCATAAAATTCACATTTTTTCCTTTACGGACACGAACGAAATACATTACTATTACAGAACTATTCGATGAAACCTATACTCAAAACTTTTATGTGGACTGAAATAAAGACGTACGACTTGATTTTTAATGAGAGTGACAGGTTGTGAAAACAACACGGTCTACTCGAAGTACTGAACGTACGACATATACGCATATTAAAAAAAAATATAAACATTTATATGTACCCGTATACTTACGACAGACGACAAAACATAGTGACATTTACTAGAAAATACAATGCAGACAATCTCAACAAACTATAACAAAATCATACGACAATTCACAAATAATTATTTTTCTAACAAGCAACCTGAAAAATAAAGGTACGAAACAAACATATATCATTCTGCTTAAGGCTTAAACCGAAAGCGAACTTCGCGCAATTAACCAACTGCGCAAAATAATAATTTCCAAGCCATCCATAAGATAGCTAAAGTTAGAGAGAGACGAAACGTCACCCTTAGATTGTTTTAGTCTGTAGAACTTTTCACCTCGCCAAAATCTTATGAGATACACACACATAGAAAGCAACAGACAGAACTTGTTTCGTGGAAGAATTTTACTAGAAGGTTCTTTCCACATTTCGCATTCCAACCAAGCAGACGTCCGAAGAAAAATTGCTGGTTGAGAAAAGAACGCCATATTAAATTGAAAGTACAAAGAATTAATGCAGAGAACATCATCTACGAAAAAGTTCAAGAAAAAAGCAAGAAAATTCAGGAGCAATCGAATCAAGAAAAATATATCAAGAAAATCAAAAAGGTATGAGAAATTTTAATTAGAAAAATCCATCCCTGACAATAAATTTTGTTCTTAGGACAGAACCTCGTGCTTCATGGCACATAACCAGTCGCTAGGAGCAAAGAATCGTGTTCCTCACGACAAATTCCCAGTTCTACATAAACGCTCCAACCATAAAGATTCTTCTAATCTTCCAGAAGAAGAGTCTATGCGAATAGACGCGTTAGAAAAAGTAGATTCTTTGTGGAAAAGCGCCCTAGTTGATAATTCTGTTCTCGGAGTCGAACAAAAAGACTCGGCAGAGAGACAACTTAGCGAAAAATCTTTATTTTTATCATCATAAAACCATCCAGGTGAGTGTGGTAAATTCACTTAGCGTAGGGCATAACAAGTACCTACATAGGTAGCTCATAGTTTTACGCAGGTGAAAAATATTAGGCCTGGGCTAAAGTCCTTTTCTTTTGTATTCTTTAGGCAGTCAAGAAAAACCATCGTTTGTGACGTCTAGGGAGTAACAAATTGGTAGGAGCACATCGTCAGTCAAGAAACGCTCTACCTACCGAATCATCACTCCCCTAGACATCACCAGTGCCGTATTCAGGACTGCCTGGATTTTATTTATGGAAATCTAAATAAATTTGTGTAAATTATTCGATGACCGTATCAAGTTGGATACATATACACAATCATATTGGTATCTCAAGTACTCGGACACAAAGTACGGAGAGACGGAAACCTATTGGCAGAAACATCCTGTGCAAATTAATAAAGAACGTCATCCTAGCAATCAGATCATCTGTACCTACCATTTTGAAACACCGTTCATCGTGGGATAAAACCCGTAACAGTTAAGATCATCTGATCCAACGGATGAAACTAACGGATACATACATCTGTAAATGGATCCATCACAAATAAGTACATACAGTCGGGAAAATTAAGGTACTGTACGAATGTTAACAATATAATTTTTGTGCGTGAAGACCCCTACGCCGATGAAAAAAATTGTCTTTGATGGGTAATACCATTCTTTTTTTTTTGAATACCATATAGTGAACTGTAAAATATAAATTAATTCCAAATAATACTGGTCGATTTTCGAAATGTTAAAGATCTAAATTTTTAAACGAAAGAAGAGTAAATTTGTAGAAAAATTCTAAAAGTGTTAAGAAAGATTGATAATTAAATTATCTAGTCCAACAAAAATACCTGAAATGTACAGGACGTATGTAAAAATATCTTTTTTGATTGTTGACTAAAAATGTCTAAAATTTCAAGTTGTTATCTAATTAAAACGCTTATGTCATACGACAGACTCATATTTGTTGATTATTTATATTCGAAAGAACAATTACCATTCTTGAATTGCTTGAAAGTAAAAGAAGTTTTAGAAAAGTCGAACTTTTGATTAAATACGGTTACGTGTACTTACCTGCACTCAAACACTCGGGTATAATATACGAAGAAATTACTTACTCAGTGTCGTGTCGGGCATATTGATACCTAGAAAAGAAAAGAGTATTACGTTTTGAGATACTTAATTCAGTCGACGAGAATCCCGCAACGAGAATTGCTAGACTCGATCGTAAGTTGATTGAAGAGTACTTACCAGTTATGTACCTACGTACGAAAACCTTTGTATCTGAAAAGAGAAAAGAAAATTTGAGATCGATTTCGTGAACAAAAATCAAATATAGTAATTCGTATACGGTTGTTATTTCGGTTAAGTAATTTTTGATTCATTTTTTTTTGTGATTCCTACGCTATAGTTATCCTAAAAGAGAAAAAGTTAATATAGGTTAACAATAGTAGAATCAGTTTTAAATTCGAATATACTTACGTATATAAAAATTTTGTGAAGTGAATACTTGGTGAAATAAATTTTTTTTTGTTGCCTTCTGCAATTAATATGCAATTTGATGGAAGATATGAATTCATGTACAGTAGAGGCCATTAAAAGCACTTTTATGCCTACTGATAAATGAAGTCATATTTATGAAATAATTAAAATTCAGTTTTAGTTTATGCTGGGAATAAGTACACAGCAGTTAAATTTAGTGGTTAATAGATTTTGTTTTTTTTTTGTTATCTAAAACAAATCTAACGATAGACAACTAAAGATAGATTTGACTTGGATAATATGTTAAGCCAAGTAGTTGTTTCATTTGATGAGTCCATACTCATAATTTAGTTTCGTTTAGTTTTCGTGTTAAGGTATATCATCTGAAATGAGAATAATTTGGATAAGTTAATAATTAAATTCGTGATTTAAACGAAAAAGAAAAATACTTCGACTTCGTGAAGGTTATGAAATACACGAGCGGTTAATGATACAAAACCCACTCGTATATCTCTACCTACCTGAGACCAAAAATTCTTTTGAATAATTAGTAGAGTAAATTACGTTGAACAGTAAAGTCCTTAATTTATATACTTTGCTGGTCTGATTATCATCGAAAGAATGCATTCGTTCGTAGGTAGGAGACCCTGATTTTATTGAATATTTAAATTTTGTAATTATATTGATACCTATATTTCATTTAAATAACCTAAATTTTTATTGATTTTCAAAATTTATAGCGACATTGTCTCTTCTGATTTTGTCCAAGACTCTAAAGGAGTATGAACATATTCTTTGGTTAAGGGTTGGGGATATTTTCATGGGAAAAGTTGCCATCTATACTTTGTTTGTTTCAATCGTAGTGAAGTTTGAATAATTTCGACGGATTGATACGAGTATTTTTCGTGTTTCAATATTAATATTTTTTTTTGCGAGTCGTCATTCGAAACGATTCGTCATTTTCGGTCGAAGAGGATAAGAGACGTTAGATTTTGGCTTCGTTTTCATTCCTCGGTTAAAATAAATACGGTTTACGGCTGTTTTATTGATATTTTTTTTTTTTAACGAGAGTACGAGTAAGCAATTTCTGCGAGTATTTTGTCAGAAAGGCTCTCACACAACTTTATGTGAATTTTAACGTTTGAATACAGGTCCTGTAAATAATTAGAGGACTTAAATTTCGTTTCGAGATTCGGTTATTAATGAAACCGAAAGTTAGTATAAAGACTTTAAAATTTTTAAATTCTTTTACAGTCAAGTAAATAAATAAGATAATTTTTTTTTGAAGTTAAAGTAAAGTTAAGAAAGATCAGTTAAGAAAACTTAATTCTTTTCTATTTTATAAACTAAGGTTAGTTAAGAATAGAATAGAACAAACTCATGTTAGTTTTTAAGTTTATGAAAAATAAAATTGATTAAGGTCTTCTTGAAAAGTAATAATTTGGTTCTTTTGATTTAGCACTGATGCAGTTGTCTTTTCGGGAAGCTTTATTCCTTTTATTTTCAGGTTTAGTTAAGTTTACTATGGAGTATTAAGTTCGATTGGCTAGGAGTTGTGGCTGACTCTTTAACAACATGACGTGGGTGGCAGCAAAGATTTAAGGGAAGTTTCTGGACTTCCCTGTACATAATGGGAGTTTTCGTTAAATCGAAGTAGTGCAAACGAAAACATAGGGAGGTAATTTAATTCAGTTTAGATTATCTTAATGGTTGGGTAGCTACGCACTTAAGGGGGTATTTAACACCTTTACTCCCGCCTTTAGGGTTCCTTCTTTTTTTTTGTGAGCGTTTAGGAACATGGAGGGTGGGTTGAGACTAGCTCATGGAGACACGAACATCTATGTTCTCCCAGTTTGAACCAAGCACATCTTCTATTTTTGATGAATGTTAAAATCTATTAAATCGTTTTTCCTTCGGGCCCAAGCTCTCAATAATATTATGGCGGTCAACTAACACCTAGGCCGCGGTCTGTAAACAGTATGTGACACCAGTTAGTTGCTCCCAGAGCAAGATCCCCCCCTCATTCGGCGAGCTAAGCAATCGTGCAACGATCAGGCCAACTGCGGTGGTTGAGCACTAGCTAACCCAGTCCTGCGCTGCCTGGACGTGCCTTTTTGTAATGAAAGGGTACTAAAGGTGGATGATTAGGTACTGGTTTTTGTGAAAGGATTCTTGATCACAAGGGGATATGTAAGAAGGTTTTTATTTCTATAATTATTTGAAACATCTTTTCTGTTGTTAGAGAGGTTAATACACTTTCAGAACTTTTCGTAGAAACACTGACTTATATATTGTTATGTGAGAATTATAGACTGTGATGGTAATCAATTCGGGGGTTTTTCAGGAACAATTTCGGAAAGACGTTCAAACGTTGGACCTGAGATACGACCTTCGGTTAAAAATATCCAGACGTAAGTTTATTTTTTTTTTTGAGGTTCATTCATAGTCACTTAGAAGGTATACATTTCACCTACGTATACCAACTGTTCTTGGTGGAAGGAGTTCAGCTGAAGGTTAAGATCAGATGAGGTAGTCATTGTGGTGCTCGTGGGTATTCTTGACTTTTATGATACGCTTGTGACACTAAGGGCAGTCTTTTTTTTTTTTTGTTATCGAGAATCAGATAAAGAGATAGAGGGAGTTGGAGTTAAAAGAGTAGAATCAGCATAAGTTTTACCAATGATCAATCTAAGGGTTAAGTGAAATGAGAGATTTCTAGAGCTAGGCGAGAGTGGTGAAAGCTGAAAAGAGTAGTAAGGACAAACGGGTCTATGGTCTTGTATTGTGCAATAGAATGATGGTCCTGGTAATATTTTTTTTGGTCTTTCTAGAACTCGAGGCCGGAAGTTCATAGGAGTTGAAAACTCGTAGAGAGATTATCTTGGGATTGAAAGTCAATGAGATTTAACGATCTTCATTTGTTCTCTTTTCGCTTTTTGGGTTTTTAAGAGACCTTTGGCTCTCTTACGTTGTTATTAATATGTTTACATATTAATATTCGGTTTTCTATCTTTATTTATTTATTTATTTTTATTTATTAAATTTTCGTTACATAAAATGGCGCCCAACGTGGGGCCCGAAGGTGGCGAAGATTTTAGGATTTATTGGTTTTAGAAGATAGATTTTTTTTTTGTAGCGAAACTTTTTCAAAAATTTTTTTTTTGAGAAATTGAAATTATTTTTTTGATGTTGAGATTTTATTGAGATTTGTTATCTAGGGGAAGGTTAGTCTTGGGTACTGACCGGTGGTTAGTTGATTTATTTTCCTGACGCACGTCTGTAGCAGTAAGTGGATCAAGCTTTTCTCTTTTCTCGTAAAATTCTTACAATTTACACTTTTACACTTTTTTTTGTAGATTCCGTTATCTAATAAGTCAAGCGACCGTATTGGAAGTTTATTTTCTAGTAGTCAGTAGCGCTTGGATGAAGGTAACACCTAATTTTGTAATCTTCTGGTAGATGTAGTGAAGACTTTCGACCGGTGATAAGGTTGACTATATTCCCATGTTACGTCAGTAGCGAAAGCTTCATTGTATCTTACTTAAGAAGATATGGTCAACACAAATTACTATTTGTTAATAACACCACAGTTCTTAGAAAAATTTATGAAGTTTGAAGTAGATTTCTTGGGGTAGAACAATCCTAAGCGTTTTCCGTTAGGGGATGAACATATTCTCTCTTAAGTCAGTTGTGACGACATGGAGTAATTCTAATCGGGAAGTTTATTGATAATCTTCGATTTTACGTTTGGTTTAATACAGTTCAAAGTATGTAGTTTCAAGTTCTTTTATTTTTGGGAACTTTAATTTTTTTTTTTGGAGAAGTGTCGTCAGCACGTTTAGCAGTGTCCAGCCACAACTCCGAACCTTTATATGATATAGTAAAAACCTATATTTATTTTTTTTTAGTTTATTTCTTTTTTTAAGATTTGTAGAATCTTGGAAAATTTTTTTTTTGAGTTTAGTTTATTGAGATTTAGTTAGAGTTTAATCAATTTCTGAAAATTCTCTTTTGAATTTTGAAGTTGAAGTGCCTGGTGGCGTTTTAGTTTTTGAGATATTTAGTTTTATCGATTTTTGCAAATTCTCTTTTGAGTTTGGAGATTGATTTGCCTGGTGGCGATTTTGAGTTTTTTTTTGAGATTTTTGAGTTTTGTCAGTTTTTGCAAATTCTCTTTTGAATTTGGAAATTGATTTGCCTGGTGGCGATTTAGATTTTTGAGCTTAGCAAATTTTGCAAATTCTCTTTTGGATTTGGAATTTGAAAGTGCCTGGTGGCGAGTAGAGTTAAGTTTGCCTGTTGGCGATTTAGTTTAGTTTATGCCTGGTGGCGATTTTTAGTTTGATAGTTTTTGATTTTAGTTATTCAGTTTTTTTTTGATTTTTGGTTATTGATTTTTAGTTATTTAGTTTTTTTTTGATTTTTTTTAAATATTCAGATTTTTGGAATTTTTAGTTTATTCTTTTTTATTCAGTTTATATATCTTTTTTTATTAGTTGAGTTTAGCTTTTGAATTTTTAAATATTGAAGAAGTTTAAGAATTCAAAGTTAGTTTTTTTTAGTGATTTAGTTTTTTTTTTGATAGTTGTTTTAAGATTGCAGTTGTGAATATTTTAAGAGGGTTTACCCTACAGTAAATATTAGGTTAAGTTAGTTAGTAAGTTAGGTAGTAAGTTTTAGGTTAGATTTAGATTTAGTTTAAGAGTAGTTTTAGAAAGAGTTTAGGAGTTAAGATTTATTTGTGAAAAAGTTTTTTTTTAATAAGTTCTTGCGATACAATTTTTTTTGTTGAGTGCTTTTGGTGATTCAATCTTTTGATAAGAAAGTCAGATATGGTTAAACCAAAAGATAAGGAAACCGCAACGGGCGGGAAGGAGCGCCGAAATCCACGCGATCCTACAGTTCCTGATCACCATGATACTAGACTGAAAAAGAGGTTAGATCTAGAACACAACATGACGATGGAAGCAGCAGCTGCCGCGGACATCAGCCAAATAGATGAAGATGCAGCAATGCAAAGCATTCAAAGAGTGGCAGAGGAAGTGATAGAGTTCATTGAAGAAGAAGGTCCACGAACATCAGTGGAAAGCCCAAACCGAAGAAAAGAGGATACAGCGAGAGAGAGAGAGCAATGGAGGAGTTACATTAAGGAGATTGCGTTGGCGACAGTCGGACATAGTCGTGCTGAAGACCGCAAGGCTCTTCAAGAAACTCTAGCACAGAGCCAAGCTCAAGTGTTAGAAAGAGTCAGCGAGGCCATAAAAACTGCTTTAGGCAATGCTAATGTGACCAATAGACCGACTGAACCCGCAATTCCTCTATGGGAGCAACCAACTCCGGAACCTCTCGATCGTAATATCAGAAGAGAACCGCCAAGACCAACTAGGCGAGACCAGTTTGTTACACCAGTAAGAAACCCTGTACCAAATTTTCCTAGGGATTGGCCTGGACAAGAAGCACCGCCCTATAGAACCAACGCGGCGAGTGCTCACGAAAATGAATTCTTCGAAAGACTCAACCGAATTACGTTCGACAACACTTCAGCTCCAACGAATGCTAGAATACCCATGCCGTCTCCAGCTGCTACGTTAATTAGATCACCTCATTACCACAAGTGGGGGATTTCGTACAACGCGAAAAATATGACTGTGGACGAATTTTTGTTTCGTCTTGATCGTGTCAAAGACAGCTATGGTTCTAATTGGGATGAAATTGTATCAAACTTTCACCACTTCGTAAGCGGTTCAGTGGAAGTTTGGTACTGGATGTTCCTGAAGAGCAATCCTCATGCTACATGGGCAGCGCTAAAATTAGCCTTGATTGAGCAATATAGGAGCCTCGAAACGGACTCCGAACTGGCAAGGCAAATGGCCGAGCGGAAACAAACGCCAGGAGAAAGTTTCGATGCTTTCTATGAGGACATTCTCAAGTTGAACTCCAGGATGAAAAACCCACGTCCTAACGAGGAAATTGTAGAGATCGTCAAACAGAATGTCAAGCGGAGGATGGGAGAGCTACTCCTCACTTTTAAATCTACTCGATTGTCAGATCTCGTCTACACATGTCGTGAAATGGAGAGGTATTGGATTAGTGATCCAATGCGACAAAGAATCCAACCCGTATACGGAAATAACCAGCGCCGACATATCAACGAAATTGAAATCCAGACTGAGTTTCCAGTCAATGAAGTACCCAACGTGATAGAAGCTTACCATCGAGATCGCAACATAGACGTCAAGATAAACATGGACAAGGTCAAGTGTTGGAATTGCCAAAAGATGGGCCACTCGTTTAGAGATTGCCTAGACCAACAGAGACGTTTGTTCTGTTATAAATGCGGTATGCCCGATGTTGTAACACCAAAATGTAAAGCTTGCTCGGGAAACTTGAATCAGAGTCAGTATCTCGCCGAGAGGGACCTGACGAAGATGGGAAACTCGGGGAGTCCGAATTAGTTGTCGAACCTAGTGAAACCGTAACAATATTACTAAATCCCGAACCAAAAATTAAGAAAGATTCACCTGATAGAACTTCTAAAACACCAATTTTAAAACCTCTCAAATCTTTGCACGAACGACAATTAGCTTATAATTTAGCTCGGCAAAGGATTTACACTTATCCTAATCACTTGAAAAAAATCAACAAACTTCGAAAACGAATTAACCAGAAAAGAAATTTATACAAATCTATAGCTTCTACCAATTTAGATAATGTTACTGATGATCCACGCGCTTATGTGCGAGTCAATATTTTTAATAATGATTGGATGGGTTTGCTCGATTCAGGGGCTAGCATTAGCTGCCTCGGGAATGGAGCCGCCAAATATTTAGAGATAAACAAAATACCATATCAAAAATTTTCAGCTAACGTATCAACGGCCGATGGTCGTAAGCAACCAATAATTGGATTAGTGAAAGCGTTGGTAACATACAAAGACAAATCCTTGATCTTGGATCTATTTGTAGTACCATCGCTGACACAAGACCTTTATTTGGGCGTCGATTTTTGGACAAAATTCCAACTAGCTCCAAATATTTTTGCTTCTCTAAGCACCATTTCCGAGGTGACTCCTGAGAAACCTAGTTTCCAAGAATGTGAATTGTCACCCGATGAGACAAGGCGTTTACAGGCAACTGTAGCGAAGTTTCCGTCATTCGCTAAGCGTGGGCTCGGACGGACACACCTTGTCGAACACTTTATAGATACGGGGGATGCTCTGCCTATTAAACAGAGACACTACCCCATATCTCCAGCGGTACAAGCCCTAGTATATGCGGAATTGGACCGCATGATTTCTTTGGGAGTGATTGAAGAGAGTTCAAGCCCATGGTCTTCTCCGGTTGTCTTAGTAAGAAAGCCAGGAAAGAACAGAATGTGCTTGGACTTTCGGAAAGTCAACTCCTTCACAAAGAAGGATGCTAGTCCAATTGCACATATAGAGGGATTGTTAGCACGTCTTTCGGAGACACGCTATATCTCTAGCGTGGATCTTAAAGCATACTGGCAAGTACCTCTGGAGAAAGCTTCGAGGGAAAAAACTGCATTCACTGTACCAGGCAGGCCCCTTTATCAATTTAAGGTGATGCCGTTCGGGCTCGCGAATGCAGCTCAGAGTTTGACAAATCTTATGAACAAGGTAATTCCTGTCAATCTACGCGAACAAGTCTTCATCTATTTAGATGATCTTCTTGTAATATCTAAGACGTTCAATGAACATATATCGATCTTAAATGTAGTAGCTACTCGGTTACTGGAAGCAGGACTCACGATTAACGTCGAGAAGTCCAAGTTCTGTTTCCAGGAACTGCAGTATCTGGGTTACGTGGTGGGGCAAGGCTGTCTCAAAGCTGACCCGGGAAAAATTTCAGCAATCGTGGATTTTCCGGTACCAACGACTACACGTCAAGTACGCCGATTCCTCGGGATGACAGGATGGTACCGGAGATTCATCGAGAATTTCAGTGAGGTAGCCGGTCCGATGACCGACACGTTGAAGAAGGGAAGAAGTTTCGAATTTGGAGAAGAGGCTTTAGCAGCCTTTGCTAAGATTAAGGTAGCCCTAACAACTGCTCCAGTTCTTCGCAACCCCGATTTTAGTAGGCAGTTCGTCATATTATGTGACGCGTCGTCTACTGGAATCGGGGCTGTATTGTGCCAAAGAGATGAGGAGGGTAACGAGTTACCCATATATTATTTTTCACAAAAGTTGAATTCCGCTCAACGGAATTTTTCCGTTACAGAGAGGGAATGTTTGGCGGCAGTCAAGGGAATATACAAATTCCGGCCGTACATAGAAGGTTATAGATTTTTAGTACCATGCTTCCTTGAAATGGTTAATGAGTCTCAAAGACCCAACTGGAAGGTTAGCTAGGTGGAGTTTGAAGCTTCAAGGCTTCGATTTTTCTGTGGAGCACCGCCGCGGAAGTTTGCACGTTTTGCCGGATACACTCTCGCGAATGTATGAGTTGGAGGCGTTGCGTGCAACCGAACCGTCGACGGAATCCGCAGAAACCAAACCCCATCGATCAGAAGTGATGTCTATTGATTTGAAGGATCCGGCTTTTAAGTCGGACGAATATCTTCAGATTACAGCACACGTTTGCGACAATAAAGAACGTCTGCCGGACCTGCAAGTATCTGAAGGTTTCATTTATAAAAAAGTCCGTCACACAACAGGAAATCCTATCCAAGACGATCAAGCTTGGAAACTTTGGATTCCATCTCAGCTAACTGAAAGGTTGATTTTTCAGGCTCATTGCCCACCTCAAGTTGCGCATGGGGGGATTGCCAAAACTCTATACCGACTACGCAATCAATATTACTGGCCTGGTATGGCTGCGCAAACAAAATTATTTATAGGGAATTGTGACATATGTAAGTCGACAAAAGCGCCTAATCAAACACTTAGGGCAGAAATGGGAAAAGGATACATGGCGGAACGACCATTCCAACATGTATACACGGATTTCTTAGGACCATACCCACGCTCTAAGAAAGGCAATACTTACATCATAATTCTCCTAGATCAGTTGACGAAATTCGTCATTATCAAACCCTTGAAAAAAGCAACTTCAGCGGAAGTAATCAAATTTCTATCAGAAGATATCTTTCTGATGTTCGGAGTTCCTGAGACTCTATTGTCTGACAATGGATCTCAGTTCGTCAGTAAGGACTTCGAAACATTTTTATCAAATTTTGGTATAAGCCATATCAAGACCGCAGCGTACTCACCGCAGGCTAACGCTAGCGAGCGAGTAAACAGATCAATTTTGAGCGCAATCCGAGCGTACGTGGATGAAAAACAGTACAATTGGGACTTACATTTGTCGTCCATAAGCAGTGCATTGCGCACATCTGTCCACAGCGTGATCGGAATGTCACCCTATGAGGCTCTGTTCGGACAGAGAATGATCGAACATGGTGCTGATTACCAGTTACTGAAAAAGCTTGGAGGTCTCAATCAGGCTGAAATCGAATGGTTGCCAAAAACAGCTCGTATGAATATTTTACACACGTACTTGAAAACGGCACTCAACCAAGCCCATGAGTCATACGAAAAAGTTTACAATTTACGCAGTCGCGTAGTAACATATGCAGTGGGAGATGAAGTATTTAGGAGGAATTACATCTTAAGCGACGCGACAAAACATCGCAATGCCAAGCTTTGCCCTAAATTTATTAAAACTAAAATAATTAAAATAATAGGTAACAATCTGTACAAGGCGCGAGATAACAATAACTTTGAAACGGTAGTACATACTAAAGATCTACGAAAGTGATCTCAAGAAGTATCACAGATTTCTTTTGGATATAGTCCGGCTAGTTCAGTCTGTGCATGAGACAGATCGGGTCGTGGGTTCAATGTCTGCAAGAATAATTAGATCTATATCGAAGTTATAATAAACGGAATTTATATAAGATGTTTTCTTTTCAGCTTCATTCAACAAGATGAATCTTATTGAAGTGAACCTGCTTTGTAGGAAAACGATTTGGACATATACATATGTATGTAACAAGACACTCATATCCACAAGCGGATAATAACACCTAGCTGCAATGTCAAATCGAACCAATTAGAAAATTTTCAACATCATGTATTTTAACAGAAATGTTAATTGATAATAAACCAACTACATTGAGATAACTCAATACACATTTGCTATAAAAATTATATTCGTTATGTTAGACAAACACCTCGTTAGCATATCCTACAATCAGAAGTATTAAACAAATATAACACTTAAGGAACAATATTCTAAAAGTAATTTAGCGACACCTAGGAAGAATAAATAAAAACTACATTTAGAACGGAAATGTGAAAAAGTATCTAGATGGCGTTAAAAGCTACACGCTTGACTCACCACAGAGTAGTTCGCGCAGTTAGCCATGATGGTAAATAGTTTATGTTCTGAAGGGGAGCAGCCATCTTGTGAGTGGGGAAAAGTTTCCATCTAATTGGGATGCGTTAAGAGAAATATCTATCTCACCTTATAAACATGAGGGGACTGTTCATGAAGCAGTTAAGCTAGTACACAATATTAGGTACTTAAAAATTGTCTAGGCAGGAAAATTTAGTTAAGTAGAAATAGGTAGAATTCTAGTGGAATCAACGTGGATGTAGTTAATCTTGAAAAAGATTGTTGCTGTAGAAAAAGAGGGTATAATTGGTAGTTATTTGTTGCGTGATATACATAGACAAAGACTGATACATTTACATAACGAACTACGGAAATGACAGACTTACAGGAAAATCTACGAAAAGACAGACAAAACAGATTTTTATGCATATTATACTAAATATAATAATGTATACTTACCATTATACATAGAAAACCATTAAAAGACTTAATTCATAAAATTCACATTTTTTCCTTTACGGACACGAACGAAATACATTACTATTACAGAACTATTCGATGAAACCTATACTCAAAACTTTTATGTGGACTGAAATAAAGACGTACGACTTGATTTTTAATGAGAGTGACAGGTTGTGAAAACAACACGGTCTACTCGAAGTACTGAACGTACGACATATACGCATATTAAAAAAAAAATATAAACATTTATATGTACCCGTATACTTACGACAGACGACAAAACATAGTGACATTTACTAGAAAATACAATGCAGACAATCTCAACAAACTATAACAAAATCATACGACAATTCACAAATAATTATTTTTCTAACAAGCAACCTGAAAAATAAAGGTACGAAACAAACATATATCATTCTGCTTAAGGCTTAAACCGAAAGCGAACTTCGCGCAATTAACCAACTGCGCAAAATAATAATTTCCAAGCCATCCATAAGATAGCTAAAGTTAGAGAGAGACGAAACGTCACCCTTAGATTGTTTTAGTCTGTAGAACTTTTCACCTCGCCAAAATCTTATGAGATACACACACATAGAAAGCAACAGACAGAACTTGTTTCGTGGAAGAATTTTACTAGAAGGTTCTTTCCACATTTCGCATTCCAACCAAGCAGACGTCCGAAGAAAAATTGCTGGTTGAGAAAAGAACGCCATATTAAATTGAAAGAACAAAGAATTAATGCAGAGAACATCATCTACGAAAAAGTTCAAGAAAAAAGCAAGAAAATTCAGGAGCAATCGAATCAAGAAAAATATATCAAGAAAATCAAAAAGGTATGAGAAATTTTAATTAGAAAAATCCATCCCTGACAATAAATTTTGTTCTTAGGACAGAACCTCGTGCTTCATGGCACATAACCAGTCGCTAGGAGCAAAGAATCGTGTTCCTCACGACAAATTCCCAGTTCTACATAAACGCTCCAACCATAAAGATTCTTCTAATCTTCCAGAAGAAGAGTCTATGCGAATAGACGCGTTAGAAAAAGTAGATTCTTTGTGGAAAAGCGCCCTAGTTGATAATTCTGTTCTCGGAGTCGAACAAAAAGACTCGGCAGAGAGACAACTTAGCGAAAAATCTTTATTTTTATCATCATAAAACCATCCAGGTGAGTGTGGTAAATTCACTTAGCGTAGGGCATAACAAGTACCTACATAGGTAGCTCATAGTTTTACGCAGGTGAAAAATATTAGGCCTGGGCTAAAGTCCTTTTCTTTTGTATTCTTTAGGCAGTCAAGAAAAACCATCGTTTGTGACGTCTAGGGAGTAACAAATTGGTAGGAGCACATCGTCAGTCAAGAAACGCTCTACCTACCGAATCATCACTCCCCTAGACATCACCAGTGCCGTATTCAGGACTGCCTGGATTTTATTTATGGAAATCTAAATAAATTTGTGTAAATTATTCGATGACCGTATCAAGTTGGATACATATACACAATCATATTGGTATCTCAAGTACTCGGACACAAAGTACGGAGAGACGGAAACCTATTGGCAGAAACATCCTGTGCAAATTAATAAAGAACGTCATCCTAGCAATCAGATCATCTGTACCTACCATTTTGAAACACCGTTCATCGTGGGATAAAACCCGTAACAGTTAAGATCATCTGATCCAACGGATGAAACTAACGGATACATACATCTGTAAATGGATCCATCACAAATAAGTACATACAGTCGGGAAAATTAAGGTACTGTACGAATGTTAACAATATAATTTTTGTGCGTGAAGACCCCTACGCCGATGAAAAAAATTGTCTTTGATGGGTAATACCATTCTTTTTTTTTTTGAATACCATATAGTGAACTGTAAAATATAAATTAATTCCAAATAATACTGGTCGATTTTCGAAATGTTAAAGATCTAAATTTTTAAACGAAAGAAGAGTAAATTTGTAGAAAAATTCTAAAAGTGTTAAGAAAGATTGATAATTAAATTATCTAGTCCAACAAAAATACCTGAAATGTACAGGACGTATGTAAAAATATCTTTTTTGATTGTTGACTAAAAATGTCTAAAATTTCAAGTTGTTATCTAATTAAAACGCTTATGTCATACGACAGACTCATATTTGTTGATTATTTATATTCGAAAGAACAATTACCATTCTTGAATTGCTTGAAAGTAAAAGAAGTTTTAGAAAAGTCGAACTTTTGATTAAATACGGTTACGTGTACTTACCTGCACTCAAACACTCGGGTATAATATACGAAGAAATTACTTACTCAGTGTCGTGTCGGGCATATTGATACCTAGAAAAGAAAAGAGTATTACGTTTTGAGATACTTAATTCAGTCGACGAGAATCCCGCAACGAGAATTGCTAGACTCGATCGTAAGTTGATTGAAGAGTACTTACCAGTTATGTACCTACGTACGAAAACCTTTGTATCTGAAAAGAGAAAAGAAAATTTGAGATCGATTTCGTGAACAAAAATCAAATATAGTAATTCGTATACGGTTGTTATTTCGGTTAAGTAATTTTTGATTCATTTTTTTTTGTGATTCCTACGCTATAGTTATCCTAAAAGAGAAAAAGTTAATATAGGTTAACAATAGTAGAATCAGTTTTAAATTCGAATATACTTACGTATATAAAAATTTTGTGAAGTGAATACTTGGTGAAATAAATTTTTTTTTGTTGCCTTCTGCAATTAATATGCAATTTGATGGAAGATATGAATTCATGTACAGTAGAGGCCATTAAAAGCACTTTTATGCCTACTGATAAATGAAGTCATATTTATGAAATAATTAAAATTCAGTTTTAGTTTATGCTGGGAATAAGTACACAGCAGTTAAATTTAGTGGTTAATAGATTTTGTTTTTTTTTTTGTTATCTAAAACAAATCTAACGATAGACAACTAAAGATAGATTTGACTTGGATAATATGTTAAGCCAAGTAGTTGTTTCATTTGATGAGTCCATACTCATAATTTAGTTTCGTTTAGTTTTCGTGTTAAGGTATATCATCTGAAACGAGAATAATTTGGATAAGTTAATAATTAAATTCGTGATTTAAACGAAAAAGAAAAATACTTCGACTTCGTGAAGGTTATGAAATACACGAGCGGTTAATGATACAAAACCCACTCGTATATCTCTACCTACCTGAGACCAAAAATTCTTTTGAATAATTAGTAGAGTAAATTACGTTGAACAGTAAAGTCCTTAATTTATATACTTTGCTGGTCTGATTATCATCGAAAGAATGCATTCGTTCGTAGGTAGGAGACCCTGATTTTATTGAATATTTAAATTTTGTAATTATATTGATACCTATATTTCATTTAAATAACCTAAATTTTTATTGATTTTTAAAATTTATAGCGACATTGTCTCTTCTGATTTTGTCCAAGACTCTAAAGGAGTATAAACATATTCTTTGGTTAAGGGTTGGGGATATTTTCATGGGAAAAGTTGCCATCTATACTTTGTTTGTTTCAATCGTAGTGAAGTTTGAATAATTTCGACGGATTGATACGAGTATTTTTCGTGTTTCAATATTAATATTTTTTTTTGCGAGTCGTCATTCGAAACGATTCGTCATTTTCGGTCGAAGAGGATAAGAGACGTTAGATTTTGGCTTCGTTTTCATTCCTCGGTTAAAATAAATACGGTTTACGGCTGTTTTATTGATATTTTTTTTTTTTAACGAGAGTACGAGTAAGCAATTTCTGCGAGTATTTTGTCAGAAAGGCTCTCACACAACTTTATGTGAATTTTAACGTTTGAATACAGGTCCTGTAAATAATTAGAGGACTTAAATTTCGTTTCGAGATTCGGTTATTAATGAAACCGAAAGTTAGTATAAAGACTTTAAAATTTTTAAATTCTTTTACAGTCAAGTAAATAAATAAGATAATTTTTTTTTGAAGTTAAAGTAAAGTTAAGAAAGATCAGTTAAGAAAACTTAATTCTTTTCTATTTTATAAACTAAGGTTAGTTAAGAATAGAATAGAACAAACTCATGTTAGTTTTTAAGTTTATGAAAAATAAAATTGATTAAGGTCTTCTTGAAAAGTAATAATTTGGTTCTTTTGATTTAGCACTGATGCAGTTGTCTTTTCGGGAAGCTTTATTCCTTTTATTTTCAGGTTTAGTTAAGTTTACTATGGAGTATTAAGTTCGATTGGCTAGGAGTTGTGGCTGACTCTTTAACAACATGACGTGGGTGGCAGCAAAGATTTAAGGGAAGTTTCTGGACTTCCCTGTACATAATGGGAGTTTTCGTTAAATCGAAGTAGTGCAAACGAAAACATAGGGAGGTAATTTAATTCAGTTTAGATTATCTTAATGGTTGGGTAGCTACGCACTTAAGGGGGTATTTAACACCTTTACTCCCGCCTTTAGGGTTCCTTCTTTTTTTTTGTGAGCGTTTAGGAACATGGAGGGTGGGTTGAGACTAGCTCATGGAGACACGAACATCTATGTTCTCCCAGTTTGAACCAAGCACATCTTCTATTTTTGATGAATGTTAAAATCTATTAAATCGTTTTTCCTTCGGGCCCAAGCTCTCAATAATATTATGGCGGTCAACTAACACCTAGGCCGCGGTCTGTAAACAGAATGTGACACCAGTTAGTTGCTCCCAGAGCAAGATCCCCCCCTCATTCGGCGAGCTAAGCAATCGTGCAACGATCAGGCCAACTGCGGTGGTTGAGCACTAGCTAACCCAGTCCTGCGCTGCCTGGACGTGCCTTTTTGTAATGAAAGGGTACTAAAGGTGGATGATTAGGTACTGGTTTTTGTGAAAGGATTCTTGATCACAAGGGGATATGTAAGAAGGTTTTTATTTCTATAATTATTTGAAACATCTTTTCTGTTGTTAGAGAGGTTAATACCCTTTCAGAACTTTTCGTAGAAACACTGACTTATATATTGTTATGTGAGAATTATAGACTGTGATGGTAATCAATTCGGGGGTTTTTCAGGAACAATTTCGGAAAGACGTTCAAACGTTGGACCTGAGATACGACCTTCGGTTAAAAATATCCAGACGTAAGTTTATTTTTTTTTTGAGGTTCATTCATAGTCACTTAGAAGGTATACATTTCACCTACGTATACCAACTGTTCTTGGTGGAAGGAGTTCAGCTGAAGGTTAAGATCAGATGAGGTAGTCATTGTGGTGCTCGTGGGTATTCTTGACTTTTATGATACGCTTGTGACACTAAGGGCAGTCTTTTTTTTTTTTTTGTTATCGAGAATCAGATAAAGAGATAGAGGGAGTTGGAGTTAAAAGAGTAGAATCAGCATAAGTTTTACCAATGATCAATCTAAGGGTTAAGTGAAATGAGAGATTTCTAGAGCTAGGCGAGAGTGGTGAAAGCTGAAAAGAGTAGTAAGGACAAACGGGTCTATGGTCTTGTATTGTGCAATAGAATGATGGTCCTGGTAATATTTTTTTTCGGTCTTTCTAGAACTCGAGGCCGGAAGTTCATAGGAGTTGAAAACTCGTAGAGAGATTATCTTGGGATTGAAAGTCAATGAGATTTAACGATCTTCATTTGTTCTCTTTTCGCTTTTTGGGTTTTTAAGAGACCTTTGGCTCTCTTACGTTGTTATTAATATGTTTACATATTAATATTCGGTTTTCTATCTTTATTTATTTATTTATTTTTATTTATTAAATTTTCGTTACAAGACTCATTTTATTTGCGTTTTATAGCCAAACATATTTTGTCAGACAAAGTTTTTGCTTAATCAAGACTTCCTGAGATATTTAAGATAAAAAAATTGTTATTATATCTCATTTCTAGGTTGACCCCTTGTTTTGCCTAAAATGACTGTACTACTAGTTTTTCTTTATTGGAACCTCTTCAAGTTCATAATTAAGAAGAACCACTTTACTAAAAAGTAAAGATTGTTGTATAATTGAGTCAATTACTAAATACATTTTAATGATGCTATACGCTATATAAGAGTATAGTTTGCATTACCATTACTCATCGGTAGGACTTTTTACCGATATTTAAATTAACAAAAGTTTATCCAAAGTGGTGCTTGATAAATGTGAGTTTTGGAAGGATATGAAGTGCTTAGGTCTATTACAATTCCTTATTGTTTTACATTGAGAGAAAAAAATTCTTCGAATAGAAATAATTTCAGGTTGAGCCGAGTAAGGGGCCAGTTATATAGCTATCAGTAAAATATAAAATGTTTTTGTTATAATACAAATTCTATATACCTTCATTGAAAAAATTAACAAATATAAAATAACAAATAAAAATTATTTCAACTAAAAAGACTTAGCATTAAATTTAGTGGACATGTTGAGTTATTGATTTAAATTAACTTTTTATGGCCTTTAGTCCAAGAAAAAATGGCGTTTCGTGCGGATGCTCACTTTGCATTATAACAAAAACATTTCATATATAACTTTAACCAGGCCAAGGGTAAACACTTCCAGCTTAATGATTGCAATCGTAATCTCTTTGGATATAGTTCACTTTAGCTTTTTGTCAAAAAAGTTATGTAAGTTGAACTGAAACAAGCGGAAATTTGCGTATTGACAAGGTGCTCATTCGTCGTCAACTGATGAGTGCAAAGTGAGCATCCGCACGAAACGCCATTTTTTCATGAACTAAAGGCCATACAAAGCTTATTTGAATCAGCTATCAGTAAAACGCATCAGTAAAAATTTTCTTTTGCTTTTTTTATATGTTTCCTGTTATTTGACAAAAAAAAAAGGTGTACATCGATGATGAATAACACAAAATAATTTTTTTTAAAAGAAAATCTGTATTTGAGTATATATTTTTTGTAAGAAAGTTATTTATTTATTTTACTGATGAAAATTGATTTTAAGTATCAGCTGACTGTCATTGCCGACAAAATGAAACAAATCGTTCCAATGACGTGCGTTCCAATTTTTTTACTGTTCCAACACATCATTAAAAATTTTACTGAAGCAATTTGCATCATACGTAAAAAACTTCATTTTTCATTCGTTTCATCATTTACAGATGGATTTTTTTGATAGCTATAACTGGGCCCTAATAGTCCATTCACACCGCATCGAAAACCCGGTTTTTGCAAAAAATTAAAAACCTGCATCAAAAACACAGGTTTTTCCATACGTTTTCGGCAACAGAATAGAACATGTTAAAAATACAAAATGAGAAAAATCGGCTGTTCTGAAATGTTCTGAAAGCTACTTCATAATCCTTTCCAAAACAGTTTTCAACGTTTTGGGAAACATTTTGGCTTGCCTTTATATCACACAATTTAAAGGCTCGTGTACACCGAATCTGTAATCGGCCGAAGTACGCTCAGGCACCTTCGCCCGAATTCAACAGATTGAATCAAATATTCATACGTAAACGAATGAAAGCACATATATGTACCTACACCGCTTTAAGGCATAGCCTGATGACGGCCTTTGGTTACTGAGCAACCAAAAAATCCGAATTTGTTTGGATTTTCTGTCAGTTTGCGGGTTATTTTATTCGATAAAACATTAAAATAAATTTTGAAGAAAAATTTTATGTTATGATTATTAGTTTATATTTGTTGTTTATTGTGAATTATAGTTTGTTCGATATCGGTGTTACGCGAAGCGTTAGAATAGATTTGTAAAAGTGTGAGAAATATGTTGTTGTTTTTTCATGTTTCGATTCCTTTCTCCGGAAGTACGTTGGACAGAACTTTTACAATTTAAATTGAAATTGTCAAAATTTTGAACTGAATTTAACAAATATTCATTTAGGATTATTAAAAACGCTCTTAAATCAGTTGAAAATAATTCTTTTTAATTTTATTTTTATTTGAAGCTAAAGTGGGGTATATTTACAACATTAAAATTTTTATTTTAAAGCACAAATATTTTACAGATTTCGACAAAACAAAATAAATGTCAAACAAAAACGGGTAAGTGTGCGGTGTGAACGAATTTCGAGTTTTTGTCAAAAACCGTGTTTTTGATTCTGTGTGAAAAGGCTATAAGGCTCTATTGTTTCATTGTGGATATTTTTTAACTTTTGAACGTTTTTTAAGAAACCGCGAACAGTAAAGTTTTACTGAGTTGGTTTGTTTACTTTTTTCACTGAAAAAATTGGGGCATTGCATTAAAAAAAGTATTTTTGAACAATGGTTAACAGAGGGAAGCAAAGAAGAAGATAGTGCTCCCAACTGCAAACTGAAGGTACAAAGAGCGTGAATTGGCCTGGTTCTTCTTTTTCTCTTCCGACGATTTTATGATGTATATAGTGGAATCACACATCTCTTACTTCACCACTTCACTACAAATATATTTGCAGGATTCGCCAGGTTATTTGTTTATACCAGAGAACGTTATGGATTGTTTACACGTCAACTGAATGGTGGTGCCGTGTTGTTGTATTTTTTTTCCAGGAGTTCTTGGGCCTGCCTTTCTTTCGTGATTGTAATGGATCGTTGTATGAGAGTGCTTTTCTTTAGAATAAGACTTTCTGCAATTGACAATAGATGGCTCACGATATTCATCTTTAATTATATCAAAGATGACCAAATACTTTATTTTTGAATAAGAAAAGGAAAGTTCTCTAATTCCTCAAAAAAAAAAATCTATCGTTCTTAAAGTAAAACTTACAGTCAGATCAAGCTATACACGAAAATCTGATTTTTTGAGTGGGTATTGGATAACTGTTTGGGGAATATACATACCTATGCGGCTTCGATTTTTACTTCACTAACTATCTACTATGGCCAATTCATAAGTTTAAGCATTGTATATAAATTTCTATAGTACAATCATGGAGCAGCGCCATCTAAAGAAAGTTGTGAACCGCACATTTGGAGGTTCTTACATTTACTAAGTGTCTATTCTGTTACGCTAACAATAGTCGTCAACAAAACAAATTAACAATATTTAATGTATTTTATTGGCTTTAAAATCCTAATTTCTTTGACAAGAGTCGTAAACAAAACAAAAATCATGTATGTTTACGACTGCTGTTAGGGTAACAGAATAGACACCTAGTAAATGCACGAACCTAAAAAGGAGTTATTCACAAGTTTCTTAAGATGGCCAGGCGGTGATTATTCAGCATGAAAATACTATAGAAATGTATATACAATGGTTTAAGCATAATATTAACTTACCAATCAGAATGAATTTCCAAACATGCATCTGAATATCCAGTCTTGATTCCATTCAAAATGGATTCCTTCAAAGCTTTTTTCAATTCATTATTTCGCAAAACAACATCACCTTTAACATCACTCAGTTATGAATACGTTTATTTATTTCAGGGTTTCTAGGGCGTTTTTTTCCTCTCACTTAACCTTGATAAGGCTTATTTATGAATATATTTTTTTCCAATTTCACCTTTTATTTTTATTTTCCATCAACAAGTTTTTCATTAACGTTTTATAAAAACAAAACAACACAGTGTTACAATCTGGGTAAAAAAAAATGATTGCACTTCATATGCTCTGAATACGGTAACGTATATTTTTTTTTCGTTCATCAGAAAAAATCCCATCGCGGATGTAAGGCTTAACAGAGATCCCTTTCCCCGATAAAACACAACGAGAGAACAAAACTGCATACCTGAACAATTTGCATGATTGTTTGTTTACTGTAACCCGCCCTGAAAAACTTTTGCCACCAAAAAGAAGACAACGATGCATGTAACAAATAATGTTAAGGGAAATTGTACTAACCTAAGTGTATGAAATGCTTGCTGACATTCAAGTCAATATTCACACACTTTGTGGTTTAGTCCTTCAACATTTATGTTCATCGACAATAAGTCAGCCAGAAGAATTGATGACTATTCAAATTAAATGCATGACGCGTTCTTTCGCGGAATTGTGTTGAAATATCAAGGACCACGTCATAAAAAACGTGTGTCATTTCCACACAAAAACAGCATTGTGGGTTCACAAATCAAACAGTGGATCCTAGAAGAATAACCTTAAATTCAACTATCAATTTTTTATGCACTGACGACACTCTAGGACTATATTACTATCTTTGAGGATACATGCTTCTACTTTTTATTGTAGATCCTTTTTTTTTGTGGATGATGATTTATAGGGAATACCAATTTTAAAAGTCAAGACAATACTTTGGTGCATCTAGAGAAGAGAAGCGTGGAAAATACAAAACTTTGTTCTGAAGTCTCTGTGCAAGGAAGCGAGACTTGACTTGATGTTATTGTATGGAGAAGTAGATGAATGGTGAGGAATTTTCCGCACTAGCACAACGCAAATTGGCTGCTACTTCAGTTCATCGGTTTTTAAAACATTGTGCTTGGAATATAAAATTTTCTAAAGGACTCCTTAGTATGGCAATAGGAATTTGTGCGCAGGGTGTTTCAGATAGAGTTTATTTTTTTAGGATGAAAAAAAAAAAAAAAAAAATTAAATTTGAGGATGAAATTTCTCAATAAGTAAAACAGGCTCAATAGTAGAAACAAATTTAAGTTCAACAAAGCAGAAAGTTCGATGATAGAGAAGTGATGGAAACAATCTAAATGGAAAGATAAATTTTCTTTAAACTTAAACTTCGTACTTCTGGTGAACTCTAAGAAGAAAAAAAAGTACTATAATGCTCCAAGATTTTCTAAAAATCCTAGAAAAGGTCTCTTAATATTGGTGTTAATGGTTTCTACTAAAGTCGACATACATAAGTTCGAAAGCTAATGACGAACTTTGTTCACGTTTACTTAAATATACCATAATTTATTTGTTCCTTAATATTGCAACGCTACTTTTAATGTACCTATATGTTCCTGTCAATTTAAAAACATACAATTTCTTGGATGTTTCTCTCCTATCCGTGTAGTTCATTTGACCATCTTTGGACCTTAGTTTCTTTCAAAAGGAAAAGAAATCCATTCAGCATCGAAAGCTCTTATACATAAATCTGCAAAGGTTATAACGGCATCTATAAACAAGTTTTACTTGTCATTCCATCTTTAATTAATGAAAACGTTGATCCCATTCAATAATTTGGTACAATCTAAAATAATCAAAGCAGTTAATAACTGGTTGTAGATATAATATGTTAGAAAACCTGGCGAGATGTAAATGCAAGATTTAAATAAACAGGATTTTGTCTTTTGAGTTTATGAAAAGCGGGATTTCAAACTTGCGGGATTATGTTTTTTTCTTAGACTTTAAAAAATGAGAGATTTCGTTATTCGAGATTTTAAATTTCCAGCTATCGTAACGCTTCCAGATAAAATAGCATATTTGAAATGTCTCTTGATGTAAAATGTACCTTTTCCATCGGAAGTAGCAGTTAGAAAATTTGTTTTTATCTATAACAACGATTTTATTTTAATTCTGACTGCTTCAAAACTCATCGGCATTACTGGAAATAGAAGCTAAATTAATTAGTAATTTGAAGAACCTTAATTTTGTTTGCAGAAATTAAGGTTTTTCGATTACATAGTGCATAACGAATTAATGAAACATGACTCGGGAATATTGTAAATAATCAAGACTTTCTGATTCCAAAAGAAAAAGAAGTTAAACAAGCTCGAAGCATCTCAGATTCATCAATAACTTTTCCCTCAATTAAGGATCATGATCTGTTACTCTATTGAACAATTCTGACTAAGGTAAAGTGCAATGCTTCATGCACTGTGTTGGACGTTTTACTCAAACGGACTATTTCGTATCATTTAACTCCTAACCTAATAGTTAATGGATATGAAAGAATAGCCTTTGAAACTGCAGATATTTTATTTTAAAATCAATCACCGAAAGGGTCACTTGATTCAGAAACTTGAACAGAACTATTATTATATTTAACCTTTAATAGAAAAAAATACACTAGTAGAATAAATTAAATTGAATATTTCCATACGCCAAAAGCTAAAATTTTCGGATCATTTAGCTTCTAATTTCAAATATTTAATAGACCACAAAGATTGGCCGTTGAAACTGCAGGTATTCGATTTTAAAATAAAACGCCGAAAGGTTCAGCAAACTTTATTTCAAAAGCTGTGACAAATCTTTTATAATAATTTTTTCTATTCAAAAATAAAACAAGGATTGACAGAGACCTTGGTTTTACTTTAAAAGATATTGAAAATAGATTTGAATTTTGAAATCAGTAAAACTACTATCTCTCTCTCTGCCAAGTTACGAATGGTCAGTACGATGAATCTTAGTACCTTCCAACTATGGAGTTTTGAAGTTTCGGATTTTGCATACTTTAAATCCTTTAGATATATTATGTAAAGCATATAGCAGCGAGGTTTAAAAAAAGTCTCGCTAATTGATAAAGAAAAATACAATATAGTTATGTATGTGCTTCACAAACAACTAAGGACATGTTCTCAGCTTAACTTTAACAAAAATTAATACTATGGAAGACTCAAACTTGACATACAAAATAACATGTTTCAGGAAAAAAATGCCATATGTGAACAGGTCTATGCCAGAACTACAAAACAAAAATAGAAAAGCAGGACATAAATTAGATCTCAAATCAAAATCATCGCAAAAAATAGAGTTGGCAACCCAATGTATTACAAAGAACCACCAACTTAATTATGACGACACTAAAATAGTCCAGCTGGAAACACACTAAAATAAGAGAATGACATATAGAAACCATATTTTGCTTTATATTTATTTATTAAAAATAGTTTAAAAGAACAAAGATACATACATCAATGTCTTCAGAAGAAAAATATACGTCAAACGACACAAAAAGTAACAGTTCAAGAATGATATAATAATATACTCTATAAGAATTTTAAAAATTTATACTTCAATTCTATAGTCAAAGCACCACTGCCTTGATCCTGCAACTAATGTGATTGAAGAAGCACTTGAAAAAAGGAAAAAGCTATCTGCTATTAACATCAAAGTTAATAAACCACATAAGCCTATGCGAAATATTTATTAAAATTAAAAATTCTTATTAAAAAGAATAAAATATTAAAACGAAAATTCTCACTCAAAAGATAAGCATTATATCTGAACTAAGAAGAAATCTGACTTTACTATTTAGTGAAATTATGAAATTATTACAAACCAGAGTTTAGTGACCGACCATCCGTCTATCTGTCGATCATTGAACAGGAAACCAGACACAATAAAAAAACAGAGAGAAATCATTGCTTAGAACGACGTAAAGTATTTTTTATTATAACGTATTTTTTTATTAAACGTTTACCAATGCTGTTTAATAATTTCAAAATATTGGTATGAATCAAACATGGGTATTACAATGAATGAAAGCCGAATAAGTAAAAAATGTTGTCTGTATCTTTTTTGAAATCAGTATTTTATGTGTGAAAGATATAAGCTCGGGTTTGTCTTTATTTGTATACCTCTAAAAAATTGAGAAATGTAAAAAAATGTATTCCATACTCTCCAATTACAAAATTCAACTGCACCCTGTTGTTATCGTTTAGTTTTATAGTAAAGACACTGAAAAGGAGCAAGAAGTTGAAGTAATTTTCAAGTGGGGGTATAATACCTCATCTCTCGTCTATGATGGTATTCTGCATAGTTTGTGCTTATTGAAGCTCAGAACAGACATTGTTCACTGTCGAAATTGCGTTACCAAGGACTTTCCTATACAAAACCGCCAAAGTTGCAAAAGATTTGATTTTTTCTTATTGAAGTTTTTCTATATAGAGGAGTTTGATTTTTTAATCAGTGAAATGTTAAAGATAGTTTTTTTTTTTTTTCTTAACACGAGGTGGAGCATATTATCGATTCATTAAGTTAAAAATCAATGAGTAAAAAAAAAACTGCTTGAAGATTGACGTTCAAAGTTTTTTTAAGGGTTTTTTTGTCAAGTCAATGTTATTTGAGTTGAGTTTTCTTATTAAATTGTCGTAAAGAAGACTTTAGTTTATCTTCGCGAAGTGTTTGATAGAAGGCTAACGATTTTAATTGTATAACTTAATTACTAAGAATTAAGTCTAATATATCATAATCCACTTAAATAGGCTTTAACAGATATAAATTTTATTTTTTACAGAGAGAAACATTCCTAGCCTCTGGATGAAAAATAAAACAAGATAAAACAACATTTGAATTTAACTTTTATAAACTTAGGATTTGGTTTCGTGAAACATTTACAGAAACAAAATTATTGAACAACCCTTAGAGGCGCTTCTTTAATTCCACATACCTAAGCTGCAAAGTAGAAAATCTTAACATAATTTACACAACAAAAAGTGACATCACGGTGGCTACAATGCCTCAATCATATTAAAGCACTCACACTGATCACTCTGATAAAAGAAGTGAACAAAAGTATTCCAACTCAAACGCAGATATAAGGACAAGAAATTTATTAAGATAAATAAATTGTTGTCAGGAAGTTATTTGTTTGTCTAATTATTTTTCCCATTTAAGGATGGCAACGATTTGATTGCATAAAATCTTTCCATTTTCGTGATTTATTCGGTTCAAGATTTTCTTGAAATTCAAGGGTTGTTGATATTCTTTGAGCCAAGGGTCTTTGTCTGTCTGCATAAAAAAGGGTTACTAAAATATTGCATATCATAAAGTTAAGTTTTAATGGCAGAAGGCAGCAATGAAGTTTCATTGCTTTCAATACCATTTCTCCATCGGACAATCCAGTGGAGATTGGAATTCAATTGCTTTTTCATACCGCTTCCCTTACGCAACCGAACTGTAGTGACTTTGAAAAAGAATATGAAAAGCTGAGTGTGCTATCTTCAGTGAAACATAAAAGTGGATACAAGTTATCAGAAGATTGTTGATCTTTGCTGTTGTGAAACAGAAAGCAGTGAAATGGGTTTTGAGTCTATATAAGTATTTTCTTTGGAGCCTGATAGAGTAATGTTAACGAACAAAAGAGCTTTGGAGCCCAAGACGAAATAGAATTTCGTATTTTTTTTTTTTTCAAATTGTAATGCCTTTGAAAATAGACAGTATTCTTTGACACAATTCTGTTCATGTAGAAATTTAATTCGATAAATATGATCGTTACATACCAGTACTATTTAGAGGGGTTGGCCAACTTACTGCACTCAACCTAATAACCTCATTGCAACAACGAGTTTTCTTAAGGTTTGATGACTTCTGTTTCATTCAGACAAAAATTAATTATCCTGTGAAAAATTTAATTACGAGCATATTAAAATTGGAGCACCGACTAGTTAAAGTTCCTGAAGAATTCATTAAGAAAGTGAGTATTCTCTTATTTATTAATGTTACTCTTTGAGGGTTTCTCTTTAACCATATTATATTGTAACGACAGGATTGTTGTAGCGGTTAGTTGTATCTACAAGAATTACCACACGTTTAACTTTTTTTTTCATCATTATTTGAAAGTGAGATAATAATCTTAATTGTTACTGAAATGGCCAGAATCTTTAGGCACACAAGTGATATCAAAACCCCAATAAATGTACATTCTTTCCATTCAACAAAGTATTTTACTTTAGATGGCGCTCACAGTCCAGAATGGACTTCGGCCTCAAACAACAAGTCTCTTCAGCCAGCTCTGTTCGTTTTCGTTTTCCACTTGTGTGCGCCATCTAAGCCGCTGTATTTTCAGCTTTTTCATCAGGTTATAATATCGCTGAATATCCCGTATAGCTCGTCATTGAGTCTTCTTCTCCATACTCCTTTGATACACACAGGACCAAATATCACTCGAAGAATCTTTCTCTCAAATAACGATGTTAAGATTCCTTTCTCGTTGATAGCATATGATATCAAAATACTCCTCCAGCAGAACATAGATATTCAGAATTATCATTATTATCATATTTCTAATATATCAGATTAGTGCCATGGATCTAATTTTTGTTCGTTTTGTCTTCATTAACAGCTACTCCTATCTTCACCGCATCCAATTCAATGCACCAGTCACAGCTCACTTATTTCAGCCCGTTATGTCTATGTCATCTGCATACGTGAGTAGTTGAACGGACTTTTGATAAATTGTACCAGTGGTGTTAACTTGCGATTTTCGTACAAATGCTTCAAGAACGATGTTAAGTAGGTTGCATGATAGCGCGTCGCCTTGTTCCGACCAAATTTTACAGATGAGTTGGTGCATGCTCCCTACCAACACATCTCCTGCTGCTTTAAACAATTCAGCTGGTAAGCCGTCTGAACCAGCAGCTTTATTTGATTTGAGTTTGGCAATCGCTAGCCGCTCTTCATTGAGGTCGGGTGGACGAAAATGTTGTCCATCATTGTCCACATTAGATGGAATTAGTCGCCTTGCAGCGGAATTTTGGCTATCTTCGCCGTTTAGCAGTCTAGAAAAATGGTCTTTCCATATATCCTCAGCACTGACTGTGTATCCACTACCATATTCACCCCTTTCATCTCGGCAGGCTTCTGCTCTGGCTTTAAAGCCTTGGTAGATCTTTATACCCTTTGGTAGAATTTTCTTACATCACTCCTGCCGGTACAACCCTCGATAGACTCGACCGCTCGCTTTTCGTGCTCTCACTTTTTATGCGTTAATCCTCTCTTTTTTGCACGTAGAGCTCCCGGGCTGCCATTCATCCCATTCAATAAAGAAAAAAACTTAAATATCCCTGCCATAATCCATCAACTGGATGCTTAATTTGAATTACTGGTAATTCAATATACCATCCACACAAATTCGAAACCTACGTTATTTACCAACAGAGACAGGAAAACGTGTTTCATAAAGTCTGTTTCTCTGCATAAATACATAATTCCGTTGCAATTCCACACAATTATGACGCCTGCATGCGCCAGGATGTTGACACTTTTATTTGCTCAATGAAAATTTAGGTACATCGCTATCGCACGTTAGGTGCACAGAGCGCAATGCTCAGTAAGTCTTGTATGAGGTGTGTGTTGTGTGTGTTTTTCTAGATGTTTTGGTATCCTCTGTTTTATTTCAACACAATTTTTCTGTACTTAATGTGAATAAATATATTTTCTTCTTTTGTGTTTATGTTGTCATTTTGCGAGCCAGATGTGTATTGTGGCGTAACGTAATCAAATTTTTGAATTCCTTACGTATTCCTAAAAAAAGGAATTTATTAATTTCTTTGCATATACGTGTCGAAGTTAAAAATTCCTCGTTTTCAGCAGCTCTATAGAAACTCCTTCGCCAAAAACCCACAACTAACGTCAACATCCTACATGCACTACCAACCGCTACTCCATCTCCTGCCAGCACATCTCACCCAACTCCTTAAGCAAATGTCGCACCTCAAACAGATTTTTATACGGTTATAACGGGTGATTTTTTAAGAGGTTTAGAACTTTTTTTAAAAAAAAAACACAAAAAATTCAAAAAAATGAATAAAATATTTATTTGAATCGATAGTTTGAATCTTGCAATTTAATGTTTAAAGATAATTTCATGCAAATGTTGACCGCGGCTGCGTCTCAGGTAGCCCATCCGCTGAGTCCAATTTTGGCATACTCTTTCACACATATCGGCCGGTATCTCACGAATGAATGCATGGATGTTGGCTTCCAGTGCGTCAATCGAAGCGGGCTTGTCCCTATAGACATTAGCCTTGACATACCTGTAGGGAAACCATTTTCTATACCTATAGAATATGTACCTACATGAACATCTTACAACCAACATAACATCATCATAACAATATTCCATCCTAACACCATCCAACACATTTTAAAAAAATTAGGTACAACATCACTACCTAACCATTTCAAAAATTTCAAACGAAAAATATGCACAGAAATTTTTCTAAGTGCAAAAACATTCAAGGCTAAAGTTAGCCAAAATAATTCGTGCACATAAAATGTACACAGATCGAAAACCAACCGGACGAACCGGTTAAGAAAAAAAAACAACAAAAAAACATAACCGACCCCACATCTAAAGTTCAACTATAAGTAGAGAAACGACACCTATGGATAAATAGCAACAACTTTCTATTACCCCTCGTAAAGCTATCACTATAAACAAAACAAAAAAAAGCACAAAGAACACTTTGGTAACTGGCACACAAAAAAAAAACCACCACCAAAAAAATGCGCAACAATGACGTCAGCATAGTTGACAACATGGCTAGTTAAAGCGATAGGCAGACACCAAAGAGCAAAAATATAGGTAGCAGGAATGAAAGTAGATTGAAAAATACATAGGGCTTTTAGTTGATACTCATCGAGATAATGACAGATTTCACTAACAGAGTAGAAATAAATTTCAGTAAAAGTAGCAAAGCAAATTAAAAATACTGAAAAGATAAATAAACAATATAGACAAAGATATAGTAAAAGCCAGAGATATAATAAATTCAGAATCCGAAAATAGGTAGCAGAATCAAAAGCTCCAATTATTGGTCAAATTTATTTTTCTTGTAACAAAGAATCTCCAAATGTCATTTTACAAATGAAAAACCATGTACAGAAGAGAAAAGAGCAAAATAATTGTCAACAGACAACAATCGCATTCATTTCATTCGTCTCTAAACGAGAAATTTTAAGACACCCAAAATGTCAAATCAGCTGACTGACAACACACTAACTTCAACTGGACATTTACATATACAGAAAAACAAATACAAATACTTACCAAATACGTACCTCAAAAATACAAATTTTAGTCACCTCAAGGTGAAATAAATCTGAGATTTATCAAAGATTTATCAACCAGTCCTACACGGACACATTAGCGAAATAATTTTATAGTAACCAAAATTACTACAACCGACAGTATACATAAATGCATACTTACCAGACCACAAAAACAATTACGAAACAACTATACGAAAAATACATACTTACGCATTGCTGAAAACATTAAGTGTCAATCACATCCATAATTCATGCATAAAATGTATCTAGAAAAATAAAAGTCAAAGCTCACATATAATAACTCTATGTGAATTAAAATGGCAAAAGTATTGACGTCACATAAAGGAGAAGGCTACCAATTGGAACCCCAATCTGTTCCAAGCACCAAAAAGCTTCCCCTCCTTACATTTTTAAGTTCGGAACGGCTGAACTTTAGAACAACTGCCAGTCGACGAGTTTCACAACGCAGTAACAAAATTTCTTTTTCAACCAGCTGCTAAATAGTAAAGTTTAAAACGATAAAAATATACAGTGATACAAGCAAACACAAAGTATAAAGTTTAAAAAGTAGTACGCGTTAATTAAGAATAAATCTAGTGAGTTAAAATTTGAGAACAAAAGAATCTCAGTTGAAATAATTATCCACCCTCAAAAAGTAGATACATTTTTGCGCAGCGGCGCCGACAAATCAATTCCACATATATATGCTAAAAACGCATGAAAATTTGTCAGACGATAAAGAAGCGAAAAACTCAAAATTATTACACATAAGAAGAAGTTCCAAAAAAAGGTAAAAATTCTGAAATAAAAACCCTTATATAGAAAAAATAAAAGAACCTCTGAAAATTTTAATAGCGACTCACATACATATTCAGACCGACATTTTGTGAAAACCTTTGAGCAGTTGAAGAAGAAAAAGATTAATTCAGGAAACATCGGATTATTAAATAACCAGGTAACAAAAGTTTATTAATTAGTAAAATTCAGTAAATTATAGTAGATAAAAGAATAAAAAAAACATTTTTGCAGAATCCAATTGGATTATTTTTTTTTGATATACACGTAGCAAAAAGCACACTACAGTGCAACAAAATAGAACATTCCAAATTCTAATAGTTTTTTTTAATAAAATAGGTAGTCAGTCATAGGCAATACTCTATGCGAAAAACATTGTCTGAGGTTGATCTACCTGGTTCAAGGAAAGTACCTATGAGTCATATGAGTCAGCAATCCACGGATAAAAATCTGATCTCGAGAATAGCATCAATGTGTGAAAAGACCCACTATGCAAAAACAACTATACAGTCAACTAGTGATAGTACCGTACGTCACTACCATCGAAATATAAGTACAGTCAACGTTACAACAGTAAAAGTCAGCAAAGATTTACCGTTCAACATAAAGTCCAGCAATATAAGTATCCTGATACGAAGGTATGAAGATTGAATTAACTATATTCAAATCATTAAGTTATCCATGGGGGAAAAATCTATGAAGAAAAATTTTATGACCAAAAATTTCGTAAAAGAAGCTGAAAATAAAAATCTAAAAATTTAATTAACGTATAAAGTGTGATCAAGATTAAGTTGTATAGAAAAATTAACTTTTTATAGTTATTTCATTTAAATAAAACCATAGTGGTGATCAAATTGAAAAATTTCATCTTTTGAGACATAAAGTCTTTTTATTTAAATAAATTCGTTGGAAATACATTAGATTCAAAGAAAAATTGCGTCAAAACCTAAAACATATTAGATTCATATACGAATGCTAAAAATTTTCTGTACTTAATGTGAATAAATATATTTTCTTCTTTTGTGTTTATGTTGTCATTTTGCGAGCCAGATGTGTATTGTGGCGTAACGTAATCAAATTTTTGAATTCCTTACGTATTCCTAAAAAAAGGAATTTATTAATTTCTTTGCATATACGTGTCGAAGTTAAAAATTCCTCGTTTTCAGCAGCTCTATAGAAACTCCTTCGCCAAAAACCCACAACTAACGTCAACATCCTACATGCACTACCAACCGCTACTCCATCTCCTGCCAGCACATCTCACCCAACTCCTTAAGCAAATGTCGCACCTCAAACAGATTTTTATACGGTTATAACGGGTGATTTTTTAAGAGGTTTAGAACTTTTTTTAAAAAAAAAACACAAAAAATTCAAAAAAATGAATAAAATATTTATTTGAATCGATAGTTTGAATCTTGCAATTTAATGTTTAAAGATAATTTCATGCAAATGTTGACCGCGGCTGCGTCTCAGGTAGCCCATCCGCTGAGTCCAATTTTGGCATACTCTTTCACACATATCGGCCGGTATCTCACGAATGAATGCATGGATGTTGGCTTCCAGTGCGTCAATCGAAGCGGGCTTGTCCCTATAGACATTAGCCTTGACATACCTGTAGGGAAACCATTTTCTATACCTATAGAATATGTACCTACATGAACATCTTACAACCAACATAACATCATCATAACAATATTCCATCCTAACACCATCCAACACATTTTAAAAAAATTAGGTACAACATCACTACCTAACCATTTCAAAAATTTCAAACGAAAAATATGCACAGAAATTTTTCTAAGTGCAAAAACATTCAAGGCTAAAGTTAGCCAAAATAATTCGTGCACATAAAATGTACACAGATCGAAAACCAACCGGACGAACCGGTTAAGAAAAAAAAACAACAAAAAAACATAACCGACCCCACATCTAAAGTTCAACTATAAGTAGAGAAACGACACCTATGGATAAATAGCAACAACTTTCTATTACCCCTCGTAAAGCTATCACTATAAACAAAACAAAAAAAAGCACAAAGAACACTTTGGTAACTGGCACACAAAAAAAAAACCACCACCAAAAAAATGCGCAACAATGACGTCAGCATAGTTGACAACATGGCTAGTTAAAGCGATAGGCAGACACCAAAGAGCAAAAATATAGGTAGCAGGAATGAAAGTAGATTGAAAAATACATAGGGCTTTTAGTTGATACTCATCGAGATAATGACAGATTTCACTAACAGAGTAGAAATAAATTTCAGTAAAAGTAGCAAAGCAAATTAAAAATACTGAAAAGATAAATAAACAATATAGACAAAGATATAGTAAAAGCCAGAGATATAATAAATTCAGAATCCGAAAATAGGTAGCAGAATCAAAAGCTCCAATTATTGGTCAAATTTATTTTTCTTGTAACAAAGAATCTCCAAATGTCATTTTACAAATGAAAAACCATGTACAGAAGAGAAAAGAGCAAAATAATTGTCAACAGACAACAATCGCATTCATTTCATTCGTCTCTAAACGAGAAATTTTAAGACACCCAAAATGTCAAATCAGCTGACTGACAACACACTAACTTCAACTGGACATTTACATATACAGAAAAACAAATACAAATACTTACCAAATACGTACCTCAAAAATACAAATTTTAGTCACCTCAAGGTGAAATAAATCTGAGATTTATCAAAGATTTATCAACCAGTCCTACACGGACACATTAGCGAAATAATTTTATAGTAACCAAAATTACTACAACCGACAGTATACATAAATGCATACTTACCAGACCACAAAAACAATTACGAAACAACTATACGAAAAATACATACTTACGCATTGCTGAAAACATTAAGTTGACAATCACATCCATAATTCATGCATAAAATGTATCTAGAAAAATAAAAGTCAAAGCTCACATATAATAACTCTATGTGAATTAAAATGGCAAAAGTATTGACGTCACATAAAGGAGAAGGCTACCAATTGGAACCCCAATCTGTTCCAAGCACCAAAAAGCTTCCCCTCCTTACATTTTTAAGTTCGGAACGGCTGAACTTTAGAACAACTGCCAGTCGACGAGTTTCACAACGCAGTAACAAAATTTCTTTTTCAACCAGCTGCTAAATAGTAAAGTTTAAAACGATAAAAATATACAGTGATACAAGCAAACACAAAGTATAAAGTTTAAAAAGTAGTACGCGTTAATTAAGAATAAATCTAGTGAGTTAAAATTTGAGAACAAAAGAATCTCAGTTGAAATAATTATCCACCCTCAAAAAGTAGATACATTTTTGCGCAGCGGCGCCGACAAATCAATTCCACATATATATGCTAAAAACGCATGAAAATTTGTCAGACGATAAAGAAGCGAAAAACTCAAAATTATTACACATAAGAAGAAGTTCCAAAAAAAGGTAAAAATTCTGAAATAAAAACCCTTATATAGAAAAAATAAAAGAACCTCTGAAAATTTTAATAGCGACTCACATACATATTCAGACCGACATTTTGTGAAAACCTTTGAGCAGTTGAAGAAGAAAAAGATTAATTCAGGAAACATCGGATTATTAAATAACCAGGTAACAAAAGTTTATTAATTAGTAAAATTCAGTAAATTATAGTAGATAAAAGAATAAAAAAAACATTTTTGCAGAATCCAATTGGATTATTTTTTTTTGATATACACGTAGCAAAAAGCACACTACAGTGCAACAAAATAGAACATTCCAAATTCTAATAGTTTTTTTTAATAAAATAGGTAGTCAGTCATAGGCAATACTCTATGCGAAAAACATTGTCTGAGGTTGATCTACCTGGTTCAAGGAAAGTACCTATGAGTCATATGAGTCAGCAATCCACGGATAAAAATCTGATCTCGAGAATAGCATCAATGTGTGAAAAGACCCACTATGCAAAAACAACTATACAGTCAACTAGTGATAGTACCGTACGTCACTACCATCGAAATATAAGTACAGTCAACGTTACAACAGTAAAAGTCAGCAAAGATTTACCGTTCAACATAAAGTCCAGCAATATAAGTATCCTGATACGAAGGTATGAAGATTGAATTAACTATATTCAAATCATTAAGTTATCCATGGGGGAAAAATCTATGAAGAAAAATTTTATGACCAAAAATTTCGTAAAAGAAGCTGAAAATAAAAATCTAAAAATTTAATTAACGTATAAAGTGTGATCAAGATTAAGTTGTATAGAAAAATTAACTTTTTATAGTTATTTCATTTAAATAAAACCATAGTGGTGATCAAATTGAAAAATTTCATCTTTTGAGACATAAAGTCTTTTTATTTAAATAAATTCGTTGGAAATACATTAGATTCAAAGAAAAATTGCGTCAAAACCTAAAACATATTAGATTCATATACGAATGCTAAAATTCAAAATTATTTTTGTTACAAAAATTCGGAAATACGTAAAAGCAAATGTAGTGAGAATTACATGAGATTAGGTCATGAAACTCTATCACTACCTACATACGATAGTACCTACATAAAATAATTGATCATCAGTTTTGATTTACTGAAAATTTGAGATAAAGATAACGAAATAAAATAATATCTATAATACGAATCCTTTGATTCATACGTTAGTAATTACCTGAAATAAAAAAACATAAAATTGTTAAGAAAAGTTACGCAAATGAAATTAAGTGTAGGTATACAAAAACTTACCTGTGATTTATGTGAGAATCTTTCAATCGGAAATTTTTTTTTGATTTAACGAAACCATATGAAATCGTATGAAGGAAATTAAGTGCAGTGTTTGTGAAATTTTAATATTGAAAAGCATCTGGCTGAAATTAAAAGTAAAAACAGTGATGTGTACATAATTCGTCATGGAGGTCATTGGACTTACCGATTGTGCCTATGAAAAATTATATCCACATTAGTAAATTTGTTGTGATTTGAGTTACTGAAATAAAAAAGTAACAATTAAAGTAAAGTAAATTTTTTTAGTTGAGTTTAGTGCGAAAGCAAATTGGATTATTATCCGAGTTAATGGAAGTCCACTTTGATTTCGGTACTTTTATTAAAACAAGCATCTACTTACATCCGAATACATTGAACATGGTTATTTTTGTTTAGAGTCGTCGAATGTAACAAGTTTTTTTTTGTTCATGAAATTAAATAACGTTTGTCGCGAAACAAAAACTTATTTTTTTTTGCGATTGATCATAAAGTAGAGAAAATAAAGACACATAAAGAGTGAATCAAAAGCGTTTTGAGATTCATTTGAAAAAGTGTCACGAATCATAAAATTGTAGTGACACAACCTGTTGAGATAAAAGAAAAACCATCAAGAAATTTAATCTGTCCATATACCGTAAATATATTACCAGGGAAAAAGGGGAAATGCATTTCGTCGAATAACCACCTGAGTAGATTTTGTAGAATTATATTTGAATTTTAAACATATTTTGAAATATATTGATTATAAACTAAATAACTTTTATAAAATTTTATAGCTCTGTTTATTGATTATATTTGTGATTTCTCTGGTTGATTTTTGAACTCTTTTGGGATTTGTGGGAGGTGTAAACCACCATTTGAAAATTTTTGATTCTTTGTGAAAATTGAAGTGTAAAGTTAGAAGCAATAACGTATTGCTCGGTTTCTTGTAAAGAACGGTTGCGTATCTTATCTCGAAACTAGAAACGTCTACCTTAGCCAGTACAGTGTACAGGGCTAAGCTTTCGATTATAGATAAGATACGAACGATGTTCAATTTTGTTCGTATTTAAATTTTGTTTTTGATTCAACGTTCAGATAGTCTATCGAGATCATCTGAAGTCGTCGCGAAAAAGGGGAGTGAAAATTAATATATTTTTACCGCCTCTTGAAAAAATTTTGAGATCTTAACAAGGTCATTGAACTTGTGAAAGATTTTTTTTGTTAATTTTTGTTTGAGAATAAATCATCCGGTCCGTAAATAATTTTGTCTGATCTGAAGATCTCTCATATGAAAAGTTTTTAAGAGATTTGTTTATATTTTTGAAGAATATTTTGAAGATTATAGATTTTTGTAAATACATTCAGTAGTTTACTATAAAGTTTTATACAGTCACACTTAAGTTTTATGAATTTAGTTAATTTTGATAAAGATTTATTTCATGTTAAGTTTAAAATTATTGATAATAAAATTTGTTTAAGGAATTCAAATCCTTGAGATTTCTTAATTTAGAAGCAGTTCGTGAGATGAGATTACAGTCGAATCTCTGGGAAGCAAATTCTATGTTTTTGGTAACTTTTTCAGTTTAGTCATGGCAGAGTAGAGGCTTAAGGAATGGAGTCGTAGTGGGTGTCTCTTCCATACCGGAGAGAGCAACAACAGCAACAACAACAGCAACAACAACAACAATTATGTAGCGTGTAGGAACATTCTTCACTAGTCTGTATGAGTTAGTGGGATGTTTCCTCATTTTAAATTTCGTGTCAGAGGAAATATCGATTTGGGAGAATATCTGTTAGTGGCCACTGATAGAATTCTTAGGTAGGGTAGTTAGACACAGGAGGATCTTTTCAACATCTGATTCTCCACCATTAAAGGGTTCTTTTGAAACTCCGAGCGTGTAAGAACAAGGAGGGTAGGGCGAAGTAGCTCATTAGGATAATTCCATCTATATCCTTGGTTTGTGAATCTGTCCGCTAGAATAATTCGACTTTTCAATCTTCTCAACATTTTCCCAACATTTGCAACGTTTTTAATTTTTCACTACATCTTTGGGCGTGTAAGTCCCAATTGAAGCAATATTAAACATTTCGAGTCAGTTAACAACTTGATTCCAGGTCAAATATGTAATACCGGCTTTCTTCTCCTGTAGCAAAGACTCACGATCCTTAGCACGATGAGCTAGTTGAGGTGGATGAGAAGGACCTGACGCAGCAGTTGAGAGTTAGCCACCCCTATTCGTTCTGGCTTGGATGTACTCCTTTGTTGAAGGGGGTACTAAAAGTCGTGAAGGGATAGGGTTAAGAATCCTTGTCTGAATTAGTTCTTGTTCTGATTTTTGACGAATTTTCTCAGTAGTACTTACCTTCTTCTGAACTAGGTGGGGGAGTTAATCACTTTTCCGGGACGACGAAATTACATAGAGAAGATTCGATCAAAAAAAGCGAAGATCATTTGAGGATTATGTTTATAATATAATCCTTCCTTAATCAGAAGTAAGGTCAAGGAATTTTTCCAAATGGTATATAGCAGTGTATAGATCATCTAGGTACACAAACTTTTCCTTTTAGATGATGACCGGCTAGGAAATACAACGAGATAGTTTCGTGCTTTGCGAGTTAAGGCAAGGTTGAAGCTAGATCGTGTTGATATCCTGACTGCTTATCATGTAGAAGAATTTAAATTTTTTGTATATGGTTCCGAAGACGAAGTAGTCCAGTAGTTCAATGAGTGTATGGTTTCGAATGAATGTTCTGTAGCAAGGGTGCGAACGATAAGTAGAGGAGTTAAGTTGAATTGTTTGAGACGTGAGTTGTCTAGAGAATGGTGAGGTCGAGTTAAACTGAGATGAGGGTGGGAGTTCAGCTCCGATCTAAAGGGAAGAGTGAGAAGATCCTTGAGAGATTTAAGAGAGTTTTTCCATTGGTTCTAATAATTGTCGACCCATAACGGAACTGATTTAGAGACGACTCATTCATTCCTCGAGGACACTTTCATAACTTCCAAAAGAGAGCCCAAACTCTCCCGAACCAGTTAATGCTTGACTTAACCACTCGAAAGCCAAAAATGTACTTGTAAGAATTCTTCTAGAGAGACTTCACAAAAAGCAGTCTGTGTTTCGATCATACTCTGACTCTAGCATTCCTCGTTACGATCTACTCTTGAAGAACGAAGGACTGACCTAGATTCGTAAACCCACATCGTAAACTTTCATTCGGACACCGTTGTCTTCTTATCTATAGTCGTGCGTCGTTGGGTTATTAATCGAAGTGAAGTAAGTTGTCGTTCGAGTAATAGGATTATGAGAGATACGTAAGGATAAGGGATATCATCGTTCCTTTAATAGTGACGACTTACATTATCGACATGATAGAGATAACGTGACGAAGGTTAGCGTCGATGTTTTAGCAAGGTTTCGTTGAATACTATTCCATTACAAATGGCGCCCAACGTGGGGCCCGAAAATTTGGCATTGGCAGACATTTTTTTTTTCAGTTGTTGAACCGACAGAATGATGATGTTAATGTAGAGATTGTCAGCCCCAGTTGACGTGTTGTTTGTGTAAGTGGCAGTGCAATTTTATTCCATTACAAATGGCGCCCAATCGTGTGGGGCTGCCCGAAGTTGTAGTGAATTATAAAATGTTGAAGATTTTGAAAATAGAAGTAAAACTAGTTTTTGAAGTGTTAGCATCATCTTTCTTTTATAAAATTTTTTATTTGTTAGAAGTAAAACAAATTTTGAGAAATCATTTGTGGTTGATAGTTTTTATTTGAGATTTTCTAACGAAAGGTAGTTAACTTAAGTATCGACCGGTAATTGGTGAACATTTTCCCGATTACGTCAGCAGCGATAACCTGCTTAAATACTTTTCCACTCTCGTAAAAATACCATAATTTTTTTTTTCACATTTAGAGTTATTTAGAAGTTAGACGGCCGTTTTGGATGTGATAGTTAGTCCGGTGGCTGTAGCGTTTAATGGAAGTAATTCGCATTTTAATTAGTCTTTGAAGTTTAGTCAGTTGTTCTCTCGACCGGTGAATAGTCGAACTTTTTTCCTGTTTACGTCAGCTGCGAAAGCCAACCGACAAAAACAGAGTAGAAGACATATCAGCATAAATTTTGATTTTTAGTTAACATCATATACACTGGAGGTATATGAAAATAGCATCGTTTGTTTATGGTCTATTCTTTTTATAGTTTGTGGTCTGTTGTCCGTTAAGAGATGTGAAGAACTTTCTTAAGTCAGTAGCGACAGGGGGAAGCTGTAGAAGAAGAAAATTGTAAAGATCCGCTAAAGTACAATAAAACCTCAGTAAGATTCATAGAAGATCACATTATATTTGTTTAGTCAGATTTTAAGAACGGAAATCTGCATGTTGTTGTTAAGTTGCTTTTGGAGGTAGAGATTCCACTCCGACTCCAAACCTGCAATGATATAGAGAAAACCAAAATTAAGATAGAAACATTTAGTAAAGTTTGGAAAATTATTTGAAGAAATTTTTGAACTTTGTTTTTGAGAAATAATTTTTTTTTGAGAAACATACAGTATTTGCCTGGTGGCACATTTTTTTTGCATATATTTAGTTGTAGTCTTGCCTGGTGGCATTTTTAGTTTTGCCGTGTGGCTCATTTAAAGTTTTGCCTGGTGGCACTTTTAGTTTATTAAGATTGCCGTGTGGCGTATATAGTTTTGCCGTGTGGCACTTTTGAGAATTTTTGCCGTGTGGCGTATTTGAGAATTTTTGCCGTGTGGCACCTTTAAGATTAAGATTGCCTGGTGGCGCATTTAGTTTTTAGAATTTGCCTGGTGGCGCATTTAGTTTTAAGAATTTGCCTGGCGGCGCATTTAGTTATTAGTTTTGCCTGGTGGCACTTATAGATTTTGTAGTTAGAGATAATATTAAAGTTTTGAGAGAAGTAACTCAGAATATTTAATAATTTAGTTTTTGTGAGGGCCAAAAACCCAAATAAAGAAGGAAGATAGTTAGTAAGAATAGTTAGTAAGTTTTTTTTTTATAAATATATCGTAGGCATTCTCGTTCTTAGAACACCTTAAACCGAAATCAGTTATTAAACTAAATCTACATGGGAAAAGTCAAACATACACCTATCAAATCGAAACAAAACAATCCGCGATTACCACCGATCCCTAGATCACACAACACCCGCTCAAGAAGGAACATGGATGACCAAGAAGATTTAGCTATGGACAGACCGTCTGGCTCAAGTAACGAGGTAGCTGAAAACCAACCAGCAACAGAACCGCTAATCGGAACACAAGAAGCAAACGTTATAGAAGGCAGATCAGACCCAGCACCGACCCAGAGGATTCCATCACCTGTAGGTAGGCGCAGTCTGAATACTAGTTTCAATTCACAAGAGGAAAATCGACTAGAAGAGTACATACGAGGCATAGTGGCTACATCAGTTGGCATAAGCAAAGAAGATGATCGGAAGTCTCTGAAAGAAGCATTGGCTAATAGCCAAAAGCAGATACTCGATCAAGTTGGTAACATAGTACGACAAACGCTAACAGAGTCACTGAGCCAAAACAATGCAAGAGGAGCTATTCCACAAACACAACCTTTAGTAGACCTAAGCGATCAACCAACCCCTCGATATGAAACTACACAGAATCATAACAATGTACCAATACGAGCTAGAGAAGTCAACATACCTACGTATACAAGAGAATTTCCTACAGTACAACAACCTACTAACCAACCGAATGTTACAAGTGCAAATGACTTGGAGTTTTTCAGACGAATTAATCAGATGAGATTCGAAGATTCACCAGCAAGGCCTAATGCTGAAGTACCTTTGACATCACCAGCTGGAACGTTTGTAAGATTTCCACACTACCACAAGTGGGGAATCAAATACAACGGCAAAAACATGACAGTTGATGAATTTCTGTTTCGCCTGGAAAGAGTCAAGGACAGCCACAACACATCTTGGCCTGAAATTGTAGCAAACTTCCACCACTTTATTGCCGGCTCTGTAGAAACATGGTTTTGGGGATTTCTGAAAAGCAATCCTAGATCATCTTGGTTGAATTTGCGATTGGCACTGACTGAACAGTATCAAACTCTGGAAACGGATTCTGAATTATTCAGACAGATGTCAGATCGAAAGCAACAACCAGGAGAATCTTTTGAAAACTTTTACGAAGATATTTTAAGGATCAACTCAAGGATGAAATCACCCAAACCGAATTCAGAATTAGTAGAAGTGTTGAAGCAGAATGTAAAACGTAAGATGGGAGAACTCTTATTAACAGTAAAGTCTAGCAGCCTGAATGATTTAGTGCATACCTGCAGGATGATGGAACGATACTGGAATAACCAAGAACTTCTACGTAACCGTGCTCCACCTGCGTTTGTCAATCACCAACGCAAACAAGTGAGTGAAATAGGAGTGCAGATGAACGAACTACCAGTTACAGAAATGTCAACAGCAGTAGAGGCGTTTAATCCGAATCGATCTCGAGATGCAAATCAAGTAAGCGACAATGTTAGTTGTTGGAATTGCCAAGGAGTAGGTCATGTTTTCCGTGACTGTAACGACTTGCAACGACGCTTATTTTGTTATAAATGTGGTACCCCAGGAGTAGTAACACCCAGTTGCAGAAAATGTTCGGGAAACCCATTCAAGAGCCAGCATCACCTCGAGAGAGATCTGGTGAAGACGGGAACCTCGGAAAGACCAATGTAGATGATTCACTTTCACATAAAAATGTCATTCCAAATCTTTCCGAACACAAACCCATAAAAATTTTAAAACCCAATATTAATGAAAAAGAACCAATTAAAATACTTAAACCTATATTTAAATCTAGAATACCAGTTTTGAGAAAGCTCAAGCCCTTACATCAAAGACAGCTTGAATATGCTGAAGCTAGGAAAAGGATATATACTTTTCCAAACCACCAAAAGAAAATTTTGAGATTACGAAACCGATTTTTGCGACGACGCAAGATGTTTAGAGCCCTTTCGGCTACTACTATCGATAGCATTTCGGGTGATCCGCGCCCATATATCGAAGTAGAATTATTAGAGAATAAATGGCTTGGATTACTTGACTCCGGAGCGAGCATCAGTTGCCTTGGTAACGGTGCTATTAGAATTATTGAAGACTTGAACATCCCGATAAGGAAGTTCACAAGTAGTGTTTCTACGGCCGATGGTAGAAAACAAGACGTGATTGGTGTAATTACTACCCAAGTGAAATGTAAAGGCATTACTCGTTCTATGGACCTTTACATAGTACCATCACTGTCACAGAAGTTATATTTAGGCGTAGATTTTTGGTCGATGTTCAAGATCGCACCACATATCATTTCTTCAATAAGTTCCGCTACCGAGACAACATCCGAACCAGCCAACAAATCGGAATGCATCTTATCCGTGGAGGAATCCACCATTCTGAAAAAAGTTATCGAACAATTTCCGTCATTCGCCGTCCGAGGTCTCGGACGAACACATCTGATGGAGCACAAAATAGATACGGGAGACGCGCTTCCTATAAAGCAACGTCACTATCCCATATCTCCAGCAGTACAATGCCTAGTTGACGCGGAATTGGATCGTATGATCTCGTTAGGTGTTATCGAGGAGAGTCAGAGTGCATGGTCATCACCAGTAGTACTAGTGAGAAAACCAGGAAAAAACAGATTATGCCTCGACTTCCGAAAAGTTAACAGCGTAACGAAGAAAAATGCGAACCCAATTGCGCACATCGAAGGATTGTTAGCACGCCTTTCTGAAACACGTTATATTTCTAGCGTGGATTTGAAAGATGCTTACTGGCAAGTACCCCTGGAGAAAGAATCACGGGAGAAGACAGCGTTCACAGTCTCTGGACGTCCCTTATATCAATTCCGGGTGATGCCGTTCGGACTCTCGAACGCTGCGCAAAGTTTGACATGTTTGATGGACAAAGTGATTCCGCGAGAGTTAAGAGAACAAGTATTCATTTACTTAGATGACCTTCTAGTCATCTCGAAAAACTTCGATGACCATATCGAGATATTAAGAAAAGTAGCTAAACATTTGACCGACGCTGGATTAACAATCAATGTAGAGAAGTCAAAGTTTTGTTTTAGAGAACTTCAATATTTAGGATATATAGTGGGACAGGGTTGTTTAAAAGCTGATCCAGCCAAAATATCAGCAATATTAGAGTTTCCTATACCAACGACTCTACGTCAAGTCCGCCGATTTTTGGGAATGGCGGGTTGGTATAGAAGATTCATTGAGAATTTCTCAACTCTGACTGCTCCTATTTCCGACACATTGAAGAAAAATCAGAAGTTCCATTTTGGAGAAGAAGCTATTAAGGCTTTAGAGCAAGTTAAGCGATCATTAACGTCAGCACCAGTTCTTACTAACCCAGACTTTAATAAAGAATTTATTATTTGCTGTGATGCATCTGCAACAGGCATAGGTTGTGTATTATGTCAGAAGAACGAAGACGGAGATGAGTTGCCTATTTATTTTTATTCTCAAAAGCTTAACGCTGCGCAGAGAAATTATACCGTTACAGAAAGAGAATGCTTGGCAGCAGTCCAAGGCATATATAAATTTAGACCGTACGTCGAGGGTTACAAGTTTTTAGTAATCACCGATCATGCCAGTCTGAAGTGGTTGATGAATTTGAAGGATCCAACTGGGAGATTAGCCCGGTGGAGTCTTAAGTTACAAGGTTTCGACTTTCGGATAGAACACCGTAGGGGAACTCAGCACCAAGTACCTGATGCGCTGTCACGAGTGTACGAAGTTGATGAACTCGGTGTGATAAAGTCCTCTACGATACCTATAACGAAAGATTTATCTGATGTGTTACACATAAATATGGAAGACCCAACTTTCAAGTCTGAAGAGTATCTTCAACTTATTACCCATATTAAAAACAATAAGGAACAATTACCTGACCTTACCATATCAGAAAATTTCGTTTATAAAAGAGTTAAGCATGCGACCGGTAACCCGATTGAAGAAGACTTAACCTGGAAACTTTGGATTCCATCGGAGCTGACCGAAAGGTTGATCTTTCAAGCTCATGAACCACCCAGATCGTCACATGGGGGAATTGCTAAAACCTTGTATCGCCTGCGACAGAGATTTTATTGGCCAACAATGGCAAGTCAAGTGAAACTTTACATAAACAACTGCGATACATGTAAAACCACAAAAGCACCAAACATAACGTTACGCACTGAGATGGGTAAAGCCTTCACAGCAGAACGACCATTCCAGCACGTATATGTTGATTTTTTGGGTCCGTATCCTAGATCAAGAAAAGGTAATACTTTTACTATAATTATCCTTGACCAACTAACTAAATTTGTGTTAATCAAGCCTCTTAGAAAAGCTAATACAAACGAACTTATAAAATTCCTGACAGAGGAAGTATTTTTAATTTTTGGTGTACCTGAGACGTTGCTTTCCGACAACGGTTCTCAATTCATTAGTAAAGACTTCGGAAAGTGTTTAGAAAATTTCGGAATTAATCATGTGAGAACAGCATCTTACGCGCCGCAGGCAAACGCGAGCGAAAGGGTGAATCGTTCTATTTTAAGCGCCATTCGCGCATACATTGATCCAAAACAAAGTAACTGGGATGAGCATTTATCCGCTATTAGTAGTGCCTTGCGTACATCTGTACATAGTGTGACTGGTATGTCACCCTATGAAGCCTTGTTCGGACAACGTATGGTGGAACACGGTGCGGATTACAAATTGTTGAAGAAGCTGGGAGGTCTGAATCAATCAGAAATAGATTGGTTGCCAAAAGCAGCAAAAATGAACATCCTTCAAGCATATTTAAAAACAGCTCTTGGACTAGCTCATGAGTCTTATGAGCATACATATAACTTAAGAAGTAAAGTAGTAAACTATAACGTGGGAGATAAAGTGTTCCGACGGAATTTTATTCTGAGCGACGCAACAAAACATCGAAACGCCAAACTCTGCCCCAAGTTTATTAAAGGTCATGTCATCAAAATAGTAGGCAACAACCTATACAAAGTACGCGATGAAAAAGGATTTGAGACGGTAGTCCATACAAAAGATTTGCGGAAGTAAACAAACTCTTTATATAACTACAAAAATAACGAAGAAGCAGAATTAATATTACGATATTGAGCCCGATACAAGCTAGTCTGTGCATGAGACTCAGGGATCGTGGGTTCAATTGTTTAAGACTTAGTAATCAAACGTATTAATCTCATCAATCATTCAATAAATCAATGTTTTCTTTTCCATGTCCACTTGCACGAAGTAGATTCGAACAAATGAACATGTTTTGTAGGGAAACCATTTTCTATACCTATAGAATATGTACCTACATGAACATCTTACAACCAACATAACATCATCATAACAATATTCCATCCTAACACCATCCAACACATTTTAAAAAAATTAGGTACAACATCACTACCTAACCATTTCAAAAATTTCAAACGAAAAATATGCACAGAAATTTTTCTAAGTGCAAAAACATTCAAGGCTAAAGTTAGCCAAAATAATTCGTGCACATAAAATGTACACAGATCGAAAACCAACCGGACGAACCGGTTAAGAAAAAAAAACAACAAAAAAACATAACCGACCCCACATCTAAAGTTCAACTATAAGTAGAGAAACGACACCTATGGATAAATAGCAACAACTTTCTATTACCCCTCGTAAAGCTATCACTATAAACAAAACAAAAAAAAGCACAAAGAACACTTTGGTAACTGGCACACAAAAAAAAAACCACCACCAAAAAAATGCGCAACAATGACGTCAGCATAGTTGACAACATGGCTAGTTAAAGCGATAGGCAGACACCAAAGAGCAAAAATATAGGTAGCAGGAATGAAAGTAGATTGAAAAATACATAGGGCTTTTAGTTGATACTCATCGAGATAATGACAGATTTCACTAACAGAGTAGAAATAAATTTCAGTAAAAGTAGCAAAGCAAATTAAAAATACTGAAAAGATAAATAAACAATATAGACAAAGATATAGTAAAAGCCAGAGATATAATAAATTCAGAATCCGAAAATAGGTAGCAGAATCAAAAGCTCCAATTATTGGTCAAATTTATTTTTCTTGTAACAAAGAATCTCCAAATGTCATTTTACAAATGAAAAACCATGTACAGAAGAGAAAAGAGCAAAATAATTGTCAACAGACAACAATCGCATTCATTTCATTCGTCTCTAAACGAGAAATTTTAAGACACCCAAAATGTCAAATCAGCTGACTGACAACACACTAACTTCAACTGGACATTTACATATACAGAAAAACAAATACAAATACTTACCAAATACGTACCTCAAAAATACAAATTTTAGTCACCTCAAGGTGAAATAAATCTGAGATTTATCAAAGATTTATCAACCAGTCCTACACGGACACATTAGCGAAATAATTTTATAGTAACCAAAATTACTACAACCGACAGTATACATAAATGCATACTTACCAGACCACAAAAACAATTACGAAACAACTATACGAAAAATACATACTTACGCATTGCTGAAAACATTAAGTGTCAATCACATCCATAATTCATGCATAAAATGTATCTAGAAAAATAAAAGTCAAAGCTCACATATAATAACTCTATGTGAATTAAAATGGCAAAAGTATTGACGTCACATAAAGGAGAAGGCTACCAATTGGAACCCCAATCTGTTCCAAGCACCAAAAAGCTTCCCCTCCTTACATTTTTAAGTTCGGAACGGCTGAACTTTAGAACAACTGCCAGTCGACGAGTTTCACAACGCAGTAACAAAATTTCTTTTTCAACCAGCTGCTAAATAGTAAAGTTTAAAACGATAAAAATATACAGTGATACAAGCAAACACAAAGTATAAAGTTTAAAAAGTAGTACGCGTTAATTAAGAATAAATCTAGTGAGTTAAAATTTGAGAACAAAAGAATCTCAGTTGAAATAATTATCCACCCTCAAAAAGTAGATACATTTTTGCGCAGCGGCGCCGACAAATCAATTCCACATATATATGCTAAAAACGCATGAAAATTTGTCAGACGATAAAGAAGCGAAAAACTCAAAATTATTACACATAAGAAGAAGTTCCAAAAAAAGGTAAAAATTCTGAAATAAAAACCCTTATATAGAAAAAATAAAAGAACCTCTGAAAATTTTAATAGCGACTCACATACATATTCAGACCGACATTTTGTGAAAACCTTTGAGCAGTTGAAGAAGAAAAAGATTAATTCAGGAAACATCGGATTATTAAATAACCAGGTAACAAAAGTTTATTAATTAGTAAAATTCAGTAAATTATAGTAGATAAAAGAATAAAAAAAACATTTTTGCAGAATCCAATTGGATTATTTTTTTTTGATATACACGTAGCAAAAAGCACACTACAGTGCAACAAAATAGAACATTCCAAATTCTAATAGTTTTTTTTAATAAAATAGGTAGTCAGTCATAGGCAATACTCTATGCGAAAAACATTGTCTGAGGTTGATCTACCTGGTTCAAGGAAAGTACCTATGAGTCATATGAGTCAGCAATCCACGGATAAAAATCTGATCTCGAGAATAGCATCAATGTGTGAAAAGACCCACTATGCAAAAACAACTATACAGTCAACTAGTGATAGTACCGTACGTCACTACCATCGAAATATAAGTACAGTCAACGTTACAACAGTAAAAGTCAGCAAAGATTTACCGTTCAACATAAAGTCCAGCAATATAAGTATCCTGATACGAAGGTATGAAGATTGAATTAACTATATTCAAATCATTAAGTTATCCATGGGGGAAAAATCTATGAAGAAAAATTTTATGACCAAAAATTTCGTAAAAGAAGCTGAAAATAAAAATCTAAAAATTTAATTAACGTATAAAGTGTGATCAAGATTAAGTTGTATAGAAAAATTAACTTTTTATAGTTATTTCATTTAAATAAAACCATAGTGGTGATCAAATTGAAAAATTTCATCTTTTGAGACATAAAGTCTTTTTATTTAAATAAATTCGTTGGAAATACATTAGATTCAAAGAAAAATTGCGTCAAAACCTAAAACATATTAGATTCATATACGAATGCTAAAATTCAAAATTATTTTTGTTACAAAAATTCGGAAATACGTAAAAGCAAATGTAGTGAGAATTACATGAGATTAGGTCATGAAACTCTATCACTACCTACATACGATAGTACCTACATAAAATAATTGATCATCAGTTTTGATTTACTGAAAATTTGAGATAAAGATAACGAAATAAAATAATATCTATAATACGAATCCTTTGATTCATACGTTAGTAATTACCTGAAATAAAAAAACATAAAATTGTTAAGAAAAGTTACGCAAATGAAATTAAGTGTAGGTATACAAAAACTTACCTGTGATTTATGTGAGAATCTTTCAATCGGAAATTTTTTTTTGATTTAACGAAACCATATGAAATCGTATGAAGGAAATTAAGTGCAGTGTTTGTGAAATTTTAATATTGAAAAGCATCTGGCTGAAATTAAAAGTAAAAACAGTGATGTGTACATAATTCGTCATGGAGGTCATTGGACTTACCGATTGTGCCTATGAAAAATTATATCCACATTAGTAAATTTGTTGTGATTTGAGTTACTGAAATAAAAAAGTAACAATTAAAGTAAAGTAAATTTTTTTAGTTGAGTTTAGTGCGAAAGCAAATTGGATTATTATCCGAGTTAATGGAAGTCCACTTTGATTTCGGTACTTTTATTAAAACAAGCATCTACTTACATCCGAATACATTGAACATGGTTATTTTTGTTTAGAGTCGTCGAATGTAACAAGTTTTTTTTTGTTCATGAAATTAAATAACGTTTGTCGCGAAACAAAAACTTATTTTTTTTTGCGATTGATCATAAAGTAGAGAAAATAAAGACACATAAAGAGTGAATCAAAAGCGTTTTGAGATTCATTTGAAAAAGTGTCACGAATCATAAAATTGTAGTGACACAACCTGTTGAGATAAAAGAAAAACCATCAAGAAATTTAATCTGTCCATATACCGTAAATATATTACCAGGGAAAAAGGGGAAATGCATTTCGTCGAATAACCACCTGAGTAGATTTTGTAGAATTATATTTGAATTTTAAACATATTTTGAAATATATTGATTATAAACTAAATAACTTTTATAAAATTTTATAGCTCTGTTTATTGATTATATTTGTGATTTCTCTGGTTGATTTTTGAACTCTTTTGGGATTTGTGGGAGGTGTAAACCACCATTTGAAAATTTTTGATTCTTTGTGAAAATTGAAGTGTAAAGTTAGAAGCAATAACGTATTGCTCGGTTTCTTGTAAAGAACGGTTGCGTATCTTATCTCGAAACTAGAAACGTCTACCTTAGCCAGTACAGTGTACAGGGCTAAGCTTTCGATTATAGATAAGATACGAACGATGTTCAATTTTGTTCGTATTTAAATTTTGTTTTTGATTCAACGTTCAGATAGTCTATCGAGATCATCTGAAGTCGTCGCGAAAAAGGGGAGTGAAAATTAATATATTTTTACCGCCTCTTGAAAAAATTTTGAGATCTTAACAAGGTCATTGAACTTGTGAAAGATTTTTTTTGTTAATTTTTGTTTGAGAATAAATCATCCGGTCCGTAAATAATTTTGTCTGATCTGAAGATCTCTCATATGAAAAGTTTTTAAGAGATTTGTTTATATTTTTGAAGAATATTTTGAAGATTATAGATTTTTGTAAATACATTCAGTAGTTTACTATAAAGTTTTATACAGTCACACTTAAGTTTTATGAATTTAGTTAATTTTGATAAAGATTTATTTCATGTTAAGTTTAAAATTATTGATAATAAAATTTGTTTAAGGAATTCAAATCCTTGAGATTTCTTAATTTAGAAGCAGTTCGTGAGATGAGATTACAGTCGAATCTCTGGGAAGCAAATTCTATGTTTTTGGTAACTTTTTCAGTTTAGTCATGGCAGAGTAGAGGCTTAAGGAATGGAGTCGTAGTGGGTGTCTCTTCCATACCGGAGAGAGCAACAACAGCAACAACAACAGCAACAACAACAACAATTATGTAGCGTGTAGGAACATTCTTCACTAGTCTGTATGAGTTAGTGGGATGTTTCCTCATTTTAAATTTCGTGTCAGAGGAAATATCGATTTGGGAGAATATCTGTTAGTGGCCACTGATAGAATTCTTAGGTAGGGTAGTTAGACACAGGAGGATCTTTTCAACATCTGATTCTCCACCATTAAAGGGTTCTTTTGAAACTCCGAGCGTGTAAGAACAAGGAGGGTAGGGGGAAGTAGCTCATTAGGATAATTCCATCTATATCCTTGGTTTGTGAATCTGTCCGCTAGAATAATTCGACTTTTCAATCTTCTCAACATTTTCCCAACATTTGCAACGTTTTTAATTTTTCACTACATCTTTGGGCGTGTAAGTCCCAATTGAAGCAATATTAAACATTTCGAGTCAGTTAACAACTTGATTCCAGGTCAAATATGTAATACCGGCTTTCTTCTCCTGTAGCAAAGACTCACGATCCTTAGCACGATGAGCTAGTTGAGGTGGATGAGAAGGACCTGACGCAGCAGTTGAGAGTTAGCCACCCCTATTCGTTCTGGCTTGGATGTACTCCTTTGTTGAAGGGGGTACTAAAAGTCGTGAAGGGATAGGGTTAAGAATCCTTGTCTGAATTAGTTCTTGTTCTGATTTTTGACGAATTTTCTCAGTAGTACTTACCTTCTTCTGAACTAGGTGGGGGAGTTAATCACTTTTCCGGGACGACGAAATTACATAGAGAAGATTCGATCAAAAAAAGCGAAGATCATTTGAGGATTATGTTTATAATATAATCCTTCCTTAATCAGAAGTAAGGTCAAGGAATTTTTCCAAATGGTATATAGCAGTGTATAGATCATCTAGGTACACAAACTTTTCCTTTTAGATGATGACCGGCTAGGAAATACAACGAGATAGTTTCGTGCTTTGCGAGTTAAGGCAAGGTTGAAGCTAGATCGTGTTGATATCCTGACTGCTTATCATGTAGAAGAATTTAAATTTTTTGTATATGGTTCCGAAGACGAAGTAGTCCAGTAGTTCAATGAGTGTATGGTTTCGAATGAATGTTCTGTAGCAAGGGTGCGAACGATAAGTAGAGGAGTTAAGTTGAATTGTTTGAGACGTGAGTTGTCTAGAGAATGGTGAGGTCGAGTTAAACTGAGATGAGGGTGGGAGTTCAGCTCCGATCTAAAGGGAAGAGTGAGAAGATCCTTGAGAGATTTAAGAGAGTTTTTCCATTGGTTCTAATAATTGTCGACCCATAACGGAACTGATTTAGAGACGACTCATTCATTCCTCGAGGACACTTTCATAACTTCCAAAAGAGAGCCCAAACTCTCCCGAACCAGTTAATGCTTGACTTAACCACTCGAAAGCCAAAAATGTACTTGTAAGAATTCTTCTAGAGAGACTTCACAAAAAGCAGTCTGTGTTTCGATCATACTCTGACTCTAGCATTCCTCGTTACGATCTACTCTTGAAGAACGAAGGACTGACCTAGATTCGTAAACCCACATCGTAAACTTTCATTCGGACACCGTTGTCTTCTTATCTATAGTCGTGCGTCGTTGGGTTATTAATCGAAGTGAAGTAAGTTGTCGTTCGAGTAATAGGATTATGAGAGATACGTAAGGATAAGGGATATCATCGTTCCTTTAATAGTGACGACTTACATTATCGACATGATAGAGATAACGTGACGAAGGTTAGCGTCGATGTTTTAGCAAGGTTTCGTTGAATACTATTCCATTACAAATGGCGCCCAACGTGGGGCCCGAAAATTTGGCATTGGCAGACATTTTTTTTTTCAGTTGTCGAACCGACAGAATGATGATGTTAATGTAGAGATTGTCAGCCCCAGTTGACGTGTTGTTTGTGTAAGTGGCAGTGCAATTTTATTCCATTACATACCCACAAAAAATAGTCTAATGGTGTTAAATCGCACGATCTAGGCGGCCAATTGACCGGCCCGAAACGTGAAATTAACTGTTCACCAAACTCGCCTCGCAATTGCGCCATTGTTTCGCGTGCTGTGTGGCATGTGGCACCGTCTTGTTGAAACCACATATCATGCAAGTCAAGAACTTTTATTTCGGGCAAACAAAAGTTTGTTATCATCGCTCGGTAGCGTTCACCATTGACAGTAACGCTGCGATTCGCCTCATCTTTGAAGAAATATGGCCCAATAATGCCGCCGGCCCATAAACCGCACCAAACAGTGGGTTTTTCGGGATGCATTGGTAGCTGTTGCAATGCTTCTGGCTGATCTTCACTCCAAATGCGGCAATTTTGCTTATTTACGTACCCATTCAACCAAAAATGACCCTCATCGCTGAACACATTTTTTTGATAAAAAAGCATTTCGAACATTTCGAACCGAGCACGAATTTCGATAGTAAATTCAATAATTTGCAAGCGTTGTTCATTTGTAAAACGATCCATGCAAACCAAACTGAAGCTGTTTGACAGTGACACAAGGTACTAAACACACGTCAACTGTCAAAACCAGTGTTGCCAAAATCAAACCAGCTAAAAAATCACCCGTTAAATGTATGTTTATTATGTTTTTTCAGAGAGAATGTATATTTGCTGTTGTCACAGAGCGATGGTACAAATATGTACAAGTCCTTGTGCATATAAAATAACGCACATGTCCTCAATTAAAAAATTATATGCGTTGAGCTTAGACCTCCTGCCAGCTGTGTGTTCACTATCTGTTCGATCATACAGACGTTCATACATGCATATATTTCCATACATACATTTTAAGAAAATCATATTAATATCTGGCTATTTGTATATCTATATGTTTACTATATATAGAAGAATTTTCGGTCCTTCTTGTTCATATGACTCAAAAGAATATGTGTGTAAAATGATAAAATTCCAAATGCAAATTGTTACTTTGCTTTCAAATATGAGGACGATTTTGTAACATTCGTCATATTAAGGAAAAAGTTTTTTGTCTGTACAATTCAATATGATTAAAATGCACAAATGCACAAAAGAGGATTTCGAAAATTCATGAATAAGCCTGAATAATATTGAAATTTACAATCATATATGGGAAAGAGGGTCAAAAGCTTCGAGTAAATTTGCAAAATACTAATAGTTGATGATCGTTGTTTTGTTACTTTACATGAAAATCAATTGGCACGATTGACTTTTGATAATATTATGTTACTTGCGTAGTCTTTGATGAAACTTTTTGACTTTTGAGCTTCAAATAAAGATATTGACAAACAATATTTACTTTAAGTATGTGTAATTGGTATGGAAAAGGTTTTGTTGACTTTCAAAAGATTTAAAGATGCATTTTCATCTTTCTTTTGAAGGAGGAAAACATATTGTTTTTGCCTGATTTGATACTTTTATTTCGATATAAAAATCGCTAAAAATCGCACTCTAAATAACTTCCAAAACTCAATCTAAAACTCGCAAAAAATAAAACAACCAAAAGAATGCATATCAATTCATTTGGTTGACAGAGCCATTATGTAGGGGAGAGTTAGGTTTCCTCTAAAACTAACTTTGTTTTCATCCGAACCGGCAAACTTTTGTTATTAGAGACTGTTATCTGCATTTTGAAAATATATGGAATATAGAAAATAATGTAGAATATTGTCTGTAATTATTGATGCAACGATAATGTTCCACTAAACTCACCAGCTAAGAATTATGATAGTATACTCTTGGTACGAAAATTGTTTATACTTTGAGGTGTATATATGCATTATTTTTTTATCATTTTTGTATCTGTTAATCATCATAATGAAAAATAAAGCACGAAACTGTAGTATAAGAACTACTTCTGTAGAATACTATATTTTTACTAATATATATTACTCTTATTACTAATGAAGTATGTAGTTCTTACATATATTCAAATTGAGTCTTACATGTCTGTACATAATCAAACTAAATATTGCTTTAGGTAAGGTAATGTTGTGTGAACCCTAGACAAATGAGTCGCGATTGCACTGATCACGGACATTATCACTTTAAATCCATGTATTACACTTTTTTTCCATTTTATATATATTCTATAGTATTCCAATGGAGAAAAATCTTCCTAGGCCATCCCTCCCGCCGAGCCCACCCTAAAAAAAACAAATTATTAAAAGGTTGTTGCATTACATATTTTGATAAAAAAAACTATTACAAAATGCTAGCAACAAATATCTAATGCAACAAACCTTAAATTTGTAGGTTGCTGGATTAAATACATAGAACGCTAACATTGTAAATTATATATATATTATATATATTTACAACAGTTTGAAAGAGATGAGATTTGAGGTTGTAGCATTAGATATTTGTTGCTAGCATTTGAGTAGATTTTTTTATGAAAATATGTAATGCAACAACCATTTTTTAATAATATGTTTTTTAGGGTGTGCCCGGCGGGATAGATGGCCAAAGCCGATTTGTTTTCATTGAATTATACTATAGAATATAAATACAAAGCTTTTTTCAATAATTCCCAACAAAAAGTGATTGCTCCTATCACTACCAACTCAGCAGCGTAGCAAGGGTTTGTGCCGCCCGGGGCAGACCCTTATTTTGCCGCCCCCTAAAACAAAATTATTTGAGTTACTTAATTTTATCACTATCACGACAAAGCAACGCGTTCTATGGGTTTTGCCCTTTCGGAAAATAATCCATCATGTAGACCTTACAACTCCAGCAAATTTGTTATCACTTTCAAAATATCAAAAAACCAACGCTCTTTTTTAAATTCTTAGAAATGAAGATCAAGTTCACTATTATATGTTATTAAATGTCTTTGGATAATTTTTTGTATTTCTTTGATTAAAAAGCAATTTTTTATGTTAATTACAAAAATTTCTTATAAAAGTTAAAAAAAAAACAATACATAACTAGGTGCATAAACATAAAAAGAATGAGTCTTTAAATTTGAATCGGTGAGTGAAAGAACAATACAAGTGCAAAACCTTAGTTTTGAGAAAAACAAAAAGAAACACTGTTTTACAGAAAACCTATTAATTTTTTTGTAAAATAGTGAAAGAAAAAATTTAAAAATGTTATTAAAAAAAACTCTCATTAGATTATGTTTTCTATATTATGTTATGTGGTAGTAAAACTTCAAGGCCTCTCCAGACATATATTACATTACTTTCTTAATGTCTTGTATTTTTATTATTAATTTCTATTGTAATTACAACAATAAATAATAAGTAAAAAAAATATATGTACAATATAAATGAGCAATATAGTGTCTACAAAAAAAGTAAAAATCACAGATATCTTTGTAGAAAAAAATATTAGTAAATCATTTTGTTGTTGCACCGTTATTCTGACGTTGCTGCTGACACGCAAATGGCCTAAAAACTGCAATTATATATACCATTGGAGTCAGAGCTAGGAACTTGAAATTTGGTACGATTACTTCTAGCACCAATGCCAAAACATTTCCTTTATCCATTTGTGGATAAAATAAAAAGAAGGAATATTTACACACATAAAGTTAACACATGATACGGATGACTTCATAATTTGATTTTCTGCCTGATTTTATATAGGCTTTCGCCCCAGTGTGAGACAATTGAAAAGGTTACTCTTGCTCATTTAACCAGACGGTGTTTAATTTCTATGAAACTTTTCTTCTGTTTGCTCATAATGTTGCATTTCACATTAGTAATCGTACGTATTTGTTTTTTTTTTTGATTGATAGAATGAAAAATAAACTGTTAGCGGTGAATATTTCAGAATTCTGTTTCAATAATTTTGTACGACATTTACCTTTAGAAGATATAACATTCCTATAATGTTGTATGTAGGTATCTAGGTCTCTACCTCTACCTAGGTATACAGTTAAAGAGTAACTCTTTATGTTGAAAATAAACTAATGAAAACTAGTTCTTATGCAGAACTGTGAAGCTTAAGTTCATTTTGCAAAATATAAAAATTCATTATAAAGAAGAATTAAGTCAATTTTGCCACACCCAGTAAAGTGCCGCCATAGCACCTGCCTTGCTACGCCACTTTGCCAACTAAAAACTTTTTTCCAAACAATCTTCAAAAAAATATATCATGCGATTGATTTACCCTAATCACGTTTTTCCATTCATCTTGAAAATTGAAACAGAGCAGATATTAAATATGCAACCATAGCAAAATTTCATATATGTATGTATGTACATTTTATATGGAAAAACCCACATCAAATCATTCATTTATATGAAATTGACGCTGACAGTATCTAATATATTAAATTTTTCAAAAACTTCTTCAAGTGTAATATATTTTGAGTGGCAAAATAGAATTAGTTTCTAACCTTCATCGAGTAAAGCTTATATGCCAACTATATTGACAGTAATTTCGCGCTCAATTGAATTTAGCTTAAAAATATGGCTTAAAATGTATTTTTTTTTTTTAAAGTTTATTTCACTTGACCTAAACACATTTTGTATTTATTTGAAGAAAAGAACTCTCATGGTAAAAGCTAAGGCTAACCATTCACTTGAAACTGTGAATGTTATCAATCCAAAGTTGTAAAAATAAGGGGAATGATTTGGAAAAGATTTTTTTTTCTTTGTATAATATTTTATGTTTCACTTTCAGTTGTTGTTGTTGTTGCGTATCTGGGTATAAGGATTTTGAACCCGATTTTTTCCAACCCAAATGTTGCTGCAAAGGATCAAAAGCTAATGCGTATGATTAACTCGAATCCATGTCATCCTCAATACAAAAAAAACAAAAAAAAAACAGAAGCACTCAATGAAAATTGGTTTAAAAATATATAAATTCCACAATCGGAAGTAATGTCAAGCCAATGCATACAAAAGTTTGACAAAAAAAAGGCAGACGTTGGTCTGTCTGTCTGGTCTATAAACTTAAAAGTAGAATACAAAAAAAAAAAAAAACACAACATCGGTCGACAAAATTCATAAATTGAATTTCAAATTACCAACATTTTAGATATATACCCGCTTTTAACAAAAAAGTTGTCAACTCCCTGCCCCCAGTCTACCTTTTTTCTCTTTGTGACCAGAAGGTATTTTGATAAAGTATTCACTTTTTTTTTGCTTTTACGCTACCATGTAATTTGTTTTAATACTTAAAAGTTAAAAAGATTCCTTTGTGCAAATCCAGAACATACACAAAAACCAGAAGGATTACAAAAATAGACATTACAAAAAATAGTTTGATTTAGAGGGCGTTCCAGCAATCACGCAAGATTTAATTTTGTAATAAAACCCACAGTAGCACTATCATTGATATAAAATATCAATATTATTATCCATTTATAAAAAGCTTTCCTTAAAGCGCTCGATAGTCACTTACGAGAACGGTTTCACAGTATAGTGGAACTTCCTTAATAAAGTTTATTATTTGTTGTGATTTATTGTAAGCAAAGTCAAACTACTGTTCTGCTGAAAACTCAAACATATAAAGCTATTAATATTCTGCTTTAGAAAGTAATTTCCAACGACCAAGGAAACGGCCGATTAGTTAGTCTTTAATATTAGCTTATAAGTTTGACATAACGGGAAACACAAACCTTCAAAAAATCCATAATGAGCAAAATGAGTCTTAAAAAGGATACAAAATTAGAGACAGCAAGATGTGATCGAAAATGTTAAGGAGAAATCATTTCACGTAAATATGGACCTAAACCAACCGGAACTTCTTCGCGCCACATAAGTAATAGGGCTTTTAGTATTACACCGTCCTGTTGAATCACAAAATCAAAGGTTTCGTAAATTCCAGGACACCCTTTCTATTTTAATGTACCTATACAAATATTTAAAGTTTCCAACAGATCAATTTATATTTATTGAAAAATTCCAATATCATACTAAAAAGAAGATAGCTTGAGTAGATTACAGCTTTCTAGGATAAAATATGAAGAAAAATATAATAATAACATTAATGTACATAATCCAAGCAAACGAATTCCGATGCTGCGATGCTCGAATTGTTGAAGTTATCTCAATTTCCTCAGAATCTTTTAACGAGAAAAACCACTGAACCTTAATATATGTAACTCAAATAATATTGTGTTTAAGCAGGCTCCAGGTCAATAAAACTAGATGTTAAATGGTTAGCAACGTTTCGAGCATGAATACGCTCTTCCTCAGGCCTTTATTGTAAAATAATATACATGGTCAATAATGTCATCTATACAATACATCAAAATTTTTTACTTACAATTTAATTTAAGAAATTTAAGAAACTTAATTTTCACAAACAAAAATATGTTCAGGAGAACCACACATTGCACACTAAAAATAATTAAGTTGATTTAGAAAATACAATTTAAAATTTTTTATAAATACAATTAAATAATTACATTGACTTTAAAATACATTAAATTACGAAAAAATCTCCTTATTGAATTACACCTCCCAACACTGACAAAAGACTATACTTAATTTTGCCTTCTTTTATTGTTTTTTATTAGTTGGCTGTAAATGTTACTGAGATTCTCACAATCAGATCGTCTGTTGATCGAACTCTCTTCGTTGTTGATATGCAGCATTTCCAACAACATTCTCTTGTTAGGGTGTTTCTCAACTTCTAGTATAGTCACATTTTCTAAGTCAGGCTTTTTAAATTTTAAATTGTATTTTCTAAATCAACTTAATTATTTTTAGTGTGCAATGTGTGGTTCTCCTGAACATATTTTGGTTTGTGAAAATTAAGTTTCTTAAATTTCTTAAATTAAATTGTAAGTAAAAAATTTTGATGTATTGTATAGATGACATTATTGACCATGTATATTATTTTACAATAAAGGCCTGAGGAAGAGCGTATTCATGCTCGAAACGTTGCTAACCATTTAACATCTAGTTTTATTGACCTGGAGCCTGCTTAAACACAATATTATTTGTATAACATTGAAGAGGTCACCAAAATATCCAAATAAATATATGTAACTCAGTTAAGAATTACAATGACAGTTATAAAAAAAGTTTTTTGTTTGTTTTCTTCATTGACATTGAAAATGACTTTTAACATTATATTCTAACATTTTCAGGAATTCTAATCGCCTGCAGTGTTTTTCTTAACACAATGTCTATGGTTGTAATTTTGTAATTTTTGCCATCTGATGAAGTAGAACAGTGTGTTTGAGAAAAAATCGAACCAGAAGTTGAAAAAAATTATGATAAAATAACCAACTCTTTGAAATTGATATGATTTGAAATTAAGATTTTTGCTATAAAAGAAATTTCTGAGAATCATATCTAACCTTTTTTCACAAATCCTAAGTTAAAAATGTAGTTTAAAGTATTTAACGATTCGAAGCCAGATTGATGACCAAACTCCTTTAGTGACACTGTTATAGGTATTGTAATTAATTTATTTCATGTAAAAATTGGGGAAATAAACCCACATTTTAAGGGTTGAAGATAACATTAGCTCACAGTGGCAGCTGAAACAAGACGAACTTAGATTTCAGTGCGATGTGCACTTATTCCACCAAAACCGATTTATTTTTTAGTTAACTTAAAACAACACTATTAGAATCAATAGTAACAAGCTTTGACGTTTTCTATGCTAAATTTCACACACAGCATTTAAATCTAAATTACTATCCAGAAAAGGTTATCAACTATACAAGTCAAATAAAATAAAGGAAAAAATAAAGTTTTAATAATTAATAAATTATTTTTTAGACTAGGTACCTAAATTTACTAGTTGAAACCCTTTAGGCTATGTACTTTTGTTCATGCTATTTAAATCACTTATATATATCTATGCTAAATGGCATCAATCTCAAATTAAGACTTTTATTGAACTATGCAGTAAAAAATTATAACGAAAATATATCGAAGAATGTTGCTTGTAGCACCTACTGTATCTGACACAACAATCGGCTATAAATCGAAAGAAGAAAAAAAAAGTGTACCTATCCCTAAAATCCTTTTTTACATTCACTTTCACGCACCACCTGGTAATCAAACGGTTTTGCACGTTTAAGCACGCCGCTATATCTTACCTGTGATAAAAAGGATACAATGAAATACTGAATGTCACAAAATAAACGACTTATCTCACTCAACACAAAAAGAAAGAAAGAAAAAAAAAAAATACAAACAAAACAAAACAGTCACGCCACGGTCACAGTTAAAGGATATCTGCACAAGACATACAAAAGTTGTGTCATACAAAAGTTAGACAAACTAATACCAACACGAAAAGCTGACAAAAAAATTTGTTAATAAAACAACTTAATTCTGAAGCCGAAATCAAATTTGTTTGTGGCTTTTTCCTAAATTGATGTGCTGGGTGAGATTAGGAAGGTCCTTTCTATCTGCCATTATCGTCACATGTGGAAGAGAAAAACACAAAAATCATTCAACCAGTATGAAATTCAAATTGCAAGGTGTCCTTCAGCAATATGGGTGAGTAGGGTAGCGTTCGTAAACTGCCATTTTTGCTGATGCGACGAGACATGACATTAGAAATAGACGACTAAAAAGCAACCAAGCCACAGAAAAACGATTTTCTCTATTTTTCTTGTATGAAGGTTTTGTTTTTTATCATTTTGTTCCTTCAGGATACTAAGGGCATATGCTGCTTTACATGCACTATAAATGTTCTACATGAAGGTATTTCTTTTATTGTGGCTTTTTTGTTGTTGTTGTTGTCGAACCAGCTTATCACACAGAAATTGGGTGTCATGGTGATTTACATATTTTTTTTTCTTAAATTTATTCACAGATAAGAAGCTATATGCCTCCATATAAAAAAATCACTTGAAAATAAAGGATATTTTGAAATTGTTATACATATATATATAAAAATGTATAGGATGAATATCTTGTTTTAAGTTAACATGTTCGATTTAGAGAATCGTATAGAGATTGTAGCGTCATACCTGTAATGAAATAAAAACAAAAATTGCATTAGATTTGGTACTCGATGTAAAAGGGAAGAATTTGATTACATTGAAATTTTAAAGGGTTTTTTTTCCAAAGAGAGGATGCCAATATAGGGTGAAAGAGCATTTAAGGACTTGAAAAAAGAAAACACGAGGAAAATTACAAACACTCTCGTAATGGGTTATTGCTAATGAGAATGTCAATTAGGATAAATGAAGCTTACTCGTAGAAAAATAAATTCAGTTGACCCAAATAGTCAGCTTTGGTAATTATTTTAATGCTGAATAGGGATAAATTTGATGTGAGTAATGTGGGTGTATAATGAAATTGAAAAGTATTTTTAGTATACATACATAGGTACAATCAGAAGGTATCATATATATACTATGGCCAATGGTATAGCGATGATGGCTGATGGTTTGGTTATGGCCATGATGGTATTCTGCTTAAGCCACTAGGACCAAAAGGTATATTGATGCCTTTAAGCAATAATAACCATGATGGCTATTAACATTATATCTCTTTCAACTGACCTCTTGTTCGACGACCATGCAAAAGGACATAAGCTTGCAACGAAGAAATAACGCTTTGCTAAGACTCTTAGAGAATAATAATTTTGCATTAAGGACTTTTGAATATTAAATTCTGCCAGGTGAATATTGCAATGCTTGACTAGACTAGACACTAGAATTTAAAAAAAATTTAATACTAAATTATTAACAATATTTAAACGTACTTGGCTTGAAATTGTTGGGATTAAAAATTATTAAAATCAAAGAATTAAATTAAAAAAATTTTTTAGTAGGTGTCTACATTGTACTTTTATATTTACTCCCCAATTTAATCCTTTCAAAAAAACAGTGTTTTATTTATATGAGGTATCAAAAACTTGTTTGATATTATGTACTTCAAGGAACAGCGAGCAGTAACATTTTGGTTGTAGTTTTGTGACCAGGGAAAGACTTAGGTAACACTTCTTGAGTTTTAGAATTGAAAATGAGTGCTTTATCAAAATTTATGTAACAACCGAACACAAGTATCCTATGATGTGGGTTTGTATGCATGCAGCTTGTTATATTTTTAAGAACATCGATTTTTGTATAAAAGAATTTAAAGCATTCAAAATCGAAAATTCAAAATTAAATTTGTTATAAATTTTTGTTGAATAAATTTAATTTAATATTTTATGTCAAATAGGTTACAGTTAAAAAAATATTTTATAAGAAAACAATAATTTGGAAAAAGTAACATATGTCAAGAAAAACTATGTTCGACTCAGTTGTTTCATTTATTTTTTTAATAATTTGAATTGATTTGAGGGAAAGGGGTTTAGAATACAAGTAGATGCAGGAAAATAAAAGCCCGGGGACTAGTTCGATTAGTGGTAATTTGATGTTTTTAAATTCAGATTTTTCCTATACTGCGTTTAAACCATGTAATTATTCTTATTTCAATTAACGAAAAAAACTTAAATGTATTTCTTGATGAAACTGATCAAAACAATTAGAAAAAGATTAGCTTAAGAAACTGTTTGTTAGTTCAATTGTTACTGCAGTAGGTAAATGAAAGTGGTAGAACCGTAACCAAGAGGTAAATTTTGTTTGTCCATAAATTATTTCAGCAAAGCTTAGAAATATGTGATAATTTAGATTATCTATGTGCAAAAAAAGATGTGTATCTATACGTACAGTAGAAAACAAAAACCAATATCTACCTATACCAATATGTCAGCGGCAACACTGTCAACGGCAACACCAACAGATGCAACCGTACCACGATCTTAATAAAAAGGATGTTAGTCAGTAATCGTTGAGTTCTGATCGAGTGCGGTACGCTGTATTATATTATCTCTTATCTTTTAACTTTGTATCTTTCATTTGCTGTATCTACCTATTTCAACTTGAAGTCACTTATAATAAAATATTCATAATAGTTAATTCGGTTGTGTTCGTCTTTTATTTAAAGTGGTTCTTTGACAAACGGTAAGAACTCGGTTTCATCCCTTGACAAATAAGTATATTATTCACCCCTATCACAGAGTCCCTCGTAACAAAGTTCCGAACGAAACGCTACGCTACGAATACGAAAAAAATTTAAATCACAAGCCCCGAACGGAACAGACAAATATCAAAATCAAAATGTCAAACAAAATATTATAAATCTTTATCGTCTTTCTGTAATTTTCATTAGTTTGTGTATTTTATTTAATTAGTTTTATTAAATTTGTAAAAAAATAGATTCTATTGCAATTGGAATAATCGAGACAAATGAGGAAAACAGGCGAAGAAGACGGTCATTGTGTTGGTAAAATGTTGGTAACTTTTTTTTTACAGTCGGAACCATATTAAAGTAATTTATTCGCAGATTTAAAAAAACTTTCGGGTAAATAAGGCAGCATTCAAATACATATATATTGGACGAGCTGCACCAAGAACTCCAACCATCGGTGTTTGCTTCTAAGATTACATTGGTCAACAAGCTGGCAGCAGTTTTGAGGTTCATTGCTGAAGGTCATTGGAAAAAGTCTACTTTTTCTACAAACTTTACAAAGCTTACTAAATATTTTGGAAAGAAGGTTAGCTCCGTTTTAACATGTTACCAAAAGACATTCACTTCCTTTTTTGGAATTTTTGAAAATCCTTGGGCGATTTTAAACTTACATTTTTTTCTTTTATTTTATGTATTTTAATGTCCTATCTTCATTCGTGGGAGCTTTTATTTTGATTGCGATCAAAAAATTCGTTCGAAAAATCTATCAAAATTTCTATTCATTCGGGGCTAGTGATACCACTTTTCCCGAACTCCGAATTTCGTAGCGGGAATTTCAGTACGTCTTGAGTTGTGATACTTTGGTTCGGGACGGGGCTTGTGATGAGGCTGATTATTTAGTTTCATCTTTTTAAAAAAAAACGGGATTGGCGGGATTTGTCGAATTTTAAAAAGTACGGGATTTTGAACAAGCGGGATTTTAAAAGACGGGATTTTAAAAAAATCGGCATTTTAGTAGAAGGGATTTTTAACTTTTTTTCGGGATTTTCGAAAAGCGGGATTATAAAAAGCCGGATTCCGATACACGCTTCCATTTTCATCAAAAACTAATTAAAAATTAATTCAGGAAAATACCTTTCATTAGATCGAAAAATATCAAAAAACATTCTTCCTATGCTAATTTTAAAATAAAATTTTTATACTCCCCTCCCTTTTGCCCCTAAAAAAAAAAACATTATATCAAACTGACCACAGTGAAAACATCTACACTTTCCGAAAACAAAATAGGATACCTAACTTAAATTCCTTAGTTAATTCTGAGATTTTTTGTTGGCAAAAACATATTTTTCGAAACTCAATGTTGGAATACTAAAAATGAAAAAACATCATTAATAAATCATCTAACAAATTACTCCCAGGCATTTAGTAAATCTATCCAAATATATATTATAATGAATATTCATGGATGAATGTTTTTTTTGGCAACAGGATGATAAATTTTAAACCATATCAAATGGGATAGGGACAAATTATAGGCTGCTAAAATCCCGACTGGATAGATTGAAAAATCCCGAATGACAAAATCCGAATTACCAGTCGGATTTTGTACGAATAAAAAATCCCGATTTTCAGCACTATTAGCACGTTTCCGTACCTTTTTTTTTGCTTTTACACTAATTATTTGAAATAGGAATTGAAAAGGAAGAAAATAAGAAGAGAAACAGGCCACCCAGGTACTGTTGAATTTGGAAACTTTGGACTCAGGCGCCCGCCATACGACTGGACATACCCTAAGCGGAGCAACGAAGTTGCGTCAGCGGGAATGACTACAGAAAGGATTTTGACGAAAAAATATTGAATATCATAAATGCTACCCCAGATTACAAGTTGAATACATGAAAAATAACCGGTAAAAACGATACCTACATGAAATTATGAAACATTTAATTTATATTAAAAAATTCAGTTTTAAATTGCCTTTACCAAATAAAAGTAACTAGTCAGTCGGGATTTCGGCAGTCGGTATTTCGGCAGTCGGGATTCTCAGTCGGGATTTTATCCAGACGGGATTTCGTACCCAACACTATCAAATTCTGGTCAGAACCAAAAAAACAACTCCTCTGTTTTTCATGAGTTGGATAAGGACGAGTATAAAATTACTAGGAAGTTATCCCTCATCAGAAATTGTTAAGTTTCATTTTCTTTTCATTTATAATTGCACAAAATACCACTAAAAGAGAATCAGACAGACGGACGGACAGAAAGGACATACACCACATTGAATAAGATAAATTTGAGGAACGCCAAGATTTCTCCAACTTATTGTTGCGGGAGGGAAGAAAACAAAATTTATTTTTTTTTTAGTTTAAAATGAAATCATTGCATGGAATTGTGCCAAATGGATAAAAAAAAACGGAACGTAGCATCGAAAGGCAACAAGAGTGTACGGAGCAGACATCATCTTTGGAATATTATCAAGACATTGTGCTAATTTTTTTTTTTTTGTTGTGCAGGACTTCTTTCTATGATGTGATTTCTTTCTATATGTGAGTGTTTTTTTTTATTTAATTATTTTTTGTTCCCTTATCCTTTTAAATAAAACACAAAGAGAAAGCAGACATTGGAAAGACATAATGATTCTTGAAAGAAAATTAATTTGATTTGACAATTATTTAATGCTATAAACTTTGGCAAGGGGAATTATTTTCAACTAAAATTTCCGTTGAAGTGATAGAAATTAATGGATTGTACAAGAGTTTTGAAGTACGATTAAAATTAATTTAATTCAAAGAAGAAAAAGAAATTAAGAAGGAATTCAAAGGACATCATTATGTGACATTTCTATAATATCGTATGAAAATGAGGACACAACAAAATAATTATTGTTTTAATTACGTTGGGATCTAATTTGTTTTAATGAACCTTACAAAGGCAATTTTTTTATATTTGGATTTTAGGAACCTTCATTATTATGAGGATGATATAACGGGTGATTTTTTAGCTGGTTTGGTTTTGGCAACACTGGTTTTGACAGCTGACGTGTGTTTAGTACCTTGTGTCACTGTCAAACAGCTTCAGTTTGGTTTGCAATTTAACCATGGATCGTTTTACAAATGAACAACGCTTGCAAATTATTGAATTTTACTATCAAAATTCGTGCTCGGTTCGAAATGTTCATCGCGCGCTGCTTCCATTTTATGATCGGCATTCTCGACCTTCTGAGCAGTCTATTCGGAAGATTGTGACCAAATTTCGCACCAAATTTACTTTTTTGGACATTAAACTACCAACACGTTTACATACTGTGCGTAGTGAAGAAAATATTGCGGCCGTATCAGCTAGTGTGACAGAAGACCGCGAAATGTCGATTCGGCGCCGTTCCCAGCAGTTAGGCCTTTGTTACAGCACTACGTGGAAAATTTTGCGGAAGGATTTGGGCGTAAAGCCTTTTAAGATACAGCTGGTGCAAGAACTAAAGCCAGCCGACCTACCACAACGCCGAATTTTTGGTGAATGGGCTCTTGGAAAGCTGGCCGAGGATCCGCTTTTTTATCTAAAAATTGTGTTCAGCGATGAGGCTCATTTTTGGTTGAAAATAAGAAAAATAATTTGGTACGTAAATAAGCAAAATTGCCGCATTTGGAGTGAAGATCAGCCAGAAGCATTGCAACAGCTACCAATGCATCCCGAAAAAGCCACTGTTTGGTGCGGTTTATTGGCCGGCGGCATTATTGGGCCATATTTCTTCAAAGATGATGCGAATCGCAGCGTTACTGTCAATGGTGAACGCTACCGAGCGATGATAACAAACTTTTTTTTGCCCGAAATGGAAGTTCTTAACTTGCATGATATGTGGTTTCAACAAGACGGTGCCACATGCCACACAGCACGCGAAACAATGGCGCAATTGCGAGGCGAGTTTGGTGAACAGTTAATTTCACGTTTCGGGCCGGTCAATTGGCCGCCTAGATCGTGCGATTTGACACCATTAGACTATTTTTTGTGGGGGTATGTCAAGGCTAATGTCTATAGGGACAAGCCCGCTTCGATTGACGCACTGGAAGCCAACATCCATGCATTCATTCGTGAGATACCGGCCGATATGTGTGAAAGAGTATGCCAAAATTGGACTCAGCGGATGGGCTACCTGAGACGCAGCCGCGGTCAACATTTGCATGAAATTATCTTTAAACATTAAATTGCAAGGTTCAAACTATCGATTCAAATAAATATTTCATTCATTTTTTCTATTTTTTTGTGTTTTTTTTTTTTTTAAAGTTTTAAACCTCTTAAAAAATCACCCGTTATTATATAGATCATTACAAAATCAAGAAGATTTCCTTATTCATATACGAAATCTATTAAAATCCTACCAATAATATTATACTTCCATATAGAGAAATCTTATTGGAGAAGATCTAACTTAATTTTTGAATATTATTTATAATTTATATTTATATATTCTTTTTAAATTACATTTACAAATAATACATAAAAGGTAATGTTTTACCAAGTTGAACTATGAGAAAATTGTTTCTCTAATGACGAAATTAATTAAAAGTTTAAAATGCCTTTAAAAATGCCTCTAATATAAAACTTTTCCTAATGGTTTGAAAAGTCAAAATAAATCTAAATCTTAAAACAATAGAACTTTCAATTTTAAGTTATTTTTATTGACTTAATTTCACATTTAATAGTACAAATTAAATGTAATTGAAATCATTATTAACTATTAAAATTAATGATGTTAAGCTAATAAATCAACGAGGTAGCATCTTTCATATTATATTTCTGTATATGTAAGTAGTTTTAAATTTTGTAAAGAATAAAAATTAATGAATAAGTTTACTCAAACTTCCGTATAAAGTAAAGTTCTTGTTGCTGGCTCAGTAACTCCTAAAAAGAAATGCATCAATCTTTGAAAACTTTCGTACTAAGATCACATTCTGTCATCAAAAGATGAAGAGACAATTTAATAACGCCGATTACACAAAGAAATGCTAGATAAAGCATTTGAACTACAACAATGCGAGAACTCAGAGGAATTATAGTGAATCTTATGCTTTACAAAAGCCACGATATAAAATTATGAAGATTACTACGAAAACTATAGCGCTTCTATTACAATTATTATCAATTATTGATAACTAAAAGTTGATTTTCTTTCAAGCATCGGCTTCGGCTTCGGCCACATTCGGCTAAGAAAACTAAAATCGGCTAAACCTTGGGCTTCGGATGAAATCAGCCGAAGTTTTGGCCGAAGCCGAAGGTTTATTTTTTGTTTGTCGTGCGTCGTGGTAGGCGCTGAAAAAAAATTCAATTTCTTTTTTCGTAGAACCGTTATGAATGCACAAGAATGGTCAGTCACATTATTGTTGTTCTTTTCCTTAATTTCAATAAAATATTAAAATTAATATTGTTTTTAGTTTAATTTAATATTATTTTTGAAAAGTTAAATTAATTCATCCCGTTAATTTGGTTAATGCATGCATACATTCTAGAAAAAAATTCAAAAAATCATTATTTTTTTTATTTTTAGTCAATCTAAAACGAAAATTCTTCAAGTTATTGATGCTTCGGCTTCATCTACAAATGCTCATAGTCTCAAATAATTTTAGAAAACTTATTCAACGTATTGATATATGTTTATTTTTTCGAAAACACGTTATTCATAATATTTTGTTTATGCCATAATTTAAATATGAATCGGTTAATACACATTTCTAGTTTGATTCCTTTTTATTTCTTGGAGATCATGTTTGCTTATTATGTATATTTTCTTAAAAAGGATCTCAATATAACAATGACAGAAACAATTATTTTTGCAATGTTTATTATAAAATTGATTCCAAATGCTCCTATAATGAGGTATAATGAATTTTTGATTTGGGTTATTGCTATATGATTTGTATTTCTTAAATAAATCAGAATATAAAGTTTCCGAACGAAATTTTTAGCACTATTGACCATGCTTCAGGCAATTTCTGCCACATTTTGGTTAAATATGTGTTCGTACCATTTTTTTTTAATATAAACTTATTTATTTATTAATTTTTGTATTTATTTAAAAAGTACAAATTTAGTCGATAAGTCCGTGTGTGAATTGGGTTAAAATTTTCGGTTAAATTTTCTACCACGACTAAATTAATTAAATTAATTTTGGCCTTTGGTTAAAAGTGGGATAAAATTTAGCCATTTGCTTAAAAAATTTCCCTGAAAAATGTTTTTCTTCTTTTTTCAATTTAGTTAATTCTTTATTCAAAAGATACATAGGTAAAAATTAGGTCTGAAAATGTAACAAAATCTCAATTTTATTTATTTTTCACGGTTTTGCAAAATTAACTTCATATTTTGAAACAACACTCCACATCTCAACCAACTCCAACATCTTTGCAAAAAAATTCACATTATGGATATTTTGATTATTCAGTATACATATGAACACTAGCTTTCAGAGCTGTACAAAATTTCGAATCAAACAAAAAACTAATTCGTAATCTGTTTTTTTGCAAAATGAACAATAATTTGAGGAAGTATATTATATTTATTTTTTTTTTTTTTTTTTCAATCAGCGCATTATTACCTACAAGGAATTTTTTGATGTGATCGAATCTTCCAATTCTTTCTTATTTTTAATAGTTATGTTTTTTTCGTCGTCCTAGAGTCCTACACAAAAAAGAAGGTGGAGTGAAATAAAGTCCACGAAATTAAGGCCAGTGGGTCTTAATTCCCATTTGAAAGGAAACAACACCCACGGGCATTAATTCCTTTTCAAAGTGGCTATAAGACCCTCCACAAAAAAGCATGAAGACCCGTGGTACTTGCACCCACCCCAAATCCTATAGTGTGCCAGGCAGGGGGGTTGCATGCAACCCTTACTAATCTCAGCTGTTGCGGAATAACACCCGCGGACTTAATTGCCATTTTGGCAAAGAAATAATGCCTGTGGGCTTTGTTTCCTTTCAAAGTGGGAATTATATTTAACCCAATTCACACACGGCCTAACGTTCTATCATATCGAATACTTTACATTTACATATTATATTTTCATTTAACTATCGCACTTTTCTAGGGATTTTATTTAAACTTTTCAAGAAGTTCAAAGATTCATAAGATTAAAAGAGTTTTTTTTGCCTCTTGCAAGTCAAAAAAATTATCCTGAGGCACTACAACACTCTTTACTTTACATAGTGACCTTTTTTATAATCTACTTTAACAAAAAGAAAAACTTCCTTTTGAAATTTCACAAGGAACTTAATTGAAAACTTGCATCAAAAATAAATAAAATGTTGACACACAATTCAGGCTGTTTTGTATTTTCCTTTAAGCCAATCAACTTTCATTTGAAATGTGTCAATCTTTTTAATTTTTTTTATGTCAATTCCATCAACTACATAATAGTTGTGATGTTGTGTTGCACATTATATGACCTATATCCGAAGGGCAACAGCAAACATTACGCACTCAAATTCAATTCAATTTAATTTAAGAGATACCCCATTCAAGTAACCAAGCAGCTCCTTTACAATCCCTTCAAAAAAACACATTACACTTTACACTTTACCCTTTAGCCAATAAAAGTGAACTACATTGACTGTAATAGTAAAACGAAAAAAAAAACTTCCAGCAAATAATTCACATTTTATCACCAATTTAAAAAGGAGTTAAAGATTGTAGGCTTTAATTTGTATAATCATTACTCTCAGTGTAATATTCATGTACATATTTGCACTATCGTATTTATTAGCACTGTATTATTTACTAAATGTATATACTATATGATTCGAAACATGACATTATGTAAATTATATTAAACCGTATAATTTCTCTATGTAATATTATCTACTTAAACCATATCGTATGATCATGATCATGTACTTATCATTGATCTAACTTGCAAATTAAGAAATAAAGAGTCAGTTCTTGTCGACCACTCATCACCTCGCCTTTTAATTATTACTTTGCCACTTAAATATAGATTCTACAGGATGAAAAAGTTTAAAAAAAATTAGATATCCTCTGACATCAAATACCGTAAATGTAATTTAATTTTAAACTTTTACTGCGGCTTTTGATGTTGATAATGTTCACAACAACTATTACCGCCATCTGGTATCAATACAAGCTTATCTATCGAAAGAAAAGAAAAATGAAAAAGTGTGGAGCAGAAAATTTTTCTGTAAGTAGTGGATATTATTTAATCCCTTGCGGAAATTGTTTTCTTTCTTGTTCGATTCCTGAATTCCGTGAAATCAATAAACAATTGCTAGTTTAAATGAAGTTTTTAATTGATTTAATGAATTAACTAATGAACTCTTTTTTGCATTATTTAATAAGCAATAATTCTCACGAATGATATATAGATTGTAGAGACAGGAAAGTCTACCATCGATTTAAACGTTTGCAAACAAATACCCACTAAAAAACATCGAGAAACACCAAGTTGATTGACAATATCAACTTAAAGTTATTTTTTAGTTCAAACGATAATAAACTGGGCTATTAAAAATGAATCAAAGACATTTTTTTCACACAGTACTGTACAAACATGAGCCATAATATATTATATGACACATACATAAAAGGATTTTCTTCCTTATTTTTTATCAATTTTGTGGGTGTGTGTGGGTTGCACTTGCACCATACACGTATCGTCAAGAACTCCTTGATATTCATGGAAGTAATTTTCTATTGCTCTTTGTCAAATTATAGAGTTGCTTTTTTCTTCATCTCCTTCTCTTCCTTTGCTCAAATAAAAAGATCTTTAAGAAAGGTTTGGTCTATACAGGTGTATAATAAAGGTATGGGAGCTTCTTCACATGCCACATGTGGTTCCGGTTCCGAGACCATATTGTGGTTGCGGTCTAGGTGCTATATGAATGAATTGGGCTTTTGTGGTGACACGGGCGAGGAGCAGTATGCTGGTAGAGGAAAGGGTTGAATGGTGGATGAGTTGTTTGTTGTTGTGTGATGAAATGGAGTTGATTTTCTTGTCGTTCTTATTTCGTGACATTTACGTTATTATTACAAAAGACTTGAGTGATATTAACTCATCTTCTTTAAACCTAAACACATACGTACAATGTACATATAATATAGAACCTTATACTCTCTGTTATATGAAAACCTCAAACTCCTAGAAAAAGCATTTTGAGGTTGAAAGCTATTACTTAAGGAATGTTCAGGATCTTGATGGCATACATTTAAGTTGATGTTGGGAAGTATATTTATGGTTAAAAGGGCAACAGGAAGGAAATACATAGTTTAAACTTAGGTTACTGTTTCATATTGTGTTAGATATATATGAATTACAGCCATTGTCATACACAAAGCCAACGCGTTCCAGAAAAAAATTAAAGCTTGATAGCGAAATTTAATTACTCCATCAAATAAAAGAAGAAGTAGTTGAAAGACATGACTTTTGACATATTAAAGAAGCAACATGTGACATTCTATTTTAATTTTGTTTAATTGTTTCAGAAACAGAGATTATGTTTAAATATGTTATCATAGTAAAATTGGAGTAAATAAATAGGTTTTATACTACATAAAGTCGGGTAACAGAATATTTGGTTGACAAAAAAATAAAATTTACAAATCTATACTCCTAATCTAATCGGCATTTTTTTCCTTGTCTTACCTTTGAATTATTTCTGCTATATTTTATCACAAAGAAAGATATGGCCTTTTTGTAGAAGACAAATATAAAACAAATTTCATTTAATATTCATTAAATTACATACAAAGTCTAGTAAGATGACTACTAAAAAAATGGATTTTTTTTTGTTATTTTTTCTTAAAAAGTATAAGACATTTTAGCATCCGGTTTTCTATTTTTGGTTCAAAACTTATAAGAGTATTGAAATTTGGAAACAAAAATTATACTTAATTACATAAAATTTTAAAAAAATTAGTTGGAATTTTTTTTTAATTTTTTTTTTTCAAAATTTAAGTTTGAAAATTAGTTTTTCAAAAACTATTTACTTAAACAACTTCATTGAAAAAGACCATAAAAGAATGGGTTGCCTTTCAAAAAGATATACCACTGCATTTTTGGTTGTACCATTTTCCTTTAATAATTAGTCAAATTTTTAGAAAATTGCCCCTCCTGGGGGAGATAAACACCCAACTTTCTCCCATACGATTGTTTTCTTGTCTCAACCCAACCAACTCGCTCTATATTTTTGGCAAACCGTATGTATAGGTATATATAAAGTTCAACGTTTTATTTAAAGTAAAGTGTAGTACCTTACACTAAGACGGCTAAATACCTTATGGAATGACTTGCGGTATGCAAAGTTAAAGCTAAACTGGAAGGAGTACAAAAAAAAGAAGAACTATACTTGAAGTATAGAAAAATGTACTGGTTACTGGGAATAAACTCTGACCCACCAATCCAGAACAAACTGTTGTAAACTGAAACCTGTTTGGACGGATGGTGTCCAACTCTGGGGTTGACAAAGAAAACAAATACTGACACCATCCATTAATTTCAAAACAAAGTCTTTTGTCAAATATGTAATAAATGCTTCTTTTTATGTAGGAAAAAAATATTTAAAATGAGAACTTCTTAATATGGAAATGGTTACAGAATATTAGAACACACGACGTATCACACAATCAGCGATTGGTTAGTCATACAAACTCTCAAATGGAGACCATGTTACACGTACGAAACAAATGTTTGTAATCAAAGAAGAACTAAACTTCAGAAACTGATTGCTTAGAGCGATTTGAGAATAAAAACTTTGAACTTCCTCCTAATCGATGTAAAATTAAGAAATAAAAATCATTTGTCGATTACAGATTAGTCCTCATTCCCGGTGACGCGTTTCCACTTGAAGGAAAAAAAAGGGTTGGTGATGCTTGCCCCAAAGACATAATCTCAAAAAGGCAAAGTCCCCAAGAGAAAATGAAGCTAAACAGAAAATCCCAAAACAAGCAGTGCAAGTATAGTTAATCCAGCAATAAAATCGCGCGATTTTCTTGCTTGAATCACTATACTTGCACTGCTTATTTTGCGATTTTCTCTTGGGAATGTTTTTGCTTCATTCACGCATATTCCTCATACTTTTTTTTAATATTATTTAATGAAATAAAAACAGTATGTTTTTCAATAATTTTTTTCTTTTATTGAACAAAAAGTATAGAACAAAAATATGAAAAAACTTCTACAAAAAAAAAGGTACATTTTCCTCAACAAAAAAACAAAAATGAATGCTTTACAAAAAATACTTTTTTTTAACACAACACCACCTTAAGTTGTCGATATTGTTCTTTAAATGAAAATGATGTCGCAGCCATCTAAAAAGGGTTTTTACCGTAGTGTTCGATTTAAATAATTCCATTTTACACGTTTAGTCGGAACGGAAGGAGAAACTAAGACTGAATAAATCTGTAACACACACTGAACTAAAATGTGTCAAATAATAACTATAATTTATTGACTGCATCACCATAAGCTACACAAATAAAAGGGCACGACGACGACTGCATCGCACAAACTTACTCTTTTGGCAAGTTATCTGAGAAATGACATATGTTTGATTATTATCTCAAAACTTTATCTTTTTTACGAATGCATAACTTGCCTAATAGTACCTATAAACGCAAGTTAAAACTTGTTGGAGAATTTTTGAGATTTTGGATATTGTGGAGGTTTCGACCAAACATTTTATTGATTGGGGATTTTTTCCTTTGGCTTCTCTCCCTATTGGGATTTGGTCCTTCAAAATCATATGTTTTTGAGGATTTTGTCCAATGGGGTTGTTTTTTGGGGGGATTATGGGTTATTCCCAGAAAAAACATTAAGATATTTCGACGTTTATGATAGATTTTTTTTGGCAAAGTATTGATTTTGATTTATATTTTTTTTTAAGGAAGACTTCTGATACAATTTTTATTCTGATTCCAAATACCTACTGTTCAATCATGCAGAACAGTTTCGCACATTAAAGAATTAAGTATCGTGTGGTTTGACCCTAATAAATCATTTGAAAAGTCAAACGAACGAAAGTTTAGTTTTTATTTCAAATATTTCCTTTTTTGTAATTCTTTTGAAACCATCAATAAAATATTTGATAATTTTAATTCAGTAATTTTAATATAACCACCATAAACCCAAGTAAGTATTCATAATTAGAAATATGTGGTTAAATGAAAAAAAGAATAAAAACTTATTACAAAAAGTATGTAGCTATTAACAAACAACCAATGTAATCAAAATACTTCAACCTAGCGTCATCGCTCACTTATTTATAAATAAATTGGTTATACAAAGAGTTCCTGTGGGATTTTATTCTTCAATCGAATATATTATTTACCGATAATGATAAAAATGTGATTTCCAATACCCCATTAGAAAAAAATGAAAACATCTGCAAACCAAATATTATTGTAATCATAACGAATCATAATAACTAAATATTCCATAATATATTATTCCTTTTTTTAATTTAAAAACATATAAATAAATTTGATATCATCAAGAATTGTGATAATGCACATTATGCGCATGAATACATTTGAATAAATTACAATAATAACAAAACTCAACAAATAGGTAACAGCATACATTAGTTCATAATATCCGCAGGGATGTCCTTATTCGTATAGATGATTAATTCTTATACATAAACCGAATTTATTGTTCTCTGATTATTATTGTTGTTGAATATTAAAATACAGTAATTACATTTATTACAAATTATCAATAATGATTGCAAACCAAATATTAATTCAATTTATCTAAACATTTTATGAGATATAAAAATATTATAACCGATGAATATGGTGGTATCATTCCAAACCACTAATTTTAATTTTATAAATATTTTTAATGATTTATTGTAAGGAAACAATACTGTATTTTTCTGAAAATATAATGAATTTCACAACACAATTGTTCAGTTTTTGATTCTTCTAACATGGAACGTTCAAATGTAATACGTACAATAGTTATAAATACCTTTTATTATTTTGCCAGTTTATAAAATTGATATCTGTTCTCTGTGGTATTTGGCCTCTTTCATTAATAAATGCTGATCCAATAGTAGCCAATTCATCTGCTATTTCGTTCTCTTCTATTTTGCTAAGTCCAACAGAGTTTGATTTGGTTTGTGATGCATTATTGTTTTCAATCAGCTGCGAAATCATGCAACACTGTTTTAGATCTTAACACCTTGCTCCTAGTGAATACAAAAAACTTGGCTGTCTGATAAAAACTGTTTCTGTGGAGAAATCAGTTATTGCTTGTTAACTAGTTCCGCTGCTTTTTCAAGGGTGTAGATGAAGTCTTAGCCTAAATGACACTTAACTCATTTTTAATATGAAATTCATTGAAATTGGTGTCTGCAGTCTCGTCTAGTTCTCAAAGAAAAGTCCATTTCTTTCAGTGCTACCGTAAATTTTATGCAGGATCAATAATGTATCCTATAGTAAGTGTTGTTTATGTAAAATTCTTCTTTCCACAATTAATCCATAAGTTTTAGTATGATCACTCTAGTAGGTATACATCTTTACTGTATAATATCCGATACATTTTCCATTTTGTCCCAAAGGTTTTTTGCATATTTATAAAACTGAAAAAGCTTTTTTTCATTCTTTTCCCTGTGTTACGTTTTTATGAAAGCTTTAAGTTTAGGGTAATTCCAAAATTATATCATTCTTTGAAGAGTTCCAAACGATTTCCATTAAGTTTAGAAGAAATAGAATTCTTCAATTTCGTTTTTCCTCGTGAATAGCACAAACTTGTTCTTCCCAGCCCCAAAGACCATTTCGAGCTGCAAAAATATAAAGATCTTTAAGTGCATACACTCCATAATATGTCTGATGGTAGTTCTATATTTAACAAGTAGCAGAAATACTCAGGAGCGTACCGAGAGGTCGAGCCTTGGGGGGGTGAGTTTTACTGAAATGCCGACTTTTATTAGGAATTTGCCGACTTATTTTGGGAATTTGCCGACTGAAGTCATCGCTATACTAAAAAGTAAAAAAATTACTGGATGTTTTGAATAATCAATAAATTTCCATGAAACTATGTAAAAATATTGAGTATCAACTGTAATATTGAAAAAATATAGCACGTGAATTCTTTTAAAAGCAATGTATTTATTTAAAATATTAATAAATATGTATCTAGTTAAAAGAATTTGTTTTTATGTTTTCAATAATATAAATGGAATAAATAAATAAATAACTAATGCAACAGTAGGTATTTTATATACGAAGAAAATAATAATGAAAAAGTGTCATGAATTTAGATTTATATAATACATTTACATTTATAATACAAGGGAATATTTATTATTTTTAATGAATGTTTTTGATTTTAAAGTTAATTGAATAAACATTTTATAATTATAAACACAATAATATGTATTATAATGCTAACAAGCCTGAAAACTAAGCCATAGCTTTAAAATTCACATATTATTAAAAAAAATTAAATACATTTTGTTAATAAATGCATTTGTTACTTACTTACTACTTATTATTATTTTTACAGTAAAGTTATAAATTCCTTATACAAAATTCGATGCATTATGTAAATAATAATAAAACAACAATTATAATTTTTTAATATAAGACTGCTCCATGTCGGATTTTAATTCAGCGGTTTTTAAGTAAAGACCATTCTTTTACGACTTCACTTAGATGAATTTTGTCCACTATATCTTTTGAAGAATAGAGCAGCATCAATGCTTTTAAACGGTCATCACCCATTGTCGTTCGCAAATGATTTAAAACTAGTTTTAGTTAACGAACGTTCACATGAAGCTGTCGTCACAGGAGCAGTCAAAATGAAGCAAACAAGTTTGTACGCCAACGTACAAAAAATCATTCTCGGGATTTATCTGTAATTTTTCAGCGAATAAGGAGGAACTTTTTATTAAAGCATCGATTAGGTTGTCATCGTCGTTCATTTGTTGGAATGACCCTGATGTGCTTTGAATCAACAGCAGAGCATCAATGACGTTCAACTCTTCACCTTCTAAATTTTGTGTCGACTTTCACACTGAAAATTCGAAAAATTGAAAATGCCGACTTTCTTGTTAGAATAAGTATAAAAACCTATATAAATTCCAACTTTCATACTAAAAATTAAAAAAAATTGGAAATGCCGACTTTCTTCTTTTGTAAATTTAAGAACCTTTCATTAATGCTGACTTGCTGAACTTAGTTTGAAACTCTTGAAAATGCCGACTGCAGTTTTATAAATTTTAAAATTTTCAAAATTGCCGACTCTTAAAATTCTTGGGGGGTGAGACACCCCCACACCCCCCTCTCGGTACGCCTCTGGAAATACTTTATCATTATCAGAAAAAGCTATATATTTCGTATGCCTTTTGATTCTAGTACTGGTTAAAAGTTTGTAGCCACAGAATATGTGATATTCTTTCTACGGTTTTATTTAAGTTCTGGGTTTATAATTGGATCGGTGAGTGAAAGAACAATACAAGTGCAAAATCTTAGTTTTGAGAAAAACAAACAAAGAAAAACTGTTTTACAGAAAACCTCTTAACTTTTTTGTAATATAATGAATGGGTGATTAAGTGAGACAGTTGTACGACGCGAATTTTTTCCACTTTATAAAAGAAGATAACATCCATAAATTATTACTAATGCTTCTCTTTGTTTCCTTTTCCAAGAATTCTTTTTCTATCACTCTGCATTTAGCCTAATTATGAAAATACTGCGATCTTAACACATCGGCAGTCAAGCAGATAATGAACAAAATAGGAAAAAACTTTAATTTGGAATTGGAACAGTACTCACGCTTCCGGTGTTTATAATTTGAAGCTGCCTCCCGAGAGTACTCACCCCTCACCCCTTTTGCCAACAAACTCTTGTGAGTCCGGTTTCAAATTTCCCAGTCTAAACACGGTCTATGACAATGAAAGAAAAAATTGAAAAATGTTATAGGAAAAAAAAAAAATAGTAAGGTAGAAAAACAGTGTTTTTGTATTGTTCTAGCACTCAATAAAAAAAATTCGCAATTTAAACTAGTTTTTATCATTTTATTTACTTTTAAAATCATGGCCAACTAAAAAATACAAAATTTCTAAATGTCTTCTATTTTAATTTTTTCATTTATAGGAACTGGTTCTTGATATTGTAACGTGTTACACAAATAATTAAAGGGTGCTGAATGTTTTCATCTCTTGAGGTAAACGCCATCTACCTGTTCGGTACATCTACTAAATCTCTACACCTACTACTTTACCTACTCTATAGTGTACTACATTGCCTACTGGATATTGTTCTAGCAAGTTCAAGAACCTTCCATGAGCCAAGCATTTCTGTATAAAAGAGGAAGCGGATGCGGACCGACAGTCAGTTTTGAATTTGAAATCAGTCGTGTACAAGTCGGTAATTTGAAAGTGATAAAGTTTGAATTTAAAATAAAGAAAGTAAAATGGAAATAAAGAGTGTTTTGAAATAGTAAGTGGAATTAAAAGTAAAAAGACGTAAAGTGAGTTTTATTAATTCGAAAATAAGTTTTATTTAATAAAACGAACCTAGATAAAACCTAACAATATTATGACCTTGTATTTGGCAAATGCAAAAGTACTTTTGGTTCAAGTAATTCAAAACTGTGTGACAAGAAGCCCTTTATGCAATCATTTGTTGTAACAATAATGTGTAACTCCAAAATGTATTTTTTGTTGGTCTGTTGATTTGGTCGTCTTTCTATAGAAACTATGCCACCGTTTTTAAAGTCGATAATGTCCTTGTAGTTCATTTCTGTAACAGTGAAAGGGCCTTTTTTTTGCAGTACAAGTATCGTATTTTTATTGTTATTACACTCAATCAAGGAGAAGGATAGCTTAGTTTTGTATGAGTTTGACTCAAAAATGTACTGTTATTTTGCTCATTGATAGGTTTACATACGTAGTGCATTTTTGCATTTAAACATCCAAATTGAATTTTTGCCACTGTACTGTTCTTACACTGACCGATTCAATTCAGCTCTTGAGCATTAAATTGATCAAGTCCCCAAAAAAAGTCTCATTTCCTGAATTTCTCTGACTCAAATTTCAGTATGGAATAAGCAATTGAATTAATTGGAGTAGATAATCTCTAGTTTCAAATTAATATTTCTAACGGGATTGTTTCATACCTTTGTTATCGCCTGATAGTGTGGTTTTGACATGATTTTAAATTTACTAATTTTTGAAACAAATATTTATACAATTCCAACGATGGTTTTGTTTTTTTAATCTTATAGTCTTAAAAATCTGAATATCATTAACAGTTTTATTTTTAATAAGGAATGATGCTCATCAATCAGATTTAGAAGGACATTCAATCAACTACTATCATAAAAACTAGAAAGTTATTAGTAAAGTTCAGCTTGAGTAATGTTTTATTATCATCTGTGTAACTACTCTAGGAACTTGTATCTCATACCCGTTAAGCAAAAAATAAAATAAAATTATAAAATAATTAACCAATAAAACTGAAAAAGCAATTCTTAGAATTTTTAGACCTAATAGAAATTGGCATCCTTTCCTCTTTACTCATACGGATGCATTTAATATCGTATGATTTGTAAAAAAAAGAACAACACGAAAAAATCTAAAAGCACTGCAGACACATAAACTCAACATAACAACACCAAAAGAGTAAGAGGAGAGTAGGTTGAAACTTTTAAGGAACATTTTCTATATGATTTCTTTCCTTTCTCGAGTGTCGCATTTAACACCAAATACGTAAAATAGTTTTCAGTCTACTGTTAAAAGTTTTGCTTTAGTAATTTTTTTTTTGAACTTGTGTCAGCGACAAAAACGTTTTTGCTAGGTTCGATGAACTTTTGTATGCCGCATCATGCATGGAGTTTAATCAACAAAGAAGAAGTTTTGTGTTGGTGTCAGCCTTCTATTTGGACAGAAGTGGCAAAATGGCATGTATGACTTTAGAAATTCAAAAACAAAATATAAATATATAAAATCGCTTGAAGAAACATCAAATGAGTTTTTGGTACAATTCTTTTTCGTCATCTCTGGATGTGCTATTGTTAACTTGAAATGTGTTAGAGGCTTTTTTTTCTGTCAGAGTTGATGGAATTTTTGTAGTTGAAATTTGGGGCGCAATTTATAATGGTTGAAAGATGGAATCATTTTGAACATCTTGAGAAAGAGAGTACTTTTTTTAAGATTGAATAGCAATTGGAATATTGGCTTGAAAATGCTGCTTGCTCTATTCCTAATAAAAGAAGATTTTTTTATTTCAAATCACAACTGAAATAAATTTATTGAAATAAATGGAATTTTAAATGCGAGGGGTTTGTCACAAATGAAATCACCTGACCACTTATACTTGCAATCATTTGAAATCACGTTGAAATCAGATGCGATCACTATTTCAAGTGATGAAATCAAAAAAAAATGTTGGTTATCGATTTCAAATGATTTTTTGCAAACATTAAAAATATTTGAAATCACATTAAGTTTTTTTGCAATCATGAAATCAAAAATGCCATAATGAAATCACGAATTGAAATCAATATGAAATCACTTGAATTAATTTGCAATCATTTGAAATCAGTAAATTTATTTGAAATCAATGCAATCACAAAATTTTAAAATCAATTTAAATACTGCTTGAAATAACCTGAAATCATATGAAGTCATTTGAAATATAGCAATTATTGAACCACTAAACTGTCTAGTAACACACCCCTCGGTAAAATGTTGTATGATGTGGTTTTTTAATCGTTTGTTCTTGGCTGTAAACTTTTTAAGGCATGGCACTAGTCGCTCTGGGGACCGATTGGATGATGCATTTTATGGTTAAATTCCAGCATGGTGATTATAACCTCGAACTCAAGCATGCCGGGTTTGGTCTGGATGATTACTCTAACTAATTTCAGTCCGGTTACTCATAATAAGTGTAAGAAATTCTGTTTGATAATATATTTTGTGAGGAAGTTCGGAAGTATATTAGATAGATCTTAATGTAATATGAACACGAGGAAAGATGTCTATAATTTTCTTGGAGTTTGCCAAATTTTAAAGGAGTTTCGAACTAAACAAAAAAAAAAAGGAAAAAGGATGGGACATTTTATTCAACTATTCCGTAGCTGCACATCGTTATAGAATAGTGGAGGAAGAATTTTAATTTGTTTTTTTTTTTATTTTTTTTAATGTTATATTAACTGATAACCTTTAAGATGGGCATTGGCCAAACCAATATGACTAAGTTTATCAAAATATTGTTTATTAATCATTTAACTTGAAATAAAAGTCATTTAAAAATAAACTAAACTAAAACTAGATCAACATTCGAAAACACTATGGTACATATATGGCCCCCAGTTGGTCTAAGATAACATGAAGGTTTTAATAACAGAATTTACGGTGTTATTTTTTAAGCAAAATGACTTTGAACAATTTGGATCCTTCGTTACATATGGCGCCCAACGTGGGCCTGTGTTACATAATCCAAGAATTTGAAAATCATAATTTTACGGCACTATTAGTTAAGGTGATGAAAATAATTTTGAAAAAACACTTTTAATAGAGAAAGAACATACATTCAAGCAAGAAACATCTGAATGAAATAACCTTAAGTAACATTAAGGCGCCCAACGTGGTTAGCACCCACGTTGGGCGCCTTAATGTTACTTAAGGTTACTTAAGCCACAAAGGTTTAGAAAATTGCAAAAATATTCTGAGAAAAAGAATCTGAAATTAATTCCGATTAAAATTATCGTCAATTATAATCCGCATGTTGAACAAAAAACAAGTATATATAAATCCTTTTTACAGCTTTAACTCCTATCAGCTTGAACATCGTTTGAATCCTGTATTTTTTTTTCGATTTTAACTCTTAAACAATATACTTACCAGCAGAGTCCTCTAAACAAATGTAATCACAACTATTCTTTGATGGCTTTAAGCCCTCTATGTTAATCTCTGTAATTATATTGATATAGTATTTAAATTGAATTTTAAGTCAAATCAAACAAAATAAAGTATTCTCTCTTTGCATACAAAATTGCATTAATTAGTACTGATTTCTAATCCCTTGACCCATTTTGCTTGTTATAAGCATGGCATCCACCTTTGAACTTCAAAATGACGACGGCAGGACATCCCTAGGAACTGAACAATACAAAATAAAAAATACAGGTCAATAAATATGAAGCCTTATGAAAATAGACACAATACTTCCATTGGGTGTCATCTATGTGCCCTGAAGCAACACAAGTTGCCCTAATTGAATGGTGCAATGGACAGTTATAATACAATTTAGTTGTTGTTCTGAAAAACCACTCCAACCCCAACCTTCGATGGCTAATTCATTTGAGAGTAGTGAATCTGTTTTGTATCTATACTTATATATTGACAATACGATATATTGAAGTTATTTAGAGAAAAAGTGGCAAAATGGCAGGCATAAAATATAAAACGCACGACTCGGTCGCACGAACTTGCTCTTGTAGCAAACTATGGGATTACAAAAAATTCAATGTATTCATTTATGTAAAAAGGCAATAGACATCGAAAAATGGCCTAAAAGAGAAAACAAGTTATATGGTGGATGGGCAAACCTAAACACTTGTGAGGTGTAGCTATAAAAATAGAACGAATGCAATCATTCAAAAACACAGAAAGTCAGTATCGACGTTGGTAGGGGTTTTAACTGGCCATAACATGCTAAGATATCACGCCAAAAAAACTACGTCTAACTGAAAACGATCTGTGTAGAGGTTGCAGTGACAAGGAAGAACATGAGGATATAACCCACTACCTCTGTCACTGCCCCAGTCTCTGCCATCTAAGAAATAAAACTCTCGGGAAATACTTTTTCGAAAGCATCAAAGAACTATCAGAGTGCCCGATAACAAATCTGTATAGATTCGCAAGAGGAAACGGATGGTTGGGCACCCCGTTATGATACTAAGGAACTATATATGGAATTCGAGTATGGTAAGATGAGGAATTGGTAAACCCTCAAATGAGCATCACAATGGGTCTACATTGACCTAAGTGAGTTGGGGTTGATCTATTGGCTGTCCTACAGCAACCCGCAAACCTAACCTAACTTATGGCAGCTACCATAAAACCGTTGTTTAGCCAAAAATGCCATCGTATGTTAATTGTCTAATTTGAGTGCCATACCAAATTTAAATGAAATCGGGTAAGACGTTATTAATTTATGGCCAAATTTGTAAAAATCGTTAACAGCAATTCTCTGTTATATGAATTTTTAGCCAAAAACCTGAAATGCAGTTATTTTAACAGTAATACAAATATAACGTTCACAGAGTTTCATCAAAATCGTTAGAGCCGTTTTCGAGAAAATTTGCAAAAACTAAAATCGTTATATGGGAGGTACCCGACCTGTTATAGCAGGGGTAAAACGAAAATTTGAATTTCACCTCTAGGGAATCATCAAAGAGTGCTCGACACGAAGTTTGAAGAAAATCCGTCAAACCGTTTAGGCTGTAGCTCGGTAAACAGACAACCGCATATACGCACATACGCACATAGGCACATACGCACATACGCACATCCGCACAGACAGACCGACCGACGACGGCATGACGAATAACAGGTTAGATTAAAACCTCGAATTTTTTTTTTTACACGAAACCAATACTTGCCCTATTGAGCAAGTAAAAACTAACAACCACATATGCATTTAGTCCGGTATCTCAGTTCCTCTGAAAGGACATTTTCGAGATACTTGTTTGTAAAACATCGAGATATTATTACTTTCACATAATAATTTCTCACCGAAGTGTGTGCCAACCGACCGACAATGGTAATTGTAGTGTCATTTCAAAAAACGTTCCACATTGATTCCTATATACGAGGTTAACCCCGACATAATGATTGTATTTGTGTATATCTTACTGTTGTAAGCAAAATTGTTTTGTATAAATTTGTAGCCTTTTTTTTTGCTATATTTTGTTGCATATCCTTTTGACCATAACAACAAAGTGTGCTTTACAGATGTTTTGTTCTGAAATATTATTGTCCAACAAATGCATGCAGCAAGGCAAAGGCAAGCTAGAAATACAAGAAGCACCACCAAGTTATCAGAAAACGATCTGCATGATGTGCACTTTTACCTTGCTTTTAAGCTTTTTGTTACAACTATTATTGTTACTTGGTAAAAAAAACAGTAGATAGGTTATAAGTTTCCGGATAATAGAATATTGAGTGTTCGTCCTGAGGGTATCACTGCAAAACACCTATGAGAGGAGGTTGAATATATACATTTGTTAAGGTTTATACTTTTCAATATATTCAAGGCACAAGCGTACTAGAGTATTATTGTATAGCTCCAACATTGAATACGATAATAGAAACAACATTCTCTGTGACAAAGATAAGGACTTCGCACGAAATATGCTTATGCAATACATGTGCATGTAGAATGGTTTTTCGGACACCATGTATATCCATTCACAAAAACAATATTCACACACGAAATACCAAACAGACATTAGATAGGCACAACGGTTAGTACCTAGTGCTATATGGTGTGCAATAAAAATAATTAAACGAGTATAGGTAGTCATTGTAGTTGTAGATTGTGGGTGTTGTATATTTGGTGTGGAAAGACTGTTTTATTTGTGGTTTAGTGTTTAGATGGAATATCCAGTTTTACTTTCCCTAAAGTATTAATTGCGCACAAAATTATCCCGGCTTTTGGACAATGAAAAAAAAACCAGTACCGGACACCGATGCAAGTGTGCCTACGTTGCTTGTGATAAGAATGTTAATAAAGTTGAAACTCCTACAGCTTTAATTAAACACATAAGTTTAAGTTAGTGTTAAATATGCACCAGCAGCTGTAATTAAAGTCATGAGGGAACAAATTTCGTTGACAAACAGAAATTCTAAAAATTTTTCTCAAAAATATTTAAAGCTATAGTTTTCATAATTTGGGACCAGTCTTTGGATAATTCTATTGACATTCAATTGATACGTCAAAACGTGCTTGCAGTGATTGCTGTAGAACGAATTATTACTCTTAATGATAAGTATACTTACTACTCTTAATGATAAGTCAAAAGCTATTATTGATAAAACCATTAACATCCCTGACATTCAGAATCCACACGATCTTCGAATCATTTAAGATGCAGAAGTTGGGACAATCATTCCTAACCTGTAGTCCATGTTTTTTTTTTAAATTATACAGGATAGTTTAAAACTTTCGCACAAGACAAAAGTACTATTTTAAGTGGAATTAAGAAAACATTTACTAAATAAAGTTTCCGATACTCTGTATATTGTATAAGTAAGAAAAATGTTCCTATCAATAATGATGTGAATTCAATTCAATTCAATTTTTAAACATTGAAAAGTGAAATATTTTAAGCGATTGAAAGTTGTTCAAAATTAAAAATACAAATTTGGAAAACTTTATTACATTTAAAAAAAAAAACGTGCACATTCGTAGTTCTAATAAGAGTGGTCTGACCCGCCCGCCCTGATGGTGCGAATTCAGGTCTGTAATACGACTGTACTAAATGTGGGTCATGTTCTTCAATAACACTCATGACATGACCCACAAAAAATATTCTCTCAATGATGAAGTGAATTCAATTCAATGTATCAACATTGAACTGTGAATTTTTTTTTAACAGTTGATAGTTGTTCAAGATTAAAAATACAATTTTCGAAAATGTAATTACATTTTTTTAAGAAAACTTTAAGTGCACTAATGTAGTTCTAATAAGAGTGTTCTGGCCTTCCGGCCCTGATGATGCAAATTGTGGCCAGTAATACGATACTTAAGGTGGGGTCTGTTGCTGTTCTTCAATAACACTAAAAATATCCGCTCAATAATGACCGCCCGCCAGTGGTTCTGGTCCAGAACGCTGTAACTATTACTACTAAGGTCATGTGATTTGATTATCTATAAAGAAACGGGACTTTCTCCTCTAAGCCCAGAGTATCTGTTCTAGATCAACTTTCTTAATTTCTTTTCAAAAATTAATTGAAAAGTGAAATCTTTCTAGCGATTGAAAGTTGTTCAAGATTAAAAAAAAAACAAATTTGGAAAACTGTACAATTTTTTTAGAAAAATGATTCGTAGTTCTAATAAGAGTGGTCTGACCCGCCCGCCCTGATGGTGCGAATTCAAGTCTGTAATACGACTATACTAAATGTGGGTCATGTTCTTCAATAACACTCATGACCCACAAAAAATATTCTCTCAATGATGAATTGAATTCAATTCAATGTATCAACAATGAACTGTGAATTTTTTAAGCAATTGATAGTTGTTCAAGATTAAAGACAATTTTCGAAAATGTAATTACATTTTTTGTAAGAAAACTTTAAGTGCACTAATGTAGTTCTAATAAGAGTGTTCTGGCCCTCGGCCCTGATGGTGCAAATTGTGGCCTGTAATACGACGAAACTTAAAGTGGGGCCTGTTCTTCAACGACACTCATGACCTACAAGAACTGTCCGCTCCATTAGGACCGCCAGTTGCGCGGAGCCAGAACGCTCAAACTACAACTACAAATGCCTGGCGATTCCATTTCCTTAAAGAAACTCAGTACACTATTGACCTAATATGGAATTATGTCCATCTCTATAAACAGACAAGTTTTTGATTGGTGACAAATACTATTTCTTGAGTTATATTTGGATGAATTTTAGCTAATATTGCGATGGAGAACTTCTTAGGTAGATCAAATTTCCCGTATCAGATATCGCAATCAAAAAAGAGTAGTTGAAAAACTCCAACAAAAATCTGGAAAAAAAAAATCATAAGACTTTTAATTATTTTTCTGATTTGGAAAAACAAACAAAAATCTGATATGGAAATGGGTGAATTGAATACCTTGGGAACGAAGACTTCTGAAAATGAAGATGCGGATTTACTGACAATTTTTATTGGACAGCCAATTAATGATAAATATTCATTTGGACGAAGATTATTTATCATTAATTTAATTAAGTCTATATGGTGCAAGTTCATTTAAGAAAGTGATCTATTATTCTCATTTTAATGTGAAAATTAATTCGCATAAACGAGGTTTGGAAAAGGTACAAAATCTTGAATGACAAAATCTTAAATTGCAAGAATTTCGAATAGTACAAATTGAAAATCTTGAATTTCGGTTCAAAATTAAATAAATAATAAATCCAAAAGAAACTTTGCATCACCCAAACTCGCACCTACCCCAAATCCTATAACATGCCCAGGCAGGGGGGTTGCAGGGGGGCAGCATGTCCCCCCATACATACCCCACTGCTTATAAGCCATCACTGAAACTTCTTGTTCAATAGTAGTTTTGCAATCGAGATTTGTAAAGTGAAATATGTAAGTTCAACCGTTGAAAATTGGCCTTATTTTACTTTTCGCGATATTTGACGACACGGCACAATAAAAACTTTTCCATTGGATTTCAAGAAACCTGTAATATGGACATGATATGGCATAAGTTCACAATCGAATGCGAATTACCATCTTATGGTGTTAGTTCACATTTCAGTGATGGTTTTAGTTCAAACTTGATATTGAATTTAAGCCATATTTGGATTGTGGCTTTAATTCGCATTGGAAAGTAAACTAACACCATTATGGCGTTAGTTCGTATGGGGTTTGTTCACGGCACAGTGTGCGAGAATATTTCTTTTTTTTCTTTTTTTTTTTTTTTGTGCGAGGGAATATTTTATTTTTATCATTTTCCCTCTAACCGTAGTTTAAAAACATTAAACTACGTAGGTAAACAGTAACCAAAATTAATTCAGTTTCTATGCAATCCGCTAAATTTCTTAAAATTATCTCTGGTTTATTTGAATTATCTAAATATTGTTTCATCTACAATTTTGTGTGATAGATTCAAAACAAAATATATTAAATTGCACTTTGTATAAAAATAAAGATATTCCATCCATACAAACCCCAACAAACAAAGTATCATAATATTTTATGACGCCCAAGGATATTTACTTTTGAGCAAGCATTTAAACGAAACAAAAAAGAATCCAATCGGAGTTATAGTGTTGATATAGTGGTTGTTATAAAAATTCAGCCATTAATGAAATTTATATCCTTATCTTTTTTTATTTGTGGAAATAACAATTTTATTTGCACACTATGTCTAGATACTTTTGTTGGAGTCAAAAGTTTTGTATTTCTATGATGCTAAAATTGTTTGGTTTTGTTGCTGTTTGTAATGTTAGGAACCACTTTGAAGTTAAAGTTATGGGAATTTAGTTCCATATACATATATATATATTTATCTATTTTTTTAAGGATGAGAAGAGGGAGTAAGAACTGAAACAAATATTGCTTTGCATCACAGCTGCGGATAATTGGAGGAAATATTTTAAAAGGAACACGTTTGACGCCTGGCGCGTTGTTTGCATAATATTTTTGTATCTATGTAGCTGGAAGCCAGTACTTTGTTATGAAATTAAGTGCTCAGATGAGCTTGGCTGTTTTTTTAAGTAGGTAAAAAAAAACATGAAACGTTGGGAAGCAGGCCACTCATAATGGTATTTCAATATGGAACCATCTATTCCCGTGTATTTTTTTTTTTTTAATTTTTGATGGCAATGTGGTGTTTCATTTCAATATAAAAGTTATAAGAAAACAAGTTAATTGAATTACAACACTTATTTTATCTTGAGGGAAAGAAACTTTAAGGGGGATATAATTTTTTGTTTAGAAAGTGACTTTTCGCACAGTGTGTCAGTATCTTTGAAGTTGGACAAACACAAAATTGAAACAAAATTAGTAGATTTTGTACTGCGTGTTATGGGCTTGTTTGTTGTTATCGCCAACAAAACCAATCCAATTTATGAGAGAATACGCTTGTTACATACATAATCTAGAAAACAAGTGGGTTTGCATTGATAAATTGTATGAACATTTACTAAATTAATCAAACTTTAAACTTTTAAAATGGTAGGTGACGAACAAAAATAAAAACTTCATCCACAAAAAGTTAGATATTTTGTAAATTATGATTTTGTATATTACCAGAGGGTGAAAGAAAACCCTTTTTTAATGGTTTTGTTGCCTTAAGTCCAAGTTTTGCGTTTCGCTTTAGTTTGATGGTGGGCTCATCAGCTAGATGACATCAAACCTTCTATAGTACGCAAGGTTTGATTTGACCTAGCTGATGAGCCTACCATCAAACTAGGGCGAAAAACAAAACTTGTTGTTATGGCCAAAAAACCTATAAAATTGAATTTCATTCATATACACTCGACTTAATAATATTTAATTTGGCTATTTTTAGTCTTTTTATTGTTTTTCTTTTTAGAAAACCCTTTTTGTAAAACATTTAGCTCTCGATAAGTCATTCAGAGTGACAAATTGTAATAAGGCTATCAAAATAAGAAACACATTGTGTATAATAAATGTTGTTCCCAGTGGCGGTCCCAGGGGAGGATATACTTGATTAACTTAATGCCTCCAAACGGTTGAACATAGTTATATAAAATTTGTCCATATTCATTTTACCTAAACAGAGCTTATAACAGATAAAGCACTAAAATCAACCAAATAAACAGCTAAAGTTTTTTGAATTTCGCACTTAATAAAAATAACAACTAGCAATAGTTGTTATTACTGTTAACATTTTTTTTTATCACTTTCTTCGTTATAAGACGTGTAAAAGCTTTGTTGAGAGCAAGCATGTTAGAAGAGAGGCTGATGATTCTAGCTCTTCTAAACACTCATTCTGAGATAACCCCATACGACTGGTTTGATAACATTAAATTTTCAGTTTAATTTCTTCGTTTTCGGGGTGAAACTCGATGACGTTATAACTTGATAAATACTGAGCCGATTTTTATAATTCATTTTTGATTTTGTTCGTATTGCTATATATCAGGTTAAGGTAGAGAAAAAATTACCGAAAATTGACCATCGGATTGATACCAGTTAACGAAGGCGCAAACCAATATCTGCAGGTGTACTTCATTTCTTTGGAGGATGATCAAGTCGATAGGTGCAAACAGGTGAGATAAAAAACGTTGTAGGGTATAGGCCCAACTTTTTTAGAATCTTCAATAAAAAAAAAAAAACTTAAACAAAAATAATAGTTCTTTTATTAAATAAGAAATTTTTCCATTGGTTTGGCAATTCAATTTGAACATAAATGTCTTTGCATATATAAGAAATATATTTTTTAAGAAAAGTTTACGTGGGCGTTTTGTAACTCGGTTGTTAGGTAAAAAGCCCCACATTAATGACAAGCAAAAAGTAGGAACAAGTATTAGTATATTTCTGAATATTAAGTTATTTGTTTTGTGATATGGCTTGGTGCTTTGCTTTGTGTCCGTAAATGTTGAAATTTGGTATAAACATAGTACAAAACTGGTGCAATGAAATAAACCCTGTCAAGATATATGCATTGACTCCAGTTTTGTGATGAGACGGTCTTGAAATAATTTTCGGAACACACAATGCATTTATTATTACCACTGTCATCTGAAATTTCTTCTTTGCTATTGTTTATATCGGTAAAGTGAAATAAGGTCCGCGGAATAAAGCCCGTGGGTCTTAATTCCCACTTTGAAAGGAAACAACACCCATGGGCATTAATTCCTTTTCAAAGTGGCTATATGACCCTCCACATATAGCATGAAGACATGTGGTACTTTTGCACCCACCCAAACTCGCACCCACCCCAAATCCTATAGTGGGCCAGGCAGGGGGCCAAATAACACCGGCGGATTTAATTGCCATTTCGGGAAGGAAATAATTCCTGTGGGCTTTGTTTCCTTTTATAGTGGGAATTAAGACCCGCGGGCCTTGATTCCGCGGACCTTATTTCACTCCACCGTTTATATCGTCGCCGTGTTCGTATTCACTGCTATCAGAATATAAAAAAAACGTTGGGCGTTTTGTACATTTCTGAGTGCAAAACGCCCTAGCAAAAATATAGGAACACAGCCTGCTTTAAAGAAATCAACGAAAACGAACTAAAAAGCCCATTTATTCTACATTCTAAATACATATATACTTTTTATGCAACCGAGATTTCCTTCAGGGATGACCAATTGAAACGTTTTAAAAATTATCCAAAACTAAAAGATCATTATGACTTTGCAGTATCCCATAATTCGTTAGAGGGGATAATTAAGATACGATAGTTTTTTGAAAATGCTCAATACGATTACAAGTTGGAAATGTTATAAGTTTTTGCTATATGTATACATGAATATGCACTGCGCAATGAAATTATGTACGTGAATTCCAAATTGTAACAAGCCTTTCCAAGGCGATTTACTAGGAGAAATAACACCATCCTGAAGCATCTTCTGGACTTGGGAGTTAATTTCGTCTCTAGCAATTTGAGGTAACCTGTATTGCTTTTGATTTATTGGCCCTTGGTCCACTTTTACCGGTATTTTGTGTGAAAGAACAACTTGTCACAATCCAAATGAAAAATATATAAAAAAGCTCTTTCCTCGTTATTGAGGTTGTTGCCAAGGTTTATAGTACTTAATAACTTGCCAATCCTTTTCTGAGGTTCTACCTCACTGAGCTTCTGGACTGACTTCATTGTATCAGTTAAGATTTTAAATTGGTTGCTGTTCTTGAATTTAGGCATACAATTGGGTTTTAGGGTGTATGGCTCACTTGTACTGTTCAGAATGGGAACAACAACGTGACCTTTTCTAACCGTAGCAATGGTATTTGCAATATAAACTCCAGGTTTTAACTCCTGGGAATCTACTAATACCTCCCGCAGACCTGTTTTCAAGCTAAGTTTAACCAATTTTTGGGTTCGTGCTTGGATATTTATAATAGTATTTTTATTAACCTGGGACCAGTTCTTAACAGCATTCAGAGATAATAGTGGTATCTCCGCAATTACTTTCCTTCCGTTATTGTCCAAGAATCTAAGGCGTCGCGACCCAAAATACCGTCGGCTGGTATGTCTTTTAAGTCACGTATAGATTGCTATTTTGCCTTGACTTTAACATCTTTGGACAAAGAGAAAACTATTGACAGGGTACCTAAAGTCGATATAACCCCTCCACATGGGGTGCATGTTTAATTCTTCTAATTCTTCTAATTCTTCCTTTTCATTTGTCTGAATCTGTTCGGTATGTGCGAGTGCTGCAGTTAATTTAATTAAACTGATGTCTGCACCAGTGTCGACCAGCATTGTTATGGAACCAAATTTTGTCTCGGTTAATAGCAGATTAACAAACACATCATGACTTTTTCTTTTACGCATATGCATAAAACTATGCCTTGTTGGGTTATTATATTTAATTAATCGACTCAGTTTCACAGTTATTACCTTGATAATATTTTTGGCGAAACTAGTGACTTTTAAACTAGTTTGCCCAATTATGTGAAGGTCAACAAAACTGAATTCTGACTTCAATGCGGATGCTAACATTTTTATTGTTGTTGCATATAATAAGCTAAAGAAGTTAAATATAATACCCATGTAAGAGACTGAAGAGTTTGTGCTTCGTGTTATCTCTCCTCGAGTTGACCTATCCGAGGTTTAAAGGGCACAGTCTACTAATTCTGGCTGCGCCCTCTTGAGTTGCCCTGCTTTTTCTTATTAGATTAGATTAGATTAGATTTATTTATTTATTATTATTACAAAAATAAAATATAATAAAATATAATAAAATATGTGGGCAATGGCGTTGCCGTCTGCCTGATTGACACGTTTAAATGTTTATTCTTGTACAATTTAAATTAAAGTTATAAATTATTTAAGGATAAACTAATAAATTTACTTGAAAAACATGATATATTATGATATTTTTTTTTTTTTTTTTTAATTTATTTTTTATTTAAATTCATTTATGATGTTGTATCGATATGAGCCTGCGTTTTCAATATTAGCATACAAAGCTTTCCAGTTATATCCATTAAGAATGTTCTTTGTTTCTTCCATATAGTTAATGAATGCTTTCCAAATAAATAAGTCTTATATCTTTGTATATCGGGCATTTTGCCAAAAAGTGGAATGTATCTTCTTTTGATTTTAAATTGCATATTGTGCAAAGATTTGAATCTGGATTTTTAAAAGGTGATCCATTTAAATTCAACATTTCACATCTTGCTTTGCACATCAGAGATATCGCCTTCAAGCTATGACAATCAGTAAAATAATTATTGCTTTTCAGACATTTAATTTGGTTCGAGGGGGTTTGCACGTCGAAGACTCTAGACTTTGGACACACATCTAATGTGTGACCGTAAGATGCACACGCTTTACAATAAGGTGCGTTTTTTCTTTGACGGCATTCTGCGTAAGTGTGATTTTGCTTACCACAGAATCCGCATTTAATGTTGAAGTCTTGCCGCATTCGCCTTTGTTGCTTACCCAGATTTGGATCTGGAGGAGACTGAAAGTTATGAAAGTGCTGGTTGTCATTTTCTGCAATTGACACATTGGCAAAAGGAGTGTCAGCATAAGGAACAGGTTGTGTAGGTATTTAAGACTTGGTGATTATACAAAGGAATGTTAGCATTGAAATTTGTAGGTGTTGGTGAGATACCTGTGAACCAGAGTAACCCATAGATAATTGTTGAGGTTGGTTTGGTGGAGATTTAAAATTACTTGAGTAGCTTGTAGGTATAATGGTTAGGGTACTTGATACATGGCAGGGCCAAGTAAGGTCGGGGTATTTTGACCAGCTCCCATGTAGCTCATTGGATTGGGTTGAAACAGGAGTGAAGTTTTCCTAGCTTGTTTTGCCATTTCATTCAGATCAGTACTCGTACTGGTCAGCATGAACTGCAGAAGAGCCAGATCGACTAGTCCTGTCTTAAAAGTTGTGATGACTGTGTTAGCAACCTCCCTTTTGAGTCCACCCGATTCTTCTTTTGTGTAGATCGCGTCAATTATTTCCACCGATGTGGCCTGAAACCTTCCCAAGTGCCTGGCAAATGCTTTTGTATCCTCTCCAATCAATTTATGTGATTGCCTTAACTCGTTCATTACGCTATCCAGTGTTTTTGGCACTAAATAGCAATCTTGGAAGAGTTTTGACAGATCTTCAATTGTATTGGCGGAGTTTGAGCGTAATAGCTCAAAAACATCTCCCACTAAACGCGTAGATATTAAAGAAACTAACAACCCCTCCTCCCCCGGCTTAACGGTTTGCAATGCCAGATTACAGGCATTGAGAAACTCATAAACTCTGCGTGGGAGTTCATGGTTACGCTCTCCAGAGAAAATGAGGACCAGCCTCGAAACTACCTTGCTTATATTTTCAAAAGACATTAAATGGCAACTCAATTTTTCCTGTTGGTATAGTTTGAATCGATTTGTTTAAGGTTTGAATTTATTTGTCAGTTCTGGTCACTACATTTTTAGTCTGAACTGTTCAGGAGTACTAACCGCAAAGAGAGAAACAAACCAAAACTTCAAGAATAACTAGGAAGCAACACAAACAACCAATAACAAAAAAAAATATTCATAAAAGTTAAATGAAGAAAATATACTTACCTATTCAATTCCTTTGATTAGACTTTTTATTTTTCACTCTTTGATTAATTTTCAATTTATTCGGGTGTAATAACTTCACGATTGATATTCTAATCAGCTTTCAAAAATTGTTATTTATTTTATAATTTTTTTATTGACTTGCCACACACTGATTGATCTGTTTTGTTTTTTTTTTTTTTATTTTGTCGTAAATAATATTTTTCGCAACTTTCAAGAGTTGTTTATGTCACTTTTTTCGAATCAAAAGCACCACCAAACGTATTTAGTTTTATTTTTTTAAATTCTTCTCACTATCTTAAAACAAATAACTGTTAATAACTTTTTTCTTTATTCAAAATTTTGTCACTGATACTTTCTTTAGGACTTACGCGTACGTTCGCGTATCAGCTGCGCCAAAATGTTATACGTTACAAAATGTTAAACGTATTTTCTGGATTGTGAAATAAATCAACCGTTCTCTATTGCTTTTTTCTTTCGACTCCCCAGTCAACCTCTTTAATCGAAACTCTCTTGGGTCATCCACTGCCAAATGTACACTTGGCACTTTCTGGTTGTTTACCTCATGTGCCAATTGCAAAGGTGAACCAACATTGCTGCGTATGCTTTTGCATAGGCCAGCAATATAGTTTCGAAACAGTGAAATGGCTTGAGTAAGTTCAACGCAGGTTGAGCCAAGTGACCCAAATGCAGGGCACAACAATTATACAAATACATATTTAAAGCATTAATACTTTGTATGTATCTTTACCGAACTAATAAATTCATGTGTCATTTTACCATGAAAATTAATTTCAAATTTGGGAACGGGGCAATTTTATTGTTTAAATATTTGCAGTATCTAAGTGTAAGCATTCTTTTTGCCTTTTTTTAAGTGGTTTTTCTGAATGATGACGATGAGCAATATATTCCAATAAAAATCACTTCAAATCCAATAATTGTAATATGCATAGCATACAAAAATGAACTAAAATTGTTTTTAACTTCATTGTTTAAATAAGAAAAAAAAACTGCAGAAAATGAAGAATTCGGATCAGATGAACTCTAAAAATTGCTATCACAACATATTTATTATGTTCAGGCAAGGATACATCAAAAGTCACTCGAACCTCACTCCACATCATATGCGACGGAAATTTTTTTTTTAGTAGCTGCATTTGCTCTCGGTTTATTAAGCAACTGAGTTTTCATAAATTCGCGAGTAAATTCGTTTTTATTTCCTGTTAGTGAACTGAAGCAAAAGTTGGGTTGGGAGATCCTTTTTTGTGTGGGTGATGATGGTCAATATTTCAATGAGCCTGTCGTTGACTTTTAATCGAAATTCAATTAAAAACGTGTTCTGAGCATTACTTTACGTATAAATATTTACACATAGGTTTTTTTTGTAGTTTTTGTTTGATCCTTTTAGTGATTTTTTTTTTCTGATCAATTTTTGTGTTGGATATGGATATGTTTAGCGTTTGTGTATATAAACCCAAGTGCGAAAAACTATTTCATATTAATTTAAATACATCCTGTACTTAATTGTTTCACGCTTCATTAAATTAAAGGTATAATAAAGCACACACAAAACTATTAAACGCTGCAGAAACACTTGACAAATCCACGTGTTTTGCTTGGAATTGAACAATGCAGATGCAAATTAATTTCAAATTAATTGAGTGCACAGGTTTTGAATGCATGTGATGTGTATAGTTTTTTTTTCAGCTGCTTCTATGAAATATTGTGCCAGGCTAATATACATAGACGTACCTAACCTACCTATATAGTTTGCTAAAGACGCGTAATTACAAATGTTAAATATTTAAATTTAAATGTTATAGTGCACTTTTGACCTTTTTTTTTGTTATTGAATTCTCTTAGTAGGCGCATAACGTTAATTTATTTAATTTAATAACAATTTGATTAAAAATTATTTTATAGTATAATTACATGGATAATTAAATATTATTATATAATATGATTTTTCTCTTCAATTATTTCGATTGGTAAAATAAATATATATTTTTTGAATTTGTTGCATAAATTTATAATTAAAGGATTTGTTCATAACATAAATATATATATATACAAATAATTTGATTGAATTGATTTTATAAGAATTTGAATATTTTTTTTTTTACTATGAAGGCAGAATTTATGCCTGAATTGCAAAACGAATTTACATAATAAATTTAATTTACCTCTCCATACCTTAATATAATTCTATTTAAAGGTAATTGATACAAAATATGTACCTCGACCTAACTCTGAAATTGATATATTTAAATTGCTGGTATGTATACTTAATTTTAAAGGATATGGAAAATACATTTACCAATATTAGAAATCTAATTTATAATATTTGCATGTGAAAATTACAACAACCCATGTGGCAATAAGGCATTAATTATTTTTATGATTTTGGAGAATAAATTCACCGGGAGTTTTGATTTTATTTTATTAGTTTATTGATGTGCTTGATAATTTTTACTGTTTATTAAATAAAATGCATGATTGAGTCGAAACAACTTAATAATTTAATGCTGTTTTAATCAATTACTTTAACAATTTATATAAAAAATAAATTCTGATTGAGTTAAGATCAAATTTAAACAACTATCGTTATATTTATGCCTTTCTATATAAAAAAAACACTACTTCAAAGTAAATATTAGGACATTATTAGATATCTAACTAAATTAAAAAAAAAAATTATTTAACTATACAAAACAATAAAATCAGAGGTCTATCAAAAGTGCTAATACTAAAAGATTGCAGACATTCTATCTTTAGAAGGAACAGATGTTCAAAAGATATTCAGAATAATAAATAACGGTTCTATGGCAAGTACCGATAATAAGCTGATTCTAAAAAAAAAATATATGACGGACATCACCGTTGACAACAAATCACTCACATAAAACTTATATCGGAATTGATAGAATTTTTTTCAAAAAAATTAAAATTATCGGTTTTTTTAAAAAAAAAAACTTTTTTAAAAATTATTTTTTTTTTTTTAATTTAAAAAGAAATTAATAAATTTAGTGGCACTGACAGCTCCGAAGAACCATGGACTAGTGACTTATTACAACTCTAAACCAATCCTTTTGAGTGTGTTGTTAGTTCTAGAGGATTTTTTAAAATTTGTTTGGATTATTATTCAGATTTAGCAGTTATTTTGGAATACAAGAATACCACTTAATCAAACTGCATTTTCTTTTGAATCTATAAGCGTGTGCATTTTCCGGTCCAGTCTTAAATCATAAGGAACTATGTGGAATAAATCTTGAATTGCCATGTTCTTCCCATGACAGTAGCTATATACGTAGTTGCTTGATCTTGAACCTGGAAAAAATATTTGCTATACGGTTTCCTTCCGGATAGAAAAACACATAATATTATAAATTACAAAGCATTGCAATAAATTTAATTGTTATTTGTTTTTAATTGCCATATTATTTCATATGTTGTAACTGTAAATGGGATATTTAATTTTTTAACTATAGCTTTTTAATTAGCCGTTCGAAGCCGGGTCGTGCAGCTAGTTTCAATTGCTTAAAAACTTTCTTCGATCATCACTGCAAAACTGCGGCACATAATTGGCTAATTTGTTTTTTTGTAATAACAAATATTGTCAGGACATGGTTTGTATGAAAGAAAATATTTAAAAAAATATTGCGGAAAGGTGTAAATTTGACTTTAAACATGTCTAGGGAAAAGGCTTTGTTCAAAAATATTAGGATCTAATGAGGCGATTTTAAAACAAATTGACATATCGATTTTCATTTTCATTATATAAAAAATATATTTGAATTTTGTGTGACGATGGTTCCACTGGCAGCCTAACCGAGCGGTCTAATTGAAGTAGTCAATTATCCAACTTAATTCCTAAATTCATTGAATTTGACAGGAATACTGCCACACAGTTTACAGCTCAAGGTTGACGCAGTGATATCGCAAGCTACGCAATTTCAGTCTACTAAAATTGTGCATGGAACAATGTTCACTGTTAAAAGGAGGTTAATGAACAACTTAATTGAAGCAACTATATTTATAGGAAAGTTCAAAAAATAGGAAGTTCTAATTCCAAGAATACCACTACATCCAACGTGTCCAGTTTCTGGTTCGTCTTGCATTCGCAATAACGATAAATAAATCACAAGATCAGTAACTAGGTATGTGAAAAAAATCTTGAATTGCCATGTTACTTGCAGAGACAAATGATCGAGGTTCGGGAAAAAATCGGTGCTATTCGGTTTCTTTCCCGACAGAAAGGCAATAAATATTATAAATAAGTTACAGAGCATTGCAGTAAATTTAATTGCTATTTTTATTAATTGCCATTTTAGATTTATTTTTTTTAATTAATACCTGTATAAAGCCGCTAGAAGCCGGTTCGGGCAGCTAGTAGTATATAAAACTAATATGGTGTTAGCGAGCAAACAACTATACTTCTAACCGTTTATCATAACTAAGTTTGTTTTAGTGCAAACCACTTTCCGAACCAACTTTATCCATGTTCAAGTAAAAATTTCATATTACCACTAGAAACTCGTTTATAATGATTTAATTTAAATTTAAATTTAATTTTCCTTAACTGGAGTTAAATTTAAGTTAAAAAAAAATATGATAACCAACACAACTCCCCGAAGCAGGATGAACGCGTGTTTATGCAAACATTTTATATGGTTGTATGCTCGTATAAACTTAGGCTTGAAAAATTAGCATACCTATTATTAATAAAGGGCACGAGGGTCGCACAAACTTGCTCTTGGGGCAAGTTACTTTCGTGTTTACGACTGGAAAATCCATTTGACCAGCTTTTTGTCTTATAAAAAAATCTTCTATAAACAAATGTATGGAATAAAAAAAGGTTTATATGGAAGTCATAGTTTTCGGTAAAAATATAATAACTTTAAATTTTATCAAAGCTTATAGTATTTCTTTCGAGAAAATTAGATTTATCGGAATTATCAAAAATTACTTAATTTTTTTCAGTTTAGCGATAGTTTATTAAAATTAAATTTCGTTAAAATCGGTCTAGCCGTTCAAAAAATAGTCGGAGTAATAAAAAAACGGTTCTTTGGCAGGTACCTTTAATAAGCTGATTCTGAAAAAAAAAAAATTAATGATGGACATCACCATTGGCAACAAATCTTTCATATAAAATTTTATCAAAATTGATCTTATTTTTTTCAAAAAAAATAAAATTATCGGTTACGCTTATTCCGTAGGTTACGCTTATACCGTTGTTTTTATACCTACGTCAAAGAAAAGATATTTAACTAAGAATAGTTTGTGCCAAGTTTAAAGAAAATCGGCCCAACCTTTAAGGCTGCGGGTGTCGATACATCCAGACAGACAAACAGACAGACAGAATTGTAGGACCTACTTTTTTCGTCTTCTCTATCGTAATTTCATGTTTAATTCTTATATTGAAACTTTTTTTTTACGAATGCATAACTTGCCCTATAGTACCTATAATCGCAAATACAAAAAAAAATAAAGAAAAAAAAACCCAATTTCAACTTCACATATTTTTTATTATTTAATTTCCTCCGAAAAAAAATGGAGAATATCCTTTTTTTAACAATAGTATTGAAAGAGCGACAACAGAGTTGCTGTTTCACATTTCAGATTTGTTTATCAAGCGTACAGATCAAATAAACGTTATAAAAACATTTTCTTGTTTTAATTATGTTTTTGAAATGTTTTTTAAATGTTTTAAAATTTGTCTTTCGTCGGGAAACACCTGATCAGACTATTTCTTCCATAAAAACATCATATTAAAAAAGTAAGAATCTGTTAAATTAAAACATTTTGTAATGCCTAGTTCCTCCAAGCACTTTTAACTATTAATTAATTTTTAACTCAAATGGTATTTTTCTAAATCTGTCTGTTGATATTAATAATTGAAAAGACAAATAGATCATTGAAATATAAACTGCGGTTTACATTTAATAAAGAAATAAGTTTTTTTTTTCATTTTCTTATCCTATCAGCCAGGGTATTGAATTTTATTTTTAGTTTAAAGGTTCTATATGGGTTGACTCTCATGACTTAATTCATGCGACCTAGTAGTACATTTAATTTTTGTATGAACTTTAAGTTCAATATTTCCCCCTCACCGCACTTCACATGTATGCGTTTGTTAATTCGTCATAATTTAATTATTTTATGTTATCTTCGAAACAAGTCAGACTTAATTATTTTCCGGGTAAAAGACTCATACAATATAGCAAAAATTGACACTTATGTCCTTTCACTTTTATCACTTTTGAATAATTCATTTTATTTATATAAATGTGGGGGTTGGTTATGGATTCGATGGCTATAAGTTAGTGGGTCTTAGAGTGCTGCAATGAACAAAATCATCCTTTACAGTTACAAAGTAACGAATCGTAGGTAATTGATTCGAAATATTATTTCGGCAGACAGCTTATATGCCATGCTTCAAATTACTTTATAAAAAAATTATGTATTATGTTAATAGAAAAATAAAGTCATCTAATCTAATCTAAATCTAAATATAAAAATCTATTATAGTTTTCTGTTCTTGCAAAATGTTTTGTTTGTAAGTTGTAATTTCTCTTCAATTTCTATTTACGTCTTGCTCTTGTTCTTCTTCATCGAAAAAAGTATATTCTTCTAATTAGTTTCTGTGAAATTGGTTTTTTATGTTTTAATGAATAGTGTTTCATTGCTCTTTTATAGTATATCATTTTTTTCTAGTCAAAATGAACAAACATATGTATAGAAAGCTCTATATTTGATACATATAAATTCTTTTGCTTGAGTTGCTGACCCAAAACGAATGTTATAAATTTTGGAACTAAGCCAATATAGCTACTTTATTTTTCTAAAATATTTGTTGGTGTTTCTACTTACAATTTCATTGTGAAGGTTAAATTTTAAATTAAGCCATTCACAATAGAAATGGGTCTATAAACGCAGACTGGCGTGTGTCGAATCCTTAATTGTTTCGGTCTTTTATTTCATACTACAAATATCTAACAGATTTTGGGTCTCTTTTTTCTTTATTTGTTATATATTATATTGACTTAAACATAGATGTTATATTTCGATTAAGTATGAAAGTCTTTGTTTCCCAAAAGGGTATAGTAAGCCAACTTGTTAACTTGTGTGTGTGAGCTAACTGGTTGAAAGAAATTCAATTTGATAGTCAAAAATAATTGTTTTAGTTTAGAAATGCAAAAAAATAAAAAAATCATAAAAAGGAAAAACTTTTACTATGTTAGTTATAAATTGTATTTTTTCACTGAATATTCTCTATATGTATAGAATTTGAATGCTATGAACAAAGTAATATGTTCCTATCTTATATGCTTTTCAATTAAGTCCCTACGGAGGAGAGTTGGAAACGATGAAGTTTGCAATTTACCAATATAGTGAAATATCTAGCTTTTTTTTTGTTATAACACAAATAGGCGTTAAAAAAAACCTTAGACCTACTGGGACTCGGTCTGAAGGTAAATTAATTACTTTTCAAGTCTGCAATTTCAGTAAAAAAAAACTTTTTTCTCATCATCTAAATTATGGAGCAGAGGTATAAGTTCTTAATAAAACTATTAAAAAAATCATAGTAAATTTTGTTTTTGGAATGTAATAAGAGAATTTTCGCAACTAGAGCTTCTGCGTTAAGCATTTGGGAGAAAAAGTCTCAAGCTTATCTCTCTCTTGATAAGAAGACTATATGTTTTCTCAACATAAGCTGAATAAAGTCTGAAAAATAAAGCCATATTTAAAAAATAATATTAGAATTTAATGCAAAGATTTTCTATGAGGCTTATGGTAACAGAAGTAGGTAATTGAATATTCTAGTAGTCCAATATAAGGATCTATTCTCTATCAATGATAAAATGTACCGTAATGTAATTAAAATGCATGTGTGTACCTATTGTACTAAAAACGTAAGACACAAAAACTGGTAACATTTCTTTTGAAAAAAAAATATTGAATTGCTAAAAAGTTTACAAAAATAGCTATGTTTTCAGTTTCACTACATATGTTCTTTCTATATTCATATTTTTTTTAATTTTAAATTATTTTTCTCTCTCATTGATTCTACCATAATAGTCAAGTCGGCAGGTTGTTTTTTTCGGAAAAAGGTCGGAGGTCCATGAAATTTTCAGATTTTGCTAAGGGATAGTTAATAAGGATTTTCTGAAGTTTTGGACCTTGCGGACCCTTGCGGGAGGGGAAAAACTGCACAATTTTCGGCCTTTTTCCGTTTTTTTCCTCCATAACTTATTTTCGTACGTTTAACGGCAAAAACTTTCAAGTACGTTTTGTAGAACATTAAATTTGCTACAATATTAATTATTCAAACATGTTTGTATGTCACGTCGTTACAAATATATATGGCGCTCCAATAAAGGAGTAATTTTTCAAATTTTGGTAGAAAAATTAAGAAAAATACAAATTTTCACCTTTTTTTGTCTCGTATACTGTTTTTATTTTACGTTCTACGGTATTACTTTTTAGGTGTGTTTTGTACAACGCATCGTTAAGTTTGCTACATTATTAACTATGAAAGTTTGTTTGTTTTTTAAATGCCAATTTTTTTTCGGTTATACATTTTTTATCTTACATTCTACGGTAAAATTCTTCAGGTATGTTTTAAACAGCGTTAAATTTTCTATAATATTGAATATGGCGAAGCATGTTTGTAATGTCACTTCGTTACAGATATGGCAATCCAGAAAAACTTGGAGTTAAGGCCACAAAACATTTAAAATTGAATTTCATTCATATACACTGCACCTTATAATATTTTATTTGGCTATTTTAAGTCCTTTTAATATTTATTTTTTTAAAACTATCCAGAAAAAAGGCAATTTAACAAATTTTGATATGAAAAAAAAAATTGCTAGTAAAATTTAAGAAAATAACTTTTATTTTGAAGCGCCATATCTCGGTAACGAAGTAAAGTGACATACAAACATGTTTGGATAATCGATATTGTATAAAATTTGTTTTTGCCGTAAAACGTAAGAAAAAAAGTTAAAGAGGATAACACGGAAAAAGGCCTAAAATTGTGCATTTCCCCCCACCTCTCTTTTCTCAAGGTCCAAAACTTGAGAAAATCTTAATTAACCATCCCAAAACAACATCTGATAATTTCATGGACCTCCGACCTCTTTCCTAAAAAACCCTTGTTTTTACAAATTTCATGGCAATTAATTTCAGTGAAAATTAAAAAAAAAAACAATTTTTACAAATAAGTAAATTATTACAAATCCTTAATTGATTACATAAATGTTCTATTAAGGTATTAAAAATGTTTATGATTTTTCTAAATTTCTAACAGTGTTCCAATATTTGAAATCAGTTATGACCGGATAACAAAAGATTTTTGTTGTTGGAGTAGAAAAATGCCAATAAGTACGGAAATTCACTCATTCTTGGGTCGGATAATAAGGAAAACCAATTCAATAACCACATTTCAATAATATATCCATCTATAGTCCTTAAGCAGAGAGCAAACACCACAGAACTTTTATAAGTGCTATAATAAGAACGCCCCAAAGGCACAATTTACTGTCATTTTATGCCCACCTCGGAAGTATAACATTTATCTCAGCAAAAAAATAAACAGTTAGGTAGAGGTAGCAATCAGATAATGTCCTGTCCATCCTTGATAAGGTGTATAGAAATATTATATAGAAATGTACCCATCCCCTTGAATTTGTCGTTCTAAGACTACGAGAACAATGACGACGACGAAGACGTCAACAACACGGATGCTTTCCAAAACAAAGCATTATTATAATATAAGCTCTCGGGCCACACTTAGAGGACAACCATTTCTCTACATAGAACGATCAAGGATGAAGGATGCTTTGGAATTCGCCTATGGTCATGGTCATCCAAGTAACTTTCCTCCTTTTTTGTTAGGTGAATGCAATTTTGACAAATATATGCAAATTAACTTTGATGTATTCGTTGGGCTTTCTTATACATATACAATAAACCCGACTTGTTTTTTTTATTTTAAGTCAAGTGTTATCAACACTAGAAGATGAACGAAATTTGCATAAATATATCTTATGTCGTTTTTTACCTTCCTTATGATGAAATATCATAAGGAAGGAAAAAAATCTATGCATCAATCATGGATAATGCCCTTTTATCCATGTGATAATTTGTTCAAAATATTCAAAATTGAATGAATATCAGAGTCAGAGAGAGAAGACAAAGATAGAGGTGTATAATGTATAGATAGAGTGTTACATTGTTTAAAGGTGAATCCTGTGGAAGATTAAGATGAACACGGAAATATATACGGTAGGGAATCATAGAGATAGATCACAATGTGATATTTGGAAATTTAACTAATTTTAATTGATCCTTCCTTAGATTCGAGGACTTAAACTTAATGGTGTTATTACTTTCATATACTTTCATCATCATCATCATCGGCTCGACAACCGGGGTCCGGTCCTGGCCTCCTTCAACATGTCTCTCCACCTATCCCGGTCTCGAGCCGACGCCATCCAGTTGCGCACCCCAAGGCTCCGGGCGTCCTGGTCTACGCCATCTCTCCAGCGCAAGCATGGTCTACCACGCTGTCGTCTGCCATAGAATGTACCACAAAGAACTTTCCGAACAGGTTCCTCTTCGCTCATGCGAGCTAGGTGCCCTGCCCACCGAAGTCTACCGAGCCTAATTTTTGTCACGATATCTGCTTCAAGGTAGATTGCGTACAATTCATGATTGTACCGTCTACGGAATCGCCTTCCTCACATATGGGGCCAACAATTCTCCTTAAGACTTTTCTCTCGAACGCGGCTAAGAGGTCAGAGTGCCTTTTGCTAAGCACCCAAGTCTCGGATCCATATGTGAGTACTGGCAGGACCATGGTCCTGTACAGCAGTAGTTTTGAAGTTATGGTGAGATTTCTGGATTTGAAGAGCTTTGACAGACTGTAGTAGGCTCTGTTTGATTTGAGAAGCCGCCAGCGTATTTTTCATATACTTTACATAATATTTATTATGAAATCACAAATGTCTGATTCTCTATAGGATAAACCTTATTATATATAAAATATATTAAACCAAGTAGAAGACTTAGCATATCATTATATTTAAAAGTGGTGTAAGGTGCTTTTTGCTGGACGTCATCTGACGAGCCCACAAACACCCTAGTGAAACGCAGTGTTTAAAGCTTAACGCTTTAATTTTGGATAATAAACTATGTTTGTATCTTAATCTTTTCAATCGAGGAATTATACCGATTGTGCGGCTGTCAATTCACTGTACGATGTACCAGAAAACATCTTTTAAAAATCAAAATATTCCTTGGCACATGTCAATGACATTGGAAGAACAATGTTAAATGTTTAAATGGAAGCACAAATTTCATTGCTCTTATAGTTTACAAATTCTATCTAAGAAACCAAGTGAAGGATTATTCTTGATAATCGCTGGCTTTTAGCTCTGAAAAGTAATTAAGTAACTTATCTATATCTCTGAATGAACCGAATTATCATTCAATCGCTGCAATACTTCTGTAGAGACACTGGAGTGAACTATCTAATATGCTTGGACAATGTTTAGCGAAGAAGAAACGACACGCGAGTATTACTGTTGCGAATGACGCAATAGAGCTTCGATCTTGCAACATAAATAAATCTAGTCCAGTGGTTCCCAGGAGTGAGAGGAGAAAAGTCGTACCAACCAACAGAGACGGTAAGTTTTTTTTAGATACAAACTTTAGGCCAAAAGAAGAAAACAAAAATATAAGGTGTTACTGCAATAAAGTGTTTGACAAAACTAAATATTTAATATAAAATGAGGTTTAAAATAAATGAATTTATTTGGAATTTTTCTTGTTTTTCGTCCCTTTAGTCGATAAAAGAATCTACCTATAAAAGCAAAGCATCGATTTAAGAAAAATCTATTAAAAAAATCGACTGACCCTAGCCCCAATTCCAATTAATAAAATGTCGAAAAAAAGACTTAGTAACTAATCCATTTGTGTGTTCGAAAAAGATTTCAACTTTATTTTCGTAGTTATTCCCCACTAATTGACTACTTTTCCTCAGGGTGTTTTTTTTTGTATTGTCTTCATCTCCAGGTGATTTGTTTATATCTAAATCATTTTATCATTTGAGAATCATTCTGTATAAATAACATTAATTTCTTTTAAATCCCCCGGTACTACAACAAACAATTTTAATTCATCTTTTCAATTTGAACATTTTGTGCTGCAAATTTATTGTCTCCATAGATTCCTATTAACACGTTTTTTCAATCTACCATACTTCAAAACTTAATAATAAAATATCTATTTCATGGAACAAACTATTAAGTTTTTTTTTTTTTTTTTTAAATAGTTTATTTATTCCACTTAAACATTATTACAAATTTGTTTAGTCTAAATAAACTTAAAAACTACATTCTAAACTTTTTTTTTTTTTAGTCTATGGCCTTGTTTTTGGCTCTCAATACATGTTTTATTATACTTAAGTTTTTGTCATTGATAATGTGTTTTATTTTCTTTTTAATATTTTTATTTTTATAATATTGATTTATTTTTGTTTGAGTTAAGGAAATGTGAGAAAACCTTATATCCATGCTTTTACACTTTTTATAAAAATTATGACTAAAACTTAAACCTAAACTAAACTAATTACCTAAATCTAACTTATACCTAAAATAATAAAGGACCAGGCCCTGCCATTTGCGATCCCCACTCCATCGAACAAAAGTTTAAGTAAACAATCAATCGATCAACTGAAAATCGCATGGCAGGGCCTGGTTTGGCCTTATTATAAGCTCTCCTCAGCCCAATCAAGCCACCAATATTTATTCCGATCGTGTCTTATATAATTATTTGTATCTATTTCAGGTATGCTTACGCAGTATCTTAAAGTAGTGTCGCTATCTCTTACGCTTGTCGGCACATATTTAATTGTCTTATCAGTTGCCCGTCTTGGAACATGGTATATAATGGGTACGTTTGTTAGGTCTGACAGATAGCCATGTGCGTCAAGAAACAAGAACGCTTCAGGTGGTATGTGTCCACTTTGTAATGTTTTCCTGAAATACTCAGGGTTAGGATAAAACAAACCTGAGATAAGGTCGTTTTCGGTAACGTTTGCTGACCGGGCAAAATGATTCCTCACAAGATCAAGAATCACATTGTCAATTCTAGATACACCGGAGGCATCCAATAGCTTCTTGTTTGATACGTAATGCCGAAATTCGGAATGTTCGCTCCTATACATCTGCATGCAAGCTCTTAGGCATTTTCTTTCAAACATTCTCATCTTTTCCATATACGATGGGTTGATATTCCACCACACTGGACTCGCATAGGTCAGGATTGGACGAACAAATGCCTGGTAGCAAATGATCTTCACATCGGGCCTCAGATATTTTGAGTAGAACAGGCTCTTGAGGGACATAAAAGCTGCCCTAGCCTTTTGTAATTGTACATTTATGTGCTCATTGTAGTACAAGAACTTGTCCAAATGAACACCCAAATACTTCACAATAGTCTTTAGCTCGATGGGAAGACCATTTGAACCAATTATTTTCAGATTTTTCCAGTTACGTCTCAAGTCTGAATTTCCGCGTCTTATTGGGGTGCGGAACAGTATGGTTTCACATTTTGTATAATTAATTTTAAGTTTCCAATCGGAACAAAAATTTTGGAATCTGTCAAATTTGCCTTGAAGTATTGTTTGTATTTCTTCGATTTTTGAGCCGCTTGCATACAGTGTAACATCGTCAGCAAACGCTATCGAATCATCCAATTCCCTCAGTACTTCAGATATGTAGATGTTAAATAGGTGCGGTGCTGTTACCGTGCCCTGCAGAAGACCATTTATGACATTAAAAACTCTGGTTGTCGTGTATTTTCTATTTGTTACAACAAATTTTTTGTCATATATCATTGACATGATCATCTTTATAAGATGTGAAGGGAATGCATATTTTATAAGTTTATAAATTATCCCGTCGATCCAAACCGTGTCGAAGGCTTTTTCGATATCCACTAGACAGGCGGCTGTATTTCTCTTGGCGTTTAAATTCCAATTGATATCTGAAACCAATTTTGTAACAGCATGCACTGCCGAGTGGTTTCTTTTGAACCCAAACTGGTTCCGCGGTATGGTCTCCTTTTTTTCGCATTCGTATAAAATTGATTTACTAATAACTACTTCAAAAATCTTCCCAATATTAGGCAGGAGACTGATGGGCCTATAGCTAGAAAGATCAGAAGGATCTTTCTTCTTTTTTATTATTGGGTATACCTTCGATATTTTCCAATAACTCGGGAAGTAGTAGTTGTTTAGAAGATTATTGAATATAACACAGTACGACCGTATGATTTCAATTGGAATATGCTTTAGAGCGATGTTAGGAATGTTATCCAAACCACTTGACTTTTTGTTGTTCAGTTTCCTGAATATGTATGTTAGTTCGTCTAATGTTGTAAAGTAGTTGTTTGTCTGTTCAGTTGTTAGTTCGTCCGCTTTTAATCTCTCAGTAAATTTTAATAGAGCTGGTACTTCGCTACTGCGAAATCTCAATAATTCATTATGTACATCGCCAGTTTTGCAGCTAGAGGATTCTCTAGCATGAATCGTCTCGAAATGAGAGCCTATGAGATTTAGCTTGTCCATCTCACTATGTATGACAAATTGGTTGTCGAAGGTTGGGCAGTCCTGGATATTTATTCCTGCCTGGACCAGTAGAGTCGGTGAAGAAAGTGGTAACTTCAGTTTTGGAATAGTGAGAACGTCACGTGGCTTAAATAGTTTTTTTTATTTTTGGGAACATATTTTTCGAGTCTTGTTTTACTACACTCTCAGCTCTATTCTTCCAGTAATCGTTCGCACTATTCCGAAACTGCTGGGTAAGAAGAGTTTTTACATTTTTTAGAAGAGATTTTAATCTCTGAAGCTCCAAATTGTGCGATACATCTTGAAACTGGCGATGTATCCTATTTATCTGAGTGATTAAGAAGCTCTTGTGTTTTTGTAATGTTTTTATGACACGGTTTAAATAACATTCTATGCTATTTTGTGATTTTATTTTAGGTACTGACGACTCTATAGCTTGTAAAACCACCGTGTTTAAGTTTCCGATATAGGAATCGCACTCCTCATTCGAAAGATTCCTATTACTAGGGACATTTGAAGAGGCAGTGCAGTTCCTATATTTTCTTGTGGCACAACGCTGGAAACGGCACCAGTCTGTCTGCCTAAAATTTAATTTAGGGACGACCTGCCACGTCGCGAAGCTGATCCCAGAGTCGTCAGCAACTTTCATTAGCATTTCTATCGCATGATGGTTGCTATCATACGGTAGTACTGGAATTTTATTACTATGGACCGTTTCTATTTGCAATCGAGCGTCCGCGATGCAAAGATCAAGATATGAATTCCCCGACGGAAAACTTGGTGTAACCGGGCTATATAATTTCATTTTATACTCGACCTGGTTGTCTTCGATAAAGCGATTAAGGAATCTGCCTCTTCCGTTCGCCACCGTGTCCAACCAGGCCGGATTTTTCGCGTTAAAATCCCCTGCTAAGATGAAATAGTTATTTAAACTACCTAATCTTAGTTTTTCAAATAATTTTTCGATTTCGTCGTTGAATTGACTACCGGAAGCTGGCGGAGCGTACGCCGATATTAAATACAGACAACCATTATCCCTTAAAGGCAGAGAGATAATGGTTGTCTCAAGACAATCAAAGTTTCTAATGTCATTTCTTTCAATGATAGAGTAACGAAGGGGCTTGCGAACGAGTATCGCCGTACCACCTCCTTGAATTGAGTTTCGTCTGTCAGTCCGTATGAAATTATAATTTTGAAAGTGTAAGTAATGTCTATCGTTTAGTTTCGTTTCGCTTAGAAAAAGCACGTCTGGTTTATGATCCTCTGCAAAACGCAATAAATCACCGCGCCTTTTAATGGAAATAATGGAATTTACATTAATGGCAGCTATTTTGAGGGATGTACTACTGAACCCAGCCATTTTAAGGCATAAGATGGGTCAGAAGGGCATTAACCTTCGTCGATAGTTCTGAAACAGTTTTGGCAAGACTGTTTATTTGCATTTGCATTTTATCGATTGCATCATTGCCAGCAGGAGCATTAGATCGAGCACTGGGTCTGCTTATATTGTTCGGAATACTATTGTCAGCCCGACCACCCAGAATATTTGCGTAGGATATATCACCTCGCACATAGTTTTCTATTTTTTCTACCTTTTTGGATGTGTTCAGTTGTACACCCCCTTTTCGCACCTTTAACCGTTCCGACATTAATCTATATTTTTCGCAGCCTTTCCATGAGGCTGGATGACCACTTTTTTGGCAGAGTACGCAAAACAACTCCTCTCTTTTCGCTTCTTGCTGCACCTGACAGCACTTAGGCTCGTGCGTATTTAAGCACTTAACGCACCTGTATGCCATGCTACAATTCGAGGCAGCATGCCCAAACCGCTGACATCGGCGGCACTGAAAAATGTCAGCTCTACGTAATTTTTCAAAATGTATTACATGGCTAAATATGTGCCTTATAGCACGGAGATTTTCGACCTTACTATCTGGCGATAACTGTACCGCTATAATAGGTAGGGTTCTTTGTTGGCTTATCGAACGCGCCGTAGCATACCTGAATGCTTTTTCAAATGTAACATTTTCTAAATTCATGTCTTGCAATTCTTTAAGAACTTCTTCTGGGCTGAAGCTTGCAGTAAGACCTTTTATTAAAAATGACTGTAGTTTGTCTTCTTTATTAGTGTAAGTAAAATATTCAGAATTTGTTTCCTTTAAAAGCTCTTTGACTTTGCTACAGTCATTTTTATTACTAACTTTTAGAGATAAGCTATCCTTACTTATTTGTTTTACAATGAAATTTTCACTACCTATCTTTTCACTTAATATCTTACATATAGTTTTACTATCTTCATTAAAAATTTTAATTGGTGGTGGTGTTTTACTTTTTTGCACCACTGTTGTTTCTTGTGTAATTTTTTTTTCAGTTGTATCGTTGTTGTTTTTTTTAGTTTTAATTACCTTCTGCTTATCTTGGTTAGCTTTTCTAAGCTGTGCAACCAGATCATTGGATGACGTTGATGGAGTTGGTTGTTCGTTCTCGATGTCGCTCGTCTGCATGTCCATTGGATGGGTGTCGATGTTTTCGAGTATTCCGTATGAATTATTGTTGTTGTTTTTATTTTCATCTGTTATTGCCTTTTTTCGTTTCATGTCAGGTGATTGATTATTGTTTTTGTTGGAAGTGCAAGGCCCTGCTAGTAATTTTTGTTTTAGATCGTCTATTTCTTTTCTATATTGATCGATAACTAGTAGGGCCTGCACATACATTTGTTTTGTGACCACAAACTCTTCCCCCCCATCTTCCGCGGGAGCCATGGTTTAGGCCACTGCACTGTTTAGCACTTTGCACTTATATGTTTTTCTTTTTTTTTTTTAGGTATTTAAAATAGTGAATTATTTAATAATAATATTTTATGTGCATATATTAAGCACTTTTAATAAATGTTTTCACAATTTTTGATTAAACTATAGCCGCACTTGTCTTTTCACGATGGGTGATCAGATCACACTCAACAAACTATTAAGTGAGCTCTAAAACGAAACAAAACTAATTTTTCACTTCTGGGATTTATCATGATACAACGTACAAAATAAAGTTTTTTTTTAAATAAAAAAATTTTTCATAAAGATCATATACTTAATAATTGTTCATTGTTGAAAACAGTACACGTGCTTTGTTCGATGTTTCATATTTTGTTCAATATCTTTATTGGTATGAAAATGGCTTCCTTCTTCCGACGTCAGCAAAATTCTACACCCATAAATAAAGTACTTCTATAAAAATATGATATATAGGTATATATAGTAGAATGCTTGAAAGTACAACTTATTCCACAATTTATCTCCGATGTGCTTTTTAACTTTTTTGTAGCAAAACTCAAGAGTAAATATATATCCTTTTTTGTTTTGTTTGTTCTAAAGCCCTCCTAAATGACTGCTAATGACTGATAAAATCCTTTTTCTACCACTACCACCATATTCAATCACCAATTTTTGTTTTATTTCATATGTATCTATTTTCGAGCACCAACTTAAAAAAAACTTTCCAGTCGTCCTTAAGAAGAATGTTCTCTGGATGAACTTCTAACATCACCAATACATATGAAAAAAAAAAATATTAACGCAACGGCAAGAGAAAACACGTTTTTCACAGCAACAACAAGAGGTCAAATAAGAAGGCGTTAGTTATCTCTTTCACCATCGTTGCTCGCGTCCTTCTTGATTATCAGCACACAGAATTTTTTTTTTATGTTTTACGTTGTACTAAGCCTAAGAACCTGCTGAAATATAAAACCACTAAATTCACAGTGCCCCCACTTTCCCTCAAGGACCTAATTCCAACACTTAATAAGTCGTTTAGAAAATTTATTACATTTGTCTAGGTTTTATTTTACATTATGCTATCTCTATGCGAAATAAAGACTATTTGCATTTCGTAAAAAAATAATCAATGTTTGACTTTTAACGCATATAAAAGGATGTTTTTAAGTGGATATTTTTTTGTTTTCTTTAGCTCCACCAACAGATAATGAAGATAAACGTAACTGTATTATTATTTTCCTATAAATTTCAACAATGCCACAATTTTTTTTTTTTTTTTGAAAAGCTTTTTTCTCAATTACATTTTCAGTATTCTTTTCATTTTGATTTATCTGTTCAAAAAAAATAAGGAATTTCCATATAGGAATGTTAAAAGTAACCCTTCGTAGTTTAACCAAAACATTGTGAATCTTATGCGTCGTCGTGATCGATACAGCCTATAAAAAGTGGAAACAATTTAAAATTGATAAAAAAATTAGGAATGTTCGTTTAGATACGAGGATTCCTTCATATAAATAGATCTTTGAGCTGCAGTCAGTCTGGTTTTCGCCCAAGTTGTACCGACGGTTATACCGTATTGTTTAAATGTCCTTCAATCGAATAAAACGACTGCTTAAATTAAAATATCGGAAGATATCCGAAAATCTTAAAAAGAAGACAAAGCTACCGTTTTGACCCTTTAAGACTTCTCTAAAGCATTCGATACAGTCGATCATCATAATCTTGTGTTCTAAACTAAAAAAACAATTCAATTTTTCCTCTTCAGCTTCGAAACTCATACTATCTTATCTCAATGGAAGGTGTCAAGCGGTTGTTGTAGGTGATTCTATATCGTCCTTCCTTCCAGTGACTAGGTGCGTTCTCCAAGGATCAAATTTGGGTCCATTGTTATTTTGCCTATATATAAACGACCTCTCCCTCATCTCAATAAATTCTACCACAGGGATGTATGCGGACGATGTCCAGATGCAATACAGCTGTCCTCAGAGAAGTATTATAAGCGTCATAAATGATGTTAATGAAGACATTAAAAAAGTTCTAGTATAATACACTTACCTGGAAAAATCACATAAATTTGACGCTAGGAAAAGTTTATGGAGGTCTACAAACGATATGGCATTCCCACTACTTAACACCAATCAGCTCTAGGAAAATGTTAGCAAAAACTCTGCTTGTGCCTATCATAATGTTTGGCTGTGAATTTTTTTCCAACTATTACAATGTTACTATAGTACCTATAGCACGTTACGTATTCGGTTTTAAAAGATATCACCACATTGCTTTATTCGCTTTATCATTTAATGGGCTTACCTTTGAATATCTACTTAAATAAAGGTCTATTATTCTATTACATGCCATACTGCAAACCCGTGAACCGCCTTATCTGTATAATAACATTCGTTTCCCTATCTCATAAAGATCATAAATAACATCGTTTAAGACACATGATTACAAAAAAATCTGAAAGGCTTGTTTAAAAAAAAATCTCATTCCAGAGATATAATGTACAAATAAAAAATCCTGTCCTGCCATATTCTTCAAAGTGTTCCTAACAGATTCATTTTATTGTTTTTGCAGTCTTTTTCTGTCAATATAGTTGGGAATACGTTTTCTTTATCAAATTTTAGGAGTGAAAAATTAATCGAAAAGTCAAATGAAGTCCTTTAATATACCTGTGTAAAAGAATTTTGTAAAAAAAAGTCTCCAAGGTGCAATATGAATGAACTGTCACTGTGGTAGAATGCAATAATGGAGTTTTGAAAAAAAGTTTCTATTTATTTCAAATGGCAAAATATTCGGAAAACAATCGAGTAAGCGATTGTTAAATCATAAAAGTTGTTTGCAGATTTTAAAATAAAAAACGAAGAAAATTACTAGCGATCAGGATGTAGGGGCTATGAAGATATAGTTTTACTTTGGAATAATACAGTCAAAAATAGAAAAAAAAAGGATTTATTTGTTCAACTATAGAAGTAGTTGCTATACGTATACCTAAGCTGAATTTTGAATTTCAATGTAAGTTTGTTGTATTTTGGAGTCAAAAGAAGAAATGTGATAAAAAGATTTGTTTACACTTTAGGAATTTTAATTCTTTTCTGAATCACAAAGTATAGTTTTTTTGTTGTTACCTATTTCCTTGTTTGCCAAAAGAGGTTTACTAATGATTGATTTCGGTGACATTATTTTTTTGTTTCAGATTATTATTAGAATTCTGAAACAAAAATAGATAAGATACAATGCGTTAAAACACCTGCACTGTTACTAAAAATTAGAATCTATTATTTTTTAAAGTACCTGAGTGTTATTTCTTTACTGAAAAAAATAGTTAAAGTTAAATTGATGTTTATAATTTAATATACAATATGGTTCAAAAATTCAAACAATTTCGACAAGATTAAGTAATAAATCTTATCAACTTCTAAATACCATACTTAGTGAAAATTATATGAGATCCTTAGAGTGGTATATCTTTTTAATCATAGTGAACATCTGATGAATTGACAAAGGAAGAGATGCCGTATAAAAATACAATTGATTTTCCAAACGCCTTAGTTGACAAAGTTTAACAAAGCGGAATCAAGAATTAACTTACATTGCTAAAGATGGTTTCCTTGAAAAATCTTTATATTTTTGAAACTATCTTATCCGTTTATATAGGCCTTAAACTGTTATCTGTCTAGCTATTCATCCATTTCTTGGTAACACATTGAATCACAAATTCACTAATTTTATTTGTATGTCTAATCGACATTACTCTACTTTTCATAATACAAACGTTGTTAGGAAGTATTGCACTTATTTCACAAACCTTTCCATTAACATCTTTCTGATTTAAAAAAATGATTTGATATTTAAATTAAAATTAACGAAACCTAATCCTTACCTTCAAAACAAAACTTTCTATATTACATCAATGTTCCGTTCCATCAAGCTTAAATCAATATTTAAATATTTCAATTAAATAACGAAATGATAATAAATCCATCAAATTATAGAAAAATGTAGTAGGTATACCTCAATATAATTTATAGTATAAATTTATATAATTATTCGTAATTATAATACAAAATTCCATTAATAGATTAACATGAAGTTTTTCGTCAAATATCGTGTTTCCGGATACACACCATGTGATACATGATATCAAATCTAATTATTATATATATCTATCTCTTTATAATTTCTAATGAAACATTAGACACTTTGCGTAATTTAATTATAGAACCAAACAAAAAAACCGCACAGAAATATTATAATCCGAATTAGTTACATTTTGACAACAGCTGTAATCCTTGATTTGTGTACAGAAACATTTAGCTGACATATTATTATGATGTACATGAATAGGATATAGCTATGAATTAATTTAAATGTTGTGATATGTGTTCACAACACACAATTACAAAAAGAAAATAGGGGGGCAAATAAATTTGTCATTATTCAATTTATAACTTTTGTGATTTATTTTTTTTGTTTGAGATCAAATTTTTTACTTTTTCAATCTTAAAACAGTTAGTCAAACTATTAAAATCTATGAACTTTAATCAAAAATGAGATCGAGTTTCTGCATTTCATCTTTTGAATTGATTCTATAGAGTTAAAGAGTCTAGAGTTTTCATTAAATAGCAAAATAGGTACAAAACTGTGATGAAAATCAATTGAAAACTGAAAGGACCACTAAGATGCAATACAATATTTGACTTGGTTGACATAACACCTTCGACGATCAAATCAATATAATTTTGTTCAAAACTAGAAAGACGAGAAATTGTATTAAAAATAAAAAAAAGAACCTTGGTCGTGAAATAACGGTACCTACCATATACGCGTCACCGATAATTCCTAATTTCTCGAAAAAAAAATACGATCGCGCCTTTCATAAAATTTTACAAAAGTGATTTGTTGTCAATGATGATAATCTTTCATCTAATTTTTTTTTCCGGAGAAACCGGTACCTGATATACAACGGTACTTTTTCCATAGCGATTATCTTTCGAACGGCTGAACCGATTTCGAAGAAATTTAATATTCTGAAATAAATCCTTCGGAAAGTTAAACCACTGCTAGGAAATAATAATAATAATAATAATAAGGAAATGCTAATAGAAAATGGAAAAAGAAACATACGGGTGGAGTTTTTTGTATGCCAAAAGTGATGGCTATAAAAAAAACGGCTTTGGTAAATGAATCTAAGATGAAGTGTTTTCAAATTGAATTGTTGAGCTCGAATGAGCCATGCATCAGAAGTTGGAAGAATAAACTCCACCGTATTAAGATAATTCCTATATTTCGAAGGAAGAAAAGTTAAAATCCTCTAGTGAACAATTTCCTAAATATCAAATCAGTCGTTTGCGAAAAATTATTCCAAAATATCTTTATATCTTATGTTACTTCAAATAAATTATTTAATTTGTACTAGGCTCGCCCAGCGGCTGAAACTTGACCACATACATTTATTTTTTATTGTTTTTATTTGAATTTTGTTTTGCATCTGGAATCCATTTTCAATAAACATCAGTCAAGTCAACTAAGTGGTTTCTGGCGCCTGGACTGTGGGCAGGAGGGAGGGTAGGGTTAGAAGTTCTTCTTTTCGGGGCTTACACTTATACCACGTTCGTTGTAAGAGAAAATTCTCCCACACTAAATTTAAGCTCACAAAATTTTCAACAACTTTTGTTATAATAAATTTTTTTAAATTCTCAATAACATACATATTTCCATGCTACAATCGCAAACAAATATTTCATCAAACATTATTCCGTCATATCGTCAACTAATCTGACGAAGTCCCCAAGAGGAAGAGTGCGTTGAGTTGTCTTTAAGAAAATTAATTCTAAATTGGGGTGTAAATCAGCTTATTTGAAAAATGAAAAAAAAAACAAAAACAAAAATTGGAACAGATAAAATTCATCCTCAGAAACATAGTTAATGACCCATATGGGTTACACAATTCCTGATGCATGTCTGATAACAAATCCACCAATTCCTGGTTTGGTTGACACTTCAGATTCGAATGAACCGATCTCTTTCGTTTTATTTTTTTTACTTACCACTTTCTCAAGCTGATAGGTCTTGAAAACTGGATGGCGATTGGAAAAGTACCATTTTTCAAACATTTCATCAACAAATGTACATATGTTTTTTTTTCAAAGGGGACGTATCAATAATAAATTGAAATTTCAAATTCGAAACTTCATTATTTGTTTAATTATTTCTCTAGCTTTGTTTTGATGCCTAAATGAAATTTGTATATCAAGGTGTGCTTATATGCCTTGCAATTTATCTTAATATATCATGGAAAACGAAATATAAAACAACAAAAAAAAATATGGATTCTGCAAATCTACGTAAAAATACCTTTAAGTTGGTGTATATATCGAGCAGATCCATTTAGTACTTACGAAGAAAAGTGAACCGACAATTTATACCAAGTGTATTAATGGTGCCGTGACATTGTGCCAAGCGTCATTGTGCCAAATTTCTAAATTTGGCACAATGACACTTTCGAAAGCGACATTGGGCCGAATTTTTACATTTGGCACAATGACGCTTAAGTAAAGCGTCATAGGGCCAAATTAGTTTGTGACATTGGGCCGAATATTTACATTTGGTACAATGACGCTTTAGCAAAGCGTCATAGGGCCAAATAAGGTTGTGAATGCTCAATTTGGCCCTATGACGCTTTGTAAAAGCGAAATTTAGCCAAATTAGAGTAACAATAGTACTCGAGACTGTACGCACTTCGCTTTGTGGTAACCAAGTCTATTATTTTGTGAGTCATTTGGTTTTACAGTTTTTTGGTTTTACAGTTTTTACAGTAGGGAATTTTTATTTAATTGCGGATGACAGACTCCCACACGCTTATCATTTGTAATGCAGAGGTCAGATCGAACACCACGTGAGAAAATGGCAAATTCCAATGATTTGATATATAGTTTCGAGTTTTGCGAAGGTTTAATAAGAGGTGGTAAGCTTCTTTACATTGCGGAAATTAAACATTTGTATAGATTTAAAAGTAATTCTAAATTGTGTAAGAGATACATTTGTTATAATAAATTGTGTAACGCTAGTGCAGTTATTGATTTTAAAAATTCAACTTTAGTCCGTATTCCTAAATGTAGTCCCGCGCATAACCATCCAACTAATGAAGATATGCGGGAAAAATTAAGAGCAGTTAGTGAAATTAAAAACGAGTGTAAAAATGTTTCACTTAAAAGAAATGGAATTCGTGAAGTATTTGACGAAGTTTGTGCCCAGCAGAAATCAGAGGCTCAACAAGTAAGATTCGCTCTTATTTACTTTACATTTTTTGTTTGGGCTGTATCAAACTGTTAACTTGTTTTCAGATACCATTTGGAAAAATGCGAAGACAACTAATTAGAATTCGAAACAATGCGTTTCCAAAAGCCCCCGGAAATTCAAAAGACCTGCTAGATTTGTTCAGAACTGAGAGTGTAATGAAGACTTTTGGTATGTCCCGTTACGATATTGGTGCTCCATTTTATAGGAGCACTATAATCGAGGATAGCTTCAGTTACACTATATTTATGTCTCCAACAATTGCAACGGAGATACAAAACTTACCTGAGACATCTAGAAACTATCTTTTAGATGGCACTTTTAACGTGGTACCAAGTTGCGGCTACAAGCAGTTATTAATTGTTCACATTTCCCATAACGAGCACGTAAGTATATAAATGTTATTCCTCAAGTAATACCAAGAAATTCGTGAAAATTTCTCAAAACATTTGTTTTATTACATTTCTTTTAAAAATTAAATATCAAATTTTTAAAAGCAATCTTTAGTTTTTGAGCAGAAGGTAAAGAAATGGTAAGAAATTTTAACCGAATTTCTTAACAATGATTCGCGCGAATTTCTTACTATTACTTTGTCTAATTCTTAAAAACTGAAGATTGGTTTTAAAAAATTGATATCGCCTTAACATAAAATAAAGTAATATTGCAAGTAGATATTATAATCTCTTATTTTACGTTTATGCATGCATTAATATTTTTCAATAAATTCTCATATTTTATCTTTCCTTTTTGAGCGATATCAAATTTTAAAAACCAATCTTTAGTTTTTGAGCATAAGATAAAATATGAGAATTTATTGAAAAATATTAATGCATGCATAAACGTAAAATAAGAGATTATAATATCTACTTGCAATAAAAACTCTGCATATTTTTTTTTCAGATTTATCCATTTATATACATTCTAACGTCTCACAAATCTGAACAAATGTATCTGCATTTATTTCATTATATTGAAGCAAATTTGTTTCAATTTAAGCCAAGTTCTTTTGTGACAGATTTTGAAAAGGCTTTAAGGAACAGCTTACATATAGTTTTTCCAAATGCTAAATATACAACTTGTTGGTTCAATTATTGCCAAGCATTAAGGAGAAAAGCGTCCAAAATTCCAACATTAATTAGTTTTTTAAATAAAAAAAAGGAGGCGAAAAGACTTTTCCGAAAGTTTCTTGTACCTACTTCCGCTCTTGAAGCCTGAAGACATGAATTCAGCATTTGAAATTTTGTATGCAGAAGCAACTGCCGCACCATATATTACAAATGGCCAAAGTACGTTTCAAGAATTTTTGATTTACTTTAAAAAGCAATGGATTGATAAGGTAAGAGTGAAAACATTTGATTTAAGAAAATATAACAAAAAGAGGAAAACTATTATAACTGTAGGAAACCCCTTCAGCAGTTTCAGTATTTAATAGCCAAATAAGGACAACAAGTGGTCTTGAAGGTTATAACAGCCGACTGGGCCATAAGCTCACAAAACATGGCAGCTTTTTCAAGTTTTTGGATTGCTTGTTGAATGAAGACAGGATAAAATCGAGAGAGTTTACTATGTCTTTAGATGGGACTTTCGATATATTTGAACACCCCAAAAAAAAATTTTAAGATAGAACCATCCAAATTGAATCAGCTCTTAAAAAATTAGATAAAAAAATTATTTCATTGAATGATTTCCTTAACAAGATGACGAATCAAGAAAACAATTTAATTACTGATGAGGCCGCAAATTTAGAACATCTTTCAGGAGATGAAGAAGAAGATGGGCACCAAGACGATGCTGAAACTCTAAATGTTGACGATGTACCAATTCTTTGCGTCATTTGCTGTCAAAATCCACGAACTATCCTCCTGCAGCCGTGCAATCATTTCAAACTTTGTTTGAATTGTTATATATAGTTGGCGGAGAAATATACAGCAAACAATACTTCCATTCTGTGTCCAATTTGCAGGCAAATTGTTAAAAATAGCACAAGAATTTATTGTTAGAGTACATATCATGCATTGTTCACTTTTGTATAAATAAAATACATATTTGCAAGTTTATGACAATTCTTTTAAATTTCAATAAATACATTGAAAATATGCATTCGCAAATAAGGTTTAAGTGATGGTAAGCAAAATCTAAATGTGTACTCAAAGCGTCTTTGTGCCAAATTGGCCCTATGACGCTTTACTTAAGCGTCATTGTGCCAAATGTAAAAATTCGGCCCAATGTCGCTTTCGAAAGTTAGAAATCATCTCTTGTTTTATCTTCAATTCCATTTAATTAGATGCTTTATATCTATATATCAACCCATACAATGCGAAGTTTTCTATTAATCTTTTTGAATGTAAATACATAAATCAATTTACTTAAAATAAATTATCAGCTCTGATAAGAATTATAAACGTCTTAATCAGGTGTGGAATTTGAAGGCAGACAACATCAGTAATTATTATTCCTAAACAAATAACAAACTTGTTGTCTCATAATAAATTAATTCACAAAACATTTTATCAGAAAATGTAATACACGTACAACACCCACCTGTATAACCACCAGAAAAGCAAATAGCTAGGTAATATCTTATTCGAAATCGAGGGGAGTTATTAAGTTGCCATTTCATGCAATCATTTGCTATTAAAATAAATCCTCTTTAAGAATGACAAGAACCTACAAAGAAAGACACTCTGATTTTTTGGGCGACTTTACTTTAATCTCTGACAGTACAAAATAAACATTTTGTATATTTCAAAAACACTGATGAAAATCAAAAATAGAATATAGAAAAACACTTCGTATGACAATGTTGAAATCTCCGTGTCCTTTATTCTGTAAAAGTTGGTGGTGCTTGTCAAAACAATAAATAACAGTAAAAACAAATACCTTGCTTAAATCCTTAAATACCACCCAACCAGCAACAACTTATTTTTTGATCTCGAAAGCGACACGTCACAGCAAAATAGGTGTGAATAAGAACATTCATATACCCAAACGAAGATATTTTGGAACATTTTCCTAATTCACAAAGACATCCGGAACGAACCAAGTACCTTCTATCTACATTTAACCCCAACCCTACATTCCTGTTTCTGGCTTTTGCCCTTAAAATGGTTTGTTTCTCAACAACATTGAAGATGTCCTTGCATTGTATTTATTATGCTTATCGTGCGACAGACTATAGGTATTATGCTCTTACCCAAAAAAAAAAACCTGAAGCTGTATTCCAAAAGAAACCTCTGGTCGTTGTACCTGTGAAGATGTGCGTTCTCGTTTTTATTTATGCGTTTTTCCAGAAAATCTGTAAGAGTAACAGATAGAGCGAGTACCTTAATAAGGATTTAGCGTTGTACTAGTGGTACATGTGTGTACATTACTTTCGGTTGGGAGCGCATTCATCCGCAATAAGGACATGGTATTATTTTATCGAATTATTCCATGTTTACGATGATGATGTTAAAATGTGCGTCTCCTGTTTGTCCTTGAGAGAAGTGCTAAGGCATAAGCTATATGTGGTTAGGTAATTATCATTGATAAGTTGTTTGTAAATACAATATACATACAATTTGTACCTATACCATGAAGTGTTTCCTTTCTCCAAGGAGTAACACCATAGGCTTTTAATAGCCGTTTAATTTGTAACCCCCATGGAGTCGAAGTTGGTATATAACGCAGCCAGAGGGTCTTTGATGGTATGGTATAATACCTACACAATCGTTTCTCTTCTTCCTGCTGTGCCTTCAACACCTTAAGTGTCAGGTACAGAGATAGGTATATATTTTTCAGGCATAGGTATATATAATTAAGTAAAATTTGTATATTTTTCTGGTTGTTTGGGATTTCATTTGTTTAGCCTCCCGAAACCTTGAGCTTAAATGCCACCTGCAAAGATGTATACTTTAATGTTTCATCTCAATTTATTTTATTTTACGACGACACGCACGTTAGATGGGCTTGTCCATTCCTATTCGGTTTCTTTCATTATAAAGGCAACGCTTATATTATTTTTGTTTTGAAAATATATGTATGTTTAGAAATGTATTTAGCTTTCTCCAACATATTTATAATAAAATAGAAAATCAAAATTTGTTTCCATTAAATTTGGAATTAGCTAGATTGAAATAGTTTTAAGAATATTTAAATTTTTTCATTTAAGGGATATACCTACAATTTTAAAAATAATTTTTCCTTTATCTTACACAATTGTAAGGAACAACTTTTATTTTCTCAGAATTGTTTAATTTTAAAGTATCATTTTTTTAAATGTATGTGAAATTTTTCATTAAAAAATATTTTGTATAGCACGTCAACTTTGTGCCAATGTCTCAGACTCCCGACCAATCTGCTGACTACAAATGATATTAACATTCTTTTCTACACAAAAATCTATTTCATTACATGGTGAATTTATTTTCGCTCTTTTAACGCGTTATCGGTTTATTCAAACACATATAGTTCTTTTAATGAGAAGGAATGCAAAAGCATTTATTTTGAAGGCGAGAGATCATAAAAGACAATTAAAGAAATTTATTCCTTTATAGAAATGCAATTCTACATAAATCCTGCGAATTAAAAGCGTATTAATATTAAAAAGAGAATTGATTTATAATTAGGTAAAGATCCAACTCCACTTGAGTTGTATCAATGAATAACTTGATAAAGCGTTTTTGAATTTGTTGGAAATTCCAAAATATTAATTTCTAATTTTATAGTTTAAACGAGATTAATAATTTCTTGATTGTTGTATGATTTTGAAGAAGAATTTTTTGCAGTACGTTTGCACAATAATTAGATGTCTTTGGATGTCAGTCTCATATTCCATAACTTTTTCTTTAAAAATGAAAAAAAAAAAAAACAACCAAAATTCAATGAATTATCTATAGGTAATTTTAGATTCCGTTTTATTTATGTTTTACTTTTTTGAAAACATGTTAATTTTTACTAAGCTTTAAATGCAATACTATTTCTCTTGCTATTACACATATTTTTAATTATTCCATGTCAACTAGTGTGTTTCCTCTTCATAAATGTGGAAACATAAACAAGGCTGAAAATTATCGAGGCAAAGCAAAGCTTTCATGTATTCCAAACCTATTTGAAAAAATTGTACGCAAACACATTCAGTTCTATTGCAGAGAATAACACAAGAACAACCTGGTTTCTGCCTGAATAAATCTACCTCCACAAACCTTGAGTTCACAAGTCAAACAAATAAAAACTTGATTGATGGTCTACAAACTGATGTGTTTTTATGGCGATCTAAGCAAAGCCTTTGATAGAGTTTCCCATACACTTCCTACCTATAAATGAACTGAGTAGTTATGGGTTTCCTAACTGGCTATTTACTTGGATAGCATCTAACTTAGAGAACAGAACACAAAATGTCAAATTTAAAAATTGCATCTCTAAAAGTCTTATGTGAAGTTCCCCAAGGTAGTCATATTGGGCCTATTCTCTTCAAAATATTCCTCAATAGTATACGTTCGGCTGTACTTTATAGCAAAATTTTGATATTTGCTAATGATTTCGAACGTTTTTATGGTTTCAAGATTTCTAATGGATACCCTTTTTTTCAACATGACATTGATAATGTTTCCGAATGGTTTGCCCAAAACAGAATGAACCTTAACGTAAATAAATGCAAGACAATGACATATTTGAGGAGACGTGATACAGCTTTAATTTTTTTATTTCATTGAAGATGTTCTTATGGAAAGAGTGGAAATGTTTAATGACCTAGGAGTTCTTTTTAATGGCAAACTTCCGTTTAATCCTCATATTGATACATTAACTAGCTAAGAGAGGGGACGACTTGGAAAATACATTTTTAAAACACTTTACTATGCACTTTTTCGTCCTGTGTTGGAATATTAGAGCTGTGTTTGGTGTCCTTATTATTACACTGCAACTAACAAACTGGAAAGGGTCCAAAAACGTTTCTTGTTGTATCCGGTGTTTTTTTTCGAGGTATAGAACTTTAAGTTGGCATTACTTTTCAAGAAGGCAACCGATTTAACAGCTGTCAAGTGATTTACTCTCAGTTTGGTTTGGCAATTCATCATGAATAGACTCACGCCTGAACAACGCTTGCAAATTGTGCAATTTTATTTCGAAAATAATGGTTCTGTGCGGAATACGTATAGCGCACTACGTCCATTAGCGATGTTTAGCGATGAAGCGCACTTCTGGTTGAAGCTACTTCAACAAACAAAACTGCCGCATTTGGAGTGAAGCTATCCTCAAGTGTATGTCGAAACACCGTTACATCCAGAAAAACTGACTGTTTGGTGCGCTTTATGGGCTGGTGGAATCATTGGTCCGTACTTCTTCAAAAACGATGATGGCCACAACTTTACAGTCAATATTGATCGGTATAGAGCCATGATTACTAACTTTTTCATTCCTGAACTGAACAATTATGATGTCCAGGAGCTGTGTTTCCAACAAGACGGCGCAACATGTCACACAGCTCGTGCCACAATTGATTTATTGAAATACACGTTTTGGACCTGTGAATTTGGCCTCCAAGATCTTGTGATTTAACACCGCTAGACTATTTTCTGTTGGGTTATGTAAAGTCATTGGTCTATGCGGATAAAGTCATTGGTCTATGCGGATAAGCCACAAACGCTTGACCATTTGGAAGACAACATTCGCCGGATTATTGCCGATATACGGCCACAAATGTTGTAAGAAGTCATCGAAAATTGGACGTCCAGATTGGACTACATCCGAGCCAGCCGTGGCAGTCATATGCCAGAAATCATATTCAAAATGTAATGCCACAAGATTATCTTTCGAATAAATAAAAAAATATGTCAATCGAATATTATATCGTTGTTTTATTGCAATTTAAAGTTCCTCTAAAAAAAAAACTATATTATAGGTACAATACTGTTAAAAATAGTCACAGGTATTTTGGGATCTTAAGAAGTATATTTTATCTTTACTATACGTATCTGTATCTGTTTATTTTGTACTAATTATCAAAGCAGAAATTACAGTTGTCGTCATTTTATTACATAATAATAGTCAAAGCTTTTCTTTGTCACTCTTGAATTGTGAACAGTTTAATTAAAAAGTTAATTTATATCAAATTTCATATTTTTCTTCCGTCAAAAATGCAATATCATTAAAATGTTCAACCTCTTCAATCGTATAAAGCAAGTCATTTTAATTTAAATTCGCACTATATTTTTTTTTCTCTCTCACTTAACCACACTTTCTATACAAAGCTCTGCTTCTAATTAGTTCATTTCGTGAATACCTAAGTACGAAATACCAACTCTAAAAAAAAAGTTATATCTCCTGGTGGAGCCAATTTCTCTCTCTTTAAACTGGGTATACCTACCTTCATTGCTTTCCGTTATATACTCTTACCAATTTATCTCCATTAAACGTTCCTTATAGCCTATCTAACACTAATAAAAAAAAGTACAAGTTCCCATCAAGTAGGAATGCCTTTTTAGTGAGCGTATCTCGTTTGTGAATTAAATTCGTCTTGTACTGCTCAGAAAAAATGGGGACACAACTTTTCTTTTAAATAGCAAAAGAACAGAATATTTAAGGATGAAAAAAAGGAAGAATTTCACTATCTGGTCATAACTCATTTATTTTTTCGAATTTCGTCCTGTTTATTTTTCTTTCTTTTTTTTAAGGTAGGAAGGTATTTCTTTTGCTGTTTTCCTAGAAGTATCTTTGAGGTTAAATTATTTCACCATCAGGAAGCTGAATGCATACAAAAGAGAAGTAACAACAGAATAAAGGAAAGAAAAACATCGTTGAATAAAGAAAAGAGACGATGAAAAAATATTTGATATCATTATCAAATAGTTTGCTTTCTTTATGGGCATGGTTATGGCCATAGCGGGCATATAGTTATATAGAGTATAACTAATTACTCTTTTAGACTCTTGTATTACAATATGAGAATCATTGGGGTATTTTCGATTTTTTTATAAAGCTATACAAAAATAGATAAAAGAAATTTAGATTATTTTTTTAAATTTAATTGGTTTCGGCATGGAATCAGGCTGATGTTAAAATTATTCTTTTTCGAGTAATTTAGTAAGAGGAGTTTGTAGAATACAACCTACTTCTTTTAAATTTCTATTTATGTGGAATTTCTATCAATTAATCAATTTATTCCGGATATTCTGGTGCGATTGGTTCATAACATTTCCTACTTTGTGAGAAGTTGAAGTAATAAGCCAAAATCATACGTACATATATGCATATCAGACCTTAGAGAACATTTTTTTCAGTGTATACTTCTGAAGAAAAACTACGATTTCAACGTCTTTAATTGACGCCTCCCTATTAATCGTTACTCGCGACTGTGGCTGAAGAGGGTGTCATATGAGTCGTCAACGTTGGTTAGACAACTTAGCCTTTGAATCATTTTCAGAAGCATAATTATATATACTTATCTTGGGATGCAGAACAAACTCTTCAAACTATTCAGTATGAAAACAGTGGAGAACATTCGAAGATTTCGCAAGGTTGGCAACAAGTTCACCAAGTTCTGTGTTTTCAGCAAAAAACAAATAAAAGAAGTCAAGTAGATGGTTCTTTCCCATGATTATTTCAGAAAGAATTGTATGGAAATCGATTCCGATGACCTATTGACAACATTGGAAGGAGAAGACAAAATATTAGGAATGCATCCACCCAGCATTTAAGCCAGAGTAGAGTAAACAACTGTAGGACTCCCACCAACTCTTCCTAAGGTTATTGAAGGGCAAATATGATTTCGTAAATTACTTAGTTTTTAGGTTTAGTGAAAAATTTACATGAGGAAAGACATTAACATAGCAACGTGGATTTACTCAAAAGGATACGTGTTCAAAAACTTCGATTGACACTGCACTTCCTCCATCAAACAGGATATCTTCTGATGACATCATGTCTTCACATTTCCAATGAACTCAATTTTTTATGTCAGCGCAGAAAACCAGAAAAGCAGAAAACCATTGCATGAAGGATTTTCAGAATCGATTGATTCAAAGAAAAATACGTCCTTGAGCTTGAGTAAAGAACTCTTCTCTCTCAATGAACAAATCCCAACAAAAATTGTAAGTTTCACATTATACACTCCTCGTCAACTGAATACGCACAAACATTTTTGAATATATTTTATCCATTTTTTCCAAACAGTGATGGTTATTATGCCATCTGTTGATGGTAAAAATTTTCGTAACATATAAATAACAGAATTTCAAAGTTTTATCCAAAAACAACCGTGAGTTTTTCCTTCAACCACTTCCAAAGTGAAACTTATGCAAAGTAGAAGTTTTTTTTTTGAGTCAACTGAATAGGTACAAAAATTAAAATTGATATTGGAATGGAATGAAACAAGTTTTTGTTTAAGTTTAGTAGTGGGTACTTCCACCTTTATTTTTAATTACTTCGTAAATTCGATCCGGCATGGAATCGTATAGCTTTTTAATGTAATTTAACGAAATTTCGCTCCACGCTAATTTGATTGCAGAAATTAAAGTTTCTTTGTCTTCGAACTGACGACCACCCTCATAAACGCATAAAAAATGTTTGTGCGTATTCAGTTGACGAGGAGTGTATGAATAATGAATAAAGAGTCTTCAATCATTTTCTTCCTGAATTGAAAGGCAAACAAAAAAAAAAAAACAACAACAACTCAGAATGCACACTTTGTCCCAAGTTGAACGATATAAAAAGAGAATATTGATTGTCCTGAACTCCTGACACTTTTCTACCGTCTGGATTTAGTAAAAAGATAGACTTTAACTCATAACAAGTGGACGAAACTACCATGTTCCATTTTTGCTACTTTTTTCTGTAGATTTGTCATATTTTGCACAAAATGGAATCTGTACGAATTGGACATAATGATCTCATCCTCAAAATTAAAAATAAATTATATAATCTTTCGAAGTTAGCAAAAAAAGATTTGTCAAAATACTTTTGCCACTAAAAAAAGCACTTTCAATCAAACAAAAGCCGCCCTTTTGCACAAAACTTACCAAATGATTGAAATTAAACACCTACTGATTCATCATAGCATAGTCTTTAAATAACTTTAATCTTTAAACTTTACCCGTTATTAAATATTATCGTTGAAAAAAACATTACATTTTTGTCAAAATAATTATGCCGACTAGTGTATGATGGGGAAAACCTTTCAAGAGGATAATAGCACACAACCACAGTTCCTGTGATAAATTAGTGTTGGACTGGTTAAAGTGATTTGGTTTAATGAAGTCTTGGAGATAGATCTGGTGGTTTGTATATTGAACTCATGGGAGGTAAAAGCTGAATTGCATAAGGATATGATTGAGTGAAATTGCCGATGTTAGCCATAGTGATTACTTTATAGATACTTTAGTAATTCAATGGTATAAGACGATCAAATAAAAAAAAGTTGGACTGGCTATTTAGATGATTTGATATAACGAACGTATTAAAGGAATTCGATTACATATATCATATGTATCAATGTAAATCGTTATACAGGGTGATTCGCATTGATTGCGTGTTACGATGAACATTGTATAGGCTGAGTAGAGACAAAAATAAAAGTATGGAAGAGGAAGTGGTAGTGCCCTATAAATTTCATGGAAGAACATTTTTTTCTATAAAATAATCGTTAAGAAAAATCTCGAAAACGCCTGCAATGATTTGGATGCAATTTTGTATTCATGCTTTGTTTGTGTTTGGATTTTTTTTTAACTAAGATCATTTCGTAATGGAACTGTGTTACAACTACTTTTTGAATGGATAAGCTTTAAACAAAAATCAATATTTAGCTAAGACAATGGCGTAAAATTTTAATCGATTTATTATTTGTATGCTAAATAATTTCACAAATTCACTATTAGATGTATCGTATTTGATTCACTTCAATATATTTATTCACTGTTACCAGCATCAATGAATCAAATATGATCAATCAATCAAGACACTTCGTTGTCCCAAGAGTAAATTGTTTTATTACATGCCTACGAACCTATTTTGTCTATCCATGAATCAGATATGAACAGGCAAAATTAACTCAAGAAGAACGATAAGGACACCTGGTATACTAGAAAAAACGTAGGAGCAATGCCTTAACGACATCAAAATTATTTTAGGTGATTTTACCGCTAAGCTAGGAAAAGAAAAGACGTCTCCAGCAACGGACACAAGTAAACGTTTTGTATACGTATAGTACTATAGTTTCCATATGTTCCCACTGACTATTTAAGTGTAATGGGTGTCCCAACGTTTCAAGGAGTCAACGTTGACTCGGCACACAAACATTAGAATGTGTTCTGAAAACTTCGCTATAGAATATTTCGGTACATGGACAAATTAATATTAATGAAATTAGTTAAGCTAGTGAACACATGTTCTTGTCCAAAACTGTATGTACACACGTTGATATTTTAAGAACAAACGTACCATACAAAAAAAAAAAAGTGAACATTTCAAAATTTGTTATAATTATTGACGTGTTCAAAATCCTAATCTCGTCCAGATGTGTCAAATTAAATTAACTTTTCTCTTTTAAAATTCCGATCTCGATTCGTAAAACGAATTCACCGTTACCGATTCCCTGCATTGAATATTATCGATATCTAATTTATAAATTCCTAACTCGTAATATGTATATTTGAAAATACAACAAAAATGAAATCGTATTTGTACGTACAGATGGATTTTTGTTGTTTGTTAAAACTTAACCCAAAGGCTGGACGACTATAAAAGGACTTCTCACTAATATCGGTCGTCGTTCTTAACCTTATACCAGATAAACATGTGACGACAGAACTGTTTCATCTCACACACGTGGGATTCCCAATGGAAACTAAATGCTGTTAGGTGTTGTCGGAACTATTAGGCTGCATGTGTGTGACTATCTGTGTCATGTCATCATCCTGTTGACTAATATTAACCGGAAAAACGGTTGCCAACATTGTTTATGTTAACTTGAAAATTTGTTAATAATTATAGGGCTGCATTAAGACATGTTAAGAATTTTAATCAATGTACATTTGAGATATATATTCTATAACAACTACCTAAATATCGAACTGTTGACCAATACCATAATATGAATGTAAGAGCTATAATATACTTTCTCCAGGAAGAAAATTATTTGTGGATATCAGGAAGGAAAGACGAGAGAATAAATCTCACAAAATCCATCAACATATTCGACAGACAGGACAGATAAGGGTAAGAAGGGTCTTAAGGTAGGTAGGTAGGTAGGAATGGCGGCTATTTTGCTAGAATAAAATTAGTGCTTGGTACGTCGTTTTGATACCACAAACTTATGAGACCTATCATTTTGTTGGAGTTGGGGTATCTGACTGTGGTGTTTTAAGGTATGGATGCTTGTTGCTTGGGAGATGATCCCTTTATTACCAACTTCTATTGAAAAACAAGAGGCCCTCGGGCACCTCAGCCTCAGCCACCTCAGCCAAGGCCCATACCCCCACCAGGCTTTATACCAGGCTGTTAGCTCCAATATGTCTGTCTTCGCCAAAAACCTAAACAGGCAGAGTGCTGGATGGCTTAGGGTAGAACCAGTTTCCCCGTGAGGTCTATTCGATTTAGGGAAAGACATGATTACCGCAGTAGACATAACCCGTCTAAACTAAAGAAATGGTTCTTGCGGAAATCATGTAGTTCTCTTGATCCGTTTTGTCGGCCCATGGAAAAGGTTAGATATTGGTACGGTGAGTTATGTTAAAAGGTTTGAAATTGTTTTGATTGGGAGTTGCCAACTTCCATATGGAAATCAAAAAGATCCTCGGATACCTCACCCAAGAGAAGTGGCCCATTCCCCCGACCAGGCTTCATGCCAGGTTGTTGGCTCCCATATGTTTGTCTTTGCTAAGAACCTTAACAAGCAGGGTGCTGGATATGGCTTAGGGTAGAACCAGATTCCCGTGAGATCAGTTCGATTTTGGGAAAAACATGATACCCGCAGTAGACTTAGACCGCCTTAACGGCTAAAGAAAAGGTTCCTGCAGAAATCTGTTTTGTCTACCCATAGAAGAGGTGAAATATTATTACGGTTTGTTACGTTTTATAGCCATTTAGTTGCACTCAAAAAGCCAATGAGATTACCTATGCTCACAACACAATGAAAGTTCGCCAAGGTTGTCAATAAAGTACTGACCGAAGAATTGGCATCTTGTAAATGGTGATTAGTTACGAAAAATGTTTTCCATTGCTTTGAGCTATAGCGTGTAGCGGGACCCCAACTGGTTCATACACTCCACACGCTTCAATGATAAACCACAGAAATACTACTATGCACTTTACAACACTTTAGAAGAGAAGAACGGCTCTAAACCCCATGTCTCAAAAGTCAAAGTTAAAACTCTTAATGAGAATGGTTCATCTTCTGCTATAATTTCCATTCCGATGAATCATAGGCTTTATCACGAGTGTCCACCCGTACATAAACACAACAAAGGTTCATACTTGGGTCAGTGTAGAAGTACTCCATGAAATGTGGGCTGTGATGAATTCACGTTGAGTAGGATCCACATCATAAAAAAATAGGATTTGGATCAATCGATCCGAGAAAGATAAAATAACAACAGTGCAATCTTATAGTTTAGAGATCACTAACCTCCTAACGATTGTCGTTGTTCATCTTCCCCGCATCGAGAGAACCTGACATATGTAGATGGCATATATGTCTTTATATCACACCTAGAATTGTTAGGCTTAATGCTGTGAAAAAAAAAAAAATGGTTTTGATTCGAAAATCCACACTGAATGATCGTACATTTCTAATCAGCATAAGTTACCTTAATCCTATTTCGGCTTATCGCATCATAATCAAGTATTTCTCTTGAAGCACAAAAAAAAAATATAAAGGAGGGGGTTTATTTCTCCGACCTATTGTCTCTATGTAGGTATATGTACTTCATAGGTATATGCTTGCTTATAATTCCGACTCGACCTATGGATCCTCTAGAAACCTAATCGTTCAAGACGACTTTTAGTACCTACGAACTATAGGCACGTCCAAGCCCGAACAATTAGGGTGACTACTACTTTACTATTGCTTCAGGTCACTGAAATTCGCCTTGGCTCAGCTCATCGGTTCAGGGAGGCGGTTCAGACAATAGAAGTGTAGTCGTGTTACATATTCTTTGACCTGAAAGAGTCAAGCTGACAACTGACTCAAATGTTAATCTAAAAGGCTAAGCTAATGAGCAAAAGGACCCGATAACGAACTTGAAAATCATGAAACTCAGAAGAAGGATATAAACTTTGGAAAGTTTGAAAACAGTTGTGTTAATTTTAGAAGACAACTCTCTAAACGCTACCAGAGATGTTACTATAGCATAGGACCACTATCTGCTCTTCTTAACTGGACTTTTCACCGTCCCGTCATTGTAATGTGAAAAATCTCTAAAGGTGAGGAATAAAGGTATTGGGATTTCCTCTAGTGCTTTACACCCGACCTAAGTGAATGCAACTACTCATATCTTTCAAATCGCAGTCATCCACCCAATGCTCCTGAATTGCACCAATAAATCTTCTCAGAAACTCCCGCTATGTATAGGAGTAATTAAACTCCTTTTAATTAATCCATGTTGTTGTTGTTGCTGCTGTTGTTGAAGCAGTTATTGTTGTCATCGAAGCAAAAGTTGCTTATCTCATGTTGGCAAGGATCCCAGCCACAACTCCTGCATGTGTCTTTACTGCTCCATAACTATTATGGGACTGCAAATGAGCGAAATGAACTTCCCAGAAAACATGTTCGAAATAAAGTCTTAAATCAAAGAAAAATTATCTTATTTCAAAATCCCTGATTCACAACTTTATTCAAAACTAAATAAAAAAAAAACTTATATCTAACATTATCTTCTGATAAGAATAAAAATAATTTCTCTACTTCACTATCTTTTATTTGTAATATAAGATTTTTGCTTAAGGCTTTCTTCAAAAATCATCTAACTTGAAAATCGTATTCTAAAATTTATTAAAATTTATTCTCTAATCAGAAATCCTTCACCTAGTCTCTAAAACTCTTAAGTGTTATGACTCTGATTTGTTAATGTTATGACATAAGTATGTAAGAGAGAAGTTTATAAACAATCTTCCTCCCTTTCCGACTTTGGAACGAAAGAAAACTTTCGTTTTCAATAACGAGTGCCTAAACGAAAAATCAAAGACGTAAAAAAAAATTGAACATATACTTAGTACTGAACTTATATTGGCGGTTTATCTTTGTATTAGATAAAGTAATCGATACTCTTTCGCCTAAGTTGAATACTAACGTCGTTCTTAAATACTTTCGCGACCAATCACATTAATTGGATTGAGAAATTTAACACGATCTAAACCGGTTGCAAAACAGAGTTGTTTTTGCAAAACACGAAATGAAAATTTTGGTTTCAGACGAAACTAAGAGACAATCTTTGACGAGAGTATCTCTAAACAACAAAATTAATGCACGTAGGACGTCTCCACATTAAAGAATTTATCCCACCCACAAATTCAAGAAAGAATATATTGCTTAAGCTTTCCACCAAAATGGGTACTCACTGGATTCAAAAAAAAATATTAAAAATTTTAATAATATAGTAAAAATTTAATAAAAGTTTGACCGGTGCATTCAAACCGTGTCCTGCTGTGGATGTTCAAAAGTTAGTAAATTAAAATTTATGTTTTGATCAATATAGTGGTTTAAATAAAATTAATTAAATATAAAAAGGTTGGTATAGCGTCGAAGAAGGTGCACCCTATTCAATGGAATACCTACAGATCAGACTTTAAAATTTACAGATGACAAAAAAAAAATTTGGTTGAATATATTTTCTTTCAGGATTTTAGGGGTATGATAAGATTCAGACAATGGGTAAGTATGCGAGTAAAGTTCGACTTCACTTAACCAACCGACTATGTATTTTCTTTATGAGAGTTGAATTCGCAAAATTTTTACTCTCGACAACACGAAATTCAAAAAAAAGTTTAATAAACTTTTATACGCGACAAATGTTCATATCACAACAACTGAAGTGTAAGTGTACAATAGGATTTATTTTGAAATTGATCTCGAATCTCTTATTCATTGGTCCAGGACTCGACTTGTAGATCGAAACGAATTCACTTTCAAAAAAATAAACTTTAATTTATTGTTGCTATTTTATTTCAGCAACGCAATGACAAATATTTGAATTTAACACAAAATGTCCACAGGCAACAACAAAAATTGTCAAGTCTATGACCTCTGTTTCCAATTTGATATAATTTCAACACAACTATTTGTTTTACTATGCTGAAGGCTGAACACACTAATCGTTTGCACACTTAAACTTCTTGTTTGAATACACTTCACGATTTTGTAAATTTCAATAATTTATCTCAAAAATAATTTTACGTAGGTAACTATTATGACATAGTACCTTATTCACGAAATAACCGAAATATTTTATTATTTTTTTTTTTTGTATGTTCTTAGATTTATCCACGTCCGGATATTTTAATCTTATAAATCGAAATTCGCGACCGATTCAAAATAAAATGAACAAAAAAAATAATTTTTATCTCACACTTAAAGGTTTTGTACACTTGATGGACTTTAGATTTGGATCTTCTTTACAATTTGGATTATTTTTAATTTTATATTATTATTTTTTTTTTATAAGCAAATCTCTATGACATTGCATAGAAGATTATTTTAATTTGTTTCCAAAATGATGATGTTTCTCCCTCAACTATTTCATAGTTGAGATTTGCAAAACTTTAACGCAAACGTTGATAGGTGATGTGACATATAATGTGTCCATACCATAGTATATATTAAATTATGTTTTTTTTTTCTTTTTTCTTTTTAGTGCACATGTAGGTATTATTATTTATAACAAAATTTCATTCAATATTCGCATTGACAATAATTTGTATTCACAATTTTTTTATAGATTTTCGACCAAAAGTAGGTAACATTTTTTTATCTTTGATATTAACACAGGATTTTTGTATAACAGAAAAATTTTTTTTCACTATTTCATTATATATATGTACCTAGGGTGCAATAAAGGTATTGTATACCAAGGAAAAACGGAATATAATATCCTACTATAATTTTTATTAACCGTAAAACACCTTACCAATCCACAAAATGGTACTTAATAACTGTTTGCTTGGTGTATGTATATATCCAACGTTGAGGTGATCTTTTGATCAAACTGCTTTTTGTCCGTCGATGTCTTGATGTCCTGGTCTGATGAAGTTATTTTCGGCTTCAGCCGTTTTGGCCAAAAATAATACTTCGATGTGTTATGTCGTGTCCTGTCCAATGTCGTTGTATGTTTTTGAACAAAAATTCCCTCGTCGATTAATCTTTATGTGTGGCTGGTCCTGCTTTACATACCAGCCCGTATTTTTCTTTACACTGGTGGATTAAATTCGTCGGTTTGATAATTTTGCTCCTGGTATGATTTATTTTATTAATTTGGTGAATTTAGTCACGTAGATTTAAATTGGTACATCCCATTTTTCACTATTTTTTTTATATTTTGCAGCTTTTCTCCTGGATGGTATTTTCCTGTCATCTCATATGTGCTCTGAGGTACTTCTGGGGATAATTTGTCCTGGTTTGGTATCTTCAGCTACCAAGAAAGCCAGGCAGATCGTGTGACGTCAATTCCAGTGTCATCCAACGTTCTGGGCCAAACGTATTTTGCCTCTTTGGCGAATTCCTCTGGTCCAATTGGTCCTTTGAATCGTTGAAGAGTTCCTGGAACGTTCTGCTTTTAATCTGCCTATATGTTATTTCAGAAAAATTTATATTAGCATATGTTTTATTTTGTTTCAATAAAAGAACTAACTATTTGAGCCGAAATTCTACAAAAGCTTTCTATAAATTTTTCAAATAAATTACTTTCTATATTTTACACAACTGTACTAAATTTTTCACCAACGCTTGGTTTCAATATAAAAAACTATTTACCGTACCGTGCAGTTACTTTTGCACATTACTGTATTTTTGGCTTTTTCGTTTTTCTTGTCATATTTGGGGTTGAAATAATTTTGTTTCAAATTGGACATATTATAAACGAAATATGTATGGATTTTATCTTATTACCTGGCTATCTGGACAGGATTTGTAGCGTTGATGTTTCTTTTCTTTCGAGTTTTTTTGTTCGTTTCTCTTCTCGATGTGATTTTTTTTTTTGTATGTCAGCTTCTTTAATTCACTGCGTCACTTTTTCAATTTGTTTTTCAGCGACCTTTTCTTTGTAAATCACACTCGGATTGTATCACTTTAATTAATAGTTTATAAATGTTTTTATTAGAAATGATTTATATTGACGCGGTATTATTTTATCTAATTTGTTCTATCATGGTCGCTACTAAAAAAAAATTTACTTACATTTCTGCTACTGTTCTTCCGTCTTGTTCTTTGATTCTTTTTCTTGATTTAATTAAGTTTTTCACCTTTATTTTTCTACCCACTTCGGGACTACTAATTTTTATTTGTTTAAACAATTTCCGTCTATACTTTTGCGGTATTAAAATTGAAAAGACGGCCTGTAATTCTTTTTGCCACCATTTAGCCTCGGTCGACTTTATATTCTAAGTTATTTCTGTCCAATTGGTTCAGGTAGATGGAGTGAGCAAGATAGGGTTTTTCGTTTTCTCTATCTATCTGTCTCTTTTGATCTGCCTGTTTTATTCTTTGACCGTACGTTCTGCAGTGTTCGACCTATTTTGCTTACGCACTTGCATGGCATGACTTAAGGTCGTGTGTGTATACAAAGTAGCTCAAAACGATTTTTGTAACTTGATCTTTAGTTTGCAAATGTGATAATACTTTGGTTTTTATGTTTTGCGCGTTAAGTGTTTTGGTGTTTTGGTAAGTATTGTTGTATGGTAAGTATTATTTTATGAACATTTCTTTCGTTCAGTACATTTTATTTTTGTGACATTTTGAAAATTCATTTTACATTTTAACTGAGAGTTTCTCTTTTTCTTTTCTCTTTCAGATGTTTCATTGTTGTCATTTTCGATATTTTTCTTTTCTTTTCAGATTCGTTTCGCGTATATTTTACCTTTCCTTTTCAGATTTGTTTCGCGTATATTTCAATTTTGCATTAATATTTTTTTTTTTTTTTTTTCTAGTTCGCTTTGTCTCTCTAATGGAATGCCTAACTTTATTACTTTGTTCTACTTTTCCGATTTATGATACTTCTTATTGGACTAGTTTACTACCTACAGTGCAATTTCTAGCTAAGTTATCTGTCATATTCTAACTATTACCTCTGATTCTTATTATCTTTCTAGGTACGGATGACGCTGCTGTAGAACCTTGGTTTAATTTATTCTGTTGACTTTACTTCAACTGTACATTTCGTTGTTATATGAAAATTGATTTTTCTTTTGAATTGTTTGACTATTTCTACTGTATTATCTGCTCTATATGGTAACTAATAAAAGTTTTTCTTGTTGTTTTACTACCTATTTATTTTCATTGGTTTTGCTAACTTGACTACTTGGTTATTTTTCGCTAAAATGCTTTCGAGTATTTTCGGTCTTTGTCTGTCGTCGCTACTTTAACTACTGAAAAATTATTTTGTTTCTTCTAAATGAATACTTTCTTACTCATATTTTACCTGATTTGACCTATATTTTGCTACTTAAATAATTCGGCTCAAAAATTCTTTTATTGTGTGGTTGATTGGCTCCACTATAATTTTCAGTGCTTCCCATTCCAAGTAGATTCTCTCGACTTTAGACCGTGTGTATCCATTTTGTATTTTTATGTCGTATCAGCGTTCTACCCCCATGTAAGTCTGTTCGGGTATGTGTGTAGAAATGATATTTGGTGGACCGTAGATTTTTCGCGCTCGTTTTGCTTCGTTCGAAAGGTAATTTATCTGCAGCTTCTGCTATGGTTCACTAGATGTAGTTAATTATCCCACTAGGATTTATTTTAACGCAATTGGTTTCCGAATAGAGAGGTTTGTGTCTATGACACATTCCACAGTATTCGGAAATTATTTATTTTCGATTACTTGCTATAATTTAGGGAATTGAATACAATTTTGATTTTCGGAGAGTTCCGAAAATTTTCAAGTTGGTATGGTTTTTGGTAGTAGCATATTAGGCGATAATGTTATTTGCATTATTATGCTGTCGTGGTGTTAAGATAGTTTCCCTACAAAACATCGTAGTTGATTGCTGCGTAAGCTCGAGCAACGACGATGAAAAGGAAACACCTATTGATGTTTGAAGTTTTCTTCTAAGTGTTTGTCGCTCTGAACTAAAATCTGTACCCACGACCCATATGTTGTCTCATGCGCAGACTGTATGCCGGGCATGTGAAACGAAATTTAAAAAGAGATGATTTACGAAATGACTTTTACTTGCGTAAGTCTTTTGTGTGGACGACTGTCTCGAAACCATTCTTATCCTTTACTCTATATAAATTGTTTCCGATCAATTTTATCACTTGCGTCTTAATGAACTTAGGACATAATTTTGCGCTGCGGTGTTTCGATGCATCACTCAGTATGTGGTTTCGTCTGAACACTTTATCCCCTATATTGAAAGATATTGACCTACTTCTCAAATTGTATACTTTTTCATAGGTGTCATGAGCATGACTGAGTGCTGTCTTGAGATACGCATGCAAGATGTTCATCTTGGCAGTTTTCGGCAACCAATCAATATCTGATTGATTAAGGCCTCCCAATTTCTTTAGCAGTTGGTAATCTGCACCATGCTCAATCATCCTTTGACCAAATAGTGCTTCATACGGTGACATATTAATAGTACTATGTACTGAAGTTCTTAAAGCGCTACTAATAGACGACAAATGCTCATCCCAATTCAACTGTTTTTCGTCAATGTAGGATCGGATTGCGCTCAAAATAGAGCGGTTCACCCTCTCACTAGCGTTGGCTTGAGGTGCATACGCTGCTGTCCTTATATGTGATATTCCGAAATTTTTCAGTAAAGCTTGGAATTCATTACTTATGAACTGAGAACCATTATCAGATAATAGAGTTTCTGGGACTCCGAACATAAGGAAAATTTCATCAATTAAAAATTTTATTACTTCTGTAGCTGTCGCTTTCTTTAAAGGTTTTATCACTACAAACTTTGTAAGTTGGTCAACCACAATTACAATGAATGTGTTCCCTTTACGTGATCTAGGGTATGGCCCTAGGAAGTCAGTATAGAGGTGTTGAAATGGCCTCTCTACTATATACCCTTTTCCCATTTCCGCACGCAGTGTTTGGTTAGGTGCTTTTGTTTCTTTACAAGTGTCGCAATTGTTCACAAACATCTTCGTTTGTGCTGCCATAGTTGGCCAATAAAATTGCTGACGAAGGCGATATAAGGTTTTGGCGATCCCGCCGTGCGCTGCTCGAGGTGGGCAGTGAGACTGAAAGATTAACTTTTCAGTTAACTTCGATGGAACCCAAAGTTTCCAAGCTTGATCGTCCTGGATGGGGTTACCTGTAACGTGTCGGATCTTTTTGTATATGAATTGGTCAGATACTTGTAGATCCGGCAAACGTTCTTTATTTTTCTCAATATGTGACACAATTTGGAGATACTCATCCGATTTGAAAGACGGATCCTCCAAATCAATATGTAACACTTCTGATGTACTGGTTTCGATGGATTCCGCCGGAGGTTCGTTTACACCTAATGCCTCAACCTCAAACATACGTGAGAGTGCATCTGGTAGAACATGTAAACTTCCACGACGGTGCTCCACCGAAAAATCAAAGCTCTGAAGCTTTAGACTCCACCTAGCTAACCTCCCAGTTGGATCCTTCAGACTCATCAACCATCTCAAGCTAGCGTGGTCGGTAATCACTAAGAACCTATATCCTTCTATGTATGGACGGAACTTGTAGATACCCATAACTGCTGCTAAACATTCGCGTTCCGTAACCGAATAGTTACGTTGCGCGGAATTTAATTTGTGGGAATAGTAGTAAATAGGCAGTTCGTTGCCTTCTTCATCCCTCTGACATAACACACACCCGATTCCAGTTGACGATGCATCACATAACAGGATGAACTGTTTACTGAAATCGGGGTTGCGAAGAACAGGTGCTGTAGTGAGAGCGATTTTAATCTGCTTAAAAGCCTCTAGCGCCCCTTCGCCAAAAACAAATTTAGTCCCTTTTTTTAAAGTGTCGGATATCGGTCCGGCTACCTCTGAAAACTTCGCAATGAACCTCCGGTACCATCCAGCCATGCCTAAAAATCGGCGAACTTGTCGAACTGAGGTGGGTACCGGGAAATCTACTATAGCTGATATTTTGGACGGGTCAGCCTTGAGGCAGCCTTGCCCAACGACGTATCCTAAATACTGCAGTTCCTGGAAACAGAACCGGGACTTTTCGACGTTAATCGTAAGTCCTGCTTCCAGTAACTGAGTTGCTACTATTTTCAGAACAGAAATGTGTTCTTCAAAAGACTTTGAGATGACTAGCAAATCATCCAAATATACGAAAACTTGATCTCTAAGACTTGATGGAATGACTTTATTCATCAAATAAGTTAGACTTTGAGCTGCGTTAGACAACCCAAATGGCATAACACAAAATTGATACAGGGGTCTGCTTGGTACTGTAAAGGCAGTCTTTTCCCTGGACTCTTTCTCCAGAGGTATTTGCCAGAATGCGTCTTTCAGATCCACGCTAGAAATATAACGCGTTTCTGAAAGGCGTGCTAGCAATCCCTCTATATGCGCAATTGGATTCGCGTCCTTCTTTGTCACGGAGTTGACTTTCCGAAAGTCCAAGCACATTCGGTTCTTCCCTGGTTTTCTGACTAAAACAACAGGTGAAGACCATGGACTTGAACTCTCTTCAATCACTCCCAAAGAGATCATACGGTCCAATTCCGCGTACACTAGGGCTTGTACCGCTGGAGATATAGGGTAATGGCGTTGCTTTATGGGCAAAGCATCCCCTGTATCAATCTTGTGCTCCACAAGATGTGTACGCCCCAGTCCTTTTTCTACAAAAGATGGAAATAACTTGATGGTTTCATTCAACTGTAACTTTTCATCTGGAGTTAGACTGCACTGCTCGAAAGTTGGCTTTTCTGGTTTGTTCTCCGTGATAGGACTTAAAGCTGAAATTATGTGTGGTGCTAATTTGAATATTGACCAGAAATCTACTCCAAGATAAAGTTCTTGACTCAAAGAAGGTACTAAAAACAAACTCATAACATGAGATTCTTCTTTAAACTTTACTGTTGTCTTAATAACGCCAATGACGGCTTGTTTCTGCCCATCAGCAGTTGAAACATTTGTGTCAAATTTCCTATACGGAATGTTCTTCTGCTCTAGCCACTTAACTGCTTTCTTGCCTAAGCAACTTACGCTGGCCCCTGAGTCTAGAAGTCCCATCCAAGTTTCATCAAGAAAATTGACTTTAACGTAAGGACGTGGATCATCTGTTTCAATTGCTAATTTAGTAGAAGCTATCGATCTGAATTGTAGTTTTTTCATATATATTCGGTTTCTCAAATTCTGAATTTTCTTAAGATGTTTAGGATATGTGTATATTCGCTTTCGGGCCAGATTGTACTCGATCTGCCTTTGGTGAAGGGATTTGATAGGTTTTAATCTAGGTATTTTAGAAATTTTTAATAGTGTATTTTCTCTTGTTCGGGTTTCCGGGTTTTATAAGATAGTGATTTTTGTTTCAGGTGTTGTTGTCGTACTTAAATCGGATTTCCCGAGCTTCCCGTCTTCGTCAGTGCCCTCTCGGATGACGTCTGACTCTTGATTAGGTTTCCCGCACATCTGGTGCAACTTGGAGATAGCACGTCTGGCTGGCCGCATCTGTAACAGAATATGCGTCTCTGTGGATCGTCACAATCCCGAAATACGTGACCCGTTTTCATGCAGTTCCAGCACTTGACTGGTTCTGGATTAGGTTTTGTATCTCGGTTGCGCTCTCTGTGGAATGCTTCCAACGCCATAGACATGTCTTCTGTTTGGAAATCCGTTTGGATTTCTATCTCATGTACTTGCTTTCGAGGTGGGTTATTATAGATGGGTGGTGCTCGGTTCCTCATTGGATCATATTGTGCAAGATATCTTTCCATATCCCGACATGTGAACACCAAATCTGCTAAACGTGTTGACTTAAAAGTTAGCAATAGTTCTCCCATTCTTCTTCGTACGTTCTGCTTAATGATCTCGGCCAACTCCTCATTCGGCCTGGGATTCTTCATTTTCGAGTTTATTTTCAAAATTGCATCGTAAAAGGAATCGAAACTTTCGCCTTGAGCCTGCTTTCGTTCTGCCATTTGCCTGGACAGTTCCGAATCTGTCTCTAGGCTCCTATATTGTTCAATCAATGCTAATCTTAATGCTGCCCAGGTCGAATAAGGATTGTTCTTCATAAACATCCAGTACCAAACTTCTGCTGCGCCACCGACAAAATGATGAAAGTTCGCAACTATTTCCTCCCACGAGGCTCCGTAACTATCTTTCACTTTGTCGAGGCGAAACAGAAATTCATCGATGGACATGTTTTTAGCATTGAATATTATCCCCCACTTGTGGTAGTGTGGTGAACGTATTACTGAAGTGGCTGGTGATGGCATTGGCACACGATATCCTCGGTTAGCGGAAGTGTTTTCGAATCTAATTTGGTCCAATCGTTCATAGAAACTAGGCTCATATCGTCTTGACGCCTCAGCTAATTGCGGTGATGGTGGTCTTCTTGGTCTTTCTGTCGGAAATTCCGGTACATTATCTCTGATGGTTTCTAATCTAGGAGGTAAGGTTTCACGTCTCGGTGGATCTCTTCGTACTTCTGCAACGTTAGGTCTCGTGACTGTAGCTGGGTTTGGAATTCTCTCGGTATTGTATTGGCGTGTATCCGGAGTAGGCATATCACATAGAGGGACTGCTGGAGCTGGTGGTGGTACTGCGGCTGTATTTTTTTCTAAAGCAGCTTTAATAACTTGACCGACTTTCTCCAGGATTTGCTCTTGACTCCGTTCTATCGCCTCTTGTAAGTTCTTTCGGTCCTCAGCACGTCCGAATCCTACCGTTGCTTGGGCTATCTCTTTTATGTAGTCTTCCCATCTACTATCTCGTTGGTACGACGCATCGTGTCTTATTCCTTGTTGTCGTGATGGACGTTGACTTCGTTGTTGCGTCAGGTCCACTTCCATTACTTCTCCTAAGATCTGATTAATTTCCTCCTGAACATTTTCTGTATTTGACGGTCCAGCTACCTCCTCCACTTGACTAATATCAGCAGCGGCTGCAGTTTCCATGGTCATGTTGTGGAATAGATTTTGCCTTCTGCGATACCGAGTGTCATGGTCTTCGGGTGTAGCTGGTCTGTGTGGTTCAGGAGTTATTTGGATTGGTGTTTTATCATCTCTTTTCTTTTCAGATTTATTACCATTGTTTTTCCCCTGGCGACCCATAATAAAACTTTAGAATTTACTCTCTACAAAGGATGTTGACTCGTTTCTTACTAAAACTTGAATAAAGTTGCTCAAAAAAAAATTTTTATAACTTAAATATCTATTAACAATATAAATCTTACTAACTATGAAAATCTTATTACCTACAAAAATCTTACTAACTATAAAACTTACTAACTAACCTAACCTAATATTTCTGTAGGGTAAACCCTCTGAATATTCACAAACCATATACTAAACTTTAACTCTAACTTTAAAAAAAACTTGATTACTGAATCAAAAAAAAACTAAATACTAAATTTTTGCTTCTATGCAATGCTAAACTAAAATCTGCCTCTAGGCAATGCTAAACTAAAATCTGCCTCTAGGCAATACTAAACTAAAATCTGCCTCTAGGCAATACTAAACTAAAATCTGCCTCTAGGCAACAACTCAACTCTTAAACTTCACAAATGCTGCCTCTAGGCAAAACTTAAACTACAACGCCAACAAAAATGTTACGTTAACGCCACCAGGCACCTCCAATTTTCAAGCCCAAATGAGAACTTGCAAAAATTGCTACTCAAAAATATTGCCACCAGGCACAACTTAATTTCTCAAAAAAAACTAAATACTAAATCTCAAAATACTAAATTTCAAAATACTAAATCTCAAAATACTAAATTTCAAAATACTAAATCTCAAAATACTAAATTTCAAAATACTAAATCTCAAAATACTAAATTTCAAAATACTAAATCTCAAAATACTATGTTTTCTTTATATTCATTATGGCTCGGAGTTGTGACTGGAATTTTACCTTCCATGGACAACTTCCAACAACAATGCTTCTTGCTTCAACAAACAATTACCAACAACATAAGTTCTTATACTGGAATTCGTCTTCCGTAACCATTGGTAATGCTTCGTAATTTTGTTTCTCCTATCACTTCCTCCCTGCAACAGCGGACCTAAGGAAGAACAACTTCATCCCTTAGCGGAAAACAGACTAAAAGATCAAGACCAACTAGTTACAAAAATTTACCACCCACAATTACCTTTGTCAAGGGTAGCAGATGACCAAAAAAACTAAATTACTGTTTGAGTTGGAATGCCTTATGCATTGTTCAAGCGATTTGTCTTTCGCTGCTGACTTAGTCAGGACAAAGATCAACTAACTAACGGTCGAAAGTACAAACAGCTGAACTACAAAGACTTCTTCAAGTTTGAACTACTTTCATTAGAAGCTACGGCTATTGGATTGAAACATCCAATACGGACATCTAATTTTAAGTTAATTCTTTATTAAGAGAAAAAAATTTATCTTACGAGTGGAATGGTACTTGAACAGGTTGTCGCTACAGACATGATCTGGGAAATAGTTCAACCAATCACCGGTCGACACTTAAGTCAACTACCCTTCGGTGTTAAATCTCAGTAAGATCTCCAACTCTCAAACACAACTATAGACATGATAATTTTTCTAAACAGAAAAATTTAAACTTAAAAAAAAAATTTTTTAATTTTCTACCACTTGACAAAAAAAAAAAAAAAATCCAACTATTTTCTAAAATTTCTTCAAAAATTTTATGATTGTACGTTATTCGGGCCCCACACGTCTGGGCGCCATTTATGTAGCGGGACCCCAACTGGTTCATACACTCCACACGCTTCAATGATAAACCACAGAAATACTACTATGCACTTTACAACACTTTAGAAGAGAAGAACGGCTCTAAACCCCATGTCTCAAAAGTCAAAGTTAAAACTCTTAATGAGAATGGTTCATCTTCTGCTATAATTTCCATTCCGATGAATCATAGGCTTTATCACGAGTGTCCACCCGTACATAAACACAACAAAGGTTCATACTTGGGTCAGTGTAGAAGTACTCCATGAAATGTGGGCTGTGATGAATTCACGTTGAGTAGGATCCACATCATAAAAAAATAGGATTTGGATCAATCGATCCGAGAAAGATAAAATAACAACAGTGCAATCTTATAGTTTAGAGATCACTAACCTCCTAACGATTGTCGTTGTTCATCTTCCCCGCATCGAGAGAACCTGACATATGTAGATGGCATATATGTCTTTATATCACACCTAGAATTGTTAGGCTTAATGCTGTGAAAAAAAAAAAAAATGGTTTTGATTCGAAAATCCACACTGAATGATCGTACATTTCTAATCAGCATAAGTTACCTTAATCCTATTTCGGCTTATCGCATCATAATCAAGTATTTCTCTTGAAGCACAAAAAAAAAATATAAAGGAGGGGGTTTATTTCTCCGACCTATTGTCTCTATGTAGGTATATGTACTTCATAGGTATATGCTTGCTTATAATTCCGACTCGACCTATGGATCCTCTAGAAACCTAATCGTTCAAGACGACTTTTAGTACCTACGAACTATAGGCACGTCCAAGCCCGAACAATTAGGGTGACTACTACTTTACTATTGCTTCAGGTCACTGAAATTCGCCTTGGCTCAGCTCATCGGTTCAGGGAGGCGGTTCAGACAATAGAAGTGTAGTCGTGTTACATATTCTTTGACCTGAAAGAGTCAAGCTGACAACTGACTCAAATGTTAATCTAAAAGGCTAAGCTAATGAGCAAAAGGACCCGATAACGAACTTGAAAATCATGAAACTCAGAAGAAGGATATAAACTTTGGAAAGTTTGAAAACAGTTGTGTTAATTTTAGAAGACAACTCTCTAAACGCTACCAGAGATGTTACTATAGCATAGGACCACTATCTGCTCTTCTTAACTGGACTTTTCACCGTCCCGTCATTGTAATGTGAAAAATCTCTAAAGGTGAGGAATAAAGGTATTGGGATTTCCTCTAGTGCTTTACACCCGACCTAAGTGAATGCAACTACTCATATCTTTCAAATCGCAGTCATCCACCCAATGCTCCTGAATTGCACCAATAAATCTTCTCAGAAACTCCCGCTATGTATAGGAGTAATTAAACTCCTTTTAATTAATCCATGTTGTTGTTGTTGCTGCTGTTGTTGAAGCAGTTATTGTTGTCATCGAAGCAAAAGTTGCTTATCTCATGTTGGCAAGGATCCCAGCCACAACTCCTGCATGTGTCTTTACTGCTCCATAACTATTATGGGACTGCAAATGAGCGAAATGAACTTCCCAGAAAACATGTTCGAAATAAAGTCTTAAATCAAAGAAAAATTATCTTATTTCAAAATCCCTGATTCACAACTTTATTCAAAACTAAATAAAAAAAAAACTTATATCTAACATTATCTTCTGATAAGAATAAAAATAATTTCTCTACTTCACTATCTTTTATTTGTAATATAAGATTTTTGCTTAAGGCTTTCTTCAAAAATCATCTAACTTGAAAATCGTATTCTAAAATTTATTAAAATTTATTCTCTAATCAGAAATCCTTCACCTAGTCTCTAAAACTCTTAAGTGTTATGACTCTGATTTGTTAATGTTATGACATAAGTATGTAAGAGAGAAGTTTATAAACAATCTTCCTCCCTTTCCGACTTTGGAACGAAAGAAAACTTTCGTTTTCAATAACGAGTGCCTAAACGAAAAATCAAAGACGTAAAAAAAAATTGAACATATACTTAGTACTGAACTTATATTGGCGGTTTATCTTTGTATTAGATAAAGTAATCGATACTCTTTCGCCTAAGTTGAATACTAACGTCGTTCTTAAATACTTTCGCGACCAATCACATTAATTGGATTGAGAAATTTAACACGATCTAAACCGGTTGCAAAACAGAGTTGTTTTTGCAAAACACGAAATGAAAATTTTGGTTTCAGACGAAACTAAGAGACAATCTTTGACGAGAGTATCTCTAAACAACAAAATTAATGCACGTAGGACGTCTCCACATTAAAGAATTTATCCCACCCACAAATTCAAGAAAGAATATATTGCTTAAGCTTTCCACCAAAATGGGTACTCACTGGATTCAAAAAAAAATATTAAAAATTTTAATAATATAGTAAAAATTTAATAAAAGTTTGACCGGTGCATTCAAACCGTGTCCTGCTGTGGATGTTCAAAAGTTAGTAAATTAAAATTTATGTTTTGATCAATATAGTGGTTTAAATAAAATTAATTAAATATAAAAAGGTTGGTATAGCGTCGAAGAAGGTGCACCCTATTCAATGGAATACCTACAGATCAGACTTTAAAATTTACAGATGACAAAAAAAAAATTTGGTTGAATATATTTTCTTTCAGGATTTTAGGGGTATGATAAGATTCAGACAATGGGTAAGTATGCGAGTAAAGTTCGACTTCACTTAACCAACCGACTATGTATTTTCTTTATGAGAGTTGAATTCGCAAAATTTTTACTCTCGACAACACGAAATTCAAAAAAAAGTTTAATAAACTTTTATACGCGACAAATGTTCATATCACAACAACTGAAGTGTAAGTGTACAATAGGATTTATTTTGAAATTGATCTCGAATCTCTTATTCATTGGTCCAGGACTCGACTTGTAGATCGAAACGAATTCACTTTCAAAAAAATAAACTTTAATTTATTGTTGCTATTTTATTTCAGCAACGCAATGACAAATATTTGAATTTAACACAAAATGTCCACAGGCAACAACAAAAATTGTCAAGTCTATGACCTCTGTTTCCAATTTGATATAATTTCAACACAACTATTTGTTTTACTATGCTGAAGGCTGAACACACTAATCGTTTGCACACTTAAACTTCTTGTTTGAATACACTTCACGATTTTGTAAATTTCAATAATTTATCTCAAAAATAATTTTACGTAGGTAACTATTATGACATAGTACCTTATTCACGAAATAACCGAAATATTTTATTATTTTTTTTTTTTGTATGTTCTTAGATTTATCCACGTCCGGATATTTTAATCTTATAAATCGAAATTCGCGACCGATTCAAAATAAAATGAACAAAAAAAATAATTTTTATCTCACACTTAAAGGTTTTGTACACTTGATGGACTTTAGATTTGGATCTTCTTTACAATTTGGATTATTTTTAATTTTATATTATTATTTTTTTTTTATAAGCAAATCTCTATGACATTGCATAGAAGATTATTTTAATTTGTTTCCAAAATGATGATGTTTCTCCCTCAACTATTTCATAGTTGAGATTTGCAAAACTTTAACGCAAACGTTGATAGGTGATGTGACATATAATGTGTCCATACCATAGTATATATTAAATTATGTTTTTTTTTTCTTTTTTCTTTTTAGTGCACATGTAGGTATTATTATTTATAACAAAATTTCATTCAATATTCGCATTGACAATAATTTGTATTCACAATTTTTTTATAGATTTTCGACCAAAAGTAGGTAACATTTTTTTATCTTTGATATTAACACAGGATTTTTGTATAACAGAAAAATTTTTTTTCACTATTTCATTATATATATGTACCTAGGGTGCAATAAAGGTATTGTATACCAAGGAAAAACGGAATATAATATCCTACTATAATTTTTATTAACCGTAAAACACCTTACCAATCCACAAAATGGTACTTAATAACTGTTTGCTTGGTGTATGTATATATCCAACGTTGAGGTGATCTTTTGATCAAACTGCTTTTTGTCCGTCGATGTCTTGATGTCCTGGTCTGATGAAGTTATTTTCGGCTTCAGCCGTTTTGGCCAAAAATAATACTTCGATGTGTTATGTCGTGTCCTGTCCAATGTCGTTGTATGTTTTTGAACAAAAATTCCCTCGTCGATTAATCTTTATGTGTGGCTGGTCCTGCTTTACATACCAGCCCGTATTTTTCTTTACACTGGTGGATTAAATTCGTCGGTTTGATAATTTTGCTCCTGGTATGATTTATTTTATTAATTTGGTGAATTTAGTCACGTAGATTTAAATTGGTACATCCCATTTTTCACTATTTTTTTTATATTTTGCAGCTTTTCTCCTGGATGGTATTTTCCTGTCATCTCATATGTGCTCTGAGGTACTTCTGGGGATAATTTGTCCTGGTTTGGTATCTTCAGCTACCAAGAAAGCCAGGCAGATCGTGTGACGTCAATTCCAGTGTCATCCAACGTTCTGGGCCAAACGTATTTTGCCTCTTTGGCGAATTCCTCTGGTCCAATTGGTCCTTTGAATCGTTGAAGAGTTCCTGGAACGTTCTGCTTTTAATCTGCCTATATGTTATTTCAGAAAAATTTATATTAGCATATGTTTTATTTTGTTTCAATAAAAGAACTAACTATTTGAGCCGAAATTCTACAAAAGCTTTCTATAAATTTTTCAAATAAATTACTTTCTATATTTTACACAACTGTACTAAATTTTTCACCAACGCTTGGTTTCAATATAAAAAACTATTTACCGTACCGTGCAGTTACTTTTGCACATTACTGTATTTTTGGCTTTTTCGTTTTTCTTGTCATATTTGGGGTTGAAATAATTTTGTTTCAAATTGGACATATTATAAACGAAATATGTATGGATTTTATCTTATTACCTGGCTATCTGGACAGGATTTGTAGCGTTGATGTTTCTTTTCTTTCGAGTTTTTTTGTTCGTTTCTCTTCTCGATGTGATTTTTTTTTTTGTATGTCAGCTTCTTTAATTCACTGCGTCACTTTTTCAATTTGTTTTTCAGCGACCTTTTCTTTGTAAATCACACTCGGATTGTATCACTTTAATTAATAGTTTATAAATGTTTTTATTAGAAATGATTTATATTGACGCGGTATTATTTTATCTAATTTGTTCTATCATGGTCGCTACTAAAAAAAAATTTACTTACATTTCTGCTACTGTTCTTCCGTCTTGTTCTTTGATTCTTTTTCTTGATTTAATTAAGTTTTTCACCTTTATTTTTCTACCCACTTCGGGACTACTAATTTTTATTTGTTTAAACAATTTCCGTCTATACTTTTGCGGTATTAAAATTGAAAAGACGGCCTGTAATTCTTTTTGCCACCATTTAGCCTCGGTCGACTTTATATTCTAAGTTATTTCTGTCCAATTGGTTCAGGTAGATGGAGTGAGCAAGATAGGGTTTTTCGTTTTCTCTATCTATCTGTCTCTTTTGATCTGCCTGTTTTATTCTTTGACCGTACGTTCTGCAGTGTTCGACCTATTTTGCTTACGCACTTGCATGGCATGACTTAAGGTCGTGTGTGTATACAAAGTAGCTCAAAACGATTTTTGTAACTTGATCTTTAGTTTGCAAATGTGATAATACTTTGGTTTTTATGTTTTGCGCGTTAAGTGTTTTGGTGTTTTGGTAAGTATTGTTGTATGGTAAGTATTATTTTATGAACATTTCTTTCGTTCAGTACATTTTATTTTTGTGACATTTTGAAAATTCATTTTACATTTTAACTGAGAGTTTCTCTTTTTCTTTTCTCTTTCAGATGTTTCATTGTTGTCATTTTCGATATTTTTCTTTTCTTTTCAGATTCGTTTCGCGTATATTTTACCTTTCCTTTTCAGATTTGTTTCGCGTATATTTCAATTTTGCATTAATATTTTTTTTTTTTTTTTTTTCTAGTTCGCTTTGTCTCTCTAATGGAATGCCTAACTTTATTACTTTGTTCTACTTTTCCGATTTATGATACTTCTTATTGGACTAGTTTACTACCTACAGTGCAATTTCTAGCTAAGTTATCTGTCATATTCTAACTATTACCTCTGATTCTTATTATCTTTCTAGGTACGGATGACGCTGCTGTAGAACCTTGGTTTAATTTATTCTGTTGACTTTACTTCAACTGTACATTTCGTTGTTATATGAAAATTGATTTTTCTTTTGAATTGTTTGACTATTTCTACTGTATTATCTGCTCTATATGGTAACTAATAAAAGTTTTTCTTGTTGTTTTACTACCTATTTATTTTCATTGGTTTTGCTAACTTGACTACTTGGTTATTTTTCGCTAAAATGCTTTCGAGTATTTTCGGTCTTTGTCTGTCGTCGCTACTTTAACTACTGAAAAATTATTTTGTTTCTTCTAAATGAATACTTTCTTACTCATATTTTACCTGATTTGACCTATATTTTGCTACTTAAATAATTCGGCTCAAAAATTCTTTTATTGTGTGGTTGATTGGCTCCACTATAATTTTCAGTGCTTCCCATTCCAAGTAGATTCTCTCGACTTTAGACCGTGTGTATCCATTTTGTATTTTTATGTCGTATCAGCGTTCTACCCCCATGTAAGTCTGTTCGGGTATGTGTGTAGAAATGATATTTGGTGGACCGTAGATTTTTCGCGCTCGTTTTGCTTCGTTCGAAAGGTAATTTATCTGCAGCTTCTGCTATGGTTCACTAGATGTAGTTAATTATCCCACTAGGATTTATTTTAACGCAATTGGTTTCCGAATAGAGAGGTTTGTGTCTATGACACATTCCACAGTATTCGGAAATTATTTATTTTCGATTACTTGCTATAATTTAGGGAATTGAATACAATTTTGATTTTCGGAGAGTTCCGAAAATTTTCAAGTTGGTATGGTTTTTGGTAGTAGCATATTAGGCGATAATGTTATTTGCATTATTATGCTGTCGTGGTGTTAAGATAGTTTCCCTACAAGCGGGCATTTGAAAGGTATTCCAACCACCTTAATACATGAACAGGAATTGGAGATTTGGAGAACGAGACGTGCACTGTTTCACTGTTCACGCTATTTTCCTACTTTACACCTGACAACAACCTACTTTCTAAGAGAATCATGGTCTCATTTTTTAATTGAAAAAAAAAATCACTGTTGGCACTTTCCACCTAGGTAGATATATATTATGTAAAGTCCGAGAACTAGCGACCGATTTGGGATAATATTTAGGCGCGCCTGATGATTTTTTTCTAGTTATTTCTTCAGGGCCACTCATTAATGAATGACAATTATGGCTACCGTAAATGGATGGAAACCAAAGATGCAGCCCTTTTAAGTGCAAAAAAAAAAATAACAAAAATATGGCAAGTAACTTTGGTATGAAATTTGTTTTTACTAAAAAGTAGTTTGAGCTGTTTTAAGTAATAATGTATAACTGCCATAAGATTATCAAGCCGGGAAAGGTTTTGCCATTAGAGCAACTTCAAAAACAGTATAAAAACACTTATTGAATTTTTTGAGTTACTCTGGCAACCCTTTTCCGGTTTGATTATGTTATGGCAGTTATATCCATTACTATTTTAAACGTTTCAACTACATTTTAGTGAACAAAAATTCGTGCCAAAATCGCTTACCACGTCCTTTGAAGATATGTATCATTGATTTCCGGTGGACATAATTATCATTCATTAATGTGTTGGCTCTGGAGCAATTACTGGAGAAACATTCATACGCGCCAAAATAATATCCCAAAATAGGTCGCTAGCTCTCCTACTAATAATGTACCCTGACATCTGGCTCTACAAATTTATTGACATATTAATTTACATACCTACCTACATTTGCAGTAATATATTACCCAACAATTGCGCCGTTCTTTTTGGTTTAAGGTGGTATCTGACCAACAAAGCAATTTTCAGTTAATGAAAACAACTAAAAATGCCTTAAGCTAATATAATTGTAATAACGGAAAAGGACAGAACGCATTCTTTTTAATGAAAAATGTCGATAATACAAGGACAATTAATAAATTGAGATGATGTGCAAACGAAGTTGCGTTAGCGGGACTGACTACCAGAAAGGATAATGACGAACAAATATTGAATACCATAAATGCCCAGATTACAAGTTAAATAGATGAAAAATAACCGGTAAAACGATATCTATATGAAATTATGAAACATTTTTGCAATTAATTTATATTAAAAAATTGAGTTTTAAATTGCCTTTACAAAATAAAAGTAATTAGTCAGTCGGGATTTTAGAAGTTGATATTTTGGCAGTCGAGATTTTGACAGTCGGGATTTTAGCAGTCGGGATTTTGGCAGTCGGGATTCTCAGTCGGGATTTTGTAGAGTCGGGATTTTAGCAGTCAGGATTTCGTACTCAACCCTTTGATTTGAACTGTACGAGAAAGTATATTTAATTCTAAAGCCATGATGGGTTCAACAAGAAAGTATATTCTGGAACCAACTTTTCACTTGGTATTTAATTTATTTATGAAACTTATCCCGAATTAACTGAGTGTTAACTCACCAATTGGAGCTGATATTTTACTCAGGATCTCAAACTGACTGAAAAAAGTGTTTTTACCATAGTTAGCTCAAGATTAATTTAACCCTGGAATAATCTGGCACTGAAAAACTGTTCCTAAATAAAGAAAATGAAATCAAAATGAATCACATTAAGCTGATTAAGTTAATATAAACTTAATCATATTCAACTGATTTTAACAATGAATTAATAGGTTTCTATTTGAAACAACATTAATTAAAGTTAATTAAAACAAAGAAGTTAATTTAACAATGATTAAATAGATTTCGATTAAATTTAAACAGAAATCGCTTCCATGCCAAATCGTATGTGTTTAAGTTTGATTTAAATATGAATATATTTGAAATTTATCTTAGTGTATATTTTCAATTAGTGCCATCACAGTATGGTGCCATAAGAGTTATTCAATATTATAAATTAAATTTTAAAAGAAAAAAAAATAATATAAAAAACAAGAATTTTGTGTTCGCATAATAATAATAATACCATCATCGATTACAGTAATGAGGTTACGCCCACCACTTTCTATCTTAATTTCTATCTCTGAGCTTCTGGCATCTATTGCATTTTCCACTAATTCCTTTACCACACTTGCAGGCCTTTCTATTACCTCTCCTGCTGCTATACGATTTATGGTTTTTGTATCTAAAAGAACTATTGCCATTTTAATGTTGGTTTTTCTTTTACTGCTTTAGTTTGCCCCTCTTTACCTACGATTCTTCTTCCGAGTCAGAAAATGAACAAGTAAGTAAGAAAGCAAGTGAAAATAAGAAAAAAAGCGAAGAATCTAAAGGAACCACCAAGCCGAAATTGTTCGTTGAATCGTTTTTCATTCCAAGGAACGATATGAGATTAAAAGGTGAGTTTTTTATAAGAATAAAATAAAAACAATAAAAAGACTAAAAATAGTCGAATTAAAATTTATTTAGTGGAGTATTTATGAATGAAATTCAATATTAAAGGTTTTGTGGCCTTTACTCCAAAAGCATTGCGTTTCGCCCTAGTTTGATGGTGGGCTCATCAGCTAGATGACATCAAACCCAATCTAGTACGCAATAATTGTCGATGATTACCGACTGCTTTATAAAATTTACAGAGAAAACTCCCTGTGAATTATATTATTCTAAAGAACTTTGATTAAAGTTAGACATTAGAAATTATGATGTTATGCTCGTGGCCAAGCGAAGTTATAAGAATAAAATAAAAACAATAAAAAGACTAAAAATAGTCGAATTAAAATTTATTTAGTGGAGTATTTATGAATGAAATTCAATATTAAAGGTTTTGTGGCCTTTACTCCAAAAGCATTGCGTTTCGCCCTAGTTTGATGGTGGGCTCATCAGCTAGATGACATCAAACCCAATCTAGTACGCAATAATTGTCGATGATTACCGACTGCTTTATAAAATTTACAGAGAAAACTCCCTGTGAATTATATTATTCTAAAGAACTTTGATTAAAGTTAGACATTAGAAATTATGATGTTATGCTCGTGGCCAAGCGAAGTTATAAGAATAAAATAAAAACAATAAAAAGACTAAAAATAGTCGAATTAAAATTTATTTAGTGGAGTATTTATGAATGAAATTCAATATTAAAGGTTTTGTGGCCTTTACTCCAAAAGCATTGCGTTTCGCCCTAGTTTGATGGTGGGCTCATCAGCTAGATGACATCAAACCCAATCTAGTACGCAATAATTGTCGATGATTACCGACTGCTTTATAAAATTTACAGAGAAAACTCCCTGTGAATTATATTATTCTAAAGAACTTTGATTAAAGTTAGACATTAGAAATTATGATGTTATGCTCGTGGCCAAGCGAAGTTATAAGAATAAAATAAAAACAATAAAAAGACTAAAAATAGTCGAATTAAAATTTATTTAGTGGAGTATTTATGAATGAAATTCAATATTAAAGGTTTTGTGGCCTTTACTCCAAAAGCATTGCGTTTCGCCCTAGTTTGATGGTGGGCTCATCAGCTAGATGACATCAAACCCAATCTAGTACGCAATAATTGTCGATGATTACCGACTGCTTTATAAAATTTACAGAGAAAACTCCCTGTGAATTATATTATTCTAAAGAACTTTGATTAAAGTTAGACATTAGAAATTATGATGTTATGCTCGTTGCCAAGCGAAGTTATAAGAATAAAATAAAAACAATAAAAAGACTAAAAATAGTCGAATTAAAATTTATTTAGTGGAGTATTTATGAATGAAATTCAATATTAAAGGTTTTGTGGCCTTTACTCCAAAAGCATTGCGTTTCGCCCTAGTTTGATGGTGGGCTCATCAGCTAGATGACATCAAACCCAATCTAGTACGCAATAATTGTCGATGATTACCGACTGCTTTATAAAATTTACAGAGAAAACTCCCTGTGAATTATATTATTCTAAAGAACTTTGATTAAAGTTAGACATTAGAAATTATGATGTTATGCTCGTGGCCAAGCGAAGTTATAAGAATAAAATAAAAACAATAAAAAGACTAAAAATAGTCGAATTAAAATTTATTTAGTGGAGTATTTATGAATGAAATTCAATATTAAAGGTTTTGTGGCCTTTACTCCAAAAGCATTGCGTTTCGCCCTAGTTTGATGGTGGGCTCATCAGCTAGATGACATCAAACCCAATCTAGTACGCAATAATTGTCGATGATTACCGACTGCTTTATAAAATTTACAGAGAAAACTCCCTGTGAATTATATTATTCTAAAGAACTTTGATTAAAGTTAGACATTAGAAATTATGATGTTATGCTCGTGGCCAAGCGAAGTTATAAGAATAAAATAAGAATAAAATAAAATTCGACTATTTTTAGTCTTTTTATTGTTTTTATTTTATTCTTATAACTTCGCTTGGCCACGAGCATAACATCATAATTTCTAATGTCTAACTTTAATCAAAGTTCTTTAGAATAATATAATTCACAGGGAGTTTTCTCTGTAAATTTTATAAAGCAGTCGGTAATCATCGACAATTATTGCGTACTAGATTGGGTTTGATGTCATCTAGCTGATGAGCCCACCATCAAACTAGGGCGAAACGCAATGCTTTTGGAGTAAAGGCCACAAAACCTTTAATATTGAATTTCATTCATAAATACTCCACTAAATAAATTTTAATTCGACTATTTTTAGTCTTTTTATTGTTTTTATTTTATTCTTATAACTTCGCTTGGCCACGAGCATAACATCATAATTTCTAATGTCTAACTTTAATCAAAGTTCTTTAGAATAATATAATTCACAGGGAGTTTTCTCTGTAAATTTTATAAAGCAGTCGGTAATCATCGACAATTATTGCGTACTAGATTGGGTTTGATGTCATCTAGCTGATGAGCCCACCATCAAACTAGGGCGAAACGCAATGCTTTTGGAGTAAAGGCCACAAAACCTTTAATATTGAATTTCATTCATAAATACTCCACTAAATAAATTTTAATTCGACTATTTTTAGTCTTTTTATTGTTTTTATTTTATTCTTATAACTTCGCTTGGCCACGAGCATAACATCATAATTTCTAATGTCTAACTTTAATCAAAGTTCTTTAGAATAATATAATTCACAGGGAGTTTTCTCTGTAAATTTTATAAAGCAGTCGGTAATCATCGACAATTATTGCGTACTAGATTGGGTTTGATGTCATCTAGCTGATGAGCCCACCATCAAACTAGGGCGAAACGCAATGCTTTTGGAGTAAAGGCCACAAAACCTTTAATATTGAATTTCATTCATAAATACTCCACTAAATAAATTTTAATTCGACTATTTTTAGTCTTTTTATTGTTTTTATTTTATTCTTATAACTTCGCTTGGCCACGAGCATAACATCATAATTTCTAATGTCTAACTTTAATCAAAGTTCTTTAGAATAATATAATTCACAGGGAGTTTTCTCTGTAAATTTTATAAAGCAGTCGGTAATCATCGACAATTATTGCGTACTAGATTGGGTTTGATGTCATCTAGCTGATGAGCCCACCATCAAACTAGGGCGAAACGCAATGCTTTTGGAGTAAAGGCCACAAAACCTTTAATATTGAATTTCATTCATAAATACTCCACTAAATAAATTTTAATTCGACTATTTTTAGTCTTTTTATTGTTTTTATTTTATTCTTATAACTTCGCTTGGCCACGAGCATAACATCATAATTTCTAATGTCTAACTTTAATCAAAGTTCTTTAGAATAATATAATTCACAGGGAGTTTTCTCTGTAAATTTTATAAAGCAGTCGGTAATCATCGACAATTATTGCGTACTAGATTGGGTTTGATGTCATCTAGCTGATGAGCCCACCATCAAACTAGGGCGAAACGCAATGCTTTTGGAGTAAAGGCCACAAAACCTTTAATATTGAATTTCATTCATAAATACTCCACTAAATAAATTTTAATTCGACTATTTTTAGTCTTTTTATTGTTTTTATTTTATTCTTATAACTTCGCTTGGCCACGAGCATAACATCATAATTTCTAATGTCTAACTTTAATCAAAGTTCTTTAGAATAATATAATTCACAGGGAGTTTTCTCTGTAAATTTTATAAAGCAGTCGGTAATCATCGACAATTATTGCGTACTAGATTGGGTTTGATGTCATCTAGCTGATGAGCCCACCATCAAACTAGGGCGAAACGCAATGCTTTTGGAGTAAAGGCCACAAAACCTTTAATATTGAATTTCATTCATAAATACTCCACTAAATAAATTTTAATTCGACTATTTTTAGTCTTTTTATTGTTTTTATTTTATTCTTATAACTTCGCTTGGCCACGAGCATAACATCATAATTTCTAATGTCTAACTTTAATCAAAGTTCTTTAGAATAATATAATTCACAGGGAGTTTTCTCTGTAAATTTTATAAAGCAGTCGGTAATCATCGACAATTATTGCGTACTAGATTGGGTTTGATGTCATCTAGCTGATGAGCCCACCATCAAACTGGTGAGTTTTTTATTCAATATTAAAAAATAATTCTTAAAGATATTCGTTTTTTCTCTTTTTACAAAAGGCAAATCATTTTTCCGATCCAATAAGTTGTCAGAGAAGATTGAAAACTATGACGAAGTTAAAAACAAACTTAAAACCATTTTGTTTAAGCATAAGTTTTCTTGCAGCGATAGGTAAACCAATATTCATCTTGTTAGGTAAAACTGGCATAAGGGTTCCATTTCTGGCGAGTTCATCTGCTTTGCAGTTTCCCACAATGTCTCTGTGTCCCGGCTATCAGATGGACATTATTTTTGCAAGCGGCCTAATTAATACCGTCTTATCTTTTGGCCTGCCATCAGCTTGATTGAACGTTACTATCACTGTTTTTTATACCATCCTTGCAAACTGCAAACATTTTTAATCTTCTGATAGGTATTTCCACTAATTTCGAAATTCGTATAGATATTTTCCACTACGAAGGGAGTCGGGGAATTCTTTCGATAACCATGGAACGTGTGATACCTATAAGATTGGAATTTAAGCTTATAATCTCAGTGTAACAAAAATTTAAATCAATATTCTTTTTTTGCTTGCAAATAAATTCACGAACATATTAAGTTTGTTGTAAGTACATACACAGATAAATATATGACCCTTATGTAAACAAAATATTTTCACAAAAAAAGAAAAAAAAATATGCAAGGTTGCACAAAACAAAATGCATTATGCTCCCAGGGGCGTACCAAGAGGCCAAGCCGTGGGGGGGTGAGTTTTACTGAAATGCTGGCTTTTAGTCCTTGTATTAAGTCTATCTATCGATATATACGCATATAAAACATATTATACGATATACCTATATACAAGGAGTGATTGGGTGATAAAGTGGTGGTCGTGGAGGAAAAATATTACGACAAAAAAGGACAAAAATCAGAAAAAGGCAATGTGTCTTATAATATTTCATTATAGACCCAATCCGATTGTGTATGGTGCCATAAGAGTTATTCAATATTATAAATTAAATTTTAAAAGAAAAAAAAAATAATATAAAAAACAAGAATTTTGTGTGACCAGAGAAAATTTATTTTTGTAAGAAATAATTAAAATATAATCAAAGGATTATTCACAGGTCTCATTTAATTTCGGTAAGAATGTAGATATGGACAGGACACCGATTGAATTCCTGCAAATTATTTTAATATCTATTTATGTTTGTGGGCGGAAATGGTACAATAGAATAGAAAGTGCTAGGCTGTTACACCAGAGGTTACCAGTTCAATACTCGCACGGGTATTGGCTATACGTTGTATTTTTTCTTCTCAGTATATCTCCCAGTTTATGTTCATAATGTATGCAATGTAAACTAAACATCAACTAACTTTCTATCCATTGAACCAAAACAAGTCTTTTCTATCTTTCTACTTCTTCTAACTAGTGTCGTGTAACATCTCATACATTTAAAAGGCAATGTTCTTTTTATGAGTTTTCAAAAAAGTAATTCTATAAATAGCTACAAACGTTAATTATTTTTTGAAATTGGGAACGTCCTGAATATTTAAATTATATATTATAAATTATAGAAGAATTCCAGAAGTTCAATTAATCAATAAATATGCTGCTTTCAAAATTATAAAGGGTTTCTGCTTTAAAGTTCAAATTTTCACAACACTTCTATCATAAAATTCAGCCGATAAAATGAATTAAATACCAATATGAAAACCAACAAAATACAACTTATTAACTTCGGGATGCAAAGCAAAACAATATAGTACAACTTCGATAATACTCTTTGCTGTGAACATAATTTACTATGTATAGAACAAGTCAAAATAATAAAACAGAAAAACTTCTTTAGCAACTACAGTACGACCTATTTAAAAGAAACTAATAAAAACAAAATCATTTAAATATAAACTTTCGAATTTAAAAACTAAGTACAATATTTCATTTTGATAATAATAATTAATTTGCAACATTTCACTCGAGAAAAAAAATATACAAGAAATAAACAATAAAAATAGGTAGTTTTCCAAATTTATTTATTTATTTACTTCATCTATCGAGAGAACTCTTACAGATTGCTTCTACATACTAATTAGCTTATCAATTAAATCTTATTTAAAAACATTTCTTTCTAAACTTACATCTAAATATAATATAAATTCATTATACAATTTCATACATCTGGAAATTGGTTCATTAAAACCATAATTAAATCTATGATAAGGTATATAAAACAATTGTCTTGACCTAATACTCCTTTGTGGAACATACAAATTTAATAAGTTAAGTAAATCAGGGCATTTAATATGGTAAGACAATATATCCTGAACAAACATTACACAAATAACAAGCCGGCTATTTTCCAAAGAGTTAAGACCAATTAGAGCACATCTTGAAACTGTGTAATGAGAATACCTAACAACTGAAACATATTCCAAATAAGGACATACAAAGGACATATAAACAGATTTCATTGCATAGGGATTCGAAAATTCCGCACGAAAATTTAAGCCAATAATTTAAAGCATCTATGTCACTCTGTATTAAAACACAATCAATAATACTTTTAACAGATGTAAATATTTTTAAATCGTCAGCAAATAATAAAGCATTTGTGTACTTCAATGATAATGGCAAATCATTTATGAAAATTAAAAACAATATTGGACCAAGATGGCTTCCTTGTGGAACACCAGATGTAACATAAATATTGTTTATGATGAAAGTGAATTAAAATTTTTTACAACTTGACGTCTATCTATCAAATAACTAGAAATCCACTTGATAAAAATTGAATGAAATTCAAATCTCATGAGTTTATGAACAAGAAGCGGTATACAAATGTTATCAAAAGTTTTCCGAAAATCAGTATAAATTACATTAACCTGAAAACCAGATTTTAAAATTTAAAGAAGGCTGAAATTTCAGATGTTCTTATTATTGAACTCAACATTTAATCTTTATTTTAAATTTTTTACGCTGCCAAAAACCATCATCACGTAATAAATCCTTTAAAAGGCATCCATTTGAAAATTATGAATCACAAATAAGAAAAATATCTTTTCTAAAAATAAATAACACTAAAGAAAAATTCACTCTAAAAACCAAAGCAAAGCAAAAAAAGTAATAGCTTTTCCTAATTCTTAGACACACTAAATCATATAAACATATAGTAGGTATCTTGTATATGTGGCGCATAAACCACCGAACAAGATTTATCCATTTCATTTTTGAATTTAAGTTTTTTCCCAGACGTGTTTTTTATTCCACAAAAAATAAAAATAAAACAAAAAAATTCCAAAATGAAGCAACATAAATTTTCGTAGTTTACAACCACACCAACTCTACCCTAAATAGAACAGGTAAAAAGATATATGCTAAAAAATATGTTGTGGTTCAAAAAGGCATCCACATAAATTCATGTAAGGTTTTGTTCCTTTTTTTTTTATAAATAACATAAAATTGTGGCTATTCAAAGTAAAAAAGGTTTGAACACAGTAAAACACTCATTGGTTTTTGGTTCGGAAAAGAAATTTTGAACTTATACCAAAAGATATTTACTATAGTAATTCTGATGGTATCCTTTATGTGAATGAACTGTATCCAAATCCAATTATTTTTTTTTTTTTTTTTATTTTTCACAATATATCAAAGGCATTTATTAAAAAAATTAATTAAATACTAAACACACTTTTTTATAATTTTTTGGTTCAGCAAACGCGTATCCTTCCTTCTGTTTCTGTGAAATTAAAAAATTGAACAGGTGAATAGTACACGAACTTTTTTCGACGAATTCTAAATTTGAATAGAATCAGGGGATGAATACTTGTTGTCAGATTGAATGTTAACCAGCGAGCGAGAACGGACGTGTGCAATCATGTAAAAGAAAAATCAAGGATATTAAAAAAATTATTAAAACTATTTTCCACCTCACTTGAACTAAATTAGATTTTTACTTTATTTGTATTAACATTCACAATCACTTAACTTTTTTTCTGAATTAATTTAAATCCACTTTATCCTGTAACAGAATCCTACTTTTTTCCTGATAACGAAAAATACTCTTACGACTCACGTATGCGAAACAAACGAGAAGAAAAAAATTCCAAAATATACGTTTCACTGATGCAAGTGCCTTAATCATCAGACGGTTACTGGGTGATGTTGAGGTATTGAATTTCCCAAAACACATGGAAGGATATTATTTAAAAACGGTGTGGTGGCATGCGCCCCAAGTCTACAAAACAGCATCCACCATGCAAAAGTAATTTCCTTATTAGCTTTTTGCTTCTAACATCGAATACATTTTTGTTGTTTTGTAGTGTTTGATTTTTGGCGCCAGGACCAGGACTTATAAATGTCCCCTTCCACAATTCACTAAAATGTGGATTGTTATTTTTATTAGAAACTTGAAAGAGGGAAATCATCTTTCATTCTACCATCAGGGGAAATAAATGCGAATGATTTTTAAGGTTCACATTTACGAAGTAAATTTTCCCATCATCAGCAAAGGAAAAAAAAATGCACTTTACCCAATACGAGATAGAAATGGAATACGAACATGCGTATCTTTAATATCCCATTTTGTATGTCATATTCAGTTGGAAGGATCTACTGACACAAAATTGTCGAGATAAAAAAAAGAGATGGCAGTTTTGGCACGAGAACATTGAAAGTCAAAATGTGGTCTATTGGAATTGGAAAGTTCACTCAACAGAAGTTCTTAAATATACCTACATATAGAATGAATTTATGTTATGACCACAAACGAGCTTAGTGTCTTGTTTGGAACGCAAATATACATATATTGTATGCATATTAAAATAAAATGCACGACTGGGTCGCACGAACTTGCTCTTGTAGCAAACTATTGGATTAGAAAATTCAATTTGCTGAATTATGTTGAAAAGTGGCCTAAATGTGAGGTAAAGTTGTATGGTAGCTATCATTAAATGGCTGCTTAGCAAAAAAACTTTAAATGCCATCTTATGTTGAATATGTTGAATGTTTAGATTACATACCATACCAAATTTAAATGAAATCTGGTAAGCCGTTGTCAATTTAAGGCCAAATTTGTTAAAAACCGTTAACACCAAATCTCCGTTATGTGCATTTTTAGCCAAAAACCCTGAAATGAACTCCAAATATAACGTTCACAAAGTTTTATCAAAATTGTTGGAGCCGTTTTTGAGAACATTTGGAAAAACTATAACTGTTATATGGGAGGTACCCGTTATACCCGGGCTAAAACAAAAATTCAAATTTGTCCTCTAGGGAATCAACAAAAAGTACTAAACACCTCATCTAATCAATTATGGTTAATATCCGTAAATAAGAATTTTATGGACTCTAAAAAAGTAATTACAAAAAATAATAAATACATTTAGTGCACTGACTGCTCTCAAGAATAACGTGACTTTTACTCTTAACCAATCCATTGGTGTTTGTTGTTATTTCTACAGCATTGGAGGAGAACTACAATTTTACGTCGAATCCGACAACGACTAAGGTGAAATGCACTTTTCATGACAATTATACACTGAGAGAAGGAATCGTTTGCTGTAAACGACAAAAATGCACCAAAGGAATGATTCGTTTGACAGCAGTCTTTTTTCACTTCATTTGCAGCAAACTCTTTTTTTCTTTTAGGACAAACGAATTTGCTTGTATAGTAACAGTTTAAAAAATAAATTTTGTTTTATATTTTGTTTGTATTTTTTCAACTGTACACATTTCTAGAGACATTTATTTTGTTAATTTTGTTTTATTATATTTTAGAACTATAAAAATTACTAACATAAAATTTAATTTAAGTGGAACTTAAAAATTTAAGTTGTATTTAAGACCTTATGTCGAGTATGAGCAAACGGGACTTAGTCTAATTTTGAAGGCTAAACCAGATAACGTCCAACTAAAAGCACCTGGGCAAAACGCAATTTTTCTTGGGACTATATGCCGCTTAACGCTTTAATTTTCAATAATACCTAATTTAGAAATGTCCACTTAAAAATTAAGTAATGCTAAGTCTTCTACTTGGTTAAAAACATTTTCTAGTTTCTTAATCTATTAATGTCCTTAAAGGTTTTTTTCTGACTTTAATATTGTTTTCTTTGTTGTAGAAAACGGGCAAATAATTTCAAAAAAGTATAACATAACTTTGTATGTCTTACGGTTGTTTAAAGATTTTATTTTTCTGATTTAAGTCAATTTTTTTGAAAATTGCCCGTTACGCCTGAACGGGTTGAAATAGCCCCCCTCCAGAAGAATTTTTTTCTTGTCTTAACCTCACCTACACGCTCAAGCTTTTTGGTGCACCTTAAACCAATCACCCTTTATGACCGTGTTTAGACAGGGAAATTTGAGACCGGACTCACCAGACTTCGTAAGCGAGAGGGGTAGGGAAGAGTACTCTCTTGAGGCAGCTTCAAATTATAAACATCGGAAGCGTGAGTACTGTTCCAATTGCAAATTCAAGTTTTTTTTTTCCATTTTGTTCATTATCTGGCTGACTGCCGATGTGTTAACATCGCAGTATTTTCATAATTAATCTAAATGCAGAGTGATTGATAATTAATTCTTGAAAAAGTAAACAAATAGAAGCATTAGTAATAATTTATGGATGTTATCTTCTTTTATAAAATGCAAGAAATTCACGTCGTACAACTGTCTCATTTCACAAATATTCCACCCGCTTGAAGTGAGGCGTCCTCAATTGAGGACCTGTGTAATCACGAGAGTACTCACCACGCTAGGCTCAAATTTCCCAGTCTAAACACGGTCTATAGTACCTACTAACAATTAAATTTGTTTAATACTTTGTAGCAGTGATTTGAGAATTCTGGAAGCGGTGATACGGGCGGTGGCGCAGAGGCGTATCGTTTAAGGCTAAGGAGGGGTAAAGCCTTATAGGGTTAGGAGCATGATAGAGGCGAAACTCCTGTTCGATTGGGTCTTGGCGGATGTGGTGGGTATTGAACTTCTTGTAGGTGTGGTATGGATTAAATTTTTTTGTGTGGGTTGTAGCAGGTGCAAGTGTGGTAGGTGTGGTTGTTAAAAGAGCGGACCAGCGACTCCGAAAATTCGCGACTTGGCAGCGATGTGATGAAATTTACTTTTTTTTGTTAGTTCCTGCGGTATTGTCACTTCATGTGTGATAAAAACATCCACCTTGTAGGTATTTATACGAAAAAATTCCTCTAATAATAAAGCAAAATTAATTCCTTCTGAAGGTTTTTATCACCATGTTGTATTCTTATACCAAAGCTCAAAATCGTCTACTAGTAAAGATATAGAATTTCGTATAATCTTTTATACCTATAAAAAAATGTATTCGCTTTAATTTGAGTAAGCATTAAATGTTTGAACAATTTAAGATGAACATTAAAAATAAGCTTCAAATTCGAACTTTAATAGCGAAATAATTTTTATCTTTCGAATTGAGTTCAGCTTTTATTGCAGTAGAACTTCACGATGTAGTCGTATAACAGTTAAAACATATTGGAAGAAGTACCTAACAACTGTTTGCAAATAATATGGTAAACATTTTTTTTGTGCGCGTGTTGGTATCTATTATCGCCCAAAAAGAAATTTTTGTACGCCAGGAAAATTTTAGTAAATTAATTTCTATTAAGGTACTCAAAACAACTTATTTTCTAAACTGTTGATTTTGAAAATTTACAATAATTTACAATTTATTTATTTTATTTAATTTTTTTATAGTTAGGATAAGTTTTATTTAAATGTTTAACTATATCAATACATTCAAATGCTATACTAAAATATTTTCTAAAAAATATTCTAGTTTTGCTTGAAATAACTTCTGGATAAAAAGCTTTTATTTTCATTTAACAGTAAAGAAATATTTGAATATTTAAAAGCTTTTCACACGCAAAAAACTTTTTTGTAGAAAAAACAATGATTTCCAAAATTGTATATCCTTAACTTAAGTTTTTAAAGCTTGGTGGTCAAAAGCTCAAAAGACTTTCCCCTTTTTTGGGCCATAGAAGCTTTGTGTTTTGTACTAAAAAAACTTATTTGTAGAATATAAGCTTTAACAGCACAGCAATATGTTAACTTAACATTCCATTGTAATCATCTAAATTTTTCAAATACTGCCAGTTAATAAAGGTCATTGTTTTAGTTACTTCGCGCTTTCTGTAACGTATAGAGGAGTGCTTTCCTTTAATTGTTTTCATTCTCAACTTTAACATAACGTGTGCGTGTTTCTGCAATGTAATGAGTTCTTCTTTAGCGAAGGATAGGTAAAGATATAGAGCTCTTATCTTATTAACAGCACTAACCTTGACAAATACCAATTATTCATGAGATACACTACCGTCTTCGTTTCTATTTACATGTGAAAAGCACTTTTGAAAAACAATGCAAATGAAAGCAAGACTCATCCATATATTGGTATGAAGTATATAATGAATATGAAGTTTTCTAGACTGGCTTACACTCTTTTAAGAAAAGTACCTATAGTGAGTGAATACGAAGGAGAATAAAGTGGCACATAAATCGCATAATAGTAATTTGAATTAATGAGATCAACCCAATTGCAAAACATGCATTTGGTTTATATGAGAATCATTAATATTTAAATGTTGAAATTCTTCAATGACGTATATCATGGTATACTTTTGTCGATTACCTTTTAAGGGTGATGTCGGTTAAGTGGGTCCATTTTGTTCATCGTGACCATTTCAGCTCAACAACACCCGACTTCTTCTTTTTCCTTCCAATTTTTTGTATAGTTTGTTAATGACATTTCAACAAAATAAAACTTAAAGATGCCTTAACAGATTGTATAAAGATTTTCAATAGATCTATGCTAAAAAATTAAGGTTTTCAGCTTGCGAGACTTTAAAAAGAATTAAAACTTATCAAACTTAATTTCTATATTAAAACAATTTTATCAAGTTACTTAAGCTAAAACTAATAAGTCACAAAAAAAATATCAGACATATTGACATGAATACTTAACAGCCAAGAAGAATATTATACCTATCCAACCTGAAAGAAAAAAGAGCTTTCTGAAAAAAGGGAAAGTATTATCATCATTTCTATGAAGACTCCTTTTAATGTGTCATATCAACACACAAAAAAGAGTTTGCATATAGAAACTAGAATAATATTTTGAAAGAAAAAAACACTTCATGTGTAACAGGAATATTAAAGAGCTTTTTCACCACATTTTACCCTCAGATTCACTATTGTATTGTGTTTCAAAAGTTGATTTTTTTCCTCTTTTTTGATTTTTGTTGTTTTTTCATGAGAAAAGTAACTCTAGTAACTCTCAAACATTTTTGTCAAAAACGACATTATATCCAAGCTTCGTGGAAACATATAACTTTGCGAACAAAAATTACAAAAAAAAAACACCTTATTGTTTCACACAAACAATTAAGTCAAATTAACGTAAAAAAAAAAAAAAAATCTTTACCTAAGGAATGATAGTATATCTGGAGTACTTGTAGAGAGGGTAAATCGATCTCCTCTATCTGGTAACTTCCTAGATGTTTTATTCTTTTGTGCATTATCGCCCCGCACTTTCCTAGAAGGTGACTTGGCGTTTCGTCTTGGTCGTCACAGAATCTGCAGGTTGCACTACTAGATATACCTAGGATGTTTATTTGTCTTTTAAGTTTGCAGTGACCACTGAGGAAACCCGTTAAGATTCTTAGTTTATTTCTACTTGTATAACCAGCGTTAGATCGTTTTTGGTTATAGTTCCCAAGAAGCATTTTGGCTTGTCTCAGTTTAAGGAGTTCTTTCCAGTTTTTGGATCTTTTTGCCTCCTCTTCCACTTTGATTTGATTTTTTATCACATTTTCACCTATCGCGTAATAGGGTTCCGGCCCAATCAGGGGTGCCACTGCCCCTGCCTTAGCCAAAATATCAGCTTCCTCATTTCACTCAACTCCAACATGTCCTCTGGGGCCCAGTATAATGTTACAGTGTTGTTTTTGCATAATTTGTTGAGTTCGTTTACACTCTCCCAAACCACCTTCGAGCTGATTACGCAGGAATTATGGCTATAATGTGAGACAGCCAAGCTGCACTCAAAGCACTAAATTCCTGCGTAGAAACAACAATAAAATAAAAAGGAATACATTTTCTTTCTTCATTTTATTTATTTTCGATATTCTTATTCGCTAGCGTTATTTCTGAGTCTGAGCGGCAGAGAGGCGTCATAATTTCATAAAATAAATAACATATGCTCCAAATGAGTTTTATTTATTTATTTAAACAAATCTTCGATTTCATTTTACAATATTTATTTCATATATATATGTATGTACATTATATAAAAATTTCTGTATTTATTTACCTACATATTTAAACAAATTTTCAGTTTAATGTCGAAAATCCCATAAATATTTTGTGAGCTCTGTTCTACATACATTTAATGCCAGCGAAGTAATTAAAAACTCATTATTTCACTTGATGAATTTAGACTTTTGTTTGCTAATGACATTCACTTATTATTTTATATTCTTATATTATGTTTTTATGTACTAGTTAATTTAATTTATTTGTTTGTGTAGTTTAAATGCATAAAATCATAGTAAATTGTAGAGGATCGTATAGAGAATATTTTGTATTGTGAGATCTTTACGAATTGCAGCTCAGGAACTGCCGCTCAATGTATGGCCAGCTGCCGCTCAAACTATTCGCTTAGCCGCTCTGCCACTCGCCGCTCATTGCGTTGCCGGGCCCTTCGAAAATCTCCTTTCTCTGTCTCTTTACACATAGCGAAGAAAACGTCTAAAATTTTTAATAACCACAAAGTTGAAAGTAAATAAATACTGCACAGTTCAAAATTCCAAACCACTTTATTTATTTCTGAGAACTTCTCAACATGTTGCCAGCTTTTCAGTCACGTAATCTTTTTTTCGAAAATTTAACTCCATATTATCGTAGTGGAATTTAAGTAGATACTTAAAGATATAATAACAAAAATATATAATGAACTTTTCGATCGTATTTTTTTGGAGAAAAATTGGATTAACTTAAAGGTTTATCTGGCAAATACCGTTAATATGAAAACTTATTTTGAAAACACAAAAATATAACTGTTTGTTACAAATCCATTATACGAAATTTTATCAATATCGATCGTATTTTTCTCAAGAAAATTGGAACTATCTGTTACGCTTATATGGCAGGCCGTTATTTTTAGACCTATGATACAAATCGAAAATACGCCTGGGCATTTTACTCTAAACATACAGAGTACCATGTTTGAAAAAATCGGCCGAACCCTTAAGGCTGTAGGTTTCGATATATCCAGACTGACAGACGGACACACAGACAGATAGACAGACAAACAGAATTGTCATGTTTGATTGTTATCTCAAAACTTTTTTTTTATAAGAATACAAAACTTGCCTTATAGTAGATACCTATAATCGCAATACTGATGGTTGATAATAATTGTGTGCTCACTTATGTTCCTGATGTGATATGCATGTGACTCGTACTCGGAACTTAACCATTCGTTTAAGTGCTCTACATATTTCATTGTTGACGCAAGATTTTTCGAAAACCTTAGCTGTAAGCATTGTTTCTTCAAAGAAATAAGGTTCCTCGAGAAGAAATCTTGGATAATCATTGGTATTTAATAGTTCAATAATCAAAAAATCACGTACAAACAAATTTATCAATCACGGAAAACATTTTAAGGGCTCCATAATCTACTCAATATTGATAGTAGAATTCAAAGAAATTTCTCGGACATCATAAACGAGCTTGATATGAAATATCGTTCTATTCTTTATTTTTGGGAAGCCACAAAGAGAAGCCAAATATCGTTCATACATATTACATAAAGTTTCCTATGTAAGAGATTTTATAATATACCAATCTATAATGTGCTAACAATCCTTGCCTACTTTAAATAATCTTGACCACCTTGTACTTTATATTTTATTTTCGAGAGAATACATAATTTTTAATAAATATACTTTTACTCTAGCTGTACAATCGAATGTTTAAAGTACTGGTTTTATGTATACTTATTTCTCTTATGTTAACTGCTTTAATGTAACTTAGATTTGTTAAGATATATATCACTTGTAATAAAGCTCTCGTTAAAAGAAGACGTCTTTTTGATTTATGGTTACCTATATTTTCTATTATTGAGTTGTTGCATGAAATGCATGTTAATTTGAACAATATATTGATTATACCTATATTAAAATAAAATACGTCAACAACGCTATTTTTCTTCCTGATTTTTCTTAATGACCAATTTGTTACCTAAATTTACCAATACAATGTTAAAAAATATAAAGGGATATTGTTTTGACTGGAAATAAGTAAAGATTTTGGTCCGGACAAAATCAGACAAGCGAGATGCCATATAGGGATCTGAAAGGGATTTCTGATACCTACGATCAGATCAGATATTGATGGTTCACTTCACTTTATAATCAGTTTCTACAGCTATACAGACTCCACTCCCATTTTTTTTTTAAACTTTTGCTTCGAAGATCATAACATCTTTCTTAAAGTCAGTTCTTTTCACCCTTCCATGACATTCAGGAATCAATTAAATCAATTAAGTAACTAACAAAATAGCTTCTTGTTTTCTGTAAGGCAATATAAAACTTCCGACTCATAAAAACATCTTTTAACCTTTTAGCATGTGATTTAAAATGTATCGTTTCCTTTCACAACAATTTCCAGTGTCTGCAAAAGTTTCCATTGGTTAACGATGTATTAAACGTTATACTTTGTTGCCTTCATTAGACGTTGATTTAATACCAACACGTAAGCACTTAATTTTTTCAAACTTGTATTCTTTATTTCTTGACTGCTTATTTGTTCCGATAAATCATCCCATCACAAAAAAAAAGTAAACAAATAATACCCAAAGGGCATTTCTCCGCCTTGGGCAACTACTTTATGATGGCGCCATTATTATTTATGAACTTTCACTCGTACAATTCGTCACTCGTTAAAACATTCTATTTCTCTTTAAAAAAAACACATAAATCTATATAATATACAAGTGTGTAGTATTACAATGTCACCACATGAAATGACGATCATTTCATGTACCAAACGAGGACCTGGAAAAATTTTACTTCTCTACAAATTGATACCAATAAAACCATGTAGGTGAACCATAAACGCTCCATTAAGAGTTTTGGGTTTTGGTTCTTTTAATGTTCGTTGGTTGTAGTTTCTGTTTTTTTTTTTTCTTTTTTGTAGTGGTTGGGTATTTGAACTTTTGATTCTGACGCCAAGTGCCATACAAAACTCAGGTTAACTTTTACAGATGATCCCATTCACCTCATATTATAGAAAATATATATGTATTGATATATCTTTTGTTTGCTAGACTGGATTCGCCTTAATAAAATGTTTCCGTTATACCTACCAAAAATGATAATATTACAATAGAAAAGGCGTTTAAGTATTTTGGAATGTTGTCTGAGTTAATAAGTAGTAAAATGACGACTGGTTCGCACGAACTTGCTCTTGTAGCAAACTATTTGATTGGGAAAATTTAATTTGTTGAATTATGTTGAAAAAAGAAAAGTGGCCTACATGTGAGGTAAAGTTGTATGGTAGCTATACAGGGTGAGTCATGAGCAATGCGACAAAATGCTAGGGCGTGTAGGTTGCGTTGAGACAAGAAAAAAATCGTATGGGAGGGGGGGGTCTATTCCCCTCCGTTTAGCCGGGAGGGGCAATTTTCGAAAAAACTGACTTAAAATGGGAAAAAAATTATTTAAAATCAACGGCTCCATTCACAATGCTGTGCGATACGTTTTTGAAAAGCCAATAACTTTTTCTTTCATTCTGTGTTTAAATAAATCTATTCTAAGAAATAGTTTTTGAAATATTAATTTTCAAAGTCAAAATTTTGAAAAAAAAAATTGAAAAAAAAATTTCAAATTCATTTTTTTCAAAATTTTACGTAATTAAGTGCTAATTTTAATTTCAAAATTCAATGCTGTTATTAATTTTTAGTCAAAAACAGAAAACCGGATGCCAAAATGTATCTTAGTTTTTGAGAAAATAAGAAAAACTAGAAGTATTTTTTTCCAAGAAAAACACTTTTTTTTTTTTTGGTTTTCCAAATTTGACCTGCTCAGGTCAATTATTAATAAGGGAATTATTCCTTTCTTATTTTTCATTACATACCATCCGATTTTAATCAAATAATAAAAAAAAACGAATTAACTTTTTACTTATTTTACTAGTTTTACTTTTAATTTTTTTTTATTTCTCAAAAACTAAGATACATTTTGACATCCGGTTTTCTGTTTTTGACTAAAAATTAATAACAGCATTGAATTTTGAAATTAAAATTAGCACTTAATTACGTAAAATTTTGAAAAAAATGAATTTGAAATTTTTTTTTCAATTTTTTTTTTCAAAATTTTGACTTTGAAAATTAATATTTCAAAAACTATTTCTTAGAATAGATTTATTTAAACACAGAATGAAAGAAAAAGTTATTGGCTTTTCAAAAACGTATCGCACAGCATTGTGAATGAAGCCGTTGATTTTAAATAATTTTTTTCCCATTTTAAGTCAGTTTTTTCGAAAATTGCCCCTCCCGGCTAAACGGAGGGGAATAGACCCCCCTCTCCCATACGATTTTTTTCTTGTCTCAACGCAACCTACACGCCCTAGCATTTTGTCGCATTGCTCATGACTCACCCTGTATATTAAATGGCAAAAAACTTTAAAAGCCATTTATTGTGTTGAATGCTTAGATTAAATACCATACCAAATTTAGATGAAATCGGGTAAGCCGTTGTCAATTTAAGGCTTTGTTAAAAACAGATAACACCAAATCTCCGTTATGTGCATTTTTTGCCAAAAACCTGAAATACAGTTATATTAAGAGCACTCAAACTATAACGTTCACAAAGTTTTATAAAAAACGTTAGAGCAGTGTTCGAGAAAATTTGTAAAAACTAACACCGTTATATAGGAGGTACCCGTTATAGCCGGGCTAAAACAAAAATTCAAATTTGTCATCTGTCTAGGAAATCACCAAAAAGTACTACACACGAAGTTTGAAGAAAATCCGTCCATCCGATTAGGCTGTAGCTCGGTGAACATACAACCGAACATCCGCACATCTGCACAGACAGACGGATGGCATGACGAAACCTGCTTTTTTCATCTTCTCTATCATCGTAATGTCAGGTTTAATTAAAACCTCGAATTCTTTTTTTACACGAAACCAATACTTGCCCTATTGAGCAAGTAAAAAAAGAGCTGCAGCTGTTTTTTCTCGATTCGGGGCCTGTTGCGTGGTATAATGACGTTGAATAGAATAATTTCTTACATTAATGATGAGAATTTTCGTCAGAAGGACGATAATATAGGAGAATTTCACTGCAAGAAGTCACAAGAAGTGTAATGTGTATGTTGTGTGCGGTAGTGCATTTTGTTTTTGGTTTGAATCCTTTGAGTTTGTATGCTTTGATTTTGAAAGATTTTTGTTAAATTTCTTTTAATGTTGACTTTAATCTGAAAAATATAAAGAGATACCCCAAAGTCGATAGCTAGATATAGTTAACCATTTTCAAAAGTTCTGAATACAAATTGAAAGAAACTTTAGAAACCAACAGATTATTATGCTGCTAACATCTGGGGTTATAATGGTTAACATTATTCCCAACACGTTTCAGTATCTCTGTGATTAGGTAGTTATAGGTAGGTGCTAGGTACTTTTGCAATGATGACCCTCTTGGAAAAAGTGATTGGGAGATATGATGTTTTATTTTTTTTTTTTGTAATTTAATACAGTTAATATTGAATAACAAGAAGTGTTACTACAAGCTCAGCCAAGAGAAAAAAAAAGTAATTCAAGTTAAAAGTTGCTATAGATACTTTCCTATTGAAATTAAAACAAAATGTTTGTGTTTAAAGATTTCAAAGGAAAGAAGATTGTTTCTCTCGAAATAGATTTCAAAAGTAAGTTTTTCTTTCTATATATGATTCGTATCTTAAGTTTAATTAGTGACAAAGTAACAAAATTGTAATAAGAGATCTCTAATTGAAACTATCTTTTGTTTTGGATTTTCATCAATTTTTAAATATAAGATAAGTGGAAAAAACAGAAGATTTTCAACTAAAGAGTTTTTGAAAAAAATAAATACTGCCAGATTGTGTTAGCATACTTTGCCAGTTTATCACTTTAATCTTTGGAAAAGAGTTCTATGTTCCAAGAGTATAGAGTTTATCCTTAGTCAGGCAAGGTTCTTATAATTTAAGAAGGTTAGCTTCATAAGATCAGTATTTAAAGCGAATATGTTATTGAATCATTGACAACATGGTTACAAGAAGTTTAACTGAAACCATAATATAAGAAAACACAAAAACCATTAAAACAGCGAGAATTTCTGAATAACCTGGTGCCGAGGTTTCCGGGTCAAAACCAAATTTTCTATGCCGATGAGGCGATTTGAGTAAATGCTATGGGATTATGTTTACAAATCAACCTGGAAAGAAACTATCGAAAAAAAAGTACACAGAAATAGGAACAACCTTAACAGTTTCTTTACCATCTAAGAAATACAAAACTGCCCTGAAGTTGATGATCCGTGTGAACTATTCGAAACATCAAAAGACAACAAGAGTTAAAATATATCATCAGCTGCAAGTTGAGGATAAACACACAGCTCATCAAAAACACTAAAAACTTAATAAGGGTACTCATCAAACGACGTAAAACGACGAAAACGATACACTTTTCGCCATTGGAAACGAGCTGTCAAATTTTGTTAATTTGGAAGATATAAACTTTCTTCACGAATTCGATGCGGAAAGTGAAGATGAAGATGAAAAGAAGTAAAGTAGCCATTTTAGTTGACATTTCACGAAGGCGGGAAAATTTAATTGCAAATTTAACACTTTAAGAGCGTTTTGCAGTAGTTAATAGTCTTACAAATGTTCCAAAAATTAATAAAGTGAGAATGAAAAAAAAATTATTTAAAAAACCAATGATAAACAAAAATTCAAAGAAGCTCACTCAATATCTTTCACAGCCATTTTGTCCAGATGATAAGATGATAATGACGTCATAATTCGATTTATGCCAATTTATGTCAACAGTTTTCATGGGGCGTTCAAGAAAACGTAAAATTACTTTTCTACATTAAATGTGAATTTACGTCGTTAGATGAATACCCTTATTGTAAATATTTCAAGGGAAACGTTTAATATACTTCTGTTCTTGAAACAGTTCATTATTAAGTGATACACCTGAACTTCAGGTAAACTTCATTTAAGTCAACATTTCTGTAAGCCCTTTTCAAATAAAAATACTTTAAACTTACTTCTTTCACAACACACTAACGAAATATTCGTAAGTAGCTCTTAGATATTACATTGAAAAGTATCTTATACTGTCGATGCAGGGAAAACAAAAACTTTATCAGTATATCATCATTTTCCTATTGAATTTATCCATAAACTACCTGGGCTGCATGTATTCCCCTTATAAAATAAGAAAGGACAGTCTATCACAACCTAATAAGAGTATACTTAGAGAGCGAGAACTTTAAAACGAACTTTACCTTGCGGTAGTAGTAAATTAAAGTCTTACAACTAATTAAATAAAACCGCAATGTTAATAAAAAGCCTTATTTGCCTTAAGAAAACTTTCTCATCTATCTGGATGAACCTTTATTTTCGTACTGTCCTATCCTTACTTTGGAAAACTCTCTCGCGTTAGATTTGAAAAATCTTTTTAATAGACTAAGAGCCCACAGCAAAATTTGGGTGTATTTGGTAGATAAATGAAGTTAGCATTATTCGAAAGTACTAAAGTTTTTTTTTGAAAAGTCAGCGTCTTGTAATGCAAAAGTGGGGGCATTTTTGAGAAATACTGCAATAAAAGTGCATTTTTTCGAGGAACTAAATAATTGTGATAAACACTTGAAATTAAATTTAAAATTAAGATTTAAGTGAACTGATATCAAATATACTGATTGCAAAACGCATTCAAAGATTGCAAGACGCATTCAAAGATTGTAATAATTTCATTTTTTAAATAGTTATGATAACCGACAATTATTCTACTATATATACATATATGAAAAACCATCCCAAAAACAAATATGGCTGATGTTCCAAGACGTTTTGGGGGAAGTTTTCTGCCTGCGAGTTGCATTTACAGAATGCAGAAAATTCTTTTTTTTTCAAAATGAAATAATTGTGATAACCAACATTTATTTTTCTACAAATATAGCTGACACTTTCCTGAAAACTATAGTCCAAGACATTTTGCAGAGGGCTTTCTGCCAGCAAGACGGATGCTCAACAAGTACACTATTTTCCAGTCATCAACACGAAAGTAGCTTGCCACAGAAGCTATGTTTGTGCGACCCAATCGTGCCCTTCATATTTTTTCAGAATCAGCTTATTAACGGTACCTGGCATAGGTATAAACTCTTTTTATTAATCCGAATATCGTTTGAACGGCTGCACCAGTTTTGACGAAATTTTATTTTCTGAAACTACTGCTAAACTTGAAAAATACTGGAAGAAAAAAATAAATTTAAATCAAATTTTTTTTTTAAATTTTAAATTTTTCAAAAAAAAAATACTATCAATTTTGATAAAATTTCATGTAATTCATTTTTTTACGACAATGACGACTTTCATATAAACCTTTTTTTTATTGATTTTTTTTGGAAACAAAAAATATTTCAAAATATAAAAAACTGATTTTTTTTTATAAAAAAAAGTCAAATGTTCCAGTCGTGAACACGAAAGTTACTTTCTCCAAGAGCATAACACTAAGAATTTTCTTTGTTAATATTTTCGGATGCTTATACATATATATTTTTTTATTTTTATTATTCTATTTTTAACGCGTCCGCAGTTACCTACTTCATTAGCAAGTTATTAAACCGTAATACTTTTAAGGGCAGTATATAATTAATAAGGCGATTGATGTCGTTCTTCCGGACATCCCTTAAGAGTGACATAATATTAACTTTTCTGATAAAAGGTTGTTGCCAAATGATTGTGTTCTTCAAAGAGATACTATTGCAAATTAAATCAAAGTCCCATTGGTAGCTAGTCCTTTTCATTAGGTAAGGTGTGACGGCTTGTGGGTGTCGTTTTGGGCTATTGTATAAAACTTTTTAATCGAAAATAATTAATAAATAAAATACTTATAAGAACAAGGTCTTGTTCGCCCAATTTAAACTTTCTTATTATTTGAACCAACACCAAGGAATAGACCCACTTTTACTATCTAATTTATTAATATTTAAGGTAACAAAATGTTGGGGTGGTTGGGGTGTATAAGAATTAGGTTGTCTAAATTAATGACATCATTGTTTGTAATATTTTTCTTCTTCAGAAAATGTTGTGGTTTTTCAAAATTTTATGAAAAGAACCACTGACAGGGATTTTGAGATGTTTTGAAATTCCGAAGTCAATTAGGGGTTAGTTTATTTTTGTGGTAGTGGTAGTTGGGTTTTTGTGTTGAAACGATTATGTTTTGGGGTTGATCATTTTGTTGATTATAAAGCCTTTTCAATGTCTTGTAGTTCACCTTTGGGTGGATTTATTGTTCCTCTCAATTAGTGACAAACAATGATTTGTTCAATCATGTTGATAGCAACAACTGAGATGGAACCTGTAAAATCTTTTTTTGTTAATGATTAAGATTTGAGTAGGTACTTAAGTTTTTTTCGCTATACTATTTCAACACTATTTGCATCAATTCATTAATATAAGATTTTACTAGGTATTAATAATTTGAATTCTATTAATTAGATTGTATTTAAATTGATATGCATCTCACGCTCAAAAATTCTAACCAACTAATACATTTCTCGCATTCGTTAATTTACTTCCAATGCAATGCAATTTGTCACTATTCATCCATCTTATTATTCCCCAAAGTGAGTGATTTGAATCATGCACACAAAAACACAACTACTTTACAGAATTCTTGCATAAAAAAGTAAGTAAAGATAACAAAAAAAAAAAAATCATGAAATAGGTCAAGAAGAAAACAAATTGAAAAACAGGAAAATGTATGCTCACCGGGGTAACAACTGATTTGTATCCTGTTCCTGTTTTTTTCCTTCAATGTTTTTGCTCCTTTTTCTTTTGTATTCTTTTTTTTTTTTTTTTTGAATTCCTCGAAGCCAATTTGTTTCTTTTTGTATGCAATTCTGATGTTATCATCATCATCATCATCGGCTCGACAACCGGGGTCCGGTCCTGGCCTCCTTCAACAAGTCTCTCCACCTATCCCGGTCTCGAGCCGACGCCATCCAGTTGCACACCCCAAGGCTCCGGGCGTCCTGGTCTACGCCATCTCTCCAGCGCAAGCATGGTCTACCACGCTGTCGTCTGCCATAGAATGTACCACAAAGAACTTTCCGAGCAGGTTCCTCTTCGCTCATGCGAGCTAGGTGCCCTGCCCACCGAAGTCTACCGAGCCTAATTTTTGTCACTATATCTGCTTCAAGGTAGATTGCGTACAATTCATGATTGTACCGTCTCCGGAATCGTCCTTCCTCACATATGGGGCCAACAATTCTCCTTAAGACTTTTCTCTCGAACGCGGCTAAGAGGTCAGAGTGCCTTTTGCTAAGCACCCAAGTCTCGGATCCATATGTGAGTACTGGCAGAACCATGGCAGTAGCTTTGAAGTTATGGTGAGATTTCTGGATTTGAAGAGCTTTGACAGACTGTAGTAGGCTCTGTTGGATTTGAGAAGCCGCCCGCGTATTTCTTCTTCTATATTGTTATCGGCTGCTACTATTGACCCAAGGTATTTAAAGGATTGCACCACTTCAAATTCGTGCTCCGCTACCTTGATTGTTTGACCAACTGTTCCTCTCGCATTCGACGCCACCATGTACTTTGTTTTACCTTCACTAATGTGCAGCCCCAGATTTTGTGCCGCCTGCTCGATCTGGATGAAGGAATCGTGTACAGCTTGCTCGGTTCTTTCGATGATGTCGATGTCGTCTGCGTAAGCCAGTATCTGGCTGGACCTGTTGACGATGGTCCCTCTTGTTGCCGTGCCAGAGTCACGGATTGCTTTCTCCAACGCCAGGTTGAAGAGGAGGCAGGCCAAACCATCCCCTTGTCGGAGTCCATTAAAGATGTTGATTGGTCTGGATAGCAATCCGGCTATTTTTACTTGGCTTGTTACGTTGGTCATGGTCAACCTACATAGTCGTGTCAATTTATTTGGGATGCCGAATTCTCTCATGGCTTTGTAAAGTTCTACCCTGGCTATGCTATCATAGGCGGCCTTAAAGTCTATAAACAGGTGGTATGTTGGGATGTTAAATTCTAGACATTTTTCCATCGCCTGCCTAAGGGTAAAGATCTGATCAGTTGTTGATTTGCCTGGAATGAAACCACACTGATATTGTCCGATGATGGTTTTAGCGTATGGGGTTATCCGGTCTTGTAGGATAGAGGAGAGTATCTTATAGGCGGTACTCAACAACGTGATACCTCTATAGTTGCTGCACGTTGTGACATCTCCTTTCTTATGTATGGGGCATATTATACCTTTTCGCCAGTCTTCTGGCATTTCTTCACGCTCCAACACGTGCACTATAATATCATGAATTGCCTGACGTAGAGCTGGCCCACCGTGTTGAAATAATTCGGCTGGTATACCATCAGCTCCCGGGGCTTTGTTTTTCTTTAGCCGGTCTATAGCCTTCTCAACCTCTTCTATGCTTGGTGACGGCAACATAGGGTATTCGTCTTGAAGCAGTGGAGCCTCCACTTCTGCAGTGAGTTGACCATTTAGCAATTCATTAAAGTACACTTCCCATCGCTCCAGTATGCTTTGTGGATCGGTGATCAGATTTCCCTCTCCGTCCTTGCAGTATGTGCAGCGTGGTGTGTACTGCGTCATGTTTCGGATGGATTGGTAGAACTTCCGCGCCTGGTGCTGACCTCGCTCTCGGCTTTTTTCTATTTCACAGATTAAGTTCTTCTCCCAGGCTGATTTTTTCTGTCTGTGAAGCCGTTTTTCTATTCTTCTGAGCTCTTTATATTCTTCTTCGCGTGCCCGCGTTCTATGAGATTGCTGCATTGCTCGGTACGCAACATTCTTACGTTCAGTCGCTAGCTTGCATTTATCATCAAACCAGTCGTTCCGATTTCTACGACTGCTGCCTAAGATGGAGTTGGCAGTACTAATGACAGTATTCTTAAGGCGTGTCCACTTCTCATCTACGCCCAGCATACTGGCCCCAGGACTTACTCTCCCTAAATCAAGCGATTCTAGGGCGAGTCCTAACGCATTACCAAAGGTGTTACTGGCATTTTCATTGCGCAGGGCAGCCGTGTTGATTCGAACTTGATCGGCGGATGCAATACGTCTTCGCAAGGCAATCCGCCCTCGGAAGACCATACCAACAAGATAGTGATCCGAGTCGATATTGGCGCCTCGGTACGTTCGTACCGTCATCAAGTTCGAGTAGTGGCGACGGTCTATCAACACGTGGTCTATTTGGTTACGAGTGACTCCATCAGGTGATACCCAGGTGGCTTTGTAGATATCTTTTCGCGGGAACCTGGTACTCGCAACGACCATGTTTTTCGATGCTGCCAATTCTAAGACTCGAAGTCCATTGTCATTAGTGTTCTCATGCAAACTATGGGTGCCTGCGTAATGCCTGAATACCGGCTCCCGACCTATTTTTGCGTTCAAATCCCCAAGGATGATTTTTACGTCATACCTTGGACAGGCATTGACAGGCACTGATGTTGCATTTGGTTTATTTTGAATGAATCAATGTATTACTAGAATACAAGCTTGGTATAGAAAAAACGATGAACAAAATAACAGGAAAACAGCAAGCTTAGAGGAGAATCAAGTGTTTGTGAATAATGAATCACAAACCGTTAGTGAATATTTATATAATATATATATTTTTTTAATTTTTTTTCATGTCTTAAAATAACGGTACCTACCATTGAAAACTTAACGATAATTTCATTTTGACAAAATTTTATGCGAGTGATTTTTAGCCAACGGTGATGTCTTTCATTTATTTTTTTTTTCCGAAAAAGCTTATTTACGGTACCTGCCATAGAACAGTACTTTTTTGCTACCGATTATTCCTTAAACGGCTTAACCTATTTTAAAGAAATTTAATATTCTTATATATTGCCTAATCATGACTAAAACTGCATTCAAAAAATTTGGAAAAAAGTATTTGTCAAAAAGTCATTTATTTTATTCTATTTAAAAAAAAAAAAAAAAAAAAAAATCCGATCAATTTTAATAAAATTTTATGTGAGTCACTTTGTTGTTGACGGTGAAAAGTTCACGAATTTGCCAGTCGCTTACACGAATGTTAGATACTTGCCACAAGTGCAAGTTTGTGCGGGCCTTTATTTTTGCAGGGCTGCCATATTGTGCAGTATTTGTAATAACGAAACGAAACAAAAATTAAATGGTGAAATACAATTTTTGACTATAAGTTGACAAATCATTTCTTCATTAGATGAACAAATTCTTTATGGAACTTTAATGAAACACCGTCAATAATATCAAACACTGAACGAAAAGGAAAGGATTTTGCATAAAACCAACACCAACTCTCTTGTTTATATGGTTTTTGTTGAAATACTTGTTGAAATTATACTTGCGATCAAAATTATTTAGTATATCTAAGTTTTGATTTCTCGTTATTAATGAAAATATTTTTTAAACAAATGTTCATTCTGCCTAAAACGTAGAAAATATTAAATGGTTTTTCAAAGAGAAGAAAGACGGAAAAGAAAGTGTGCGATACAAGGCTCGTCTCGTGGCTAAAGGTTTCACGCAGAAAAAAAGGTATTGAGGAAACCTATTCACCAGTGGTCAGATACTCATCTATCAGGTATTTGATTGCGTTATCAGCCAAATATAATTTGTAAATTCAGCAAAATGGATGCTGTAACTGGGTTAACTCCAGGGGAGTTAAGTGAAAATATCTATGTTGAGAAACCGAAGGGGCTTTCGATACGAAAAGAAGGTAAAGTGATGAAACTAAATAAAGCTGTTTATGGACTAAAACAATCGAGTTTAGTTTGGAACATAAATTGGATCGTGTTCTTCAGAAACTTGAATTGCAGCGTTCAAAAGTGGATCCTTGTATATATTTCCATCGTTACACCACAAATATGACATTTATCGCCATCTACGTAGATGATATTCTTATCTTTATGAATGAGAAGACATATTGTGAAAATCTGAAATCAAACTTGATGAAAGAGTTCAAAATGAAGTTCTTGGGAACTGCGAAACAAATGCTTAGGAATTCAGATTTCATACGACAAAGATGGGATTTACTTGGACCATAAAAATTATATTTCTAATATGCTGTTGAAATTTAACATGGATGAATGCAACCCTATAGGAACTCTATATGGATATCAACTCCAAATTTTCAAGAGACATGTCACCAAAAACACCGAAAGATGAAAAGGAAATGGCTAAAATGCCTTACCAACAAGCTATCGGAAGTTTAATATTTGCTGCACAGTGAACTCGACCAGATATTTGTTTTGCAACAAGTTTAAAAACTGTCCTGGCAAAGAACATTGGGCCGCTGTCAAAAGGATATTCAGATATCTGAAAGGAACCAAAGCAGCAAAGTTGAAGTTCTTGAAAACTGGAAATACAGAATTCAAGATTTATTCAGACTCTGACTGGGCAAATAATTCAAATGATAGAAGATCAGTTACAGGATATGTATGTGTATTACAAGGAGGCGTCGTAACTTGGATAACAAAACAACAACCAACTGTTGCTCTATCTTCAACAGAAGCCGAATATATGACACTTTCGGCATCAACTCAAGAGGCAATGCGGATTTTGTGGTCTTAAAAGTGAACTGAACGAACACTTTAATAATTCAGCCATGAATGTATATTGCGACAACAAGAATGCAATCCACCTGGCATCAACAAGTAAGTACTTATCAAGATCCTAACATATTGATGTTAGACACCATTTTATACGCGAAAAAAAGAACTTAAATATTATCGCTTTCGTTGGAATAGAAACTGAATTTATGGTTGCAGACCAGTTTCTGCCGAAAAACATAAATACTGTTCAAATAATATGGGATTACATTTAAAAGTAAATTTTGTTCGAAATACTTGTGTTGAAATAATTGTTTTGAAATACTTGTTGAAATTATACTTGCGATAAAAATTATTTAATATATCTAAGTTTTGATTTTGTTATTAATGAAAATATTTTTAAATTAATTTTCATTCTGCCTAAATCGTTCAATAAAATAAGTTGTTTATTTTTGCTCGGCTAAAAGTTTTGCCACACAAAAAGGCTAAAAAAGCTTCCCATTAAATTTTATTCATTGGTTCTTGCATGTATTATCCGGACCATGACAGAGGTACAGTGGCAGAGATTCGGTATATGTCATTCGAAGCGGGTTAAGTTTAAGTCTTTTCTGGACTAGCATCGGATGATGTTGCGCTACACTGGCTGAATGTCATTTAGGTTAGGTCACAAGGATTCTAGGATTCTATAGATAGATAGATGGTGATTCGTCTCCTAACGAATTCAATTGAAAGTAAAAATGTAACGAGCCACAGTTGTGTGATTGTATATGGTAAAAGGATGAGATAACAAGTTTGATATAAAAAAATATTAAATCGACCGTTATGTGATGAATGATGACCATTGACCAATAGCAAATGAAAAAAAAAAACTATATAAATGCATGTGTGTATGTAAATAAATCTCTGTATAGTTTTCTGTTGACCTGGCTTTGACATTTTCTATTTCACTTTATCTCGATATTCTATAGTTTACACGCCATCATGTTAGTGCAAACTAACACTGACTGATTCTTGTTCAATTCTTTTAATTTTTTTTTTCAGTGGCATTTCATTGGACATAGAGGCAATTCGAAAATAGACGATAGAAAAAGAATCTTTTGACAGCTCGTCGCCCTAGTATTGAAGTGCTGTAAACGCCAAATTGCGTTTTTTGAACTGGGTATGCAGTCTTATGTTATCGGGTGCGCTCTTTTTAAATCTGTTATATGTTTTTTTCTATCACTTCTAATAGGTGAGATATTTGACGTTAACGAAAAATGGTTGGCACATACGTCAAATTTCCCAAGGAGTTTATATTACGTTTTTAGTATTGAAATGCCGTATGTTTTCGATTTTTTGACGTACGTGTATGGACCAAAAAGAAACTGTTGATTTTGGTGGCGTATACGGCAAACTCATTTTCAACAAAAATTTAAATATTTTTAAAACTAAAACATGCGGAAGGTTTCTGATAACAACTATTAAAAGAGGATTTACAAACATATACTGTGTAAAAAAAATTTAAAAAATCCTTAGGTCAGTTTTTCCACACTAGACTGCCAAACCTTTAAATGCGATTTCCCAAAAATGTAATAATGGCGTTTACGGCACTTCAATACTAGGGCGACGAGCTCTTCATAAAAAAGAACAGACTTTTTTTATTCTGACAGATAAATTATATATTTTAAGGTGCTTGTATTCGCAATAAGTTTTTATTTTACTGTCCAAACATAAAATTTTAAACGTACAATAAAAAAACCAAGATTATTTTAGTTTAATGAATTCAACGATTTAAATGCGAAGCCGTTAAGAGTTCCAGATTCAGCAATACATTCGTTTGTATATACAGTTTTATAGAAATATATATCCGATAGTGAGGGAAAAAATTATTAAAACATTGCTTAGTTCTAAGAATAGATGTCTTCAAGGTCACTCTAATATTTCTATCATTAATATACTAGCTTTGTCAACTTGCATTCAGATCTTTATCGATATAGATATTGATTGCAGTTCAATAATTTCTCTTGAATGTCCGTGTAATTAATAACCTTCAATATGGATCGTGTTCACTTTCTTGCTTTTTATGATAAAGTAACCTAAACTCTGACAGTACAGCAAATCTACATCCAATAGAATGCGTCCTTGTATGGAGGATGGAGGTGCCACTTTTTACTCTCTAAATCAATAACCAATCTCAACTATCTATAATATCTATAGCAAAAAAGCCTTTTTAGTTGATCTGCACCAGCAGTCTGTTAATTTAGTTAATTTAATATGTTTAGATATTTAAGTATAAAGTTAACGAATTAATGAATCCAATAATTAGCAAGCTTCAAATTATAAATCCCTTATTCCCAGTTATATACGTTGTTATCTAATTAATGTTCCATGTCACAGTGTCACGAGCCTACTTTTTTTCTACTTAGCCTCCTTCTTCTTGTTCTTCCAAGGGAAAAGATAATATTATGACTTTAAAGTTCTTGATGAGGGTAGAAAAGAATGTGATTTCAAGGATGATTGATTAGAATACCATAGCAATTCAAGCATAATTTTACGTATTTTTTGTGTATGGCTGATGATTTTCGGTTGTCTTATCGGTTGGACAAACAGATTCTCGAAACCCTTGTCTGGTGTATAAATAAGTAGGTTTTAAATTTTAGTTGTTTGTTTTCTGATTAAAAATATGCAGCATATAGACCATCGATCATTATATTGACTTATATGGAGCTTTAACAAAAGCCATAGCTATACAAATGAGAATTGTATTTGCGATATAGGGTAAACTATACCCAATCATTGGCACCTTAAGTATACTCACCACATTTTGTTGGTCATAGCAATTCAATGAAATAAAGGAACTACAGTTTTTTTATTTTTTTTTTAGATATGTTTACTTTTATAAAAAAAATAACATAACATACATTATAAATTAAGGAAATACATAACAGTAATAAAGTAAATGTATATATATTTTCACCAGTAATAGGCACCATGTAGCCCAATGATTGGCACTACGCTTATTTTTGCTTTTAACAAGTGCTTAAACATTGACATAGTGCCAATAATCCCAATTATTGGCACTGTTACCTATGATTGGAATAGTAGCCAATGATTGGCATTGTGCTAATCAATCCAATGATTATCACTCTAAACAGTAATTATCATTAAAGTCAATGATTGGCGTAGTGCCAGTACATCCAATGATTGGCACTATTACCAATGATTGGCATGTGCCAATAATACATTTCTATTCCAATAGTTAGCACATCATATTAATTAATGTAATTGAAAAGAAATATTTAATGTAGTTTTCATTTGTCGCAAAAAGTGATTTTTTTATTGATATAGATATTTTTTTACTTGCTCAATAGGGCAAGTATTGGTTTCGTTTAAAAAAAATTTCGTGGTTTTAATCAAATCTTACATATTACGATACTAGAGAAGCCTAAAAAAGAAGATTTCGTCATGCCGTCCGTCGGTCTGTCTGTTGTGATGTGCGGATGTGTGGATGTGCGGTTGTCTGTGCACTGACCTACAGCCGAAACAGTCTTACGGATTTACTTCAATCTTCGTATATAGCACTTTTTGGTGATTCCCTAGAGGAGAAATTCGAATTTTTGTTTTAGGCAGCCTCTAACGGCTAGCTGCCATATAACGGTCTAAGTTTTTAAAAATTTTCTCGAAAACGGCTCTAAAGATTTTGATAAAACTTTTTGAAGTACTTTTAATTTAATGCATTTCAGGTTTTTGGCTAAAAATGCACATAACGAAGATATGGTGTTAACGATTTCTTACAAATTTGTCCATAAATTGATTACGACTTAACCTATTTCATTTAAATTTTGTGTGGAAGTTAAATTGATAATTCAACACAAAATGACATTTAAGATTTTGGCTAAAAAAACGTTTAATAATAGCTTCCATGGTACAACTTGAACTCACGTTTAGGCCATTTTCTGGTATTTTTTATTATTTATTAAATTGAATTTTTTCAATCCCCATAATTGCTTCAAGAGCAAGTTCGTGCGACCCAGTCGTGAATTTTATTTTCATATCTTTCTTAGATTTGCGTTGCATTGGTCAAACAAATCAATTTTAGATTACCAGATCAAAATCTCGAAATATCGATTTGATGTGAGAATTTTTCATCTACTTTCACATACACAACAATGTGTGAGACTGTAAACTTGTCAGATTAGTCTGACTGGGTTTGTCTCCCTCTAAAAAAAAAAATTAAAATGAAGAAACATAAAATGATACACACAATGAAACAAAAAATCTTTTTGCGTTCATTCGGCAACAAAGATCTGAAATCTCAGAGACATATCTTAAGTTTCCAATGGAAAATCACATAAATGAATTATTCTTATTTATTCTTTGTTATTTGTTATTTGTTTGTTTATCAAAATCAACTTTTATAGTCCAGTCATTTAAGGGTTTAACCTAGAAATTTGAGATAGTAAGCTGAAAACTCGTATACACCTTCTTATTGGCGTTCTAAGAGTTGTATAGAAAGTCAACAAAAATCTCATGTCTGCAACATAATTTTTTCAAGGTCAAAGGTCACGAAAATCAGTTTTTCAGGAATATCTCGGTTCCCATGGCTCCAATGATTTTAGCATCCATTACAAAATTATAAAGCATAAAAATTCCAACAAATTTGGAACAAACGTTTTTTCATACGATCTACCGTTTTTGAGATATTGAGATAGGGGGCGTAGAGTTCTGCACGCTCAGCAATACATACTAGTCTACGCGCTAGTCCATGTCGTTATATGTCCCCTCAGTTTTGTCATGGAGCTTTGTTAAGCACCCGTAGGAGTATAAAAACAAAAACAAAAATTGTCTGATTTAAATTTTTATATCATAAGGAAACACCCTACCTATACTTAGGTATGTTTTTTGAAACCCTCCCCTTATTTTTCCAATTAGCAAAATTTTTTTAGAATAATTTCAGAAAAAATATCGTGTGCCCACCACTATTCTGTGAGCTTCTGTCCTGGCGCTATTTAAAATTCCAGAGACCACTCAGTCAAAAAACATTAAAGTACTAATTTGAATCCAGCTCATCAGATATGTCCAAAATTTTAATATTCAAATTGTTTTCATTCATTCACAATTATAAACACAAAATAAAACAAAGGGAACATATTCCTCAGGCTAAGTTCTATATGAATGGTTGAAATTCATCCCGAAAGATACCTAAATTGTTATCCCTGAAAGATACCTAAATTTTCCATTATCTTTTATAATCACTTAGATTTAATCACTACTGTGTTGCTTTATAGGATTTGTGAGTTAATCTTTTTTTAATCCAAACAGAAGCTGTTGCATAAATTCTTCTATTCAAATATAAATATCTAAGAGAATATTCTATTCAGAATTTTAACAAGAAATATGAAAAGAATGAATAACCTGGACATCACTGTCAATTACTTAAGTTTCTACAGGTAAAAAATGTCAGTTTTTTTCAGAGATCATGAATGTTTATTACAAATTTTGAAGCGCATTCAAAATAATCTCAAACCATTTTGGACTTAAATCTTTATATGTACAACAATAAACATAAAATCGCCAAAAAAAAGTTCATACATATATTATTCCTTGTTGTGGTAAATTTTTGTTGAAACAAAAATATTATGATGCGAGGATTTAAACATAAAACTAAAAGATATGAATACAGATGTAATAGAAACCCCCATATTGGCAGACTCATGAAATGAGGTTCGTCTTCCTTTTGAAATTTGTTTTAGCTCTCCAGTGGGATATATGATGGGATGGGACTAAGGATATGAGAATGTCAGGATGAATTGCAGAATATGCATATACATTACAGATTCCACATCCCTTTAGGTATTAAAGACACTTTTATCAATTTAACAATTTTATCAACGCGCAGGACTCTTTTTCTCTCTCAATCGCTCTCTCTTTTCGAATCTGCAAGAACCTTATTCTGCTACAAAATAGCAGCATCTCCCCGAAAAAATTATTTCAAGGATACGTTATCAGTAAATGGCGATTAGTCATCACAAACGCGCGCGATAAGGATTTACTTTTCGCTAATCAATTTTGATAAACCTATGCAATAACTGCGATATATTGAGTGCGGAATATAACAGTTATAATAGTACGCGAGTGCTGTCATAATTTTATTATATAAATATGTAAGCTATCGGCATACTTCAAAAATGCCGCAAAGTTTAACCTTGCCGGAAAAAAAATTCTTTAACTGTTATAACCAGCTTTCTTGTTGCCATTTAAGTGTGCGTGAATAAAATCTGCAACAAAAAATAAAATAATAAAGGATGTGTCAAATACAATATGCTTTTTTAAAAAGCCCATTAGGATAATACTTCCCCACTCCCACAGGTGTTTGTTGCGCTTATTTGTTTCCGTTTCCCAGATTACATGATAGAATTTATTGTCGCACCTAACAATCGACTTCGCCAGCATAAAGGATTTCCGTTTTTGTTATAATGGCAGCTTGAAAATTTATTCAAAATTGAAGACCTTTGTCTATATCGTTGGTTTCTTAGTGATTGTTTCGTGATGTAATAAAAAAAAAAACAATTACTTGGTGATCAGTGAGAATTATATTGAAAGTCTAATCACACAATACAAGTCAATATTGAGTTAACAACGAGGTCAGCAAGATAATGTAATGTGTTCTTGTCTTTTGGAAAGAAGAGAGGAAATAAGAAGAGAAGAAGTCTTGTGATAACTCTATACAAGTCATATGGGTTATCGTACATTCATATATAATAAATTCCAAGTATCAATATTATCTTAAAATAAAACGTTTTAAAAATTATTATAGTTATATTTTATAACATAGTGATATATTGAATAAATAGAATTCTAAATCACACGCTTTTAATTTGCAAGAAATTATTTTGACTGTTCGAATTGCTTCGGTTAACAAGCCTTTTCATTGATTTCGAGTATAAAGCTTTATACAAGCCTTTACATTTAGATTTTGTCTGACAAACTTTAACAAACCTTACAGCGACCTTATGAAAAGCGATTGTATCGTCCCTCCGTATGCTTGCGAGTATTTTCTGCCAAATGCTTTAAGGAAGCTATTATTTAAAATATTCAATAAAAAACAGTTTAAATCTTTAAATAAGCCTTATGACAACACTAAAGAAATAATAGCTTCCTAATTTTTTGAAATTGGACCTTACAAAAGTAAAATTGTTAGTTGGGACAGGATTCTTAATAAAATAACATTTCATATTGAATGATCCTGGGTAATAATGATTTGATTATGCTATGCTTTTATTGTAATGGGATGTACAAAAATTCAAAAAAATAAGAAAGTCAACTGCTTAACCCATGGCGTTCTACGTGTAACCGATAAATCGTAAGAAATTAAACAGAATTTGTCTTCTATAAAAAAAAGAAAAACTTAGAAATAGGACATAAATTAAAAAAATGCACAAAATTTTAATAACTTAACACTTTACATTTTATTTCAATTTGTTTTTTCAACGAGTATTCTTATTTCAAATTAGTATGATTATACTTTTTAATGAGGTTTGTTGCAATGATACCGTTTTAATTATACCATTCCTATGCAAGACCAAATTTCAGTATATCTGGAAGGGCAGATATCCTCCTTATCATTTTTTCCAGCAGATCCGAAAAATATTCGATGAAATTCTTATCTGGGCTCTTAGCAGGCTAAGCCATCACATCAATTTCCACTTCTTTTAAGTAGCCGCTTGCGCACCTAGAAATCGTGGGGTCCAGCATTGTCCTGCTTCAGAACCGCACACCTCTCCAGAATGTTGTTGATGTCGAAACTAGACTTCACCGATTTTTGCACGATGCAGAGCTCGGTTTTTTTCGCGCACGAAAATTGCTCGTCTTACGAAGACTGAACAAAGGCTGACTGGAGTAGAGTTATTTTTACCGATGATTCCAAAATGTATCCGCATTCACCAGATGGCCTCAGCAGATCGTGGAGAGGATCCGGTGAAACATAATACTCTTCAGCAACAATAGCCCGGTAACATTTGTGGAGAGGTTTCAAAATGGCGTGGGTGGGTATTTTCAGGCGCGGAAAAACCGAGCTGTACATTCTGTCCATTGTAGTCTAGTTCAATAAAACTCTTGAGATGGTTCCATTCGCACTATGGTTTTCGGTTATGTAACAAATAGTTAGAGTTGTGAAGGAAGAAATAATGTGAATTAAACAGAATCAATTCGATCCTTTTAATTTCGAATATCTATATCCATACAGAAAAATAATATAATCGTGGAGGAAAAAGTGATAAAGGATCTCAATTATTTTAAATTCAAAAAAGAAAGCCTTTGGCTATATTCAAATGATAGCCTCGAAGTCATCATAATGATGATGCATTATGATAGTCATTTCGTATTCCACTAGATTTGTCATAACTGTAAGATGTGGGGTTATTTTAGAAATAATATGTATATATATATACAGAAATAAATATACATATACAGAAATGGCCTCCAGCTACATACAAGGGCGGACAACCAATGCCAGTCGCTTACACATACTATCTCGATACATAATTCCATAAGAGAAATATTTCGATTAAGTTAATAACATGTCAGTCCTAAAGGTGCAATCCTTTTATTGACCTAATGGTTTAAAAAAGAAAAAATATTCCATCCAAAATTCCATTTTTTCGACCACTACCATAAAAAAAAACTCAAAGAAACCAAATCAAATCATCCTTTTTCATCCTTTGTGCAACATTGATCTGGGATTTATTCCATTTTTCGAAGCAACAATAAAAAGGATATAGATTTAGTGTTATTTTTTAGCTTCGAGAGATTCGGATAAAGTGAAAGAGAAAGGTAACGATGTCGAAGACTGGCATGATACCTCTTATGTATACAGGGTGATTGGTATAAGATGCACCAAAAAGCTTGAGCGTGTAGGTGGAGTTAAGACAAGAAAAAAATCGTAAGGGAGAAATAGACCCCATTTCACCCCGTGAAGGCGGGAGGTGCAATTTTCTAAAACATTGACTTAAATCAGAAAAAAAAAAATTATTTAAAAACAACGGTGAATGATACGAAGCCTTGTTATATTTTTTTGGAAAGCCAGAAAACTACTCTTTTATTTAATTTTTAAATTAAGTTGTTTAAGTAAACAGTTTAATTTTCAAAAAAAAACTAAAAAAAAATTTAAGCTAATTTTTTTCAAAACTAATTTTGAAAAAAATTAGTTCAAAAAATTTTTTTTAGTTTTTTTTTCAAAATTTTGAGTAGTTTGTAGTTTTCTGGCTTTCCAAAAATATATAACAAGGCTTTGTATCATTCACCGTTGTTTTTAAATATTTTTTTTCTGATTTAAGTCAATGTTTTAAAAAATTGCCCCTCCCGCCTAAACGGGGGGAAATAGACCCCCCTCCCATACGATTTTTTTCTTGTCTTAACTCCACCTACACGCTCAAGTTTTTTGGTGCACCTTATACCAATCACCCTGTGTATAGTCTTTCAGATACATTTCCTTCGTAGAACATAAAGTATTGATAGTCCTTTGTCATGACAACAGAAAGAAAAAAAAAATATAGTAAAGCTATAAATAAAATCAAACTACCTTTTCGAGCAAAATACTATCTGTCTTTGTCTTTGGCTAGTTAGTTTTTATCGTTTGTGACATGTAGCTTATCTTGGATAGGCAAAAATCTCGGTTCTGATATTGGGACTTTGTCAATTGAAAAGAAGATACAGAATATGCGGTAAAAAAGATTTTCGTTTATCCGATTCTTAACAAGTCATCAGTAATTGAAGACAAATACAGACACCTGGATAGAATTCACAATAAGAAAAAAATGAAGCAACTTTAGAATAATTTGAGGATGAAGATTCTAATAAATTAAAAACTTATAGGGCTGTGAATCTGAAAAAAAAAGTTTTTTTTTAAAGACATAATAGACCTTTAGATTTATAAAAAATTTAACAGAATGTTGTTCAATAAAAGATTATTATAATTTATTAAAGATGAACTTGAATATCAGAGATGCCTCATGGGCGATGTTCGGCATAAGATGGGAGGTATGCACAAAAAAATGCTATGGACCCGTGTGAGTATTGAACTGAAAACGTTTGGTGTAGTAGCCATTTTATCATTGCCGCCCACTGTTCTCTCGCTTTAGAAACTTATTCTCTCATAGTTCCAAATGGCGCCCAACGTGGGGCCAAAACCCATGACTCTGATGTGGTTAAGAGTCTCTTACTCATATTCTATCACTACACTGGTGGCTCGAAAATCTCTTTGTTATATGATATTATTTAGCATGGAGTTTTATGTAAAAGTATTTACCGCTCGGTAGTCGATATTTTCACTCTCCATACTACTAGTAGTGAACAAGAGTCAACTTTGTTTGATGATATAGTATTTAATATCCAATGGGTTGGTTACAAAATCTCGCAAATCAAAATCTCACATACGAAAGCAAGCAATTACATAAACTAGCAATTACAAAATGGATTGTGTATGCGAGATGTCACTCATAGTCCTCGTAAAATGTTCTGATATGATAGTTTAAAGGCATTTATGTTCTTTTCACTGTCTTCAGCTTTATTCACAACAATCAAAATAAAACCAACAACGCTATAAAATATGTTACTCATAAACCAATTTTTACCTATTTGAATTAAACTCAAAAAATAAAAACTTTCCTAGTATAGTGGCACTTCCTAACTAAATTAAGAGAAAACTCTTTATTGCTTCAATATACCAATCCATGTGAAAATTTACCCTACATATCGACCAATATATAGCTTAATTGGCTTTCAAACCGTTTCTCACTTATTAATGTTCATTGTACCCTAGAGAGTCATTGAAACTCTATAAGTGGTTAAAACTCCAATCCAAAACACATTTTTAAGCTTCACTGCTGCTTAACGATACAACCTAAATCGAATACAGGGTGACATTGATTCCCTTCAATTTTTGTATTGGCTATATCTTTAAATGGTTCAATGAAAGTTGTGGTGTTGGTAGATTTTCTTAAATTAATTTTTTTCTGTTTCCAAAAAAAAAATGTTAGGAAACAACATAATGATTTCCAAAATCAATATCCGAATAATAAAAAGCACCGACTTCTCCATGCTGTATTTATTAACATAATGAACCAACTGCAATGAAGATACCTTCCGATGTTTTATTACTTTCATCTTCTACAGATGAATAAATTCAAGAAGAACTAAGAAATTTTAACATTACATGGTGCGAATAATATAGGATGAGATATAGGAAAATAGATTTTGAAATGAAATGAAATTAATGAGATTTTGGAGGAGGTAAATCTTTCAAAATCTATCTTTATGAACTGCCAAACAGATTGTAGTCGTGTTAATAACACACATTCTGATTAATCTGGATTATTTTTCTTTTTTTGCATCCTTGAGGAGATTGTTTTTTTTTTTTCATATTCTCTTTAAAGAAACCTCATTATATATCCTATGGGTCCTGATGATGGCATAATGTATATATTCTGCACCCATTTAGTTTGGGAAATTTCATCGGAAAATTTCTAGACGGTTAAGTTTTTAGGATTTTAAAATTACATATATTTGTTACCCCATTCTTCCTTTTTTTATTGTATTGAACCATTATTTTTGAAGCATTCCAAGATTTGTTTTTCTTCATTTTCATAATAAATGTTTAAGAAAAAATTATATTTTTTTTAAGAAAATATATTAAGAACGGAATTTAAATCTTTTTTTCTTCTTGTAAATGTTTTTTTATTTTAAATTATTCTCAAATTGAAGTGCACGTGATAGGAATACAAAATTATAAACAAACTCTGATATAAATTTCCCTTACAAGTTTTAAGTAAATAGGACTTTCTTTTACATACAACGACAAATGAATATTTTATTAATTGCATTTTATTTTTGTTGTTATCATTTATATTTAAAACAACTAAAATACAAATTTAATATGTACTTTTTATCTTCTCTTTTCAGCTAAACATTCATTTGGTTGTATGTATACTATTGTCTAAAGGGTGTATGGAACGCAAAACTTGAGTGAAGGCCAGAAAATCTTTAAAATTGAATTTCATTCATAAATACTCCACTTAATAAAATTTAATTTGGCTATTTTTAGTCTTTTTATTGTTTTTATTTTTTATTCTAATAATGATTGATAGTAGAAATAATTTTTCTAACAATTGAAAACAAGCTATCGTAATGTATTTTTTTTTTATAATGAATCCTTGATTAACATAGAGACAAAGGAAGAAAAATGAAAACACTCAATAGAGATACACGAGTGCTATCAGTGGATTAGAGTTTTTGATATCGGATGTAGGTACAAAAGAGTTGATCACCATCAACTAAGCCTATTCCTATTTCGGAGCTGAGGTTCTAAAATGTCGTTTATAATATTGCTGTGTCGCATAAACGTAAACACCAGCGCCCTGGCTCGTCGGTAAAAGAAGCAGAAACGGAAAAGACAGCCCTACGGGTAACCGGGAATTTTCCCGGGGAGGGCGTTTCGGATTTGTAGGGGCGTTTTTTTCTTTTAACAAAATTAAAAAATAATGGATACTTTGTTTTGTTCAAACTATTAACATTGGATTGTTCAAACCATTTAATTTCTTGGAAATCAGGAAATACATCCACCATTTACCAGAAGGCTGCACATTTGACCGACTCAACTGCTAACCTTAGATATATTTTAGAAAATCTTTTAAGTAAATTTACTTGGATTATAATTATCACTTTGATTAAGGTAGAAATGATTGCAAATGTATTAAATTCGATATGAAATCCTGGTATTTTCACTCTTATAAAAGATTCAAACTCAAGTACTTGAGAATCTTGAGATCAAAGCGGTTTTATCATCATATAAACGATATAAAACAAACTCGAGGAACATTCACAATTAATTGTTTTCACCTAAGGTAAGACGTAAGATTTTCTTGATCAGTTACAAGAAGCTTTAAATCAATGAATCCCTTTTGGAGCGTACAGTACAGATGCGCAAGGAAATGAACGAGTAACTATTTAGTAAGCTATGGCCTTTTTGTAGAGAAATCATTGCCTGAGCAACGAAAGTTGAAAAACAAAATTTCAACCAAGATGTTTTTAGCAAATTTATTGAGAAATTTAACGTAAATGTTATTTTTCACAAAATTATTAAATGTGGTAGGAAAAACATAAGGATTTGTATGAAAACAATGAATGATTCGATCCACGAACAAGAATTGCTGAAAATACTTCGCAGATTTAGAAAAATCAATTGTCTGATTTTTCATAATATTTGAACTTTAAAATTGTTCCACGTAAAATTTAAAAAATGCACTTATAACATTTTGCCAGCAGCTAGAGGTACATACATAATTTTCCGACGATTTACCTTAAAGGTAAGTTTTAATGATTAAACTATGGGTATGGGAAAATCGTCCAAAAACAAATCGCCCACAACTGAAAAATCAATAATCGCTTAAAATTATTTTTGAGCTATTTTTAATTTTGTACTACTTATGTGAAAGACAATTGTCATGAAATAAAGTCCAACTTTTGATTTTTGAATGTGCAATAAATGTCAAAAATGATTTTTTTTAATCTGTTAATAGTACAATAAGGCGAAAATTTAATTCAATAAAGTGTAAAATATGTCGAATAATTTTTGTTTAAGATTGAAAAAAAAAAATATTTGGCAGACCAGTACAGTAATATAATATACTAAATTATATAAAGAATATATTTTTGTTTTGAATTCATGAAATATTTTTGGTACTTTGGTGTTTGTCTGTTTTCCAAAGCCAGGAAAAAGGGGCGTTTTTAACTTGGAATATTTTTTGGATATTAAGAATAAAAAGAAGAAGATCGTTGGAGCTGGGTCAATGCTTTAATGGAACAGCAAAACAAAAGATCAGTGATCACCAATTGTTTTTGACTGCTTTTGTATATCGGATTTAGCACCGTTATGAAGATTCAATATACTTCCTGGTATTGAAGTATCATCTAAATTTGGTATCCAGAAGTTTTTATCATTGCAGAAGAAGGACTTCAGTTTTGAATTTAGAACTACAAATTTCTGAACCTTTCCAAATTTCGAAAATTATTTTTTATATTGTATGTTCTAAAACTCCACTGATGAATGTGTATTACTAAGACCAATCTTAAAAGACAGAAATTAACTCTATTTAAGAGAAATCTACTATTCAAGTAGTACAAATCCGGAAACCATTGTGTATAATGAAAATTAAATTAAAATCTCTTATCCATTGGAACTTACAGAAACAATTATTGTTTGCAAGTCAAGTTAAGTGAAATGTACTAAAACTTTAACAAATGCAAATCGAAACAAAAGAAATATTAAAGTATCTATAGGTTATGACAATCTTTCAACACCAGAACTTCATGAACTCTTCATAATCATTCATTTTATTCCCCCAATGTTTCCGCATCAAAAAACTTCCTTTTTAACATAATCAAAAATTTTTTTTTATTTCAAATAAAATACGACAAAAAAAAACACAAATTAAAGGTGAATATAAGTAAGAAAAAACCACTTTTATTAGTTTGGTCAAAGTTGGTAATTTCATTAGAGGTAAAGTGCGGATGTCATTTAACACCGGACGGAGAAGTAAAAACACTTTTTTATAGGTCATTCCGTCGTTCAGCAATTAAAAAGAAATTTAAATTTTTGGTTTAGGTTGCCGACTTTGAAAAGAACAAAAAATAAAAATGTACGACAACAAAGTGCGATGAAAAATCACTTAACGAGAGTCAACGCAAAGAAAAACATGCAATACCTAATGGTCTTAATTTAAAACTGTCCTTTGCAGTGCATTACAGGAAACCAAAAAAAAAACCTAATTTGGTGTTCATCAGTTTTTCATGTACAATCATTCCAACATTAATTTAATTCCTTTTAGGTATGTAGTATTGGTAAAGCATTACAAAAATCATTACAATATATATCCCCTCATTATTTTTTTTTTTATTTTAGTTTGATTGAAGCACTCGACACTGCTCGCACTCTTCTTTAATTAACATGACGAAAGGAAAAATCATTTTCATTGAAGGATTTTAATTAATTTGCAGGCTATATTTTTTAATGAAGTTTTACAGCTGCAACTTGGAACATGGATTTACAATAAAAAAATATTAAAAGTTCTTTCGAAGGGTCAAGTTGGTTATTTTATCATATTTTTTTTATATTATTATATTTTTTGGTATTAATGATTTATTAATTGAAATCTACTGGTAATTCAACAACTTTTCCTTCCAATCATAAACAGATTTTGCAAAGGACCTCAAGAATAAATTTGACATTTACAGTTGTATATTGGTATTGTTTTGGGGCAAGTTGTACCTATGTACTCTTAAATTGTTCTGGGAATACATACAAATCAGGAATAATTTTTTTTTTAAGCTGATTACACTCTTAATTTGAGAGGTTGTCGTGTGAATATCAAGGATCACAATAAAGGTATTTTTAGTGAAGAGTTAATCAAAATTAGTCAAGAAAATATTGCGATGAGCAACATAAGCTGAAAGAAATAGTTGAGGTGAATGTGAATAACAGCTCTGTTGCTGTTGTTAAAAAAATTAGAATACCTATTAGGGTCTTAAGCAATACGAATTGATTATGAAGTTTAATTTTAAAGAAATTAAAATAAAAATATAAAAAATCTAAAATACTAAAGCTGATAATAAAATTCATTAAAAAAAAAGAATTATTCAAAAATAGTGCCATTCGCCCGGGTGCTTGATTGTGGGCTCGTCAGATGACGTTTCCAGTAAAAAGTACCTTTAAAGTAGATTTTTCTAGCTCAGCTAACATACATTTCTTGACAAAAAACTTATTATATGTGAAATATACCAGCGAGATCACGGTTGCAATCATTTCAACTGGGTCTGAGTCAATTATGTCAGCTAACTCAATTATGTAATCTGAGCCAGAAAAGTCTTTAAAATTGCGTAATAACAAAGTTTTTTTTGGTGGAAACTTTTAATTTTAATTTCTCTGTTAAAAAGCTACACTTCAAATAAATTATTGTTGAAGATAAACATAAATTAAATATCTGAATAAAAAATACGAAAATTAAAAAATCATCGCCCCCACTTGGTCATTACAGCACAATGATCATATAGGGGCATATTATATTGGATATGATACTATTTCCGTCTCATTTTTGTTAGTGCTTATACAGTTCACATTCATTTTGACTGAAATATTTAATGAACTTCGAGTAGTATATACTTATTATAGTATACAGAATCTTATCCACTTAGACTAGTTTTTAGAAAGTGAAATTTCGATATTAAATTGGAAACATTTAAACCCTTGAATTACCTAATTCTAATATGGCTGTTGTCTAAAAGATGTATATTCATCCAAAACTAGAGTACTTTTCTAATCTCTGGGCAGGAGCTCCTATAACTTATTTGGATCTTCTTGATAGAATCCAAAAAAGCCTTAAAAATGATAGGTGCGATAAGCCGATAAGCAAAATTGAAAAATGTGTGTCACTTGAACACCCCCTATAATGTTTCGTGTCCCTTTTTATCTTATCGATTTTGTTTACAAAGAGTGCTCCGCCAAAACAGCTGGTGGCATTGCTACCCTGAAACAAATCAGCCGCAATACTCGTTCTCCCAAGAATGCCCATCAGTTTAGCCTTGAGCACAACTTCGAACACACTGATAAGTGCAGAGATTCTATTTTTAGCCGCACTACATGAATGTGGAATGCTTTACCCGGCTCTGTTTTTCTCCTCAATTTCAATCTTCAAACATTCAAAACCAATGTGCATCTTGCCTAAACATATAAAATGTATATTCATAATCATGTGTGCGCAAAAAGACCAAAAAAAAAACTTTTCGATTTCAAATAGGTATAGTGAAGCCTGCTATCATAGGTTTTCTTGTTTCCTTATGGTGGAACTTGATATCTCTGGATTTATAATAGTGAAGCCATTCATTCTTTATATATGAATAATATTTGTGACTAAAAAACGTGAGTAAAAAAACTGTTTAAAAAAACCATTTTATTAATGTTGCGAATCACAGTTTTTAGTGAAAGCGATCATAAATTTTTAGTATAGATATACTGAAATATTAAAATTCAATTTTTACTACAACCACTTGAATCACAAATTGTTCAAATATAGGCATAAGAGTTTGTTCTAGCTACAAACATTTCAAAATCTTTATACCTATCTTAATATTATCTTACTCTCTATACTTCATTCATTCATTCATTCATACTTCATGACATATCTTTATGAAGGATAATCGATTGTGGTTTCTTATCAGAATTTCTGAACTATCTTAAACTATTGACTTCATTTAACCTTAATGATTTATCCATCATCAATCAACCAAACGAATATACAAGATTGACCCAGATTAACTCATGCTTTTAATTTATCTAAGAATTCAGGAACCAAGGTAGTTTCTATTGTTTTAAATTTCTATCGCTACAAAAATGATTTATGAAACAACCATACAAATTTCCCTGCTTCTACATCTATAATATTATATCTATTAAGTTAGTTAGAAAATTGATTTCATAGTTTCTAATGATGAAAAACTATAAAACGTGTGTGTATAACTCCTATCCTCTCCTTAGTTAAAACTTGGAAGGGCAAAAGATAAAACAATAACCTTAACCGCAAAATTGAAAAGGGTTATGTTGATATAAAGATATCGCCTTTTATTCCAGGGATCGTTCTTCTTCGTTATATTATGGTATTGTAATGACAGGAAGGACTGCGTGGCATCCTGGAATATAACCAAACAAATAAAACATACCACAGACTTTCGTATCATTACTTTTGCTTTATGTATAGCATAACCAAAACGGAAGGATATGTTACATTTCTGTAGACAGATAGAGAAGAAAGAGCACCAGAGTATATAGATATGAATGAATATATATAATGTCCTCGATGACATTCTGATGTTCTTGAATTATTGTGCGGTGATTTCTCAGTAAACCTTAACACATTGCGCTATGTGGAGGTGTTATGTTGAATGTAGTGGGTGAACTCACTGTACTGATACTAATATGAGTTCAAAAGAGTTTAAGGTTTTACTAAGTTGTATGACCAAAATACCCGGAAAGCATTAATTTCTAATGCAGTCTTTTAAAGTGCTTCTGAGTAAACTATACCGCGGCTACCATATCAGCTCTTGAAGTTTCCCGTTTTCAAAACATAGCTCAGTGCAGTATTTAAAAAATATGAGGTGATAAACAAGTTTTTTTTGTAAGAAACTGATCCAAAAACATTTTAAATCATTCATGAAAATGTACAGAATCATTTGCTTGTCCCTCGTAACCATTGTTTCATTGTGTCATGTCAGTTTTCCAGAAATGGATATGACCTACAGTTTTCTGCCGAATCCAAAAGATTTATATAAGGTGCAACGTGCATTTAATCGCTCTCCTGAAAGTCAGCGTCCGGTATAAATTGCAAAGATTTCTCATAATTAGACGAAGATGTAGGCAAGAAGTCTTTGGTTTTCGCAGGTGTAGCGAGCACTTGGTCACAATCAGCATCAAACCAAAATTAAGGAACATCTCGCTGATCTGCGTCCACACCTCTCATGAAAAGAAATATGAATTATCCGAGATCGATTTTGATGACCTCCTCAAGAAGACTTACGATAAGTTTTCAAAGTACTACGGAAAAATTATTCTGGGTGACTTCAATGCCAGGTTCGGAAAAGAGGGCATATATCTTTTGTTCAACCGTCGGAGTACACAGCCTGCCGAACGATACTTCCGTCAGCAGATATAAGATGGTACACCTAGCGGTGCGAAATCATATCAAGCACCATTTTCCCCACCTTGATATACACAAAGGTACAGTGATCAAAAGATCGTCAACCATATTAATCATATCGCGATAGATGCCAGACATGCTTCCGTATCTTGTATGTCCGTATAGTTGGAAGTCAGGCAGTATCTCAATCACGTAAGCGAATATCCATGTCGCCACAACGCCGATATAATGCTGTGAGAATATTTGATATCGCATTTTTAGGTTCGTGCATTTAATAGTTGTCTATTCTGTAACCCTGACAACAGTCGTAAACATATATTATTTTTGTTTTGTTTACGACTCTTGTCAAGGAAATATGGATTTTAGAGCCAATAAAATACATTATATATTATTAATTTGTTTCGTAGACGACTATTGTTAGGGTAACAGAATAGACACTTAGTAAATATAAGAACCTCCAAATGTGCAGTTAACAACTTTCTTTAGATGGCGCTGCTCCATGGTTGTACTATAGAAATTTATATACAATGAATACCACCTCTTTTTTCCACTAGGCGTCCACAATGAAACTCCTGGTTTGATGAACAATTCCCGTTGGAAAAAAACGAGGTCTACCAGGCAATGCTACAGACTAGAAACAGAGCTACTGAGAGAGCAGCCCGGGAGCTCTATGGACAAGAAAGAAGAGAAGAACGCCGACTTCTTAGGAAGAAAAAGATAAAGCACGAGAAGCGAGCAGTTTATTGATGGTTGTACCATTTAAACCATTTATAGGAAGGCTTTTAAAAAAATTAACAATTTCTAAAATCAACACAAAGGTCAAAAACAAGTTCATACTCTAAAGAAAAGACTGAACCAACAAAATAAAAATATTATTGTTGTTATATTGTACTATTCGTACTAGAATGTCAGTTTTTTTTTTTTTTATTACTGACCATTCTGTTAGTTTTCATTGAATGTGTTTGAACAACAACAACAACTTAAAGGCGCTACCACCAATTTTAAACGAATTTTATTTACTCGTTTACGAATATTATTATTCGTTTCTTTCTATCTTTGGCGTAAATAAATTGGTGATAGCGCCTTTAAGTTGTTGTTGTTGTTCAAACACATTCAAATAAAAATATGTTGATAAGTATTTTCGCCAAATCCATCAACCAACAAATATTTCTCGGAATGCACGCTCTCGTCACTGCTTCTGTCACTGCTTCGGTGTGACAAGTGGAAGCGCATTTAAACGACTCTACTGAATCAAGGAGTAACCTATAATTGCATCGTTTGGTTCATGCCGTCCGAGAATAATTCCAGAGCTTTCCACCAATCTACAACGTTCAATTTTTAAAATCCCATGACGCACAACTTAAATTCCTATTAAAGGATCAACCACTTTGTGTGGGTTTATCGGTCAACAATGGTGGGAGACTGAAAAATACACACCACACATATGTAAGTATAACTAAAATATCATAAAACCGATACGATGGAAAGAAAGAAATTTTGTTTGCCTTTTTGCAAATTTATTCACACTATACCAGTCGCTATTTCGATTTTTGTATATCGAGGTATGTATGGAGCTCAAGTCCATAACGATTCCCAGTACCAAAAAATAAGGATCCTTGGATAAAGTGCCACCAGAAAAGAGAACATAACAACCCAGGACATATTTGTTAAGGAGGTGGCGAGAAAGGAACTTGAGTATAGACACGGTGGTCGAAGGTGGCTAAAAAGGACAAGCATGTGGCTGTAATGTAGCGGTTTCCGGTTGGTGGCTATGATGGGAGTATTGTTATTCGTGTGTTGTTATTGCTATATGCTTCGCTCCTTTCACCAAAATAATGGATACTCTTTTAGAAAGACTATATAGCTGGGCTGTAGCTATAAATATTGCTGCCTTAGGTCTTATGATAGCTGAAGTTCTTGCGGCCATGCGGCCATGATTCCAATAATTTTTGTTCTATTCGTTGCTGAGCACGAAGAAAACCACGATCAATAATCCAATGTAGTTAGATGTGTTCTTGTTCTAGTAGTAGCGCTGGTAGTTGGTGGTAGCGGTCATTATTGCTGGCTATACCGGCTGTTGACAGTTTTCATCTAAACCACGAAATGTATATGTAAAAGTTTTAATATTCGATTCCTTTTTATATTTTGGTTTACCTTCCATCTTTGGGAATGTTTTTTTTCTTCTGATTAAGCATAGACACAAATATATAAGAAATGAGGTAAGAACCATTCTCGCTTTTAAATCACTCACAAACACGTTGCGTAATTTTAATGAACAATTTTTGTTGATGATTATTGGTCTATCAAATTTAATGTGTGTTTTAACCACATTTTTTATGAATGTAGAGCCAGGAAAAGATTGAAAGTTTGTGGCTAAGCTTTTTTCTACTTCTGGTTCTTAAAAATTGAATTGGAAGTAGTAGTGGAAATGTCCTCAACAGTTGAAATTCTTTAAATTGCAGTGTTTGTAACGACAATCTAATAACATAACGATATAATTACTAATCCCATCTAGGATTAATATTACAAAAATGACGATTCCGTACGAAGTGTGTTTGGAAGTATCTAAACTTTGCAACTCTGACAGTTTTTGTACTTTTTTAACACAATAGTCGCAACATTCAAAAGTAACTCGGCATGATAGAAAATAGTAACAGACAAAGAGTTGCAACTAGTTAAAAATTAAATAATTCTTTCACACTCGTGTGATTTAGTTTCTAGGGAAGAGACCGAAGAAAGAATCGCAGAGATTTCTGAAGTTAGAATTCTACCGGCCTATCTTTTCTATACCATTACAAATAGCTTTTATTCTAAATTCGCTGTTTGTACTCGGTAGATTTGTTTTTGAATAGCAATCTATAAATAATCTTAACGAGTATTTTTTTAATTTTTTTCAAAAACAATGTACTTGTTGTGGGCTGCAAAATTGTACAATCTTGCCGAGCAACATTTGCAACATGTTAAAATTTAAGAATCACCAACGCATAGTAGAATGAAGACTCTTAAAAGTTCAAAGTGTGTGGAATCACACAAATGAGGAACATAAGTGTTCTATTTTGTTTGCGTTTAACGCTTAACCATTTCTTTTCAATCGGCCATACTTCTAGTTCAAGTGCTTTTAGCAACGATAGTAGTTCTTCATTTATTATGGCTTTTTCTTCTTCTTCTTCTTTGGTTTCTTAATTTTTTCGTAATTCTTATATAATGAATGGATATACCGAACTAATTGCCAGTTGAGATCCGTCCATTAAAAAATCAACTGGTAGTACTCCCGTTGGAAAGAGTGCTTATCATTTTAAGCATAAGCCTAATTTTAAGACCTTAAATGAATAACAAATATTTGTTGTTATCTGTTATCGTATTAATACAATTTGTATTAATTACTGTTTTAAATACTTTCAATGTAATTAATTAATATGTAATAAATGTATATGTTATAAAACAATTGCATTGGAATCAGAATTTTTTCAAGTAAATTCAGATTTTGCATCAATTCTATTCCATACAACGCTCGTAATTCAAACACCGAATTTTAGAACTTTATTCCTATCCCAAACATGACAAAAAAAATGTATTCATACAAATAAGATCAAACTGCATTTAAACCTACAGGCCCATAGTTACTCGTATACGTTATTTGAAAAACTTTAACAAATAGAAATAGTCTCCTTGTTTGAAATAAAAGAATAACAAAAATTAGAGTAATAAATTTGACGCTGCAATACATACAAACATGTAGGAAAAAAAAATTCAGACAAATCCCAGTTTCCATTGAATAGAAATAAAAAATACATTATTGATTCATATAGATTTTTCGCAAAAACAAAACAAATTAAACGAAAAAAAACTTCATATTGAAATAGGAATGATGTTCGTGTACAAAAATAATATATGGCTCCACATCCGGATCCACAATCCGATAAAAATGTAAAAATCCATGATTAAAACTGTTAATTTGTTTCTTATTTTTGTTTTGTGCAATATCTTTTTTTATTTAGTATGATTTTTTAGTATGATTTTTTTTAATTTAGTATGATGAAATATTTGATATTGCGATGCACATTTACTTTAATTAAACACTTGAATTTTTAATAAGAAAAGTTATTTTAAATTATACTCTTTTCTTACTGGTCGAAAATGCTGTACACATTTTGCTTGAATTATGTGGCTGTAAATGTTCGCACACCATTTCGCGAATCTAGGAAAATAAATTACAGGACTATCAATCTTGTCAGGAGGAGAAAATTAAATGCGTCATCTTTTGGCAGTGCGGGTTTCTTTAATCCTTAAAGCTTAATTGGAGATGAAACCCAGAGATATTTGAACAAAATGACGTGCGGTTTTATTAATTGTTTAGGTCTTGTAAAACTAGCAATTAAGGCGACGCGACGAACTGTTGCGACAATGTAGTTATGCAGCATTGAATTTTGTTAGTTTACTTGTTTTTTATTTTTTTATAGATTTTTTTCTTTGAATTTATTATTTTTATTATTATTGTCAACTGAATTAGATTTTGGAAATAGAAAAATAGAAAATTCGAAGCAAAAATAATTGTTGTGTTCATATTATTGAAAAGAAGGGATATCAAAGATATAGTCCTTAGATTCTAACAGCTGACTTTAGACATGGTCCTTCGAGCCGGATGCCATCAGTGTACCTATGGTCTTATGCAATGGTGAGAGTTCATGCGTCAAGAATGTATTTTTTTTACATAGAACTTTACGGAATTAACTGATGATGCAATTTTTTCTGCACCGAAGAAAAGTTCGATAGAGACATTCTGCAAACAGAGGCTGAAGCGACGGAAAAACAGGTATGTGAAAACATATACAGAATATGTTGTCAGTTATATGTATGCTTGTTGCTTGTGGATCACAATGGCGTGGCCGCAATCATAATGCAGTGAAGATTATGAGTCACAATTGCGTGGCTACAATCCAATATAAATTTTGCGGGTCACAAATGCGTGACCGCAACCAAATGTTGAATGGCTTGTGGTCCACAATGGCGTGGCAACAACCAGAAAACATCGAGGATTATGAGTCACAATGGCGTTGCTATAATCCAATATCAATTTTTGCGGGTCACAATTGCGTGGCCGCAACCATTTGTAGAAAGGCTTGTAAGTGACAATGGCGTTGCCACAATCATAATGCAACGACGATTATGAGTTACAATTGCGTGGCTACAATCAACTACGACTTTTTTTGTGGATCACATTGCGTGGCCGCAACCATAATAGAGTGACGTTTATGAGTCACAATTCCGTTGCTATAATCAAACACGAAATTGCTGGTGGGTCGCTATGTGTGTGACCACAACTATACACAGAATGGCTTGTAGTTCACAGTAGGTGTGTGAGACCACCATGATTTGCAGAGTGGCTTATGGATAATACATAACTAAATATAAAATGGCAAAAGAAGAGATAGCATTCAGACCACCGATTAGAAGAGTAAAAATGGGTTTTGTTGCCGTTGAAGATATTTAAAGAATCTGCCGACTCTTCAAGGGGAAAGTGTGTAAAACATCGTAATAGGAAAATTTAAATTCACCACCAATCGCTTTCTCTAATCGGCTAACTGATGCTGATGGTTTGTACCCATTACATAAAAAAAGAAATATTAAGAAAAGGTTTAAAATCAATAATAATAATACCGCAGAGTGTGAACATTTTTGTTGCGAAAAATGTCTCAAAAATTCGACCCCTTAGGATATTTTACACAAAATAAATATCTAACTTCATCTATGGAATTTTTAAAAACTTGTCCAACAACTTGAAATAATAAAAAACAAAAAAAAAATCATATACCAAAAAATGCCCTAAGGCCAACAGGGATGAAGGTCCTTCTGAAATAAAGGACGGAGAGCCATTTTAATAATAAATAAAAAAAGTTATGTTCAACAGTTTGAAGGATGTACGATGTAAAAGTTAAGCATAAAGTTAAGCATAATGTATCTACCGTGATGGAAACTTTCATAAAAGAATTTAATATTTTTGTAATTTGTTGAGAAAAGTAATATCAGAATTCTCATATCCTTCTATAGAATATTTTATTTATTTGAAGGAAGATACAATTAAGAGGAGAAATAAATTCTGAGTTCAATATATTGCGTTGCGCTTTTTAACTAAAGCTTATATAATTTTTTTGTTGCACAGTATTAAATCCAAAAAACTCTAATTAATTCCTCTTTATTTAATTATATGGCATTACATTCTTTTTTAATTCGGAATAAATATACTCGTTTATACTTCGTATATTTTTATTATGTATTTAATTGCTTAAATATCAATTTGTAAGAAAAACTCAGAAGACTTAGAAGCGTACTCTGTATACTGAGGTAGCCGTCTTCGTTGCAATCCTTATATAACAATTTTTTTTTTAATTCTAATGTACCAGAATTAACTATATAATCCTGAGATAGCAGGTTTCACTTTCTAGTCCCTTGGTATATGACGTATCACTTCAATTCTTATGATTTTAAATTAGTATGGATATAGTTAGTTACCCTATAAAAATTGTTTCGTAGAGGATTTTGTATACAACCTCTAGCAATCTATTACAAATCTTGTTCTTTTTTTAAATTTCGTAATCTTATTAGGAATCATTTCTGTAGAAACGGAATTTTAATTATAAAAATGTATATAAATGAAAATTATATGCAGATGAACATTTTTAATATAACCTATGAATGGCCTTTGTAGTGCCCCGTGGGTTTGTGGTTAGTGTGTCGGACTATCACGCCGGAGGTCTGGTTTCGAGCCCAGCTTTGAGAACACCTTGTTTTTTTCAAGGGCACTTCCTCTTGCGAGGAAGTGACAACTCCTCCAGAAGTATCATTGTCATGAAAAGTGCATCTGACCTTAGTCGTTCGGATTCGACGTAAAACTGTAGGTTTGCTGCAATCCTGTAGAACTAGTAACACACACAAAAGGATTGGTTGAGAGTTGTAAGTCACTTGGATGTGGTTATTCGGAGCTATCAAAGCCACTTAATTTATTTATATTCATGAATGGCCTTTCGTTGCTCTCTTATCTCAGCATTGATATACATATTATATCGAACTAATCTTATTTAAGCTCCAATTATTTAAGCATACAAATATCATCGAAAGCATCAAAAGAAAATAAACAAACAAAAATTAATACGGGTTGAAAAAGAAATTTACATAGTTAACCTAATCTACTTGCATTAATATCCGTTTTAAGTTGTCCTTAGTCCCAGACAAGAAAAGGAAATTAAATAAAATTCCACCAATTAAATCACTCGAACGTAAATTATTGACAAGATATATTGTGACCAGCATCAACATATAGAGTAAAGGGCCAACCATAATAGTCGTAAGCAAACGAAAGCTAATGTCATAGTTCTACGTCAAGTTTCCTTAAGTGCCGCCATTACCTTCAGTCGACCATAATGGTCGAACGCACACGAAAGCCAATTTCACATGTATTTGGCTGGCTGTCAGATTTACGTACGTACACTGCGCTCTGGAGCGCTCTTTACGTACGGAGGCAAAAGTGAACGAAAACTTGCCGAAACTGAGCAGTCCGACATTATGTGCGCACTATACGATTTGCTTGTTCTCGCTGATTTCGTACGGCGCCGTACGTGCCATTTCGTCTATTATGGTTCTGCCTTAAATATTTCCTCTATTAATATAACCTATGAATGGCCTTTGTAGTGCCCCGTGGGTTTGTGGTTAGTGTGTCGGACTATCACGCCGGAGGTCTGGTTTCGAGCCCAGCTTTGAGAACACCTTGTTTTTTTCAAGGGCACTTCCTCTTGCGAGGAAGTGACAACTCCTCCAGAAGTATCATTGTCATGAAAAGTGCATCTGACCTTAGTCGTTCGGATTCGACGTAAAACTGTAGGTTTGCTATTATTAACATACAAGTGTCAACATCACCCCACCCATCATCAATCGACCTTTCGTCCTACTCCTCCTTTCAAGCTCCATTATTATCTCTACTCAAATCCTTTATCATCAACAAACATACAGTCGAAATATAATTTCTGTGATGAACGGAATGGATCCTTATTCTCTACACCGCCCTTGATCCTACTTCGACATTCAGTTATTTAACTTGTTGTCTCCCTATCAACCAGGATATGGGTTTTAAATTATTATTAAAGCGGAACGTTATAATTGCAAAATAAAAACAACGAAAGCACAAAAAGGCATTGTTTGGGTGAAAGATAGATAGAGATATAGATGGGTTTGTTTTTGACATCAAATACTTGACCTCTTAAGAGTCCTATTGACAAGATGCAATCAATCCTTAATCAGGCATATTATGACCTTAGTTTTTTTTTCCTTATAATAGGATTTCCTTTAACTTGCGATTAAAGGTACTATAAGGCAAGTTTTGTATTCGTAAAAAAAAGTTTTGAGATAACAATCAAACATGACAGTACGATGATAGAGAACACGAAAAAAGTAGGTCCGACAATTCTGTCTGTCTATCTGTCTGTCTGTCTGTCTGTCCGTCTGTCAATCTGGATGTTTCGACACTTACAGCCTCTAAACGGTTAGGCCGATTTATTTCAAACTTGATACTCTGTATTTTCAGAGTAAAATGCCCAGGCGTACTTTTGATTTTTATTCTAGGTCTGAAAATAACGGTACCTGCCATATAAACATAACATAATTCAATTTTTCTTTGAAAAAAAGATCAGAATTGAATTTGTTTTCTTAAATTATATTGAATTAATAAAAATGTAGCTTGTAATAGGTTGATAATAATTTTTGTTATTAGCTGTAAGCTTGTGAAAACAAAAAAAATAAAAAAAAAAAAAAAAGTTTTTGATAAAATTTATAATGACTGATTTTTTTGAAAACCGTGATGTTTTTCAACAAATTTTTTTTTTAGAATTAGATTTTTAACGGTACATGCCATACAAGCGTTTTAGACAGTTCCATTTTTCTCGAAAGAAATACGATCGATTTTTATAAAATTTAGTGTGACTGATTTTGTTCCAATAATGAATTATAAAAAAATTTTAACGGGAGTTTCACTGACAAATAGCTGTAGTTGTAGGAAGTAACTTATGAAGTAAATTATCCCAAAGATGGCGCTTGGGTAGCTTTTTTGAAAACTCTTATATATGAGTTTAAAAGCTTTTGGCATTACGATTACTTTTTCAAAATCAATGCTTTCTCCCTTATTCATTCTGCGGCAGCAACGCGCCGGGTAACAGCTAGTCTTACATAAATATTTTATGCGATTTTGCAAATAATCATGTTCTGCGATCAATCTCAATAAAGAGCTCAATGTTTTTTAATCGTTGCATTAAAAAAACATTGAGGTCTTTATTTCCAATTTGGAATTCGTTATTCTGCTAATAAGAAATTTAAGTATTGATCCTAGGTTTTTCTCTAAGAATTTGCTTATTTATCAATTAGTGTGTTTAAAAAATTATAAATTTATTATGATTCTGAATCGCTAATTAATCTTATTCGCGACATATTAAGTCGATCAATTGCAGCCTGTATTACTGCCATTCTGATGTTAATAACTAATTAGTTCCCATAGTTTTCTACAACAGCATGTTTGTGCGAGCCAGTCGTGCATTTTATTTTTTACACGAAACCAGAAGATATCTATTGGCGTAAATTAGCTTTCTTGGTCTTTGTTTTAATTTTATCTAAGCAACTAATTCAAAGATTTATTAATCCTATAATATATACCCGTATATGTAGGATTGAGAAGCGAACGACAATGAACATACAATTACTAACCTACTAAACAGGCAGCGAACGATACACACACACAAACAGAAACAACGAACCAACGACATACGTGAACAAACGGACGAACGAAAGACAGGGTAATGGGAAACAGCTTCCCTTCCAAATACCAACCAGATTCTTTTAATTTCTTGTAACAATTCAGTCAATTCAATTCAATTCAATTCAATTTAATTTTTATTGAACATTATATATACAATTTGGCTTACATCTACTTACGATACTATGATGTTTTTTTTTTTTTTACATTATTGTTGGCACATAAGGGCCTAACCTTAAACACTGACTTAAGTTTAACAAAATACATAATACATATACTAGTGATAAATAAATTTGATTTAAGAAGTCGGTTGACTTAATCGTCCTCAGGGTGTTCCTTCCCGGTTGTCATTTTGATTTAGGTGTTGGGGGGGGGGTACGGCTCTTAGCCGCGGTAGTGCACCGACCTTGTGTCAGCGTAGAACGAGATTGCGTTCTCGTTGTCGTTGTCCGTAAAAAAGTTCTCGTCCATGGTTTCCATAACGCTGAGAGATCTTGGCTCAGGATGTCGATGTTCGATGGCAATCTTTCTCATTAGCTGATTCGGGTGGTTGATTATGTTACCAACTAGCTTCTTTGTCGACATCACTAGATATTTGTCCAGCGGAATTATTTTTGCTTCTTTATATAGGAGTTCGTTCCTGTAGTGCCTCTGTCTCTGCCGGTCAAAGAAAAGTCCAGTGCATATTCTTAAAATCTTCCTTTCAAATACTTGGAGTTCACTCATGGCTGTCTTCGAAATTGTAAACCAGGCTGGAAACGAGTAGCTGATGATGGGTCGCAGAAGTTGCTTGTATAGAAGCATCTTCGTCTCTTGGCTTAGTCCGGTTCTTTTTTTCATTAATGGGTGCAGACGATGGAAGGCCCAGCTGGCTTTCTTGAGGACATTCCTTGAGTGCGGGTTGAACCTGAGCAGCTCATTGAAATGGATCCCCAAGTATTTTACACTCAGTTTGACTGGTATGGTTGATCCGTCAGGAGGTTTCAGAACCAGTTTTCTTATATTGGCTACTGTGCAGCTGGCTCTTCTCATTGAGGGTCTTCTGAAGCATATAAGTTCCGATTTTGTGGCATTGATCCGAATCCCCCACTTCTTGTAAAATTGGCAGAGTCTATGGATGTGAGCCTCTACTTTCCGGACTGCTATAAGCGGTGAATTTGAGGCAGCGTAAGTTAGCGAATCATCAGCATAGACAATATTATCGCATTCAGTTGGAGCGGGTTGATCTGATGTCATCAAGCTATAGAGGAAAGGGCCTAGTTTTGATCCTTGGGCGACTCCGGCTCTGATGTTCTTCAAGTTCGATTTTCGCTTGCCTATTGGGACGAAGAATTTTCTGAAAGAAAGAAAAGAAAAACAATTCAGTCATCAAACTCATATTGTAACGATCGGTAGTTTTGCTGTTAAGTCGTTTTATTCAATAAAGAAAACATTAACCCTAGACAAAGAGTTTTATTTTGAATATTTTGGAAAGACATTTTAAACTAAATTGTATGGTAAGAGCCAACAATACATATACATATAATTATTACAATAATGTTGTCTGATTATCGCAACACATCAACAAACAAATTTATTAACGCGATATATGAAAGTTCCGAATTAATTAACAAAATTAAGGGAATCCGTCAACTACACTGGCTTTACGGGTGAATAGGTATAGAAAATCTATCAATCGACATTTCGAAATCTGTTAAGTTCTGCAGATACATTAAGAACGAAAAATATAACTTACTAGATAGATAGATAGATAGATAAATCATTTATTACATGTAATTCTTACAACTGTTTTCTCAATGACTACGGACCTGGCAATTCTGCCATATGCCGGATAAGACATTTCATTAATAAAATAAGTCAAAATTCAATAAAAATTATAAAGATAAAATTTTACAATAACAAAAAAGAAATAAAGATTATGGGCTTGAACAAATAGTAAATAGATTATTTAATATACAAACAAAAAATTTAGTAAAAAGTAACTAATGATTGGCATTTTGTTGTTGTTTTTTTTTTTTATAGGTTTATATATTTATATTATAGCTAAGCGAGTATAACGCAAATTATAAAGCTAAGAGGGAAAAAGGCAACAAGTTTTAATGGAGGAAACGCGAAATAAAAGGAGCAACATGCAAAGTGATTTGGAGTCCACCAATATGTTCGCTCTTAAAACATTCCATAACTTTGTTTTAAAAGCTATTACGATAAGTCAAAGCATGTTTACAGAATTTGTATAAAATAAACCAGCCCCACCCGCCGTTGAGAATTTCAAAGAAAGTGTTTAGAGGAATGATACTTTGTTGGAAATACAAACGACGAATAACTTACTATTAAAAGTACTTAAAAATAACTTTTCAATGAACGCATTGGTATCAAAAAGCCGATATTTTTTCGGAAAAATCCAAGGAAACGATCTGGTTTTTTGGAAATTAAAAAAGTTTAACTTATTTTTGTAAAAATACATTTTCAGAAATTATGTTTTTGATACATAATAATACAAAAGTATCTACTAAGACCTTCTGTTTAAGTTCATACATAATAAACAACATAGATAATCAGCAAAATCAATTATATAAATTATATCATATTGATCCTTCATACACATTTAAATCTGTTTGCACCTCCACGTAATTTTTTGTTTCTTGGGAAACATTTTTAGATAAAATTTATTAAACAAACAAATCTTTTTCTCTATAAATTTCGCACGCCGCAAACCAACAAACAAAATACATCTTAAATGTATTTTAACTGATACATAATCAATCATGGTTCTAAATTCTTTGTTATGGCTAACAACAAAGATGTCCTTATTATAATACTATGAACTACGTTAAGCTGCATCGGATAATCCTTTAATATTTATTTCTGTTAAGGATTTCATTAATAATCCACCAGAAGGGGTTGACCGTAATTTACCGAAACTCGTTTTACAGGTTCATATACAAAAAATTAAAAAAACTTTTAAAGTAGAGAAATTCAAATGCATTCATAATCGTTTTAAATCCTAAAAGAGGATTTTGATTGATTCACGAGTTTATGTGTGCTTATATAATATATTTGTTTGCTCTTCATTGTTAAGGATTTTCATGCATGATTTGACATTAAAGAAGAATAATACAAATAAGTTATTTAGTGTAACTCTTTCATTTTAATGAAGAATTCAATTTAAAAAGGCTTTGCATAAAAATTCCCATATAACTCAATTTTTTTTAATACTTCCTACGTGCTGGCAAATAGTTTGCCGCATTTCAAGAGCACTCAATTGAGTATTTTTGTGTGTTTGCTATTTTTATCGTCAGAACTATTTACTATAGAAGAACGGTCCGGTTGAGTTGAGGGACAAAAATATGAAGGGTTGATACTGTGTGATAAAAATTAATTCACTTGATAATCCTTTTTTTTTCAGAAACTGTGAACAGTCCTTTATTTTTTTTCAGTCTGTGTGTGTGAAAAATGCAATTAATTTATTAAATTTCGCTCTTATTGCATTAAATGTTTTGTCAAAACAAAGTCCAACTGTTGTTGAAGTAGTAAAAAACAAAAAAGAATATAAAAACGGACTTTTATTAATTGGAGTGTTTATGTAAAAGTTCGGCTACGTCATAAAAATTGTATCCTTTTTATTTTTATTTGATTTAAATTATATTTTTATTCTCTTTTTTTAGATTAATACGGATTTGTTTTCATTGAATACCAATATCCTTACCAAATAAAATATATATATAATAGAATTCAATGCAATCAAATATAGGTGAGTAAAAAAAATTGATTGAAAATCCAAAAAGCAGGTTCATTGTTTACCTCGATCCAATGACATAGAAGAGAATTTCAATAAATAATATTTTTGATTATTGCGAAACTTAAATAGGATTATTATTTTTATTTTATTATTTCAAGTATTTAATAAAATGTTTTAGTAGATTTAATATTTTAGGAGTGCATATTTTGTTTGTTGACATGATTTTGTGATGTTGCATAGATTTATGACAGGATTACGGTTTCAAATACCTTAATAGATATTAACTATCTATTTCAGTACTCAAATAATAGAACTTGAATTTAATTTATATAAACAATTCATATTTAGAAATGTTTAACATTTCCAAGCCCTTGAACAATGAACAGTGTTTACCCATTAATGACCGACTAGCTCAAAATCAAAGCTCTTTCAAAAGCTTTTTGATGATTTTGATTAAGCTGACTTTTATATACTTTTATGTTTTTATTGTTTTAAATCTGAAACTGACATAATTCAGTTGTAAGGCATTTTTGAATAATTTTGGAAAAACTAAAAATATTAATGGAATATTGCGAATTACTATTCTTTTTGCATGATGAGAATTTAAAATTTAATATACATATGTACATAACATCAGCCCTGTTCTGTTAAACTCAGCCCTATTCGGTAACTCAGTTCAAAACACATATGTATGTACACATACTTTTCAAAAAACTAAACACTTAAATTAAAAATTTCTTATGTTATTTTGGGTTTCTCACATCAATTGGTCCCAAAATTTATTGGAAACCTCAAAAAAATCGCGGCACTATTTAATTGTTTCAATTTTGTTTGTTTTTTACGTTAGTACTCATTTTTCAATTTTTTTTTTTATTTATTAATGTGACATTTCAATAAAAATTGATATTCGAAAGATTCGAAATTAAAATTGATAAAGTAGTTCCCCAGGCGTTTATCAGAATACAGACGACGAGTGAACGGGAATCGAAGAGGTGAATCGAACGTTCGATTCCCTGTTTAGCAGAATAGGGCTGATAGTATTTTTTTTAATATAATGCACAGAAAATACACAAATAAGAACATTATCCGTATGCACGTGCTACAACTTGGTAGTAGAATAGAAATAATGAGAATAGGAGAGATCCAATTATAAAACCCTGTGGAATACCAAAACTGATAATAAAATTAGGTATATATGGAAGAGCTGTCAGAGAATAAAATCATTCTGTGATTGCATTCATTTGAATTTAGACTGCAACCAGTTGAATTCCCAGTTATTTTGAATTCAGTTTGTTGATATCTCATTCATGGGAATGGGATTTTAATAATGTTGAAATCTGAAATCATTTTGTTTTTATTGGTTTAAAATCCTGGATTAAAATTGAATTTGGAACGAAAAAACTTGAATTCCGAAGTCATTTTAAATTTAGTGATTTTTGTTCATTGATATACAGTTGAATTCAGAATTTAAGTGATTGCAATTACATTGATATAAATTTGTTACAGTTCTGTTCTGTTATATGGATTTGAAACTCATCCCTCTGGATTTGAATTCTCCAACAAATAAAGATCAATTCTCAAAAAAAACTGAAGTAGTTTTTAATTTTAAGAGGAAGAATTTAATGCACTCTCCCATTAAACTGAAAAAAGTATTGAAGTCAAATTAGAATAAAACACTACATATTATATTTATCAATTCCTACTTAGCCGCAACAATCATATCCTGCATCAAGTGATATCTTCTCGGTAAAAGATTTACGGTTTTCAATGTTGTAACATATTATTATTGCTCATTATTGTTCATCGTGTTTATATTACCACAGTGGCACAGGGTATCTAATTATAGCACATAAAGAGCTTTTGTTTAATATTTACCATAGTGATAGCACTCTTGCTGTAAAAATTAATTACCAAGTCATATATTTCCGCCAAACTATGTCAGGAAAAGAGTTTTTATGCAATTATATCGGCGTGGTACACCTATTTACTTTTATTCTTTCAATCATTAACGTTATACGCCATTGAATTCCTTTATTATCAACATTTCAAAAACCCTTATGTGAATGTTTCCATTATAATAATTATTATAGGTAATATTATTTGAGCAAAAAATCTGTATTATAAAACATAACACTATTGGAAATCTGCAGAATCTTTTAGTTAAACGCTATCAGCGCGAAACCAGAACCGTAAATTAATTTATAGCTCATAACTAATGGAACAAAAATCGATATACAAAAGGATGCATGGTTGTATAATGTGTATAGTGACGGAATGATATTTTGTGTTGTGAACATATAAATGTATCTCATAACTCTCACACTCCAATACCAACTGAGATGTTTGCTTGACTTTGGGAATAACTTTTACGAATATAACAGGAATTCAATATCTTCACTTCGTTCGAAACATTGCGAGTTTCAAAGAGGGGAATATGTGTGTGTGTGTATTAAATTACCGGATTAAATTTGGGCATATTTACTGATGAAATAACTTATTGAATTTAAATTGCTTTTTCGGTTTTTGGAAAATATTTTTTTGTTGGCTGAATTCCATTTTGGGATATTAAACTGTATTCACTGGTATAAGTATTTAATTTAAAAAATATGGCGTATTTAATTTGTTTTGCGGTTTTAATCGGACTGAATTCCATTCATGGGAAATGTTTTAATTTTGAATTTACCAATAAAGTTTGATCGCCTAGTGAGCCTAAGCAAAACAGTACTGGAACTATTGATTGGTCTTTACTTAAAAGCAAACTTGATATAAGACAAGAGAGAGATTAATAGAAACGTGATAAGAAAAAATTTCTGTCGTGCACGTAAACTAAACAGCGATTCAATCAGGCATTGATTCGAAGGACGTTTGGAATTTCAAAAAGTACATAACGCTTGTAGCTATTTATAAAATTACTTTTGTTATCACTCATTGCTTTTTAAATGCATGAGATGTTGCACGACACTAGTTAGAAGAAGTAGGAAGATAGAAAAGACTGGTTCTGTTTCATTGGATAGAAAATGATTTGATTTGTAGTTTTCATTGCATATACCTGATGGGCATAAGCTGGAAGAAAAGATACTACGTACCTATACCCGTGCTAGTATTGAACTGGCATCTTCTGGTGTAACAGCCTAGCACTTTCTATCCAGTACCATTAACGCCCACAAACATATCCTGTCCGTATCTTTACATTCTTACCGAAATGGAATGAGACGTGTGAATAAACCTCCGATTATATTTTAATTATTTCGAAAATAAATCTTCTCTGGGTCACACAAAATGTTTGTTTTTAATATTTTTTTTTAATATATAATATTTCAACACAGAAAGGAGGTTTCTGTTTCCAAAATTTATCTGCAATAAATCAATACAACTCTGATGGCATCTATACTGTGCAGGAGAGCCTGCAAGTATAGTAAAGGATATTGCACTAATTGAAAATATACATATTTTCCATATGTTAAATTTCAATAAATTTCAGTAATAATCACAAACGCAAACCCAATTTTCTGAAATTTGTTAAAGTAAAATGAAAACATCAATATGGTCCTCACTGGCATTGTATTACCTATGGATACAATATACATACTCAGCTACAAAAGATGATTTTCAGTGTTCAAACTTCTCCCTCTCCCTTGATGTAAACATAACCCAAAAATGACAATGTAGGCAAAATATCGCTTAAAGAAATAACATGAGCATTTTGGCATACAGGACAGTGCAGCGCAGTGATTTCATTTAAATCGAGAATTTCATTTAATTATTCTGGCAATTGAATTAAAATATTTGTTTTGTTATTGTTGTTTTCAATGTTATCTTTTTTCATTACACTGCGCATTAGAATTAATTACAAATTAATTCCAAACCATAGCAGGAACCATGGATATTTGATATAGTAACGTTTAAGATTCTTTTTAATATTTTATGCACCTTTGTAATTAATATTATCTTAAATATTATTAATAATATCTTAAATAAATATTAATAATATCTTAAATTAAACTAAAAATCAGCATAAAACCGAACTGTTACACTCTCAATATTATGCATAGATAGATAAAACTCATATAGCCAATATAGCTGTACACTGAATAGGACAAGGTCACTACGGGTAAGGAGGACCAGTATATATATTAAACAATCACAGTCACAGACAAATAAAAAAAAACCCTTTCTTTCAGCAGAGGAACAAAAAATAAACCCATTTTAACTATACTTTCTGGGACCTTAAGATATATTAGACAATGATTGCTTCTGTTTGAATATTTATTATAGGGTGTACATTTTCCAGAACTTGAAAAACAAGTACGATAGATAATCAGTGAATAATCTTCACCTAATGGAATTTAAATAAACACATCTAGTTCTCCTCTGTCACCCACATTAAATGTTGGTTTCTCTTCTGCAAAAGTATGGTATGCTCAAACAAGGAAACATATATTTTTGAATCGGTCCCAGGTATCAGATACGAACTATTTCTTGTTTTAGATTTTGAATCCCTCTTTGCACCTATGTAGCATTATAGCTATGGAATAAAATAAAGTGGTCATTTTGTGTATGTTTCTTGTTTAGTCGCAAAATACTCGTTCCATTTATAACCCCGTGTTCTTTTTTACACTTCACAAAGTGTTCCAGAGAATTTGATAATAAAAAAACACAACTAATGCTAAGTGTATGTATGCATACGTACCTGCATGGAGGCAAAATTCAATCATACTTTTATATGAAATCCAGTAAAAGCCATTTATATTTGCAGAAAGTGTAGCAACTGCTTGTTGCCTCTGCTGCTTCTGTTCAATATACGAACAAGAAAATTTGCAATATTTAGATCATGAATGAAAGAATACAAGATTACGACACTTTGGCATTTTCACTTTGTTGTTGTTTCACTTGTGACGTAATTTTCACTTGTGACGTAAGCACCTTGCACTCTTTTTCCTCTTGGTTGGGGTAAATTCATAACAAGATTCCACCATTTAATTGTTTTTCTGTTTGTGCTTACGTCACAAGTGAAAAAAACACAACAACAAAAAGCTGAAAAAAAAACCAAGTGTCGTAATCTTGTTTTCTTTCATTCATGTATTTAGATAAACAAAATTTCAGTTCCTTTCATCCCCTATTACCGCGCAGAACTAGCTACATATTTAAAGGTAACCAACAATTTACAATAAATGGCATTTATGCCTTAAATCGTGTTGAAGAAATCTGCTGTTTTTGAACAAAATAACAAAGATTTTCTGCCGTAATTGCTGTAGCCATTGTTTCACTAAGATTCTCAAAATTATGTTTATCAATTTCGAGTTACTTTAATCCACTATTACTTACATCAACAATAAACAAAAATGGCTATAAGCCACATATTTATTTTAATCTTCCATACATCATGGCGATGGTTCCTGAATACGATGACGACTAACACAGTAGGGAATGACATTCTTGTCGACAGGACACAACTTCCATCCTGTTGTTGCCCATTCTCGTCATTGTCATAGGAAGTATGCACGCTACCAACGAAGAACAAGTACTATATTTTATCTTGTGCTGTTCAGAGCACAGAGTTTTTCTCTGATTTTAGTCATACAATGAACTAGCTCATTTCTATTATTAGACTTTTTGCCTTTGTAACGACATTTGATTTCAATTAGACGACGGGATGTGAATTTCTAGCGAATTCGTTCACTGTTCTTTATCCACTAAATGTATAGGCAGTCAGAGAGTAAATACTTCATATTTTGGTTGAAGGAATTTTCCCCGATCCGGTTGATAATTTCACAAACAATGTAGCCTTTGAAGAGGTGTTCTACTGCAACATACCTACAAACAAATGACACCAGATGCCGATTATAACCACAATTGAAAGCTATGTACTTTTAACTTAGCTATATAGTGCATGTAGGTAAGTATTTCATGTTTAATTACGAAAAGATACACGATAAAAACAGAACTCTACGTAAAACTCATTGTGCTATCTATAGTTCTATAGACAAAAAATGACCAACAAGGCACACAGAATTCCCTACCACAGCGACAGCTGATACAAGAATACTGAAACAGAAATACTTTCATATAAAATCCTAGATATTCACTTTTGCATTCCCATTTTGGTAAGATCTTGTTTTCTAATACCATCTCCCATTGCAACAACCGACACTAACACAATGCTTAAAGCAGGATTCGCATTCTCCAGAAACCTGACACCACGAATAAATTGTTAAACACAACCGATGTATCTTTGTCGTTTGTGGCAACAAAAGGTAGGCTTGGTTAAAAAAACTCGACTAGCTATTTTTCCGAACCGAATAACAATAGAAGAAAAGCAACAGCAGTGGCAGCATATGGCGTCTTTTCATTCAAATCATAAAAAGAGCAACACGTTTTTTTATATTTCAATTAAAAGCTGCAAATAAAAAAAACCGATAGAATCGAGTTTTGCGGCAAATTAAAAAAAAATTAAAACCATTTTTCAATGGCACTCTATTCATCTAATATATTTATTGTAAAAAAATACCATCTGGAATCTAACCAAGCCAAATTTGTTATACATAATAAAACTATAATATTCCCGTTGGACTGTAGCTTGTCTTCTTGAAAATATATGTACTGTACATACAGAAAGATTTATATCCACTGAAACGAAATTACACAGATAAAAATAAAACAACTTTTTGGTTCGACTTGGGTAGCTATCGAGAACATAAGAACTTTGTCAAAAATTACCAACCGAAACACCTACTTTTATTGTATCTACTAATAAAATCCATAACAGTTTTTCAAATATATAGTCTTATTTTACCTTAAAAGCTTTTAAAAAAGCTATCAATGATTAAACTCCCGTTATTCTTTTATATTATAAACATATACTTAAAGTAATAAATTTCTTCTCCTTTGAAAATTCTCAAAAGCAGGTAATCCCAAGCAGGCTTGTAAAAGATAAGTATTGCAATCATTGATTTCATATAAGACTTCAACGTAAAAATTTCCAATCCACCAATCATTTGAAATCAAAATGATTGCAATCATTTTTTCCCCCATTTATTTTGCAGCAATCAATTGAATTGAATTTGAGTCTTCATGCATTCCAGGCATTCCTTTGCAGTCCTTGCATTTCTTTTGCATTCGTTTTGCGTTGACCACAACCTTGCTAATGCATGCAAGCGCTTATTAATTATCTCTTAACCACATTATTTTACAAGGACACAAAACCGAATATGGGAACAAAGTTTTTTACATTGCCCTTTCTTTTGCAGGCCGTGGACCGTGGTCCGTGATCAACCCAATTGCCTATGCAGATGTGCAAGCAATTTTAAAGGACATCAACTCCCCAATCTTCCCACAGGAAGTGTACTTTGGTAATTCACAGAAAACGATACAGCAGTCATGGTTGCTATGACAATAATGTCAGCCGTCAATTATGACGATCCAATGATAACAATATAAATGGACCAGACAAGTTTACATTGGTACGCAACAATAACGGTACACGCACTTTGAAAATAGTTCAACCGAATTGCAAACGAATTGCAAAGCAATGGCTTCCGCTTTCGTATACAAGTCAACGACAAGGGTGAAGACAATGAAAATGACAAATACCATGTTGCTTATTCTTGGGTGGTGCAGAGCTGCATCATATCACAGATAATAAACCATACTTTGACCAAACGATCAACATTAAGGTTTTCGTATATGAAGATACAAAGGTCGGCACAGAATTGGAGACATTTATGGCCACCGATCCATATCAAAGTGTTAAAGTAAGTTCATAAGATCGATAGCGACAATCCTCCATAAACTAAAATCGATCAGAGTGGATATAGAGTTCACTATGGATCGAGAAGTTGAAGATTCTGGCCATCGACAATGGCATACCACCGAAAAAAAGCCATAGCAAAGTTATAACTGTGATTGTAAAAGACATTAACTATAATACTCCGAAATTCCTAAAGGACTTCAGGGCTTTACTACCTTAGCATGTCAAGCCCGCAAATTGGTTGAAATGATTGATGTTCGATCATGGAACGATGAGCAATGGACCACTATTATAGTTTCATTTGAATCCGGATGATAAAGTGCATCATTCAACGTCAAACAGGATCAAAGTGAGTATGGTAATAAACTGTCGTTTAATCATAATTATGAGGAACTAGAAAGGATCCGGACAGTTCGCTTTTATGAAACACTGAAAACAGAGTTTGTCAATCACATGCCTTAACTAAAAATGCTTGAATATTGGTTAAAAAAAAAATCAAACAAAAACCGAGAGCATAATCAATAAGTGATAGCTTTTTGATTATCTTTGTAAACGCTTTTGAATTTCAGCCATTTTATTACGATATAGATCGTATGCAGATCGTATGCAGAAACGGGATTAACGAGAGGTGGTGGTGTATATTAGCTATTAGGTCTTACGTAAAAAGCAGAGAGATTCCACTTGAATTTAAGACCTGTAGAGCAGTTATGTGTTGAATTTACCTTGCCGCCTTGCTTAACTCGCATCTATATTGTTATTTCGTATATTCCACCAAATTCTACTATAAGTATTTATGAAATTCATTTAAAAAACATTAAAAATATTGTTTATTTGTTGGATTCTAATGTACATATCATTGTTTTATTGGGTGACTTTAATCTCCCTCATGTAAAATGGATTATCTTAATCAGCTTTACTATGTTGCTAATTCCTTAGGTCGAATTTTAGATTAAGTGTTTGTTAATACTGAGTTGGAAGCTAATTTAAATGCAGAAGATATGTCCCCATTTTTGAAAATAGTATTCACCATAATGTTTTAGTAATGGATTTTGATGTCTTGAATTTTGATAAATTAAATTTTAATAAGCAAAGAATAGACTCAGTTCGGGATCTTAGTAAAGCTAATTATGCCGGTTTTTAACTCTCTTGACTTAAAGGTATGTTACGTTTCATTTATTAACATAATTGAGTAAGCATATAATTGTTTTGTTCCATTTAAACAGATAATGCAGAAAAATAAGACAACTTGGTTTAATAAAAGATTAATTAATGCGAAAAATAAACTTTCTAAAATGCTCAAAATATACAGAAAAGATACTCAATGTAGAAGTGAATATGAAATCATGAAAAAAACTGTTTATATCTACTCCATTCTAAACGCAAATCATTTGGCATTCCGGCTAAAATGAATTACAGTAATCAATTATCATATAATGAAAATGTTAAATGTGATATGTTTGCTTCATACTTCCAATCCAATTTTGTTAAAGATTCTCCTTCATTAATTAATGAAGTTAGACGTGGTGAAACTTGATACCAATATGGGTAGCCTTACCTTAACAGTGAATCAAGATTTCAATGAGATCTCTTTTTTGAAATAAGAATTTAAGTTGTCTCTGGACAATTTTTGTTCTGCACTTTTTTAAATGTGTTCGGTTAGTCTCTCAACTACTCAACTTGTTACTTTCTACTGGTGACTTTTTGGATGAATGGAATTTGTCAATAATAAGTTCAATCAGGCTCGAAGCAAGAGGTTATTAATTACAGACCCATTTCAAAACTAAAATTTATACCAAAACTTTTTGAAGCTATTGTCAAGAATTGTATTTATGAGGAGGTCAGGACAAGTATAGCAATGGATCAACATGGTTTTGTTGGTGGTTTGTCAAAAGTTACTAATTTTGCTTTATTTTCAAACTTTTGCATCAAAGGTATCGAGTGTGGTAACCAAGTAGATGCAATTTATATCCTACCGACTGCGCCAAATATTAAGTACGTCCGAACACTTTAACTTTATTCAAAAGACTCGCTCGACATTCGTGAAGTTCCCAAGTTGGGTCATGCACTGTCAAATGCACACTTAGCACTTCCCGGTTGTTTACCTCTAGTGCCAATTGCAAAGGTGAACAACATTGCTGTGTATGCTTTTGCATGGGACAGCAATATGGTTTCGACACAGTGCAATGGCTTGAGTGAGTTCAACTCAGGTTGTGTCAAGTGATCCAAATGCAGGGCACAACACCGATTTTTCAAAAGCATTCGATAGATTTCAGCATAATATCTTGATAAAGATGTTGAATAATTTGGTCTTTCATTTGAATCTTCTTCGTTGGTTTAGAAACTATCTGAAGAGCCGCAGACAGAATGTGAAAATTGGAGGAGTGGTATCTTAGGAGATCTGTAACCATTCAGGTGTTCCTCAAGGAAGTCACCTAGGGCCACTTATTTTTATCTTATTTATTAATGATCTTCCATCTAGAATTCGGTATTCAAACTGTTTGCTTTATGCAGACGACTTGAAATTATTTAGAAGCATAAAATCGGAGTTGGATGGCTAAGGATGCAGTACGACATTGATGAAGTCTCTGCTTGGTGTAAAGAGAATCGTTTGTTTTTAAATGTAGCCAAATGCAAAAGTATAACATTTACAAGATCGCTAAATGCAATAAATTATTTTTACCACATTGCATACTTACCGTAGGAGGTAGTAAGTAGTCAAAATTACTTAGGAACTATTTTCGATGCAAAATTGATTTTTGGATTTAATTTTTCACTCATTAGTTTCATACAAAAACTGTTTTCCAGGTTCTGAAACGTGCAAATGGCAAAAAAAAAATTAAGTAGCATTTTTCATAAACTAGAACAATTATTTTTTTTGTCTATTTTCGATTTGAAATTAATCTTTTTTTTATTATCAATTCAAAGAATCCTGTCAATCAAGCAGATGGTTAAATGAAATTCACTTTCAGAAGAAACTCATTTTAAAAATTGTATTCCCATCACTATATCTGTGTATTTGACCATTCCAAGAACCTTCAATCCGAGCGGAGATAACATCATTTGCACTCCATATGAAGATGCGATGACATGGATAGCACTTTGTTATGTGTAGTCAATATCACATAGAACCAAAATACATTGCCAAGAGCATAACCAGGAATATCGACTTCTTGAAGCCATCATAGTCATTGCACTGATTCTGTTTGAATAAAATTTTAATTACATTTTGGCTCGCTTTCGTCTAAAGACTTCTCTGTATGAACTCAATAGAATTGCATGAGAATAGCAAGTAGAATTCTCAGTACGTACGCCTGCCTGCTTGAAGTGCAATATAGAACAATGAGGCAACACTGCACTTCTTCAGAACCATTTCACTGGTAAGTGAACAAAGGAAAACAAACAGGAAGACACACACACAGAAAGCTAAAATTTTTCGACAATTTGTAAATTGGTTGTGGCCAGGCCTGGAATCATCGACAAAGTGATTTTCTTAGTTGATGTCCTTAGTTAATTTTATAAATACTCTTAACCATTTTCTTTCTTCCCTTAAAACAGGGGGTGCCAACGGAATAGCGATGGCATATAGCTGTAGTTTCTTCATTACGCTCTGCTTCTTCAACCGTGAGCAACAAAATGAGTACCTAATCCCCATTGTGATTAAGAACCATGGCAGTCCGACAATGATAGGCAAAAGCAGACTGACTGATGTAGTTATTAGTGATGTGAACGATAACAAGATGCAGCCAGGCTCGAAAGACATTTTTATCTATAACTACCAGGGACAATCACCCGACACTCAAGTTGAACGTGTGTACGTTTATGATTTAGCCGATTGGGATTTGTCCGACAAGAAGTTCTATTGGGAGGCTTAGGAGCATCACTGATTTAAATCAGATAAAGATTCTGGTGGCGACGATGCGAGCTGAAACTCGTGGAATACATAACCACCTGCGATTCAAGGAATACAGGAAACATAATTCCAAACGATGTTTCGGCTAATATAACCAGTTACGGTGAGTGAAATTCCCTATGAGGCTATAAGGCTATGAGACATTCATCAATTCGGTCAACTGGAATATCTGATGAGAATTTCATTCGTTAGAGGAATTATCCGACGCAAAGTTCGTCACACAGCAGTCGATTGCATGATAAGCCCGCGACACAGACCGCGAGAATTTGGATATCTTTAGTGAACTGTTGAAGAGGCGCCCTCTTCTAAATAACTGATATACGTTTCTCAGCCCACGCTTGAACCTACTATTTATCAGTCTGACTAAACGGTATCGCCCTGATCCGACAAGAGTCTCTTTGAGAACCAAATGTATTAAGGCTCATGCACCAATACCCTGGATATCAGCATTCTGGAATACATGGTGAATGCGAATAAAACCTTCCTGGTGGGGGTAAGGGTAGACACCTGGGCCGAGTGCACATGTGAAGTGAGAAACTTCAGCAAGGGCGAATCATGCCGCAATACCCAATGCTACAAGTGAGGTTGATGTATATAGGGACAGGCTATATGATCCCCATTTTTCCTCTCCGTCTGGATATGCTGGCAGCCGGTGTCAGCAGACAACTAGAAGTTTCTTTGGCAATGGGTGAGCTTGGTCATTTTGGACATCTCCAATGGATGAGATGTGTGATGAATCGCATTTAAGTTTAGAGATCATTGCTCGCAAACCGGATGACCTGAATTTGTACAATGGTCCCATAGTGCCACCGGAATGAGAATGCTGATATCGGATTTTGTTTCACTGAATTTGAAGCATTGTTTCCCACGGTTGTTTATTGAATCAGGTTCGGGAACACGAACAATCGAACTGCATGTTAAAACAAAGAAGACAATGGACGATGGAGAACGGCATAGTGTGAACTTATTTTGGGACATAGTGAATTTCTGCGTGGTGGTCGACTATTGCAAATCGACTGAAGTGATTACAATAGAGAATGGTACACCACCGGAATATGATGATATGTCATGCCAAGCAAGTGGTCTCATTCCGCTATTCAGTGAGTACCTGAATGTAAATGCTTCATTGCAAGTTGGTGGGTTGTATCGAGAATAGTTTGACAAGTCGTTATATTTTTGACGATATGCACCAACAACTTAGGGTTTCGATGAATGCATTCGGAATATTGTGCAAAACAGCAAGTTCTATGATCTGGCTCATCCAGGTCTTTCAATGAACAGTGTAGCTAGTTTTCCTCAGACCGAGGAATTTTGTACCCAGAGTGAGCAAAAAGCACTTTACTGGGAGCATGGCGACTGTTTTGGTAGTTTTGAGCTAGGCACCGATTTCAATGTCGTCCCAGGTATGGAATGAATGTGCGACCAGCATAATCGAGAATACGGAATCAGAATCATGGAGATCAAAGAAGTTCGCTTGCATTTTAGGTATAACTTAAATTCTCTGCGCAATGAGGAGCGTTACTTTTGACTCAGTGTGATTGCCGTTGACGATGGACAATGGCACGTGATGTGGATAAATCGGTATGGATTGGCAGCCACTCTTGAACTGGACAGAGGAGGAGGCTGATGATACAATGAAACGTTTTGGGGCATGAAATAGAAGAGTTGCTGATGGTAAAAAAGCCGAATACACGGGTATAAGAATATTCGAGTTGTATACGCCATTCGGATACCAGGTTAAATTCGAAGGGTTTGTCACTTGCCAGTTTAGTGGTTCAATGATTGCATATATTTCAAATGACTTCATCTGAATTCAGGTGATTTCAAGCAGTATTTAAATTGATTTAAAAATTTTGTTATTGCATTGATTTCAAATAAATTTACTGATTTCAAATGATTGCAAATTAATTTAAGTGATTTCGTAGTGATTTCAATTCGTGACTTCATTACGGCATTTTTGATTTCATGATTGCAAAAAAACTTAAAGTGATTTCAAATATTTTTAATGATTGCAAAAAATCATTTGAAATCGATAACCAACATTTTTTTTTTAATAATTTCATCACTTGAAATAGTGATTGCATCTGATTTCAACGTGATTTCAAATGATTACAAGTATAAGTGGTCAGGTGATTTCATTCGGGACAAACCCCTCGGTTAGATTTGAAAATGATTTTTGTGTACCTACTTTCCAGTCAATATACAACTGGAATGTTCTTTTTCACACATAATAAGGCAAACACCTGCCACTACCACCAGCAATGAATTGCACATAGTGGGGTGGGGTCAAGCAACAATAGCTAGGAATTCAGAAAAGAGCTGTCCAACGAATAAAGCATGTTCGAATGTTATCAGCACGCAGGAATTTCGTATTGTTATTGTTTTTTTTTTTTTTTCTCTTTTAATGTTGTGTGCTGTCGAATGTGGTTTCTCTCACTGACTTTCATGATGAGAGAAAAACATCATTTCTCATTCATTTTCACTTCTGAAATATACTTTATTCTACCCATAATAGGTTTTGTTGTTTTCGATCGTGTAGAATGCACTAAGGAATTATTTTCTATTGATGAAGTTAAAGTAAACTTTTCCTTCGTGTTTCTAGCGATTGAAGTTGAAAAAAAAAAATAAAATACCATTAATTTTTTGCCACTTTAATTTTTTTTCTGAAGTTAGCTTCTTTTTTTATTTCGAACTCTCTTCTTTCTGCATATATACATATATCTAGATGCTTTATTTTTGTGCAAAGGAACACAACGAAATGAAATTTTAGTTATTAAATAAACTTATTAACCCTAGCACACTTTTATCCGTTAAGTTAGGTTATATTTAAAAATAAAGAAAAACATTTTATATCTCTTTGTTTTATCCGCAGGATATCGGAAGTCCTCCTTTACATCATTTTCTGAATAATGTAACCTTATATATACATACATTCATGATACACGAACGCACATATTTATTCACACACAAAACACCATAAGGAACTGCTGTTTCCGGGGTCATTTAATATCCTCTCTGATGGCGTATCCTGATAAAACGAAAATTAGTACGATTCTACAACGAAAGGATGTGTAGGCGGTAATCATCATCATCGTTGTTGAATATAATATTCTTCCTTTCAATGGTGTGGCAACAACAATAATAAATCAATTTGCGGAGACCTTGGAAAGGATATAGGGTTATAAATACCTGTTAGGTATGTATTTTGAATTGAAAAGAGCGGGGAGAGTACGATAACTTTGGCGCCAAGAATTGATAACGGTTTTTTGTAGAACAGTTTAATACAAGCATTTTTAACTACGGGTGGGAGGGGTCTATCTCCCTCCGTTTGGGCGGGAGGGGCAATTTTATAAAAACAGTGCTAAAAATGTAAAACAAATATTAAAAAATAACGGTGATACTTACAACCAAGTTTTATATCTTTTTTTAAAGCCAATACTTTCTTCTATTAGATGTTTTTTTAAATCAAGTGAAACCTATGCATAGTCTTTGAAAAAACGGACTTTAAACTCAAAAATTGCGAAAAAAAAGGTAAAAAAAAAACTTTGAAGTGTGATTTTTCAAAACTGTAAAATAAAATACTACTTTTTTTTATAAAATTCGTTGCTCATATTAATTTTAAATCATAAACTGAAAACAAAATGGTTTTATGTTTTCTGGTTTTTGAGAAAATGGAAAATTACTAAAGCGTATAAACAGTGAGGTATGTAAGGGGGGGCTTCTGTTGCATTTAAAGACGCCCAAGCATCATTACAAAAACGAACCTACGTACAACATTCACCGTATACCAAAAAAAAAAAAAAGAAAACTCTTATAAAAAAGTAGTTTTAGTAATTTTCCATTTTCTCAAAAACCAGAAAACATAAAATCATTTTGTTTTCAGTTTATGATTTAAAATTAATATGAGCAACGAATTTTATAAAAAAAAGTAGTATTTTGTTTTACAGTTTTGAAAAATCACACTTCAAAGTTTTATTTTACATTTTTTTTCGCAATTTTTGAGTTAAAAGTCCGTTTTTTCAAAGACTATGCATAGGTTTCACTTGATTTAAAAAAACATCTAATAGAAAAAAGTATTGGCTTTAAAAAAAGATATAAAACTTAGTTGTAAGTATTACCGTTATTTTTTAATATTTGTTTTAAATTTTTAGCACTGTTTTTATAAAATTGCCCCTCCCGCCCAAACGGAGGGAGATAGACCCCCCCATCCATAGTAAAAAATGCTTGTATTGAACTGTTCTACAAAAAACCGTTATCAATTCTTGGCGCCAAAGTTATCGTACTCGTGCCAAAAGAGCATTCGACTTTGGTTGGTGGTTTTGTGATTAAATCGTTCAGGGACTTTTTTGGGTGGTATGCGAAAGGTTTATTTCTGTCTCAAATTTAATTTTTCTGAGCTAATGCCAGGTTTCGAATGCAAAATAAGTTTGTTTTTTCATACGAAAGCTTCCAAAAGCTCAGAAAAAAGCATTTCGCATTCCCACCTTTTGAGTGTGATATAGAGAGTAGAAGTAGGTTAAGATATTTGAACGAACAAATATGACCTTAGGTATCATTGTTCCTAGGTTTGGTTAGGTTTACCGTGGCTGTCAGGAAAACGTCTGACACACTTAGACCAATATAAAGGTCCATTGTGATACCACACGTATAGAGTAGTTAATTCTTTTGTTTAAAACCAGTTGGTTCTTCTAATGAAACAATTTAGACACTTAATTTCTATATTTGATAGATCATTTCGGTCATCGAAGAAGTATTCACTTAGATATTTTTTACGCCTTTGGGAAAGAGCAGGACAAGAGTAGAAAAGATGAGGAATTCGTTGGTGGTGTGTCTTCCATAATAAGATTTAGTCGGTTTGAGTCCACTCCACCACCTACACCAGCTTTGGTTTTTGATCCATTAGTGTAAAAATTAACTAAATTATCTTTTTAGAATTCCTCATCTTCCCAAGTTGATCTTGGTGGATTTGTGACTTCGAAATTTTTACCAAAAGCTAGATGAGAGGTAGTGTAGTCGGAGCGTCTTCAAGATGATTCGAAAGAGTTAAGAATTATGGTATGTCCAATTGAATTATTGGTCCATTGAAAGGGGGCTTTGCTGGCAGCCAGTTGTTTGCCGAATATATCGAGAGGTATCATTATTTCTAACACGTTAAGCTTATATATTCATTATTTGATGTATGTAGTTTCGAATTGTTAAAAAAACATTTTATTTGAAAATTCATTTTACATTTAGAGTCAAATGTTTAGGTATATTCGATAAAGGTCATTCGCTTATTGAAAATACTATGAACATAATAAACACTTCTTCAATTCATACGGAAATTTTGAAATAGTGAAAATAATTTTATTGCCAATTCTAATCCAAAATATTTACACAGGGTGACTCAAAACCATTTCAAAAATTAAGTTTAATAATATCATAACTTGAATTCTTAGTTTATTTGAACTTTTTAGTTCTTTTCCATCACTTTTAAGCAAATCATCCAAATTTTTTATTTCGTCATTTTAGAGCACCACAATCAGAGATAGTTTGTTGACTGTCTTATCAATCTTAATTGTTGATTGTCAGTCAATTGTGCAAATATGCCCTTACATTCTTCAAAATTGCTCAATGACTCATTTTCTTGACAACGCAAACACTGAGAGAAGGAATCGTTTGCTGTAAACGAAAAAATTGACTAAAGAAATGATTCGTTTCACAGCAGTCTTTTTCACTTCATTTGCAGCGAAATCTTATTTTTTTTTGGACAAACGAATTTTTGAAAGAGTCACTGCTGGGATTCGAACTGCAGTCTATACTGATACTGCGAACGTTGCATTCGTTCGCTAAAAAAAGTGTTTCTTTTGTCTAATATATGAACATTTAAAGTAAATGTATGATATGTTCACTATAAACTTAAAACTTTTTCCATTAAACTTCAATTTAAAACGATGCTTTGCAAACGATTCATTCATTTGCTTCTAGCTGTTATATACTGTGGCAAACCATAAAGAGATTGTTTATGGGAAAAACGCTTATTTACCACAACAAACTGGACAAAATTAGCCTCCAAACGAATGCCTTCTTTTAAAATACGTTCGCTGCTCTCGAATTACTTTTGAGCCAACTAATTACATTTATTAAGAATGTTTTACATTTACAAGGATTGAAATAACTTTAAATCAACTGTTTTTCTATTGCTTTTAAAAATATTCGTTAATTGCAAACTCATAAAAATAAATTAATTCTCTCAGTGTGTGTGTATCTGCATCTAATTATCCGTTCTTTTAAAAACTATCCTATGTAAATTGGTAGCAAAGATAAAATAATGATTCATGTTTGTTAAGTTTTATTTTGGATTAACCTTCAGTATTTATATTATAACTGTTTCAAAGAACGACAATCTAATCAGCAATTTTAACTATACCAACAAGAAAAAAACAACAAATAATCTTCTGCTAATGAAGACTCTTTTGTAAAAGTATAATAAAACACTCAATTTATTCCTTCAATATGAGGGAATTCAAATAAATGAAGGAGAAATTCCAATGTAAATAAGTGCCAAAATTAATCCCCATACTGTTCCGTAACCAACAAAAATTACATTCAGGGACTCTTCAAACAGGATAATATAAAAATACGCCATCACTTTTACTGACCTAATTATTATGCAAAACCATTTCGTCATTCACTTAAAGTTATAAAATTGTAAAATGAAAGTCAGAAACAGCAACAAGCGAACGAAAGGTTGAACAAAAAAAAAATCGTATAAATTTAACGTACCTACATACATAATGTACATACAAAATAATTTCAAATTAAATACACGCTCGAACCTTTTATGTTACAACTACGTTATCAAAATAACGAGCAAAAGGGTGAATATTAAGTACATATACAATACCTACGATATGGAAATTACTGAGTTTTATATGAAAAAACACAAAAGGATTCCTATTTTGACAGATAGTTTATTTTTCAACGATAAAAAAAACAGAAAAGAAAAATTATAGTCATTGCTTAATTTTTATATAAAAATGTTTTCAGTTACATGAGTGAACTTAAAAATACTGAACACAACTTGTTCAATACGAACAAAGTGTGTACCAATAAATGTCCTTTCGCAATTAAATGACGAATTAAATTGTTCAAATATTATTACGAAACAATTTTAAGCATTAACTACATATATACAACTGTACAGATCGTTGTACATATGACCCGAAATCGGATAAATTTACTGGCGCAAAATTATAGTCAACCTATATTTAAGGAATTAACGTGACACCACTTAACATTATTTCAACTTTAAAACAGTTGTCTAACTTTTACTCAAGAATAAACACTTTTTTAACTTCCACTTATTTATTCCACTGAAGGGGTTGTTGATGAATTTATGCAGTGTTTGTGTGTAGTTACATTCTTCAAAAGCGATTTCAAGAAAATGAGCTGTCATTCTCTCAGAGATTTAAGTGTGTTGCATTAAAAATATAATGCGAAGGTTTGCTGTTTTTAAAGTTAGACAACTTCATTAAGAAAATGTATGACTTATGCCGTTTGTAATACGGAAAAACGTATTTTTAACCAAGTTTTACATTAAATTGCTTTTAGTTTCAAGTTAAATCGACTATTTTGTGCCACTGGCGCAAAATTATAGTCCGAGGAATTAACGCCACACTTCTTAACTTAATTTTAACTTTGAAACAGTTCTCTAACTTTAAGGTAATTATAGACTCTTTCTGAAGTACTGACAACTTGTGTGGGGTTTAAAACATTTCTCTAACTTATTTGTGCGGAACACGCCTTAAACAGTTACAGTTCGCTCAGAAAACAAAGCAAACACACCTTTCTATCTGTTGTCATATGTCATCAGCCCGGTATGTGTCAATAAAATGAAAATTTTCTGTTTTTGTATTAAATTTCCATTTTCTTTCTCTTTGAAATTAAAATTAATTTAAATTTTTTAAAACTTAGAAATATGTATCGTGAAAAAGAACTCAACCCCTATCCGATATTTCTCGCTCACTTAAATTTCAAACCATCTACGATATCTTGCAAAGGCTTTTTTGGAAGCATTAAGAGGAATCGAAAGTATATCCAGTTGTTGATGTCCAAGAAAATACACCTGTAGCATCAGTAGTACCGATGATGGAGGTACCTGTTAATAACCCGAGGAATCCTAGAAAGAAAAAAAGGCTCCCGGAAATTACGCCATAGGAAATTACGCCAGATTTTTTTTTGGAAAAAAAGCCAAAAACATTTTCATACAAAATATGGCGTTTTTTCCTAGGAAAAAAGTGCAAAATTTTTCTGGGAATATTTCCGATTTTCTGGCATTTTTTCCAAAAAAAATTCTGGTGCTTTTTCCATTTTATAAAATGGAAAAAAAGGCAGAAAAAAAAATTTGGAAAAAAAGCCAGAAAGTATCTGGCGTTTTTTCCTTTTTTTGTTTTGGAAAAAGAGCCAGAAAAAATTCTGGCGTTTTTTCCTTCTTTTTTTTTGGAAAAAGAGCCAGAAAACGGTTTTTACATAAATTTGGTAAACAAATAACAGTTATGTTGAGTATTGTTTTTTGTGGTATCACGTACATCCAAAGCGATGTGATTTAGTTTCTTTCAAGCGTTTGTCGCGGGGGGGGGGGGCGCGTCGCGGGGCGCGCTTGCGCCGGGGCCGGGCGTTGCACCGCGTCGCGAGTCCGTCTGCCATCGGCGGCGCGCCGCCGATGGCAGACGGACTCGCGACGCGGTGCAACGCCCGGCCCCGGCGCAAGCGCGCCCCGCGACGCGCCCCCCCCCCCGGCCGTTAATTTGTTGACCCCCTCCCCTCCCCTAGTAAGTAGGTACACAATCGCTTATTCCAGATCACAGCTAGTTGTATTTTTACTTACTTTTATTCATTTTTTTTGTTAGAATTGAAAAAAACTTTTCTGGCCTTTTTTCCAAAATGAAATGAGGAAATTAGACCAGATATTATTTATTAATTTTCAGGTTCTTTTTCCAAAATGAAATGTGGAAATTAAGCCAGAATGTAATATTTTCTGGCCTAATTTCCATTTCATTTTCCGACTTTTTTTCCATAGCTGTCTGGCACAATTTCCAATGTTTCTGCTGTTTTTTCCAAATTATTTTCTGGTGTTTTTTCCAATTTTAACCAAAAGAAATATTCTGGCGTTTTTTCCAAAAAAAAAATCTGGCGTAATTTCCTATGGCGTAATTTCCGGGAGCCGAAAAAAACATTCCTTAAGAACATCTGTCGAAAATCGTAACAAGCCTTCATTACGTGCCGACGAGAGGAAAAGTGGTCAGAGATATCTTTTATCGTCAGCTCGTGTTTTATACTCCATGAGCTTCCTAAAATGCTAAGTTTTTTTTGTTTTATAGAAAATGACAAATTGACAGGAGTCAGAGAGAAGCAAGTGTGACACTAACAAAATTAAAATAGGGTTTCCATGATTTTAATTTTGATGCAAGTCTTTAAAGATGAAGTGTAGTTTAACTTGTCTATAATTGCCAAAAATATAATTTTAGACTAGTGTCAAACTAAATTTGATTTAGCTTCGAGTTAAATGGACTATAATTTAGCGCCACTGTCTTTAAATGGTTACACGCGTTTAGCTATAGAAACTATATTTTACTTAATTAATTTCACTTAATTGAAAACTGGTAATTGTTAATTAATTATTTTTAACTTCTTTACCAACGATCGTGGTGTAAACTGACAACAAATTGTTTGTTTTCTTAACAATGTTTTAAAGGTAAAAAATATATCAAAGCAATATAATTTTTGGAATATTTAGAAGGTGTTTGGTTACATATTTATTACGATTGGGACACAATATGGTTACATTAGGTAATAATATTCAGTTATAACTTTAAATCCAAATCAAAAATTTATTTGCAAATCACTATATTGTTCAAATAAAAAAAACCTTACTTTGAAATAAAGATGAAATAGTTGCGACACAAATTGGTTACTATGTATTTTTTGTTCGTCCGAATGAATAAAATTTAATGATGGAATTTGGACACGTAAATTTTTCAAACTTTATTTGACACAAAACGTTAACATGTCTATATTAACCTATAAAATCAATGTTAATCAAATTGCAATTTTTGTTTCAAACACTGAAAAAATATATGCGTTGCATTTAAATATCGTCGCAACGTTACCGACACAAATTGGTCACAATACAGTTTTTGATGGCCTTGAAGTATTAGTGAAAAAAATGACACAACTTACAATTTACAATTTACATATTGATGATATTAATGATTTTGAGAACATTTTTTTATGAAAGGTTTGTTCTTAGCTACATTTGTAACTATTGGGACACAATGGTCACAAATTGATTGCAATTGTCACACAAATGGGTTAAATTGTTTATTAACCCTAGTACAAAATTGAAAAAAGTTTTAAACAAAAACAAACATATTTTGTACTTTAAAATGAAAATGTAGTAAATTGGTAGTAAATAGTTTTGTCCTTGTTCAGCAATAATAAAATAAAATGTGTAGAACTTGTTTATGCAAATAAAAAATAAACGACGTTTAACGAATTCGTCATAAAAGCTTGTTGTTTGTTACCGTTTAGTAACGTATAAAACACATAATCGTTACAAATTGGTTGCGATTGTGACGATACGAAAATGTAACAAGTTATCCTTCTTCTTTTCCAACGAATTATGATCTCAAATGGGATCACACATTTTTCATTCCAAAACTTATCCAACAGATATAAATGCTAAGCTAGATTAGCATTTTGGGCAATACGCAATAAAGTGCTACCAAATTAAAAAAAAAAAAATAATCGATTACAGTTCAGGCTAGTAAGGACAAACTTTTTAAAGTTGCAATGAAGTTTGGTAGTTACTTTTTTTCATTTGACGTGCTCATTAATTTTTGGATTCAGAATATTTTTAAGTAGGAGCCGAATTTAAATTGTCGAATTAAGACAATAAGAATTATTAGACAAACTTCTGTTTTTTTTTGGGTGAATGATTTTAATTAATAATTCGTCTTGTTTCTTTCAAATAGAAGGAGAGCCATACGCTCAACTCCAACACACTTAGGTCAATGTAGACCCATTGTGATGCCTATTTGAGGGTTAACCCGTTCCTTATCTTACCATACTCGAAGTCCTTATACATTCTTAGTTTCGTCCTGGGTCGTACAGCCATCCGCTATCTCTTGCGTATCTGTGAAGGTTAGTAATTGGGCACTCTGATAGTTCTTCGATGCTTTCAAAGAAGTATTTCTTCAGAGTTTTGTTTCCTAGGTGGGAGATACTAGGGCAGTGGCAGAGGAAGTCGGTTATGTCCTCATGCTCTTCCTCGTCACTGCATCCCCTACAAAAGTCATTTTCAGTTAGACCATTGATTTTATAGACATAGAGATATCATGTGTAAGTTAAAACTTTGCTCGTAGGATGTCGTTACTATCGACTTGTTTTTTTTATTACTCTTGTAGTAATTATTCTTGAGTTAAAAGGCAAGAGAAATAAAGAAAAACAAAAACAAATGTATGCAGAAGAATTTAATTTGGTTTGGTTCAAGTATTTTTCGTTACAGAGAACTAGGGAAATAATAATTACTCGAAATGCTCATTTAGCGACATCTACTTTGGTGAGTTTGAAACCATTGTGATCCCTCTATGTGTATAAACTCAATGGTTATAGACGTAGCTTTTTGATATGGTATCTTAGCATATTATGGCCAGTTAAGACACCTACCAACGTCGACACTGATTTTCTGTCTTTTTGCGTTATAGCGCTTGTTCTGTTTTTGTCATAATGCGGCCATAGTTTTCTAGCCACCTCACAGGTATTTAGAGTGACCCATCTTGAGTTTGCTCTTGACAGTATTTCACATATTACCTTAAGTTTAAGGTCGCATAGTGGTGGTTTTACAATATTTTCTGAGAGCTCTAGGCTGAGTGCTGAGCATTTTTCTTTTTTTTCCTTTTTGTTTATAATCCACATTAATTCTCTTATTAAAATGAAAAGGTCATTCAAATTAAGAATTCTTTATAAGAAGCATTTTCTAATCAAGAAAATATTTGTTTTTGTTTATTTTTTGCTTCTGATGAAATGAGTGTAGGTTATCTTATTCCAGACAAAATAGTTTACTGATAATTATGTTTCTAAAAACAACCATTTGTAAATACTAATTGAACTTCTTTAAGGACGTTTTGGTATAAATAAACGTAAACCCAACCTTTTCTTAATGTAGACATAATAGGTACCAGAAATTAAAGAACACACAGAAACGAACATTGTTACAAAATAACATCACACATTTGACAATATGCAACCTTATAGAAACGATTCTATTTGATTACAATAATATTCACCAACAAAAGAGTAAACACATTCTCATTATTATCAATTCATCAATTAACATTAAACAGAGTTTTTTTTCAATTTGCTGAAAATAACTCCAACACAAGGAAATTAAGATACAATCTGATATTTATTCATGCAAAACTAATTTATTTTCATCCTACAAATCCAATATGGTATTACTTTCCTTCTATAGATATATACAGCTATTTATAATACATTAAGAAAAAATGTTCAGAAACCAATTCAGAAGCAACTTCTGTACATAATTCTTCATAGGTATACATCACAAATATACATCACAATTAACCTTATAATACATTTATAGATGTCCAAACCTATATCTACGCAAGATAGAATTTAATTAAAAATAAATAAATATTAAATGTATAGGATTATACCTACTTCTACACAAAAGATACACCTTCTAAAATAATAAGCCAAAAGACAAGCATAATGTTCATTAATTCACGACTTTATTATCCTTGACCATTGTCCATGTTTTTTTTTAATAGAATATACTGAAAAGTAATTTTATTTCCCAAATATTGAATTTATCTTGTTTGCATGTGTTCTTCATCCTTCTTTAATAATAATTTGCTTTATTTACCCTTATATACATTATATAGTATATAAAAATATAAAATTAATTGACTCCTGAATATTAAATACGAATGTTTGGATCTGCCATTTTTGAACGGTGTCTCTTGCTTTAATTTGGAACTAAGATTACGCTACCGTTGTATCTATCTGACCCGATGAATATTTGTTTGAGAATTGTGAAATTGTTCCAGAAGGCCAAACGTTAAAATTGACCATGTGGGCCAAACAATGATATATAAAATATCAAAGAAACTTTTTCTGTGTCTATTCGGTGACGCTCCTTGGGGATTGTTTTTTTTTCTAGAAATATCTTTTTCACATATAAATATGTATATTTTTTTTAATGTGAAATGTCTGCTTGAAAGCCCATTAGTGTTGAAGTTCACTGATAGAGTGGCATTCACCATATATTGATCATGATATGATATGATGATTGATGATGATTGATGATGATTGATGATGATTGATGATGATTGATGATGATTGATGATGATTGATGATGATTGATGATGATTGATGATGATTGATGATGATTGATGATGATTGATGATGATTGATGATGATTGATGATGATTGATGATGATTGATGATGATTGATGATGATTGATGATGATTGATGATGGTTGATGATGATTGATGATGATTGATGATGATTGATGATGATTGATGATGATTGATGATGATTGATGATGATTGATGATAATTGATGATGATTGATGATGATTGATGATATGTTTGTAGATAGCTTAGCTATATAAATATTTTATTAAAAAAATATAGCTTTTAAAATTCTACCTTCTTTCCTTCAAGTGTCAATTAAAAAAGTAAACTTAGCTTTGGTATTTAAAAAAAAAGTATTCATTCATTTTTTTTCTAAAAAAGTATTTATAAAGAATTTCTCGCACAGAAATATACCATCTCTTAAGCATAAACGCTAGGCTCCGTGTTTTCTGTCGTCTTGCGTTTGATCAAACGTAACCTAGTGCACTACGGAAAGTCAATTTTTTTTTAAATTTTTTTTTAAACTATACACTACGACTACTTACTCAACCACCAGCATATGTAGATGTAGTTGACCATAGGACATACACTTTATATATTTTATCATAAATTTTGTTTGGCTGTGCTTTGTCATTTCATTTTGACTATAACAAGCTAGTAGCGCAGTGCAATGCTTTTCATTTATCATGTGGTCAGTTCAGTGGGATCAAATTGGCAGAAAAATTAGAAAAAATGGTCTTAACGGCCTAAAAACAGATTTGTTTTAAAATACTAACCTTCGGCGCAGTTTTTAATTTTGAGTTCCCAATTTAAGAGTGAAGCTTTGTTATATATAACAAACTATACTTTCGAATCTATATAGACGAGGTCAATTAGAGTTTTTGATTCTCAAAAAGAAAGGACCTCGAATACCTTGTGAGGGACCGGTTATAACGATCGGGTGTCTATCCCCGTTCTGCGGAAAAGTAAAAGCAAACGTCAAAAATGTTCACCTAAATAAATTATTTTCACGCCCTCATTAAAAATGAATGTTTTAGTGAAAGAAATTCGGAATTTGTATAAATTTATTCGATTGACTTTTTCATAGAACCAAAATCGGCCCCTAGTAAACTAAATAACGAAGAAAACACAAAAAAAAAACATCAAAAATTAATCACCATAATGAATTTAATTGAAATCACCACTTTATTTTCATTCACTGAACGAGAATCACTTTTTTGTACCAAGTGAATCGAAAAGTTGAAAGCAATGCCTGAAAGCGAATGTGAAAACGATTTTTTCGATTCACGTTTTCACAGAACCAGAAAAGGAAAATAGGGAAACTAAACAGAAAAAATGTGTTTCATCATTTAAATGAACCGATTTTAAATTTTTCTATGAAACTATGTATATATAAATAACTTATGACAGTGACAATTATTGTCATACCTAGGCCAAGTCTACGGAATTATGCGGCTTTTGTTAAAGAGGTTGTATATTTTGTCTCATCTGATTTATTTATAGCAAAACTCATTATCAAGAAATGATCTTTAAGGTACTTAGAAACATAAAAAAAAAGGAAAGAGGTTGTATGTTTTGTCTCATCTGATTTATAGCAAAACTCATTATCAAGAAATGATCTTTGAGGTACTTAGAAACATAAAAAAAAAGGAAAACCTCCAAAAAGGCAAATAAAAAGGTATTTTAAAATTAATAAAAAAATAATTGAGGAAAAAATTCCGGCGTCTTCCACTTTCTATTGTTCAAATGAGTTATGTTTTCTATATAGTATCTATTTTTTTTAAATTAGTTTATTTTCTCCACATATCTTCTCTTACTAAGAATTTAATTTTTTGAATTTATATTTTGAAGGTACTGACGATGAACCACATATGTGAGGAAGGACGATTCCGGAGACGGTACAATCATGAATTGTACGCAATCTACCTTGAAGCAGATATCGTGACAAAAATTAGGCTCGGTAGACTTCGGTGGGCAGGGCACCTAGCTCGCTTGAGTGAAGAGGAACCTGCTCGGAAAGTTCTTTGTGGTACATTCTATGGCAGACGACAGCGTGGTAGACCATGCTTGCGCTGGAGAGATGGCGTAGACCAGGACGCCCGGAGCCTTGGGGTGCGCAACTGGATGGCGTCGGCTCGAGACCGGGAAAGGTGGAGAGACTTGTTGAAGGAGGCCAGGACCGGACCCCGGTTGTCGAGCCGATGATGATGATGATGATGATGACGATGAACCACATAAAAACTATTACCTTGGAGAGTGTGTTCCACGTTTTGATAAACTATAGCCAGCATATTATGTATGGCTCTGAAGTTAATCCAGACTTAGATTTGTAAGTCACACAAAATTAAAATTAATTTCATTTTTAAATTAAGACAATAAAAAACAATCAGCAAAACGTTAAATTTATATTTAAAATTTAAAATAAAAATCTTTATTAAAAAAAAAACATTATAGAAACTCTTCTTAAGCAAACAAAAAAGAATATAGATATACATTTGCGAATATTAACATAAAAAAAAAATACCAATTAGTTTTGTACTTTTCTCCCTCCATAAATAAACTATAATTGAAAAATAAAAATAAAATGACATTAATTTCAATAAATGAATATCTAGAATAAAAAAAATTACCCAAAGACTGTAACAAAAACAAAAAAAGCCGCACATTACATCCGAGACACTCTTTAAAAAATAAGTCATGACAATTTAATTTGGCTTAAATTATTGTCAAATAAAAGTTTATTTATTTATAACAATTTCCAAAAAAATGAAGATTTAATATTATATATTATTATTTTATTATAATATTTATCAAAAAATAAGACAATTTATTATTTTCATAAAGAAAATTTAAAATTTTAAATGAAACACATTTTCTTTAAACAACTCTGGTTCTAAAAAATGGAATAAAAAAAAAACTAAAATAATGAAACTCCAAAAAAAGTAGGGGCAATGCAATGAACAAAGAAAACAAAAATAAATATGTATTTTTTTAATTTATGTTTGAAAAGTTTTTTTAAGAAAAAAATATTGTTATTATATTATTTAATGATGTAATGGATTTTTGTTTATAAACATGTAATAGTTTTCAAGTTTTTTTTTGTATGTAAATATCTTAACGAATAGTAAAATGTAAATTAATAAAATGGAAATAAAAAAATTAATTTTTTTTAAATGTATCAAATAATAGTAACAATGAAATGATGACAAAAACATTTGATTTTCCTTTAAAAAAATTGATAATTTGTTTCGAGATTTGGGTATTTTTGTTGGAAATCGAACATAAAACAAGATCACACATTAAAAGCCAATACAACTTTACGAACATACCCCTATCGAGATACATGAATTTATCATTCGTACCAACAATTACAAAAAATTTTATCGATACTCGATTGAAAGTCGAAAATTTATCGGCAGTGAGATTTGACTTCTCCTTTTATCGTTACTGTTACGCAGTGAGATTTTTGTATGGAAAATCCAACTTCACTACGGATAGCTTATCCAAAAAAACACGGCTATATAATCATCATTATATATAATATGAAATATTATAATGATTGCATACATCATAAAATACATAATAAGTTTAATTATTATATTGAAACCTATCTATCAATTCAAACGTACCTAAATATTATATACATACAAAAAAAATTATTTTATTTATGGTATTTTGTTAATATTGTTTTTATTAACAAAATACCATAAATAAAATAAAAATATTTATGCAAGTTTTCATTTTGATTAATTAACACAAATTGATTGTTAAACGTCATAAATACTATGAACATACATAAATCAAATAAGAATTCATTAATGAAATCAATTTTATAAATAAAACCCACTGGAAGCAATATTTTGATAATGAATCATCATTAACTCGCATGATATTAATTTCAATTTCAATTAATTTTACATAAATCCCGACAAAGCACCGTTCCATGTTTTGTCGGTGCAGCTGAATATTTTCCATTTCCCAGTGCTAATTCCAGTAGCGAAAAATGAAAATTTGGATAAAGCCGTTGGCAATCAAAGTTCGAATCAACTATATATTATAATATGCTCGCCGTAATGATGCATATCACGCTATCTGTTCTTCCTAGAAAAACTGTACAAAAAACCGAAATTATTACATGTTTGTGTTATTTCAATTAAAAAGTCATTACCTAAATATTAATTTTATTATTTTCTCTACAATATGTAACCCTTGCGATTCTTTCGGAAATTCGAACTTTCACACAATGTCCATGAAATACAATCATACCACCATTAAAACCCAGCGGGGTAAATGACAAACATTGAAATCAATACTTTTGTCGAATGAATTTGAAAATGAAATATCTGTCTATAGCAAGTTCAATGTCCTCATATAAATCCCTTCGATATCGAAATTTCATATTGTGAGCTTCCAATGAATTACTAAATCCATGCTTATGATGCCGTACCCCAATTCACTGCCCAACTAATATACTCCAGGACTGGATGGTCATGCAAATTGAAGCCTAAAGGAAAGGTAATCAAAAATACCAATGAACAACATTATTAGCATGAGCATGCCAGTACTAACCGCAAATGAAGAACTTTCGGGTCATAATAGAAAGTGTCGTTTTCGCAAAAGAATTCTATCGTTCTTTGCACCTATTTCCGTTATTAGCACTAGAACCTAAATGTGCTCTAAATTCATGACGTTATTGATTTTTTCTTTTGTATGTTTTTTTTAAGTGTATTCTTCTTTAACGTTGTGGCCAACTGAACTGACACAAGACTGCGAAATATGATTTAAGTGACCATTACGGGCACATACAAATGAAATACTTAACTTTTTTTTGTTTCAATTAGCAAGGAGATGTGAAAACGTTTTCAAGTACTTTACACCGTTGTATACGTCTCGCACGATTCAGTTATGATACGTTTCATGAAGTTAATAGTCTCATAAACGACAGGTAAGTGCACTAATAATATTTGTTTACTTTTTAACAGGGTGCTCCTAAGAACTAGAATTATGGCTTTCGAGGGCAGTTGAAATAAAGGGCACGACTGGGTCGCACAAACTTGCTCCTGTGGGGCAAGTTACTTTCGTGTTTACGACTGGAAAATTCATTTGACCACCTTTCTTTTATAAAGAAAAGATTTTCAGTATTTTATATTTTGACAATTTGTCTTTTGAAAAATCTTTTATAAACAAATGTATGGAATAAAAAAGGTTTATATGAAAGATATATCTACACAGTTTTCGGTAAAAATATAATAACTTGAAATTTTATCAAAGTTTATAGTATTTTTTTTTTTTGAGAAAATTACAAATATCAAAAAACTTTTACAAAAATTACGACAAACTTTTTTTGCAATTTCATTTGAGTTTAGCATAAGATTTTGAATATTTAATTTCGGTGAAGCCGTTCAAAAGATAGTCGGAGTAAAAAAAAACGGTTCTATGGCAGGTACCGTTAATAAACTGATACTGAAACAAATCTTTAGATGGTGGACATCACTATTGGCAAAAAATCACTCGTATGAAATTTTATCAAAATTGATCTTTTTTTTCGAGAAAAATAAAATTATCGGTTACGCTTACATGGTACTTACCGTTATTTTTATACCAAGGTCAAAAATAAAAAAAACCTCCGGGGATATTTCACTAAGAATGCCAAGTTTGAAGAAAATCGGCTCAACCGTTTAGACTGCAGGTGTCGATACATATCCCGACAGACAGACAGACAGACAGAATTGTCGAACCTACTTTTTTTGTCTTCTCTACCATCGTAATGTCATGTTTGATTGTTATCTCAATGCCATATAATGTCATATAAACAAAAACAAACACTGTTCGTCACTTTGACAAAGAACGACACATTTTTTTTTGATTTTTTTTTGTGATAGACAGAAAATTGACCTTAACTTACAAAAATTTTTTCAATATGATAAAATAATTTGTAAAATTGTATTTATTTTGTAATAGTGATAGAATGTTTTGTTTTATTGATAAAAACACAAAAAATATATAGTAAGTTTTTTTTTTCGTTCACACAAAAATAGTTTTTGTCGTATTCGAAACATTATTCTTCAATGTAACAATTTTTTTTTGTTGAATGAACAAAACAAGTTTGTTTTTTCCACAAAAAACAAAGCAATATTTTGGTTGTATTATTATTAATTATAGGAATCAATGATAAAAGGTTTAATAAACAAAAAAAAATGTTGAATTAACAAAATACTTTCGTGAAATCAACAATTTTTGTATTATATTAACAAATAGTTTTGTTAAATGCAAACCTTAATTAACCTAAGCTGAAAATTATGAATCAGAGAGATTCTAATCTGCCATATATAAAAAAAAATCCAACCCAGGTAGCAGCATAATAATCTATCTAATATTAATGCCAACAAAATCAGCAGCTCTTTAATTTGTCACCAATGCTCCCTCTCCTACAGTAATCTTTTAATTTTCTTACTCTCTGTATTCAGAACTGTCACATTCTGTCTCTAAATTACATTTACATAACTTTTACTTAACTTTAAAAATCTAAAAAATCTTGTTACAATTTCAAAAAGTTATTGAATTAAAACAGTGTTCCATAACTTGTTAATCATATTGCCTGAAGCAAAACCAAAAACCTGGTTTATCTTGCATTCAGTGTTGCTTTTGTAGTCGTTTGTATTGGATGGATACCACTTGAGTTGTTTTTATCATCATTAATCAGTATAAATAACGTTCATTCTGGACGACATGATATTTAAATAAGGATGTTTAAGGCAGTTCCATTAAAACAACAGACAACAATAGCAGGTTGTGCATTAATAACTACATCAACAACAACACCGGATGTTTGTCCGCCTCTCGTGTGTGTTTACATATCCTGTATCCTGAATGAATGGAATATAATTATCACCATCTATTAATTGTCGGGGAAAAAATTAAAGAGAACAATTAAGCTGTGGAGGAACGAAAATTTAAATTATCCTTTGACATTTTAAGAGGATTTAAATCGATGAATAAAATATGAAATAATAATATCACGATTGTGAATTCCCTTAAGAAATATTATAAAATAATTTATTAAAGTGAAAACCAACGCAACAACGCAAATTGAAATTCGACAATTAAAATAAAAAATCTTCTATAATTTCAACTTAAAATCGATAAAAGATCAATCTGAATGACAGAAGCAATTTTGAAAACTTCAAATACAAAAATTTATAAAAGCTATATTGATAACCTGCATGTTATACTCACATGAGTTCAACAGTGAAATGGTTGTTTTGCTTTCCTCTTATTCAAGAAAATAGTTTTCATGTACAATGCATAGCTGGAATTTTCTCCAAGGAGACGTGCTAAAAAAATTCAATTCATCATCCTTCGCTTCAAGTTGAGTTAATGTGAATGAAAATCCTTGGAGAAATATTTTACGTACACGACGAGTATAGAATTATTGTGAACAGAATTTCACTCTTATAATCAAAATATTTTCCGATATTGTTTATTATGGGAAATGATATTTTTTTGTGCAAGGTATAAAATTAATATGTATTTTGACATTAATTGAATTAGTGTACTTATAGTTCAGTCAAAAGGTAGTTTCACTTTACAAAAAATATACAAATAGATTTTTTTTTCAAATTCTGTGTTTTTTGGGTCGCTGAATCCGACTGGTGCGTTTTGAGATATCCGTGAAAGACCGCGGAATTTTCGCATTGCTTATATCTCTTATGTATCGTAACTGAAATTTCACCCACATAAAAATTAAAGACCATTTAATTTCCTACAAAATGCATCTATATTGTTTAAATCTTAGGGGGCGTACCATTAGCCCGTAAGAGCGCGTTGAAATTACATCATAATTTCTCATTTTTGGTAAAAAAACAAACAAAACAAGCCGTTACAAAATCGATATGTAAAAAAATAGCTTTTTTACAGCAATGGGAAATTATGTTACTTTCTCTAACGGGCTGAACGGTACGCCTGAGAAATAATTAATATGCATGAATTTTGTATGAAATTTAATGGTCTTTCATTATGCTGTTGTTAAAACTTTAGCAATGCAAGCAAAAACCGAAAAAGTTCGAAAATTCCGCGGTTTTTCGTGGATATCTCAAAACACACATCTAATATAATACCTAGTTATTTTGTATAGATATACCTACCTAATAATAATCATTGTACAATCCTTTTTGACAGCTCAAATATCCCATTAAACCAACATTTTTTTAAAGATTAAGACAAATCAAATTTTTATCAGCGATATTTACTTGCGATTATAGGTATCTACTATAAGGCGAGTTATGCATTCGTACAAAAAAAAAAGTTATGAGATAACTATCAACAATTATGTCGGTCTGTCTGTCTGTATCGGCACCGATAATTTCATTTTTCTCGAAAAAAATACGATCGATTTTGATAAAATTTTATGAAAGTAAGTAAATAAGTAAGTAAGTTTGTGTCATCCAGTCGTGACCTTTATTTAACAACACAAGAGAAATATACCTAGTAGTAAACAAATGTTTCATGGATTTTTCGTAACCGAATTTTTGTTTGTTCATTCCTTACGGTTCCATAACTTCATGCGTTCTCACGCCCTCTAGCTTTTTTTTGTGGAAGATGCAATAACACATTTTATACTTTTCCGGAGAAGGATATATGATGGTCTGAGTTCTGGTTTGGGTTCAGTTCGGTTACGTATATGTTTCGATTTACATTACAGAGGCGTTCCCAACTAACTTAACTGTCAATTCATAAACTTCATGGACATCTTTCGTTCCGGAAAACTCCATTTGTGTTAAGAAATCCGGATGGTATTATGATAACACACTAATATGTCAATAGAGTTAAAAGATGATGTCGTCGTCGATAGAAAAGGAGAGTGTGTTCTTATAAAAGATGTTGCCGACTTTTACTCAGAGCATCCACTTTCCGGTAAGAACCAATATTTTGTTTCATGATGGCAAATATAGCATAAGCACTTAACGCAAATTAATTTTTATAGATCAAGATTTATATTTAGCACAAATTCCTCATATATATTTGTAGCAATTTGACATTTAATGAAGTTTGCGGAAATTGCCAACTTTTATCGAAAGTCGAAAATAAAATTTCATTCTATTAACATACTATAAGTAGCTAATTAGTTAAATTCATGCAGGATATGCTGCGCGTCGTAAGCAATCGTCTTTTTTTTTATTTGTAAATCAATAAATCTTCATCAATGATGTTTATAAGCGGTTTTGTTTATTTATTTTTGGAACTTATTTGCTTTTAAATAAGCACTATAAGTCATGAGACTTCTTTTTGGTTTGGTCTTATAGGGGGATGATATATGTATGTATTATGGAGGAAATTTCTAAAGATGAAAATGTCAATTTATATTTTATTTAATTAAAAAGTTTGGTTTGTTTTTGGTGATTTGAGAAAAGTTTTTCAAAGTTGAAGACATTATCAAACAATAAGAGTTTCTTTTATCTTCAATTTATAGGTATAAACATTCAAATGCTTTTTATTCGACATATTTAATGAATTTGATTGGAACTAAAACTCGACGAATAAACTGATTTACTTTTTATCTTTTCCATTTACCATTTATGTATTTTTTATTTATTTTTGATTTTATTATCTGTGTACAGGGAATCAGCATGAATTCACATCGCATTTGAATTCGCCGCTGATGATTATTGTCTGGATTCAATTTCGGATTAGTTCTTTAATTTTCAGTATGGCTTCGTTGCATTGTTTTGATGGGTTCAAGTTTCTTATGAGCATAAACGGCTTGAGTGTTCGGCTGAAATGAAAATCTAATTTGTTGTCAATTCATTTAGAATGTTATAGTTCCCAAAGTCTAAGAATTGTTTTGAAAATATTTGGGCACATTTTGAAGCAATGCATATCGGTGAGATGAGTTTAAGAGTAAGACTTCACAAGAACTATCTTGCAGTAAAGCATATCGGTGAGATGAATTTAAGAGTAGGAATTCACACAGACCCGTGCTCAGTGGGAGGGGGACTTGGGACATACTGAAGTATATACCTTTCCTTAACAGAATGAAAATTTTCAATGAAAAGTAAACTTAAAATGCACTCGACATTTGTAACGAAGATGGGTTTCCATTTTTTAAATTTCAATCAAATACTTAACGTTCTGTCAATTTTGCCTGTGAAAAACAGAAAAAAACGAGCGGCCCTTTTCAATACATGTTCGTGTAAAAACCAGACGATGTTTCAATGAATGTGGGCAATATGAACAGAGAAGGTTTTTAAATTGAAATTTATTCATTCCTAAACAACTTTTACAAAAGCAGACAAATCCATTTAAAAATGGCGGATTGAAGGTTCTTAGCGTATTATAATAGACTGTAATTTTTACTTACTCTTTGTAACTCCACGTTAGTGCACCAACAAAGCAACGTCGGTGTCAAAAAAAGAAATAGAAGTAATCTATTAAGACCCATCCGAAGCCCATCACCTTGATTTTTGAGAGCCATTCGAACGATTAAAGCCAATGTGAGAAAAAGCGATGCACACCGAAACCAGGTTAATTTTTTTTTCAGTCAATCAAATAAATTTTGTTTAAAGTCAGAATGTAGGTCTATTGAAGGTCTATTCGCTGAAACTTATTTCAACCATATTAACGATTATAGCGACAGTCCTACAGGCTGATACTAAATTCGATTTTTGTCCTTGACTGCGAAAACAGTTACAGGGTGTATTTGCATTACTTTTATTGACATCGACTTTAATCGTTAAAATGGCTATCTAAAATGCATGACGTTCAATAGCGCTAATAGGTATTGAAGAAGCCTACACACTGACACTAATTTATATTTCTTTTATCAACAATTACGTCTATTTTTTGTTTGACTGTGAAAAAGTTATAGGGTGTAAATGGGTGTTAATCGTGATGTTAAAATCGACCAAAGTAAAGATGTTTCCCTATTTTTCCAAATGGCAATTATCCATATTTTTTGGGATACTGTACGCCTACCTATACTTATAAATCCGTGCTTCATGTAAAATTAAACTTTTATTTATGAAAAATTAAAAATTTCTTGTCGTGTTTAATGAACTTTATAACCACGAATAAAATGCAACCGCCCCCCCCCCCCCATGAGCAATTCCTGTGCACGGGCCTGACTTCACAAGAACTATGCGTAACGGTTGTGTTTTCATGTGATCGCCACGCCACGTCTGCTGATTTGATATCCCATGAAACCATTATCCCATAATAGGTACATACAATATGAGAATGTGAGAGCAAAAGTGGCGTAACACCGAAGTGTTCCAATAAAAATTAATCATTTTTTAAGAATGATCGCGTACATAATGTTCCAGTGTCAGAAATTCATATAGATGAGAAATTATTGTCTCTAGAATATCATAGTAGAATTGCATTTTTTTGTATTTGTACTTTAGAAAAGAATGTGGAATGATAGTTCTGGAGAGCAAACTCACAAGTGGACACAATCCCGAGAATACATTGCGGGGGTTCGAATTTTTTACTCTCGATGACATTCGGAATTTTTTAGAGTAACTCGCAAGTGGACACAGGTTTTGATCACTCGCGGAGGCTAGCTTGCAGAATTCCAACACGTTTCGCGTTTTGAGAGCATCTATGTCCGAGAGTCAACATGGCAAAATAATGGACATCGCAAAGACAAATCAATTTATAAGTCCGTGTCCATTTGATAGTGAAAACGATGCGATCGACTGTAGTACCAATAATCAAGTAACTCTAACGTCCAACCTCTCACTTGCAAACATCTTTCTCTCTCAGTACTTCCAACTGATAGGACAACTGATATCAAGTGGACACGGTTATGAAAGTACTCTCAGAAAATAAACTTTGAATTCTAAAAGAGAACTCGCAATATTAAAATCTCGAAAATATTACTCTCAAATTGACTGCTACACGAGAGTTACTTTCGAGAGTTTACAAGAAAAAGTACTGTCAAATGGACGGGCACCTTTTTTCGTTTTTTCTAGCTTTGTTATCTCGCTCTAACAGAATCATATCCTTTTCTACTGTATGCCGTTAAACCCCCTGGAAATACCTTAAGTTTTATATTTCCTACATGAAATTAAAAGGGCCACGTATCGAGCATCAATAATAATTTAAAAAGTCATTCTATTTTAAATAACTTATGCGACAATTTGTTTGGACTTCCCATTACTCTTTGGATATATTAAAATAAAATTAAGGTATCATCATCGTAAAGGCCATTCCCGATTATATAAACTATGATAATACGAAGCGTTTAATGTATAATACCCTCTAAGCAGTTCTTATATATAAAGGGTTATACACGTTTAGAAAGGTCTTTTTACACTAAAACATTCATTGAAACTAAACTAGTAGATTAATGGACATTTATCATTTACTTATAGGTACAGTAACATCGTAGCAGTATATCTATAGTAGTTTTCAAGCTCCCTTATGAGTTTCAAATTTAACAGAACTTGCCCTGCACACGTTACGAATATCTGAAACGAGCACAGGATTCTATATAAAAATGTTCTTGCTGAGCTTAAAGCGAATTTGTTCTGGGTTTGACATTTAAATTGCTAGAAGCCAGCATAAGAGCAAGTGGTATAGGGAAGTTTTGTCCTAGTTCGCATAGACACACACATACATACTATAACAAAAAAAGTTCTCTGGTTGTAACCTTAATAATAAAGGGCTTAGTACACAGAAACACAGTTTGATATACCTACACCATCTTTAATCAGAAAATTGTTTCCGTTTACAAATTGGAAATAGTTCCGCAGTTTTCCGTCGTATCCGTTTGGTAATCCATTTAGTTGAAAAGTTGCATCATTTGACGACACTATTTAGTAGAATAACGATATAGAGATGTATATTTTCTTACATCAGAATAACAGTGTGGCCACCACAGTGTGAGATGGCAGAACGTTTACAGTTAATTCCACTTACATCCACGCGCTAAATTGGCATCTGCTTTTGCTCTTATTTCTGTTTATATTCGTATTCTGTACACTTGCCTTTGCATTGCATGCGTCGAAGAAGGATTTCAACGGCTTGTATTTGGGCTCTTTCAAGGCTGTATAATATCCGCTGCGTCTAACACATCAAAAAAATTTAAAATATATAAAAATGAAAAGAGAGAGCGGTCGTTCCGTCAGTAACGAAGTTCCTTACGTTATGTTTGAACGCGCTGCGCTGCTCTGAGCTGAACTTTTCTGACTACTTCTTTGATCAAGTGGTTTTACAGATGCTGTCCCTATCATATATTTTAATGGAAAGATAGAGAGAGCATAACCATTGTATATACATTTCTATAGTATTTTCATGCTGTATAATCACCGCCTGGCCATCTTGAGAAACGTGTGATAAACACATTTGTAGGTTAGTGCATTTAATAGTTGTCTATTCTGTAACCCTGACAACAGTCATAAACATATATTATTTTTGTTTTGTTTACGACTCTTGTCAAGGAAATATGGATTTTAGAGCCAATAAAATACATTATATATTATTAATTTGTTTCGTAGACGACTATTGTTAGGGTAACAGAATAGACACTTAGTAAATGTAAGAACCTCCAAATGTGTAGTTAACAACTTTCTTTAGATGGCGCTGCTCCATGGTTGTACTATAGAAATTTATATACAATGGCATAACATTGAAACATTTAACTCATTTTTAGTTTTGGAAATGATGACGTACAGATGGCGTTGCTAATGGTGTGGAGAAAAATATGCTTATCAGAGACAAGCTCCAAAACAAATTAAATTCACTGGAAATCCGAACCGGAAAGGTTAAATTTAAAATTTAAAATTTTACCTGAAATTAAGCCTTTTAAAAGACCAATCTTAATCCGTCTGTATTTCAGCAATTACTGAACGAATTTACACTCTTTACTGCTGTTAGATAGAGGAAATGTAAAACTAGGTCGTCAGCACTATGTTTCTAAACAGATGCTCACGGTTTTGCTTGACAACGACACCAAAGTCTTACTTCCGGAACTCAAAAAAATTAAGCATACAATTATTTATTTTTAATATTGGGTGACAGACACACTGCAAAGAACTTTAATTCACCTTCCAATACTGCCCACACCAGTCTAACCAAAAATTAAGTGACCAATACTTTTCTCCATTCCACTTGCAGCGCCATCTACACTTCAACTGTTAACATGTAAAGTTTTACTGAACTGGCTGATCACTTGACGCCGAAACACGGCATATATTTCAGTTAAGATGTCAACGGTTTGCCTGGCAAACGACCCCAAAGTTGTATTTTCGGAACAAAACAATTAAAGCTATTTATTGAGATGTTTTAGAAAAACTGACTAAGCAGAGACAACCACAAAAATGAGCTTTAGCACAATTTTTTATTACTTAATATTTGAACCAACATAAACATCGAAAAAATGAGTTTTATGTTTGAGAAAATGAAGCTGAGAAACCACTATAAGTTGTTAAAATTAAACTTATTGGAAATCCAAACCGGATATAAAAAATTTTATTTTTTATTTTATTTATTTAAAATTTTATTTATTTGAAATTTTAACGGAAAGCTTAGCATTTTTTGGAGATTCAAAAGAGGTGTGTTCTGAAAATGCATAAGTAGAGGCAAGAACCGAAATGAGATTTGAAACGCTTACCGGTAACCCCAGCCGGTAAAAAATAAACTCGCGAAAGGAAAACTTAAAGCTATTCTTACCATTGGTGGTTAAGATGTACTACGTACTGAATTATTACTCTCTAACTTTGAACACAATATGTACATTGTGCAAAAAAATATTTATCAATGTTTTGGTGAAAACTATAGTTGAAATCGATGTTTTGGTGAAAATAAAGTGGACAAGTTTTTATTTTAGTGAATAAAAAGTTTGTTAATAAGAAAAAAAAAAGTGTTAAAAAAGGAATTGCGACTGTTTTAAAATAATTCTTTGTTCGAATTGGATTAACTCTGGTGTCTGGTTAGTAAACCATTCATTTGGACTTTTCGAAAAGTTTATTTTATTTTAAAATAAACTATAGTGGCTACGAAGTGTCTTTTGAGATTTTCTAGTTCATAAAAAACACATCCGGTCACGATTTATCTCTTTTTAACAGTAATAACAAAATTACTTAGGTTAAAACACCTTAGAATCTTCACCAAGAATAATTTATTTCCACCGTCGTTTTCGACGAGTTTTCAGCTTGTACATTTATAAAGTACATCTTTCTTTTGTTCAACTCTCTCTATCTTGTTTCTTCCAAAGAAGCGCCAATGTGAAAAACGTTATATTATGTCAATGAGGATTGGTAAAGTTGAAATGCGCAATTGGTAGTCAAATTTAGAACTATGTTATTATTGCTCTTTAGTACAAACTTGACTACTGCAGCACCACACGTATATTCTCCAATATAATGATTCTTTAAATTTCTTAGTTACATAGTTTCACTGCTATCAAGCTCAGACTTGAACACCTTTAATAATAAACGAAATTTATGAATGAGTTAAACTAACCTCATGACATAAGGACAAAACGTTATTAATAAATGCGTAATAGCGTTTTCTTGACCCAGCCCACTTTTCCTTTTTTTTTTTGTTAATTATAACAAACAGTAATACCTACATTTTGGAAAAATTCACCTTTCCCCTTAACAGCAAGTAGAAAAATTAACTTCATACTGGGTGAACTTCATACTAGATACAACCACCATAAAAAAGAACGTTACAAATCGTACGAACAAAATTACAACTTATGGTATTACTCTCTGTCTCTGGGTCTTGTCTTCCTTTTCTGCGGAATTATTTGTCGTGGTAGTCTTATAGTTCGTGCATATACCAAACGCTGAGGCAATGCTTCTTTTTTTATTTTCATCCTATACATAGGTATATTCTCTTTGATTTCCTTTTTTGCATGCAAAATGGGTTTGTTGTTGTTGTTCGTCTATTTGAGTTTGTCTATTTGAGTTCAAAACGAAGTATGTGTTCCGCATCTACAATAAGAAACATAAAATTCTGGTGGAATTTTCGTCGTCGATGCTGCTTCGCAATAGCAAAACATTTGGTGATGTTTGTTTTATTTTTTTGTTTAATCCTTTTCAAGCTAGTGTAATATTCGATTTTTCGATTTTTTTTTTTATTTTGTATACAAGATACTTAAGTAATTATTTTAATCAGTTTTGGGCAAAGTTTGCAGATCAAATTAACTTAAAAGTAAATTTGACTTGTATTCTACGAGGGAACTAAATAATGTTAGAATACTTTGAAACTTGTGTAGTTTTTTTTTTTAATTGATAAAATACATTAGTGTAATATCCAAAAAAGTATGAGTTGATATTGCAATGAAATAATTACAAAGATTAGGGTGGTAAAGAAGTGGAAAAATATACGAGATATACGACAGTATGATTTATTGTTGTCACAGTACATGCAACAGTTCTTTATATAAATGATATTATATTGGTTTAAGTGTCAAAGTTTATCTGGCTTTTAAAAATTACTTGTTTGTTACATTGTCATTTACCAAATTCTGGAATTTCATTAAGTATTTGATGATGCTTCGAAAATATAAGATCTTTGAAACACACCCTACTGCAATCTTATGCTTGCTATACTTTGTTTCATTTGTATTAAATTAAAGTCGTTGAACTGCGGCATTCGGAATATTCGAAATCTTATAATGGCGAATTTGAGCATTATAAATATGGACGGAAGAAACTGCAAACTAGAAGGAATGATGAAAAGAAGGCTTAGTTTCTATAACTTTCTTAAGAACATCTCGATTTCACAGAACTTTTTTTTGTGATAGGAGTTTTGAATGGGCATTTCTGAAAGTAAACGACTACATTGAGGACTGCCATGGTGGTCTGGAATACGGCATCAGAAATTCCCCCACGGTTATATCGGACGGGAAAGTGCTATTTCGCCTTGGGTGGGGGAACGGGGAACCCTTTAGTTGATTTGCATTGCAGAAGATATAATGTGTGGCAAAAAAGGGTTCAACGACGAAATTCACTGATAGTGTGTAGTGTGATATCAACCGATCCGGAAAGATATAGTTGAAATTGCTTTGACGGTTAAGTTATGTATACAAAATAAACAACAATACTCCAGCCCTTATAGATCCATAAAGTCACCATAACATTTAGTAGAATTTTCGAGAAGAAGTACACCATACAGTATGGTGTGACAAACTAGAATTATAGAAGATCTGAAGAAACTTTACTTTGTTACTGAACTAGTGATCCGCATCAGACTGTTAGCCCAAAGAAGAAAAAAATAATGCTTAATCACTGTGCGAATTAAAAAAAAAAGCTTTTTTTTAAATCGATAAGAAATTATATAGGAGTTAGACACTTACTGAAGAACAAGTTTTTCAAAGAATATACCCAGAAACGATACCCTAACCCTTAACTAGATTGTTCCCTTATTCGAGGACACTCTTTATAATAAAAGGAGAAAGCATCTGGTTTTACTTACATTTTAAGCGATAAATATAGAGTAGGATTATAGTTCTTATTAGACAAAAAATGATTTGGTTTTTTACTTGCGATTATTGCTACTGTAAGTAGGTCCGACAATTATGTCTGTCTGTCTGTCTGTCCGTCTGTCAGTCTGGATGTATCGACACCTGCAGCCTAAACGTTTGGGCCAATGTTCTTCAAACTTGGTACTCTGTATTTTTACAGTAATATGCCCAGGGATATTTTTGATTTTTATCCTAGGTCTGAAAATAACGGTACCTGCCATATAAACGTAACAGATAATTCATTTTCTCGACAAAAATAAATCGATTTTGAAACAATTCAACATGACTGATTTTTTGAAAACGGTGATGTTTTTTGACAAAAAAAAATTTTACAACTAGATTTTTAAGGGTACCTGCCATACAAGCGTTTTAGGCGATTCCATTTTTCTCGTACAAAAAACTCAGTTTTTATAAAATTTCGTACAATGGATTTGTAGCCAAAGGTTGTGTTTTTCACTTTTTTCAAAATAAGTTTTCATATTAACGGTACCTGGCAAATAAGCGTTAAAGGCAATCCTTTTTTTTTTCGTAAAATATACGATCGATTTTGGTAAAATTTAATTTGTAAGAGATTTTTTTCCAATAATAAAGTTTTTCGATTTTATTTTCAAAATCACATTATTAACGGTACATACCTGTCATAAAAACGCTACAGAAAATCCAATTTTTTTCGAAAGAAATACGATCAATTTTGATAAAATTTTGTGTGACTGATTTGTTGCCAATGACGGAGTTTTTCGTTGGAAATTTATTTTCAAAATCACACTATTAACGGTACCTGCCATATAAATTCTATAGAACATCCTACTTTTCTGGAAAAAAAATATGATCGATTTTGATAAGATTTTGTGTGACTTATTTCTTGCTAATAAGGAAGTTTTTCGTTAGATTTTTTTGGTGAGTGGTGGCGGTAGTATTGGTTCAAAAAAAAAATATAGAAATAAACGAAATTTATTGATAAGATATAAAAAAAAGAACGACGTCAACGAAGTTCAAAAACTTTGATATTATTTTTTTTTGTTGGTTTTTTTCACATTTGATCGGAAAAGGAGACTTTTAAAAGGCTCGTTTGACAGAAAAAAATCAAATCTTTTAAGTATGTGTGCAAATACGTGTGAATTTTGCTATCAAATCGAGATTCAAGAAAAGTTGATCTGAGGGGAAAAAAATCAATTTTTTCTTGTCATGGATCATGATTTTCGGAGAAAAAGCAACTTTAGTCCGAAAAAAAGCGACTTTTTATTTCCAAGGAATTTGACATTATTCTTATGCTCCTTCTGTTTGAGAAAATTTAGAGATTTATAACAAAAAATCTGATAGAAAAACAGTCGTTGAAAAAAAGAATAATAAAAATATAAGAGATGCTTCTCAAATTCCATTCAGTTTACCAGACGGACTGCATATTTTTCTGGAGCAGTTATAGGTACATATGTATATACCTTCATACGACTAGGACATACATATTTAAGATTCACGAGTTAGGTCGAGAACGGTAGACTGATTTATTGGTATTCATGCTTTTCCAACAACCAAACTCCAATACCAACTCATTCCGTCGGGAGTTTGGGACTGAACTGACACAGTCAGATTGCAAGGAATTTCGACTTATGGCAGTTCTGTTTGACTCATCCCTACAAACAACCTCCCTCAGGAAATAGCATCGCATTTTAATTTTTGACTTTTGTCTGATGGTGGAATTTGATTTTTGGTATAAGGGCTTGCACGTTGCGTTTGTCTACGGTATCTGCTATAGGGTGAATCGGCATTATATTCCTGGGAAACATTGGGTCTTAGTCATCAAAATGACTAAGATTTCTTGTTTAAGTAAAATTTTCATTTAAATTCAGCGCACCACCGAAACCGAGATTCGACGAACATAAAAGAAGTTAAAAAAAATCTGTTCATTATATTAAACGACGACGGACGTATGACAAATCACCATGGCGAAATACAAACATACAAGGGCTAATTAAAAGAATACTGTTAAAAGCTTTAAATTGAATATTATGAAAGCCGGTGGATGATTTTTTTAAAACCTAATTCCAAAAATGAATTTGTGTTTTACGTACCTATATGATGACTTTTATATTGCAAGACACTTTGGGACAATCTGCGAATTATGTTTGTGTTGCTATATAAAGTATACTACATTTAGATATACTGTATCTTTTTTTTTTCAGACAAGGTCTATCTAATTACGCATGAGAAACCACCAACTTTTACTCTTGCTTGTTAACCAATAGGTTGCCAGTTAATTCTCACTCAGTACAAAGCATTTTTTTGTTTTCACCATTCCTCCCAGCTTATATGCTGGACGTGCGTCGACACCCATGAGGTATGCAATGAAAAATAAAAATCAATTAGCTCTCTATCCATTGTACCAAAACAATTCTTTAATATCTTTATACTCCTTTAACTAGTGTTGTGCAGCACCTGTTGCATTTAAGAGGCAATGTGCCTTAAAGAACAGTAGAATGGATTTATACACACTACGACTACACCTCTTTTTTTTTTGTTGGGCTTCTCTTTTGAATATATAATTTCTTTATACATTTTTCAACGTTGCTTTGCTGAGTTTTGTGCCACTTGCCAACGTGCCATGCATAAGCACATGCACACTCTCGATAAATGCGGTAAAAAGCAATCTAATTTATAACAATAATTCCCTATCATGTCAATAAATTTATCAATGTTTAATTGAAATTGGAACTTATAACAAATCTAATTTTAATTTCTATAAAGTGGTAAGAACTTCAGACTTAAAATGACATTTTGCCAATCAGAATCAATCATAAAAAGCCACACATTATAACCAAGTTATATTCGAAATTTAATTGAACACTAAACAGATACATTTAATAACCAAATAAAGGAAAATTATTATTCCAAGCGTAAATCAGAATAAAGGGGAATACATTTTTATTCAGAAAATAGTTAAACAAATGTTTAGGTATAAGTATAATGCAATGCATTTAAATTTGGGTGACTAACATAATATTAAACCACATAATGCTTCCAATAGCGTAGCGTTAGATTGTGCTGAATGTTTGAAAAATTCTACAAACAACAAAAAATAACTTAAGCACTCTGATTTCAGGGATTGGATCGGTTATCGAACCACAGGATATAATGTAATGCATGGAATCTGGTTGACGGTCAATTGATTAGGATGTCGCCAAGTCTCCATGCGGGAACTGCGTACAAAACCACAATGTTGTTCGTTTTCTTAACATTCTTATCCAAGTGCATTGATGCAGACGTCTTATCAGTTGGAAACTTTTAGTGGTTGGTAGTAGTCAACCCCCTTTGTTTTGCATTAATTGTTAAGTTTTCTTAAACCGATATCGTATGGAAAAGTCGTGACATGGCATTTGACACCCATCACTATATCGAGAATAATTATTATATTCTGCCATGTTTTCGAACAACAAATTCTATTGCTTACTGTATCTAATCCACTTATCGGAAATTGCCGTTAGGCACCACAATCATATACATAGACTCATCCTTGAAAATTGATATTTTCAAAATAAATCGCTTCCTACACAGGTTCTTTCCGGTTTATGCTGAAAGGATTTGCCCCAACATACATTCTCATCTCCATATTACACATAAACAGAGTTTGCATCTTTGTTAATTTGTATAGGTAACACATAAAATGAAAGATTTGTCAATACAATTTTATCCTTTGTTCTTGGGAATCTTGATCCTTTTGTCTTTGCAGTTTGCTGTTGATCTTTGTCTATATAAATAAATTCTCATGATGAGTAAACTGGGTACATCATACATTATGTTAAACAATGCAAATAATAATAAAATTTGTATAGTGTGCAATCTGTTTCACTGTGCGGGTGTGGTAGGAAGTCCTTTGCACAACTATCTTATAGTTACGGTCTCAATTGGGGTCTTGCATATGATTTGCCTAACGAGATTTAGATAATTGAACATTTGCATGGCTTTGGCAGCACACGCAGACAGCCGACAACGCCACGAGCGGTATTTAAACGTATGATCAAAAATCATTATATCGTTCAATCAAGAATTTGATTGACAGGTGCTTAATCTATAATTAAAATAATTATTTTATTTTTTGACGAATGGAATAATAATAATGTTTATTTCAAAATGAGATACAATGGCCGCGACTGTTTACTTCGGGCCCTTTATGAAATTCAACGTTCCACTCGAAAGGAGTGGAGAAAATGGGAATGATATACCTTAACTAATAAGAACCATTTTTTCGTAAGTTGATGGATTAATTATTTGATAGAATTAATTTTTAATATTTTTATTTGCGATTATTTTTTTAGATTACCCAATACTCAACAGTTTACAGCATCTTTGAAACAAAACAAGCATTAAAATAGGTATGTATATGCATATAACACGACACAGTTCTTCCAGTCTTGTAGTACCAAATAATGACCTCAAAATATTGGGAGAAGTGTTAGAACAAATTTTTGAAGGGAACTTCGATTGTGAAGTATCATCTGTCTCAATGCCTTTCAGATTTTTGCAATTTTCCGAACTGCAAAATTTGCTTCTGTACAAAATCAGACTGAGGAACAAAAAGTCACAAGCCGATGTTCTTCGCATTCGAGGAATTCCTTCAAGAAATAATTGGGGGTTATACAGGCGCTAATATTGAGGATCGTCGATCTTTGTCAAAGAAGCAAGGAAGTACCCACCGGAGGCATTATTTCAGTAATTTCACGATACGTTTAGTCAGAACGATTGAATATTATACCCCTATTAGTTTAAAAAAAAAAAAAAATAAAACTGACATATAATTAATTTTATCAGAAATCTCTGTAAATTTTGTTAGTGACAAAGTTCAAAAAACTAATTCTGCAGTAAGGTCCAGACTGGTTGGCACATTCCATTTGATTGGTCGCCTTAATGCATTGAGGTGGATTTCTAATTTGTATAAGAGCCGGAAACGAAACTCTGGTAAACAAAATATTTCACAGCAACTAAATCTGATAAAAATCTAACGTAATTTTTATAGAAACTTACTTTAGAAATATTCTTATAACGTCTTGAAACAAGAACTGTCCCCTCGCTAACAGTTAATGTTGACTTTAACAAATCGTTCGCATTATACTTGACAAGAGGAGGAGGATTAATGTATTTGTCATAAAATACTCTGCAAATTAGGTATAGAGTTGCTAATATTTACCTGCCAGCAAAACTTTGTATTTGTCATAAGAAAATGTCATCAATGCGAAGAAATCAGTTGAAAAATCGTTAGTGCCATCAACAGAACGATACTTGCGTCTATTGAAGTAAGAACCGTATTTTGGAAAATAGTATTTTTCAACATTATTGATTTTGTTGACATAGTGGTTTCGTAATCTGTATTTTTGAAAATCGTATTTAATGTTCGTTGCTTCCTGATGGTGTGACGCAAGCGTTATCTTTTTAACAGGCTTATCCAAACATCCAAATCCTTTTTGGATGCAGACAAATCATACTATAAACTCTCTTCACAGATAATATTTAACCCTCTGGGAACTTCTGAGATAATCGTCTTAGCTGCAGCTGTTGTCATCTGCAAAAAAAAAGTCAAACCAAATAAAATATTCCTTCTGGAAATGCTTGATTTAATTTCTTGCTTGTCTCACCGAAACAGCGGCCCTTTTCGAAAAGTAAATATCTTTTACTCCTTTTATGTGGTTCTTCAACTTCGCTTAAGTTCTGGTTGCCGTTAGGAGTACTATGGGAATCTAGATTTTGCATGATTTCCTTTCCGGAATGTGCTAATTTGAGACCAAGAACATCAGACAAATAAATGCAGCAAAGTGAGAACACGACATGGCAGTTTGTCATTTTTATAAAGTTCCACGTTCTTGTTCACAATTTTGACTTGACTGTGCCGCGGAATAGTAACTTCGTGTCTTTTATAAATGTTAAGTAAGCAAATGGTGTGTATCTTTTTGATTTATTTGATTTGTGAACAGGCGTCTGTTGGTCTTAGAATGCAAATTGAAAATAGCTTTTTAAATGATTATTGTTTGCAGTACAACAGGCTGGTCATCATTTGCCATTATATTCACGTGTCTTTATGCAAGTTTTCAATAATATGTATAAATAAACAAACATATTTAAATTATCATTAATTAATTGCTTTTTATCATACTTTCGAACACATCTCATCTTATTAGGGGTTTTATTTTGCCACATAAGATCACCAATTCACAATGACGTTCGAAGTTTTATTTCTTCAAAATATACTGACAAACAGAATACAGTGCAAATATATATAAAGACGAACCATGGCTGCTTTAAGGGCCAATTTTAACGCATGTGTAAATTAATAAAGTGCTTAATTAATCTAAAGAACCATTAACGTCGAAATCATCACCTCCCTGTTATGTAAAGTTATAGGTATTTATGTATTTATAAATTCGCAATGGGATTTTCCTTAACTTAAGAATAAGAACAATCATTTGCTTGCTTCTTGCCTCCAAACAATCCGAAGATCCATTCCGTTGAAGATGCTAAAATGAAATTATTTGAGAACCACCATTACATCCGTTTTGGTCAATATCCGGACACTGCATGAGCACCCCCAAATTAGGCTGTGGATAATTTGAGGCTTTTGAAGTTTAATTGGGGAGCTATCCACACATACGTTCATCGACGACGAGTATAGTTGTTTTTATATACCAAATGTCTTCTATAGTTTGAATCGGAACTGTAAGCAACACTGAGGCCAATTTTGTTAGTTCAGCAGTCACCACTTGAGGCTCGGGGCAATTGTAATTTACTTTGAATTTAATGCATAGCATTGCGAAGTGCCACTGGTGTGTAAATAATTAAACCTATTTATTAGCAGGGCTTTGTGGATTGTTCACCCTGAAGTATTGTGGGCGCAATAATTCCGACATGAATTGTGTTTTTGTGTATATCCATTTATGAAATGTACTTGGGGATCAATGGTCAATTAAAAAGATACAAACCTAGATTCTTGACGGACTTATTTATAACAGTTGTATGATATAAAGATAATGATTATCAAAAATTGCAAACACATTCCAAAGAAAATTTTTTAAGTAACGAGATAAAACAAATACATGATATTAAAAAATACCTCTAAATCCATTCGTAATAATTTGTAAATGGCTAACGAGGAATTTGGCATGGGTCAAAATTAATAACCAACAAATAAATTGTTTAAGTTGTGCGTCACAAATTTTGTCCAACGTTGATGCAGCAATATAATAGGTCCGTTTTCGATAGAACTATACTAGGCAAAGTAAAAGTTTTTCGGTTGGAAAAATTCTTTTAGCACCTGTGTTCTTTGATACATTTTGAAAGCAATGGACTTGGGGAACAGACAGAAGTTTAAAAAGGAGAGATGTCAGGGACCACTATCTGGAACGGAGTTCCTCACGTATTTTTTTCAAATCAGTTTCAAAGTTTATATAATTATGTATAAAAAATTTTGTTTTCTATTTGACAGTTTTTATATGTGCTAAAGTTAGAAAGCTACAACTAAGCACGTAAACGAACACAATGAGTGCGACAGAAAATTCCGAGTTTTAATGTGAAGTAACAAGTCACTATTTGTATTTTCTTGTGTTCCTTAAATACAAATTATAAAAGGTTGTTATTTATTTATTACCACTTTTGAAATGCATAAAGCATAAATATTTTAATGTTATTTACTATTATATAATAAATTAAGTGGACCGAACTAATATTTTGCTAACGAAAAGCACGCCCAGATAATTAGCTTCGACTTTCACGCATGTAATCGATGAATTTTAATAATAATCGACATTCACTATATAAAATAACAAACACGGTGACCGCAATAACAACAACTGTTGTCGTTTGAAAACTACTTGATTATCGAATGTAATGTATCGATGCCAAATGTACCTACTTGGTATCAAAACAAAAGAATCCATCAAAAGCTATGTGTATCGTTATATTGTTATCGTTGTTGTTGTTTTTGTTGTTGTTGTTGTTGTTGTTGTTGTTGTTGTTGTTGTTGTTGTTGTTGTTGTTGTTGTTGTTGTTGTTGTTGTTGTTGTTGTTGTTGTTGTTGTTGTTGTTGTTGTTGTTGTTGTTGTTGTTGTTGTTGTTGTTGTTGTTGTTGTTGTTGTTGTTGTTGTTGTTGTTGTTGTTGTTGTTGTTGTTGTTGTTGTTGTTGTTGTTGTTGTTGTTGTTGTTGTTGTTGTTGTTGTTGTTGTTGTTGTTGTTGTTGTTGTTGTTGTTGTTGTTGTTGTTGTTGTTGTTGTTGTTGTTGTTGTTGTTGTTGTTGTTGTTGTTGTTGTTGTTGTTGTTGTTGTTGTTGTTGTTGTTGTTGTTGTTGTTGTTGTTGTTGTTGTTGTTGTTGTTGTTGTTGTTGTTGTTGTTGTTGTTGTTGTTGTTGTTGTTGTTGTTGTTGTTGTTGTTGTTGTTGTTGTTGTTGTTGTTGTTGTTGTTGTTGTTGTTGTTGTTGTTGTTGTTGTTGTTGTTGTTGTTGTTGTTGTTGTTGTTGTTGTTGTTGTTGTTGTTGTTGTTGTTGTTGTTGTTGTTGTTGTTGTTGTTGTTGTTGTTGTTGTTGTTGTTGTTGTTGTTGTTGTTGTTGTTGTTGTTGTTGTTGTTGTTGTTGTTGTTGTTGTTGTTGTTGTTGTTGTTGTTGTTGTTGTTGTTGTTGTTGTTGTTGTTGTTGTTGTTGTTGTTGTTGTTGTTGTTGTTGTTGTTGTTGTTGTTGTTGTTGTTGTTGTTGTTGTTGTTGTTGTTGTTGTTGTTGTTGTTGTTGTTGTTGTTGTTGTTGTTGTTGTTGTTGTTGTTGTTGTTGTTGTTGTTGTTGTTGTTGTTGTTGTTGTTGTTGTTGTTGTTGTTGTTGTTGTTGTTGTTGTTGTTGTTGTTGTTGTTGTTGTTGTTGTTGTTGTTGTTGTTGTTGTTGTTGTTGTTGTTGTTGTTGTTGTTGTTGTTGTTGTTGTTGTTGTTGTTGTTGTTGTTGTTGTTGTTGTTGTTGTTGTTGTTGTTGTTGTTGTTGTTGTTGTTGTTGTTGTTGTTGTTGTTGTTGTTGTTGTTGTTGTTGTTGTTGTTGTTGTTGTTGTTGTTGTTGTTGTTGTTGTTGTTGTTGTTGTTGTTGTTGTTGTTGTTGTTGTTGTTGTTGTTGTTGTTGTTGTTGTTGTTGTTGTTGTTGTTGTTGTTGTTGTTGTTGTTGTTGTTGTTGTTGTTGTTGTTGTTGTTGTTGTTGTTGTTGTTGTTGTTGTTGTTGTTGTTGTTGTTGTTGTTGTTGTTGTTGTTGTTGTTGTTGTTGTTGTTGTTGTTGTTGTTGTTGTTGTTGTTGTTGTTGTTGTTGTTGTTGTTGTTGTTGTTGTTGTTGTTGTTGTTGTTGTTGTTGTTGTTGTTGTTGTTGTTGTTGTTGTTGTTGTTGTTGTTGTTGTTGTTGTTGTTGTTGTTGTTGTTGTTGTTGTTGTTGTTGTTGTTGTTGTTGTTGTTGTTGTTGTTGTTGTTGTTGTTGTTGTTGTTGTTGTTGTTGTTGTTGTTGTTGTTGTTGTTGTTGTTGTTGTTGTTGTTGTTGTTGTTGTTGTTGTTGTTGTTGTTGTTGTTGTTGTTGTTGTTGTTGTTGTTGTTGTTGTTGTTGTTGTTGTTGTTGTTGTTGTTGTTGTTGTTGTTGTTGTTGTTGTTGTTGTTGTTGTTGTTGTTGTTGTTGTTGTTGTTGTTGTTGTTGTTGTTGTTGTTGTTGTTGTTGTTGTTGTTGTTGTTGTTGTTGTTGTTGTTGTTGTTGTTGTTGTTGTTGTTGTTGTTGTTGTTGTTGTTGTTGTTGTTGTTGTTGTTGTTGTTGTTGTTGTTGTTGTTCTTCTTCTTCTTCTTTTTTTTCTTCTTCTCTTTTTTTTCTTCCCTTTTGTCATTCGCATAATTGTAGCCACCTGCATGAAAAGTCTTAGAGATGGTAGCTAGATATATCTTTTAATTCTCGATGCATGGTCTTTCTATGAGAACGGCTTTGAAAACTGTTTTTCCCTCGCTTTTCCCTCGTTGCTTCATCCATCATCCACCATCATGTATCTTTGTCCCGTTTATTATAGTCTTCTTTCGAATTTCCAGGCACTGATTCCTGAGGGCAAGTTCAGTGGCGTCTATAGTTCCACTCAGAGTGAATTTCATAATGAACACCAGATTCTCTCAAGGCAATTAGTCTTAGGGACGTCAAACTTCACTGACGTGGCGACACTGTCGCTGGTGGTTTCCAATTATAGAATTTTCTTACCCCTATTCTAATACTCTGTGTTTCTGTTTGTGATTAAACCAACATACTTAAGTATGCTTTTCATTTTCCGAACGATTTTTTCTTAGAAGTTAGACCCCTAAGGAGAAGCTGTCAAGCAAACGTCACCTAAAAACTCATTCACATCAAACAACAGTACTTTTCTCTCAGATACGGTTTCTCTAAAAAAAAAATTCTATCAAGAAGCTAAAATCCAACCACAACAACACATTTCGTGTTGTACCTTATTATTATTAAGGAAAACCATGACATACACAAATCAGGTCACATGTGCATCTAAACCTGTAAAGTTTATTTACTTCTTCGGGCGCCGCCTGTGTTTTTAAAACCACCATTTCTATTTAAGTTCAAAATTAAATACCCTTTTCTGTGATTACCTTTTTCCAAAGCAAAAATTTAAGAAGTGCATTTGATAAATTACTTTGTATACTTTAGTTACAACACTCAAACATAAAAGGCGAGTTAATTTTATAATTCTTTTGATTTATTCAAACTAAAATTCCCGGTAAGTTCTATTGAAACTCTCCTAAATTCCTTTTGGCAACAATTCAAAAGCTATATATGAATACAAAGAAAACCCTTTTTGCCATTTTATGTTTGCTGAGTGGAATAGAAAATACCTTTTGTAAAAGTACCTTACAGAGAAGGATCACATACTGGAATAGGTGGATGTCGTTGAAAAATCTCATACTATAGAATCTATGTATTGTTAATGAATTCTTCAAAGATATCCTGTTAATTCAAGTTGGGCGAATTTAATCAAAAGAATAATTTCTTCTTTCACCATGGCATCATCGCCAGTGAAAATAATATTGCTTTTGACAGAGATAATACTCTTCAAAGTGTGCTTGTTCACTTAAAGTCATCACCATAATAGAAACTTGTATAAGTTACCTTATTTTGGCCCAATATATTGCCTTCTGGGAAAAAGGAAAGCATTCACATACTGGGTGAGATTAATATGATGCGGGGTATGGTGTATGAAACAAGTTGGTTGGTAAGTTTGTCCTTACGTTGGGTGTGGCACACTTAAGCTGCATATGATGAATTTTTAACATAAGAAAACACTCTTTTCACTTGATTTACCGACAAAGGTGCCTGGCTTTTTATTGGATTGATGCCGTAAGGTGAATGCAAGGCAGTAGCAGACCTTCAGTAATGGAATATTAATGAAAGATCATCATCAATTATTTCTGTGAGCATAATGCTAAGTTTTAAATTTCATCATAATTGCATTGATGAGGGAAAGTGCACACATTCAGATTCAAAATTGTATCTTTTATAGAGTTACTACTTACCTTTTTTTCGGTGTTAAAAATTGTATTACTTTGCATTTAACAAAGTTTTACAAAGAGGAAAAAAGGAGTGCGGATGCTTTTTAACATTCTTCATGCAATCTTGAGAGGAAAATAGAAATAAATATTAAAGGAGTTGCTGCAGTGAAATATCAACATCAAAAACAATAACACCAACAACCGAATTTCCATAAGACTGAGATATAAATTTGAATTGACTTTTGTAATGACATCGACACCGGTATTGGATTCGGACTCCGCTTCGTCCAAATAACATTACTGTACGACGCGACGTTTCCGATCCAATGGCGAAGACGAAAATAGGCACAATAGGCAGGTCTATAAGAACTCATAAAAAATAAAATGCACCACTTGGTCGCACGAACTTGCTCTTGTAGCAAACTATGGGACTACAAAAATTTTAATTTACTAAATTCTGAAGAAAGTTCGAAAAATATCAAAAAATGGCCTAAACGTGAGATCAAGATGTAAGGTAGCTATCATTAATCGGATATTTCGAAAAAAACTGTGAATGTCAATTTGTGTTAAATGTCAAATTTGAAAACTGCACCAAATTTCAAAGGAATGGGATCAGCCTGTATGAAGTTATGAACATATTTGTAAAAAACCGTTAACAGCAGATCTCCCTCATTTGCATTTTTAGCCAAAATCCTGAAATGCATTTATATTTAAAGCACTCCAAATATAACGTTCACAAAGTTTTATCAATATCGTTAGAGCCGTTTTCGAAAAAAATTGAAAAAACTAAACCGTTATACGGGAGGTACCTGTTATAGCCAGGCTAAAACAAAAATTCAAATTTGTCATCTAGGGAATCACCTAAATGTACTACACACGAAGTTTGAAGAAAATCCATCCAACCGTTTAGGCTGTAGCTGGGTGAACATACAACCGAACATCCGCACATACGCACATCCGCACAGACAGACTGACGGACGGACGGCATGAAGAAATCTACTTTTTTGGACTTCTCTATCATCGTAATGTCAGGTTTGATTAAAACCCCAAAAACCAATACTTGCCCTATTGAGCAAGAAAAAGTAACCTGACGGCACCGTCAGTTGCCATCACATATAGAATAATCGAAAACCAATATTTTTTGTAGTCAACCCGAGAAACATATAACAAGCAGTTTAAAAATATTTGGTCCTAATCAAAATTCAAGATCACTGATGCCCTCGTCGGAAAAAGAAAAAGCCGACTAAGTCAATTGGTTAAAAATTAAGTTCACCTCACATAATATATAAAATATTCAACATACATTTCAAATAGCCCGCGGATTACTAGAAACTACAAAGTAAAAAGAACATCTTAACCCTTAAAGACCCTTGCAGCATGTCTGAAAGAAAGAAAACGAGAACGTAGGTACCTGTTTCTCTGAATGTATCGTAACCTGCCAGCCATAAAGGTTGGGCTGATTTTCTTGAAACTCATGGAACAAACTTTCTTTAAGAGACATATACCCGGATGTTTTTTTATTTTTGACCTAGGTATAAAAATAACGGTACCTTCCATATAAGCGTAACTTATAATTCCATTTTTCTCGAAAAAAATAAGATCGATTTCGTCTGATTTTTCACAATCAGCTTATTAACGCTACCTATACCTGGTAAAGAACAGTTTTTTTTATTACTTCGACTATCTTTTGAAAAGCTGCACCGATTTTATCGAAATTTAATGTTTAAACTACTGCTAATTTTAAATAATACTGCAAACAAAACAACAAAAAAGGTTTTTTTTTGCGTAAACCGGTAAACCAAAAGCTAAGCATTTCGGTAGACACAACTTAATCCGTCTGTGTTTCAGCAATCCCTGGAACGATTTCCATGGATTACACATTATTGAAAGGGGTCAAACTAAACCAAGGTAAAAATATTTTCGGTTAGATGCCAACTGTTTGGCTTGCAAAAAACGCCAAAGTTGCATTTCCATTAATTGTAGTTTGAAGTGCTTTCATTGGTAATAAAATCCCACACTGTATACAGTGGTAGCAGAGAATAGAACTATTATAAATATCTTTTGATGTTTTTACCTTCATACAAAATATCTGGTAGAAAATCTTTACGTATAATAATTTATTTACTACATCGTCTTTTTCGACGGGTTTTAAGCTAGTATTGACATAATGGGAAGAACAAAGCGTGATGTCAGTGGTGCTTTAGTGAGCATTGAGAAGGAAGCCATTAAAATCGGTTTAAAGGTGAATCACGACAAAACCAAATATATGCTGTCAACAAGAAAGGACACCTATTACCAACGTCTTGGACAAAACGTCACCATAGACAGCTATTACTTTGAGGTGCTGAAAAATTACTCTTGGCTAATTGCTGTTTCGTTGGAAATAAGGCAACTGAAGAACAAAGCCCTCTCTCGAGCAACTTAAGTGTCCCTTTATAAGACACTTATCATCCCGCTCCTTATTTATGGTGCAAGAACGACTATGTTGACTCGGTCACATAGAGCGAATAGATCCCAAGTAGCATTTTGTACCTATTAAGTTACAAATTTATTGTATGTCGTTTACAATTCATATACAGTTGGTGAAAAAATGTTTTGTATGTTTACATTAACTAATTGGATGATTGGTTAACAAATTGTAACACACAAAATGTTGTTGAAACAACACATCTTCAAACGTAAACGTACTGTAAACCAAATTTCGTAAATGTAAAACCAATATCACAAAACATTTACATTTGTAGCACTTTTGTAAAGCTATTATCAAAACTTAACTGTTACAAAACGTTTACAGTAAATAGTCACAGTACATCTTCAAACGAAAACGTACTGTAAATCAAATATCGTTAATGTAAAATCAATAACACGAAACGTTTACATTTGTAGCAGTTTTGTAAAGCCATTATCATAACTTTACTCTTACAAAACGTTTACAGTGAATAGTCACATCACATCTTCAAACGCAAACGTACTGTAAATCAAATATCGTTAATGTAAAATCAATATCACGAAACGTTTACATTTGTGCAGTTTTGTAAAGCCATTATCAAAACTTTACTCTTACAAAACGTTTACAGTGAATAGTCACATATCATCTTCAAACGTAAGCATACTGTAAAACATTTCATTTACAGATAATGTAACACACGTATAGCATTGATCGGCCATTATAATGTTTATATTTTTTATCAAATTAGAAAACCCAAAACATTGAAAATCTATTTTTGTTGATATTTAGTAAAAACAAAGCATGTTTAGGATTTGATTGAAATAAGACTTTGAATTTTATCTTACAAAATATTGAAAAATATGGTTTTTGTGGGAAAAAAAAATTGTCTCAAATATTTTTATTAGAAATCATTTCTAAAATAAGAAAGTTTTTACAGGCCCCTTATTTTTATCGACCTGTTTTACAAAACTGGTAGAAAATATTTCTCGCGTTCGATATTTTGCCTTTACTTGCACGAAAAATATAATTATTGAATATTTTTATACCTCTCCCATATTATAATAATAATGTCAAGAACAAGATGGAAATTGTTTAAGTTTTGGTTTGTATACATATAGTAATATGATCTCAAATGGCATTACGTATTTACCTATACAGTTTAATATTTTTCTGTAAACGATTTGTACCTAAGTTAGTTTTTATGTTATTTATTTCGAAGTGTTTTTGAACGTTTACATTTGTAAATGTACAAATCAGGTACATCAAATAGAATTTGTTCATATACTGTCAACACGACATTTCATTCCCCAAAACCGTTTACATTTTGGGTACAGTGAGTAAACATTTCATATACGCCTGAAACATTACAGCTACGATGTTAACGTTCAGTAAATGTTATGTAGCTCTGAAATGCTCCTTGGGGACACCAATGCTCCTGGCCAGATGGCCTTTGAGTCCATATTCATAGAAATATAATTCTCTAAATTTTTTGAGATATTGATTAAAATGAATATGAAAATCATCAAAATAATTTCATTTTGTCAATTTTATTTAGTTTAATTTATTTTGATTTTAGGATTTAAAGGAAAGTAGATATAGCTATATATTTTGATGTATAATTAATTTTGGTACTCCATAGTTTCTTTTACTCGCAGATATTATTGATCAGTGATATTTTAAATATTCATGTACTTCAAACGTTTAATATTCTATCAAATATTTGCTATGCATACAAACTGGCATTTAAATTCGCTATCGCAATAAAAAACAACCCGTTTAGATTACTTTTGTTTGCACAGAACATCCCAGCGGTATATCCCTCTATTGAACTACGAAAACATATTAGCTCAACACAGAACACTTTGTGTTCTGTACAAATAAATGCTCTTTAAAATTATCAAAATAGAAAGTTATGTATCCACAAATATATGTTGATACACTTTAATTCTAAAAACATTCCATATTTCATTATTGGCTAATGCATTTCTGATTTCATGCAGAGCACATGAATGTATAGAACCACCTATAGGACACGCAGTTACAACATCCAAGCTAGTCGTATAATGTAGTATTGGATGCTAATGCTTAACCACAATCACCCAGCAAAGCACAGCTGCTGAAAATTTATCTGAATCTATTGGAATTTATGTGTGATTTCCATTAAAATAGATGGCGGCATATCGTTAGACCCAACTCTATAACACTATATGATGACCTCGGAACATTTGTTAAAATATTTGCCAAAACTCTGCCGCTGAATTATGCTAACGCGCGCGAGAGGAGCAGCATAATATATATTTGTTCAACAAATGGGTACAATTTTAGCAAATTATTTGGAATAATTACCATAATTTTGTTTTCGTGTTTCAGCAGAAATATATATTTTTATGTATTATGTACTTGTATGAATAGTTTGTTGTTCGCGGTTACATTCATCTAATTGAAAACAGCCACAAAAATGCTGCTTTAAGAAATTTAATACAAAATTCATAGTGAACGCAACTATGCCACTAATGTTATTTACATTATTCAATTTATAACTAAATTCAACTGAATTGGGCCGCCATTCACAACTACAAAAAGGAAATATTTTGGAGGATTGAGGTTGACGAAAATGCAATGTTGCGTAATAATTGATTCTAATTTTATTAAACACTTTATTTTGTTGACGAATTTTTATTAATTATTTTTTCAGCTAAGGGACATTCACAGAAGATGACAGAGTTTTCATGTTACTTCATCTAACCTATCATCATCATCATCGGCTCAACAACCGGGGTCCGGTCCTGGCCTCCTTCAACAAGTCTCTCCACCTATCCCGGTCTCGAGCCGACGCCATCCAGTTGCGCACCCCAAGGCTCCGGGCGTCCTGGTCTACGCCATCTCTCCAGCGCAAGCATGGTCTACCACGCTGTCGTCTGCTATAGAATGTACCACAAAGAAGAAATTTCCGAGCAGGTTCCTCTTCGCTCATTCGACTTAGGTTCCCTGCCCACCAGAGTCTACTGATCCTAATTTTTGTCACGATATCTGCTTCAAGGTACAATTCATGATTGTATCGTCTCCGGAATCGTCCTTCCTCACATTTAGGGCCAACAATTCCGGAATCGGAATGTAGTAGGCTCTGTTGGATTTGAGAAGCCGCCTGCGTATTTCTTCTTCTATATTTTTATTGGCTGCTACTATTGACCCAAGGTATTTAAAGGATTGCACCACTTCAAATTCGTGCTCCGCTACCTTGATTGTTTGACCAACTGTTCCTCTCGCATTCGACGCCACCATATACTTTGTTTTACCTTCACTAATGTGCAGCCCCAGATTTTGTGCCGCCTGCTCGATCTCGATGAAGGAATCGTTTAGGTACAGCTTGCTCGGTTCTTCCGATGATGTCGATGTCGTCTGCTTAAGCCAGTATCTGGCTGGACCTGTTGACAATGGTCCCTCACCTATCCTATGCTCACGCGATATTTGATTCATCAGAAGATGCTTTGCTATTATAAATTAATGGCACATAAAATGCACTTATACCTCAAGTGCTCTTGGCAAGTAAGAAGCATCGTCCACTTATCAATATTATAGCAATATAAATAGAATCCTTTTCCGCTCCGTCAACTTATCTTGGAGTCACCTAAAATGTCCCAGTAAGAAGTTGGTGCCCACCAAGGAAGCTTCTTGAGTCCACTCGAATCCACTGATCCGTAAGAGTAGTCAAATTTTTGGTGACCCCTGCAGTGCATCTAGTCTTTGTTTTGACTTGCTCATAGATTTTCGGAGCTCCTGGTGTAACCTTTGGAGTTTGGACCACCTATATCTCTTGCCTATCGAATACTTTTTTCAAAATCAACAAACATAGCAGGCAAATCGCTGAATCTGATTCTGATTCTTACAATCTGAATGGCGTCTTGGGTTTATTTACCCGAAAAAGCAAATATATTAAAAACTTTAATTTTTCAGGTAAGCTAAAGCAATTGCTTCCAATTGGAAAAAGATTTATCAGCGTATAGGTACAGGATGAAACTTTTAATCCAGAGTAAGTTTTATCGTTGTCCCCTAAGGTATATACAAGGTAAACTATAGGTGTAAGTTGTGGTGTGGTAAAGTATATATTTTACTACATGGTGATGCAAAAGGAAATTGCTTTTTTAAAGTTGTTGTTTCTGCGGGCTATAGCTTAATATTCTCTGTCATCCCAACGACATGTTTAAATATCCTTATTTGTAGACTGAGGTATAGGTATTTTATACATTTAACTGGAGTGGTAGGGTAGGGTTTTTTTATACAGACGAGGTACATTACAATAATTGAGACTTATATGAAAATATATTTTAAATTCGTTTTCAATTGTTGGAGTTGAAGAACTTACGAGACATAGTTTCATGGATTGTGACGTGTTATACATAAAATATTTTACTATGACGGAATAAGTTTTTGAGATTAAAAAAAAATCAGGTATAGCTAAGCCTACTTTCATGAAAAACGTTGAAACAGAATGGGTAACTTTAAATAAATATTTAATGCCTTAAAAACTCAATGCTTTCCTTGTTCCTAATAGCCGAGTATGTCCTAACTGAAATTATACATCAATGAGAGATATTTACATCAAAGAAATTGATCAGTTATCCATTATCTTTATTTGTTTCAATGACTTCTTTCTGTGATACGAAAATAAATAAATATGAATATTAGGAACAAAAACTTAGGATTCCTCATGTATAACTTGTTTGGAAAGAGCGCAGTCGGTTCAACAAGCTGTGGCAGAGAGACTGCATCTTAAACAGGTGCCAAGCAGAGGAGGCGTTTTCGTAAACTTTTTTTTCCGCACTACTTAAAATTTTATTCAAATCCATTATGTTCTCCATATTCTCCTTCTTCTTTTCCGACGATGTTCTAATCTCGAATGGGATCAAACTTTTCGATTTCAGTAAGGATCTGCTATATAACGGTTTGTCTGGTTGAACTGGGAAAACGTCGGCAAGCTTCCAGGTTATTGATTGTTATGCGTATAAGATTGCTCATGTTGTTGCATTTGTTTTTTCCTGCAGTTCTAAGGCCTGCCTTTCTTTCGTGATTGTATAGCGCAGGAGTCGCATCCGGACCACCGATACCAATTTTGTGCGGATCGCGAGAACACAGCAACTTTCACTACTGAGAACGTTATTTAATAAAAATTTATCGCGTTTTTTTTTTGTTTACGCCAATTCGAAAACGGTGGGAAAAAGTAATGAGCTTACAGTGGCAAACCACTACCACTGTATTATTCACTTAACTGTGCTTTGCGGCAAGCTCAATCAAAATTTGGGGAGTATAATAATAAGCGAAATCATCATTGCAACATCGTAAATTTAAATCGCTTCTTGAAGAAGTAAATGCACAATATGACGATGTACTGTTGGTGTTGCATAATAATGTGAGATGGTTAAGCAAAGGGTGGGTTTTTGAAAGATTCTTCAGCATTTTAAAACACTTGAAGATATAAGTAGGCCGTTTTCGAAAAATTCATCTGCGTGCAAACTGCATTTGAAAATTAATGTTTACGAATATTGTGCTGAAAGCAATCTGCATTATCGAACTCAATGTTAATGCAGCAACATTTGTGTTTGTGTTTTCGAACATTCTACTTTTGCAGGTCGCGTAAAAGAACATTTAACAAATGCAGTTAGAACACAGATGACATTTTTGAAAACGGCCATATCTTTTTAACAGTGATCACTGATCAGACTTCAGCCAACGCGTTTTTTTACACGAAATAGAAAATGTAGCTTTCATTCTTTTATTGACGGATATTTTTAAACATATGACTTGAATCTTAAACTTCAAGGCAAGGGAAAGCTTGTATGGAAGCTCATGTCAGTAGTAAACATTTTTTCGCGAAAACTCGATCTCTTTTTTTAATGATCATGGCAATAAATGTTTAATGAATTTAAATTCAAATAAAATAATCTGAAGTGACAACGCGATTGACGTCGGCCAATACTGCAGGATGTTTATTACGGATCTTAAATTGGAATTTAAAAACAGGTTCACAGATTTTAAGAAAATTGAGAATGTTGAAGAAATCCTCAGCAGCATGTGTACTCTCATAGCACCCTGATGGTGAATGGAGCAATGGAGCTGCAATTGTTTTCGGGAGTGATAAAGCTGCTCTGTAGATGGAAATTATCTATTACTTAGAAAACATATCAGTTTTAAAACACATGCTGAATTTTCCCGTGAGGAGTTCTGGCTAAAATTTGTGTGTGGTAATAAATATCCAGAACAACTAAACTTAAGTTTTAAACTTCTTTCTTTGTTTGGATCAACATAATATTTGTGAAGCAGCATTTTCGAATATGAACTTTATTTAAGAATAAATTTCGACCTCGACTTACTGATGAAATGAACATCTCCAGGATTGAATGTTAATAGTTTGCACCACAGACAGATAGTCCGCAACAAAGAATGTCATTTTCCTCATTGATATGTAAAAAAATACCTTTGAGAAGTGGTCGAATTAGACAGCAACAACTATTTGTTTGCTGGAGTTAAAGCTTTTTCATGGCTGCCACCTCCAATCATCAGACTCCTTATTGAATTAGTGTTGCTCGTCCATTTACAATCTCATGTTTAATCGAAAAACACGTTATTGAATGTTTATAGACACTGGGAATCGAACCTGGTGCCTCTCCCACAAATGGTCATCGCACTACGCAATTCTACCATTTTAGGTATAATGTTACCTCAATTCGATTTGTGATTATCGATCAACTGAGAAGAAGGCTAATTCGACCACTTCTCAAATTAAATTGAATTATGGAGCGCAAGCTACGCAGCATAACTGCATGTATATTGGAATGTTGTATGATAGTGCATTTGGACGGGGTACTTAAATCGTCTCTACTTAGTACATGACAGTAGCCGAGTTTTTCGTGCTGTATTTTATACAAGATGGTATTTTTCACGTGAAGGCTTCGACAGATCATCTTCCTTCTAATTTTTTCGAGGTTGCCGTCGAACAGTATTTAGGTAGAGTTCTTTCCGCAAAAACGTCCACCCATATATACATCAAGTACTTAGACCAATCGTGTTTTCCAGGTTAAAATTTTTATTTTACACTGCGCCGGACGCACTTTCTTTTTTGACTGTAAGGATTATTTGGTAATCCTGTAGGAAGATATTATTAACTTTAATGTCATTCAAAAGAACTTTGCTTTAAGCATTATTTATGAACTTTGGTGAGTCAGTACTACATTACTGACACAACTACATGTGTTTCAAATTGGGAACGTCAAATTTCGTCCGGTAATGGTGTGGGCTAATTCTCAATATCAAGTCTATATGGACTTCCAAACAAAAAATTCGACACACACAACCTCAACCTTGATTTTATCATACAAGAAATACATATATGTAGTATAAAAAACCCTTGCTACACCTTTAATGTTATCATGCCAATTGCCATCTTTATCCTTTACAAAAGCACGTACAAACTACAGTCGACCTTAAGTCGCCTTAAATCTAAAATTTAGCATCATCTAAGCGTACTGTATCTGTAAAAATTACATTGCGATTTAATTCCATCCAAACCGTTTGCTTATTTTAATTGCAAATTATAAAATCCTTCAAACCACCTCACATCTGGTTGAACAGGCATAACATGAGAAGCAGAGACCAAGATTCCAAGAATGGTGTCCTTATAAATTTATACACACACACTCATTGGAAGGTCTTTCATGAAATTAGTGCTAGTCAGTGTGACCGTTTGAAGCTTTTTTGCATTTTTGATTTTGTTTTAATTTTCCTAATTTTATTAACCATGGAATGTTGAAATGATTATGATTATCATTTTTAGTTTTAGTTTGAAATAATGCATAAATCTTACTGACAGACGAAAGAATTTAGGGATTCGGTCAAAGTGAAAAAAATTGATACATACCAATTAACACAATTGGTTAGGTTAGGTTAGGTTAAGTTTATGTGGCTGTCAGGAAATTCTGGTTGAAAATATATAAGTAAAAATCATTATAAACACCACCCTTTTCCTGGTAAATGTTATCAATTTTCCTGATAAAAAAAGGTTTATCTGGATTCTGGTAACCGGTACCAGGAAAAAATACTATCAGGAAATTTTGGTAGAAATTCACGAGTAAAAATCATGATTAATAGTAAAATTCTTCTTGTTTATTGTACCAGGAAAAAATAATTTTACAGACAAATACTATACCATTATGCCATTGGTAGCAGGTAGCAGGAAAATCCTGGTATATTGTACCATACTACTGGTAAAAAAATAACATTCCTGATATATAGAGCTTTGTTCTAAACTGCTTATTTACATCTCTCCTGATAATAGTTAGCTACCAGGAAAAAGAATACATTTTATCAAGAAAGACAAAATAATATTCCTATATTAATACTACCATTATTTTTAGTAACAGAAAGATCGTACCAGGATACTGATTTATTTTCGGAGAGGAAATTATGATCTACCAGGATTTACTGATTTTATTATTCAGCAAGCCTGGGAGAATCTCGTTATCAGTGTGTCCCATATATTCTTACAGGATTTTTAATAAATAGAACCAGGAAATTTCTTTTAGTGTAGCTCTAGACTGTGGGCCGCTCCACACAAAAAAAAAGTTTTTTCAGCCTTTCCGGTGAACTGTTATGGTCATCTCACCCTTTAATAGCTTTCTTTATAAATATATGTACATTCTTTTCTGGATGACAGTCATAACTGGATACTCACAAAATGCCGAAATTGGATTTATAAGAATCTGTCAAAGCAAAAATCTGTCTATCAAAATACAAAATGTCAAATTTATTGCATCTGATTACAGATAGCATTATAAACTCTCGCTATTTAGATAGGGTAAGTTTATAACTCGCCGAATATTGAGTATACATAAATATCAAAATGAATCTGTTCGAACTTTATAATGTCAACTTTATAAATAGTTAGCTCTGAATACTCGGCAAATGTCAGTATTATATTGGGAACATCTACCAAAGAATTTTTTTTTGTAACTATTTATTGCTTGCTGATGACAGTTCACGGTGAAAACTCAGCAAGCGTTTAAATTAGATCCATACCCATCAGTCGAACCACAATGTGGCTAAGAGCAAAAATGAGCAAAAAATATCTTAGATTTCAGGTTGGACAATATAGACTTTCTTACGTGGTGTAGAAAACTTATGTAAATAACACATCTTTCCGAGAAGATTTGATCGATTTTTCAATCATTTGATAATAAAACATTAAAAATACAAAAAGACAAAATATTTGTATGAAAATGGTAAATGTAAGGTTCAATTAAAAATTACTGTGAGTTCGATAGTAAAATCTTTTCTCAACTCTCTGCTTTGGCTATGGGATCTTCTTTATCTCCTTTTGCAGCAGAATATTTCATGAATTTTTTGAAATAAGCTTTCTTTTCGCATCAAAAAACATAATTTTACAAAAATTTTTCCTTTTGAGGCGGTATGTGATTTATTTGGACGGGAACACAACGCAATCTCGATAAGTTCCTCAAAGATGTTTTAAATAAACTTGATCCAAATATCCAGTTCAAATGGGGGTGGTCCAGACTCTCTTAACTTTTTGGACTTGATGCTATCCATATCGGATAATAAATTAAATTTTCATATTTTGGGAAAGGAACTTGTACGAATACATTTATTCCAGCATCTTCAGCCCGTTTGTCAGAAAAACTTCAAGAACCTTACAAAAAATATTTTCTGAACATAATATGAATACCTCAGCTCACTCAGACCCATCATCTGGACTGTCCCAGCATAGGTATAAAGAATAATTTTTGCTCCCATAACATCCAACTACTTTATTGCCTCCCGTTTGCCGTTTTTGCTCCCATGATAATATCCAACTACTTTATTGTCTCCCGTCTGGTCGTGTTCGTCATAAATTTGAAATCTTCGAAATCCATAGGCATAAATATCTGAACATCCTAATTTGCCAAGTAGACTTAACCAATAAAAGACCTCTGCTTAGTTTTGCTTCAGATAAATAATACTTCATGATCATCATCATTTAATTATATTTTGTTCTCTTGAAACACTGTTAAATGTACCATGCACGCACTATTTTATTTTATGTATAGTCTCCTGATGATGTTAATAAGACAAAACGTGTCGAAATTAAATAAAAGTTAATAAAACTGTGATATAAGTTGAAATTAAAAACTGTTTTATTCAACATAATGCTTTTTCGTAAATATTCTAAAAAAGTTAAAAATAAGGTTCGTCTACATTTTTATTACTTTTCCTTAAGAAAACGGACATGGCTTTTCTGCCGTCTGCCGGATGTTCAGTGTAATGTTTTTATAGAAAAGCCTTTAATTCTCTAGGGACAGCTAAAAAAAAAAAACACACACATAGGTTAGGTACCTATCAATGTAAACATGTAGGATCGCAATAAATTCAATAAATAATATTTTTTGACTATAGTTGGTCACACCAATTCAGGTTTCTCAAAGTCCGCTCAAAACCCAAACACAACCCACATAGGGAGCCCAACGATTTTTTAATTCCACAATGGTATCTTTTATTATTGTGCCAGAGCACGTTTGGTGTTTGAACACGTAGTGAAATTCATAGTCGGTTTGCGGGGCGATTATCTTTTAATAAAGGACATGTAACACGGGGACACTTACCCAACGTCCCTTAAAGTCACGCATGGCTACCCGTTGTACTGCTACTATCAGAAAGCACAAATCGGGTGCTGTTGATAATGGAGGTGCCTGTGTGTCTCCACCAATTTTTCTCTGATGTTGTTCTTTTCGCTTCCTCTAATTATTTCATGAGATTATAATTATCAAACAAAAACTGTGGGTCATGCAAATGTTTTTTTTTTTCATTATTTCCATGAGGAATAAACTCAGAAGATCCACACTGATGGATGCTATTTTTTTTGACATTTTACTTACAGCAAGAACGCAGATATTAATGTAAGTCCCCTCTGAACTTCATTCAACATAAAACTTCTGATTTCTAATATCTTTTGAATTTCGATTTCTTATTGAATTGAATTAAATTTTCCCGCGTTGCATTTCATTTGGAAAGTTTTAATCAAATTCAATTGGAAAATGCAAATTTTCCTTACATAATGTAAACGGAAAGCATGTTCAGCTATCTCTACTAATTGCAGATACATTTTTGAAAGCTATTCTTGTTTTAAAATGTTGACAAAAGGGGTGAAGGGGCGGTCACAATCAATAATTTTATTTTAGCCCTTTTATCCATGAAATCATAATTGGTTGAAAAAGTACATACATATTCTCTATCATTGACATTGTGAAATAACGTCAATTTCCATGTGAAATCAACTCTATTTCGGTGGTAAAAAAAAATAAGCAACTGGTAGATTGTAATCAGTGTGGTGTACTTGTACAGTTGCGATGAAAATAATTCAACTGAAATTTTGATTTAAATTTAACTTTCTTCGAAAGTACTCTATATGAAACCGAGTATGAAACCTAACACAAGTTTCATAGTTAAGATATTAAAATTATCTATAAGTAGAGTATACATTTCATGGGCAACCATGGAAAGACATTGAAAGACAATTAGAAAGAATAAAACGATAGGAAAGAATTGTTTTGGTACAAAGGATTGTGAGTTGTCAGCTGATTTTTATTTTTATTGCATGACATACTCCCAATCCCCATTCCATAAGTCCAGAATTCATAGGGATGGGATTTACTAGATTATAATCACCAATCAATCAAACAACCGGGGGGGTCATTCCGTAATTCGATTATCGCCAGACGATATCGATTTTAACCTTCCTCTCTCTTTCATACTTCTACGATAATGATCTATAAACGTTTATCGTTCGATCGTTTTTATTTTACGGAATTAGGCCCCAGATTAACCATATTAACAGGAAAGGAGGTTGCATTATGGAATCCCATTATTTCGAAAAACTGTAAAAATTTACTCAGTCCAATATAATTGTTGTTGCCAAAACTCAAATATATATCAATGTGGTTTGGATTGAACCTGTGACGTCAACGAGGAAATTTTGATGAGAACATTACACCATAATTAAAAAAACCTGATCGGGAATTGTAAGCGGGTTCGGTGCCTGAATGGACAGCAATACTTCAAGACGTACAGGATCCTCGAAACCACCTCGCGGTTCACGTACAGCTTTCGAGAAAAGACTGATTGACGTCTCGTGATTTGAAAGCGTTCTGGTTTACTTAACATAATTCACTCTAGGACAAATGGAAGAGTAAAATTTTGGTCGAGTTAGGCCAAGCCTCAAAATCGCAAGATTAGGTAAATAATGGCCGAATTGTTTTTAAAGAGAGCGCGTCCCACATGTGACTGAAAACCGCATATGGGGCATGAACACTTTTGCATTTTCAACAGCACTGACAAATAATCGTAAATGCGAACATTTTTTGGGTTGGTTACGAAATCTCGCAAACTGAAATCTTGAAAACTAAAATCTCGCATTTAAATAAACATTGTCAGCTTACGACGCCGGCGAGGTAATATTAGTACAGGGGCGGCATGCGCTTTCCCACTGCAACCCCCCTGCTTGGTCACACTGTATAATTTAGGGTGGATCCAAGTTTTGGTGTATCCAGTTTCTTTTGGATTTAGTATTTATGTAGTGCGATTTTAGTTTGCGGGATTTTGGTTGAAAATTGCGAGATTTTTGTGTGCGAGATATAAATGCGAAATTTAAAAAAATAAGATTTTGTTATTGCGAGTTATAAAAAGCGGTACTTTAAACTTGCGAGATTTCGTTTTCGAGACTTAAAAAAAAAATTGAGATTTCGTTATTCGAGACTTTAAATTACGAGATATCTTAACGCTCCCGCACCTTTCTTATCATTACAATTTTCCGTTTAATCAGAGAGGATTGTGTGATATATTTTTAGATATTAGAACTCTGTCTCTTATCCCATTTTCAAGGTATCAAGTGGTATTTCATCCTAGACTTACTCATTTTTTTTATTTATCACTGCCATACTAACTTTTTCGACAGGGGAATGCTTTGATAAATCATTCCTCGTTACGACTTTTTATTAAGATTATTTTCCTCTTGCTCTTATTTGGATAGTTTAAGTTTCACTGACAATATTTGACACCCTTCCTTGCACAACCAGTTCCAAAATAAAACGGTCGCTAGGATTTGAAGTACCTAAAATGCTACCAAGTCGCTCTTACCTTTTTTTTTATATTTAATAGAACATCGTATGGTATAAGCTTTCCTTATAAAATCCATATAAAACGGCCCTACTCACCATTTGTTTTTTGGACGCTCAATATGTCAAGTAGCCTTCGCTTCTTCATCTCTTCCAGCTTCTATATCTATATAGTTACAATTCTTATATCTCAATCATTATTATAAATATTTTTTAAAAGAAATAATAAAATCTCTAATAATTTATCTAAATTGTGAGAGCTGAGCAAAGGTTGGGAATTTACAAACACTACTGTTTTGGCATTCATAGAAATATGTCAATCATCTGCATCAATAAATTTCATGCTGCGGTAGTATTTATTCCAATTGATGATAAATTTTCATACAGAAAATTCCAAAACTATGATTTATTTGCTACAGTTTCCTCTCTTTTGCAAAACGACTGTTGTCCATAACGAAGCTAATGATTTTCATTTGCTCAACTGTGCATAGATCACAAATCATGCATCATTAGTCCTTGCACTTTCAAATATCCAAACTATGGATGCTTTTGAAATACAATTTGAATTTTATTGAAGATAGTGTTGTGCAGTGTATTGTGCGTAGGATTCGATTTCTCTCTCTTTACAAATAAGGCATTTTGCTATATTGACACAACGACTGTAATTATGATTTTATTGAAATAAATTTCATGTGGTATATTATTCAAAATGGATGTATTCAGCAAACATCCACAATACGTATGAAAAGGATATAATATTATATGAAAATTAAACTTTGAAGTTAGGAAGTGTTTGCATTGAAGTCCACATTTTCATTTACCCAGTTGAAAATGCAACAGGGTTTATGGTTTTTGAGGTAGTATCTAAACTAGAATTCTACTTATTCAATTTAACACATAAAAGGTTTTGAAATTTGATTTATCGATAAAATATTTATATTTTCACTCAATAGTCAATCAATAGTGCAATACCATGTAAAAGATTCAATATAGTTATGAACAATATCTAACTAAAAGGGTAAACGCAAATCTTTCGGAGCCTTACTTAATAATGAAATCAAACATGAGTATAATTATAATTGATTATATTCCTCTCTATGTTTTAACAGATTTAGGACCAGTTGTAAAATAGTGGTTCAGCGTGGTTCAAATTTTTTAAACCACTGATTTCCATAGCAAATCTGTCAAAATCAATGGATTAACAACTTGAACCACGATTGTACAACTGGTCCTTAATGTATTTCATTTTTACCCTAATTTTGAAAAAATGTTTTATATTTGTGTAAATGATTGTTTTTGTAAATTTAATATTGAGTAAAACTGGGTTAGTGATTAGTCAATTAATAGCTTAATATGTGGTGTGTAGAGGACGTGAGAAGGGGACCTACGCCATTCCACAATAAACATACCTACTAACAGTCCTGACGTCTAGAAAGTTAGCAGGGATATTAAAGGTGGTACAAGAAATTCTTCCTTTTGGGATATATGTACAATGTACATATGTATACCTACGCTCAATGCTCGTATCAAGAAAAGAGTGCGTCGCGTCCGTCGTGAGGAAAAATTCGTCGATAATAAATTAAAGCCCTTACGAAAATTCTTATCAAGGCTAAGTTCGCCAACATTAGCCTAATGTGCGCGCATATGCCCTCACGGAGGAGAAAGATGAGCACACTAAGAACGAATTCTACGAGCTCTTGAATAAAACTTATGAGCAATGCCATAGCTTTGTCATTAAAATAGTCCTAGGTGCTTTTAACACCAAAATAGGAAGAGAAAGACGTCTTTGGCAGAATAATCGAAAAATGCAGCCTGCACATTAGACTAATCGACTTTGCAGCGAGGCGAGCCGTTGTGTTAGCTGCTATACTCAGTTCCCGCATCTCGGTTATCACAAGGGGTCTTGGTGGTATCCTGTTCAATTAGCCAGATTAACCACATTGCGATCGAAGCAAGGCAATCTTTCAGTATCATAGATGTCCAAACGAGGAGCCAACATTGACTCGGTCCACTACCTCGTTGTAGCCAAGGTAATGCTACACGACCCCCAATCAGAACAAAGGCTAAAGGTAAAAATGAAGCAATAAGAGATTCTGCTTCTGTTCCTGACCACACGACCACCACAACAAAAATACAGTCTTGACAGGCATACAAAGCTGTGCTACAAAGAAGGACTAAAGCAGTGCCAGAGCTTTACGCGTAGAAGAGGAGAGTGGAACTGACTTCTAAGAAGAAAATAAAAGGAGCATGAACAGCGCGCGATTAAGGATATTGAGGGATACCATAACAATAATGAATTTCAGCAGTTTTACTAAAACGTAAAAAGGCTACAAGGTCTGAATCGAAGCCTGCAAAGACCATCTTGGGAACATAATAGTAGAATTGCAGTAGGTGCGGAGGATATGGAAAGACCATTTTTGCTAACTATACAACGGGGATGATGAACCGAACTCCGCTGCTATATGCACATTGCACCATTCCACCTAGACGACGCTGATCAAAAATTCCACAAATCCGACCTAGATGAAATGAAGATAGCTATATCTAAACTTAAGAATAATAAAGCTGTGGGAAATATGGTCATAAGAAAGTATGCCCGATGAATGGAACCTCAGCATTGTTTGCACGATTCTAATGAAAGGCGATCCTCAGGACTGCACCAACTACAGGAGCATTTAATCTTCTTAACATCGCTTTCCAGATCTTCTCTGCCGTACTATGTGAGCGCTTAAAGCCATTAATCAACAACTTGATTATGGTCCATACCAGTGTAGCTTTAGACCAGGAAATTTCAGTATTGATAAAATATTGGCACTACGGAAAATATAGGAAAAAACCAAGGAATTTCAAATCGATACCCACCATCTTTTCATCAATTTCAATGCCGCGTATGAGATCATCTATAGAGACAAGCTATATAGAGCAATGTCTAGTCCTTATCATCCCGGTCCTTATTTATGATGCAGAAGCATGGAAATTACTAAAAGGGGATGAGAACGCTCTAAGGTGCTTTGAAAGAAAAATTCTGCGAGTGATTTATGGCCCTACCTGTATAAATGGGGAATGGAGAAAAAGATATAACAACGAACTGTACGAAAACTGTGTGAAAAGCCAACGACTAAGGTGGCTCGGTCACATAGAGCGAATGGACACCAATGCTCCAGCATTGGTAATTATATATAATTAAAAAAAATATATTATAATTAATTAGTTATATCTGCGAATTAGCATTTGACAGTATTTCAGTATCTGTCCTTTTTGTCTAGCATCCGTTTTATAGGTTGAGAAAAAGAATTAATAATGTAGAGCTTCTATAAAAATCTGTTTAAGGAACAATGTAATCAGTTTCTTCATTTGTTCTAATGTATAAATAAGTATACCTTTTTTCACTAAACACAAACTAACATGTCGTCGCCCTAGTATTGAAGTGCCGTAAACGCCAAATTGCGTTTTTTTTTCGGGTGCGCTCTTTTCAAATCTATTATCTGTTTGTTCCTATCGCTTCTAATTGGTGAGATATTTGACGTTAACGAAAAATGGTTGGCACATACGTCAAATTTCCCAAGGAGTTTATATTACGTTTTTAGTATTGAAATGCCGTATGTTTTCGATTTTTTGACGTACGTGTATGGACCAAAAAGAAACTCATTTTGAACAAAAATGTAAATATTTTTTAAACTAAAACATGCGGAAGGTTTCTGATAACAACTATTAAAAGAGGATTTACAAACAGATACTGTGTAAAAAAATTAAAAAATCTTTCGCTCAGTTTTTCCACACTAGACTGCCAAACCTTTAAATGCGATTTCCCAAAAATGTAAAAATGGCGTTTACGGCACTTCAATACTAGGACGACGATGTTTCAAATGTCTAATGTACATTATATGCAACTTAATTCCAAAGTATTGACTTTTAAATCAGGAACATCCTGTGTTCCTGGTTGAAATTAAATAATCTTGGAATTGAAAGTCATTTGAAAATAATTAAACGACAATGGCATTTAATTATACATATATACATTTCCCCTTTTATATTGAAATCAATCAGTCATAATTTCCAATTTTCCCATGTACACTCCTCGTCAACTGAATACGCACAAACATTTTTTAATATACTTTATCCATTTTTTCCAAACAGTGATGGTTATTATGCCATCTGTTGATGCTAACTATTCCATTAAGATGTTAAGCAGATAATTCCGAAAGAATTATCCAAAAACAACCGTGAGTTTTTCTTCAACCACTTGCAAAGTGTTTTATATGCAAAGTAGGAGTTTTTTTTTAGTCAACTGAATAGGTACAACGCCTTCTTCGTTGTTTTTAAGTTTTTTGGAGTGCTTGACAGTTTAAATTAACGATTTTAGTGTTTTCAGTAAAATTTAATTCTTGATTTCAAATTTTAAGAAAAATGGGTAGATCTACGTGTCTTAACAGTGTTGAAAAAGCTAAAATCGATTTACTTAGAGACCAAGGCCTAACTGGACGTGCCATAGCTGATAAAGTTGGCCGAAGTTTTAATGTAGTTTATTCTTACTTGAAAAATAAAGATGCGTACGGCAAAAACATGAAGGGAGGTAAGAAAACAGCAACAACAGCAGCTGAGAGACGAAGAATTTTAAGATGTGCATCAAATTCTTCTGATTCTGTGGCAAAAATAAAACAAAAAGTCGGCGTAAACGCAAGTTGCTCAACAGTTTTAAGAGTAATCAACAACTCAAGCCATCTTAAACGAATGAAACTTAAGAAAAAAACACCACTTGACGAGAGACGGAAAATGATGAAAGAAAAAAGATTTTTAAAGCGCCATCATTTACGAAGTAATTAAAAATAAAGGTGGAAGTACCCACTACTAAACTTAAACAAAAACTTGTTTCATTCCATTCCAATATCAATTTTAATTTTTGTACCTATTCAGTTGACTCAAAAAAAAACTTCTACTTTGCATAAGTTTCACTTTGGAAGTGGTTGAAGGAAAAACTCACGGTTGTTTTTGGATAAAACTTTGAAATTCCGTTATTTATATGTTACGAAAATTTTTACCATCAACAGATGGCATAATAACCATCACTGTTTGGAAAAAATGGATAAAATATATTCCAAAATGTTTGTGCGTATTCAGTTGACGAGGAGTGTATGTACATACATACATTATGTGTAAATACATATTCATATCTTTAAGCTTAATAGCCTGAATATGATTAATATATTTTAATCCAATAAAGGTGATTTTGGATCCTACAGCCTGAGGATGAGCTTCAGCCAGATGAGATTATTTGAATATTTGCCGGCCATAATTAAACCAAATTAAAACTATATACGATGCCGTTTGGTTTATGCGAATATTTACAAATGCATCATCAGGAATGGAATTCCAAACCAATTAAACATAATCCATTTGGGGGGCATGCATGTGTCTTTCGCATTTATCTCGAAATGCCATTACCACCGCGTTGCCTCAGTACAGGGACGGGCACGGGAGTAATATTATTTTTTAATCATTTTGATTAAAATGACATCATATATTATCAGCGAGAGACCACACAAAATATTCAAATGGTATTCTTCTCTTCCGCATCACCAAGCACCATTGCATGCGCTATAACTTTAATATTAAGTTTATATTTCAGATTACAGGGTGATTTGCATAAGATTTGACAAAATAAGCATTTTAAGATAACAAAACAAAATGTTAATTGAAGTTTTTTTTTATTATCTACTAAAATGAAATTTCCTGAATTGTAGAACTGTAAGAGAAATCTAAGGCTTCATCCCCTTCCGATCCATGTAGAATCCCTCCCTGAAAAATATTGACCTTTACTTATTATCGATCTCGTGCATACTGCAGTCAGTAATTAAGACCAAGCGCTCTGGCATCCACGATGACTTCGTTTTAAGAACAGACGAGGTTCAGTTCTCCTTGTCTCGCAGCGAACCTGTAGTCTTGCATTCAAAGACTTTTTGGGCAGGAGAATTCTTGACTACCCACTCGATGTATACGATCTAATGTATTCGACCGATTTTGGCTTCCATGGAGTATACATCCACATCTTAGTACAGCTGCAAGAGTTCCCTGAATATTCTCCTATATTTGTCACCTTCGCACATGGAACCAAATATCCAACGAAGAATTTTTCTTTCACTCCACTCCACTCCTTCTTTCTGCCATCGTTCAACTGTCAGTGGCGCCGCAGGTAAGGCAGGACCGGTAGTGTAACGGTTGATGATGATTTTTTCCTTGTAGATGTTATCACTCTATAACCCGATGATGACGGTTTGATCTGTTGAAATGTCTGAGGTGCTAATGCCTGCCCCTATACGTAATTTGAATAAATCAAATGTACGCTCAACTTATTTTCGAAACCTATCCACGTTTTTAATATTATTGATGAACGATTCCCTAGATTCACATTATTGCGTCTCGTATTTTAATACATCATGCGAAACAGCTGGATTAATTTTCGCGGTATCCCGACTTTAACCATAGCATTAATATGTCCTGGCGATGTGTGCTATCATAAGCGGTATTGATCCATATGAAAAGATTGTGCGTCTGGACTTGAAATTCTCTTGTATTGTCCATTATTTGCCTCGGTATAAAAAAATCTATCTATGGGTTGAAATCCACTGTAAAGGGTAAACAAACTGTTTTAAATATTGCTGGAATCCCACCTGGTATTTCTTTGGCTTTGGAGACTATATTGTTTTTTTTTTTAAAGCCTGCTTTCTGGTTTGAGATTTAGTAGCTCCCTATATCTACATACATGCAAATATTTTTCCAGTGTTATTTGGAGTGCAAGATTCTTAGTACTGGGATGCTGTTAATCCTTTTTTCTGGTTCGATACATTTCTTTTACACTGCTCGCTGTTCTTGATTTACACTGCAGCTTGCACACGTGTGGATTTTTTCTTTAGTGTGATTTTTCAAAGACTCTCTTGGATCCTGGAAATAATCTACCTATGAAACGCTGGGTTGGTGCCCCTTACACCTTATATGAAGGCGTGTAGACCTTTTACATTTTATACACTTTCTGCATTTTTTAACTTCACATACTCAACCTATCCTGTCGCAACCTATTTCAAAACACCCTGTTTAAATGCAGCTACTTTAGTGCTACATTTCATCATAAACTGTTCCGCCGGCAGATACAGTAGTTAAGGTTTTATCTCCAGGCTCTGCCTGCATCCCCTTTCTATCATTACCAACCCCAATCGCATTCCCAACCCCATGAATGGCACGCACTGTTGAATACAATATACAACGAACATTATATCCGCAACGATGTTCCTATAAAAATATAGTTACAGTAATTCTTATCAAAATTTGTTCTAGTTGTGTGTTATCACAGGCAACATGCGGATCCACCATCCCTATCCCTAAGTGTTTTACCCTTATATTCAAGCCGCAGAGAAAGTTTGAAAATTAAAAGCAAAAATAGTAAACAATCATTTTCATAAATCCGCTCTGGTAGCTGCTATAATTCCGGGTGTTTGAATACTTATAATATTTTGAATTGATAAGCCGATTACACACCACCAGATATTTGTATATGTGTATGTTGTGTATAGATACATTTACTGCAATCGCAAAATACAATTACTATATTCTTAAACTGTTTTATTTTTAAAAACAGGTGCAGGATTACGTTTGTGTGGTAAGACTATTCCCATATCCGACATCCGTCGTACTTCTATAGTGAATATTTTGTGCATATAAAATCCTTTTTATTTTGTACATCCCTGTCAAACGATATAGATATACCTACTTTGTTATAAATGCTGGATCAAAATATTTGATTGATTAGTCAACCAGATAGTTAATTCTGGAATAAAATACAGACAAATATTAAATACGGGTATAAATAAATGTAGCTATATGTTCAGAACATATAAAAGCTGAATTTCGGTACAGGTCTTAAATACAACATTACAAAAATGTAATTTTGTATTTAGCTCTCACAGTTTTTTTAAAGATGTATGCAAAAAATTTATTATTAACTAGCGAACCCGGCGAACTTCGTACCGCCTAATAGTCAACGAATGTCGTGTCAGCTTTTAGTTTACAATTATAAGTTCTTTATTCTCGTAATAAAATGAATACAAACAGTTTGTTAACGTTAAATTATATTAGCGAAAATAAATATTATAGAAAATTTCAAAAAATCAAGGATTGAGTTAAATTGCGTGTCAGCATATATTTGCTTTTTTTTTTAATTATGAATTTCGCTTCATGTTTTGCTTTATGGTAGATTCTTTTGATTTCAGCACCTTGTGATATACCTACGACATTTTTCGTTCCGTTATCCAGGCGCGTACAATTGACCGTGAGAAAAGCATACATTTTGTAAATCCAAACCACAAACATTCAAGGATCGACCTTGTGATTTGTTAATCGTCATGCCAAATGCAAGACGAATCGGAAATTGAATTCGATAAAAAGGCATATCTATTGGGATTATTGGAATTATCTTTATGAGAACAACCTCACTTTTTAATTTTTTCTTTGAGTATTGTCGTGTGACCTACATCTTTGATCATTAATTTTCTTACCACTTTATCACAATTCACTTTGGTTGGTGATTTCGGAGCATGATGATCATGATTACAGATCCAAACTTGAGTTGTAAATTGTGCGGTGATAACCAATGCACATCCAATGAGTTCAGAAATACAATCAATAGATTTAAATGAATGCAGAGAACTAATGATTTTCGGGAATATTTTGATTATGAGCTCATATTTTGATGAGACCAAATTGAAAAAAACTTCTCAGGAAATGAAATCAATTCACTCGATTTGTCAGGACTACAGGACTACGGTCAATACCTGATAGTCAGCAATTATTGAGAAAAATCTTCAGTCGATAGTTCATTCAGCAATGCAACTCTTAGGTTTGTTGGTCAGCTGAAGTTTCTTCACATAGATCTGATGATTTGGGGTAAAAATTTATTTCATCGGCAGGCGTCGACAAACAGTTAAATGATTGCTCATCCAAAACATCTCGAGTCATTGCGCAGATCTCACTTTGCTATTGATAAAGTGCTTTCAATGCCAATTTAAGATTTAACGGCAATTTCAATTTTTTACAATTTGGCCGCTGCTCCAGATGAAGAAATGGCAACAGCAATTTCGTTTCTTGCACGAACAGTGGCCAAATCAATGACTTACTTACTTATTTATTGTGGCGCTACAGTCCGGGGTGGACCAGGGCCTCAACCAACAAGCTTCTTTCAGGCGGCTCGGTTTCTAGCTAGCTGCCTCCAGTTTTGCACTCCAAGTTGGTTGAGGTCCTCTTCCACTTGCGTGCGACACCTGCTACGCTGTCAACCTATACTGAGCAGTCCCACGGGTTTGGATTCAAAGGCCATCCGGGCCGGATCACTGGTGTCAATTCGCTCTATGTGACCGAGTCTTTGGCTTTTCACTTTTTTGACAAGGTCAGTGTAGCTGTACAGCATGTACAGTTCGTTATTATATCTTTTTCTCAATTCCCCATTAATGCAGATACAACCATAGATCGCACAGAGAATTTTTCTTTCAAAGCAGCATAAAGCGTTTTCATCGGCCTTTAGATGATAAGTGTCTTATAAAGGGACACTTTAGTTGCTCGAGAGAGAGCTTTGCTCTTTAGTTGCCTTCTTAGTCCAAAGAAACAGCGTTTGGCAAAAGTAATTCTTCGTTGAATCTCAGCACTGGTATTGTGTGCTGAGTTGATAGCGGAACCTAGATACACATAGTGACATAGTCAATGACATTAGGAATGTATTTCCAGTTCCATCGCAGGGGCATATGCAGGAAAAATAATCCCCCGTTTCCATCATCAATTGCCTTTAATAATCGTTCACTTCCTTCGGTTGGTGGTTCAATAGGGGTAAATTCGTTTTGAACTGATTGGTCTAATTAATCTCGATCAAGAATTTATATTCACGTTCTAATTCTCGGTTAAATGCATCATTCACTCCACGATCTTCTGCTGGCATTCCTAACCTGACTAACAAATTGCCACTCATTCAGATTCAGAGGTATTACATATATGCAGAAAATGTAATTTCTTACCACCCAGTTTCAATCAAACCACCTCAAAACCTGTTACTGTAATGTTTCTCATAACTCACAAAAGTATCATTACAATCGGATGATGGGTAAGGAATGCAGAAAAATGTATTCTCTGCAGCGCCATCTGCCGGGCTGATTTGTGAATCTAAACCATCCAGAGTGCCACCCAAATTCAAATAAAAATTCATTAAAATCAATCCAGCCGTTTAGGAGGAGTTAAGTGACATACACACGTACAGTAGAATTTTATATACAGGGTGTCCCGCTACTCAACGTCAAGCGGGCACTGGTTGATAGGGAAGGTTATACCTGTATTGGAAAAAGAAAGCAAAAAAATCCATCTCGCTTGGTTACGTAATAATTGCAATTTTAAGAAAAATAGTGAAAATCGATACACTAGACCACATTTTTATTTATTGTGGTCACAAATTTTCAAATTTTGCCGTTTTTTTTTACGTTATCCTTAATAACCATGCTATTGATCCCAATCACAAATTTGAAAATAAATATTGTTAGTTGCGTAAGAAAAATAATGTTAGACTGAGTCATTGTTCAAACTAATTTTGTAAGCTAACTTTAACAGTTCATATTTTAAAATAAAATGCACTATACTACCCACGGCAAGTTATTTTAAAAATTGGCGCGTTTAATCAAGATTTCAAAATAGTGCAACACTTGCTACTTCATACTGCCATTAACATGTTACCAACATTTAAACCGTTTTCGAGCATATTTTTTTTTGTTTTTTTTTAATAAGAAAGTATTTTACACTATTTTTTTTTTTATTTAATAAGAAAGTATGTATTTCATTCATTAAACTTAATCAAATGCTCAAATTGTTTGCCTCGGCACGGATACAGGTTCTGCATCGCCGCAAAAAAGATCTGTTCACCAGATGTCCAATTCTCCTTGCATTTATTTCTTCACCTGTTGCAATAATTTTCGTAGGCGTAGTTCATCTCTATTTTCAATTGGTTTAAAATAAACTTTTTCTTTTATGCAACCCCAGTAAAAAAAATCGAGTGGGTTTAGATCCGGAGAACGAGGAGTCCACAAAATTGATCCAAGGCGCCCAATCCACCTTTCGGAATACTCAGCATTCAGATAATCCCGTACTTGACGAGCATAATGCGCTGGGCAACCATCTTATTGAAACCACATGTCTCGATAGATGTTGAGTGGTACAACTTCTAACAAATTCGGCAAATCATTTTGTAAAAAATTCAGGTAGTTGTCGCTCGAATTGTCCAATTATTTGTCCATTTAAAATTCCGGTCCACATGTTTATCTTAAATTGGTATTGAGAGCAGTCTTCGCACATTAAATGCGGATTTTCTCTTTGCCACTCATGGGAATTACGTAAATTCAATTAACCGTCTTTTTTAAAAGTCGATTCGTCAGTCCATAAAATATGGCTGAGAAATTCCGGGTTTTCACTATGTTTCGCCAACATGGTTCTGCAAAACTCGACTCTTGGAGCGTAGTCACGAGGTAGCAAACTTTGTACACGTTGCACATGGTACGGGTGGTAGATATTTTCTTTTAAAATTCTATGAGCAATGGTTTTTGGTATTCCAGTGGATCTTTCAATCACACGTACTGAAGTGCTGGGATCACTATCAATTTCATTCAAAACTACGTCGTCGTTGTATTCTCGAAGTCTCCCACCGGCGCCATACGTACGAGTACTAGGCAATCGTCCTTGCGAGTATGGTAGGTGGATGAAGACACGGTGATCTGGGTGACGTGCCACATTTGGGTACCTTTCACGATACAATCTGGCGGCGGCAGAGGCATTACGATGGCATTCACCGTAGATAATATGCATGTTCGCATATTCTTGAGCTGCGTAACAATATGGCATTTTGCGAAAAGTTCTTAGAACCTTTTACTAAATAATAATTATAACTAATTATAACACAATTTTTTCAACACTATAGGGTAAAATAAAACTAAACGACTATTATAACAAAAGCGCAGTATTCACGTAAAAATGATAGCAAACTGAGGTTCTGTTGCAAATAAAAAAGTAATCTTTTTTTTTAAGAAATAACAAGTAGCAAGTGTTGCATCATTTCGATATCAATAGTGTAAAATACTTTCTTATTAAAAAAAAAACAAAACAAAAATATGCTCGAAAACGGTTTAAATGTTGGTAACATGTTAATGGCAGTATGAAGTAGCAAATGTTGCACTATTTTGAAATCTTGATTAAACGCGCCAATTTTTAAAATAACTTGCCGTGGGTAGGATGTGAAATACATTGTTTCTAATTTGAAATCTAGGAAGTCGGATGGTCTTGACAATATTAAAAATATTTATATAAAAAATCTGCCCAAGGCAGGACTTGATTTTCTTACTTTTTTGATAAATGCATGTCTCAAAATCCAATACTTTCCAACGATTTGGAAAAATGCAAAGGTAATACCAATACCAAAAGCTGGAAAACCTGCAAAACTCCCTACCAGCTACAGACCAATAAGTTTGCTTAGTTGCCTTAGCAAAATACTCGAAAAAGTACTTAAACACAAAGTACTAGAAGTAGTTGATGACTTAAACGTTTTCCCAAATGAACAATTTGGATTTAGAATGCATCACAGTACTTCACATCAAGTCTTAAGAGTCTGTGAACATGTGAAAAAGAATCGTTCTCTGGGAAAATCCACTGGCCTTATTCTACTTGATATAGAAAAAGCATTTGACACTGTATGGCATGATGGGATTGTGCACAAAATGGTATGTTTTAGATTTCCCATGTATCTCGTTAAAATAATTCAAAGTTTTCTGTCTAATCGATGTTTCAGCGTTTTTGTCAATAATAGTCCCTCTAACTGTTGTCAAGTTAACCAAGGTGTCCCACAAGGATCAGTACTTGGTCCATTTTTGTACAACATATACACATCTGATATACCTACGTTACCAGAGTGTCAAATAGCTATTTTCGCTGATGATACAGGCATCTTTTCATCGCATGAATTTAGTCTCAATATTGAGACAAATTTACGTCATGCAGCCGAACTGATGTCTCAATATTATCAGAAATGGAAAATTAAGCTGAATGTTGATAAGTTGCAGGCTATCTTTTTCAGTAGAAAAAGAAAGTCCTGCTATCTGCCCAGCAACCAGCTTAACATTAATGGCGTTAATGTTCAATGGGACTCAAGTGTAAGATATCTAGGAGTTCATTTAGATCAAAAACTTACATTCAAAATACATATTGCTAAAACGTTACAAAAAATAAGCATAGCAATCAACATGCTCTATCCGTTTATTAATAGAAAGTCTTGTCTTAGCAACGCTAATAAAATAATTATACATAAAGTTATCTTCCAAGCAATCCTATTGTATGGATGCCAAGTGTGGGGAAAATGTGCAAAATGTCACCTTAAAAAACTGCAAGTCTCTCAAAATAAGTTACTTAAAATGATGCTTAACCTTCCTTGGTATCATTCCACCTCAGATTTACACGAAAAGGCAAATGTTGAAATGATTTCTGCAAGAATAACAAAACTGAACAACTCATTTTTACAAAGGTGTGAAAACTCTGAAAACCCACTAATTAATGAACTTATTTCTTAACCATTTTTTTGATTTTATTTGCAACTATTTCTTAAAACCGTATATCCGTTAATTTATTCATGTTCACATGTACACATGTAACTATTTACTTATTTTGTATCATGTTATTATTTATTATATTACGTTCATGTTTTTTTTTGTTTTTTGTATTTATCTTGTTATTCATCTATTTATTTATTTATTTATTTATTTTTTCTTAGTAATTTATTTATTAGTATGTTTATTTATTTGTTTATTTGTTTATGATTTCATCTATTTATTTATTTATTTTTCGTTTTTTTAGTCTGTTTATTTAATTTATTCACCTATATGATAGTATATATACTTACACTGTTTAGTTGTTATCTTGTCTAATATATTTATTTAATTACTGATTATTTATTTATTTATTATTTATTTATTTATCTGTTTATTTACATAACTATTTACTCTTCTATTTTCACTAACAAGCAACTAACATAGTATAATTTTATATTATTATTCACTAACTCAACTAACCTTTAGCTACTTTATAACTGTAAATAGTTTGTAAGTATTTTTCATTAATCCTAGTCAAAATGTACCTGATCTTTTTCAAATCATATTGGAGGTTTTTGTTTGTATTTTCCTTCAGAATAAAATATTTAAACCTAGAATAAATTCAATGTAAATTAATACAATTATTCAGTAGAAAGATATCATAAATAGTATATCAAATCTCTGTGTGTAAACTGTGCGGTAGCTTACCAAATGTAAATTCATATACAGAAAATAAAAATCTATCTATTACGTAACCAAGCGAGATGGATTTTTTTTCTTTCTTTTTCCAATACAGGTATAACCTACCCTATCAACCAGTGCCCGCTTGACGTTGAGTAGCGGGACACCCTGTATAAGGATGAGATTTAAAAAAATACCAATATTATGTTTTTTTTTTGTATTAATTGGATTAAGTGTAAAAAGTTAGGGACATGATTGGCTCACACGTACATGATCTTGCGTGATTGAAAGTTACTTTTGTGCTTTAAATTACTGCAAAAAATCAGTTTTTTTTAAATTAAACTATTGCCTTGTAACGATAACAATGCGTTACAACTCACTAAAACATTGTCCTATTTTTGTTAACTAACCAGAAAAGCACTCATCCGTACAAAAATGGACCTATGTATATGTGATGGCGACCCTGGTTTAGCGTCGGCGATACGCCATTGGATCAGTGTAACCAAGCACTGAATGCCCATATAAAGACATATTATTCCATATCAGTTGATACAGTTTTCAGGAACTTGTGGTTTATTCTTATACATCACACATCATTACTACGAAAATAATTACTATTCAAATTGCCAAACCAGTAACTATCGACGGAATTTATTTAAATGCAAAGTTATTTAGTACAAATATATTTACTTATTTATATTCATCCGTTAAATACTATCGCTGGAAATTTCAAACTTTAACATCTACAACTACAAGTATTTCATTACAATTATCTTAGGTTAAAGAATGTCGCACCCACCCCAATGAGTTCAATAAGGCTAATTTTATGTTATTTCGCTTTTGAAAATTAAATATCTAAGACTGACTTTAGAATTTCGCTTTCTTTCTTTTTTTCTACAATAATCATTTAGATTCCATCTCAAGAAAGTCCAATACATTTTAAAATGCTGAAATTCTAATACTACTTTTAAATCAACATTGCAACACTAATTAAAGAGAAGTCATGCGCATTCCCTTTCGGAATTCTCTTTGTCGAATTCATTTGAGTTTGTTGAAACGTCGACTATAATAACAAAAAGGATATTAGTAGGCTAGCAGAACACCACAACAGTAAGTAAACGGTAAAGGTAAAAACCAATCTACCTGGTGCATTAAACAGAAAAACACTTGACAAGAGTGGATGTAACCTTGACTGTGTTTGTGCACCTGAATCCACCTACCAACTTACCTCTTGCCATTGTTTGCACTAGTAATTATGTTGGCCCTATTTAAAATTTAATTCTCTTTAATGCAAGACAAACAAACAACAAGACTTATTGTGTTATGCACAGCGAGAGTTTGTTGTTTGTTTGTTTGTGTATTTTGCTGATGACTTTGTATTAAAACGATGTACGAACTGACTAAACAAAACAACCATCATCATCATCAAGGTCCATCATGCTAGTGTAAATGGGCTTTAAGGACTGTAAGAGGACGTAAATATAAGGGCAGCAAACACTCAAATAACAATGCGCTTGGGTTCTTTTTGGTTGTAAAACGCGTTAATTAATTATGCAAGAAGCTGGTTTTTATTTTCTTGACGAAAAACTTCTATTTGTATGCCTTAAAGCTGTATGAGTTCTTTTCATTAAAAATGCTTACATGAAAGGCAAATATGAAGATATGTTTTAAATAATTTGTTTTTGAATTTGATAATTTGAAGTCAAATACATTCTGAGAAAATCGCTAGAACACTTTTGTAGTATAGGTTATTATTTCCTTAATTATGACTTGGATGACGCGCCAGTCGTTCAGTCTTTTCCTGAAAGAGGCATATATTCTTTATTATTAAAGCAATACCTAAATACATATTGCTGATGACCAAGTTATATATTCAAATTCACAGTGACACGCTTTTGTAAATGAGGTATAAGAAAAACATTATTTTTAACGTAAGACTTCTTAATTATATTTACTATTATTCTTAAGTATTGGTTTCGTTTAAAAAAAATCGAAATTTTAATCAAACCTGATACTATAGAAAGCCTAAACAAGTAGGTTTCGTGATGCCGTCCGTCAGTCTGTCTGTGTGGATTCAATTTTTTAGTCCAGCTATAACAGGTACCTGCCATTCAACGGTTTTACTTTTTTAAAATTTTCTCGAAAACAGCTCTAACGATTTTAATGAAATTTGGTTCAAATCTTCGCAGGTGGTAAGACCCTCCGCGGTAGTTTAAGCCAATAGAAGCTAACAGGTCCGAAGCATCAATTTGTCCGCTGACAAGTTGATGAAGAAAAATTAAATCATTATTTACCCTTCGTTGGTATAAAGATTGAATCTGTAAAAACTGTATCCGATGTTCATAAGATGGCAGATTATAAGGATCGGCCCAAAGAAGGCCTTTAAGAGCAAAGCGAATAAACTTATGCTGCACTGATTCAATACGGTTCTTATGGATTTCATAAAAAGGAGTCCATACTTGTGAGGCATAATTCAAGATGAGGCCTAACGTTGCAGTTGTACAATGAGAGAGTGACGTACGGATCGTTAAATTCTTTTGCCCACCGTTTTATGAATCCAAGCATAGAGTTCGCTTTATTTACCATAAAATTAATATGTTCAGAAAATTCTAGATTAGCACTAAAATTTACACCTAAGTCTTTGAAACTAACCACGCGACTGATTTTATTTTGAGATATACAATATTCAAAGAAACTTGGGGATCTTTTCTATGTGAAGGTCATTGTTTGGCATTTTTTAGGGTTAAGAGTTAACCCGTTTTTATAACACCATACACTGAAACTATTGACATCAGCCTGCATTTCAGGTTTTTTTGGCTTAAAATGGACTTTATGTGGAATTATCATCCTGGCTATTTTAAAGTTTAGTCCTCTTTTGATTCCTCTGAAGCGTAAATGATACAAGAAAAGGTGTGGAATATTGTAATTGCTTAAGGTCCCCAAACTGGGAATATAACATTAATGGTGTTTTAGCATTGACTTAAATTCGAACTGTCGTTTGTTAAAATTTATACAAAATGAAAAAAGGGCGGAAAGCAATTGCCTCCTCAGCAGTCATATTTCTAATTATTGGTGTCACAGTCACTGAGTCGCTCATTAGTGAATAACAATTATAGCTACCAGGAATGGGCGGAACTCAAACTTACTTTTGCAGAGAGTCACCACAAAAGTAAAATTATATTTAATAAAAATAAATAAATAGATCTTTTCAAAAAAAAAATTGTATTAAAATCGATTAACCCGTTAACGAAATAGCTTAAGAAAAAATAACAATTCTATGGAAGGTATACTGTTAATAGGCTTGTCAAATTCTTTTTTCAACGAAGCAAAAGACAAAAAGGTAAAAACCATCTTTAAATTTTTTGAAGAAAATCGTTGCAGCCGTTTTCTAGCAAATGTTGCTTCTTCATAACGGTTATATGGCAATTACCTTTTTTTTGGCTAAAAAATAATTTCTCCTCTAAGGAATGGTCTAAAAACCCTAATGTTCCAAATTTGAAGTTAATAGACCGTATAAGCTGTAGTGTTGCTGATACAAACAGACTGACAGATAGACAGACACTTTTTCAAATTCAAATTAAATCTCCCTTTTTTTCAATTCATCAATTTTTTGTACAAAAAACAAATATGTTTGGTTTAAGAATTGGTTTAAGAATTTTAGTTTTATTTTATTAAATTAAATAGTGGCACAAGAATCGATAAGGAAAAAAACTTTTTACGTTTATTTTGCTCAAATTCGGCAATTAAGCACACATGCTGAATATACTCAAAAGGTATGTTTACTTTACACAAATTTCTTTTGTAAGTAGATTTTGAGGATATTTCGTCTTAATCTACTAGATTTCGAAATCTGACGAGATTTTGAACTTTTTCCTCAAAATCTAGATTTTCATTCGGCGTGAATAGCCTATTATATAGTTCCTATTATCGCAAATAAAAATGGCTAATGTAACGGCGGTACTGAAAAACCCTGTTTCGGACTAAAGCCTCATGAAGCCAATACCTTGCCCTTATTAAGCAAGTAAAAATGTAGTGACATACTTAAATAGGTACATTTATGTAATTTATTACTCTTTCAGTTCTTTGTTATTATGCGAACAAAACATAAGTAAAGTAAGAAACGGTGAAAAGTTTCCATCGTTCTTAAAGTTGCTATAAATGTTCTTGCCTTCATTCGTTTTCTAAAGTACTTCACTTGCCAATAAGTCAAAATATTAAATAATTTGAAAAGAATCTTAAGGGAAGGTAAACTAACTTAAGAAAACAGAACATGATAAACATTTTAAGAACCCTACAACATTTCAATTTAATTTACATTAACCGAAACTATAAACCAACTGATGTTGCAAACAAAATTCCGCTAAAATATGTCTTCTGTATACTTTAAGCAAAACTAATGAATAGTTATTATATAGCGATCCATTAACCATTTGTAGTAGACCTTAATGTGTAAACGCATGACACTAGATTAATTGAGCTGTTGTTAATTGGAAACTGTTGTTGAAGACTATTAAATTTGCCAACCAGATTGGCATTCAGATTGACATCCGATTACTCTATTACCACAAGAAAAAAAAAACATTAATGTTTGTCCAGCTTATGGCTGTTTAGTCAACATCAATCGTATTTTGCTAATTATTATAATGGTTAACCAAAAACTAAATATCCAGTTGATAAATTACCACATATCAAATGCTTTGTCAATATATTATATGATATAATATAGAGTTTAGTTTAGGTATACACCTAGTTGACAAAAAACTGAACATGCAATTTGTTGACACTCAAATGTTAATTAATGTTTAAATTCATCCGATTAAATTTCATTCTTTTTTTGTTTGTTTTTCTAATTAAATTGCTTAACTCATTTTTTTTAATTTTAAGGCAATTGTTTAAAAATATGTAAGTATGTCAACAAATTGATGTCGCACATTTAAAAGAATTTAAACATTATAAAATTCACTTTTTCAGTTAACAAAATATTTCATAAAAGGATTTGCGGTTTTAAAAGTGAAACCCACAGAAAACTGTTCAGTGGATGACTATTAAATGTAAAATTATTTATTATTAGCGTATGTGGTTTTGCGGTTTTTATACTTTGCCGTAGTTTTGATAGAGAATGATTTCACCATTTTATTGAAAACATTGACTGTGTTTTTTTTAAATGCGTTAATTATTTATTTGCTTTCTTCTAAAAAAAAATTATTATATTAATAATAATGTTAATATATAAAAAAAAGCACATAACAACAACGCAGGTTTCTTATTAAAAAAAAATTAGGTATGTTGATGTAATTACCATAGTCGGGAGCGATTTATCGCCTGCCACAAATTCATCTATGTTTTTTTTCATGCAGGGTGTCCCAAAAAACATTGGATTTAGTTATACTTTATTTATAAAATGAAACAACGTTTTTCCTTAAATTTCTTAATTTGCCAAATAAAACTGTTTCATTATTTAGTAGGTATAATATTCCAGAAAGTTCCGGAAACCAGTTTTGAGAACTTTATGCAATTATTGCCATTAGAGATAAATGTATCTATATGCAATATGCATTAATACCTATGTATTTGATTTTTTTTTTTTTAATATATTTGAACTTTCAAGTATATAATAAGAAATTTGCATTTTAATTATATTAAAAATAAATACCTACCTATACTTATAATTTTATTGTGAAAGAAATCATTTTGAGTGGATTTGGATCGTTTTTCTCCTGGACCCTTTATTTGTTTCCCTTATTTGTTCTAGTTCTGAAAGTTTGGAGAACTTTGTGATGTGGTTTTTAGCTAAACTTTAATTTTTTTAATATTTATTTTTAATATAATTAAAATGCAAATTTCTTATTATATACTTGAAAGTTCAAATCTATTGAACAAAAAAAATTCAAATACATAGATATTAATGCATATTGCATATAGATACATTTATCTCTAATGGCTATAATTGCATGAAGTTCTCAAGTTTTCAATAAAATGGTGCAAACATTCTCTATCAAAGTATAAAAACCGCAAAACCACATACGCTAATAAATAAAATTTTATATTTAATAGTCATCCACTGAATAGTTTTCTGTGGGTTTCACTTTTAAAACCCCAAATCCGTTTATGAAATATTTTGTTAACTGAAAAAGTGAATTTTATAATGTTTAAATTCTTTTAAATGTGCGACATCAATTTGTTGACATACTTACATATTTTTAAACAATTGCCTTAAAATTAAAAATAATTAGTTAAGCCATTTAATTAGAAAAACAAAAAAAAAAAGGAATAAAATTTAATCGGATAAATTTAAACATTAATTAACATTTGAGTGTCAACAAATTGCATGTTCAGTTTTTTGTCAACTAGGTGTATACCTAAACTAAACTCTATATTATATCATATAATATATTGACAAAGCATTTGATATGTGGTAATTTATCAACTGGATATTTAGTTTTTGGTTAACCATTATAATAATTAGCAAAATACGATTGATGTTGACTAAACAGCCATAAGCTGGACAAACATTAAGGTTTTTTTTTTTCTTGTGGTAATAGAGTAATCGGATGTCAATCTGAATGCCAATCTTGAAAAATTTAATAGTCTTCAAAAACAGTTTCCAATTAACAACAGTTCAATTAATCTAGTGTCATGCTATTACACATTAAGGTCTACTAAAAATGGTTAATGGATCGCTCTATAATAACTATTCATTAGTTTCGGAATTTTGTTTGCAACATCAGTTGGTTTATAGTTTCGGTTAATGGAAAATAAATTGAAATTCTTAAAATGTTTATCATGTTCTGTTTTCTTAAGTTAGTTTACCTTCCCTTAAGATTCGTTTCAAATTATTTAATATTTTGACTTATAGGCAAGTGAAGTACTTTAGAAAACGAATGAAGGCAAGAACATTTATAGCAACCTTAAGAACGTTGGAAACTTTTCACCGTTGCTTACTTTACTTATGTTTTGTTCGCATAATAACAAAGAACTGAAGGAGTAATAAATTACTTAGTAATAAGTGTGCCTATTTAATGTATCTCAGTACATTTTTACTTGTATCTTAGTTTTTGAAAAATTAAGAAAATACTAAAAGCACTTTTTCAAAAACAGGTGACATCTGGTTAATTTGGTTAAAAATCTGGTTAAATGGACTAACCAGATTTCACCTTTTTTTAAAAAAGTGCTTTCAGTATTTTCTTCATTTCTCAAAAACTAAGATACATTTTGGCATCCCGTTTTCTGTTTTTGAATCAAAATTAATAAGAGCATTGAATTTTGAAAATAAAAATAATAGCTAAATCCATAAAATTTTGAAAAAAATTAGATTAACATTTTTTTTTTTTAATTTTTTTTTTCAAAATCTTGAGTTTGAAAATTATTTTTTTTAAAACTGTTACAACTTAATTTAAAAATAAAATAAAAGAGTAGTTTTCTGGCTTTCAAAAAAGATATAACAAGGCTTTGTATCATTCACCGTTGTTTTTAAATAATTTTTTTTCTGATTTAAGTCAATTTTTTAGAAAATTGCCCCTCCCGCCTAAACGGGGGGAAATAGACCCCTCCTATACGATTTTTTTCTTGTCTTAACCCCACCTACACGCTGAAGCTTACTGGTACACCTTAAACCAATCAACCTGTATATGATGACCTCTTAAAAAGTTGTCGCCGCATAATTATTTTATAATATATATGTGTATATTGAAGTAACCCATCACAATGAAATAATTTTTATATTTTCTCTCGTTAGTAGTTACATTCACTCTTAAGAAACGAAACAATCAAAATATTATAAAATTTGCATTCTGCTGAACACTTCTATTCAACACACACACAATGATTTTATTCAGTTTTTATCAAAATCTTGAAAAAAAAACCTTCCAGTGGTGCTATTTTTCAAAACTGATGAATTGAAAGTTCTTTTACGACAAAGCAGGACCAACATCAATTTGTATGAACTTGAGCGCTACAGATATCACCGACAGAAGAAAAATTGTGTATGCGTAGTATAAATCATGGACATATCGACTTGAAATATTTCGATTGACTTTTCCTTCTCGTTATAGGAACAAGGCAAATATTTTTCGAATGGAAGAAAAATCGATTCACTAACGGAAGCTGAATAGCGTACATTTTTTAACAAGGATAAGCAAGGCTTGAATCAAGAAAAAAAAAAAATATGTGTGTGCATTTTTGTCATTTGCATACTGTTGATATGATTGCGAAATGAAATTTTGAGTGCTTCGATTTCTATTTTCTAAAACAACAGAAAATAATGTATGTATGTCTCTAGTCACAGGTATTTTTTTTGAAAATTTAGCATGGTAGAAATTTATTGATAAGCTTTTGTGAGAATGTTTTGTTATTCTTATGACAATGATGAGTGCTCAATAGTTTAAAACTGTTTGTATATATTAATAACACAGTTAAACTAATAAATTATGGGATAAACCTACAAATTTATGAAGCTGTTGAATGATTCCTCAAACAGTTAAAGTTTGACTCGATTTTGAATTTTGGAGTTTATTTCACTATGAAAGTTTTTGAATATTTATTTATTTAGAGATGAAGTTGGTACAGCATCAATTTGAGTATACTATGTTTCAAATGTGATACATTTGGACAGTGAAGATGAAGCCTTTTTCCAAAAGAATGTGAGTTTTATAATACAAAAATCGCCAGCTCTTACGATGTTACTTCTCTCCCCCACAAATAATCCTTGTCTTGTCGTTATAAAGACTATGGCCACCTTTAAGTGGCATTAAAATTATATTTATTAAAACAGTAAAATTACGTGTGGACATACAACATTGTCCCGATAAAAGAGCTTTCCACTTCTCGGCTTTTTACTAAAGTTCCATTAATTTGCCTGCCATATGAGACAGTTAAGTGTCTTATTTGTTAAACGGAGCTAAAAAGCATTTAAGTCAACTAACTTTCGAATTACAATTCATGGAACTCCTAAAAGGAACTACAATATACCTTATCTGTCGAAAAAAGATATTTATCTCTTTTTTATAAATTCTAACCATCCATTAGTTGCCTTGTCACAGATTTCCTTTTATTTTTTTTTTTGACTTGAACCCCACAACCACGGTGCTTCTTTGGTATGTTGGAAGTTTTTGTTTAGGAGTGCAAAATAGAGGAGTCATTTTGATGTGCATACGTGCGTGCATGTAAAATCCAACAGAGTCATGCATCGCATATGGTACACTACTTCCCAGAGATTATCATCTTGCATAACTACCTCCTCTTCCCAGAGAAAGCGAAACCATGTACAAATCAGAATCCTGAAGTATGTTTTTCATTTAACATGTCGGGAAGGATATTCCAAGTTCCATTTCAATGTGCAACACGACCCCCGGACTGACGATGACGATTTCGAAGAACGACAAGGACGCTGCCGTGTGATAGTTTCCCGTGAAGTTTACTTGCCAGAATCACTTGTTCATATAGTTCGCCTTGTGGTGATCGCAGTCGTATATTTTCTTATTCATGCATATTTTAGTAGGCCAGGCACATCGCACATTGCATCCGTACATTGACGTTGAACATAATTCGTTTTTCGAGAGAACTTGGTTGGTACCTTGAAATTCTTTGCACAATCAAATGGCAAATGCTGGAGAGTTAGGAAATATGCCATTTCGTATAGAAACGGTAACAGTTGTAGACATACCTATAGCTGCATATAGCTACGTGTATAACATAGAAAAATTAAGAGGAGATTTAATTTCTGAAAAAGACGAACGAAAAATGTTAATGAGCTTTACCTGTTGTTCGTAGGATTGCTTTAAAGCAAAATCGAGTGATATGCAAATTTCAACTTTAACAGAAATTCATTTGAGTTCAATTTTCGTAACTTGGATGTGAAAAATTTCAATAGTATCTAATAAAGTTATCATGAAGTCTTAAAAAAGTTACTCCATTGAATTCGAATTTTGATAATTTTGTGTTGATTGGAATTACATTTAAAGATATCTAAATAAATTTACGGACAAATATACTAACAGCCTTGTTTATAAACGTATAATAATAGCGAATGCATAATCCTATGCCTCGGTAAGCAAAATCCTTATTTATAAAACTTTTGATCGAGTAATAGTGGAATAATATGCTATAACGTGTTAGGGGGAATTGAATAGGGTCGAAAATAGGGATGATTTAATATCGAAATGTTAAATTGAGGAATACAATAAATGTCAACAACAAAATCATTTTTTTTAGTTTTTATTTAACAATTCTTTCAAGCACGCAATAACAAATTATAATAAAATATAAATATGCAACAACTCAATAAAAAAAAAAACAAATATGTTTCGTTTTGTCATGAATTTATGACATGTACAGTTGCTCCCGAAATTAAACGAACACAAATATTACACAAGTCACATATTTTACGTTTTTTTTTAATTAGTTTATTGAATAAAATAATACTACTAAAAACTAAACAAACCTTAGAAAAAACGGCATCTAAATCATATAACGAATAAGTAAAATATGTGTTTTTCATTGGTGTATGATTAACTTGGAAGCAACTGTAAATGATAATAATTGTCCTCTTCTGGTACTTTTTTGTTTGCAACCGCATTGTACCTAAAATGGCCTGGGAAATTTTTATAAATAAGCATTTTTTCATCATAGAATAGGGGGCGCGTAATAGCTTATTCACTGTGTTACTATTCACTTCGTGCAGATGGATAATAGAGAATCCTAATAAATAAGGCTATAAATCTTTATTCTAAAATGATTTAGACAAAAATCATACTTATAATAGGTATTTTTTTTTTCTTTAAATTTTTTGAGCGGTTTTTCAAATAAAAAAAAAATCTTTTTTATCAATTATTATGCATTTTGATAACGGTAATGTCTTTATGGCAGGAGCAGGTAATAGTTAAGTTAGACCTAACAGTAACATACGACATTTTTTTCGAAAATGTTTGCCTAAAAACAGAGTACCTAAGGGGCTGGTTATAGCGATCAGGAAAACGAAACAGGAAAAAATTTCAGATCGATAATTTATTAGGTTTTTATTGGAATCAAAATACAAATGTTATACTTATCGATGGCAAATAACTCAAAGAATTTTTGTAGATGATTAGAATTTCAGTTGAACAAATACTTTTTGTAAAAAATGCATTTATCTATTTTCCTGATGGAACTTCATTTTCCGTACGGAAATTCCATCAGGAAAATAATTAAATGTATTTTTTACAAAATATATGTGCGTTATTGAAAATTTTAACATCGCAAATGATTTTGGGAGTCATTTGTCATCGATAAATGTAGCATTTGTGTTTCAAATAAAATCAAAACATATTTAATTATTGATTTGAAAAGTTTTTCCTGTTTCGTTTTTCTGATCGCTATAACCGGCCCCTAAGGTCAACTAACGAATTTTAAGAAAATCGGTGACAATACAGACAGACAGAATAACTGGATCCACTTATTTCGGCTTATCTCTCGTCTATGCGCAAAATCGTCCAAAAACATAACGGCCTAAGCCTTAAAATTTTTGGTTTTTGGCCATTCTTTATTTCTTAGTGGCCGAATTTTCGTTAAAATTGAAAAAAAAAAACTTTTAAGCGCTAATAGCTGCTAAAGTGTTATACTAACTATACAATTGTAGGCAAGAAAGAAAAAAAGAATTACATATTTCAAGTTGAAATAGTTTTTTTTTGCCCGAAAAGTCATTAGGAGGTAGTTGTTAGTTATTCTTATTAGAAACAAGATATTCCTCAAGACCTCAAAGACTCTTACAAATCGTATACAATCATAAAACTGAATGGGAAATCTAAGTTCCTGTAGGCACTGTGTTGGTGTTCTAATCGATATTCTAAAATCCATTAAATCCTTTTTTTTATAGACGATATATCACATAGTTTGGATGTCATATTCTTTGTCCAGATGTAGATAGTTGATGCTCTTCATTAAATAAAACTTTATAAAATTCGCTTTAGAACCCAAAAACTATCAGTAGCTATACATATTATCGTTGTTATTGTTGTTATATTGTACTATTTGTACTGTAGAATGTCAGTTTTTATTACTTGACCATTCTGTTAATTTTTCATTGAATGTGTTTGAACAACAACAACAACTTATACATATTATCTTGAAACTTTTATCTAACAAAATGATGAAGAATCTATATGACCTATGAGTAACGCTCGTATCTTTTTTTGGACGAAAAACAGTACTTTTTCCTAATAAAAAAAACCGTTTTTTTCGCAGTACATTTTTTTTAAATTTTTATTTATTTTATTTCCTTAAAACATGAAATTTATTACGTTCATTATTGAATTCCTTTGAGTTTTAGATGCCAATGACGAACCGCTGAATGTTTGCATTACTTTTAATGAGTGAAATCAGAGAACTTCATCTCATATAACTAAAAGTGGTAAATTTCACCAAGAAATTTTTCATTGAGGAGCAAATTTCCTACTCGGTGATTAACAATGTAAAGATGGAAATATCCCGCTGTAATTCAAGTTTACTTACAAGCTCAAAAAATTGCTGATTTGAAGTTCTGTATATCTCAAAATAAAAGCAATATTTTTTGAAAAAAAAAAAAAACAGTACGCAGTTTTACGCAGTTTTTGAGAGCAAAAAACAGTACAGATACGAGCGTTACCTATGAGGTATAAGACAAAAAACTAGAGCGTGTAAATTGGGTCGAGACAAGAAAAATGCCATAAGATCTGGCGGTCCGTTTCCCCCCCCTCTCTGAGCCTCTGAGCCACAAAGGACAACTTACAGAACAAATTCAGCTTTTTATAAGTTTAAACAATGTATATACATTTCTATAGTATTTTCATGCTGAATAATCACAGCCTAGCCATCTTAAGAAACTTGTGAATAACACATTTTTAGGTTCGTGCATTGACTAGTTGTCTATTCTGTTACCCTGACAACAGTCGTAAACATACATGATTTTTGTTTTGTTTACGACTATTGTCAAGGAGATATGGATTTTAGAGCCAATAAAAAACATTAAATATTGTTAATTTGTTTTGTTGACGACTATTGTTAGGGTAACAGAATAGACACTTAGTAAATGTAAGAACCTCTAAATGTGCGGTTCACAAGTTTCTTTAGACGGCGCTGCTCCATGATTGTATTAATATACAATGGTTTAAAATAAACTGATGTCATGTAGGTAGTAATAGATAACTCATTTTCTGTCTATTTTTCATTGACAATACCTGTCTTTTATGCAACAACCTCCAATTTTACTTTAAAAGTTGTCATCGTAAGGGTTAATTAAAGAAATGTAATGAAAACTTAACGCCACTTCTTGAACAATGATCTTTAAAACGTATTTAACCATATAGAATTCTCTTTAGGGAATCCCATTCAACGTTACTTCAAAAGTATATTAAAAAAATCGTAAAAGTAGTTGCATTCGTTCACCTTTGCACGAATTGATTTGCACTTATGGATATTGAAAATTAAATTATTCCTGACAGAGATGAATACAAAATTATACAGGTGAACCTTCATCATATTGATGTGCATATAAAACTTAACCGGAGTATACCCTTAACACACACAACCTATTAGAACATGGAAAAAAATTATCTGGCACTATCATCAACAGCATGTTAAGCACTTCTTTACCTCCCAAACGTTTTTTGTTCACCTTAAAGGTTTATTAAAATCCTGAGCTTGAAATTTCCATTACGCACGTATTGTTGTGGGAGAGAGGTTTTGTATTTCCCCCACACTCACATGATTCCAAAGGATAATAAAGTCATCATCGTTATAATGGCAACCATTGAATTGACTACTCTTCCACGAATAAAGAAATAACCACAAGAAGTCTTTCTCGTAACACGTTCATGCTAACACCTCTATAGAAAACGCACCTGCAACTCGGCGTCGTCGGCATCCTTGTTGTTGTACAGTCTAACCAACGGAGGTTTATTTAAATCGATTTCTTTTTCTTATTTTGTTGTGGCATATCAACAGACGTCATATTTGTATATTTTGATTGAATACTTGAATGAATGAATAAATAAAAGAAAAAACTCGATACATATAAGCCCGGAAATTGAAATTCTCGTTAAGTTTCAACTCATTTTTTTCAATTTTCAATTTTATCCAATTTTCTTATAATTAATGTGTACAAAATATTCATTTTACAGCATGGCCTAAGCTGCCATCTGCCAGAGTGACAACTTAATGTTTGGAAAATTTAAATAATAAATAAAAATAATTTTATATACATAAAATTATGTATACATATCTATGTAATGTATTTCTTATTTTTTTTTTCTTGATAATAACCTTAACACGCAAAGATAAACTGATACCCTTACCAATAAACCATCACGGTCATTATAATAGTATGTACACTGAATAAGCGAATAATCCGTATTGAGCCAACAATGCTTGGATTGTTATTTAAATTTATTAATATTGAACATATTAATCAGCAGAAAAAAAGCATCAGAAAGCTGATTCAATAATACCTACTCTACAAAATTCATCCATTGTATTTTGTTCTTATTTTCATTTTTGTAATCTTGAGCACGATCGTGCATCATAAAATATATTGCTTCCGATTAAACTCCATTTCATCGATATCGTAAAGAATTTTAATTTTCATATAAATGCGAAGACATGCCATATCATAATATATCCCCATTCAATTTGGGAATACGAAATGCAAACTCATCGCCATAATCATTTTGCCCAACAACCTGTTTTTGGGAAAAAATATTTTATTTTTTTTTATTGAAATTCAAAAGTGCAAAATAAAATCCGAAGAGCACTAAAAATCCAATTACATTTCCCTTGATTTCAGGATTGAGAGGGAATTCGACATCCTCCAAAAGTGGTTGTGGTTAGAAACTGGCCTTCACCCGCTATCGCACTCACATTCAATGCTATGAAAAACTGGATAAATACAAGAGCTTAGAACCGAAGGGGATGAAGGACAAAACTTACCTCGAGGTTAAGAGGTTTGGTCGTTCAACCGAAATATATGTAGGTAGTCAAAAATGTCCTCGCGAAGTTCATTCAATTTGAGGATGTGGTATCCGGATTGCTTTGACAATATGCTTAAGGTATTTGTATGTGTGTTTGTTAGATATTGCGAAGTGCACTTGGACTTTTACAGTTTGTCGTTATATGTAACACTAAAGTTAAATGTATTTTTATTAAATTTTTACATGTATCCGTTTTCACTTCACGTTTTAATTTTAAAAATGTTTTCTATGTGAGGATTTGAAGGATTTATTGGTAGTCGTTTTGTCTGACATAAAAACAAACTTTTTTATTTCAGTCAAGTGTATGAAGGACTTCCATTTTTAAAAGAAAAGTTAGATAGAGGAAATGCGATACTATAAAACTTGGTGAAATGGTGCAGCGATCGACCGGAGGAATGTAACACTTTAAATAACTAGTACATTAATTGTTCATTACATGAATTTAAGTTCATTTCATTTGATATCTTGTTTATGCCTCTGATTATCCAATTTGATCATGTGCAACGCATCAAACCGCATTTGATGAAGTGAAGCAATGGCTATTTCTAACTTGTCGGAACATATCGTTCACCCTTAAAAACAGACGGTAGGAATTTTGGACTGAGAATCGTGTCAAAAGGGGTTTTGGATATTCAGCAATACGGTTTTATCATCTGTACCGAAAAGGAGTTATGAAACGTTGTATCCGTTCCCCTATCCCGGGATCTACTGCCTGTTTCTTACAACGACAAATAAGCTACCTCATATAGTTCGATAACGTTGCAAATAAGAGATTAGAAGTGGAAAAAGAACTGTGCGAATTTTCTACTACAAACAAAAACAACATGCCGATGTAACTGCCACACATTGTGCATCGCCAAAACAATCTCATGAATAAATTGAAAAATAATAAAATATTATAGTCTCATGAATAGCGAAACGGTATAACTATCCAAATCCAGGGATGTACTAAGATATAAACAAGTATTTCCGCAAATGCGAAACCTGCAACCGCTGTACAAATTTTCGCAGCTAATGGATACACATACAAACCCAATGATACTCAGCTTGTTTTTGTGGACAAATACACCGCAGCAAAATCAAACCAATAGATTATACCGTGTACTAAAGACTATGATATAGCAATACGTTCAGAATAATCGTTGTACATGAGGTGAACTGAACAAACCTATACCGGAGTTGACAATTGCGAAACCACACTCTCCGCCCAAACTCCTGTTGAAGAATTAAGCGCGCTCAATGAAAGCATGCGTGCATTATATGATCTAGTAAAAATGGAACTGCAACAGGATCTCCACAAATCCTATAATCTGCGCCTTCGCCCCTGGAGCCCTGTATTGGAGAACAGGCTTAATCGTATAAATAGCCTTCGAAACAAGAACTAGCTAGCTCTTTATTTCATATACGATTGGGTATATCCATTTTTAGTGAATCAAAACATATTATTCAAAAATTGTCGCTGCATTTCAATTTCAATTTATTTAAACCACTGGTATAATATATCAAAAGTCCGTTCAACTACCTATGCTTATGCAGATGACACGCGGAACAAAATGAGCAGTAGTTGTTGCATTTGCCAGTATAGTATAGGAGGCTGCAAAAATGGGATTGGCTGTTAATGAAGCCAAAACGAAATATAAATATACTATCAACGATAAAGGAATATCTCAACATCATCGACTCGGCAAAGATTTCAGGATGGCTAGTTATAACTTCGGTGTGGAAAAAATGATTCAACGGAAAGTTTATTGACTTAAGCCTGGTCAAAAAGTCGATAATACAGAGGCTGAGATGACTGGGATTGAGGGCTAATGTATACCTACATCTACCCATACCAACCCGACGATTCTTTAAATCCTTGACGGTGAACGTAGCAGAGTAAATCAACCCGCAGATTGCAATGCAATTATACACAATGGTGTTGGTGTTTGTCAATGTACTTAGACTAAATGCAGTATGTTATTATTCAAAAAACTATTTAAATTCTTCTCCTACTTGAAAAAATTCACTCGGGCTTACACAAATCTAAATCGCTCAGTATACTAAAATCTATATTTGAGTCAAAGAAACTGTTTTCTTTTATGTTTCACAATACGACCAGCAATAAATCCTCAAATGGAAAACATTTTCAAAATTAAAATGTAGAGACAAAACAAACATGTAAAAATTTAATAAAAATGAATTCAAGTTTAGTGTAACATATACGACAAACTATAAAAGTCCAAGTGCACTTTTGGTGATATCTAACAAACACACATTTAGATACTAGATACACAATACACTTACCTTAAGCCTTGCCAAAGCAATCCGGATACCACATCCTCAAATTGAATGGACTGCGCGATGACATTTTTGACTACCTATATATTTCGGTTGAACGACCAAACCTCTTAACCTCGAGGTAAGTTTTGTATTTATCCAGTTTTTGATAGCATTGAATGTGATTGCGATAGCGGGTGAAGGCCAGTTTCCAACCACAACCGCTTTTACAGGATGTCGAATTCCCTCTCAATCCTGAAATCAAGGGAAATGTAATTGGATTTTTAGTGCTCTTCGGATTTTATTTTGCACTTTTGAATTTCAATAAAAAAAATAAAATATTTTTTCCCAAAAACAGGTTGTTGGGCAAAATGATTATGGCGATGAGTTTGCATTTTGTATTCCCAAATTGAATGGGGATATATTATGATATGGCATGTCTTCGCATTTATATGAAAATTAAAATTCTTTACGATATCGATGAAATGGAATTTAATCGGAAGCAATATATTTTATGATGCACGATCATGCTCAAGATTACAAAAATGAAAATAAGCACAAAAAAACAATAGATGACTGTAACATAGGATAAATATTATTGAATCGTGTGTCTGTACTTTTTTCGTTTCTCCTATTCAAATTTTCAATATAAATAAATTTAAATAAAAATTTAAACATTGTTCACTGATTTATTGCTTTTCCAACGAACTGTATTTGTATTTGAGCGGCACTGCTTCTTCCTATGAAGTGATAACTCCTTAAAAACACTCTGATCCACTCAGAACTTTCCCGGATATATATTTGAACGGTACGGTGAATGAATATATGAATAGGGTGAATGAATCATTGAATGGATAAAGGAACGCAAGGATGGATGGATGAATGCATGAATGGATGACCTGTTGACTGGATTAATAGAAAAGTGGATTGACTAATTGATTCATCGATGAATAGATTGATGAATCAATGAATTGATTGATTGATGAATGAATGAGTGCGATGGATTATGATAATCAAACGAATCAATAAAACTATGATTGGGGGCATACAGTTTTGTTTTAATATGTTTTTTTATTTTTAAACCAGAATAAAACTTTTTACATGAGATGGATGGAACATCATAAATACACGTATTTTTTAATTTTACACAATAAGAAGAAGTTATTGTTTGCAAAAAATGAATGATAAAAACAACATTAAGAAGACCAATCTTTGGTTCAATTTATTCTGTGCGAACAAAGATATCTCATGTGTAAACATTTATGACTTATTCTTTAGAATTGAATTACCTGAGTGTCACACACAGGGAAATTACCTTGTGATGGAGTTGAAACTTCCTCAAAGTGAATCTGTGAATTTATGGATTTATTTATCGAACGTTTTCTCTTATTTATTCATTCATTCAAGTATTCAATCAAAATATACAAATATGTCTGTTGATATGCTACATCAAAATAAGAAGGCAAATTTCGATTTAAAAAAAACGTGTGTTGGTTTTTCGATTGTACAACGACAACGATGACAAATTGCAGATGTGTTTCCAACAGAGGTGTTGGCATGAAAGTGATGTGGGAAAGAGTTCTGGTGATTGTTGCTTTACACGCGGAAGAGTAGTCAATTCAATGGCTGCCATTATGACGATGATGACTTTATTATCCTTTAGAACCCTGAACGGTTGGGGCAATCCACACACTCTCCCACAACACAATACATACGTGCGTCATGGAAATTTCAAGCTCTTGGATTATAATAAATAAAGCGGAGCAGAAAGTGTTCGTGAGTTGAAGAAGTCCTTTTTATACTGTTGATGGTAGTGCCAGAGATAATTCTTTTCCAAGTGCTAAAAGGTTTTGCAAAGGCTGTAGACTCCTGTTAAGTTTTATTTGCACATCATTATGATAAAGGTTTACCTGTTTAATTATGTATTAATATTTTCAGAAATAATTCAGTTTTCAATTATTTCCGCATAAGTGCAAATCAATTATGTGTGCAAAGATTTTATTTAAAGCCATCTAATGCAATTATTTTTTATTTTATAGAATTTTTTACATCGATAACGTGTTTGTAATTAAAAAAGATGTTTTTGATTTTATGCTTGAGGGTTGGAGCTGGCGCGTCAGGGTTGTACAATGCAGCTAAATTTGGAGTGTTGACGTAAGATATCTTGAGCCATAATATATATATATAATATATATATTATACTAGAGCTCCTGAAACCCGGTACCCGGAAACCCACCCAGGTATTCGAGTACCCGAAAATCCGGGGTATTAACCAGAAGTACCCGGTACCCGAGTTCCCTTGTAGCCGTTTACCAGAAATATTTTTATAAGAAAAATGATTTTGTGTTTATGTATTTTTAATTTTTTAAATTTATAGTCTCTATAATAAAAGCCATTCATTGGGATGTTTGAAATGTTATGTTCCTATGTTTTAATTCGATGTCATTATTGTAATAGAGGTGATGATAGGTAGATATATGCTAAGAAGAGATACTAAGCACCACAATAAAAAGCTTAAAATTTGGACCAGAAGATATAAGCATTTTTCAGAAATTCGGTAAGCACATTTCGATCCGCCTGTTTTTCAGCAATCAAATGTTAAACTAGGTCGTTTGCACTACATTTCCGTTTGACTGGAAAACAATATAAAGCCATTTATTGAGATTTTTAGAGAAACTGAGCTTTAGCACATTTTTCGTTTACTTAATATCCGAAAAACCACAAACATCGAAAAACAGCGTTTATTTTGGAGGAAATGCTGGGCTGTGGCTGAATTTGGCAAGCGTAAATTTTGCTGTGTGCCAGAAATTTGCTTGTGAGTTTTTTGAGACAGCTTTTATAAATTGTAAAAAAAACAATTACTTTTACTAGATTTCCACTAGGCCTCGCGTGGCATGCATCTTTTTCAATTTCCCTTTCCATTTTTCATCCCGAGAGGCTCACTCTATTCCACAATTTGTCTTAACGCAAGCGATAGTTTGACAGTTCTCTTTTATTTATTATATTCGGGTAGGCGATACAGAACGAGTCAAAGTTTTCCATTTTTATAATTATTAATTTATCAATGTTAATTTTCATTATCAAATTATTATCTCTTAAGACATACCTATAAATTCCAAAGTTATTTCCTTGGACCAAATAGTTTCTTCGTCCATACTCATTCACAGAATAATAAATAAATCGCATATAATGTCTTCTCTTCGCGAGCAACGAAAACAAATGAAGCAAACATAAAAAAAACGAATAAATTGCGAACAGAAGAAAAGAGAAACGTCAAAAAGTCGCACCTAAAATTCGGCACGCAAATGTGCCATTTCTAATATTTTAGTTAACGCTGGCTGTCAGAAATGTATTTGGATTGCAAATACATTTCTGACATTTCTTCTGAGAAATACTCGGTATTGTGTTTCCCATCATTATTTAATTTTGGAATTTGGAATGTCCTTCAATGTTTTGTTATCCAAATAAATGTATTTAAGCATTCCCTTTTGATCACCTTGGAACGAATTGTAACTTTCCCGACCGACCTTGTTTTAGATCTCCTTTCATATGACGTTAATTAAATGCTTGAGTTTTTTTATTTGATTAAAAGTACCAGGACTTTTAATTAATGCCTTTCTATTTTATTTGAATAGCCCAGCAAATCTCCAAAAATGCGTTGACTATAGTTGCCAGCCGTTTACAATTTAAGGAGGAACTTTTGCCTCCATGAGAAAATTGCTTCTTTAAGACTTTCTGATAATATAGATTGGAGTAAAGGCCACAAAACCTTTAATATTGAATTTCATTCATAAATACTCCACTAAATAAATTTTAATTCGACTATTTTTAGTCTTTTTATTGTTTTTATTTGTTCATTCTTATAACTTCGCTTGGCCACGAGCATAACATCATAATTTCTAATGTCTAACTTTAATCAAAGTTCTTTAGAATAATATAATTCACAGGGAGTTTTCTCTGTAAATTTTATAAAGCAGTCGGTAATCATCGACAATTATTGCGTACTAGATTGGGTTTGATGTCATCTAGCTGATGAGCCCACCATCAAACTAGGGCGAAACGCAATGCTTTTGGAGTAAAGGCCACAAAACCTTTAATATTGAATTTCATTCATAAATACTCCACTAAATAAATTTTAATTCGACTATTTTTAGTCTTTTTATTGTTTTTATTTGTTCATTCTTATAACTTCGCTTGGCCACGAGCATAACATCATAATTTCTAATGTCTAACTTTAATCAAAGTTCTTTAGAATAATATAATTCACAGGGAGTTTTCTCTGTAAATTTTATAAAGCAGTCGGTAATCATCGACAATTATTGCGTACTAGATTGGGTTTGATGTCATCTAGCTGATGAGCCCACCATCAAACTAGGGCGAAACGCAATGCTTTTGGAGTAAAGGCCACAAAACCTTTAATATTGAATTTCATTCATAAATACTCCACTAAATAAATTTTAATTCGACTATTTTTAGTCTTTTTATTGTTTTTATTTGTTCGTTCTTATAACTTCGCTTGGCCACGAGCATAACATCATAATTTCTAATGTCTAACTTTAATCAAAGTTCTTTAGAATAATATAATTCACAGGGAGTTTTCTCTGTAAATTTTATAAAGCAGTCGGTAATCATCGACAATTATTGCGTACTAGATTGGGTTTGATGTCATCTAGCTGATGAGCCCACCATCAAACTAGGGCGAAACGCAATGCTTTTGGAGTAAAGGCCACAAAACCTTTAATATTGAATTTCATTCATAAATACTCCACTAAATAAATTTTAATTCGACTATTTTTAGTCTTTTTATTGTTTTTATTTGTTCATTCTTATAACTTCGCTTGGCCACGAGCATAACATCATAATTTCTAATGTCTAACTTTAATCAAAGTTCTTTAGAATAATATAATTCACAGGGAGTTTTCTCTGTAAATTTTATAAAGCAGTCGGTAATCATCGACAATTATTGCGTACTAGATTGGGTTTGATGTCATCTAGCTGATGAGCCCACCATCAAACTAGGGCGAAACGCAATGCTTTTGGAGTAAAGGCCACAAAACCTTTAATATTGAATTTCATTCATAAATACTCCACTAAATAAATTTTAATTCGACTATTTTTAGTCTTTTTATTGTTTTTATTTGTTCATTCTTATAACTTCGCTTGGCCACGAGCATAACATCATAATTTCTAATGTCTAACTTTAATCAAAGTTCTTTAGAATAATATAATTCACAGGGAGTTTTCTCTGTAAATTTTATAAAGCAGTCGGTAATCATCGACAATTATTGCGTACTAGATTGGGTTTGATGTCATCTAGCTGATGAGCCCACCATCAAACTAGGGCGAAACGCAATGCTTTTGGAGTAAAGGCCACAAAACCTTTAATATTGAATTTCATTCATAAATACTCCACTAAATAAATTTTAATTCGACTATTTTTAGTCTTTTTATTGTTTTTATTTGTTCATTCTTATAATATAGATTATTCCAAAGTTTTTCACTTCCAAGTTATAAAAATTGCTTCATTTGAAGAATCTACATATTTGGTGACAGCCAGCGCTGAAAATTAATTTTTATTAAAGTTGAAGTTTAAATATCACTCAATTTTGCTTTAAAGCAATAATGTCATGAACAACAGGTATAGAGCTCATTAGCATTATTCGTTCGTCTTTTTCAGAACTGAAATCTCTTCCACAAATGTTTATCTTACGTATAGCTTTATGCAGAAAGATATATCTACAATCGTTTCTATACGAAATGGCATATATCCAACATTCCAGCTTTTACCATTTGATTTTTGAGAAGATTTTCGAGGTACCAACACAGTTCTCCTGAAAAAAGAATTATTTTCAACGTTAATGTACGAATGCAATGTGCGATGTGCCTGGCCTACTAAAATATGCTTGCATAAGAAAATATACGACTGCGATCACCACAAGGCGAACTCTATGAACAAGTGACTTTGGCAAGCGAACTTGTTGTTTGTCGACATCGTCATCGTCCTAGTCGGTCGTGTTGCTTATAGAAATGGAACTTGGAATATCCTTCCCGACATGTAAAATGGAAAATATACTTCAGGAGAATCTGATTTGCACATGGTTTGACTATCTCTGGGAATGTATATCTATACCTATGCAAAATGATAATCTCTGAGAAGTAGTGCACCATGTGAAGCATGACTCTGTTGGATCTCACAAGCACGCACGTATGCACATCAAAATGACTCTGCTATTTCGCACTCCTTAACAAAAACTTCCAACATAGTAAAGAAGCAACGTGGTCGTGGGGGTTCGAGTGCAAAAAAAAAAAAATAAAAGGAAATCTGTGCCAAGGCAACTAATGGATGGTTAGAATTTACAAAAAAGAGGTAGATATCTTTTTTCGACAGATTAGGTATTTTGTAGTTTCTTTGATAAGAGTTCCATGAATTGCAATTGTAAAGTTAGTTGACTTAAATGCTTTTAACCTCCGTTTAACAAATAAGACACTTAACTGTCTCATATGGGCAGGCAAATGAATGGAACCTTTGAAGAATTTCGAAAATTGAAAAGCCTTTTTAATGATATTTGGCAACGTGCTTTTTTGTCGAAAAATGCTTTTAACTTTTGCAATGGATAGTGTTTAAGGGTGATCAAAGGACTATTTATGGAGGAGAGTAGTAACATCGTAAAAGCACGCATTTTCATATTCTAAAATTCACATTCTTTTAAAAAAAGACTTTAGCTTAACTGTCCAATATGTCTCACTTTCGAAACATAACACTTTAATTGTAACTTGATACCAATCTTCATCTCTAAATAAATAAATATTCAACCACATTTCTATTCAAGTGGATGTATTTCATTTAGTTTTGCCTAACATAACGAAGTGCAGTGCCCCATGGTGAAGGGGGGAGTATACTTACTTACTTTACTTTAGATGGCGCTTACAGTCCAGGATGGACTTCGGCCTCAACCAACAAGTCTCTCCAACCACCTACGTTCCTAGCTAGCCGCTTCCATTTTGGCACCGCAAGTTGGCTGAGGTCGTTTTCCACTTATGTGCGCTATTCTAACATATATTGGAAGACCCCCAATGCTGCGTTCACCATCCGGATTGGAATCTTAGACTCGTCGGGCTGTTGCGTTGGTGTCCATACGCCCCACGTTACCCAGCCATCTTAGCCGATGTATTTTCAGCTTCTTGACCAGGTTAATATCGCTGTATAGCACGTATAGCTCGTCGTTGAATCTTCTCCTTCGTTTTTTTTTTTTTTTTTAATTTAAAGGTCGCAGTGCACCACAACCCCGGTGCACTGTGACCTTTAGACCTATTGTGCCCCCTTTACTAGGGCTGGATGATTGACTCATTCTACAGCTCTTCCTCTATCTTAATATCTTTATAAGGAATGATAGTATCTGGAGTACTTGTAGAGAGGGTAATTCGCTCTCCTCTATCTGGTAACTTCTCAGATGTTTTATTCTCTTGTGCATTATCGCCCCACACTTTCCTAGAAGGTGGTTTGGCGTTTCTTCTTGGTCGTCAAAGAATCTGCAGGTTGCACTACTGGATATACCTAGGATGTTTAGGTGTCTTTTAAGTTTGCAGTGACCACTGAGGAAACCCGTTAAGATTCTAAGTTTGTTTCTACTCAGGTTTATACAAGCTTTAGATCGCTTTTTGTTATAGTTCCCAAGAAGCATTTTGGCTTGTCTCAGTTTAGGGAGTTCTTTCCAGTTTTTGGATCTTTTTGCCTCCTCTTCCGCTTTGATTTGATTTTTTATCACATTTTCACCTATCGCGTAATAGGGTTCCGGCCCAATCATGGGTGCCACTGCCCCTGCTTTAGACAAAACATCAGCTTTCTCATTTCCCTCAACTCCAACATGTCCTGGGACCCAGTATAATGTTACAGTGTTGTTTTTGCATAATTTGTTGAGTTCGTTTACACTCTCCCAAACCAGCTTCGAGCTGATTACGCAGGAATTTAGTGCTTTGAGTGCAGCTTGGCTGTCTGACATTATGGCTATATTCTGGTTCCGGTAGTTCCTTTCAATGTTTATCTGCGCACATATTCTAATTGCGTTTACTTCCGCTTGGAATATGCTAGAGGACTTACCCATTGGTACAGAGCATTCGGTTCTAGGCCCAAAAATCCCTGCGCCAGTCCCTTCGGCAGTATTTGATCCATCAGTGTACCATTTGATGGCTTTAGTATTTAAAAGGTAGTTCTCATTTTCTCCTACCCATTCTTTTTTATTGCTTAACTCAGTTCGAAAATTTTTCTCGAAGTTGTATTTCTTAATCATGTTGTCTCTAGGAATGTCAAGTAGGGTTGCATATTTGGATAGTGAAGTTAATTCCTTCAATCTTATACACTTACCTATACACCAGTTCCCTCTTTTGTGAAACGCATGATTGCCCCTTTGGCAGAACTTTCACTTTAATATTGTTGATAGCATAAATATTTCGTTTTGCCAGTATTGAATCGAAAGCGGCAAAAATGGGAATGGCTATTAACCATTCCCATTTTTGCTGCTTCCGATTCAATACTGGCAAATGCACCAGTCACAGCTCACTTGTTTCGGCCGATTATGTCTATGTCATCTGCATAAGCTAGATGTTAATAAGGTTGCATGATAGCGCGTCGCCTTGTCTTTGATATTTCTCAACATCAAACGGTTTGGTGGTGTTCTTACCGACTTTGACAGAGCAGCGAGATATCCCCATAGTCATCCTGCACATGCAGTCGGGTTTGGCAGGGATGCCAAGGTACGACATGGCTCTGTACAATTCGTCTCTATCCACGCTATCATACGCGACTTTTAAATCGATAAATAGTCGGATTGTGAACATTTTATCGACGGTTGACTTGCCTGTCCTAAAACCTTACTGATAATGGCCAATCAGATCGCTTACAAGGGGTTTTAAGCGATCACACAGAATAGCCGACAAGATTTTATAAGCGACGTTTAGGAGACTAATTCCTGTGTAGTAAGAGCATGTCAGAGCGTCTCCTTTTTTGTGGATGGGACACACTATGCCAAGGTTCCATTCATCGGGCATACTTTCTTCCGACCAAATTTGATTACATTTCTCCCCGCCCCGCGAAATCCATCATCCTGTACCCGTTGTCGGACGTGCCATCATGCAGGTTGTGCCCCTCGATGGTTTAACCAAATATGACCTACTTTCAGAATCTGGCATTGAAGTCACCCAGAATTATTTTGATGTCGTACTTCGGGTACATATCGTAGGTGTTCTCAAGGAGGTCGTAGAACTCGTCCTTGTTTGTATCATCTTTACCTTCGTGGTTAGTATGTCGAAATCTAATCGGATGGTTTCAAATTTCAAATCCATCTATAAACAAGTTCTCTCTGTATATCATTTGTCTCTATAATGGCGATTATTCAGATTATAAATTTAAAAAAAAACGAACCTCAAAAATTCCAAGATTTAAAAGCAAGGTCCTCGACAGGTTTTTTTTCCTCATTCTGGTCATATCGAAAATTAATTATTTGAAGAAATGTTCTACAGCTTCATGAATTTGTACCTATCCCGTAAATTATTATTTAAACTGTCATAATTAATATGCAAACAGTTTTAAACTATTGAGTACTCATCAATTCATCATTGTTTGTCAAGAATGACAAAATATTTTTACAGAAACTATCAATCAATTTCTATCATGACAAATTTTCAAAAAATGTACGTGTACATACATTATTTTCTGTTGTTTCAGAAAATTGAAATCAAAGCACTCAAAATTTCGTTTCGCAATCATATCCAACAGTACGCAAATGACAACATTGACATCAATAAACACCACACACATACATTATTTTCTTGCATCGAACCCTACTTCCATTGTTAAAAAAATGTACACTATTCAGGTTCCGTTTGTGATTCGATTTCTTTTCCATTTGAAAAATATTTTCCTTGTTCCTTTAACAAGGAGGAAAATTCCATCGAAATATTTCAAGTCGACGTCGATGATTTATCCTACGCATGCAAATTTTTTTTTCTGTCGGTGATATCTGGGCGTTCAAGTTCATACATATTGATGCAGGCCCAGTTTTTTTCATAGATGGACTTTCAATTCATCAGTTTTGAACAATAGCATCACTCTAAGTTTTTTTTCAAGATTTTGATAAAAATTGAAAAAATCATTGTGTTACCCGAGGCGTATTTGGGTTTGACTTCGACTTTGTTTGGGAGGATGCAGATTTTGATGTTTTTATTGTTTCATTTCTTGTTTCAATGACAGAAAGTTGATTTGAACCAAAAGTTGAAAAAAGACATACACATATATTGAGTGGAATTTTTACAAAATGTGCTAGCAGAATATTTTGCCACGTAAATACAAATTAAATTAAATTTCATTGTAAATTTATATATCTAAAATTGAATGTAATAAATAAATATAATAATTTTCATATTTTCATTTATTTTGATTCTGGAAAGCCTTAAGATTGAGTAATACCAACCAGTGGCGTATCCAGAAAAAGTTTGGGGGGGGGGGGGGCACCTGTATAATTTTTCAATAATTTTTTGTTTACTTTTTATTTTTTGTAGTTCTTTTAAGTTAGTAAAATAAGTGGATCCATTTTTTTTTCTAATCTTTGGCCCAGTTTTTTAGTGCGAGAATAAAATTAAACCTGGGTTAGGTAACTCACCGAATCGGGTGAGATAACTTTGGATTAACTAAACAAATGCTTTGGATTTTGTATTCTCAGAGTTTCTTAGGTCCTTCCGCATGAATCCTCTACCTGCTAACATACAGGTTCTTGGGTCAATTGGAGATAAATTTATGCCCAGAGTTAGCTAACTCTAGTTTAATTCACAACTGAAATACCGGCCCTAAGAAACCTTAACTTGCATAATCCATAAAATTAAACTTTTTGTGAACAACATTTTATTAATTTGTTATTTTAATAATAAAGACAATGAATAAAAATGAATTTTATTATGTTATTATAACATCATATTTTGAAAACTTTAATTTGATTGTTGAAATAGTTAATGTTCAATTATTGTTTTTTGGGAAAATCAAGTCCATTCTCCTATTTTTCGTGTTGGCAAATTGCTCAACAACTTCCTCAGGATCTATATATATTGATTTTCTCTATGAATATTCATGGATGCTAATCGATTTAGACGTGCTTCGGAAGTTGTTGCCCTCAGCCAAGTCTTTAACCTTCTCAGGACGGAAAATGATCTCTATGGTTCTGCTGACGTAACTGGAAGTACACACAGTACTTCTAGTATCTTCCTTATATTTGGGAATTGTATATTACTGCAAACGGGAAGAGAAGCTAAAGCTGTTGCTGGGATATTTTCTCCATTTTTCTTCTTCCATGTTTGTTTCCATATCTAATAGTAGAATGAAAAACAGAACTTTTTGGTTACCGGAAGAATCAACTACTTTATCATTAAAGTGCAGTTAGACAGATCTGGAATCGATTTCCAGACATTGAAGACATTGACATCAATTTGAAGTAACACGACAAAAAGAACTCAAAATTAAACGGTTTAACAGTTAAGGTTTTACTCATACGTACAAACCGAAAAAAATCGATATTATATACAGGGTGAGTCATGAGCAATGCGACAAAATGCTAGGGCGTGTAGGTTGCGTTGAGACAAGAAAAAAATCGTATGGGAGGGGGGGTCTATTCCCCTCCGTTTAGCCGGGAGGGGCAATTTTCGAAAAAACTGACTTAAAATGGGAACAAAATTATTTAAAATCAACGGCTTCATTCACAATGCTGTGCGATACATTTTTGAAAAGCCAATAACTTTTTCTTTCATTCTGTGTTTAAATAAATCTATTCTAAGAAATAGTTTTTGAAATATTAATTTTCAAAGTCAAAATTTTGAAAAAAAAAATTGAAAAAAAAATTTCAAATTCATTTTTTTCAAAATTTTACGTAATTAAGTGCTAATTTTAATTTCAAAATTCAATGCTGTTATTAATTTTAAGTCTAAATAAGGAAACCGGATGCAAAAATTTTATGTCGTTCTCAAGAAATTAAAAAAAAAACCAAAACCACCTTTTTCTAAGAAAAACATTTATTTTTATTGTAACGAAGCAATTTATTTATTTATTTAGCATTAATCTTAGTTTTTTTACTTTTTTTTTAATTGGAGTTTTATGAGAACGTAATAAAATTAAATAGTATTGGAATAACCCTGGATTAATATTATTTTCATTGATAACTTCTGAAAACTGACCTGTCAATATTTTTGCCTTGGCCTGCCCGCAGCCCATGGGTTCTACCTGTTATATGGACAATAGGGACAATAAAACCGCATTTTTTTTAATGAAAAAAAAAAGAAAATTGCAACGCAAGATAAATAAAAGGCATTGCAGTTTTGCTTAGTAATTATTTCAAATTTGAATATTAACTCATTAACACGTAACGATGTCAAGCTCATACACCCGAGAAGAATTAACGGACATGCATTTCTGCTACGGTTTAGCTAATGGTCGAAGTCGTGAAGCCGAAAGACTGTACGCTGAAAGATATCCCGATAGGAGGTGTCCCCATCATAGCACGTTTCCAAGAATCCACCGACGGACGTCTAAGAGATCATGGAGTGCTGGAGCATCGAAGAAGCGAAAGGCCAGTTTCTGATGAGTCAAGAATCTTAGATGAAAGAATTCTGGATTTAGTCCGAAATAATCCCTCCGTTCCATTATTAATGGATAATCATACCTGCAATTCCTACGAGACCTTTTACCCGATTTATTAGACAGCGTTCCATTGGTTATAGCAGATACTTTAATCTACCAACAAGATGGTGCTCCAGCACACTACAGCTTACAGGTGAGAAACTGGCTGGATGATCATTTTAGTGACCGTTGGATCGGAAGAAGGGGCCCCACGGAATGGCCACCTAGGTCACCAGATTTAACTCCCCTAGTTTTCTATGCATGGGGATTTATGAAGAATTATGTTTACGAAGTGGAAATAGTATCATTGGAACAACTGAAGGAACGAATTGAAGTCGCTGGAGTCAAATTGCAGGAAAATTTGTCAAGCATAAACTTATGTGAAGCCATTACAAGGAGATATAATCTATGCCTTCTAAACAATGGAGATCATATCGAGAATTTTTTATAAGTACTTCCAATAAAAAACATAGTAAAAATAAAAGGAATAAAAAAAACTAAAAAAACTAAGATTAATGCTTCTTAAATTGCTTCGTTACAATAAAAATAAATGTTTTTCTTAGAAAAAGGTGGTTTTGGTTTTTTTTTTAATTTCTTGAGAACGACATAAAATTTTTGCATCCGGTTTTCTTATTTAGACTTAAAATTAATAACAGCATTGAATTTTGAAATTAAAATTAGCATTTAATTACGTAAAATTTTGAAAAAAATGAATTTGAAATTTTTTTTCAATTTTTTTTTTCAAAATTTTGACTTTGAAAATTAATATTTCAAAAACTATTTCTTAGAAAAGATTTATTTAAACACAGAATGAAAGAAAAAATTATTGGCTTTTCCAAAACGTATCGCACAGCATTGTTAATGAAGCCGTTGATTTTAAATAATTTTTTTCCCATTTTAAGTCAGTTTTTTCGAAAATTGCCCCTCCCGGCTAAACGGAGGGGAATAGACCCCCCCCTCCCATACGATTTTTTTCTTGTCTCAACGCAACCTACACGCCCTAGCATTTTGTCGCTTTGCTCATGACTCACCCTGTATGAAAATAAGTTCAAATCATAATACCAATGACTGATTGCATAATGTGAATAAATAAAAATACGATTTCAAGAAAAAAATCTCCATTAGTCAAAAATACAAATAGTCCTTATTTACTGGCATTTTTTCAAGTTCCGAATTTTTTAATTTTGGTTTAAAAAAACAATCAAAATATACTTAAGTAAGAACAAAAAAGTTGTCTTTCTTATTTTTCAATGACCGCTTATTTGACCATATTTTGATTTAAAATAAAAATAAAAACAAATGATATAAAAATAAAATTAATACCTTTGACTCAAATTGAAGGTCATAATTTGAAATATCAGGTTACGAAACTGATTCTACAGCTTTTTTAACATCTTTTGAACTAGCGAGATTAATAAAGCTGGGTAAGAAAATCTGTAGTTGGCAGATAGACAAAAATTGATTTCCGAAACGTTCGCTGAGCTCTAGTAAGCAATGGTCAAGGAAAGAAATATATAAATTAAGTTTGTAATACTGCTTTACATTTTGTTCTCCTTCCTGGATAGCATTTGCTCTTCTGACTTGTTTCCCACACGTTCTAGGAGCTTTTGGCTGAACCTCAAATCCTTGTGATATCTCCATTATCTTTAAAAATAACAAACCGAAGGATTGATTCACCTCATCGCGCCTTCCTTTTAAAACACTTTGTAGAGTTGTAACAGACTTCTTTGCTTGAAACAGGTCAATGTTTCTGGTTTGCAGATACCTTTAGCATCACCGGTAGCATCAATCCACTTACTTCAGAGCAAACAACTAAACTTACAATGAACTCGAAACTAAGTAACCCTGGGCCCCCCCTCAATACGCCACTGATGCCAACAAATTTCTTAGTCCTTATAAAAATTTTGAAGAACAAGTCGTTTCATTTACAAAATATATATAGCAATGATTCATTCAACAATTTTTTGGGATACCCTTTATGACAACACGAGTGGATCATTAAATCGCTCCCGACTTTCGTTTTTATATCTGCTTTACGCATTTAACACAATTTTATCCCTTAAAACAAATGACAATTACAACATTTAAAATAAAAAATGCAATTACTATTTTCTTTAAAAAAAGTGCCAATATTCTCCATCAAAATTTAACTTATACCCAACAAAGTATAAATAAAAAAGGAATTAGATTCAATCGGATACATTTGAAACATTAACCTACATTCGACTGCTTTATTTTAATGTATGTATGTATGTATCAACAAAATATATGTTTATTTTTTGTTTAGTGTATTTTGTCAGATTGCTAAACTAAACTGTACTGTCATAATATTATGAAATAATTCATTGACTAAGAGGGTGATATGTGTTAATTAATCAACTGGATATTGAGGTTTTTGGTTAACAAAACAAGTATAATAAATCGTTAAAAACGATTGATGTTACCTAAACAGACATACAGCTAGACAAACGTTTAATGTCCTTTTTTTGATAATTTTTTTTTTGATTACTGGTAATTGAGTAATCGTATGTCACTTAGAATGTCGTTGACAAATGTTAGAGGTTTCAACAACAATTTCATTTATTTGTTTCAATTAATCTTATGTCATGTTTTCTCATTAAGGTCTACTGAAATGTCGTTAATATGTCGTTATACAAGTAATAACTTTATTTATTAGCTTGGCTCGAAGTATAGATAAAAAAATTCAAGACTTATGCTTATCAAATGCTATTCATTTTAATTTATTTTAGTTTCTTGTTGAGAAAAAGTGAAGTTAGGTTTTAATTAAATTTGAGCAAAAAATAACTTGATAGAATTTCGAAAAGTATTAAATTCTTAAAACGTTGGTATATAGTACGTAGGACACAGCACTTTAAGGTTTTAAAAAGGATGAAAATGAAATGCGAACAGTCTTTTACAACGTGTATCTAAATTAAACATCGTGTTAGATGGAATGCGAAATGCTTTATCTCAGTCTCAAATCTCATTTTTCTTAGCTAATGCCAGTTTTAGTTTGCAAAATAATTAAATTTTTCATACAAAAAAACTGGCATTAGCTCAGAAAAATAAGAGCATTAGCTCAAACAAATGATATTTGAGACTGAGTTAAAGCATTTCGCATATACCACCCATAAAAACTATTGACAATGGTGATTCCCTAGAGGACAAATTTAAATTTTTGTTTCAGCCCAGCTATAACGGATACCTCCCATATAACGGTTTCAGTTTTTCCAAATTTAATCAAAAACGGTTCTAACGATTTTGATAAATCTTTGTGAACGTTATATGTTGAGTACTCCTAATATAACTATAACTGCAAGAGCAAGTTCGTGCGACCGAGTCGCGCATTTTATTTCTTTCGCTGGCCGGCTAAAAAGACATAAGCCCATATTTGTATGAAAAATGGCGTATATTTTTTTTTGTCCCTTGGGTAGTGCCCTCTTGCAGTTTCTAACTTGCAGGGACTTCAGTTTAGGAAGGTAATTTCGTTACAGAAACCTTCACATGTTTTACACACCACACTCTTCACATTATCGAATGTGTTAGATGGTTTGACATACGAAATTTTAAAATTAAATACAAATGTCATTACCACTTGACACCTTTAGATGTTTCTATCTGTTTGATTCTCTTCCTCGTGTCCGTTAAAAAAAGTGTCACCAGAACATGATCCCTTTTGCCTTTCAACATCCCTTTTGCCTTACAACATTAACTCAATATTCTTTAAACTGGCAGCACCACTGCTGAAAGTTATCAGGGGAATTAGCGTCTACTGTAAACTATACTTAGTGAACACCTTATACGGGCTACTAAGACATATTCGGAGCGTATGTCTATAAGGAGCGGTTGATCAGGCTTCCCGCCCTTAGTGTTATAACTACTTAGGGTATGGTCCTCCAGGTTGGTGTTCATGCCGTGGGTCTAGGTGACTTCCCGGCCCCGTAAAGACTACTTAGTTGCGAAGCAACAAGAAGCTTCGGATACAGACAGATATACTGTTGATGACCCAAGCAAACGAAATATGGAAAACGAACTTCGGATCTGCAAGTGGAATGTTATACCACTCTATACACAAGCAAAAACAGCATCTTTTTGAATGTGGATTCTTCGTTAGAGGCAGACTTAGGCAAGAAGTCTTTAGTTTTAACCATGTGAACGAGATTCTCATCAAGAGACTAAATTCAACAACATTAGCATTATACACGCACTTGCCCCACAGAACGAGTTCTACGAACTCCTGGACAAAACATAATGAACAATGCCCTAGCTATGACATGAAAATTGTTCTAGGACATTTTAATGCAAAAGTAGAAAGAGAAGATGTCTTTGGTGGCATAATTGGAATAATCAGCCTGCACAACACCATACCTCCAGTGATGGGCGCAGTTCTCGAATCTCGATATTCACAAGGGAACTTGGCGACATCCTGATGAATCAACCAGATTGACCATATAGCGATCGACGCAAGGCATATCCTTCCAGTATCACCGATGTCCGAACGTTCCGAGGAGCAAACGTTGACTTGGACCACTACCTCGTTGTAGCCACGGTAATGCTACGGATATCATTGTTTGCCCGAACTTGAAGATGATCAGTGATGTCAGTGGTGTTTTCATGAGCATTGAGAAGGAAGCCAGGAATATGGGTTTAACGGTGAATCAGGATAAACCCAAATACATGTTGCCAACAAGAAAAGAAAACCCAACACCGACGTCTAGAACAGAACGTCTCCAGAGACAGCTATAACTTTGAGGTGGTCAAAAACTTTGTATCTAGGCTCCTATATCAACTTAGTGAATAACACCAGTGCTGAGATTCAACGAAGAATTACACCTGCTGTTTTCATTTTTTGGGCTAAGAAGGCAACTGAAGAGCAAAGCCCTCTATCGATCAACTTAAGTGTCCCTTTATAAAACAGTCATCATCCCGGTCCTTATTTATGGTGAAGAAGCATGGACATTACTAAAAGTGGTTTAAAACGCTTACGACTGCTTTGAAAATTTTTTCGTGTGATTTATTAAGATATAACAACGAGCTGTAGCCCGTGCAGCAACACTGGGCTTGTCACAAAAGTGAAAAGCCAAAGATTAAGGTGGCTCGGTCTTAAAAAGCGAATAGACATCAATGTTCCGGCCCAGATGGCTTTTGAGTCCATTCCCATGGGACGGCGCAGTATAGGAGGACAGCGTTGCAGGTGGCGCACGAAAATGTAAGAAGACCTCAACTAACTTGGAGTGCAAAACTGGAGGCAGCTAGCTAGAAACCGAGCCACCTGGAAGAAGATTTTTGCTTAAGGCTCTGGTCCACCCCGTAATGTAGCGCCACCTTAACTAAGTAACTATAACCAATGACAACATTCCGAACCATTCCTTGTATAATAAGCTTCAGAGAAATCAAACGATGACACTCTTCTTCCACTCAAATAGAATCTCTTGTATGAGATCGTTTTCACATTTTAGAAATGGGCCCTGTCATTTGGAAGAATATATTTCCAACTTGCCATTAAAAAACGTAGACATGCTTGAAAAACATCATGATGAAATAATCTTACCATAGGAAGAATGTTTCCCAATATCCATAATTTTTAAAAACTTATCACTGTAAGTTAAAAAACAACTTATATTTAAATAATAAAGCACACATCCTCCAGTAAATAAATAATTATAATTTCACAGGGAAACCCAAAACGGCGTCATCAAGAAGTGATGCCTATTTATTTTAATCTTTCAATACAGCCTAGTTTGGTTTGAAAGTTGTTTTGTTGTAACTTTAAAAAAATAATAAGAAAATAATAACTTCCCAGAAGGTATTTGACTTCAAGTTAACAAATTCAAAGAAAATTTATGTAAAACATCTCTTCATATTTGCTTTACATGTAAACATTTTTAATGAAAAGAACTCAAACAGCTTTAAGGCATACAAATAGAAAGTTCTTCGTCAAGCAAATAAAAACCAGCTTCTTGTACAATTAATTAACGCGTTTTACAACCAAAGAACCCAAGCGCATTGTTTTAAAGTGTTTGATGTCCTTAAGTCCTTTTATAGTCCTTAAAAACCATTTACACTATAAAATAAGTATGGACCATGATGATGATGGTTGTTTTGTTAAGTCAGTTCTTTCAACGTTTTAACACAAAGTCATCAGCAAAATACACAAACAAACAAGCTCCCGCTGTGCATAACACAATAAGTCTTGAAAGTACTGTTGTTTGTATATGTCTTGCATTAAAGAGAATTAAATTTCAAATAGGGCCAACATAATTACTAATGCAAACAAAAGCAAGAGGTAAGTTGGTAGGCGGATTCAGATTGACTGCACTGCACAAGCACAGTCAAGGTCCCAGCCACTCTTGTCAAGTGTTTATCTGTTAACTGCACCAAGTAGATTGGTTTTTATCTGCTTATATAGGTTTTTTCCTTTCCCGTTTACTCACTGTTCTAATGTTCTATTGGCCTACTAATATACTTTTTGTTGTTGTTGTCGACATTTCAACAAACTCAAATAAGTTCGACAAAGAGCCATCCGAAGCGAATGCGCATGACTTCTCTTAAATAAGTGTTGCAATGTTCATTGTCTCGTATTAGAATTTCAGAATTATAAAAGGTATTAGACTTTTTTGAGATGAAATCAAAAATATTTTTGCAGGAACTTTATTGTCGTTATAATAAACGAAAATGCTTGACTTATTGTAGATTTTTATAGCTAGCTATATAATAAACAAAATATTAAACAGTCATACGGAAAGGAAACTGACCTTCGTTCTTTCTGTTTTAAGAAATGCTAAATCTGCCGTTTCCAACAGATATGGCTTCGCCTAGAAAATCGCAAGCAACCTCAAAGATTTCCAATTTTTCTAGTCGGATAAGGAACAGAAAACTTTCGTATATTTACATCAGAGACAAAATCTTATACTTGCCATCGGCATTAAAATATTGGGCTATTTATCGAAAAAGGGGGCTATATTTTTCGGAAATTTCGGACAAAAATTTCAAATTAGTAGCCCAATAACATTTTGGGTTATAAATGGGGATCAGTCTACGACTTTGGGTGATATTTTTAAAAGTTGAGTTTTACAAAATGAACATAATTTATTTGTAAATAAAGATACCTAATTATTAAATATTCAAATCGAGTGTTCATTTATTTTGAATCTAAAAGATATAAGACTCCGTCGTTTTAAAATATAAAGTTTTTTTTTATATTCAACCAAGTAGAAGACTTAGCATCAATTTATTATAAGTGGATTTTTCTGAATTATTATTAAAAATTTAAGCATTTAGCGGCGTATAGTCTAAGAAATCATTGCGATTCGCCCGGTGCTAGCCTGTGTGCTCGTAAATAAATAAATAAATAAATAAATAAATAAATAAATAAATTTTGAATAATAGTTCAGAAAAATTCACTCAAATTAAACAGATGCTAAGAGTTCTACTTAAATATTTTAAATATTTTAATATGTTAAATATTTTCAATATAAAAAAAAAACTTTTTAAATTAATTTTCATATTATAAAATTTGCATCATTATTTATTTTATTTCTTTTTTATATCTTAGCCATGGCCACGAAGCAAAACAAAAACACAACCTCCCAGTTGAAAATGATCTTGCTGTATAATTTCACATTAACTTTTTGTAAAAAAGTTATGTAAGCTGACCTAGATAAATCTTTAAATTGCGTAATGACAAGGTGCTTTTTGCTGGACGCAATCTGACGAGCGAAACGCAATGCTTTCTTGGACTATAGGCCGCTACTAAATTCTTTAATTTTGAATTAAGTCTAATAGACAAAATGAAACCGAATGAAACTGATATTGGTGTCGAGGGACCATTTGATGCTACGGGGTTTCTATTAGGTGTCTATACTAAGTTTCTATATTGGGCTCTTATTCGGCCCATTTCCTCGATTCACACTTACCTGCCTATGACGCAAAAGCAAATACAAAACCAATAGAATATAGAAACCTAAACGAATGAAACCCCATAGCTGTGTAACGAACCTATTTTGACTCTCCCGATTTCGTACCGCACGTTTTCAAGTTTATACGAGCGTAGACTGCATTTAATTTTTCAACGATATTTACATATTTCACAAGCTATTTATTCCATAAATAATTAAACTGCAATAATGACGAATGAATGAGGAAATTAAAAAAAATACACTGACATACATTCTCTAATTTTTTTATGGGTGATTGAAGTTTATTCACTTTTTTATAAACGTCAAATTATTCAATTGATGTCAAATTAAGGATAACTATACCTAATAGCGATAGACATATTGTATTTGATGTATTTACATGAATTATAATGACAAACACAAAAAAACACCATTTTAATGAACACAAAATCACTCACTTTAAAACGCAGTTGTTTTGCATAATTTAAATTTATACCTATTTAACTATTATAAAACTAAACAAACAGAATAAAACATAATCCCCCACAGGTCAGACACACTCCAATAATGTTAATGATTTCACATTTTTAACATAATCCACAAATCAAAAGCTTTTCTATTCAATTCATTCAAATTTACATTGATTGAATAGTCAAAGCATATACTGCGATTTTTTTCGTACTTTTTATAAAAGGATATCAGTTTAGATACATAATATAGAATTTTGTGTAGGTATAGTCAAAATTAAGAGTGGGTCGTGAGTATTAAGCCAAATTGACTTGTTTGATAAAATATTCCAATTAAATTCTAATTCAATCGATAATTTAATTTTATAAAACAAAATAATAGACTTTCCAAATACACTCAGTTACAAAAAAAGTGGTGCAGTCATACTTTTTGATGTGTTGTTATCATTTTGACAACCTTATCGAAGGTATGCCCAGGCGAATTAAAGCTTTATTAAATGTTCGTGGAGGCAATACCCACTATTGAAGAAACAAGGACTAGTTTAAAAAAAAAAAAAAAAAATGTAAAAAATGTAAAATTGAAGTTTTAGCCCATTTTCCTTAATTTATGGTTTATTTCTAAGTTCTTCCTATTTTTTCGTTTTTTATTACATGAATGACTTACTTTTATGTTAATAAACAAAACTGTACCAGAAAAACGTTTATTTGTTTAAGTTACTTCAAAATGTTGCAAAATTTCTAGGTGCGCCACTTTTTTTGTAACTCAGTGTATATCAAATCATTATCCCTTCAATAGGTAAAGCAAACGTATTAATATCTAATGGAAGTATGAACACCAACCCGCAACACTCATGTTTATGAACTACGATTTAGAAGTGAGATTTGGTTCATAGATATTTCCGTTTCAATAAACAAAAAAAAAAAAAAACTATGTGATTTGACATAACGGTCTGTTCTCTCGTGTTCCGACAATGAAATTATCACTTCTGCATATGGAAGAAATAAAAGGGACTGTTGAAAGATTGTGCCTATATAGTCCCAGTAACCCTGTCACCTGAGAGTAAGGTATAATGTGCGTCAAATCCGGTAGTTCTGATTTTTTGCAGACTCATTTATGATGTTGGCCCAATGAATAATACAATTTTATGACCTCGAGCGCCGAACACAACTTTTTCAAAAATCGTAAAAATCTCCTGTTGCAGTAGTCGATATCCAAGAAGGCGATGATCTGTCCAATGTTGACATAGAGTATGTTAATATGGGCACAAGACATCGAAGAAACACTATCATCTCCTGATATGCCTTCCCGATACGACCGACGATCAAGAAAAGGTCGGAGTTTGTATATTGAGAAAAACTGCAAAGTTTGAAAAAACTATAGGATAACTTTGAAAAACTTTATCTTAAAAACTGCTATGGGTCTACACTTCTACAGAAACAGTTACTGTAGCACATTTGGTCTACTTTAAAAACGTCCTGATAAGGTTCTGTCAAAAACTATAAGTAGTCAAAAACACGGTTTTTGAGAAAGTTTCGACAACATCATAAACAAGTCTGCAAAAAATCAGAACGACCGAATTAGACGCAAACACTAGTGAACACATAGTCTGTTTTTGCAAGGATTTTCAGGGATACTTATTTAAATTTAGCAATTTAATAGTAAATATTTTGATATTCAAAGAAAAATGAAATTTTTTGAGATAAATGATCGGATGTTTATTTCATTATAAAGAGGAAGGTATGCCGTTAATAATGGAACACAACATCAGTCAATTGGCCGCCACGACCACGCTTACAGGACCATATCCTTTTCATGAAATTTTCCATAACCAAATCACAAAGTGGCTGCCCTATGTCCTCGATAGCCTCACGAATTCCATCTTTGAGGTCTTGAACCGACGCTGGGCTGTTGGCGTAGACCTTATCTTTCACGTGGCCCCAAAGGAAGAAGTCGCAAGGTGTTAAATCACAAGATCTCGGTGGCCAATTGTGATCACCTCTTCGAGAGATAACACGGTCCGGAAACTTTCCCCGTAAAAGATCGATGGTTTCATTGCTTGTGTGGCACGTAGCCATTTTTATAGTGAATTTTAATAATTTCAATGCGTTGTTGAAGCGTGTATCGTTTCATTTTTATTGCGTAGTTTCTACTTGTCAAATGTCAAAAAATGACAGCTTCAAAAGTGACAGCTACCTATATAGCGGGCTATTCAAAATAACACCTCTTATTGGAAAACCCTTTAGTACCCATGGTGGTTAATGTGTCGGACTACCATGCCGGAAGTATACAATGTCTTAGAATTTAAAATACTTATTATAATTGAATATTAGTAGTTAAATTTAGAAGTCGGTTGACTTTGTTGTCCTCAGGGTGTTCTTTCCCGATTGTCATCTATCGATAATAATATAGCAGGTTTGGTACTTCTACTAGTAATGACATCATCTACGAAATAAAAAGTATTATAAATCCACAAAAAAATTGCCGGGGTTAAGGACTGCTTTTGGCATCCATCTACGAAAAAAAAAGAATTATAAATCCATAAAATATTTGCCGGGGGTACGGAAGGATTTCGGATACGGAAATAGTAATCCTGCACCTGTTTTAAAAAATAAAACAGTTTCAGAATAGTAATGGTATGCGATTGCAGCAAATACATCTATCTACACTTTATATGAAAATAAATTATTCAAATATCTGGTGCTGCATAATCAGCTTATCAATAGATAAAGGTATTATACATAATACAAAATATATTCAAACACCCGGCTTAGCAGCTACCAGAGCGGATTTCTGAAAACGATTGTTTAATATTTTTGCTTTTAATTTTCAAACTTTCTCTGAGGCTTGATTATACGGGTAAAGCATTTAGAGATGGTGGATCCATGTTGCCTGTGATAACACGAAACCAGAAAACATTTCGATAAGAATTACTGTATTTTATATAGGCACACAGTTCCGGGTATAATATTCGTTGTATTCAACAGTGCGTGCGATTAATGGGGTAGCGAATGCGATTCTGGTTGATTATATATTATATAGGATAGGGATGCAGAACCCGAAGATAAAAGCTTAACTACTGCAGCTGCTGGCGGAACAGTTTATGTAGCACTAAAGTAGCTGCATATATACAGGGTGTTTGAAATAGGTTGCAACACTTGGCTGGAGTGTGAAAATTAAGACAGAAATCATATGAAAGTAAAAGGTCTTTTCTATTCTTTTTATGGTGTTAGTGTAGCAGCTGCCTACAAAGAACTTTTAAATGTTTCAATTAAATTAAACTCGGCTGACGTCTGACTTGAAAAACTTTTAAATGTCTTGGATCATTGATTCGGAAGCTTTCTAACCACTTATTGGCTTCAAGACCACGGGCGATGTTCTGTTGCGGAACGTAAGATTACGCAGAAGTTATGTTTATAACGCCTTCAATTTCCACCCATCCACTGGGTAACTGGCTCTTGTTAATCTGGACTTTAGCAAAATAAACATAAAAGCGCGAGTGTTTACCATACGAATAAAATTGCAACAATATAATGCAGCGTCGGAAATAAATCGCTGCCGAAAATCGGTAAAAGTCTTCCATGAGATCATCAAAATTATGGTGGAGGAATTCGATAAAGTGATAAAACAGATATGTAGATTAACCTTACATGAGTTAGTTTGACATATTAAGAACTGAGCTTTGTCCTGTCGTGGGATGCTGTCATCGGCTTTATTCGGCTATACTGTCTCATGGTTAAGAGTAATGGTTTGACCCTTCAGGACTAGGGGTTTTGTTGTTAGGCTAACTTTCCTACAAAACACACAAATTTCACATTTATAGACTGTGCAGCAGATCTTAAAAAATTGATTAATTAGTTGCATTTTGTTTTCAAAGTATTTTTGTATTCGAAATTACAAACAAATCGGCCATTATGCTAATCAAAAGATGGCTCGTGTCCAACATTTCAAAAACTGATTATTTCGAGGAACAAAAGAAGACTTTGATCATTTCCCTTTTGGATATTTTAGCAGTGTGCACAAGATAGAAGTTGAAGTCCTTATTTCCAGATGGGGAATTCAACATGGATTGGGAGTCCCTGAAACAAGTAGTAAATCCGTAGTGATAGTAGAACACCTTGAATGTTTTTCTCCTTATTTAAAAAATCGGCATTTGTATTTCATGTTTGGCCGAGAAGGAATTTTCATTTCAGTGATGTAAAATTTCCAATTTACATTTTGTTTTGTTATTTTAAAATGTTATTATTTTGTCGCATTATATGGGAATCACCCTGTAATACAAACTTTATATAAAAGCTAGTGCAATGATGCTTAGTGGTGCGGAAGAATACCATTTGAATATTTGGTGTGGTCTCTTGCTGATAATATATGATGTCATTTTAATCAAAATGATTAAAAATAATACTACTCTTGTCTCTATATACTGCCTCGCATCATGGTGGTAATATTATTTCGAGATAAATGAGAGAGGCAACGCACGCCCCCCAACCGGTTTATGTTTTATTAGTTTTGGAATTCCATTCCTGATGATGAATTTGTAAATATTCGCATAAAGCAAACGGCGAATGTTATTTTAATTTGGTTTAATTATGGCCTGTAAATACTCAAATAATCTCATCCGGCTACAGCTCATCCCCAGGCCAAAGGATTATAAATAAACTTTTATTGGAATAAAATATGTTAATCATATCAGGCATAAGTTTTAAGATATTAATGTTATTACATATAGGAAAATTGGAAATTATAACAAATTGATTTTAATAGAAAAGAAGAAATGTATATAATTAAATGCTATTGTCATTTAATTATTTTAAATAACTTTCAATTCCATAAAAATGTACATAACACAGGATGTTCTTGATTTAAAAGTCAGCACTTGAAAAAAAAAAATTTTAAAAAATTTTTTTTTTTTTAATTTTTGTGGAATTTATTAAGCATTGCAGGACTTTCAAAATATCGAATTTTATCAAAAACGGTGAATTTATTTACGAGTTAGTTGGTACCTCTATATCTATAAAAATATAACCGCAAGTAGAAATCAGTTCTATGGGAGGAACCTTTTAAAAGCTGCTTTCGAAAAAAAAATTAATGAAAGGCTCTTTGGCAACAAATTACTAATGCAAAATTTTATCGAAATTGATAGTATTTTTTCGGGAAAATTTGGATTTTCGTTTAAGGATATAAGGCGGTTATTTTTTTGCCTAGAACAAAAATTTCAAATTCTGCCCTAGGGAATGGTCAATGAACCCTAATAATCAAATTTGAAGCCCATCGGCTTAACCGTTTAAGCTGTAGGTACTTATACAACCAGACTGACGGACAGACACATGTACATTTCCGGAACCAATTGTTTCGACTTAGAAGCATCACAAAGCACAGTCACACTGAAAGCTGCACACAACACTGCACATGTTCTGGTTCTTATAACACAGCATAATTTCTCGAATAACTCCACGAGCGAATTCGTAAAAATCACTCATGCTGTATATAGCAGCACCGCTTTGTCAAAGAATAAAAAGGATGGAAAAGAATTCGCAATATTGCAAGCATTCTTAAATGATTGCGTTTGTTTTATTGGTGATATTGGTGAATTATTGCAATATTTTTGATGTGAAAAGAATGGTGATTGCAAATTTTAAAAACGGAGTCTAAAAATGAAGTCAATGAATGCGATATTTTTATTGAAGTCGTTAAATATTGCTCTCTGAAAAGATTGCATACTTTTACAAACCTGGATGAGATTAAGTTACAAAAAAACTATCGTATTTAACCGTATTTGAACATATTTTTAAAAAAAGATGTTTTCAGCATATGAAGTATGAAAATATTAATTTGGTTTAACAAATAGCTAGAATATATTAAAAAAAATAGTCCATTCAAAAAAGGGGTTTTAGAATAAGTGCGAACTGGGACCTATACCTAAGCCATTCCTAATTTGGAATATTGTTAAGGCAACTTAAGGAGTTATTATAGAGGACATACAGCACTGCATCTAGCAAAAGTCTTGACGCCTTGAAGGTGAGTAGTATAGAATGAGTTGCTTACAAAGTTCTCTTTTTTGTGGAAATAGCACGGAAATTATAAGAGAATCTAATTCACGAAATTATCTTATCTTAAAAATATAAAAATATGAACATCAAAATGTTGCATTTTAAGCTTTTTAATGACCGCGAACCTCGCCGCGAACTGTACAATATAAGCCGTTTTCCAAATGTTGACTTTTTCAAAACTAGTTTAGCTTTAAAAATCATAAATTAGGGTATAGACCATGGGGGACGCGTCAATGAAATTGAATGAATACGTGTTTGCAACCACCACCCAAGCCAAGTAATCAAAAAATAACTCTTTATTAAAGAAAATTCTGGAATAGCCCAGGAAAATTAGAATTTTACTTCGAAAAAAATCGGACAACGGTAAATTTTGCTGGAGACCTTCGTTTTTATATCTTGAGCAAATCCTTAAAATTACCCATGATTTGGCCCGGAGCTAAAATTTTTTTGGGGAAGGGGAAGGGGTCGATCTTCAGTTTTTTGCAAAATTCCTCGGAAACTATATGAATTTTTTTCAAAAAATGTTTATGTAAAAATTTTAGTTTCTATGATTTTCTACAAAAATACACCTTTCTACAATCAAGCAATTACTAAAAAAAAGTGTTAAAATTAATTTTCTCGGAAACGGCTTATACGATTTTGATTAAACTTTGTGGATGTTATACTTGCAAGATTCTGAATACAAGTGCATTTCAGGATGTTGGCTTAAAATGCCTATAACGAAAGACCTTTTTTGTAGAAAATCATATAACCTAAAATTTTTAGCTAAACATTTGCTTGCAAAAAGTTCATAGTTTCCGAGAAATTTGCAAAAAACTGAAGTTCGACCCCTTCCCCCTCCTACCAAAAAAAAAAATTTATCTCTGGGCCAAATCAGAGGTACTTTTTAGAATTTGCTCAAGACATAAAAACAAAGCTCTGCAGCAAAATCCAACTTAGTCCGAACTATTTCCTAATTTTGCCTATTTTTTGACTAATTTTCCTTGGTTATTATATTAGGCATGAAGCCTACGTTGTTTTCAACATAGGACAAAAAATATTATTACAGTAATGAAATAAACGTAATTTACAATAAATGAATTATAATAACGCAATAAGTGAAATGCCGCAGGGCGCAGTCGGTTATCAGGCTGTCCATGATGGAATAAATGAATCATACTCAATTACTTATTGGTTGTGTTTGATATCATTACTTAAGCTTATACAAAATCAATATCATAATGGAGCAAATGAAGAAATTTGCTTAACCCTTAAAGTAAGACATTTTACTAGGTAAGCAATCTTCAAAATGATATTAAACTAGGCTAGAAATAATTTCTGGAAAAGTCCTATATCTATGAATAAATTTGGACTTCAATGCAAACACTTTCTAATTTCAAAATATGATGTTCATATAATATTATATCTATTTATACATATTGTGCGTGTTTGCTGAATGCAACCATTTTGAATGATACCACACGAAATTTGTTTCAATAAATTTTAAATAACATCAGTAATGAAATTTGTCGTTGTGTCAATATAACATGACAAAGCAAAATGCGTTATTTGTAAAGAGAGAAAATCCTACTGGTTGTATATAGGTATGCACAATAAACTGCACAACACTAGATTCAATAAAATTCAAATTTTATTTCAAAAGCATCCATAGTTTGGGTATTTGTAAGTGTAATGACTAATGGTGCATGATTTGTGATCTATGCACAATTGAGCAAATGAAAATCTTTAGCTTCGTTATGGACAACAGTCGTTTTGCAAAAGAGAGGAAACTGTAGCAAATAAATCATAGTTTTGGAACTTTCTGTATGAAAATTTATCATCAACTGGAATAAATGGGGAAGCAACAAATACCGCAGCATGAAATTTATTGATGCAGATGATTGACATATTTCTGTGAATGCCAAAACAGTAGTGTTTGTTAATTCTCAACCTTTGCTTATGTTGCTATTTAAATAAATTATTAGAGATTTTATTATTTAATTTAAAAATAATTTATAATAATGAAATAAGAGATTGCAAAAATTATATTACAATAAATGTATTAAAAATTACGATCACTCTCTTAAGTATAGTAAAGAGTGTTAGGAGTGTTAGGTTAGCACCCCCACTTTGGTCATATAGGTTCAGTGAAAGAAAACTCCCAGTGCACAATTCACAGCACATCTCTTCGTGTTAGAGAGTCAAATAAAGCTTACGCGTAGGGGACTCCATAATGTTGTTCGAATATATCCTGCCCTATAAATCTGATTGACTGGTTGATGGTTGATTAATCCAGTGAAGGACATGTGTCCTCATGAATTATGGAACTTAGTTACAGCTGAACGTTCACTCATGCGGTGCTTCAATGAAATTAAAAATCAAGTAACCTCTCTATCCAGTTCCTCTTTGACAATCACCATCAAAGCAATTCTTTCTATTCTATATGTCGTTCAACACCTATTGCATTTTAAAAGGCAATGTGATTATGTGTGTGCTTGAAGGCTATAGATATATCTACCCATAGTTCTAGTATAAGGAATTTCATTACAATGTTTGGCGTTGAAATCTAGTATATCTACAATCTACATAATATGTATGATTTTAAGGTCGTAACATAGCAGACTTGTGGTAGGTAGGTTTCCTAGAGTGCGTCGAAGAAGCTCTGTCGTGCTCTTTAGAGAGATTACTTACTCTTTTTTATCAATTATTTGAGTTAACCAGAATTTTAGTCGAATTATTTTCATCGTAACTGTATAGGTATACAAGTTGATACACATACTGATTACAATCTACCAGTTGCTAATCATTTTACCACAAAAATAGAGTTCACTTCACATGGAAATTGACGTTATTTTACAATGTCAATGATAGAGAAATACTTTTCCAACCAATTATGAATTTATGCATAAAAGGCCTCGAATAAATTTATTGATTGTGTCCGCCTCTCATCAATTTTAACCCCATTTTAAACAAGAGTAGCTTTCAAAAATGTATCTGCAATTAATAAAAATAGCAGGACACGCTTTCCGATTACATTATGTATGGAAAATTTGCATTTTCCAATTGAATTTGATTAAAACTTTCCAAATGAAATGCAACGCTAGAAAATTTTATTCAATTCAATGAGAAATCAAAATTCAAAGGATATTAGAAATCAGAAGTTTTATGATGAATAAAGTTCAGAGGAGGCTTACATTAATATCAGCGTTGTCTGTTGTAAGTAAACTGTCAACAAAAATAGCATCCACCGGAGTGGATCTTCTAAATTTGTTCCTCATGGAAATAATGTAAAAAAATAAAACATTTGCATATGACCCTTTGCGATGATTTAAGTAATGCAATTTTCGTGCGATAATATAATCTCATGAAATAATCAAAGGCAGCCAAAAGGACACCAGAGAAAAATTGGTGGAGACCCCCTACTATCATCAACAGCACACGACGGTAGTACAACGGGTAGCCATGCGTGACTGTTAGGGACGCTGGCTAAGTGTCCCCGTGTTACATGTCCTTTATTAAAAGATAATCGCCCACGCAAACCGACTATGAATTTCACTACGTGTTCAAATACCAAACGTGCTCTACCACGATGATAAAAGATACCATTGTGGAATTTAAAAATTGTTGCGCTCCCGCTGTGGGTTGTGTTTGGTTCTTGAGCGGGTTTTGAGAAACTAAATAGAATTGGTGTTACCAACTACTCCAAAATTATTATTTATTGAATTGTTTGCAAGCCTTAAATGTTAACTTATAGGTATTTATGTGTGTTATTAAGAAAAGCTTTCCAAAGTGATGTAGGATTATCAGATATAAACGTCACACTGCGGATCACTGCCAATAAAAGTAAATTCTAATAGCAGCTTGTAGATTTTTGACTTTAATTCGAGTATCGAATAAAATGTTTGGTATATTTTTAGATGTTATTGCGAATTATTTATTTATTTCGAGTATCGAATAAAATGTTTGGTATATTTTTAGATGTTATTGCGAATTATTTATTTTATTTTGTGTACTTAAATATATTTAAGGAGAATGTTCATAAGACTGTAGGTGGTTTATGATTTTCATCTTGATAAAATCACAAAAACCAGAGGTTTTTGAAAAAAATTTACATATAAAGACGAACTTAATTTTTGACGTTGGTATAGAATATTTATTTAATCTTGAACCGAACAATGTTGATGAGCCTAAAAATCTAAGTTTTTTTTTTTGTTTTTTTTATTGTTTGCTCAATTTTACTCTTTGAGACACATAGTCTGACAGAATCAATCCAAGAACTATGCCACCATGCAAACGAAAGATTTGAAACTTTAGGACGTGTTACAATAGTGTTTAAAAGGCAAATTTTTAATGTTTGAGTAGAGGTGAATAAAATAATGTTGTTAGTGTGTCAACTGGATTAAGTGTGATTTTTTTTAACACGAGGTTGTTTTTGTACTTTTCCCACAAAAAATCCCTTTTTTCGTACTTTGCTACTGAGAAATGTACCAAATTCTTTAAAGGGGAATTTATATAGAAACTACCTGTAACTCCAATTACTATTGTTTTAAATTTTCACTTTCTCGATATATTTACATGATTTAATTCTTCGTTGTTGAAACAAGCTTAACTTTCCTACAGAACCAAGTTGAAAAAACACAAAATTGTAATTTGAAAAACCAATTTATTAATGACTTTTTATTTTATTATTTTAGCTTTTATAAATTATAATTTGTTAAGAAAAAACTTAGTATTACTTTGTATGATGATTAAAATTATTCGTACTTTTAACAAAGCAGAGAATACTCGTTTAATAAATCAACTTCCAAATTAAAAATTTGTTTCAATATTTGTTTTGAATGACAATACAAAAGTTTTCTCGGTTGATTTTACTAATGTATTGTTTGTCAAAAATTTGACAACGATCAAAATGATCTCATTGGGCCTCCACACACGATACTAATTTATTCGGGGGAAAACTGGTTATCTGTTTCATACTGCCCACTTCACTTCCCTCTCCTAGAAAACCGGTTCTTAATACTGATGAATTAGTCTGGTGTGTGAAGGCCTATTAGCTCACAAGAAAATTCGATATAAAAAAATTCACGCAACTTTCATGCAACGTATTTTTTTTTAATTTTTTATATTGGATTTGCTTGTGAGTTGCTTTGTGTTGCATTGCTCATTTATTGTATGAACTATGCTCTGACTCTCTTTCCCACTCGCTCATAAAATAAGCACACAAATTATCCCCTGGGTAAAATATTTACATAGCTAGTCATAATTAGCCGTTGGATAAAATATGAAGACCCTCTTTTAATGCTGTTGAAACACATATCTTTAAATATCCAATTATTACATATTCAATTTTGAATTTTGCAAGTTATTTATTTCACATATAATGTTTCACATGTTTGAAAGATATGTACGAGATCCGTTTTGACATTTATGAAGTATTTAGTTCGAACTGCGTCATGGCAAAGCCATATTTACATTTATCGCTGATACTTTCTCTGTTCAAAGAATATAATATGCTTCCTTTTTTTTTCAGTGAATTTGGAGCAGAGAGTAAAAACAGTTTCCAGAAACTTGAAAAGATGTCAAAACGAGAGTGTTCTGAAAAAAAAGATATAGAAAGTGTTAGCCGGTATCAGCAATTTGTCTCACTCTGAAGGAATAAAAACATTCTATTAATAAAATGAAAAAAAATCTTGAAACGGTCACACTGACTAGTAGAAATAGTGCACTAATTTCATGAAAGACCTTTCAATTCGAATGAGTGTGTGTATATAAATTTATACGGACACCATTCTTACTCTGTTTCTCATGTTATACTTGTTTAACCAGATGTGGGGTGGTTAGAAGGATTTTATAATTTGCAATTAAAATAAGCAAAAGGATTGGATGGAATTTAATCGGAATGTAATTTTTACAGATACAGTACGCTTAGATGATGGTAAATTTTAGATTTAAAGCGACTTAATGTCGACTGCAGTTTGTACGTGTGTTTTTAAGGGATAAAGATGGCAATTGGCATGATAACATTAATGCGGCGAACCATGGGTTTTTTAAACAACACGCATATTTCTTGTGTGATAAGAGATCAAGATTGAATTTTTTGTTTATAGAAAAGGTAGTATAACGTGAGTTGTTAAGGTTATATTGTTATGCGTGTAATAGATTATATTACGTAAATTTGACCTTTTTGAATGCCTATAATAACTATATGTATGTATGTAGCTAAGTGTCGTTAAACACTTTTGAATCACAATTATATCGTCTTATTTTTTATCACTTTACAGGAATTCATTCCACAATCACTGAGACATTTTGCCCGGAAGCTGGATTTAGTTCAATATAAGGGTGTGTTCTTCAAAAAAGAAAACATACAGACTTTGAAAGAAGGAAGCAAAAAAGTGGTCTGTCCTAGCAAAGAATAGGTACGCAGAGCATGTATCGGGATCAGGAGTGGTAATAAATATTTGCGCCGAATATGCTGATGCAAACATTAACAAAGGGGCAAGTATTTATAAAGCTGTCGCTCAGAGAAGGACAAAGGCCCAGGAGATTTGCTAATAAAAGTTCATAAAAAATACTCAAAGCAAACTTCTTTTTGATGACGACAAAATTCAAAAGTGGCGACAACATTGCGAAGGACTTTTAAATGAACAGTTTCCCGGACAATATATTATTTTCTTACAGACTTACCAAATAAAAGAGAAGTGCCCGGCATCACATTTACCCTATTCGATATAATGACATCATTGGAAAAGAAGAACAAGAATATGGAGAATATAATGGACTAAAATGAATGCTGGTATAAAATTTAAAGTAACGTGGAAGAAAAAAAATTCACAAAGATCACAATGTGATCTGCATTTTTTGCGTCCTTTGTTTAACAATTAAGAGCATGTTTAAGATATAGTCCCTCTGCCACAGATCGTTAAACCGACTGCGCGCTCTTTCCATATTGTGTATACATGGGGAATTCATAAATATTTCTCATAATTTATTAAGTTTGAAGAGGTTTATAAGTTGAATCATTCAGTTCCGAAATATAACCTTTTTTTTTATTATGATATAATAATATGGTACTTTGGATAAAGTGGGCGTGGACGCTTCTAAAGCCAACACATAAAATTCCACGTTCCATTTAGAATCCTTGAAGTGAACCAAAAAATTCTAGATCAATTAAGATCTTCAGTCGGTTTTTGAAACCGACGACAGCATTGAGTTTTTTAAGCCATTGAGTATTTCTCCGTGGCGTAGTGGTTAGTGTGTCGGAATATTACGCCCAAAGTCTGTGTAAAATACGGAGTACCTACAGCTAAATTTTTTTCAGGGCCACCTGCTTCTTGCGATAAAGGGACATATCCTCAAGGAGTATCATTGTATCGAAAAGTGCATCTCATCTTAGTTTATCGAGTTCGACGAAAAACTGTTGGTCACCTCCAATCCTGTTAGTTCTACAAAGCATACACAATAATTGGTTGAGATTTTAAGTCACTAGTGCATGGTTTTTCTGAGTTGTCAGTTCCACTTATTGGTTTTTTGTTAAATATTAAATTCCAATTGAAAAATGCTGACATTTTGGGAAAAACTAGTATTAAAATACCAGATCGATACTCATCAGCGAATCATAGCAATTTAACGGATTCGAAGATTTTATTTAATATCGTCAGTGAATTTTTTTTTTTTTTTTGCAATATACCAGATTATACCTGATGAATGTTCGGAAATTTCAAAAATAAATTCTGTCTTAGTTAAACATTTTTATGAATACGTCACAATCCAGTTAACTAAGTACCACAAAGTTATAACTCCAAAAATTAAAAACGAACTTAAAATATAGTTCTTTCTGATATGTTTCAGTTATTGTTATATACCTCGTCTCTATATGGGACATCCTCTTTCCTACCACTTCGGTAAAAATGCATAAAATAACTACTTCAGTCTACAAAAACGGATATTAAAACCTGTCGTTGGGATGACAGAGAATATTAAGCTAAAGCCCGCAGAAACAACAACTTTATAAAAGCAATTTCCTTTTGCATCACCTGCAGCAAACATAAAATACAATACCACACCGCAACTTATTTATATAGGTATACGGGTATACCTATACCTAACCCTAGAGGACAACGATAAAACTTACTTTGGATTTAAGGATTCATTCTGTATACGCTGATAAATCTTTTTCCAATTGCTTCAGCTTACTTTGTAATTAAAGTTTTTAATATATTAGCTTTTTCCGGAGTTTTGGTTTAGTTTTTTTTTTGCAAGGCTTACACCTAGATGTTTTGTGTTAGGTGAAAGTAGTTTGCTTATGTTCAACAATAGTAAGATAGTATCGTACATACCTATACTTGATAATACAATTATTTATATATAAACACCCTTTAAGAGTAAATTTTGTTGTTGTGGCATGATATACTTTATGTTTACGTTTTGGTTGATCATATAAATCGAGTTAGGACTTTTTCAAAATAATTAAGTGCATCTAATTCGGGCTTGACATCTCTTTTCATTGCAATAAAAAAGCTTGGGGTAGCAATTGATACTCAGACGAGACTTGTGGAGATACTTACCTTTAACCATAACGATACTTTGAAAAGACTCGAGAATAAAATAGACGACCAAGTCGAAGCTCTGCAAAGACAAAAAACATCGCACTTAACTTATGTGGTTTTTCATTGGAAACTTCAGTTATATCTGTGAGATTTAAAATTTGCGTTGCCTTAGAAACGCACAGAATTTTGTTTTGTTTTGTAGGTGTGTGTGTGTGTAGTAATTTTATGTTTGTTCATTTTTAAATTGGCGATAAGGGGACAAACTAAGTCAGCACTAACTTGACAAGTTCACATGTCTCACACATTGTTGTGTTTGTAAAAGCAAATGAAATAAAGTGCACGACTGGGTCGCATGAACTTGCTCTTGTGGTGCACGACTGGGTTGCACGTACTTGTTCTGTTGGCAAGTTGCCACGAAAATAAAATAAAATTAAATAATTTTTTTTTTAATTTCAAGAAAAAAAATCATAGATATGATTTTTTCACAAAAGTGCTATAACTTCTTTTTACAAAGATTCAAGCCAAAACCAAATTATGCAGACAATTTTGTTGCCTATATATAAGTTTACCAAAAAAATTATTCCAAAATCGTGTGAGTAGTTTTTAAATAAATCGATATTTTTCATAATATTTTTTATAAAAAAGTTTTTTGACAAATTTGAAAAACGCCATTTTTAAGTATTTAATAATTGTTTACAAATTACAAAAAAAATTAATTAAAACTTCAATTAAACTTTTTTGCAAAATGTTGGTATTGAAATTTGTTCAAGTCATTTAGACCTTTCTAACGGGTGATTTTTTAGCTGGTTTGGTTTTGGCAAAACTGGTTTTGACAGCTGACGTGTGTTTAGTACCTTGTGTTACTGTCAAACAGCTTCAGTTTGGTTTGCAATTTAACCATGGATCGTCTTACAAATGAACAACGCTTGCAAATTATTGAATTTTACTATCAAAATTCGTGCTCGGTTCGAAATGTTCATCGCGCGCTGCTTCCATTTTATGATCGGCATTCTCGACCTTCTGAGCAGTCTATTCGGAAGATTGTGACCAAATTTCGCACCAAATTTACTTTGTTGGACATTAAACCACCAACACGTTTACGTACTGTGCGTAGTGAAGAAAATATTGCGGCCGTATCAGCTAGTGTGACAGAAGACCGCGAAATGTCGATTCGGCGCCGTTCCCAGCAGTTAGGCCTTTGTTACAGCACTACGTGGAAAATTTTGCGGAAGGATTTGGGCGTAAAGCCTTTTAAGATACAGCTGGTGCAAGAACTAAAGCCAGCCGACCTACCACAACGCCGAATTTTTGGTGAATGGGCTCTTGGAAAGCTGGCCGAGGATCCGCTTTTTTATCGAAAAATTGTGTTCAGCGATGAGGCTCATTTTTGGTTGAATAGGTACGTAAATGAGCAAAATTGCCGCATTTGGAGTGAAGATCAGCCAGAAGCATTGCAACAGCTACCAATGCATCCCGAAAAAGCCACTGTTTGGTGCGGTTTATGGGCCGGCGGCATTATTGGGCCATATTTCTTCAAAGATGATGCGAATCGCAGCGTTACTGTCAATGGTGAACGCTACCGAGCGATGATAACAAACTTTTTTTTGCCCGAAATGGAAGTTCTTGACTTGCATGATATGTGGTTTCAACAAGACGGTGCCACATGCCACACAGCACGCGAAACAATGGCGCAATTGCGAGGCGAGTTTGGTGAACAGTTAATTTCACGTTTCGGGCCGGTCAATTGGCCGCCTAGATCGTGCGATTTGACACCATTAGACTATTTTTTGTGGGGGTATGTCAAGGCTAATAGGGACAAGCCCGCTTCGATTGACGCACTGGAAGCCAACATCCATGCATTCATTCGTGAGATACCGGCCGATATGTGTGAAAGAGTATGCCAAAATTGGACTCAGCGGATGGGCTACCTGAGACGCAGCCGCGGTCAACATTTGCATGAAATTATCTTTAAACATTTAATTGCAAGGTTCAAACTATCGATTCAAATAAATATTTCATTCATTTATTTCCCGTTAAAACAAATTTTTGGTTTGAAATCGATTAACCCGTTCATGAGATAGCTCCAGAAAAAAAAACGGTTCTAGAGGGTGATTGGTATAAGGTGCACCAAAAAGCTGGAGCGTATAGGTGGAGTTAAGACAAGAAAAAAATCGTATTGGAGGGGGGGTCTATTTCCCCTCGTTTAGGCGGGAGGGACAATTTTCTAAAACATTGACTTAAATCAGAAAAAAAATTATTTAAAAACAACGGTGAATGATACAAATCCTTGTTATATTTTTTTGGAAAGCCAGAAAATTACTCTTTTATTTAATTTTTAAATTAAGTTGTTTTAATGGACAGTTTTAAAAAAATTAATTTTCAAACTCAAAATTTTGAAAAAAAAAATGTTTCAACTAATTTTTTTCAAAATTTTATGTCATTAACTATTATTTTTATTTTCAAAATTCAATGCTCTTATTAATTTTTAATCAAAAACAGAAAACTGGATGCCAAAATGTATCTTTGTTTTTGAGAAATTAAAAAAAATTACAGATATACAGACACACAGACAAAATTGCCAAACCCACTTTTTTCGTCTTTTCTATCATCGTAATGTCATGTTCGATTATGTTATCTCAATTTTTTTTTTGCACGAATGTATAACTTGCCTTATAGTAGAGGTACCTATAATCGCAAGTAAAAATCTCACATCAGATCGAGATTTTGAGATTTTGGTCTAGGCGTAGATAACTGGTAACCTAAACCTAGATTTAATTTTTTTCCCCCATGATATGCAAATCTGAAAAAAAATGGGAACAAAATATATCTAGATTAATTAAAAACCCCCTTTTTGCAACCATAATTGTAAACCACATTGTATACTGCTCATTTTCGGATCCACTCACTTTTTTAATGGAACACTGTTTCCCAAGTGCGAAAAGATGAATTCCTTGAATTGTTGAATATTTATGATTAATAGCAAAGTATCATATAATGCGATGACAGCAATCATCGCGTAAGCGTATAGAAAAGAAAAATGAAGTAACCTGAGAACTTTGCCATCTTATCTGGCCAAAAAATGTCTATGAGCTGAAAAAGTTAATAAAATAAAGTGACTTATAATAGTAAAATAAATTACGGAACATTGCATAATATTTTACTGTAATTGTGAATGGCGCCCCAATTTAGAAGAATTGTGTTATAAATTGAATCTAAATTACCTTAGTTGTGTGCGTTAGAATTTTGTATTAAAATGTTTAAAACACCATATCTGTGGCTGCTTTCAATTAGATGAAACAAACGTGAACAACAAACCATTCATACAAGACAATTACATAATACATGAAAATATATTTTTGTGAAACACGAAAACAAAATTATGGTAATTATTCCAAAATATTTGCTAAAATTGTTTGCATTTTTTTAAACAAGTATGCTGCTCCTCTCGCGATCACATAATTCAGCGGCAGAGTTTTTGGCAAATATTTTAATAAAAATGTTCCGAGGTCATCAGTGTTATAGTGTTGGCTCTAACGATTTGCCACCATCTATTTTAATGGAAATCACACATAAATTCCAATAGATTCAGATAAATTTTCGGCGGCTGTGCTTTGGTGGGTAATTGTGGTTTAGCATTCAAACCTTCACTACGACACGACTACCCTGAATATAGTTGCTGAAGGGGAGTATAGGCTTTAGGGTGGTTCTACATTCCTGTGAATGGAATCAGAAATGCATTAGCAATAATGAAATATGGAATGTATTTAGAATTTAACTGTATCAACATATATATGTGGATATATAATTTTCTATATGTATATTGATAATTTTAAAGAGCATATATTTGTACAGAACACATCAGTGTTCTGTGTTCGGGAATAATCTAGTATGTTTTCGTAGTTCTCAGAGGGATATCCCGCTGGTATGTTCTGCAAACAAAAGTAATCTAAATGGGTTGTTTAAATTGCGATGGAGAATTTATGGTTTGGAGAAGGCAAATATTTAAAGTGTCAATGAACAATAATAATCAGCCTTATCGAGGTATCCGATCGGAAAAAAAAATTCGTTCGATTCGTATAATCGGCGAATTTTCAATCGAGGTATTCATTCCGATACAAAAATCGGAGAAGCTTCCGATATAATTAAATGCATACAAAAATACTTTAAAAAAGTTGTAGCTGATTTGATTGAAAATAAATGTGTGTTTTGTAATTAAAGTTAGCTAATCTTGGTTTATTTCAAAATACTGATTTGTCGAAATTCATAGTAAATCACACAAATGTTGTTAATTTGATCAGATAAAGTAGTCCAGTCGATATGTCGGAAAGAATGGGGCTACCTGGATACTTAATGACACCTGATAAATTTTTGACCTCGAGCAACCTGTGCCAACTTGGCAAGGTCGAAACCCCCCAATTTTTTCTGACTTTTTTAGTTTTTCGCTTATTATTCTCAAACTAAGCACATTTTGTGTACCATATTGCATGTTGTAAAATTTACAGCGAGTTTTAAAATTTTGTTGTTTAATTTCGTACAGATATGCATTTGTAAAATCTACAACGGAAAATTGTGAAATTTACAACAAATGCATTCAAATCTACAAGAATTTTCTGTCGAAATCACTTTGTATAGTGATTGCAATCGTAATCTTGTTTTATATAGTTCACACTTGCTTTTTGTCAAAAAAATGATGTTTGTTTTGACAAGGTGCTCACTATAAATCTCAACTGATGAGTGTGTGCTGAGAATTTACACCAAACAACAATTTTTCATCTACATACAAATTTAAATAAAAATATCTAAATTATTTTGTGTAACTTTTTTTTATTTTGGAACGTTAATTATTTCAGAAAAAAGCAAATTGTTGTATTTTCCAAGAAACAAGCTGTAGTTTTGATAAATTGTGCTGTAAATTCGACAATTAATTACAATCTAAAACAAATGCTGTGATTTTCACATTTGGTTTTGGAATTGACAACCATGTCGCTGTTAAATTGACAGCACTGATTGTCGGGTCGAATTCGAATGTAAATGCAGTCAAATAAACAGTGATTTTCAACATTTGTACAACAATTTTTTTTGGGTTTACAGGTTTATTTACATAATTTGTAGAAAACAATGCAAAGCGAGTATAGGTTGGGGTCAAGATAAGAATAAAATATATAATTTATTTATTCTGTTGGTTTACAATCAGGGTTGAATCTGTCCGTGAACCAAAATGAATCTATATAGTCAATTCTACACTGAGAAAATAATTTCTGCTCCATAAGTAATATACCTACTTTTTGTCATAAATTAAAAAGCTTCCATAGTGTTAAATTAGTTTATAAAAAAATATATAGATTCTAAGCGAAAACAAAATTAATGCAATAGATTTAAGGGTCTGGATTGTCAAAATTGAAAAATTAATATTAATTTTTCCAGTCGCACCTTATTTTTTATGGTTAGGTATGTTTTTGGAAAATATATAGGTACGCATGGGTTATAAATATTTCCGGTAAAGAAATTTCCAACAGGTCCCAATCAAGCGACCGGCAGTGTATGTGCGGTTAACTTGATTTTGAACCCAATTTTATTCGACTTCTTTTTTCGACGATGATTCAAGATCACTACAATCTTGGTTAGAATCTCATTTTTTTAACTTAACCGCTTGTTAGGATCTCCAGGTTGACCGCAGGACAGAAAATATTGGTTGTCAAGCCTTTTGGTTCTCGATTATTTCATGTCTGCTGATGCCAACTGAATGCCGGGGTCGTTGGATTGTTTTTTTTTATTTTTCATGAGTTCATTTCAACTATCTTGATGTCTATCTCGATGTCATCGTTGCAAAAAACTTCGTCGTACAATAATGATTTTTGTACGGAGTCCTCAGCAAATCCAATGCCAAAGTCGATTTCATCAACTTTATTTCTTAGTTTTATGAAAACTAGTTGATTAAGGGCCAGTTTTTCAATGGCGCTTTAAGTTTGGCCTCTCCCATAAAATATCAAAAATGGTTGTCATTGAGTTATTTGTTTTGATTTGGACTGGGAGTCGGGATTTGGAAAAGCATTGTAGAAGTGACCAAATATTCATTATTTGTGTATTATAAATAAAGTTTTGTTTTAATTTCAGAATTTCAATGTTTGAAAATTGCAATGAAAAAGAAACTTGTTGGGTTTATCTCACAGAAACAAAATACAACAATTTAGATACATGACTGGAGTGGGTTGCACGAAATCACATACAGTCAATTATATGACTATTTTTATCAATATATAATATATTATTTGTTTTGTCAACAAAATTTATAATGTTCTGGCCTTGTGGCAGCCTTAAGAGTTTATTTTTTGAAATAAATAAATAAGAACAAACTGAATGAACAAATTGATATACGATTTGTTTATGAAACCTGAAAGTAAACAAATAAATGTATGTCAATTCCACTTCATCACTTAGCCCTGTAGACAGCTAAGAAATTTTCTTACTCTAACACTATGAAGTTAGATGTAGTTTATTTTGTTATTCTGTAGAATAGATAACTGACTCTTTCTTATTGCTTGAAAAATCCACCAATGTTATCAGACTGTTAAAGAGTCAGATAATTTTATTCTTCTCATAGCTAACTGACTGTTTAGCTGGCGAATGAAATATTGGCCCTAAGTGTTATTTCCTTTTAAGTTATTAAACGGCACCGGGGTCTTCAATATTAATTTCTGTTTTCTATGCATGCATGTTAAACAATATCCAATTCCTCTTTGTAAAACTTCTTTCTTATACAAAAATTTCCTTGCCTATGTGGTATTCAAAGTCATAAAACACTGAACAAAAGATTAAAAGTAACTCGATAAAGGATACAATGATGCAAATGTATATATATGTGTATTTTCACTCATCAAAGCAACTCTGATGAAATTTCAAAATTAACATTATACTCACAGAAAGGAATGATGATGATCTTTCATTAATATTCCATTACAGACTGAAGGTCTGCTTGGCATTCACCTTACGGCATCCATCCAATACAAAACCAAGGTACATGAGTTACAGCATGCAATAGTCGCGTCGTTGGTAAAACAAGTGAGAAGAGTGTTTTCTTATGTTGAAAATTCATCATGTGCAGCTTAAGTGTGCCACAATCAACGTAGGGACTTACTTATCAACCAACTTGTTTCATAACCTGCATCATATTAAACTTACCAAGGGGGTTAATGCTTTCCTTTTACCTTAGAAAGCAATATATTGGGCCAATATAAGGTATCTAATACAAGTTTCTATACATATGGTGATGACTTTAAGTGAACAAGGACACTTTGGAGAGTATTATCTCTGTTGAAAGCAATATTATTTTCACTGGCGATGATGCCATGGTGAAAGGAGAGAATGTTCTTTTTATAAAAAGCTTTTGATAAAATTTGCCCAACTTGAATTAACAGGATAGCTTTGAGAAATTTATTAACAATCTATAGTATGAGTTTTTGAGATGACATCCATTCCCGTATGTGATCCTTCTCTGTACAAAGTACATTTTACCTTGTACAAAAGAGATTTTCTATTCTACTCCGCAAACATATAAAATGGAAAAAAGGATTTTCTTTGTTTTCATATACATAGCTCTTGAATTGTGGCCAAAAGGGATTTAGAAGAGTTTCAATAGATCTTAATGGGAATTTCAATTTGAATAAATCAAAAGAATGATAAAATTTACTCGACTGTATACTTAATTTTGAGTGCTGAAGCTGAAGTATACAATAAGTCATTTATTAAATGCAACTTCTTGGATTTTCGCTTTGGAAAATGTAATGACGGCATGTGGTAATAATATTGAATATTCTGTAACGCTTAAATAGAAATGGTGGTTTAAGGAACACCTTCTGGCAACTAAACTTTGGTTTTGATGCACATATATGTGACTTGTTTTTTATATGGCATGTTTGCTTTAGTAGAGGAGCCCAAGAGGGGATTTCGGGATTTACTCGAGCGTGGCAACTTAACATAATGGGGGATAACATTTTAAAAAAAATTGATCGGTTTTTTTTTCGAGAAAATAAAATTAAAAAAAAAAACTTTTTTCCAAATTTTTTTACTGCAGAATTAATTTAATTTAAGAGCACTTTCAGAATATTAAATTTAGTATGAATTAGTTAAGCCGTTTAAAAGATAATCGGTATCGACAAAGTGCCGTTCTATGGCAGGTGGCAGGTAACGTTAATAAGCTTCTCTGGAAAAAAAAAATTTAGATGAAAGATATCATTATTGACAACAAATCACTCATACAAAATTTTAAAAAAATTGATTTAATTTTTTTTTTTTTTTGAGAAAAATAGAATTCAAAAAAACTAACTTCTTAAAAAAAATTTTTTCCAAATTTTTTGATTGCAGTATTAATAAAGCTTAAGAGTAATTTCAGAATATTTAATTTCGTCGAAATCGGTTCAGCCGTTCGAAAGATAATCGCTACCGAAAAAGTACCGTTGTATGTCAGGTATCGTTAATAAGTTTCTCCGGAAAAAAATTTTAGATGAAAAATATCATCATTGACAACAAATCACTCATGTAAAATTTTATCAAAATGGATCGTATTTTTTTCGAGAAATTTGGAATTATCGGTGACGCTTATATAGTAGGTACCGTTATTTCACGACCTAGGATAAAAATTAAAAAAAGGGTCCGGGGATATTACTCAAAGAATGCTTTTTTACCAAGTTTGAAGAAAATCAGCCCAACCCTTTAGGCTGTAAATGTCGATACAGGACAGACACACAGAATTTTCAGACCCAATTTTTTCGACTTCCCTATAATCGCAATGTCATGTTTGATTGTTATCTCAAAACTTTATTTTTGCACTAATCCAATACTTGATTTATACAATTGAGTTTATACACAAAGAGGAATCAAGATGGTTTCAAACTCACCTCAGTAGATGTCGCTAAGTGAGCATATCGAGTATTATTGCTCTAATGCCCTGTCCCTGTAACGAAAAATACTCAAACCGAACAAAATACGCTCAAGTATGAACCAATCAGAAAAAGGAAAAAGAGAGCTAGAATAGTGCATCAAGTTGAAGGTTTTTTTAAACAAACCAGTTTTAAATGTGAATGAAAAGAAAAATTTGATGAGTGAATGTAGAAAATGGCAAATGGCAAGTGCATGGTAGTCAACTCACACAGTACAATGTTTGAAGCACAATGTCTAAACAATTTATTTGTCGGCTATAAGTTTTGAACCATGCTAATTTTTTTTTTTTTTTTTTTTTTTTACACTATCAGATCTTATTCAAATGGAGCTTAAAGCAAGCATCAGCAGATGAAAGAAGATTTGCCAACACATATAATGTGTCCCACTGGCTCATCACTTAGTGCAGGTGTTAGTTGTTAGTAAGCACAATGCAACAAAAACAAAAACACATGCACATAAAAACATGAAAACATATAAAGTCAAAATTAAACAAAATGACACAGAAACATTTAGGATCGTGGAGCACTGGTTCTGAAAATAGTTTTTAAATTACTTTTATTTAAATTAAAATCCAACACACAATTGTTCAAGTTATATAACTTACTCATCCGCGTGAGAGGCTCATGCATGCCATAAATTTCTTGTAATCTATTCGAAATTTATAGATGAATTTATGGTTTTTAAATTGCAAATCTGTTTTATTTCGTAACTTATTAAAGTTAGTAAGAATGTCTTCTGAATGTTCAATAATAATTTATCTATATTTATATAAAACAATTGTTATATGTATAAGTCCTTCAAAAATATATTTGTATATTGTATCTATTTAATTGCGCATGCATCTCCCAGTACATGTCAAATTATACATTTCAAATGGATATACACAATTCATGTTGGAACTATTGTGCCACCAATACTCCAGGGCGAACAATCCACAAAGACCAGCTAATATTATAGGCTTAATTATTTACACACCAGTGGCACTTTGCAATGCTATGCATTAAATTCAAAGTAAATTACATTTGCCCAAAGCCTCAAGTGCTAAACTAACAAAATTGACCTCAGAGTTGCTTATAGTTGCGACAGAAACTATAGCAGACATTAGGTTTATATAGGAACTTTTATACCCGATGACGACTATCGTCGACTCGTCGTCTGTGTGAATAGATGTCCAATTAAAGTTCATAAGCCTCAAATTATCCACAGGCTAATTTGGGGGTGCTCATGCAGTGTCCGGATATTGACCAAAACGGAAGTAATGGTGGTTCTCAAATAATTTCTTCTTAGCATCTTTAACGGAATGAATTTTCGGATTGGTTTGAGTACTAAGCAAGGAAATGAGTGTTTTTATTCTTAAGTTGAGGAAAATCCCATTGCCCATTACCAACTATAAATTCATTTCGACGGTAATGGTTCTTTAAGATTAATTGAGCACTTTATTAATTAGAAAATTTTACTTTGCAAAGTTCTCAAGAAAGAAGAAGTTTTTAGATTTAGATATCTTTAACATTATTTTGAACTTTTTTAAGTAAGTGAGGCGAGGAAGTTATGTGGGATAGAATATAGTTAACTTAGAGCTACTTTTACAATTGTAACAGATAGTTTAGGCAGCTGAATAAAAAATGATGGAACGATACCTAATCCTCCTGCTGGCACTGTTAAAAATATCACAATCAGGTATAAGAAGTTCTCCTTTTTAAGTATTAACGCTTAAATCTCCGGAACGATGAGTCGTAGGGAATTTTTTTTCATGAATTAACATTTTATGCAATAATTAATGCAGCTATGTATGTATATGCATTTTAAAATTGTTGCCTAACAAATGCGTGACAAACAGTGTGACAATTAGTTATTAGTGACCAAATCCGTTAATTAAAAGTGTGTTCAACAAAAAATAAAGGACACGACTTGCTCGCACTAACTTGTTTTTGTGGCAACTGGCGTGTTAAGGACTATATGTATTATGGGAAATTCAATTCATGAGTTTAAAAATAAAAACATTTTCTGTGTTTTCTATCTGTTGTGATTTATACGAAGACATCACCGTTGGCAATAAATACACATAATAGCTAACTATTAATTTTATCGAAAATAATAGTATTTTTTCGATACTATTGGTTTTTTGCAAAAAAGTTACTTTTAAAAAAAACTTTTTTTCACAGTGCTTGCCAAGTAGTTTTAGAATATAAAACATCGGCAAAATATTATATCTTACTGTTACTAAGCAATCACGAAATAAAAAATAAAATTAAAAAAAAAAAAAAATATGTGAACTTGTGCCGAAGATTATCGGTGTAGTACATAAAACGGTTCTATATAAAAAAAATATCGCTAATAAGCTGATTCTAAAAAAAAATTCCGACGAAAGACATCACCTTTGTAAACAAATCACTCATATAAAATTTTATCAAAATTGATCGAATTTTTTTTTCGAAATTGGAATTATCGGTTACGCTTACCGAAAAAAAATCAACCAATATTTTTGGTTGTTTTTGCGACAACTAAGCACCGTGATTAACAAGCTTAAGTGGTAATTTTGATGAAAGAATAATAAAATAAAAGGCAATACTGGGTCGCACAAACTTGCTCTTGTCGAAGTAACTTTCTTGTTCAGAACTGAAAAACTCATTTGACCAGTTTCTCCTTATAAAAAAAAAATGATTTTCAGAATTTTATATTTTGAAATATGGTTTTTTTTTAGAAAAATCCTTAAGAACAAATGTATTTAATTAAAACAGAATTATGTGAAAGCCACCACTTTCGGTAAAAATCCAATTACATGAAATTTTATCTAATTTGATAGTATTTTTTCGAGAAAATTAGAATTATCTGTTTTAAAAATAAAAACATTTTCAAAAATTACTTTTTTAAATTTTGTTTGAAGTATTATTCAGGTTTAGCAGTAGTTTATAAATTTTGCCGCCCTAGGCAGATCGTAAATTGCCGCCCCTCTCCCAACTTTTTTACTCACCTAGTTTTGTTTACGTTTAAGTAATGTGTAAGAGGATATAAGATTCCAGGTTACTTATGAATGACTAACAAAATAACTCAAAACATCATTTATTTGTTCCGTTTTTTTTTTCTTTCACCGTTTCTATAATTTATTGATATGTACTTCTATGATATAAACAACAGTTATGTTGTAAATAAATGGTTACAAAAATCATATTTTCATGCTCTAACGCCGTGCTTTCCAACCGCAAAACTGTAAATAATAGCTATCTATTGAACGTAAAACTTCCGCCTCTATCGATAATAATGCCAAAGTGAAAGTATTTAAGCGAGATTGATAAATGGTTCACCCATATAATTTTTGATCCTCTTCAAAAAAGAAAACGAATTCTCACCACTGCAATTCGTGGCAGCCATGCAGAGAAACATTCTATATGCAATTTCAATATTTGGAGACACTGCATCAAGAACATTTAAAATAATAAACTCAAAAGTTTTGATTGGCGTTACCCCCTTTGAATTCTGTTGTTCGCAATCAAGATGAGATTTGAAATTTCTTGAAAGTTCTTCATTAATTGAACACTATAAATCTTGTCTGAATGCAGTTTTTTTCGAGGGGTATGTCACGAATGAAATCATTTGACCACTTATACTTGCAATAATTTGAAACCAAGTTGAAATCCGGTGCAATCACTATTTCAAGTGATGAAATTAAAAAAAAAAATTGGTTTTTGATTTCAAAAGAAATGAAATCACAATGAAATCACTTGAAATAATTTGCAATCATTTAAAATCAGTAAATTTGATTTGAAATCAATGCAATCACAATGTTTTTAAATCAATTTAAATACTGCTTGAAATCATCTGAAATCATATGAAGTCATTTAAAATATTGAAATCATTGAACCACTAAACTGGCTAGGGACATTCCCCTCGGATTTGTTCATTTTTGCGACATCTTTCCTGTAAATCAGACAGAAAATTGTCAATAACAACATTGTATACATGTTGACTCCAAAGTGATCTCTTCCGAGAAATGTCACTTCTCCTGTTCTTGTTGCACCGTCGTATATGTATTTTCCTTCGATTGAAATCAAGATTGATTGGTTTGTTTTTGTTTGATTGCAAACATCAATCTTCTTCAGTAAATAAGTCGAAAAGACCGAATAATCAGCTTCCGATGCATTTTCCAATACTAATGTAGCATTATATCTAGTGTAAGCGTTGAAAATTTGCCGTCCTCCAAAATCTGCGGCCCTAGGCAGCTGCCTACATTGCTTATATAGATGGTTCATGGCTGGGTGTAGCCCTTCAAAAGATAGTCTGAGCAATCAAAATCGGTTCTATGCCAGGTGGATACCGTTAAAAATCTGATTCTGAAAAATATTTTCCGACGAAGAACATCACCATTGGCAAAAAATCACTCATATAAAATTTTATCAAAAATTTTCCTAGAGAGAAGGAAAAAAAATATTGAAAATGTTTGCATTTATTTAGAACAAAAGTATAGTTATTCACTGTTATTCAAGAAGTTGTAAAGCCATTCAACCAAAAGGCGATCTGACTTTTTTGCGCATACGTGCGTCACAAAATAGGATCGATTTTAATAAAATTTTACATTAGTGATTTGTTGCCATAATGATGTCTTTCATCTAAATTTTTTTCCGGAGATGCTTATTAACGGTACCGGCCATACAACGGTGTTTTTTCGATATCGATTATCTTTTGAAAGGCTTAACCGATTTCGACGGTAATTATTCAAAAAGTATTTTTAAATATGATTAATACTGCAATGAAAAATTTTGGAAAAAATTCTTTCTACAAAGCTAGTTTTTTTTATTCCATCAATTTTTTTTAAAACTTGATGCGAGTGAATTTGTGAATGATGATGTCTTTCAACAGATTTTTTTTTCCTGAGAAGTTTATTAAAGGTACCTGCAATATAGAACAGTACTTTTTCTATACCGATTATCTCTTGAATGGCTAAACCGATTTTGACGAAATTTAATATTCAGAAAGTACTCTAAAATTTGATTAATACTGTTATCAAAAATTTAAGAAAAAAATTTTTTCTAAAAAGATAGTTTTTTTATTTCCATTTTTCTCGAAAAAAATCCTATACCTAATTTTTTTTTAAATTTTATTTGAGTGATTTGTTGCCAATGATGGTGGCTTTCATTTAAAAAATGTTCACCGGAGAAAGTCTATTCAAGGTACCTGCCATAAAACGGTGTTTTTTTCGATAGCGATTATCTTTTAGACGGCTGAACTGATTTTGAAGGAATTTAATATTCTTAAAGTATTCTTAAATTTTAAATACTGCAAAAAAAAATTTTGGAAAAAAGTTTTTTCTAAAAAGTTAGTTTTTTGAATTCTATTTTTCCCGAAAATAATCCGATCAATTTTAATAAAATTTTATATTAGTGCTTTATTGTCAACTGTAAAAAGTCGACGATAATTTCCCAGTCGTTAACACAAAGTTAATTTGCCACAAGAGCAAGTTTGTTGCTACGCAGTCGTGCAATGCAATCGAACATGAAGTTCTCCAATTGTTAGACATACCAAAGAAAAAAAGGGAACAAAAACATTTATTTCTGAGCGTTATTATTTTTATCCCACAAAATGAGTGAAATATCACAGTGTGAAGCGGCTGACATCCGAAGTGCTTCATAAAGGTTGAATGTTCTTTCTATAGGTATGTAGATGTATAGGTACCTTCTGAAACTAGGGCCCAAAGTTTTAAACGTTCAAATCGCCATTTATATCTTCGTTTACTTTTGCTCTTACCTTAAAAATTAAATCAGAAGTTAAATGATTGGTGATGCTGTGATGCATAAAAATGTACGCGACCAAAGAGAACGAAAACAATTTTGTTAGTACACGCGCTTTTATCATGGTAAAAGTGGATGTCTATATATGTATATGCACTATAATTAAAGAGCTCCTCATCCACATCTCTACTTCTGGGATTTCTTCATCTTTTCTGACGATGTTGTGATATCAAATGGAAACACATATCTCCCATATCTCTCCCATGATTCCGCTTCAAAAAACGTTCTTTTGCATATTTGTGAGTATATTTAATTTTTAAAACTTTTAGTCTAAGAGTGACCACCCTGTGCAGCAAATTATTTAAATAGACGACAATAATTATTTAAGAAGCTATTTTCAATTTGATTCTAGACCTAGCAGACGCCCTCTTCAAAAATCAAATAAATCAGAAAGATACACACCATTACCGTTTACCTACTTCGCAATAATTATAAAAAACACGAAGTTAACTACTTCCGCGGCACAGTCAAGTCAACATTGTGAACATTAACGTGGAGATTCATAAAAATGACAAACTGCCTTGTCGTGTTCTCTCTTTGCTGCATTTATTTGTCTGATGTTCGTGGTCTCAAATTAGCACATTCCGGAATGGAAATCATGCAAAATCAAGATTCCCATTGTACTCCTAACGGCAACCAGAACTTAAGCGAAGTTGAAGAAGTACATAAAAGGACAAAAAGATATTTACTTTTCGAAAAGGGAGCCGCTGTTTCGGTGAGACAAGCAAGAAATTAAATCAAGGATTTCCAGAATAAATATTTTATTAGCTTTCATTTCTTTTTTTGCAGGTGACAACAGCTGCAGTTAAGACGATTGTCTCAGGAGTTCCCAGAGGATTAAATATTATCTGTGAAGAAAGTTTATATTATGATTTGCCTGCATCTTTAGCTTTGCCTAAAAAGGATTTAGCTAAGCCTGTTAAAAAGATGAAGCTTGCGTCACACCATCAGGAATCAATAAAAAGAAAATATTATGATATTCAAAAATACAGATTTCGAAACCACTATGTCAACAAAATCAATAATGTTGAAAAATACGAATTTCCAAACTACGGTCCTTACCTTACTAGACGCAAGTATCGTTCTGTTGATGGTACTAATGATTCAACTGCTTTCTTCGACATTGAAGGCATTTTCTTTCGACAAATACAAAGTTTTGCTAAAAGGTAAATAAAACTTTGTGTAGTATTTCATGCAAAAATACATTAATCCTCCTCATCTAGACTCAAGTTTAATGAAAGGCACTGTATAATGCGAACGATTTGTGAAAGTCAACATTTCCTGTTTGCGAGGGGACATTTCTTGTTTCATGACGTAATAAGAATAATTCTAAAGTAAGAATGAAAATTGCATTAGATTTTTATCAGACTGACTTGGTGTGAATTATTGTTTTTTTTTTTATAATGACAGATTTTTGTTTCCGGCTATTAGACAAAATAGAAATTACCTGAATGCATTAAGGACGATGAATCCAATGGATTGTGCCAACTTGTATGGACCTCATTGCAAGATTAGTTTTTTAAACTTTTTTACAAATAAAATTAATGAAGATTTCTGATTAAAAGTTGAGTGCTAATGTTGTTTTTTTTTTTCTAGAGTTTGAAAAAAACAAAAACAGTTCTAACGTACAAAACCTCGTATGAGAAGGAGGAATTCAAGAAATTCATAAACAGGGCTGTCGAAGTACTGCAATTTCAGTATTTGAACTGCACTTTGAGACTCTGTAGTGCCGTACTGCTGACACAGCCAAAGTACTGCTTTTTTTTTTTTAAAGAATTATATACCAAATCCACCAGGTTTCGAAATTATGAGGCATCAAAAGGCGATACGAAAGTAGTACTATTCAAGATATTTCTTAAGAGGATAGTTAACCAGCGTATCCATAACCTTGGAGAGAAAGAACTTTAGTATAATTGGTCAAGGGTAGACATATATTCGCAACAATAATTCAGGGCTGAAGGATTTGTGAATTTCGGGTTCTTTGAATACTTGTCGCAAGTTTGCATGGGAATCAGCTTTAAACGGAGGAGTTTTGTTAGAGACAAGTTTGGCAACCCAAAACGAAGTTGAATTTTGATTTTTATATCCTACAAGTGATCAACAATTTGTACTTTACAATTTGTCTTTTTGACTTTACAGTACAGTCATGTCTTAAGATTTTGTTTACTTCTTCTCGATTTTATCAGTTAAGTTGGCCTTGCAATATTGTAAACTTAATTCTCTCAGCTTGCCAGCCTGTTTAAAACAATTCAAACCTTGTTAATCTTGCGTCTGATGATTTTTCCTTCTATTTTTATAATTTTTACTATGCGTACATTCCGAAAAAAAATTCACATCAAGTTAAAGAGTAAAATGTGAAGGTGATGGTCAAATACTACCGTTCTCTCATTTCCCATCTCTAAAATTCCTCCAAAAGGCTTCCCAATGTCAAGTTCCGTAACTAGGTGTTTTGGAGCTTGAAGGTTAGAGTTATAGTTAGTTGTCGTCAAGCGCTATGGGAATTCCATTACCCATATTTTCAGAATCATTTAATTCAATAAAACGCGACCTATTTCGCTCTCAAATAATGTGAATCTACCAAAATTAAAATTGAATAAAATTAGTATTAAATTATCAAAACCATTGTAGCTTCTTTATTTGTATTATTATTTTCCAAAATAATATTCTGTAGGCTCCGAATACTTTCCCATGGCCAATTCTAGCATCGAAAACGGACAATCATATCGTAATCCACAATCTGCATCCTCATCACTAAAGTAGGCGTTGTTATAATGCTTGATATCTGCATGTTTTTCGATTTCCCGTGTAAACAGTTGAGTTTTTGGCAACCTTTTAAAAATATATGTATGTGTTTTAAAAGTATATAAAAGTATAGTAAATACATTCATCAACTTACGAAAAAATGGTTCTTATTAATTGAGGTATCATTCCCATCTTCTCAACTCGAAAGAACCGTTGACTTTCGCAAAGCGCCCGAAGTATACATTCCCGGCCATTATGTCCCATTCTGAAATGAAAATCATTTGAATATTATTCCATTCGGCAAAAATTAAATAATTATTTTAATTATAAACAAAGCACCTGTCAATCAAATTCTCGATTGAACGATATAATGATTTGCGATTGCGACGTTTCAATACCGCTAGTGGCGTTGTCGGCGGTGTGCTTGTGCTACCAAAGCCATGCAAATGGTCAATTATCCAAGTCTCGTTAGGCAAATCATATGCAAGACCCCAATTGAGACCGTAACTAAGATAGTTGTACGAAGGACTTCCAACCACACCCACAGTGAAACAGACTGCACACTATAAAAACATAATTATCATTTGCATTGTTTAACAGTTTACTCATGAGAATTTATTTGTATAGACCAAGAGCAAAAGCAAACTGCAAAGACATCAGACATAAGGATCAAGATTCCCAAGGACGAAAGATAAAATTGTATTGACAAAGCTTTTATTTTATGTGTTATACAAATTAACAAGGATGCAAACTCTGTTTATGTGTAATATGGAGATGAGAATGTATGTTGATTCAAATCCTTTCAGCATGTATGGTAAGTACGTGTGTAAGGAAGGGATTTATTTTGAAAAACATCAATTTGCAAGGATGAGTCTATGTGATTGTGATGCCTAACGGCAATTTCCGATAAGTGGATTAGATACTTTAAGGAACAGGATTTCCTTTTTGAAAACATAACAGGCTAAAATTATTCTCGATATTGTGATGGGTGTCAAATACCATGTCACTTTTCTATACAATACCGGTTAATAAAAACTTTACATAGGTATATGGAGTTGATTTTATGAGCTAAGATTGGAGAAATTGGAGAAACGTAAAAGTTTGTTCGGGTGTCTCATTTATACGGAATTATAGGTGTGAGATATAAATCAGTCTGTCAATTTTTGATGAAATTAAAAATGTACTCACAATCTTACTGTTTGTCAGGAACAGTTTAAACATTAAAGGTATTTTTATTAAATTATAAAGAAATAAATGTTTCCTAACATTTAATCTGGCGATAGCGTTTTAAAAATTTTTGAACTTGTTATGTCGTTGATATTTGTTTGAGTAAACTTATAGATATCAGATATAATCAACTTTATATTTGTAAGTCTACTTTGACTATGTTATTTATTTCATTATATATGTTACTAATAAATAAATACATACAGTAAATGAAGATCCTTCAGGAAAAGCAACATAACGTTTCAACCTACGATGAGTAACACCAACTGAACCACGAAATGCTGCAGTCTTTGAATATGACAACGGCATCGATATTTCACTATTATTTTGGAATAAATAAAATGAGTCGGAAGCGTTAATCAATTTAAATGTTTCTATGAGCAATTTTGCAATAAATATCGACCAAATAGATCCAAGGACGTTTTTGGAAAATTGCATTGTCTGATTGTTTTGAAGATCAATGGCTGTGAGGAAAAGAAGCCACACTTTTAAATTAAACAAGAGAAAACTTATTCTTCTACTACCAACGACTAAACTTTTCAAACTGCTTAGACGTCTACGTCAATGCACTTGAGTAAGAATGTTAAAGAAAACGAACTTACATCTTTGAAAGAGAATACACTTACTTAGTTATAAAGAGTTATCTTTTAACACAAAGAAGCTAATTAAACACTTGAGGAAGATGTTCCTGCACACATATTTATCTTTCTCTACAGAATATTTCATAGAAGATGCATTTTTTAGTCACTTAGTTAAATATTAAAAAAAACTTAAGTGTGTTAAGAAGGGTCAAGATTCAAGAACATGCAAAAATTATTTAATATGGTGTACAGGGTGGCACAAAATTAATCGTCCTTGAAAAAATGCAAAAGTTTTCGCATGAATTATATATAAAGCTGGCGAATAAACTTAAGAAATAAAAAGATGTGTCGCTCTTAAGATACACAATTCAAGTGGAGTATATATTTAGTTGGAGGTTTTAAGAAGGTTATACAATTTTAATACAATAGATTTATTTGGCGCAAAGTAATAGCTTAACGAAGCGTCATTACTAAAGTAAGTATACATAGATTAATTAAGATAATTTATTTTCAAATTCATTAAGGTGTATACACATTAGTTTTAGTTTTAGTACAGTATACTTTCAAGTTGATATTTCAATTTTTTAATTAATGGATTTAATAGTCCTATTGTAGGATACTATAAGACTTTTGTAAATGGTTGCAACATGAAACTTTTTTTTTATCTGTTAAGCACCCATTTTTAAGATCAAAATGATAAATTTTCATTCACATAAAGCCAACTTTCAAAAATTGATCTTGTTTCACTTTTGTATACAGGGTGATTGGTTTTAGGTGCACCAAAAAGCTTGAGCGTGTAAGTGGGGTTAAGACAAGAAAGAAATCTTATAGGAGGGGGGTCTATTTCCCCCCGTTTAGGCGGGAGGGGCAATTTTCTAAAAAAATGACTTAAATCAGAAAAAAAATTACTCTTTTATTTTATTTTTAAATTAAGTTGTTTAAGTCAACAGTTTTAAAAAAATTAATTTTCAAACTCAAAATTTTGAAAAAAAAATTAAAAAAAAAATTTAATCTAATTTTTTTCAAAATGTTATATAATTAACTACTATTTTTATTTTCAAAATTCAATGCTCTTATTAATTTTTAGTCAAAAACAGAAAACCGTATGCCAAAATGTATCTTAGTTTTTGAGAAATTAAGAAAATACTAAAAGCACTTTTTTAAAAAAAGATGAAATCTGGTTAATCCAGTTCATTTTTTTTAACCAGATTAACCAGATTTCACCTTTTTTTGAAAAAAAGCTTTTAGTATTTTCTTAATTTCTCATTTAATTCTTAATTTCCAAAAAGATATAACAAGGCTTTGTATCATTCACCGTTGTTTTTAAATAATTTTTTTTTCTGATTTAAGTCAATTTTTTAGAAAATTGCCCCTCCCTCCTAAACGGGGGAAAATAGACCCCCCCTCCTATACGATTTTTTTCTTGTCTTAACTCCACCTACACGCTCAAGGTTTTTGGTGTACCTTAAACCAATCACCCTGTATAGTCCGGTCAGGATACCGAAACCCGTGCGTTTTATGGGGTAACCTTTTTTATGATTCGAATTGGTTTTCAACATGATAAGGAAGAAATTTAGCCTGTGGGAGCAATTTTTCTAATTTGGGCGTTTGGCCGCCATTTTGTGAAATGGCCGCCAAAGTTGTCTATTTATTATTTGGGGATATTTCCCTACACAGGGAATGGATTTTAATTTTGTAAAGTTTTTTTTAAAACATTTTTAAAGGCAAACAAAAGACATTTTTCGCTACATCACCTAATTTCTGAGATATTTAAGATACAAGTTTTTTGCTTTAAAAGGTCTTCCCTGGACAGATCCTTATAACCTTCCACCTTATGAACACCGAATTCAGCTTCTACACATTCAGTCCTTGTTACAGAGGCGTGTAAATAACGATATAGTTTTTATCCACCAACTTCTTTCGGGCGCATAAGATGCACTTGATCTACTTACTTGTGTTGGACTCAATTATCGTGGGGGTGCTCACAATCTGCGTATAGCCTTGAGCTCCTACATTGTCCACACCATCGGACTAATTACGGTAGAAATGAGCCGCTCACCCGCATGTGCAGGCTTTTCAATTTAAATTCTAAAATTATTGATTTTAATGACAATAAAATAAATTTTAAAAATGTACTTAAAACCAGTGCTCCACGCTTTTAGTTCATGTTTTATGTATTTTGTATTGTTAAAATATATGTTTTATTGTATTATAGTGCTTGTGTTATTGTAGTTATTTGTTTTACATTACTAACAACTAACACCAGCACTAAGTGATGAGCCAGTGGAACACATATAATGTGTTGGCAAATCTTTGTTCATAAGCTGAAGCTTGCTCTAAGCTCCTTATGAACAGGATCTGATAGTGTAAAAAAAAAAAAAAAGGTAAAAACAAACTGATTTAATGAGAAAAAAGTTTATTTTGACATCAAAAGTGCGATGTCACGTATGCCGTTATATTTATCCTAACTTTTGTTGTGTGGCTTTGTTAAATAGCCATAGGTGTATGAAAAGTATGTCTCATGATCCAAATCATGGCCGCTGTTTTTAAAAATGGCTTCCAAACTGATCGATTTTTTGTTTGAGGATATTTCCGTTCCCAGTAGTCCGATTCTAAATTTTGAACATTCATTTTACTCGTTTTTTAAAGCCAAACAAGTTTTTATTATAATACATTTTTTGCTAAACTTTATTTTGTTTTTTTTTTTACAAATTATGTTAAAAATAAAATATATAGAATTACTGTACCGTACAAACCTACTCTTACTGTAGGGGTCAAAATACCCCAAAAGTATATCAGCTGTATCTCAGTTAATATTAAGCCTATACAGGGTGATTGGTATAAGATTCACCAAAAAGCTTGAGCGTGTAGGTGGAGTTAAGACAAGAAAAAAATCGTATGAAAGGGGGGTCTATTTCCCCCCGTTTAGGCGGGAGGGGCAATTTTCTAAAACATTGACTTAAATCAGAAAAAAAAATTATTTAAAAACAACGGTGAATGATATAAAGCCTTGTTATATTTTTTTGGAAAGTCAGAAAGTCAGTCAGTCAAAAACAGAAAACCGGATGACAAAATGTATCTTAGTTTTTGAGAAATTAAAAAAAATTAAAAGTAAAACTAGTAAGTAAAGTAAAAAGTTAATTCGTTTTTTTTTTATTATTTGATTAAAATCGGATGGTATGTAATAAAAAATAAAAAAAGGATAATTCCCTAATTAATAATTGACCTATGCAGGTCAAATTTGGGAAAACCAAAATAAAAAGTGTTTTTCTTGGAAAAAAATACTTCTAGTTTTTCTTAATTTCTCAAAAACTAAGATACATTTTGGCATCCGGTTTTCTGTTTTTGGCTGACTGACTTTCTGACTTTCCAAAAAAATATAACAAGGCTTTGTATCATTCACCGTTGTTTTTAAATAATTTTTTTTCTGATTTAAGTCAATGTTTTAGAAAATTGCCCCTCCTGCCTAAACGGGGTTAAATAGACCCCCCTCCCATACGATTTTTTACTTGTCTTAACTCCTCCTACAAGCTCAAGCTTTTTGGTGCACCTTATACAGATATAGATCTGGTTCACCAACCAGATTTTAGAAAATTTAATGGCCTTTAACTTTATCATGCAATGTAGTACACAAAATGTGCTTAGTTTAAAAAATATAAGTGAAAAACTGAAAAAAGTTCGAAAAATTATGAGTTTTTCGACCTTCCCCAAGTTAGCACAGGGTCTTCGAGGTTAAGAAATTAAGGGGGTCTTCCTAGTTTAACCCTGAACAATCTGTGTAAGTTTCATTTAGTTCGCAATTTTTTCCAGGCAGGCCCATTTTCGCCGACATATCGACTGGACTATACATATAGCTTATTTCTGCTTTTAAATTGTTTTAAAACAATTTCGTTGGTACTTAGATACTGTTTATTTCTTTGTAATATTGCTATAGATACACAAAGTTCGATGTCATTATGATAAACCCATCAACTATTTTCTTTAATAAATAAAATAAATTCAACATATGATAGTACAATCCATAAATTATTATTATTATCAAATAAAATATTTTTTACACAAAATAATATTTTGGTTCCTGTCAGGAAATACATCCGTTTATCTATTTTTTTTTTTATAATAAATAATACAATGTCAATGCAAACATAACATGTATGCTTAAAATTTGCAACTGCATTATATTAAGTTGTACACATATACTTTTTATATGGGTATGTATATGGTTAAACTTATTCCAAATATGAACCGAATGTGCTGCATAGCATAAAATATCTTTAACCACAACCTCTACCGTAAATGTTTGGTTGTGAAGGTTGCGGCATGCATTATATATTGTGGTTCGATAACCGATCCAATTTCTGAAATCAGAGAGTTTAAGTATTTTTTTGTTTATAGATTTTTCAAACATTCAGCACAATCTAACAAATAAATTCAACCAACGATATCGGGAGCACCATGTGGCTTAATATTTATGTAAGTCACTCAGATACAAATATGCATTGCATATTTGCATTAACTATATATAATACATTTGTTTACCGATATCTGTTTTATAAAAAAAATATATTCATTCCCTTGTATTTTGATTTCCCCTTGGAATAATAAATTTCCTCTATTTGGGTATTTAATGTATCTATGTATCTGTTGTGTTTAATTTAGGTACAAATATAATTTAATATATTGAGGCTTTTAAGGATTGATTTTGATTGGAAAAATGTCATATTTGGACTAATTTTTTTTTGAAAATTTAACGAAACCAAAATTAGATTTGTTCTTATTAGTTTCAATTTCAATACAACATTTATAAATTTATTGATATTGTAAAAGATTCAGGCTATGAAATTATTGTTAAAAACTAAATAACTTTTTATAGTTTTAATATACGGATTACCTCATGTATCGTGTGTAAACATAATTCCTGTATAGTGTGTAGGGTTAACAACGCAACCTTATTCTTGAAAAATATTAAGTAAAAATATGCCAATAAATTTACTAGACGGGGAGATGAAGAAGTCATATTATTCATAAAGAGAACCCACCAAACCAACAAAAAAGCAATAAGTTAGTCGTAGTATATCAAGTAGTAAGTTACGGCCCATCTGAAAAAAGTTTGGAAGGTCTCCGCCATCATGAAAATTTAAGATTTGTTCTTGTTTTTGTTTTTTTCTAAGTTTGTGTGCGTTTTATGAAAAAACTATGAAATACTCTTTTGTTGCAAATTCGTATTATATATGAAATTTTATATTTGTAATGGTAGTTCCATAGAAGTTATAAGGTAAAAACGAGTATTAAAAAACATAATCACATTCATTTTCGCAGTGCTCATATTTCATTTTAGTCTATGTAAAAGATATATAAAACGCAAAGCAACTTAGCTAGACAAACAAAATTTAAAGATTGCTCTTAGTTTCTTGCCCTTGAATCTTTTAAAGGTTCTGACTTTTGGTTTGCCAACTTAAAGTTTAAATATCTTCAAATCTTTAACATTGATTTTTAAAATATTTATCATTTTTATTGAGCTCAATACCAGCTATTATTTAGGTAAATCTTATCTATGTATTGTATACGCATTGGGCCCAGGCTCCATACAAAAATAGGCCATCTCCTTTTACTAAGACACAAACGATTGAACTTTATCTGGACTAAATGACGAACTTTTTTTTCATACCCCGATTGGTTTTTAACTAAGTCCCAAGAAGACAAATCAATAAAATTTGTTTTCCTTTAAATAGTTAGTACAAAAATCCACGATGTGATCTATTTTTATTTATGCGCACCCATTGGTTTTAATAATAAGCCCCAAGACTAAGCTAGATACCTAGACTATTTCTGAAATTTTTTTCAAAATACTTTTTAATGTAATTTTAAACAAATGGCATTCTGAAAAGAATTTAAATTCAGAATCTACTCCTCTTTGTCCTGTCAAGATTGAAACAAACAACATCGCTGCACTGTGTATCTTTTGCACTTTATTCGGATCTATTATATTCGGATCTAATTCAAAAGTGTTCCAATAATGTTCAACATGCAACCCTAAAGACCAAAAATCAAATTCCACCATTAGACAAAAGTTGAAAAACGAAAATGCGATGTGAACTGTGTGTTTCCTGACTATAGGGAGGTTGTTTGTAGGGATAAAGTCAAACAAAACTGCAATAAGTTGAAATTCCTTACGAGTCTCGTGGCAATGAGTACCTATACAGAGCTTGGTTTGTTGGAAAAGCATGAATACCAATAAATCACTCTACTATGTTCGACCTGACTCGTGAAACTTTTATAGGTACGTCCTGGTTCCATATACTTAACTATCTATAACTGCTTCCTAAAAATATGCAGCCAGTCTCGTAAACTGAATGAAAGCCGAGAAGCATCTTTTATTTTTTTATCGTTATTTTTTTCAACGACTGTTATTCTATCAGATTTTTTGTTTTAAATCTCCAAACTTTCTCAACTTCAATGCACTCTAACCAAACAGAAGGAGAATAAGATAAAAAGCTAAATAGAAAAAAAAAGTACTTAAATGTCATGAAACTCGAAAAAAATAACCTTTTCAACTTTTTGGCCGTCGTTGTCGTCGTTCTTTTTTTTTTATATCTTTTCAATAAACTTTCTTTATTTTGATATTTTGAGAACCATCATTACCACCACCATTCACTGGTTGCTATGAAGCTACTTTTCGAAATTCTTTTCGCTCTAAGAATAGAAAAAGTTTTTGTTTTCAACTGCAACTGCAAATGCATTGTAATAAAATGAAATTATTTTGTTTTCCACTAAAAAGCAAATCATGAGTCACATAGGTTGTTGGCATTTAAAAACAGTTTTTTTGAAAAAAACAAAAATGATATTTTTACTTACAAAGTTTTGGATACAAAAAGGTTTCTTTTGGGTTTGAAATTGGTTCACTCTTAAAAGTTTATCCAAAGTTAAAGAAAATATTGCATTGAAAGATTTCTTTCAGAAAATAAATGTATGAAAATTATTGGATGATTTTGACACCATAATCTTCAATATAGATGGATCAAAAATGGCCTATGGATTTATTTTGGGTCTTCTGTCTTCTCACTCTCATCGGTATCAATAATGTTTTTTTTTACTGTTTGATTTGGCTTAGGTATTTTAAACTGAGGAGTCTGCATGATATGCAGAAGAAAAAAAAGCCCAAAATATTTACATAACATTGGGTTCAGGTATTCAAGTTGCAATATGACATGTTAGTGATTCTGAAGGCTACAATATTAACCGTGTTCTTTCCAAAACTTACAAGGCTGCTGGTGCCAGACCCGTTCTTTAAGAAGAGAATAGGAGTTTAGCCCTTGTATATATATCGATCACATACAGAAAACAGCTTAAATGTAACAGCGAAATCTGTCAATGGAAGTTAGTTCTGGAAAATTAGTATAGTGTTTGTAATTTGATACAAAGTTATCACTTGGTGGTAAAGTTACCATAGTGCCTTTGCCTAGTATATATCGATCAGGATATCCTCGTTTGTATCCAAAATCTTTCGTGGCGTGTACACTTTTTAACGGTCGACTTTGCCTTCCCTAAGCCACACTGATAATGGCCAATCAGATCGTAGAAAAAAGGTTTTAAGCGATAACGTAGTATACGAATAGGTATAGCCGTCAAGATTTTTTAATGCACTTGGGGTATAGTGTTTTGGAGCTGTCAGTTCCACTAGTTCAACGCGGAGACGGACCTCTAGATCTTTAAACCCTTTGGTAACATTTTTGAACATCATCCACTTGCCGGTACACCCTCAATATCATTGACGTACTAGATATGGACCGCCAGTCGGTTGAAATTTTCATACAAACAGCCATGAAAAGTTGTCCCAGCTAAAAACATTCTAAAAACGCCATCATCTTTTAGTGTTAAATACGTGTACTAATTTCGACATTAGAATTTAAATGAAATCGATAATATATTCATCTGTAAGTAACTCATGGCATAAGGAGTGGATGTGTTTTGTAAAATAAAAGTAGTTTGATAATAATTTCCACCAAAATATTTCAATAGTAAATAATTATTTAAAGAAATCATATTATATTCCCTGCTAGTAGTTGATGGCGCCCCTAGTTATGTTGGAACACGAGTGAAGTTGGCTACTGGCGGTCCATACCTAATACGTCAATGCTCAATATACTTGATTGCCCAATATTTTAACATTTCGCCCCGGCAAGTACCGCAACAAAGTCAAACAGAAGTTTGTAAGTTTGAAGTGGAAAATTTTCTTGTGTAGGCTATAATGTATTTGGACTATTGAACTATAATGAACTTTATAGTGTTAATTTTGATACCAAGGCTGTCTGTATAAAATTACTTCGAAAAAAAATTATATGTCCAAAGAATAAATACAAGAAAGAAGATTTTTGTTGTGCACTCTGTGGTGGCTTGATTAAGACTATTTTTATTATTAACTAGTGTACACTTAAAGTAAGCAGTTAAATTGTGGCACTGTGATAGTTTTATTACATTTTCAGTGTTGTAATATGAATACGATTAGATTAAGCTAGATCGATTATAATTATTAAAGGGAAATTAAAATTATATACTTTACGTTAAAATAACAGAAATTATTTCTGGTTTATTAAAGAACAGTAAGCAATAATTTGAAAACTTAACATAGCCATGACATGTATGAAAACTCTCCCCCTTGGGTCTGGGCACGGTCCTAGCTCGTTAGGGTTGTTTACAATTACCAGTCGAAATATGAAATGCACCGAATATAGTTCCTAAATTAACAAATTTCTACAGCCAGTTCTAATTTGGGCAAGTCGTTAGCTTTGGGCAAGTTTTGCCACTTCAAGTTTCTTCAGACTTTTTTCTAGTTTGTCAAGCCACACCGGAGTTAAATGCTCTAGAGCTATACTTTTTCTCCAAAACTCTAAAACTCTAAAACTCTACTATGTTGACCTCATAGTTCTTACTTGCTGGATCATTATGTTGTCAATTTGCTGTCCATGGATGGCCCAACCTTCGAAGTATTTTCATCCGTATCCTTCAAGAAAGGTTTGATGTCACATCAGTACACAATATTCGATAATCTCGTCTTTGAACCTTCTTAGCCACACATATCTAATGAAATGCAAACCAGCTCTAAGGATTTTTACCTCAAAACGATCAAGAACTTCCCCTTACCATCTGGACAAAGCAAACGTCTCCATACCATACAGGCGAAATGAGATGATCATGCTTCTACTTCTACATAAGGATGATATTAAGAATAAGGTTGTTGTTGCAAGTTGCCGGAAAAACTAATGTAAATAATGTCCCTTACTACATTGACAACGTTAAGATATATAGGGTTTCCTTGATTGTAAAGTTTTTCAATGAAGCCAATACTTAGTTTTACCTTCATTTACCACTAGAACTACTGAAGTTGCTTCCGTTCGAATGTTGTCGAACGCATAACTAATAATTTGCCTTGGTGCTTTAATAAAGGCCATCCAATATCGTTTTATCGACTTTCATGTGTGATACCTATATCAGCTTTGTTGTACCTCCGTAATAACTATCGCGGTTTCGAGTATCACCCTTTCCCTTGCTGGAGAAAGTAACGCTTCCTCCACTTATTTAGCACTTTTTCACATCTGATAAGAAATAGCTATTTATTCAGGCTCAAGGTCAATATAACTATTTTGTATAATTTGACAAGTCACTAACAATTCCAACATACATACCTGATAAGTTTTAAATTGAGTATCGTGAGCCATCTAAGCCAATGTCTCCCATCTTTTTTCAGAACTCAGAATTGGAGTTTTTGAAAGACCACCGCACTGAAGCTTTCGACTTCGATGTCGGGAACTTCTTTGTTGTTTGATTCACCTGTTCTGAAGTATTGTCTGAAAAACTTTTCAGTTGTATTATTGGAAAATATAGTCTGAAAAACAGTTCCTTCGAAATAACAACAACACCTGTGAAAATTTGCGTGGTCATTCTTAAGAAGTTAGCTATGAGCTTTGCTTTGCAAAGATTTGGTGACCTAATCTCTTGAGCATTTCTCCTTCTTTGAGTTGCAATTTTAATTATATGTAAGAGTTTTTTTTTTTGGGTTTCTTCTTAGCTGAATATTTTACAATCAATGTATTTTTTTAAATATTTATTTATAATTTAAGAAACACTAGGTACTATATTTTACAGACACAATCAACAAAAAGAAAAACAACAACTTTCCAAGCATTCTAGCATATAACATAGTTCCCTTTCAGAATACATACAACTCAAACTATTGAGTTAATTTAATCTGCAAACTTTGTCCAAAACTAATTAAAGTAATTACTTAAGTATCTTGTACTCAAATAAAAAAAAAACGAATATTAAAACTATATGTTTACGAATGTCCTTACACTGCTAGCTCAAAAAGCATTAAACAAAAAAAAATATAAGCATCGCGCAATGTTTTGCTATCGCGAAGCAGCCTCGACGACGAAAATTCCACCAGGATTTTATGTTTCTAATTGTTAATGCGGAACACACAGTTCGTTTTAAGTTTTTAAACTACACTGTTATAACTCAAATAGACAAACAACAACAACAAATCTATTTTGCATGCAAAAAAGGACGACAAAGAGAATATGAGATGAAAAAAAAAGGAGCATCGCCTCCGCCCTTCGCATATGCACGAACTATGAGACTACGACGACAAATAATTCCGCAGAAAAGGAAGACATGACCCAGAGAGTAATTTTACCATAAGTTGTAATTTTGTTTGTGCGATTTGTACCGCTCTTTTTATGGTGGTTGTATCTACTATAAAGTGCACCCAGCTCTAGGATCCACGTTTCTATATGCTGTTAGGGAGAAAGGTGAATTTCGCCAGTATATATATTTCATTTTGAATATTGACTCTTGAAAACGAAACAAACTTTTTCAAATCATAGTGTCTGAAATAAACAAAAATACTGCCTTTATGCAAAAACATTTGTTTGTACCTAATTCTAGTCCATTTAACATTATATTTGGAAATGAAAATAACTATACTTTTTTTCATTTTGAATGAAGATAGGCGGATATGTTTGTCTCTCATTCGTACTCTTTTGTTTTCCATATACATACTGCCGCTAACTTCGTAAGGACCCTATCTAAAAACTTTTTCTTTTAGTTTACGACATATTTATTGTCAAGGACTTGTTATTATGATGTATTATTATTATATAATATACTAGCTGATCCGGCAGACGTTCTTCTGTATTTTCCCATTTTTATTAAATACAGTCAGTGTCCTGATTTAGATAAAGAAAATGTTATCGATGGTGATATGAAAATTATCTACAGGAATTATTATTTTCGTAAACATCTCCTCCATATCCGCTACCTATGGGATCCAAATTTTATCAAAACTTTTGTTTAATTAAATATATGCGAACCGCCCAGCTTTTCACTGGATATCAATAACTATCCTAAAGATGACTTTTTGTTAATGTATTGGAGCGACTATTGACGTGATTTTGTCAGTTGGAAAAAGCATAATCAAAATCCCACAATGCATGCTAATAATGCAATGATGTGCCATATGACTGCAAAGTGCTTGCTTCACCGCAGTTCTCCACAAAGAAGTTTTTTTGGGGAACGGGAAGAAGAAAATTAACCAACCATAACCAAACAACCAGAGATGGCAGAGATGGCAAAAATACTATTTTTCGTGAAAATACAATTTTTTTAAATCAAAAAAAAGTTATTTTTGCAGTTTATGTTAATTTAGGTTTAAATTAATGAAGTACACGTAGCGCTAACTGTTAAAATTTAAAGCTATCAATTTTAATATATTCTCCGCCCAAAAACTAATTTTGCGAAATTTTGTGTTTTTTTTTATTGTGTATTGTAGTGGATTTGATTGTTTTCACAATAAAAACGCATTGCGCAGATTTTTTAGTTCTTTTGTTATTTAATTTAACAGTAGAACTGAAAACCCAAGCTATATTTTGACAGTAAGCACTATGTTTACATTATTTTATTAAGTAAACTATATTTAACTAACTAACTACCTCAGTTTGGTATCAGAAGTAAAAAAAAAAAACACGAAGGGTGACCGACAAATTTCCTTAATTTATATTATTTTTTAGTACCACTGAAGAAGTTTCACTTCAAAACTTAACTTTAGCTTAAGGACACATATTTGTTTGGTACTTTTCAGGTTCTTTATTTCGGTAAGCGAAACAGTTTTTCCTTCTTGATCTTCGAAAAGTGAAAATTTTGTTAGGGCCTTTACGAAATTAGCGGCAGGATAGGTAAGGTACAACTCTTTCAGGGTTGCCAGAGCTCTCTCAGGGTTGCAGGAGTAAGCATTTTGAAGTGGAAAGTGAAAATGTATGTTGTAATCTATTTATTTTTTTAGATTAAATTAAAGTTTTATATTTATTTTTATTTATAAAAAATAAAAAGATTTTATGTTCGCATTGAGTTTTACATCATGCAGTATTTTATCAAGCGTCGGAAATTAGTTCTTTGAAAAAACTGAAGCATAATTCGTCTGATGGAAAACTTATCGAAATAATCTATTTTACCTCTGGGTCGACATGGGTTTTATTTTTTGGTGGCGTGTTGAGGCCTTTGGTGTTATCATCGTTGAGAAATTTGTAGACTGTATATTTTAACTGTATGCTACTTTTGCTTCACATCCTCTTTTTTTTTTTAATGTAGCTTACTTTTTTTGTAAAATGCATTACTATTTAATTAAAAAATGACCATAATTAATTTGTTGTTTTGTAAATAAAACAGAACAAAAAACAAAAAGGAGAGTTTTTGGCCAGAATTATAAAATGCAGAATGAAAAAAAAACAGAATTTAATCACACCGTTGTGTTGTCGGCGTTTTTTTAAATACTAAAAAAAATTAATAATAAAAGTAAAATGGTTTCCAAAGTTTAAAACAGTTGCTCTCTAAACATTTTGATTAACTTATGGACTTCTGGCCTCTGGACTTCTGACCCTGCGCCATAAAGTGTGCAGTTAAGTTTGAACTTAGTTCATTTTAGGTTTAATTACTATAGCTATAACCTCAGCTGTGACAAAATCCTGCCAGACTTACATTTTAAACTTTTTTCATTCTTCACATTCACGACTTCACATACCAATGTTTTTGTTATATCTTCTTTCAAAAAATTTGCTTTGGGCTCTTAAACTAAGGGTATAATTAACATAACTACATAAGCCGTAGAAATTCTCCTTTGATACAGTCAATGCAAAAGCAAGTGTTCAGAGTACGAAATTAAACAGAAATAAGAGCAGAAGCAGATGCCAAGTTAGCGGTAGTCGCATTTCCTTTGAAAATGATGATGTTAGTGGAATTAACTGTATACGTTCTGCCATCTCACACTGTGGCCACACTGTTATCCTGATGCAAGCAAATATACGTATCTATACCGTTATTCTACAACATAGTGTCGTCAAATGATGCAACTTTTCTATACCTACATCTACACACCATTGGTAGTAGTTATAGTACCCAACTAAATGGATTACCAAACGGATACGACAGAAAACTGCGGAACTATTTCCAATTTGTAAACGGAAACAATTTCCTGATTAAAGATGGTGTATAGCAAACTGTGTACTAAGCCCTTATTATTAGGGTTAAAACCGGAGAACTTCATTCTGTGTGAAATATTTTTGTTATGATAGGTATAGGTATGTGTAGTGTATCTATGCGAACTAGGACAAAACTTCTCTATGCCACTCGCCTTCTGGCTTCTACCATATTTCTCGCAATTTAAATGTCGAACCGAAAACAAATTCGCTTTAAGGTCAGTAAGACCATTTATATGTATATAGAATCCTGTGCTCGTTTCAGAGATTTGTAACGTGTGCAGGGCAAGTTCTGTTAAATTTGAAACTCATAAAGGGGCTTGACAACTACTACTGCCATGCTACGATGTTACTGTAAGCATTTGATAAATGTGCATTAGGCTAGTAATTTAGTTTCTAGGAGTAACTTAGGATAAGAAGACCCTTCTAAACATATATAACCGTTATTATCCTAGTAGTGCTTTGGTGGTTGCATTATACGCTTCGTGTTCTAATAGCTTATAATTGGGAATGGCTTTTACGATATTACCTTAATTTAATTTAAATACCGAAAAAGATGGGAAATCATTGCAAATTGTCGCATAAGTTATATATGTATAATAGTATTTCTATTTATATTATTAATGCTCGATACGTGGTCCCTTTAATTTCCTATAGGAAATTGAACTTAAGGTATTTCTCAGTATAGGGGTTAAAAGGAATAAATATGGAATAGGAAATGATTCTGTTTGAGAGAGATAACAAAGCTAAATAAAATTTAGATATTATTATACGGATTTATGACATTTTTATTGGTTTTAAGAAGGGAATTGTATTTTAAGTACTTTCAATTTAATGTATAGTTTTATAAGATATACGCTCTTATACTTATTTTGTGGGTAAAAGTTAATTTTAAGGTTTGATTCTTTTTCTTCTGTTTTGAAGAAGTAAGTCACATCCACTTGTCACACTTGTCAACATGGTACTAGAACAAACTCTCCAGAGCCATTGTTAAACCTAAGAATTGTAGTACACATGTCAGGTCGTGTGGATCTAAGTTCTAGAAAATATCAACAGCACATAAGGATTATTCATACATAACTATGAGAACAACCAACGAATGAACGAATGAACGACAAAATGTGAATTTAAAGATTTTCACAATTAATTTATTGACTAAAACAATACATGAATTGAAAAAGAATACATTTTAAAAGATATTTAGTTTTTAAATTATGCACTTACGTTCCTTTAAATACCTAACAACATTTTTAAAAAATTAATTGTTCGTCGCGAACTACAAGAACCATTGTAACCAACTTTCAAAGCTCTATTCCGCTATTCGACTTCCACATTCACATATACCATCCACATCCGAACGAATAAACTGTTCGCGCGACTTAAGAAGAAATAAAAAATATTTAATATAAAAAAAAACTTTATTTATAAAATAATAGAATCTTAAGTTTAAACGTTACAATTCGCGGTTCTAATTCAGACTGAACTTATAATAATAATTATTGATGAAGGTTGTCTCAGGCAGTTGAACATTAATCATATCGTCAGCATATTTCGTAGTACTTCTTGGAATTATTATTGCGACAAATCGATTGTGAAATTGGTGGCTCGTGTTGACGTTACTGCTAACGATGGAAGATTCGTATTTGTTGCTAACCTGGTCGTAACCCGCGTGATGACTGCCGTCGAACATAATCTCATTTTTATTTTGTTTTCTTTGATATGTGGGTATTTTCACACCAAATAAATAAAGAGCACGACTGGGTTGCTGTCGTAGCAAGTTACTAAACAAATAAAATTAAATACCTATGATAAACATACCTATATTTCATAATTTTTTTTAATAAGAAAGAGAAATACGAACAAAATCATATGAATTGTTCTTATAGATGTGCTAAAACTACTCTTTACAAATATTCAAGTCAAAATCAAAGTATGCAAGGAATTTTTCTGTCTGAATATACATACATTAATATTTCGTGCATTTAGCCCGAATTGCGTAATTTTTTTAATGGAAAAATTTTATATTTCATTTCTTTCATTCTAATACTAACTAGGCTCGCCCAGCGGTCGAAAATCGACCACATATGTACATTAATATTTTATTGTTTGTTGTTTATTTAAATTGTTTTGCATATCGAAATCTCGAATCCATTTTCAAAGTCCAGTCAATAAAAGGGTTGAAGAGTGTGTGATCAGGGAGCTAAGTCATTTAAATATTTTTTAGGGTGCTAAAAGTTTCTCTTTTTGGGGCTTATGCTCTTATACCACGGAAATGGTTCGTTGTAAAGGAACATTCTCCGACACTAAATTTAATGCCATAAATTTTATTACAAATCTTGTTATGTACATACCTAGTACTTTTTCCTATTCTCATAACCGTTTCCATGCTACACATTTCAAAAAAATCATCAAACATTCCGTCATATCGTCTAACTAAACTAACTCCTTTTTTCCTAATGCTCGTACTGTGTTCACCATATTAAGGGTAGACTAATCCCTTTAGTGCGCGCCTATTATAAAAAAAAAAAAAAAAAAAAACTATTTGACGATATCCATTAGAGGAAGTTATAGAGGTGAGTTGCCTTTAAAAATAAATGATCGAAATTGGGTTGTTGAAGATGAAAATTAGAGTAGGAGAGCTCGTGACCGATTTTGGGATATTATTTTGGCTCGCCTGAATTTTTGTCCAGTTATTGCTTTAGTGGCTATTAATGATTGACTATTATGCCTATACCGGAAATGGTCAGAAATCAAAGATACAGCCTTTCAAAGTGCAGAAAACTGTGGTAAGTAATTTTGGCACTTTGGCGAATTATTTTTTCACTTAAATGTAGTTTGAACCGTTTTAAACGTAATAGATAATGTATAACATATATAACGTTATCAAGCCGGAAAATTGTTGCAAGAGCAACTAAAAAAATGTTTTTATACCTACTGTTTTTTTGAGTTGCTCTAGCAACACTTTACGGCTTGATAATGTTATGGTAGTGCCAGAATTAGTTACCATAGTTGGGTTATTTTTTCTGCACTTTAAAGGACTATATACTGGTTTCCGGCCATTTCCGGTAGCCATAATTGTGATTCATTAGTGAGTGACCCTAAAGCAATAACTGGACAAATATTCAGGCGCCCCAAAATAATGTCCCAAAATCGGTTGTTAGATCTCGGACTATTATCTTATGTGAAAAAATAAAAAAAAAAAAAATATGGACTGCTGTTTTCGATCCACCCGAAAAAATTGCTGCAGATAATATTGATCATCGAAAACATGATTCATGATCCATGTGGCTATTCCAATTCTTCATGTTTGGCTGATAACAAATGCATCAAACCATATTCGGAGTAATATTCCTGGCAAAATGACTTACATTATGCATATGTGCAAGTATACCTTTATTGCACAAATGCGCAATTTTATTTAGAAGGAATGAATTGGCGGTGAAGATACATACATACATACATATATCGTCACTGTATATTCAAATTGAACCTTTAGATCCGATTGATTTCAATATATGTATGTACATATGTACATACATACATATCGTGTTCTCGTAGCCAGAAACATGGATTGAATATGTACATATGTATGTACATCCGAACCGATCTCATTCTTTAAATTTTCTTCCACTATTTTGTCTGTACTTACCACTTTCTAACGTTGGAAAACTTTTTCCTTAACTGACTTCTTTTCTTTTCTTTAGGGACCATTGTCCGGATAGGTATACTCGTATATGTACATATGTACATGGCACATTCATTTTGTTTCCATAACGGAGACGTCATAAATTGAAATTTCATTTGTTTATTTTTATTTATTGTTTTGATGCCTAGAAATAATTTAAAGATCAAGGTGCTTATATGCCTTGTAATTAATACTCTTAATTTCTATTGGACAGTTAACATGAATTATGAAAAATTCATTATTTTGCATGTCTATGCAAGAATACCTTTCATTTGGTGTACACGTCAAGCAGATCCGTTAAGTACTTACGGAGAAAAGTGTACCGGAAGTTTATCCTAAGCGTATTAATATATACATTAAAACCAACATTGAATTTTTGAACAATAACAACAACATCTTAAAGGTGCTACCACTAATTGTTAACAAATTTTATTATTCTATTATTCGTTTTTATTTTTGGGTGAAGATATAGCTATTTCAAGGAGTGCCAATTCCAACCATCAGTTTCCTTATTATAGGAAACTTCACAGGTCGAGATGAAATGTTTGTTTGCTCAAACGCATTTGGAGAATCAGCATATTTCTAAGAGCCTTAAAGTATGCTGTTTTGTTCCACCTCCATTTTTCTCCTTACCTTATATCGATATACTTGAATTCGTAGCACATATCAAAGGGGGAGAGGTTGGAAGATCGGTAAAAGACCAGACTATTTAAGTTACTATTATTATAGTTTTATTGTACTATTCATACTAGAATGTCAGTTGTATTACTTGACCATTCTTTATTCTTTATATTATGTATACGCCAATTTCAAGTGCTAAACAGTTTTAATTTTATGCACAAAAAATATTAATTTGTAAGCAAAGCGTTTTCATTCAAAATGAAATGAATGTACTTGATTTAGCAGTTTTGCACGACCACTGCTCCCTGTATTAAGGGGGGGGGGCATTTTCGGACTTTTCTCGGAATTCTGCTCAAAATAGCCAGACTATGTATCGTAGTGGTGTAACAACTTTGCCAATCGTAAGCTACATTAAATTTGTGTTAATTCAACCCCTGATTGAGCTTTGTAGGTAAAATATGAGACGAGATTATATTTTAGCAAAAAGTATTTTTTCTGACATTCTAGTACGAATTGTACAATATAACGACAATAATAACTTAAGCACTTCTCTTTTGAGTACATGAAGACATAGCCTAATACCGTCAGCAAAGGGGGAAATATTTCAAGATTTTTACAATTTACATAAAACTTTTTAGGAAAAATAGTCACTCTTTGAAGTGCTGTACTTAAAAAATTATTATACCTACAGAACTTTTGTTGCACTTAAATGTTAGAAAATTGTGTCTATTTTAAAAGTACGTACAACTATTTTTCCCCTGATGCACTATTATGAAGTTATAAGGGAAAAACCACCTTGAAGTTAGCACAAGCTTTTCAAAGCTGCAAACATGGTTTTACATTGTTGGTATCTATCCTAACAACTTTCCAAAAAAATCATCGATCTGAGATTTTTTGCGACCTTCGATTTCTTTATAAACTGGGCTATAATATAAATAAATCTATTTAAATACATATTCGAACCTAAAAGAAAAAAAAAGGGAAAATCACTTCAATTTCTGAGCACTAGACAGATGTTTGTATCAATGTAGGACCATTATAAGTTGGTATCAAATTGAGTGACAGGGATACAAGTTGTGATCATGGTAATCTATCTTTTATAGATAAATTTATCCAATAAAACCCATAATTAATTCAACACCCGTGGCAAATGGAAAATCATTCGCTTATATTACATTATTCTATTATGAGTAAGCATACATTTAAAAGTGAAAGTTTCGATTTTCAGTGATAGGTTACCTATATTAATATTCTGTCTGAAAATGTTAAATGAGAATATATTAATATACATTTTAAACCTGCTGATAATAAAGTAGAATAAATACATAATAAAGTAGGAATATAGATATCTTCTTGAGGGCTTATTTATATACATTCATCAATTTTTATATACCTTTTAGCATAAATAATTAAAAAAGGTGCGTGTGGGTCGCACGTAATTGCTTTATGGTGCTATATCTTATTTAAACAATTGATGTATCAGATCAAATTATTTGAACAAAACGATACATTGATGATGATGACATCAAACCATATCTGGACCGCAATAATTTTCGATGATTACCGACTGATAAAGAAAATTTACCAGAGAAAACTCCCTGTTTATTATGTATGTACGTATATTTTATTGTAGCCAAAACTTTACATTATTATTCTTAAACTTATATTGCACAATATTACAGAAATTGGTACTTAAACTACCTTACTACTGCCAAGTTTTGATATTTTTTTATATAAAATATTTACTTGAAGCTTATTATAAATATTCAAGGAAAAGCTTCTAGAAAAAAACTTCATTAAAAAAAAAAAGACATTTTGCGAATAGTATGAGCAAGCAAAACAAATAATAGTAATTCAGTCTTTAACAAATAATTAGATACAAAATGTACGTAAATAAATAATAAAAATATATAAGCAAAATATAAATAAATAAATAAGTTAATAAATAAATAAATAAATAAATAATTGAATAAATAAACAAACAAATAGATAAATAAATAACAAAATAATAGATAAACGAATAAGTATATATAAATAATAAATAGGTAAATAAATAATAAATTAATACTAAAATAAATAAATTGATTGAAAAAACAAATGAAAAAATAAATAAATAATACGGTAACACTTATCAGTCTTTTTACTTGCGATTATCGGTACTATAAGGCAAGTTATGAACTCGTGCAAAAAAAAGTTTTGAGATAACAATCAAACATGACATTACGATGATAGCGAAGTCGAAATAAGTGGGTCTGGAAATTCTGTCTGTGTGTCAGTCTGTCTGTCTGTCAATCCGTCTGTCAGTCTGTCATACTCACCTGCAGTTGAGCCGATATCTTTCAAACTTGGTGTGTAGGCTTTTTATGGCGACCGTCAGGGGAATTTTTCGAATTTTTTTTCTATGCCTTAAAATAAAAGTACCTGCCATATAACAGTAATGAAAAAACTAGTTTTTCTAGAAAAAGGATCTAACAATTTTGATAAAATTTGACATTTTGATTCTTCAAAAACAGTTTTAACGGTACTTGTCATATAACAGTTTTGTTTTATTTTTTACTTTCTCGTTAACGATTCAACGGATTTTTATTCTAAAAAAGGCCTTAGATAGCTGAATGATAATGGCGTACTTAATTTTTTCATAACTTTTCTAAAAAAAATTATATTAATTAAACAATTTTTTTTTTTTTGGAAATTTAAAAATTTGAAAATGAATTGATGAATTTTTTGTTTAATTTTCGAATAGAATTTATTAACTATTTAAAATTGACATAATCAGAATTTTTCAGAAAAATATTTTTAAAAAGTTATTTAAAAAAAATCGATTTTTTCGAAAACTGGTCGTTCGATTTTCGTACAAAAAAAACTCTAAAATATATTCTATTATTTAATAATTACTGGAATACCACGATCTTTTGGGAAAACTCTGATTTGTTATAGGTAAGTTATTTTTCAAAGTAATTTATTTTAATTATTACGTTTTAAATTTATTAAAAGAATTTAAAAAATTATTTCATGTATAAAAATTGAGAGACTACAACATGCAAGAGAAGAACACGAGACCCATTTTTATGCCTTTTTACTGTTAAGTCCTAGCTTGCCTGCCATAAGAGCAAGTAGTTTGTGCGACCCAGTCGTGCCCTTTATTATACATACATTTAGAAAATTTTGCAAGAATATGAATTTTGAGAAGACAAAAAGAACAAAATCAAAAAAGAATACATGAAAATGTAACGTTATAACCAATAAATAATAATAATTCAACAAATAAGTGAGCTCGGGGCTCACTGTAAGATTTGGTCTAGGTGCAAGGCTGGGTACATTAAGAAACGAAAAGCGTAGCTGACAAAAATTTTGACGAATGGAGGATCAATTTGGGGTGTGAAAATTAAAAGTTCGCGCGAATTTTTAATTTTTACACCCTTAATTTTTTTCAGCTACGCTTTTCGTTTCAACCCATTTACTACCACTGTACCCGCTTGAGTACAGAAAATTTTACAACTTTATGGGTTTACCGTTGTCTTTCTTCAAATTTGTTTTGATGAAATTTGATTTATTTTTTTGTAGACATTGTTTTCAACAAGTAGGCGTGCAGTTCATTGTAAAAAAAAATTAAACGGTAGTTTTTTTTATTGCTCAACATCAGGTGCGATTGCGATTTTCTTGATTTTTCGGAGGTTGGCTTATATTTTGCATTGTAATAAATATTCGCTTTATCAATTTTCTTTTTATTTTATTGGAAATAGTTTAAATACTTATAATAAAATCAGATAAAAGTGAAAAATCAAGTGCTCATTTATTTTTACGCTAGGTAAGTACGCGTAAAGTTAGGTGTACCCGCTTGAGTACAATGGGAAAAACTGATATTTTTTTTTAGAATGGATTTCAAAGCATTCTCCACATCATCATTTTATGGAAGGAGATTCAATAATCTTCCAAATGCAATAAATGCAATCGAAGAAAATGATCGAAACGCTGAGTTTGACATTGCATTTATACCACCAGATGCAGATTACAATACAGACGAGGATGAAATAGAGACAGAAAACTTGGATAACGATCACATGCCCAATGATGTTCCAGGTAACATTGAACTGTTCATTAGGGATGAGGATTTCGATAGCGAGGACGAAGTTCCTTTATCAGTGATAAGAGCCTCAATACCTGGGCAATCGAGTAGTTGTGGCTACCTATATAACTTTGATACTTATTGTGGTGCAAAAAATGTGAGCGCTGATGTGTTACAAATGCCACTGGGTTCTCGAGTTGTACTTGAGCTTCTAGAAAAAGTTCCATTTCCTTCTGACCACATAATATATTTTGACAACTATTTTACTTCTCATGAGCTTTTGCGATTGTTGAGAGAGAAGGGCTTCAGAGCTACAGGGACAGCAAGAGAAAACCGAACAAAAAAATGCCCATTGAAATTGAAAAAAGAATTCAAGAAGGAGAAAAGAGGGCATTTTGAGCACGTGTACGACGTAAACAATAAGATTCTTTTTGTAAAATGGAGCGATAATAGTGTTGTCACTATGGGCACAAACTTCGATACTATCCATCAGCCCATGCATTATGTCAAACGTTGGTCATCAGCAGAAAAAAGAAAAGTTTTCATTCAGCAGCCGAACCTTATTGCGGATTATAATAATGGTGTGGGTGGCGTTGACTTACACGACCAGTGTGGTGGTGGCCGCTTTTTACATCAATGCTAAGCTCTACATTGGTGAACGATTGGAAACTATATAAAGTCGCATATGATTCCGAAGATGACTTGCTATCGTTTCAAAGAGATATTGCAAGATATTATCTTAGAAGATATACAATTCTCCAACCTTCGACATCAAAACGCTCCATATCTGCAAGCGTTGCTTTATCTGAAGGTCACCATTTTCCAAAGAGAATTGAAAAGCCTCTTCGATGCAGAGTATGCCACATGCGAGTCAGATGGGTTTGTGAGTTCTGCAACATAGTTCTCTGTGTTGAAAAAGAATGCTTTAAGAAATTTCATGTTAAGAATTAGCAACTATATTTTCCCAATGTACCTGTTTGGGTACAGCTTAAAAACCACACTTCCTACTTTTTTTTTTAAATAAAAAAAAATATTTTTGTATTCCTTTGACACTATTTAATAAAGTTATGTTACCAAAAATTTGAAATTTTAGTTTAAAATATCTTTGGTAATAAATGGGTTAACGTACCCAGCCTTGCACCTAGACCAAATCTTACAGTGAGCCCCAGCATCAGTGTGGTTGCAGGGGGGCAGCATGCCCTTCAAAACCCTTAACTGGTTGCCTTTCGACCCTCTTAAAGAGTTTGGCTAAAATTCACAAAAAAATTATGTCATAATGACACTTTGGCAAAGCGTTAAATGGCCAAATTTACAAATATGGCCATATGACGCATTGTGAAAGTGTCAAATGGCCAAATTTGTAAATATGGCATGACGCTTGGCTTAATTCATGGCACCGAATTAAATACTTACAAAACAAGATAATCGAACACAACGTCTTCATAGAGAGCCATAACTTTGAGGTGGTCAGAGACTTTGTGTACCTCATTTTACCGCTTTTTTTTATAAAGAGTGCTCCGCCGAAATTGCCAGTTGCGTTCCTCCCCTTAAACAATTCAACCGCAATACTCGTACTGCAAGGAATGCCCATGAGTTCACCCTTGAGCCCAACTTCGGACGAACAGTTAAGTACAGAAACTCTTTTTTTAGCCGCACTACACGAATGTGGAATGCTTTACCCGGATCTGTTTTTCCCCTCCATTTTAATCTTCAAGCATTCAAAACCAATATGTGCATATAAAGGGTATTCATAATCCCTTAAGTGCGCGCAAAATATTAAAAAAAAAAATTATTAAACACCACAGCGTTGCGAATTAACTTTTTTTACATTAGCAAAAATGATCTATTCTTACCAATCCCTGCTTCTTTCTGTTATGAAGACCTTTTAAAGGAAAACATCTATCTCGAGCAACCAAAGTGTCCCTGTATCTATATAAGACATATCCTCTCTGTACTGATTATGCAGCATTATTAAAGGTGGATGAGAATGCCTTAAGCTGCTTTGAAAGGAAAATTCTCCATGGGATTTTTGATCCTTTCTGCATGAATCGGGAATAAAGTACATACGATTCTTAAAGTAATGCGGAAAATCAGTGAGTTTTGGTTCCAATCAAATCATTAACTTTGTCGAATAAAAGCATTTGAATGTTAATAAACCGTAACTAAAAAAATGCTCTTAATGTTCGATAAAGTCTTCAAATTTGAAAAACTTTTTTTCAAATCAAAAGAAACCAAAACTTTTTAATTTAATTAAACAAAATGGACATTTTAATCTTTAGAAATCTTAAGGAATTTATTATTCATCCCCAATGTATATCATCTCCCTAAGACCAAACCAAAATAAAGTCTTAACGACTTAGTGCCAATATAAAAGAAAATAAGTCCCAAATAAATAAACAAAACCCTCAGCCAGACATCATCATTGATGAAGATTTATAGATTCACAAATGAAAAAAAAAATATATATATATACGATTGCTTGCGACGCGCAGCATATCCTGCATGAATTTAACTAATTAGCAAAAGAAAGTTAATAGAATGTAATTTGATTTCCGACTTTCGATAGAAGTTAGCCATTTCCACGAACTTATTTTGCGTCAAGCATTCAGCTAATGCGAAATAGCTACAAAGCCATGGGGAATGTCCAAGCATCGTGGTATAAATAAATCTTGATCTATAAAAATCAATTTGCGTTAAGTGCTCATATATTTTCCATGAGGCAAAATATTTATTCTTACCGAATAGTGTATCCTCTGAGTAAAAGTCGAAAACATCTTTGATCTGTTTCTGGTTACAACAGCTATAAGAACACTCTATATTCCTTTACTATCGACGACGACGTCATCTTTCAACTCTATTGGTATAGTGTGTCATCATAATACCTCCCGGATTTCATATAACAAAATGGAATTTTCCGGAACGAAAGATGCCCATGAAGTATATGAGTTGACAGGTACGATAACTAACTCTCGATTGCGTTTCCTGGGAATGTCTCTGTCTATAATATGAATCGAAACAGAGGTAACCGAACCAAACCCAAACTCCATATCAGATTATCATCCTTCTCCGGAAAAGTAAAATGTGCTTTGTATCTTCTGCCATACAAAGCTAGAGGGCGTGAGAACGGATGAAGTTATGGAACCGTAAAGTACAAACAAAAAAATATATATAGAATACGATTCCCATAAGGAACTTCTATGGCATAACTCAGATATCATGGTTCCATGGTTGGCATAAAAAGCGAAAAGCCATAACTTCCTTCGTGGGTATATCTACTTACTTGGATCTATTTAATGCAAGAAGTCAGTCACCCTGGGATGTTTTGGTAAGATAAACGGTTTTTCATTGCTAACACATTGATTTATTAGACGTGAGCTACATTTCGTGATGCTGAATTCTCGTGCTTGGCTGGGTGTCGAGTTCGAGTGCGTTGCCATTATATATAACCAATTTGTTGGCAACATTTTATTTGTTGGTTTTTATTCCCTTCCTTTGCCGATGGTAATATAGATATATAGGTCGGTTACAAAAAATCCATGTAATTTTTTTTTTCTTATTAAATTTCTTTTGCGTTGGTAAAAAGTTGCTGATAAAAATTTTACTTGCGTTTAGCTTTAAAAAAAATTAGTTTAATAGGATATTTGAGCTGTCAAAAAGGATTGCACAATGATACCCTTATTGTTATCTTTAGTCGTTAATAGCTAGGGTTTCCTCTTTAACATATAAACATAAGGTTAAATGGAAAGGAGTTATATATTTAGCTAGAACTGTTTGAATAATTTGCTTTTGAGGCAAAAATGAAAACTGGTTCTTAAAAGTTAAATTTATACACTATTCAGAATTTCTCAAAAGTGGAAATGCAACGTCGGGGAAAAAGAAATAAATATTTCAATATTATTTCTATAAATAATCGCGTCAAATTCCGAAAAAACATTAAATTTATAATAATAATTATTTAAAAGTCGATTTGATACTACCTACATATGTCAAAACGCCGAAAAAAGCAATCTTAGGTGATATTAGATATATTGTAAATTCTAGCATACCCCGTATCAACTTACTCAAAACCATATCTCGCACATAATCACAGAAAGTGAACATGGGCGATTCGCTCAACATTTGTGGGTGATTTGACATATATCAGATCAATATAGGGGGCGCTCCAGTCGTTCAATTTGTACATCGGAATATCAATAACCCAAGAGCAATACACGTACAAAATTTTAAAGTCTTACCTTAATCAGGAACAAAGTTAGAAAAAATGCATGTAGGGGTCGCTGCATTCAGGGAGCAACACTCACATAAAATCTTAAAGCTAAAGCTCAATGGGGAGAGAAGTAACAATAAAAATAGAGGTAGGGCAGTCGGTCAATTATTTTTACATGGGAATATCAGTAGCGCTAGCGCAATATACCTACAAATTTCAAAGGTCTTCCTCAATTAGGAAAAAATGCATATAGAAGGCGCTCCAGTTGATCAATTTTTAAACTGAAAACTCAGAAATCGGAGAGCAATACACCCACAAAATGATAAAGCTCTAGCTCAATTAATTAGAAGAGAAGTTACAATAAAAATCAATCGACCCGAGGCATTCGGGTATCACAGATGTCCGAAGGTTCCGGGGAGCGAACCTTGACTCGGACCACTACCTCGTTGTAGCCAAGGTTATGCTGCAGATATCCAGAACAAAGCCGAAACGTCGAAAAACTGTGAGGAAATTCAATGTCGGCCGCCAACACTCGCAAGAGATCTCTAAGTCCAATTCCGATCGAGACACCCACAACCACTTAACTAATCCTATGCCGCCACCTTCAAGCATCGCCACAACGAAACCCCTGGTTTGACGAAGAAAATGTCGGCAAGTACATGTAGCCAAACAACAGGCATACAAAGCGACACTACAAAGAAGGATTAGAGCAGCGCGAAAGCTCTACGCGCAAAACGGGAAAGAAGAACACCGACTTCTCAAAAGAAAAAAGAAGAAGCATGAGAAGCGCGCAATCGAGGAGATAGAGGGATGCCATAACAGAAAAGAAGTATTACCAAAAGGTAAAAAGAACATCACACAAGGCTACGAGGCCCGAACCGAAGCCTGCAAGGACCACCTTGAGAACATTATAGTAGAATCGCAGTCGGTGCTGATGATTTGGAAAGATCATTTGCTTCTATGCAAATTGCACCATTCCACCTGGACGACGCAGGCCAACCATTCTTCCCACCCGACGATAACTATATCGAAACTTAAGAACAATAAAGACACTGGAGCTGATGGCCTTGCAGCCGCTCTGTTTAAAGCAGCTGGCAATGAACTGGTTAGGAGTATATGCGGCTTTAGGCCAGCAAAGTTTACCAACGACCAAATATTCGCACTACAGCAGATCTTGGAAAAAACCCATAAATTTCAAATCGATACCCATTATCTTATCGTCGATTTCAAGGCCGCGTATGACAGCATCTATAGAGACGAACTATACAGAGCAATCTAGTTTTGGCATCCCTACCAAACTTGTCCGTTTGTGCAGGATGACGATTAAAAGCTCACGCTGCTCTATCAAAGTCGGTAAAGACCTCACCGATACTTTTGATGGCAAGAATGGATTAAGACAAGGCGATGCACTGTCATGTGTGACTTCTTTAACATCATAATTGAAACAATAGTGCAAAATTCTCACGTCAACACCAGAGGCACAATCTTTCAAAAGTCCGTACAATTACTCGCGTACGCCGACTATATTGACATAATGAAAAGAACAAAGCGTGATGTCAGTGGTGCTTTCGTGAGTATTGAGAAGGATGCCAAGAAGATGGGTTTAACGGTGAATAAAGACAAGACCAAATATATGCTGTCAACAAGAAGGGACACCCATAACACCGACGTTTAGGACAAACCATCACCATAGACAGCTATATCTTTGAGGTCGTAAAAGGCTTTGTGTATCTAGAATCCGCTATCAACTCAGCGAATAACAGCAGTGTTGAGATTCAGCGAAGAATTACTCTTGCCAGTCACTGTTTCTTTGGTCTAAGAAGGCAACTAAAAAGCAAAGCCCTCTCTCGAACAACTAAGGGATGGTAAGACACTTATCATCCCTGTCCTTATTTATGGTGCCGAATCATGGACATTACTAAAGATGGATGAAAACGCTAAAAGGGAGGGGATCATGCTATTTCCCAAATGTTGCCAGTACATTTTTCAATTTTTTTTTCAAAGCAAAATTTGTAAAATTGTTCTCTTTTTTTTGGTGTGCCATGCATGTGTCGGTAATGAAGTGACATACAAACGTGCAATACTGTAGCAAATTCTACAAAAATTCCTAAATGCTTTTGCCGTAGAACGTAAAAAAAAAATAATAAAAAAAAAAACAGTTAAAAGGTTGAAATTTTTGCAGTTCCTTCTTATTTCTTTAAACACAGGGTCATCAAAGTCCAAGAATTGAGAAAATGTTAATCAACCATCCCAAAACAACATCTGAAATTTTCATTGACCTCCGATTTTTTTCCAGCTAAAACTACCTGCCGACTGGACTATAACATGGCCTCCATAATTCACTGAATTTAAAATAATTTCTAAGGTCAGAGTGTTTGAATCCCATTTAATGAAATCAATCAATTTAAATAGCCTTCAGGGTTATGGATGTTTAGTTTCCATTCTATTCAGAATAAAAGACTGAACACAAAATTATTGAAATTTAAATTACTAAATTTAAATGAATAGTTTAGTAATTGAAGTCTCTAAATTTAAATCGAATGAGATTTTTAAAATTCTAAATTAATTTTCGAATTCTGTGATATAAATCACTGAATTCAAATGAATTTAAGTTTAACTCTTTGAAATCTGCATTCAAATGAATGCAAACCATAGAAAAATGATTTAATTCTTTTACAGCTCTTCACTTACATAAATCAAAGCCATACTAAATTTTCGACTGTCAAAGTAGATATATCATTTATATAACTTTATACACACACAAAAAATCGTTTGCCATAGTAAAACGATATCGGAAAATATTTTGATTAAGTGAATGAAATTCTATTCACTACAATTCTATACTCGTGTACGTAAAATATTTCTCCAAGGACTTCCATTCACAGTAACTCAACTTGAAGCGAAGGATGATGAATTGAATTTTTTAGCACGCCTCCTTGGAGAAAATTCCAGATATGCATTGTACATGAACACTATTTTCTTTAACAAGGAAAGCAAAACAACCATGTCCTTATTGAACTCATATAATGTGAGTAACATGCAGGTTATCAATATAGCTCTTATACATTATTTTGTATTTGATGTTTTCAAAATTGCTTCAATCATTCAGATTGATATTTGATCGATTTCAAGTTGAAATAATAGAAGATTTTTTTATATTTTAATTGTTAAATTTCCAATTTCAGTTAAGAGTGTTGAGTCGGTTTTCACTTTAATAAATTATATTAAAATATTTCTTTAGGGAATTCACTATCGCGATATTGTAATTGCACATTTAACATGTCAATGGATAATTTAAAATTTCGTTCATCCACTGCTTTATTATGTTCTATCTCAATTTTTCCCGACAATTAATAGATGATGATAATTATAATATTCCTTTCAGGACACAGGATACGTAAACACACACGAGAGGCTGACAAACATCCGGTGTTGTTGTTGATGTAGTTATTATTGCACGCAGGTTGTCTGTTGTTTTAATGGAACTTCATTAAACATCCTTATTTAAATGTCATATTGCCCAAAATTAACGTTATTTATACTGATTAATTATAAATACAACTTAAGTGATATTCAATAAAAATTAATACAAAAGCAACACTGAAGGCAAGCTAAACCATGGTTTTGTTAGATCGTTCAATGTTGTGAGTTTTGTTTGCTTGAGGCAATGGCTCACAAATTGTGAAAAACTGTTTTAATTGAATAACTTTTTAGGGCTAAAACAATATTATTCAGATTTCATAGAGTAATGTATTTAAAGATTAACGCCCATATTATTGAGATTGTATAAAACTTTTTTTGAGTCAAAACAAGTTCTACAAAATTCATATTTTCAAATTTTTCCAAAATCGGAATTATTCAAAATTATTTTGACATCTAAAACAGTGTGTTTTTGATGTGCATTATGGTCAGGTGGCGTAGTTGGAGTTTGGACCTATGGATGAAGGTCAGACCAGTTATGGCCAACGTTGAGCGAGAGAAAATAAATAATTTATGAATATAGGTGGAGTGAAATAACGGCCGCGCAATTAAGGCGCGAGGGTCTCATCATTGGCAACAAATCACTCATATAAAATTTTATTGCAATTGATCGTATTTTTTTTTTGCGAAAAGATTAGAATTATCTGTTTTTCCAAAAATTTTAGCAGCTGTTTTAGAAAATCAAATTTGGTCAAAATCGGTGCAGCAGTTCAAACGATAGTCGGAATAACAAATAAACAGATTCTGAAAAAAAAATTTAGACGATGAACATCACCATTGGCAACAAATCACTCATATTTGTTCTCCACGATCCTAATTGTTTCTTTGTTGTTTCGTTTTGACATGTAATTTTGGCTACCTTTGTATATTGTATATGTTTTTGTGTGTTTATGTGCAGGTGTTTTTATGTTCGTACCATTTTGCTTAAAAGAAAAATATTAAATTTTATCGAATTAGAAATTATCTATTTTTTTCAACAAAAAAAAAATTTATTCAAATAATCCGTTTTTTTTTTTAAAATTTTTTTAACAGTATGAGGTGTATTCAGATTTAGCAATAATTTTGGAAAATTATATTTGCTTAAAATCGGTCCAGCTGTTCAAATAATAGTCGCATTAACAAATACCTAACGGCTATATGGCAGGTACCGTTAATAAGTTGATTCTGAAAAAAAAATTATCAACAAATCCCGATAAATCCATTTTCTCGAAAAAAATACGATCAATTTCGTCAAAAATACATATGAGGGATTTGTTGATAATTTTTTTTTCAGAATCAACTTATTAACGGTACCTGCCATATAGCCGTTAGGTATTTGTTAATGCGACTATTATTTTTATTATTATTATTATTATTTTTTTATTATTTAATAAATATCCCCAGACGTTTTTTTTATATTTTTGACCTATAAAAACTACGGTGTACCTACCATATATCATATTATGATATATATGGTAGGTACACCGTTATTTTTATAGGTCAAAAATATAAAAAAACGTCTGTGGATATTTATTATTTATCTAAGAATAGTTCGTACCAATAGTTTTAAGAAAATCGGCTGAACCATTAAGGCTGCAGGTGTCCAGACAGACAGACAGAATTTCCGAACGCACTTTTTTCGTCTTCTCTATCATCGTAATGTGATGTTTCATTGTTATCAAAACATTTTTTTTTACGAATTCATATAACTTGCCTTATATGTATAGTATCTATAATCGCAAGTAAAAATATTTTTTATTAATTTAACACATGTTGAAAACGTGCGTGATATAACTTTGATTACAAGAAGTTTTTTTTGACAAAGAGCATATTATTTGGATTTTATTTTACTTGTAGGTATTTTTTTTATCGGGATTAACGTAAACCAGTTTCTTTTCATTAGTCAAAACCTCAACCTTGTTCCTAGTATGGAATAGAATACTAGCAAATTCGTGTTTCATAATAGGAACACACAAATTGAAATAAATAAAGCGCACCACTTGCTCTTTTGGCAAGGTGCCTGAAGGTGCCTGAGCGTATAGAGACAGTGGTCTCTATACGCTTTCATATGACATAAGTTTCAATACTGTTGACCAATGTTGAATAATGCCCCATAATGCCCATGGTTCTTTGCAATAATAATTACATAACTGGTCCATACAACATATACTAAACTAAATAATCGCAATGCTTGGTGTAGCTCTTATGCTACACCAAGCAATGCGATTATAATGTCAATATTTATTGAACTATATTGAGCAATGTTTAAAATGAGTCCAAACTCCATACAAAATTGAACATGATATCTTATTACACGTATGAAATTTGGTTGGAACCTTTGGAACTGTTGGAATCTTTCAAAACATTTTTTTTGCATGAATCCAAGACATGCCTTATAGCCATATAGACTAGCAAGTAAAAAATATATACGTATATGAATGTGTTGGTATTGTAGGTACTTAATATTTAAATAAAAAAAAAATATTTAAGATAATAATTCTAAACATCAAACTAAATATCAACTTGTGTTGTGCGGATTTTCAAACAAAATAATGAGTGGTCCATATGAGGGTCACTTTATCAAAAGTGTTCATGTTCATTTTGATCTTCACACTCAAAATAAATTAGCACTGAATTTTATAATTCTCATTTACATCACAAAATATTATTATTGATTGTATGTTTAAATGAATCTGATTCAACAAGTTAAGAATACAAATAAATCTCTTCTATATTTATACAAAAACATACTTTTTAACTATTATAAAGCATTTACGGTAATAATCTTACAGAGTGGCCCAAAATACCTCCAATTAAAATTAATGTAAGAATAATAGCTATTTTTTTTAAATATTATAATTGTTAATGTATTGTATATGACACACAACAAATTTGTTGCATAATGGGTATACCAAATGCTCCTGGGTAGCGCGATGGGAATTTCGATTACGGCAACAGCAACTGGTCAAAGACTTAGGGGCCAGTTATATGCTTATAGCTATTAGTAAAACGAATCAGTAAAAATTTTCCTTTTCAATTTTAAATCAAATTAATCAATAATATTGGGGTTATACGGTATTAAACATTTTGACATATGTTAACACATCAGGAGGCCCTGCTAAGAATGTCGCCTCATGACATGAATAATGGGCTGAATGAAACACTTTGACTTTTTATCATTTAAAACGTATTTTTAGTATTTATTTAGTATTTAATATTTATTTGATAGTTAGAAAATCTTTAACATTGGACGAAAAGTATCTTAAAGCAAAAGTTACATTTGCACATTAATTAAGTAAACTAGAAAAAATTAAAACATAGTTGGTAGGTATAAAAATCAAAAATACAAAACAATTACTTAATGTAGGTATATGAGTGTAATTTACGTTAAAATTAATGAAATGTATTATTTATTATTTATAAAATTTAGGATGTTTCAACAAATTACCGAAATAAAACCGTCTCAAAATGTTTGGTGCCACGAAGTCTCCTCAGGTCTATGGACAGGGAATTCCACTTTCTGGTAACAGAAACAAAAAATTGACGTTCTGAATCGGAGCATGTGAACCTAGGTTGAATTAGTGCTAAAAAACGCGTTAAAGTAGCAAATTTATTTTTTTCAAATAAATAGGATGGTTCTTTGTTTGTGAGGATGTAATTTAAGGTTCTTAGTTCGCGGTATTAAAAATAGATGTATAAACAACTACAATATTTTTTGCAAAGCCCGATACATGGTCATACCGTCTGAGGTTGTACTAATACCGAACAATGCTGTTAAAAGCCACTGTAAGGTTTCTTTTGGTTAAAGAACTATGACCACAGAAAATTTCGCACCCATAGGTTAGAATCGGCATTAAAAAAGTTTTAGCTAACCTTAGTCGAATTGATTGGGGAGTAAAATCTTTAGACTTAAGAAAACCTTCCACTCGTTTTTCGAAATCAGGGTTTAGACCAATTTCATTTCTCCCATTCCTTTCCAAAGTATACTGGAAAAGCTGCTGCATAAACAGATATCAAGTTTCCTTAAAAACAATAAACTTTTAAGTCTGGTTTTAGAGAAAAACATAGTTGCGTCTTAGCTGTTTTGAAAGTCACAGATGACTTGCGGTATTCAATGGACCGTGTTTTAGTTTCGTATCTAGGGCTTCTTTACTTTTCAAAAGCCTTTGATACTGTAAACCATAATATATTAGCAAGCAAAATGAAAAATTACTTTCTGTTTTCCCACTCGGCTGCTCAATTAATGTCTTCATATCTTGGAAACAGAAAGCAAGCAGTCATCATAAAAAACAAAAGTTCTAATTTTGTTGAGCTATCACAAAATTGTGTACCACAACAATCGATTCTTGGACCGCTACTTTTTACAATGTTCATAAATGATCTTCCGCTTGTTGTCAAGAACTCTTCCCTGCACATGTACGCAGATGATGTTCAAATCTATGTGAGATGTGAGTTGGGAATGATTGAAGATGGTGCTCTCAGACTTAACAATAACTTGCATAATATAATGGAATGGTCCGAAAAAAACAACCTTTACCTAAATTCCAAAAAATCGAAGTGCTTGGTGATCTACAAACATGAGCTTGACCTTAGTTATTTTAACAAAATTAATTTTTGGCTAAATACTCTAGAGTATACCGATAAATCAAAAAATTTAGGAATGTGGTTTAACACAACTTTAAATTGGGACTACCACATTCAGGTTGCGATTGGCAAGGTAAAATGGGAATCACCTTAGCAAACTTCCAAGCCAGAGTAAAAGAGCTAGTTAAGATAATTGTATTGAACATGTCTGTAAGTACTGGTAAGAGATGCGGTAAAATGACTTTAATAAAAAGCAGATGTATTTCGTCAAGACCAACAGCCTTAGATTTGATATCCATGACAGCTCTCACTACTTCTTCACCCTCTACGCTCTTAAAATCGAATCTATCACCAACAAAATTCAGAGGTATAATATTTGGGATACTTTGTTCAGCCAAATTAGTTTGGATTTTAGCAAATTCAGCATTTAAACTGTTAACATCAATGTCTTCAGGGCAATCTTCTGTTTGGCGAACAGCACCCAACTCCCGGATGTTTTTCCATAATGTTCGTGAAGGAAGGTTGGGATTAAGTTTTGAAGAGTAAAATTGGTTTTTTTGCTAATCTTATTTTTAAACAAACCTCATCTCGAAGAACTCGATAAATAGAGTAAAATATATATATATCTCTTCCAATGCACATAGGAAATATCCCTTCGTTTGATTTCTTTATTTATTACAGGTGGTAAACTATTGAACAACAAGTAAATAGCATCTTATCTATAAATAAGAAAAAGTTCATACAAATTTTAATGTTTAATATCTTCTTATCTGTCAACCGTAGTTCTTCATAATCGATATTTCATCATTCTCAGACATTGGAAAATATTTTTTAGAGAGATAACATAAACATTTACATATTCTGAATAACCTTTTAATAAATCTGTAACCTTTTTTACCGCACTTGAAAGACGTAATTCAACTTACAAGAGCATCACCCTGTAAAAAATAAAAAAAATAAATATTTGTGAATGTACTCACCTGTCTTTAAAATGAGACTTTTAACTCCAATGAATCATTATCATATTTTGAACCGTGCGAGACATAAAGTACGGTGTAAAGTACTTGTAAACGTTTTCCCACCTCCTTGCTAATTTAAACAACCAACAAAAGTGAAATATTTCATTTTTATATGCCGGTAATGGTCACTTAAACCATATTTCACAGTCTTGTGTCAGTTCAGCTGGGCACACCGTTAAAGAAGAATAAACTTTAAAAAAATACCAAAGAAAAAATCAATAACGTCATGAATTTAAAACACATTTGGGTTCTGGTGTTAATAACGGAAATAGGTGCAAAAAATGATAGAATCCTTTCGCGAAAACGGCGCTTCCTTTCATTTCCCGAAGGTTCTTCATTTGCGGTTAGTATTCTCTGGGAGTGCGATGTTGTTACCTAATTAATAATTTTTTTAATGACATTTCCTTTAGGCATCGATTTGCATGACTATCGGAGTGATTGGTAATCCAGTGTTGGAGTACATGAGTTGGGCGGTGAATTGGGGAATTGCCTATGACTTGCCAAATCAAACCTGGGTACGCCAGCATAAGCATGGATTTAGTAATTCGCTGGAAGCCCACAATACAAAAGTTCGATATCGAAGGGATTTATATGGGGATATTGAACTTGCTATAGACAGGTATTTCATTTTCAAATTTACATGAAAAAGGTATTCACTTCAATGTTTGTCATTAACCACTCTTATAGCATGGGTTTTAATGGTCGTGATTGTATTTCACGGACATTGTGTGAAAGTTCGAATTTCCTAAAGGATCGCAAGGGTAACATGGTAGAAGAAATTATCAAATTAATATTTAGGTAACTTTTAATGGAAATCAAACAAATATGATAATAATTCTAGCGTTTTGACAGTTTTCCTAGGAAGAAAAGAACGTTGTACCAATACGATGACCGAGATATGCATCATTACGACAAAGCATATTATTATAATATTGATTCGAATTTTGATTGCCAACGGCAATATCCTAATTGTCATTTTTCGCTACTGGAATTAGCACTGGGAAATGCAAAATATTCATCTGCACCGACAAAACATGGAACGACGCTGCCGGGATTTATGTGAAATTAATTGAAATTGAAATTAATATCATGCGAGTTAATGATGATTCATTAACGAAATATTATATATTTCAGTGGATAAAAAAATTTAATTAATTCCATTGATGCATTTTTATTTAATTTATGTTTGTTATTAAATTGGAAGCTACGATAAATATTTTTAATTGCGATTATAAGTATCTATACTGTAAGGCAAGTTATGCATTCGTAACATGACATTATGATGATAGAGCATCAGACGAAAAAAGTAGGTCCGGAAATTCTGTCTGTCTGTCTGTCTGTCTGTATCGACACCTACACACCCTAAAGTGGCGGCCGATTTTCTTCAAACTTGGTAAAGAGTATTCCTAGCGTAATATGCCCGGAAGTTTTTTGTAATTTTATCCTAGTCATGAAATAAAAGTACCAACCATATTATAAGAGTCACAGATAATTCCAAATTTCTTTAAAAAAAACGAAAATTTTTAAAACGAGTGATTTATTGTCTATGGTGATGTCTTTCATTCAATAATTTTATTCCGTAGTAGATTATTAACGGAACTGTCCTAGAACAGGCCTTATTTGATACCAAATATCCTTTAAACGGCTCAAACAATTTTGACGAAATTTATTATTGTAACAGGTTGCCCAAGCTTGATTGATACTGCATTAAATTTTTTTTTTAAATTAGTTTTAAGAAGTCAGGAAAACATTTTTTTGGGGTTTTAATCAAACATATCTATCGGTCTATTTTGTATCTAACGTTTTTAGGGTAACACGCCCGGAAATTTTTTGTAGGACATCACTGTAGGTCTTAAATAAAGGGCATCTGTCATTCGATCGTTATCGAAAATCTAATTTTTCTCGGAAACGGCTCTAACGATTTTATAAAGTTGGACTCGTTATTGCTTGTTAGAGTTTTAGATGAATTGTCTTTTATTTCGCCCTTCGTTATAGTCGTTGGTGACTTCAACAGCAATATACTTGACAACTCGTCCTTTGTAAATGAAATGAAAACGTTAAATCTATTTCCGGTGAATACGTCATTACCTACTCACTTCACTAGTCATAGCAGTACTTTGCTTGATGTATTTTTTGTCAGTCATTTGTACAAAGTGCTCTATTTCAATCAAATTTCAGTTCCTGGCTTTTCCCGTCACGATTTAATCTATTTGACATTTCAATGTGAGCCTTCGACAAAAAGTCAAATTTTTAGTTTTCGTGATTTCAAAAACATTAATATGAGAAATTTGGAAGATGACTTAAAGAGAATTGAATGGTTTTGCGTTTACGAAATGACAGCTGTTGATGACCAGGTGGATTTTATCCAAAACAACATTAAAAACCTCTTTGATTTGCATGTTTCACTGGTTACAAAAACAATCACAACAAAAAACATCCCATGGTTTAACATTGATATAAGAGAATTGGTACGATAACGTGATCTCGCTTATAAACGTTGGAAGCGTTATCGACTGGATGTGTTGTTTTATGAGTTCAAAAGGTTGAGAAACAAGGTAACCAGTGAGATACGTGAATCAAAGAGACGCATTTTTGCCCCCCGACTGGACCCCTCTCAAGCTAGACATACACTTTGGAAAAACATTCGGAATATTGGTATTTGGAAAACAAAAAAAAATGTTGCGGATAACATTAATTGTAATGAACTAAACAGAAAGTTTACTTTTCTTCCATGTCCAGAAGTCATAGATGAAACAGTCAGCATACCAATCGTAAACAATTTTTTCTCCTCACAAAGTTTTACCTTTACACCAGTTGATGAGGCAGATGTCTTAGAAAGCTTTATACGCATAAATTATACCAATTCCTAAAAATCAAAATGAGTTTAGACCAATAGCCATACTTCCATTTCTTTCCAAAGTCTTGGAAAGTCTAATAAATATCCAGATGCAAAAATATTTGAAAAATCACAATTTGCTATGCACTAATCAGTCCGGTTTTCGTCCCAAACATAGCTGTACTACAGCTCTTATCAATGTTGTTGAAAATATTAGACAAGCTGTTGACCATGATTATGTCAATTTTCTTATTTTTCTGGATTTTTCTAAGGCGTTTGACACAGTCAACCATAATGTCATGGATACCAAACTTAAAAATCAGTTTAATTTTTCTTTTTCCTCTGCAAAGTTGATCCGGTCCTACCTACATTGCAGATCTCAAGCGGTTGTAGCTTATGGCTCCGTACCTGAACTTCTCATACTCAGCAGAGGTGTCCCACAAGGTTCAATATTGGGCCCACTTTTATTCTCCATGTACATAAATGATCTGCCAATGTGCCTTCAAAATTCTGAAGTAGATATGTACGCAGATGATGTTCAGATACGGAAGTGTTTTCCCCTGGGTCTAGTCGAAAATGCAGCAGTTGAGGTAAATGAAGATTTTGACAGAATTCTTAATTGGTCACTAAAAAATGGACTTTGTGTTAACCCTCTTAAGTCAAAATGCTTGGTCATTTCAAGAAAATCAGCTGATACATCAAATTATCCCAAAATATACTTTGATAATAAGCAAATCGAGTTTGTTGATTCTGTTAAAAACTTAGGTATAACCTTTACAAAAACTCTTTCTTGGAATGATCATATCAGATTGACAATCGGGAAAGTTTATGGTGGCTTACGTATGTTGTGGACCAACCATAAAATAACGCCATTAAAAACGAGGCTAGTATTAGCAAAAACACTTCTTATCCCAATTATGCTCTATGGTTGCGAACTTTTTTACAATTGTGATTATGAGCACAAGCGTAAGCTTAATGTTGCTTATAATAGTGTAGCAAGATACGTTTATGGATTAAGAAAATATGACCATATTTCCCAATTTTCTAAATCGATAAACGGCTTAACACTAGAAAATCTTTTTAAGTTTAGAACGTTGATATTGGTTCACAATGTAATACAAACACGCCAGCCACCGTACCTTTATAATAAGATCCGTCAAATGCGCTCACTCAGATCTTTTAATCTTGTACCAACACGTTACAATTTCTTAGTATCCGAACGTCAATTTTTTATCAATGCTATACGTCTGTGGAACTATCTTCCCCGATCAATTGGGATGATATGCTGTAAAAACCTCTTTAGGATAAGACTAAGGAAATACTTGGCGACATTTTAATGATGATGTATATACATAGGTACAATTTTCTTTCATTTAAGACTTTATTTTATTTTACTTTATTTTTCTTCTTTTCTTTTCTTTACTCTATTTTCTTTCTTTTCTTTCTCACTTCATTCTTTTCTTTTTCTCTCTTAATTTCTGTCTTTTCATATTATTTAAAATTAAATCATATTTTTTTCAAAAATAATGAAACTCTGCACTTTGAATTATTTAAATATTGTTAGCTACTTTGTTGTATTTCTTTCTGCTATTTAACACATCGATAAAGTAATTAATTAAGCTTACACTGTTTAAAAAGATATTGTATCTTATTTTGTAAGACTATACAAATGAATGAAATTGAAATTAAAATTAAAGTGTCAGAGGTTTAACAGATCAAGAAACAAAAATTTCAAGAAAATTCGTTTAACAGTAGGTACATGCCATAACGGTAATATAAAATTTCGACTATCTCAATAACGACTAAAGCAATTTTTACAAAATTCAATACTAACATTTTCATATCTATTTTTAATAAAATGGCATAAACATTTTTGTTAAGTTTCAAATTATAAAAAAAAATGGTTTTGTTGTTAATTCAATTTATCAAAAACCTGTTGACGAATTTTTACAAAATTTAGTAAAATTATTATAAAAAAATATTAATTCAAAATGTATTTGTACAATTTGATTTTGTCTTTGTAAGATATGGATTAAGAACTTTTCAAAACATTTCTTACGATTTCTTCATAAATCTGGTATTTCAATTTCTTTTAAATTTTCAGGAACAATTTTACAATATCACAAAGAACAAGTTTGTGCGATCCTGCAGTCGTGCCCACTCAAGGGGTGTTATGAATTCCTTTATTATGATTTTATACAGTGGGATCGCTTAGGGAAATCAAATACCAACGCATTTCGGTTTTGAATGTCTATACCTACAACACAGTCGTAAAAAAAGAGATTAGAACGTGTCACATTCGTATATTGTTGCTTAAAAAGTTAAGGGCCCAATACACAATCGAATATGGTTGGCTTGCCACGAGCACAACCGTAAGCCAATTATGCTCATGATTCTGCACACACGTTCCAACCACATGGCCAACATGAGTAAACAGGCAAATTCGAGGTAAACAATCAATGGAAATCAAATTTCTAATCTTAATCTTAATAATCTCACTCTTGATATTTGCCGACACACGCCAGCAAAATGCTCACTACTTGACTCGATGTGGAGGGTATCGCCGAGCTAAGCCACGAGCCTAGCATGCCAACGGCCAACTATCACCTACCAGACATGAAAGAATTGTACGGACGAACGTATGCTGTAGACGGAACATTCTGACTGCCGAAATCCTTACTATATAATTATATACCTATGCCTTTTTATCTCAAAATGAATTCCGTCTTTTAAGCTTGCTTTTCTATTGTAAAAGCTCGCTACTGAAAAGCATGCTGTTGAATAAAATTGGATGGTTTTTCTGTTTATTATATGTATACATACATATATTATGATTATGGAACCTAAATTTTCAAATGTTTTATCTTCCTACTGACCTAGAAGAGCTCTATCAAGCTGGAAAAGCCCACATCGTAATCACATTTTGTTATAAAATTTTACTGCACCTACCTATTTTGTGCCTCATAAGACATACCGCATTCATAATTTTATACCTCTTGCAGTTTTCAAGATACAGGTGTGTTTGCTAGCTTGACTGTCAAGCCAGCAAACACATTTTCATAAAAATTTTAATATTTTTTTCTTTATAAAATTCATTGTACCTATTTTGTACCTCTACAAATCTGATATTAGTTTTTTTTACCTCTTTCCGTCCTCGAGATACAAAAAAATGATAACTTTTTTGTACCTCTAAAAATTTGCAGAAACAATTTTCTTTTAAATTTTTTTAATAACAAAATTTATTGTACTTCTTTTGTACCTCTAAAAATCTGCATTTAATTTGTTTGTACCTCTTTCCGTTCTTGAGATATAAAAAACACATTTTCAAAATTAAAAAAAAATCCTCTGCAAGTCTACAATTAGATTGTATAGAGTAGACATATCATTTTTCATTCTCGAGATACAATTGTGAAGGTGGGTACATGTATGTATGTACCTACCTGTGTCACATCACACATTATACAATTTCGAAACATTTCTGTTTCTTAATTTTTTTTATAATTTTTTCTCAACTAAAATAAAATGCGTCTTATTTACAAGGACACACATTTTTCTTCAATTTAATTCAGTTTAATCAACTTTATAAAATTTGTTTTTATTTTGAATTATTTGTATCTACTATTTTTTATGTATTTTTTGCAACGAAAAGGCAAAAAAGTAAATCGCAAACGCCACATTTCCTTAATATGGATTATGGACTCCTAAAAGCAATTTACTTAATATTTCCTCAATTGTCAATTGTCACGTCACGTCACCTGTTTGAAACCACTAAATCGAAGCATACTTTTTCAAAACGGATTGCTTTCCTAAAAGCGCTACGCATTGACCTATTAGGTATGGACCGCCAGTAGCCAACTTCACTCGTGTTCCAAAATAACTAGGGGCGCCATCAACTACTAGCAGGGAATCTGCGTAGCAGTGATATGATTTCCTTAATTAATTATTTACTATAGAAATATTTTGCTGGAAATTATTATCAAACTACTTTTATTTTACAAAACACATCCACTCCTTATGCCATGAGTTACTTACAGATGAATATATTATCGTTTTCATTTAAATTCTAATGGCGAAATTAGTACACGTATTTAACACTAAAAGATGATGGCGTTTTTAGACTGTTTTTAGTTGGAACAACTTTTCTTGGCTGTTTGTATGAAAATTTCAACCGACTGGCGGTCCATATCTAGTACGTCAATGGCGCTACGCATATTTCATACAGTCGGAAAACATTTTTTATTAAAGCATACGTTTTGGAGGAACCGATTTTACATTTTTTTTGAGCATACTTTTGGGTGTACCTGTTTTAGATTCAGGTTCTTAAATTTACTAAGTGTCTATTCTGTTACTCTTACCTAGTTTATATGCAGAGTCGAAAGATCGAGTTTTAGTTGAAACGAAATTCCAACACAGGTATTTCAGCAAACTAGTTGAAAGCTTGAGGAGTTGAGTTAAGTGCGAAAAAGTTGAAATGCCAAGAGAATACTTACGTTGCTTCGTAAGCATTAAGGCAAAAAGATTGAGTTTTCGAGAAAAAAATATTTGTGTTGCTCTTACAAGCTATGCGCATATTTTTCAACAACAAATATTTATTCGTTAATATGCATTTGATCACATGCAGAAATAGTTGAGTATTCAACATTTCAATCGAAAATTAAATGAAATACCTGGTTTTCATTTAATTTTCGACTCAACACCACTGCTCGAGTGCGATCGAGTTGAATTCCATTTCGTTCCAACTCATCCTCGTTTACAAAAGGTTGAACCTAGGTTCAACCTGGGTTCAAAGACGCATATAAACTAGGTATCTAACAACAGTCGTAAACAAAACAAAGTAACAATTTTTAAAGTATTGGTTTCCAAATCCGTTTTCTTGACAAAAGTAGCAAACAAAACAAATAATCGTATATTATGTTTACGACTGCTGTCAGACAGGGCAGGGTAACAGAATAAACAACTACTAGTAAATGAAAGAACCTCCAAATTTGTTATGCAGACATTTTTATTTAGATGGCCAGGCGGTGAATATTCACCATAAAACCATTCAGTTTATACACGCTTTTACACAATTTTATCAAATTAATTTTTGGGGCCATAAGTTCTCCTATAAATATGTAGGTATATTTGACATTTGGGTTAAAAATATAAAACAAGTTCGGTTACATTTTATTGAAGTGCTTTCCCTTCCTATATTAATATTTTAATAATATACCTTTCACTTAAATAAAAACAACACTTGAAATCTGAACCGATCAATAAAAATCATGTTGAAGGCATGAAATACCAATACAGGTATAAATCAAGAACCTTACTCGTTATTCCTCACATAAGTTGAATAGTATTTGCAAGGACACTATTATTCACACCGACAGAAATTATACACTCCGAAAAGAAATCAGTCTTGGTGATTTACATTGATTAGATTCTCAAAGGACTAAAATATGGAATTTCTTAGTGTAAATGCTGAGCACGTTCGGTATTCAATCTACACGCACACAAAATATCTTCTCGAGTTCAAACAAGCACGACCACCGATGATGATGGTTCTTTCATTATTTTGCACAAGATAGAATAAAATGCAAAGGTCCTTGAAATCTGTGAAAACATGAATAAAAGGATGGCCAAAGTTTGGAATTTTTCATAGATGATACGGGATCAGGAGCAAACACAGAGATTAACTGATATCCTATTTCAATGCAAACATAATAATACATTATAGTATAGGATTATGCTTTAGGTCCTGGAGATATGTTTAAATATTATCTGCAAACTTCCTCTTTTGGTTTATTTGCATTTTTATTGAGCGGATGTTACCATTACAAAGGAATTATATTTTGATTCATACGAATACTATACTATTACTCTTATTTTCACGTTTTGGATATGAAACAAAACAGCTCAATAGTCTATAATTGTATATAAAGGGTGATTTTTAAGAGGTTTAGAACTTTTAAAAAAAAAAAAACACAAAAAATTCGAAAAAATGAATGAAATATTTATTTGAATCGATAGTTTGAACCTTGCAATTTAATGTTTAAAGATAATTTCATGCAAATGTTGACCGCGGCTGCGTCTCAGGTAGCCCATCCGCTGAGTCCAATTTTGGCATACTCTTTCACACATATCGGCCGGTATCTCACGAATGAATGCATGGATGTTGGCTTCCAGTGCGTCAATCGAAGCGGGCTTGTCCCTATAGACATTAGCCTTGACATACCCGCACAAAAAATAGTCTAATGGTGTCAAATCGCACGATCTAGGCGGCCAGTTGACCGGCCCGAAACGTGAAATTAACTGTTCACCAAACTCGCCTCGCAATTGCGCCATTGTTTCGCGTGCTGTGTGGCATGTGGCACCGTCTTGTTGAAACCACATATCATGCAAGTCAAGAACTTCCATTTCGGGCAAAAAAAAGTTTGTTATCATCGCTCGGTAGCGTTCACCATTGACAGTAACGCTGCGATTCGCATCATCTTTGAAGAAATATGGCCCAATAATGCCGCCGGCCCATAAACCGCACCAAACAGTGGCTTTTTCGGGATGCATTGGAAGCTGTTGCAATGGTTCTGGCTGATCTTCACTCTAAATGCGGCAATTTTGCTTATTTACGTACCCATTCAACCAAAAATGAGCCTCATCGCTGAACACAATTTTTCGATAAAAAAGCATTTCGAACCGAGCACGAATTTTGATAGTAAAATTCAATAATTTGCAAGCGTTGTTCATTTGTAAGACGATCCATGGTTAAATTGCAAACCAAACTGAAGCTGTTTGACAGTGACACAAGGTACTAAACACACGTCAGCTGTCAAAACCAGTGTTGCCAAAACCAAACCAGCTAAAAAATCACCCGTTAATATCATAGCCGTAGGGAAAATGTTTTTATTACTCTGGTCAAGGTTCTGACCATTGTATATACATTTCTATAGTATTTTCATGCTGAATAATCACCGCCTGGCCATCTTGAGAAACGTGTGATAAACACATTTTTAGGTTCGTGCATTTAATAGTTGTCTATTCTGTAACCCTGACAACAGTCGTAAACATATATGATTTTTGTTTTGTTTACGACTCTTGTCAAGGAAATATGGATTTTAGAGCCAATAAAATACATTATATATTATTAATTTGTTTCGCAGACGACTATTGTTAGGGTAACAGAATAGACACTTAGTAAATGTAAGAACCTCCAAATGTGCAGTTAACAACTTTCTTTAGATGGCGCTGCTCCATGGTTGTACTATAGAAATTTATATACAATGGTTCTGACATCAAGAATGGGTGAGCACAAAAAACTGCACTTGCTCTTCATTGCATTGAGGAAGAAAATGTAAAAGTGTTGGAAATAGACAGGGGTTTGTCACGAATCAAATCAATTTAAATACGGCTTGAAATCACCTGAAATCATATGAAGTCATTTGAAATATTGCAATCATTGAACCACTAAACTGGCTAGTGACAAACCCCTCAGGAAGTAGAGAAGAGCTATTCGAAAAGAATGCTGCTAGAGATGTTGCACATAAACAACACGAAGAATGCAGTCAATAGACAATCCGATTGTGATAATCTTTGCAACATGTATGGCCAGCTGATAGGGAAAACATAAAACAGTGGAAAACAACGAACATTAATTTTTTTTTCAGACTGTGAAGTTTTGAATTTGTGTAGTTATTGATGTAAAAAACTTGTGCTTACAATCCACCAGCGGGACAATCAACTTTAAGCCCTCTTTAAAGCCACCGCTGCAAGAATCCATGTTCGCTAAAATTTTTATAAAATTCAAACCGTTCGATTTTTCTTACTTAGAACTTTTTTCTTTATTGCTAAATAATATATGTACATATTGTTGTACATATTGTTTAGTCAAAATAGTGAAAATGAAACATATTTATTTATTATGAGTCCTTAGACAAAGTACTGATTCAATACTTATACCTAACGTTCCCATCTATCTTGTAACTATAACGCAGAATTATCCTGTTTTTTTTTCGTTCGAAATCCTGCGAAAAAGTAAATCCTTTATTATCCTACGAAAATCCTGTAAAACGCAGAATTTAGATTGACTAAGTGTTTTTCATAATCTGCCGAAAACTAACTTTACTAATTTCACCAAACTTTGGGCAGAAATACATAATTTTTGAAAATGAACAGAGCTTCTGTGTCTTCATTATTTTACCACTGGGATTTAACTAGGAAAAATTACCACCGTGGTGCACAAACAACTATCCAATACAAATAATGACAAAATCCCATTCATATAGCGATATAATGGAATTAAGCTCATCCTTTAGATAGGTACCGATTTTTTTTTTACAAGAAAATGGTGATTATTAGGGAGTCTTATGCTTCTCTGGGTTTGGCTGGTTCTGTTCAAAGTACCATTGAATGAAGCGCAGAGGATAATAACACCCAATCAGCCCATGTTTTACATTTCTATGAAATCGAATTGAAAACCGATTCTTAATTGAATTACATCTCGGTCGTTTTTTAATAATTAATTTGCCTACAGATTGAGGTAGGCAGCGCCGACGAAGTATCCGCATCTGATAGCGACTCCAATGCTGATGAAAGCGATTAAATCTGGAATGAGAGCTTTGATGGACAGTTATTTTTCATGTTTATTTCATAAATGTATACGTATATTTTTTAAGAATAAATCGTAATCTATGTATACTAATATTAATGTTTCTCATTCTTATACTCATATAACTCAAAAACGTAGAAGTTATATAGGTACTACCTATATTCCAATTTATTATTATACAAGATGAATATAATATTAATGTATTTGAAATCTTTCCAATCTGCAAATTGGAAAAAGTGTAATGACCTTCTTATACAGGGTGATTGGTATAGGATGCACCAAAAACTTGAGCGTGTAGGTGGAGTTAAACAAGAAAAAAATCATATAGGAGGGGGTGGTCTATTTTCCCCCGTTTAGGCGGGAGGGGCAATTTAAAAAAACATTGACTTAAATCAGAAAAAAAATTATTTAAAAACAACGGTGAATGATACAAAGCCTTGTTATATTTTTTTGGAAAGCCAGAAAACTACTCTTTTATTTAATTTCTAAATTAAGTTGTTTAAGTGAACAGTTTTAAAAAAATTAATTTTCAAACTCAAAATGTTGAAAAAAAAACTAAAAAAAAAAATTTTAAACTAATTTTTTTCAAAATTTTATGTAATTAACTATTATTTTTATTTTCAAAATTCAATGCTCTTATTACGTTAACGGCTTCTTACAATTTTAGCCGGAACTCCGACACGGCTTAAACGATTTAATTAATTTTTGGTATCGCACATAAGTTAAATATGAAGCACAAGATGGCATTTAAAGTTTTAAGCTAAACAACATAAAACCATATATATGATGGTACATAATTTCATGATTTAAAATCCGTGTATTTATTTATTTATTTATTTATTTAGCTACAAATTCAATTCTTAGCTTTTAAAGTAAACATACATAGGAACATAAATATAATTTTAATTTTAGTCTTGTAAATTGTTTCTTAATATTATTTTTAAATTTTTTGAGTTTAAATTGAAATCTATTAAATTAAAACAATTATTAAAATCGACACAAGCAGCAAAAAGTGGTTCATGAATACCATAGACAGTTCTATTAAATCTTAAATTTAAAAGTTCAAAATGACGGAAAGTTCTGTTTGGAACATTAATGGTTATTTTAAAAAGCAGATTATTTGAATCGATATTTCCATTTAATATGTTAAAAACAAAAAGGATGTTAGATATATTTCTTCTTTTACTTAATGTATCAAGGTTCAAAAGTTTTAAGCGACTGTTGTACGATGGTAGGTTGGTCGATCTATCCCAAGGAAGATACCGCAAGGCAAACAACAGGAACTTTTTCTGGACAGATTCAATGCGGTTTATGTTAACATTGCAACGTGGACACCATACGTTGCTACAGTATTCTTAACCCGATCGCACCAAAGAACAATATAGCATTTTTAGTATATGCGGATCTTGAAAATCTGTAGCCCACCGACGCAAAAAACCAAGCATTCGATTCGAATTATTCACAATATAGTCAATATGTTTATTAAATGTCAGTTTTTGATCCAAAATAACACCAAGATCACAAACATAATTTACACTTTCCAATAGAACATCATTTATTTTATAGTTTTTCTGGATCGGCAGTATTCGACGAGTAAAAGTCATTACGTTGCATTTCGACATATTAAGCTCCATTTTATTAGTACGGCACCATTTTACAACATTGTCTAAATCACTTTGTAACCAGTTAGCTTCCCTTTCATTTTATAAGAGAAACACAATTTAGCATCGTCAGCGAACATTTGTATATTTGACCGAACAATAACATTGCACATATCATTAATAAACAACAAAAATAGGGGAGGTCCCATATGACTTCCTTGAGGGACTCCAGAATAGACATTTATTTGTTTTGAAACTTTGTCCTCTTGTTTGCAACAAGAGCAAGTTCGTGCGATCCAGTCATGGATTTTATTTTTTTTTTTGACAAAGCTCAATGGAAAACCACAAAAAAATAAAGCAAAAAGCGCCAAATACTAGTGAAGACGTGCAATTTGGTCTAAAAACAGACTTTGTAACAATGTAACACTTTTTTCTCGAAATTGGTTGATGGTACGATGAAAAGTCACCAAACATTTTTGTAGAAAGTCATATACGCTACAATTTGTATCTTAACATTTTTTTGCATAAAATTTATAGTTTCCAAGAATTTTTCAAAAAACTGAATTTCCACCCCAAAAAAAATTTTGCTATGGGCCAGTATACCCTTGAGGATTTGCTCAAGACATAAAAACAAAGGTCTCCAGCATAATTCAGCTTTGTCCGAATTATTTCCTAATTTTACCTTTTTTTGTCTAATTTTCCTGGGCTTAATACATGTTTATATGTATTAAGTATACAAACCTGTCACGCATAGCTGAATCAGAGTTCTGAATTTAAATCACACCTTATCGATTATGATCGACCTCGAGCTGCCCATTTGACTTATTGTTTCCAGATTAAGTTTAACTGCATAGTAGAATTAAAACCGCTCAGTGAATTTGGTACTGTGGGTTTAGGATGACCATCGAGAGCTTCCACTAGCTCATCATAATATGAAGTCTTTTTTTTTTGTATGAAAAAACTTATAAACTGAAGCGATTACAGAAATTTTTTGTGTACTACACTACAACAGATAATACGACTAAACATTCTTTTCTCTCCAAATACTTACGATCCGGCAGACATCATCATTTTCCCTGTAATATCAAATTCCATTCATATCCCCAAAATGGGGTAATAAAACAACAACAAATATTTTTTTCCATATAACATTACAGATTTTATTTTTCATAATTTGTTTTTATTATACTATTTTATTTTTTCCTCATTTTTGTTATTATTTTTTTCTCTTTACTTTTTGCATTATAAAAAAAAGTTATATTTATATAAGTGTTTACTTTTTTTTTTCATTTTCATTTTATTAATTTACTTTTTTTCTCTTTCATTTATGTATACAGAAAATAGAACCTAATAATTATTATTTATAAAAAAAAACAAACAAAAATCCATTACATCAATATTATAATTACAATTTTTTTTTTCATAAAAAAAAACGTTTCAAACTTAAAAATATTCATACAAAAATTAAACTAATTTATTTGTATATAAAGTTGATATATAATATTTTTTTTTATTTTAATAATAAGTTGAGAAGTACATGTTGTTCTTACCGGTAGTTCTCGTTATAATTTATCTTTTGAGTTCATTGGATTGCCCCTACTTTTTTTGTAGTTTCATTATTTTAATAATAAATTTAGAATCACAGTTAAATAAAAATGTATATAAGTTAAAAATTAAAAATTTTGGTTATGCAAATAATAAATTGTCGTCTTTTTTTATTAATAATATTGTAAAAAAATGTAATCTGCATTTGTCGGACATTGTTTAATCATTAAATTAAAAAAAAAAAACAAAAAAATATGAGTGTTGTATTGAAGTAAGTTTACTTTGGCAGTGCTGTTATATCCTTCTTTTTTTCTAGTGAGACATCGGATTCTATATTTTGATCTAAGTTTTGTTAATATTTGTTTTAATTAAAAAATTAACAACAATTATTTAGTAACGCATGACAATAATAATTATTAAATACTATGGCAAGACATAAAGCGATACAACAAAAAAAAAATATACTAAGAAAGTTTTTAAATAAATTTATCTGAAAATAATTATAGCCAAATTAAATTTTACTTCAGAGTGTATTAAAATTTTATTTATATATATTTCATTTTTATTATTTTACTTTTAGAGTACATATATTTTTTTTTGTTTCAGTGTGTGTGATTTTTTTATAAGACTTTTAAGGAATTTTGTTTTTCTTTAGCAAATATAGTGCAGTAAAATTACACAAAAAACATTGATTAACATTTTTCAGAGAAAGAAAAATAATAATAAAAGAATGAAACAAAAATAAAATTTTATAAGTTATATATAAAAAATTAATACAAAATAACGAAACATTAAATAATTTTTTTTAAACATATTAAATAAAAAAAAACACATTCATTCATCATCGTTCATCCCTGAATTAATTACTTATTAAATGGTAATTGTTTTTTTTTTACTATTTAATTATAATGTTTGTCAATTACTTTTATTATTAAGTATCTATATTTCCCTATCTCACATCTTTCACACATATTTTTAATATTATGTTCTTAAATTAAATGCTGTATAATTTTCTTATAATTATTTTGTATAATATAAAATAATTCAAACTAGTCTTAGGTATGTTTTTCATTTTTATTTTAAAAATAGAATCAACATTAAAATTTAATTAAATAAAAGAGATTGTACAAATTGCTAAAAAGCTAAATTGAAATATTGTGTTCCACAAAAACGATAGAAGCACATATTATTGACGAGAATAAACAAAATTTAATAAAGGGACCACGTACTATGATATTGAAGTGTTCGCGTCACGCCAAAAGTAAAGTTTTTTTTTAAGCGGAAAAGCTTAAGATGAATAATTTCACGAATCTTTATTAGTCTGTAAAAGTAAAAGTACTTTTTGGTTCGGAGAATAGTCGAGAGCTATTTCGATATCAATTAGTGAGACACTCATTCAAGGAAGCTTTAAAGAGGTTAAAACCCAAATTCCCATAGCTGTAGCTTCTCTCTTCAGACAGCTTAAAGAAGTTGCTATCTGAAGTTAATCTAATATATAAATCCCTTACTGGCTGATCTTATATTGACACCAGATAAAAGTCGTCAGTTTGATGACGAATACCGACGCATAGACTAGGGGAAGCTTTAAAGAGGTTCAAATCTTTTTATTCAAAAACTAAAGCTTCACTTTTGTACAGATTTAAAAAAATAATCTATATTATTATTAATTAATTAATCCAAACTTGAATACCATACGTAAAACAATTACTTCATTGTTAAAAACTGATGCACTCATGTTGCGGGGAAGCTTCACAGAAATTCAATTCCATAGTTCAATGAAAATTTTGATAACTTTTTTTTAATAAACAAAGATTCACCATTGAGAAACTTTACAGAAGTTATAAGCCTGTTAATTTCAATTGAATGAAAGATAAAAGAAGCTTTGTATTTAATGAGATGTTTTATAAAAGCTACTAGCTATATCCATATTAATAAAAAAATCAATAAAATGTAATCGGCATCTGCAAAAACGAATATACATTATAGAAGTGAAACTTTATATGCATTGATTATAATACTGCTTCTTCTCATTATTACTTGTGGAACACGTAACTTGTAACTTCAAGTTTAAAATCAGTTTAACTTTCGTACAAGAAATTAATAATTCTTTTTTTTTTTTGGTTAACAGCATGAACAAAAATAAAATGTAAAATTATAAATATAAAATTAAAACTACTATACAAGTTTCCTTACTTCTAATTATTTTTTTTTATTAAAAAAAAAGAAGAAAATTTAGAAGTGCAATTTAGTTTACAAATTTCAATATCTTTTGTTTTTTTTTTTATTATTTTGTAATATCATTGAATCATAAAAATACTGTTTTTGTTTCATTCTCCTTCATTTTCGTTCGTTAAATCTAAAATCTCATAGTTTCCATTTTATTTAAAATTTAATTTTTTTTCTTTAAATTTAATTTTTAACACTACATCAATTTTTGTTATAGGGATGTACCATCATGTAATTACATTTCTAGTTGTTTATTTTGTTTTTGTTTTATTTTTATGCTTAAAATTAAATTTATATATATTTTTTTTGTATTATTTATTTATATATATATTTTTAATATAATCTTTAATTTTATATACTTTCTATTCTATGTACATTACCAATTGCGCTAAGTTTTCTAAAGTAATTTTTAATGTATGTCTGTTTTTTTTTTGTATTGCAGTTTTTTATTTTAACGTATGTAATGTGGTTTGTGTGGTGAGGTGTTTGGTATATTAATGTGAGTGTAAAATTGTGAATTTTTCAATGAAAAAAATGGGATGGATAAAGAGAAATGGTTTGAAACACATAACCAGAGATTTGTTTTTTTAATTAAATCCAATTAAATTATGTGCGTTGGTGATATTTGCTATTCACATTTATTTATAATGTCTCTGGCATGGAATTATATCTTTCTTTGATATTGAATCTGATAAAATAATTGAAATGACATCAATTATAATTTATGTGGTTTTATTTTTGTTTATTTAAATAACTTTTTTCGCCGCCTACAATATCATTATGATGGAACGAAAACAGTCTTTGGGTAAATTTTTCATTTTAGATACTAAGTTTTATTTTTTTTAATAATAATAATTACTTAACCACAACTCTGTTTGGTGAAGGGTTCATTTTCGTTTTTCTTTTTTTATAAAAAAAACATTTTATTTTATTCTTGCTTGGAATTTTCATATGCATAGGGGTTGCATTACTGTATATATTATTTTTTTTATTTTGAAAACTTATTTTTACGCATACATTTTTCTTTAATTTTTAATTTTCTTTATTTTATGAATAGGTACTGGCATTTAAATTTATACTTACTTTCTAAAATTCATTTTTTAACTGTATTTTAAAATATTTTTTTTTTTTTAAATTTGTTTTCCAACTTTTGTTATTTTAATTTTATTTTAATTGTTTTTTTTATAGTTTATTTTTCGAGGGAGAAAAGTACAAAACTAATTGGTAAATTGTTTATGTAAATATACTTACTAAATATATCGCAATATGCACTTGTATATATTTTAATTTTTTTATGTTTTCGCTTTTTTTTTTTTTTGCTTAAAGAAGAGTTTATGTATGTTTTGTTTTGTTTAAATAAAGAGTAATGTTTTTAAGTGTTATAGTGGTGTTTTTTTGTATATAATATTAAATTATATTTTATACAATATAAAAAAGTCGTTGAAAAATGATTTTCGAAAAAAAAACTTACCCAAGTAGTCATGTTTTCCTTTTTGTTATTTTTATAAATTTATTATTTATAACGTTAAACTACGGCATTACATTTTTTTTTGTATGTATAAATAATAATTATAAACTTTGGTATAAGTTTTATTTTTAAATTAATAATAATATAAACAAATTAAATAAAAACAAAAACTTATATATTTTTAATGAGCGAAAGGGTTTTTCGTTATTTTGTATATGCAATTTTCAGTTTTTAATGTTAAGTTTTCGTATTTGTTTTAAGACTCCATATTTTTTTTTAATTATTACCTATATACAATAAAGTAATATCCAGTATTGCGTTTTGAAAACAAAAATATAATTATTTTGATGGATTAAGATGTTTTTTTTTTCTTCACGCCATTTTTTCTTTTGTTGAGTATGTATTGGTTGTTAAATCCCGTTGATTATAATGTATGTATTTTTTTTATTCTCAGTTTTAAATTAAGATTTTTGGTTTTTCTTATTGGTTGTCTTAATTTGTCTTAATTTAAAGAATTAATTTTGTTTTAATTTTGTTTGACTTACAATTCTAAGTCTGGATTGACTTCAGGGCCATACATGTTGGCTAGTTTATCGAAACGTGGACCCCACGCTCCAAGGTAATCGTATTCATGTTGTTCGTCATCAGTACCTTGAAAATAAAAAAAAAATAAACAAATAAAATAATTAGTGATAAGTCATTGGAAAAAATTAATTTTTCTACAAAAAAGTTTATGGTTTTATCTGAAAACTAAACTCGATATCATCTTATCTTAAAAATAGAAGTTATAGCCTATTGTGTTAATTTTCGTAATGTGTTGTTATGTTAACTGTGGTATTCCACAAGGAAGCATATTTGTAAATGATAAGTTTTTTTATAACGTTAGTTATAAATAATGTTTTTTGTTATAATACAAATTCAATATACTATGTATTGAAAATATTAAATAATGCAATGAGTGCAATGTGAGCATCCGCACGAAACGCCATTTTGTCATGGACTAAAGGCCATAAAAAGCTAATTTGAATCACTAACGTTAGTATTTAACGAAATATATAAATAAATAGTGGAGAGTACCTATTGGAGACTTGAACAAGTTATTAACCGTCGTGGAAAGACGGAAGAAGAACGGAAAATTTCGTTTATAATTTCGATGTGTCATTTTTGTATGGGATTCTTCGTTTTACATCAGCTGCTTACAAGGTTTAAGTCAAGCCTTTGCACATTAAGCAGCATTCTTTCTTTTTAAATTTTAAACAGGCTTATTTGTTACCTTATATTAGTTCAGATAATACCATTGCGATAAAAATCACATTTTGTTGCATTAGAAATTTCTTTAAACAAACGTTTTTGATATGTTTCGGAAATGTTTCAAATTTGTTTAAAAAAACACTTCCGAAATGTTTTTATTTTGGTGTGGGCTCTTGAAGAAACATTTCTGAAATGTTTTTTGTTTCCTATTTTGTCATCAAAGTGACATTTTTAGATTTTCGCAACAATAAACACTTGGCTTGTTTCGGGTGGCAAAATAATAAAAGTTTTCCATCGTGAATGAGAAACAGAGAAACATTTCAAAAATCTTTCTCTAAGCAAACATTTCTGAAATCTTTATAGGACTTTTAGACCAAAGAAGCGTTAGAAGAACATTTCAGAAATGTATTCATATTAAATAAATGTTATTGAATGTGTTTTTAATGTTTCCGCAAGGATTCTGAAATGTTTTTTTTTTCTTTTGAACACACTTTAAAACAAAATATATTTCTGAAATATTTCTAAACAAAATTTTTTAAATTTCTGAAATGTTGCTCTGTTTTTCCCATTAGCGCTGAAAAACTTTTAATGTTTCGCAAATGACAAAGGAAGTAATTTAAGTGTTTATTGTTGTGAATATTTCACGATCACGTGACATATCAAAAATTTTACTTCAAGCGTCCACATCATAAGAAACATTTCAGAAAGTTTTTTTTTCAATGTTTATTTTGTTCTTGATATACAGGGTGATTGGTAGTTATAAGGTGCACCAAAAAGGTTGAGCGTCTAGGTGGGGTCAAGACAGGAAAAAAATCGTATAGGAGGGGGGTCTATTTCCCCCCCCCCTTTAGGCGGGAGGGGCAATTTTCTAAAACATTGACTTAAATGAGAAAAAAAATATTTAAAAACAACGGTGAATGATACAAGGCCTTGATATATTTTTTTGGAAAGCCAGAAAACTACTCTTTTATTTAATTTTCAAATTAAGTTGTTTAGGTAAGTGAACAGTTTTAAAAAAATTAATTTTCAAACTCAACATTTTGAAAAAAAAACTAAAAAAAATATTTTTAAACTAATTTTTTTATAAATTTTATGTAATTAACTATTATTTTTATTTTCAAAATTCAATGCTCTTATTAATTTTTAGTCAAAAACAGAAAACCGGATGCCAAAATGTATCTTAGTTTTTGAGAAATTAAAAAAAAATAAAAGTAAAATTAGTAAGTAAAGTAAAAAGTTAATTCTTTTTTTTTTTATTATTTGATTAAAATCGGATGGTATGTAATAAAAAATAAAAAAGGAATAATTCCCATATTAATAATTAACCTGAGCAGGTCAAATTTGGGAAAACCAAAAAAAAAAGTGTTTTTCTTGGAAAAAAATTATTCTAGTTTTTCTTAATTTCCCAAAAACTAAGATACATTTTGGCATCCGGTTTTCTGTTTTTGACTAAAAATAATAAGAGCATTGAATTTTGAAAATAAAAATAATAGTTAATTACATAAAATTTTGAAAAAAATTAGTTTAAACATTTTTTTTTTTTCAAAATTTTGAGTTTGAAAATTAATCTTTTTAAAACTGTTCACTTAAACAACTTAATTTAAAAATTTAACAAAAGAGTAGTTTTCTGGCTTTCCAAAAAAATATAACAAGGCTTTGCATCATTCACCGTTGTTTTTAAATAATTTTTTTTCTGATTTAAGTCAATGTTTTAGAAAATTGACCCGCCCGCCTAAACGGGGGGAAATAGACGCCCCCCGCCCACACGATTTTTTTCTTGTCTTTACTCCACCTACACGCTCAAGCTTTTTCGTGCACCTTATACCAATCACCCTGTATAATGTCATTATAAACTTTGATTGAATCTTTCTAGTAAGAAAGAATTTTTTAGTAAAAACGAATTTTCCAAAATTAAGATCTTAAAATATATAACAAGTATGACATACAAACCTTAAGGAAAAAGCCTATTTATTCTTGAATACTTAACTTACTAGTTTTAAAATGCATTCTTGATATTTCGCAAAAAAATAAAACGCTTTGGCACTTTGATTTTTGCATTTTCATAAAAAAATTTAAGATTATTTCTCATATTCTTACTTTTATATTACGACAAAAAGAAGGCATTACGGCTAAACCATCAAATCTAAGGCATATCAAAATTTATATTCGTATACCTAAAGTAACGAAGTTATAATGTCACAAGAGCACATACGTCATACATACGTGTACCCAATATAATCGTGTTCCTATAAATCAATTAATTTTAATTAAAGGTCTTAAAATTTCACATTTTGGAATGAAGCTGGACTTTCAATATAAAAGTCAGAAAAGATACATTTTTCTTTTGTTTACCATAAACAAAAGCGGTTGTGAGTGATATCGCATTAAAAACGATCTGCTACGCAGCAATTTTAGGATTATCTTTTTTTTTGTCTGTAACTACCTACGCAGATGAAAATTACATAACTTCCTCAATATAAAAGGTCATCAGTTACCTACTCCTAATCCATCTTCCTACAGAAAATCCCAAAAAATATGTTGTAGCCTCACGCAACGATTAAAAATTAAAAAAAAATATTCCCAACACCTCCGCACAAATTCCATCCTTTATAAAAAACAAAACACACTATTAAATATAATCTCAGGAGGTTAAAAAGCCATTTGAGTCTAAATCCAAGTTCAACCCGTATAATACAATGAAAATCCTATAATCATTAAATAAATATAACCATCTCCATCTGGGATATAGCAACCCACAAAATCTTGTCCTTTTCTTTGACTTCTTCAGAATATTCACAATTATGTTTATCAACAAAACGCTATCGCCAACCTAACTACCAAATGATTTTTAATATCCCACTTAACGACCCAACAATAACCAACAAACGTCAAACTTTTTAATATCCACCCAGGCAAGTTTAAGTAAGTTACCAACGTCATACCCATTTCGTTCAAAGAACTCCCTATAAAAAGGACCCTGAAAATATCAAAAAAAAAAAAAAAAAAAACTCACCTGACGCTAATGAACTCAAAGATCCAGCAGTACTGCCGCCACCCTCGTAGGCATAATTTCTTAGGTCATCAAATGGCGGGGCGTTGGGGTCACTATCAGCACGCTTTTTATGTTCCTCAATGAAGATGCCAACATTTGGCTCCTGACCGGGCATCAATGTCATAACGGGATCTAGATAGGAGCATTAAAAAAAATACAAAATCTTCTTATAATTCAGGAGAATTTTTTTCTAACATTATATCATGTTCATTAAAAAGAAAAAATAATGTTTAAAAAAAGGACGAAAAGGATATAGTAACTTACACATAATTGGCATTTTGCATGGTGCCAACTCTGGCATGGGTCCACCGATAGGAATTTGTAATGGCGTTATATCAAAGGCTGTCATATCATCTTCGCCGCCACCTTCGTCATCATAGTTGATTATATTCTCCCGAACATCATCATCTGGTCCTGGATATTTAATATGCGCCTCTCGTCGTCGGTTATAGACCACAAACACAAGGACAAGAACTATTCGTTTTATAACAACAACAAAAGAATGTCCACGTTTTAAGGATAAAAAAAGAGATAGAAAAAACAAAAATAATGTCTCTGTTAATATTGTAGGATGAAGAAATTGCCTTGATAGCAAGGACTAGACAGACAATTTGAAAATTTATAATGCGACAACGCTCTCTTTTTCTATGTCAGAAAAGACATTCGCTTAGCATGCAAAAAAAAAAATCAAAGCTTAAACATTTTTCTTTTTTTTTACATTTTTAATTTTATGTTGCTAAAGGATGTTTGATATTTTTTCATGGTAAAACTAGGTGTAGTTAGGTGCTGTGCTAAATAGAGATTATTATAAAAAAATCAAAAGGATACATACCTTGATACACTGATGGGAGTATTTACATGGCTGTATTTAAGGTTGTAGTTGGTCAGGGCTCAACTAAATAGTTTGATTTTTTAATTTTTTTAATGAGATTTTATTTAGGTAAGACATAATATAATAGAGTGGTGTCCGACACGCATTTTTTGTTGAAAGTAGTTTTTGATATAGAACTAAATTAAAAAAGTAATGTAAAGAACGTATGTTGGATCTAAGTTAAGAAGTATACATCTGTCATCACTAGTATAGCGGGCTTATATAATCCAGCAAGAGCACAAATTTCGAAGATTAATCTCTACTCTTCGAAAAACTGTTAAAATTTAGAACGACAAGTTAGTCGTCGTCGTTATCTCTTTAACTTATGTCATCATTTAATTATATTATAGTTTTTTTCTAAACTTAACATCATATTACATTCCAATAATAAGTAAACTAATTTGTATTAATAAACGGAGTATTTTTATTTCCAACATGAATGAAAGATAAATACTTATATTTTGTAGTCAAATTGATTGAATCTATTATTTTGATATACTATTAATGGTTTTCGTTGCATACCCAACGGCATCCACGAAGTCATTATACTCGTTCAAAGCTGATGAAAACCGTTTTTAGAATTAAGTCACCGGTCATTATAGACGTAGTCCACGAAGTACAATCCTAAAGATATCGTTTTCTCCAACAAAAGTTTCACTTCAAAACCGGTTTAGATGAAATTAAGTCCCGTGCACGAGCCGCAACTGTTTTGAAACGAAAGTTACAAGTCTTTGGCATTTTGTGAAGTGTTCCTACTGATAATATGGCTTGCAAAAAATGTATGCTCATTGTACTATAAAAAATCCAACTGTGTCTGAACTAGACGAGTAAGTTAACCGAATTTCAATACTTGTTTTTATAACATAAGCTTTATGCGTATGTTGCCATAAAACTAAAACCATTTTCGACTGGCAACAACAGTTGTAAGTGACCAGTTCTTAACTAGTTTCAAACTTTTATTTATGTAAGATGACCCGTGCGTGTCTCTTCACTAGAATATACTTGAATAACGAAACAAATGCATTCACGACTTATGCGTCCTAAATGCTGACCAATTTTCTATAAAAATCCTACAAGAACTTTTATTCGATTTTTAATACAAAACAAAGCTTTGTCTTACTGCCGTAGAGCGCAAATCCTTTAACAAAATTAAACTTATTTGAAGTCCAAAAATGGGCAGCTTGAATCATTTCTTAAGGATTTCCGTATAAAATGAATCAGTTAAATGTACTTGTCTTTCAAATTCACTAGCTACCATATTACTCCAACAAATCTTTAAAAAAATTAAACTATTTCATATGGTTAGAGTTTCTTACTCCTAAAATCTATTTGGCCATTCAGCTTTTAGCGCTAATCAAATTTTTGATAATTTTGAAATGAAGAAAATAAAGTTATCATCTTAACTTTATTTTCTTCATTTTCAATGATGTTTAACTGGTAACCTGATACCGACCTTTTTAGGTAGCAGGGTCTACAAATAGCAGTAAAATTTTCTAGCTGCTGCTCAAATTCGAAAAATAATATTTCTGAACCCTTAAAAAGACCCTAGTGTCGCTGGAAATCCGTTGTATTCGTGATTATTCTTTTAAAACAGGATCAATGTACTTCCATCTAACAGTGATTATACAACTTGCAATTTGTATATTTTTCTGATTCTTGACAGTGAAGTGAAATTGTACCAAGTAAAAGCAACAGAACTTAAATCAATGGTTTTTACTTTCAAAAAGTGTTTTGGTCTTTCTGGTTTCTGATTACAATATATATTTAAGTAATTCCTTACCCGTGGTTCACTCAAACAAGTTTTGCCAACTGTTTCATTCGCTCAAACAAAAAGTTGAAAACTTACAGACTAAACACTAGCAATCTTTCTTGCCAATAGCGGGGCAAGTAATTTTCCAGTTCTTGCAGAGTAGTTTGAAAGAACTAGTAAAATTGATCACTTTCATAGAAATGACGAACTCATAAAAGCTGAACAAACAAGATCGAATGTATTCTATTGTGAGTTTTGGAGAGATATTATGATATTCTTTAACAAAATAGGAGTTGAATATTACAATACGTCATGTAAGTTTCTATAACTGGCCAGAAATAGTGTTCTAACTTTTTCAATGTGTGCTTTTCGTGACTTTCTGTTTTCTTGTCTATGAACTTGCTTTAAGATCTATGCCTGGAAAGGATTATCTGGGATATCAAAGAGCTACATGTAAAGCAAGAAAAAGAAAAAAAAATATATTCGGAAAAGGTTAAGATGTCAAGTTCACTTTTGTTACACAAACTTGGAAAGCTGCGGATTAATTTTATATATATCAAAATGGTTTAAATCGATAAGAAATTATTCCGATTGAGGGAATGAGGGTTTTCCACAAGGTAGTCATTTCGGACCACTTTTTTTCGATCTGTTTTTAAAAGAAGTTCATAAACATTCGAACTGCCTGATGTTTCCAATTAAATTAAATTGAATAAAACAGACAAACATTTTCCTGCCATGAATGCCTTAATTTCCTAAAAGGTATTGATTGATTTTCGAATTATTGGTTTAAATAGTTCCATCTTTAATTAATGCATCAGAATGTAAGATCTTAAGTGCATATAGAATCTTCTCGTCCGTTGTTTTCATCTGTAACTTTCGAGATTAGCCACTTCCATAAATCAATGAAGTAAAATATCTTTCAGCTTGACACCAAATTTACTTTCTAGGTGATTTATTTTATGATTAACCAAATGCTTAGAATTGCTTTCGCTTATTTCTTGTTATGTTTCGGAAAGAAATCATAGCAATAGAAGCGATCATTTATGTTTCTACGCATAGAACAAATTACGGTCGAAATGACCCATTAATTGGAGGACTGAATTCCAAATATAGATACTTTAACTCTATTTCTAATGTAGTATATCATTCAATAAAAAGTGTTCTTTCAAATCAATTTGACGCTTAATATATTCAGAAATATTTTTATTTTTTAAGTGGTGAAATTAATAAATTAATGTCTAATACTAGTGTTTCGATTTGACTCTCTTAATTAATATACCGTAACTCAGATGAGTGATTTTTACTTTATGATGCACTTGTATTGAAAACTTATTTTCAATTTAATGAAAAATACCTCTTTAGCCCAAAACCGATCACTTCAAGGCTAAATTTATATATCTACTCGTAGATATGAGAAAATATAACAATGCAACCCATTTCGTTTATCTACATTTTTTATTTCTCTTGATGTAAAATTGATATTTCTTGGTTGATTGTTTTGAATTTACACAATCAAAAAGTATAAATAAGAAGCAAACATTTTTAAACAAACGTTTTCGTGCTTTCTGAAATAATATTCCTATTCGAAAGGAAATTTCGTTTATAGGGCCCCAGAAAAATGTAACCTAATATTTTTTGCTGAAATACCCCCCTGGTCATTAGTTTCAAACTTAAAGAAATTATGTACCAACTTTTCCTATGAATAAATCAACTTGACCGTTATTGCAAAACCCTCAAGCGCAACAGTGCTGCCATTCAAATCTTTCGGAAATTTAATTTTGTTGTAAGTTTTCCATCCATTGTTTTTTCCTGTTACTTTCTGTCTATAATAAAACTTCGTGCTTAGTTGCAGAATTCAAAATTGAAAACTAAAATGCCTTACAGAATACTTCGACAGTTTTTCAACCATTCTGCTTTTAGAAAGTTAAAAGACCATTTTTGTTAAATTTTTCCGCCAATATCTATATCCTACTGGACTGACGCTGACGATGAAAAGCAATGCACTGCGCTTCTAGCTTCTTATAATCAAAATGAAATGACAAAGCATGTTGTCCTAGAAACAGTAAAATGCACAGCCAAAGAAAAATGAATGATAAAATGAGACTTCCTCAACAAATATACAAAGTACGTCCTGCAACTATGGTCGACTACATCAGTATTCACTTTACTTTTGCTCTTCTCTTCTCTTTTATGCTTTATCTTTTCATTTGCTCTTTTTATTTTTAATTGTCAGGACTTTTAAGAGTTTGAAGTTTATTTCATGTGGAAATGCGAAAATTAAAAAAAAGTGGTAGTAGTCTTATATAAATTATGCCACTAAAGTTTGTACGAATCTTTGTGCTATGAAATGCAATGAAAAGGATGTGCTGGTTGTTAAGTGTGTATAGGGATAAAAAAAAATAAATCTGACTTTCCATAGTGAACTAGGTCACTTTTGATGAAACGCAAGACGAAAGAAAACAAGGAGCTTCGCGTTTATGCTCAAGAGATGGAATTTTTCTGTGCAAGAAATTCTTTATTATTATTTTTATTATTTTTTTTTTTTTTTTGAATACCAAAGCTTAGTTTACTTTTTTAATTGACACTTGAAGGAAATACGGTAGAATTTTAAAAACATATTTTTTAATAAAATATATGCCTAGGAGCAAAATAAATTAGACGATGTTTTTTTTTTGCTCTCCACCTACATAAAACAAGCTAAGGTTGAACTTCATGACAAAGTGCACAGTGGGGCCGCACTAAATAAATCGATGTTTTAAAGGATACTTTGCAAAATTGAGGCAAAAATGCCGTTTTTTCTACTATTAAATTATATTAATTATAATAATAAATATAGATATATCTATTATATGTAAAAAGTTTCAAATTTGTCACGCAGAAGAAATGGTCATTTAGTCACGAAGAAAACCTACGGAAATTTTTATATCCTGTAGCTAAAATTAATTAAATGAAAAGGTTAATAAATGGAGAGATAAGTATATGAAAACCAGCAGACAGTAATTTCGAAAAAACATTGAGAACACATTTTTAAGGATGCTTTCAATAGAATTCTTTGTGTTTGCGTTCTTAATTTGTATAAAAACTATAGGATTTCAGTGTTTCCTAACAGTTAAGGTGTCTTCTGACAGCTTATTCATAATCTTCTTGCTTTAACTTTCTATGCGATTTAACTTTCTTGCAGAGTTAACTTTTTATGCGATTTTATTTTATCAATTTGCATTAAAGAATACCACTTGGTGTTCTTATAATTTGAAACTATTTTCGTTTTACAAAAAACATCAGTCTTTTTTGAAATATTTATACGATCATTTCACCACTTCGTTATTTTGCAGATTGATCGTTTCGCTATTTGACTGTTTGCTATTGACTAAAATTTTATAAATTTTTTTATTAGGTGTTTTCACAGCTGTTTACTTTGAACGGAAAAATTGCTAAATAAAGAGAAGCGATAAAATAAAATGCCATTAAAAATTAAGTGAAACATTTATAAAAGAAAAATAGTATAGCGAATTAATAAACGAAAGTGAAATTGCAAAATTAAAATTTAGAAACGAAGGTTTATGAAAACAGCTAAAAACGAGAGGTAAATCCCTAAACGTAAAAAGCGAAACACTTAACTGCTAAATGAATCTGTGAATTAGCAAACAATTTAATGCAAACCGCCCATGCTTATCAAAAAGGCGTGGTACGTGTCTAATGATTTAAAAAAAAAAATTATACAAGTCGCAGTTTACGGGAAAATAAAACAGAATTTTATATTTTTATTATCTATAAGTTTCATCAAGAAAAAAAAATAAGTATTTTCATGATACCGACCTGTTAGGTCTCACTGTGCGGTGGTGGCAATGTTATATGTATATCTACAATGTAAAGCTTTTCTGGAACATAATATGAAGTTTATAATTTTAAATGCTTTATTCGACGTGTTATTTTAAAACGATTATGGGAGAAAGTAATGCTTTCGACTAAGAGGATTATTCGCGCAAATATATATATCCAAAAAAGCGACTTAGGTTTTTATGTGAAATGAGGTTAAGACAAATTTATGTCTGCACAAGAGTATTCCAAAAGGTGTTGCTTTTTTTAATTTCGTTGCCGAGTGTAAAACTTCATGAAAATAGTCAAGAAAATTTAATCCTCAAATAGCATTTTTAGTGTGGTATGTATATGAATTATTGAGTTAAGAAGTTTGAAGTTATAGAAGTTATATACACAGGTATATAATTAAGTTACATCTATATCATTAATTCTAAATTTAGATGGAAGTAACCAAAAGCTTGAGTAGACAAAAGTCTTAAAATCATTAATCAGCTAACAAAAAAGTCCTAAATTCTTACCATTATTATAAGTATTTCCAGTAGTGCCACATGCAAGTTTTGTGGTATAAACAGAAGACGAAATACTGGAATATTTACTTCGTAAATGTGGTTAAATAAAATGCATAGAATATACAAATAGCTATCTATCAATTTTAGACAACTGGAAGTGGTTTTTGCTAGATGGCTGTTGGGTACCTTGTAAAATGAAAAGCTTTCATTGATTCGTTGTCCTTCGTAAATGCTAAAAATTGTCTAATCAAATTGACAGATTTTTTGGAAAATATCATTTACCACTCTGAAGCAAATCCATTTAGTTATCAAACTTTACTAGGAGCAAGAGTATTTCAAAGTGTATCAAACAATGAAAATAAGTTTTTGTCTCTATGAATGCACTAGCTGTCTAATATCAAAAGCTCTAGAAAACGGTAGATTAGAGACATAGTGACTTATGATCTCAGTCCAGGGGCCTATAACACAAAGTGACAAGTTGATATGTCTAAATTAACTAGTCCAACTTTCCTTGTTCGACAAGGACCATTGTATTCTGTAACACAACGCAAATCGTTAAACTTGTCAAAATAATAAATTTCCTTCAACTTGTCCACACTGTTTGACAAGTGTTCAGCGAAGAGAGAATGAGACAAATTGCGAAGGATAAGAAGATTGCCTTATTTACAAAACAAGAGAGTACAAAAATGTTTTTTCGGAGGATTTGTTTATTTTTTGATTTTATTTTTTCGTCGAATTTGTACTGAAAAATATATTTTTAGTTAAATATTACTTGAATTCTATAATTACTCTGTCCTTTTTGTAAGAAAAAGTGCACTTGTAAGCGTATGAGTATATTCAATTCACTTTTTCAAAATAGCTGAAGTTGGACAAGTATTTCTTGATACTTATGTCACGTTCTGTTACAGAAATGAGGAAATTAAACAATTTCCTACTCGTCATATTGCACTGATACACTTGTCGATGTGTGCACAGACTTGTCATTTTCTGTTATAGGATTTTTTACAAGTTGTCGAATTTTACTTGTCCTACAAGTACTTGTCACGTTCTATTATAGGCCCCAGGGGGTCTACTCTTCATTTCGTTCCGAAAGTCAAATCGTTTGAAAACAAACATTTTAAATTGTTGTTGTTGATCAAAAATTCAATGAAAATTTTAGTTTGTTTTGTTTTGTAATATAAAATTAAAATACATATAAATTATTCGTTTTCGAAAAAATTAAATTTCGAAACAAAATATAGAGTAGACCCCCAGGACTGGTGAGATTCCATTTCTACAGATTGGACATCACGCCACGTGGTACTGCGAATATACACAAAAAAAAAAAAAAATCTCAAAGAATTTTTATGTAAGCTGAGTATCAAAAATGTCTAACAAATAAAATAAATTTCATTATACGTAAAAATAATTCTACTGAAATCAATGGAGTGCCCAAGGATATCGGATGATTTATCATATAAGGGTAATTAACTATTTATAATCCGCAGATAAACAAACTCAATTATTCTTTCTTTTTACAAAACGTTGTTTAAAATTCCATTTCTTGTCGGAACTAGCTCTGATTTCATTTCAATTGTTTCCCGCGCTTCACTCGATTTGTTTGCATTCGCTTTCATTATCCTTCAACATTCTAATCTACTGGTTTCTTTGTATTTTAAATTAAGCAAATACTATTCTCTTTTGGACCGAAGCAAGGAACGAAACAACAACAGTATAAAAAAAAACTGCTGTTGTTTTCCAAAAAAAAAATTGATTACAAATAAAAACTTTAGAAGTCCATCTGCCTTCTTCCCCCTTCAATCCTAAATGGAAAATGTTTTTTTAATTAGCACCAACAAAGAAAATGAAAAAAAAAGTAACTAGACAAATGTAATTCCAGTAATATTTGTCCAACTTTCCATTAGATACTTTCGAAAATCTGATGCTACAAGGTATCTTCAGGTATAAGATTTATTCCATGTTCTTTTTCTACTTTTTCTATTGTTTCCCAAAAACAAAATAATCCACAAAATGAATGTGAAATGTTCTTTTGTCTTATAGATAGAAGTGAATTCATGTAATTAAAAATTTTCTATAACTAATGGAAAGTTATGAAATTTTAATCTAAGATTTTCTTCAAAATATTTCTATCTACTGTATACCTTTGTTTTATTTTTAGTTTGCATAGTTCATCTGATGCAGATAGAGAATTGTTGTATAGAAGTTGCAAAAGATGGATAACGAAAACAGAATTTCACAGGACATCATGCTTTTGTATTAATAATTTCTATTTGTCCGTTAAAACTCATCTAAAGAAAAACCATAAGTGACAACATTTTTTTCTTTTCCTGTTTGTTTCAGTTATTTATTCTGTAAAAAATATTTTCATCAGTTTGAGTACTATTGATCGTATCTTAAGAAATAAGAATTATGGTAGAAGTGTCCCGTCATATAGTGATCAGTGTTCCGGACTCCTCCGGATTCTAACATATTGAATTTTTCAAACCCTAGCAACCAAAATAAGTTTATGATATAGCTTCCCATCATCGAGAGTAAATTACGGCCAAAATTGTAAGAACCGTTAACACCAAATCTCCGCTAAGTGCATTTTTAGCCAGAAACCTGAATTGCAGTTATATTTAGATTACTGCAAATATAACGTACACCAAGTTTTATCAAAATCGTTAGAGTCGTTTTCGAGAAAATTAATTCAAAAACTTAAACCGCTATATGGCAGCTACCCGTTCTAGCTGGGCTAAAACAAAAATTCCCATTTCTCCTCTAGGGAATCACCAAAAAGTGCTATGTACGAAATTTGAACTTAATCCGTCAAACCGCTGCACAGACAACCAAACATACGCACATCCGCACAGACAGACCGATGGACGGCAGGACGAAACCTACTTTTTTAGGCTTCTCTAGTATCGTAATGTCAGTTTTGATTAAAACCTCGAATTTTTTTACACGAAACCAATACGTGCCCTATTGAGTAACTAAAAATATAGAAAAAGGGACCACCCAGGGCTGCCTTAAATTTTGATAGGCCCTGAAGCTAAGTTTATCTGTTGGTTTCTTAAAGTTTTTTTTTTACTGGATATGTATATTGTCTGATTTCGTAGCGTTAAAATTCTAGCGAACTCGGTGGTTATTTTTGTTAATTATCCACTAAAAGTTAGAAAAGCTACTGACTTTATGAAAGCGAAGTAATTTCGGTATTGTTTTTTGGTTTTGATGAAGTGTAAGATGTTTTTATTTCTTTTTCATTTTAAACTATAGCACGTAAGAACAAAGAATTAAAGCTGTAAGAGCTGTTTTCATTTCTATTGAAGAAGCAAATTTGTCTTGGACAATTGAAAATATTTCACCGAACTTCATCTATTGCGAAAAAATACAATATGATCCAATTTTCAATAAAAACATTTTCTCAACCGCTTTTGTTCGTCGGTTATTGTTGCAAATTTCCAAAATCATAAGAATCTGTAAATAACTGTGGTATAAATGTAGGTAAATTGCAGTAAAATGCGATCTTTACATATTAAATTTAAAAAACACTTGCTGTGGAGAAATTCGATAGTTGGGTCTTTGCTCTTCTGCCAAAAATTCATGAATGAGGGTCTCGCGAATTTTTTACTTTTTGTTGATAATTTTGCATATTATTGGCTTCGCTTTTATCATTTCTCATTTTTTTTTTGTTGTATTTCGCAAATTTATGAAAAAAATTAGTTGTGAAGATTTGCAAAATAATTAGGGCGGTTATTCAAGAGAGAAAAGGAAATTTCCCAATTAATTATGGCGCAATTAATTGATTGGCAATTTTTATTTCGCAAGTTCTGATTTCAGTGTGTAATTTTTTGGCGTTTTTATTTCGTAATTTGTCTTCTGATAATTTTGTCCAGCATATTGGTTTTCATCACTTCATCATAATTATATTATTTCCCATTATAATTATAAACCTTTTAAATTGCTTAGACTTTCGATCTATAACTGCCAATTATAGTATAAAAAGAACAATAAATTATTGAGCTTTTAAGAAATAATCAATCAGCGAGGTTATTCACGGAAGTAAAGAAAATGTCTTATTGATTAGTGTGACAATTAATTTATTTTGAAAACTTGAAAGGAATTGGAACTTACTATCATAATTCCACGGGAATTTGCTACAGTACATCAACTTTCATATGTCCAAAATAGGCAAATGTGATTAGAGCTGTCATATTGATATACTTAAACTTCGCTAGCGTAAGCACTCGTCAAATGTATAAAGTACAACATGAAACAAAAACTTGCTGAAACTTAGCAAGTTCTACTCTTCTTTCAAAGACTTATGGTTAAAGTTATAATTTTACTGATTTTTGTTTTAAATTTTTTTACTATTATCATTTTACTATTATTTCTTGTTCTGTCTTTTGTTATTTTTCATTTGATTGTCTAGCAAATTTTAATTAACAAATTCTCATTAGATAATCGAATATTTTTCATTTTTTATCTCATTTTGCTAATTTTGTTTCGATCTATTTGAAAGAAATTCGGAGAGTTTTTTTTGCACAACGATGAGTTTAAATTTTACACAAAAGCGATACCTACAAAGCTGGTAAAAACTTTTGCGAAATTAAAGGAAGAAAAGAAAATTTTCCAATAAATTAGTGCGAAACAATTATTTAAATGAATTTGTGAAATGAATTCCGTTTGAATGACTCGCACCAAGATTTATACGTGTGGCTTTGAAGTTTTATTTGAATTATTTAAATGTTGTTTTTTTACTGCTAGGCCCTCTTGAACCGAGGGCCCGAAGGACCGTCCCACAACCACCCTCACGCAAAAGCGACACTGGAACTATCACAGTAGATATAAGAATCGGATGTTTTAAGTAAACAAGATTTTGGATAATCATAATGTACGCACTTTTCTCTCACAACTTAGCACAAGGAATAAGCAAGAAAAAAAATTTAGATAATGTATAAAACCTTTATTCGCATTTCGTACATATTACGCAGGATATGAAGGAAAGAAAATGTATAATATCCATTATTCTTAAAAAGGGAAGCATATTTTTGCAGAATAAACGAAACGAACCATGACAAGGACAATGTGGAACGGTTTCGACTGTGCCAAAGAAGAAGAAGAAGAAGATAATGAAAGCCTGGAAGTAAAAATGTCACGGGTTTTAAAATTTTATTACAATTTTTTTTATTGTTATTTGCAAGGATCTTTTGGAATTTATTGTAATACGCAAGGATGTACTTTAGGTATACTTATATTATGTATGAATATTTTACTTCTGGTTCCGTTTTTGATATTTTTTTTTTTTTTGAAGCCAAAAAGAGGAAATGAAATTGGCTAACCTACTTGCGTGGGAGATATTTGGCTTAAATAATAAAAATCATTTTTATAGAAGCTCCTTCAAGAGTATGAGGGTAGTTTTATTTTTTTATTTATTTCCTGACCACAACCTGACCCAAATTATTTTTATATCTGAAGTTCATATAGAATAGAAAGAAATTGAAAGAAAACATTTTTTTTTTGTTGCAGGTAAGGGGTTTTCCCAAGGATCTTTTGTGGGTGTCAGAGTGTTTGTTGAAAGGTATAATCTTGAGGGCTTAGAGCATTAGATAATTATTTGAGGGTAATCAAAATAAAGCTGAGAAAGGCACCATGAATTGCCTGTTTTATGAACACTGAAAGGCAACTTAAGATGTAATAAAATAGTAACCATGGATTGGGCAGTGAAATACTTTATAGCTTATTATGAGTCAAAAGATGAAGTTATTTTTTTTTTATATCTGAGCAGGCAAATTTTTTTAATTATGTCGGGACATTGTATATAGGGACTTAATACTAACTGAATGATGAAGGAAAATAAATTAAGAAAACATAATTACTAGGCGAAATTTAGTTTTCTTTTTTAATGATAATAATATTAATTAAAAAGGAAGTAGACATTGTAAGTTAGTTTATGGATGAGAAATGAAGAGTTATACTGGTTATTACAATTATCTGCATTCTTCTGAGTCTTTCAATAACTTTTTTGTTCAATTTATTAAATTTGATACTCAGATATTATCTTAAAGTTTAAATCATTCTCATGCGTTAGTTTAGAACAGATAGATATAAGATATACTCGACTAACATATATAAGAGCAAGGTTGTTTACTTTAAGCTGATAATAAATTGCTTTTGTGTTCAGCAGCAAAACCACTTTCTAAAACAAGAGTTCAATAATGTGAACATGATTCTATACAAAGAAGCAGAAAACTCTATCAAGGTCTCTGGAGTCTGTCCGGAACACGATGTCAAAGTTATACTCAAAGATTTCTTGTGATAGAGTTGGCGTATTATTATAGTTAATAAAAAGAGCTTCCAAGAAATGAATAAGATAACAGTTTCTGACTATTAAAATTAGCAAAAGCTCATTAAACGATGATTTAAATCATTTATTTTAAAAGCTAACGAACAAAAAGGCACTTCTCAGATGGTTAAACCAACAAGAAAATGGACTGTATTATGCTTACTTTCAAAATTTAATTGTTACTTCAAAATTCAGGTCTCGATTGTTTAACGAAAAGAAAGTCCAAACCACCCAGAAGAAGAAATTTTATTTGGACCCCTTAATAAAGAGTTGTCGCAGACTGATAAGGAAAGTACGGGAGTCATTTAACTACCACAGACGCCAGATCAACACGCATTGGTTCAAATATCCCGATATCATCAAAGAAGTAGCCGAAGCTACCGTAGCCTACCAACTATCCCAGAGAAAGACACCATGATACAATGAAGAATGCAAACCCACCCTTAAAAATAGTAACAGAAAACGCACATGCATAAATCCTGCACCGTGAAAAAAAACCAATGAGGTTAGAATATTGAGCCAGAAAAAAAAGTACCTACCCTGCTGATGTGAAACGAAATTTTCCGTTGTCTTCAAAAAAACAGACGAAATGTAAAACCGGACACATTTGCATGGAGAGTTTACCAAATGAGTGGAGACCATTTTGTGGAGATTTGAAACGGTAACGGACCGTTTCATCATATATTTCGTCGCAGCAGCGTAAAACGAAACTAAAAGTAGAACGGAAAATTTTGTTTATGATTTCGTTCTGTAATTTTTGCAGCGTACGTACTATAAGCCTAAGAAAGCGAACTTTCAGCTTTAAGATATGAAAATGGCTCAGAATTTAAGTAATACATGGAGAAAATAGCTAATAGCCTGGATGCTACTAATACAACCGCTTATAATACAGTAAGGGTAACCGATTCACAATAGCAACAAATATAGCATATGTATTCAATCAAGATTTTCACCAGCTGAAAATAATCAACATGTAGAGCGAAATTTAATGGTATAAAATAACCCATTGTAGTCGATAAAGAAGCAGTTTCAGCATCTAAGGTGTAGGTTAAGCTTAAAAAAAGCGTTAGACCAACAAGGCTGTAAAGTCTGATTTTACCGAAATTTGCAAATATATAGGTTATTTGTTGATAAATGCAACCAAGTTTAATAGAGGAAGTAACTATCCAGTTCCATAATTCACAATTTTTTTAAACGTTAACCTTTTTTTTGCCAGAACTAACGAAGAATAGCTGCAACATTAACGTCTAAAGACTTTCTGCAACATTTTAATCGGCGACCACCATTCCAGCAGATTAATCGATGACCAAAACTTCACACTAAAAAATCTAACGAATTTCAAGTAGAGACAAACGATCTTATTATCGACTTCAAAGCAAAATTTACTAGCATCAATCGTCATGAGTTCTGTAAGGCGATGAGCAAATTTAGGAACCCGCTGTTTCACGTTATCTACATTGGAAAATTTTCGATGCAGTCAAATGTTCCTCCAAACTATTTTTTGCAAGGAGATGCGCTATCATGGGTTTCTTTAATCTCGTTCTGGTTTAGCAGCAATTTCGAAAAATTTAAAGCGTTTGTCGAATCAAAACTACTAGATTCAAAGAAGCAAGGACGATCAAGCCATCAATGTGACAAAGCTTGATTTGGATAACTGTATGACAACAATCGTGCTTCAGGCAGAGTCCTCTTACTTATTGATCGGTTGTCGGATACAATATTATTTGTTAAAAACACATTAAAATTTTTGTCTGTTTTATTCGTATTTAATTAAACATAAGCTACTTTTTCAATATTTATATAAATTTAAGAAAAAAATATTTTTTATATAAATTTTATTATGTACTTACAACTTACCGTATTTTCATTTCAGTTGAAATAATTTATCATTAAATCATTTCGTCCCAATTATAAAGTCAAACAGTTTGTGTCGGCCAATTAAATTTTCAATACAAACACCATTAAAATCCCATTATTTACTTAAGGGTACTTACCTTTTTTAAATAATCATAGTTAATAATAATAATTACTAAAAAAATAATATTCTCAAAGCACACCAATAAATAAATAAAATTATTATGTAAATTAATCTTACAAAATAAATTGAATAATAAATTAAATCGAAATAATATTGATAGATTTTAATACTCACGTATTAAAGTACTGGAACATAGAACAAGTGCTATTATAAAATCACGTGATGGTGTCAACACTCCAGATGCTAGGAGTTCCAATTCACAATGCATTCCAGTGAATCCCATTGGACAAATGCATTCGTATTTTTTTGGTGGATTGTGATCACGACATCTGCCACCGTTGCGACAAGGAAACAGTAAGCATTCGTTATCGTTTATGCATTGGCTGCCAGAAATTTTGTAACCAGCAGGACATCTAAATTGTTTGAATGGGAATCATAGTTTTTTTTTTTTCTATTCTGTTTTTGTTCGATTCATTTATGATTCTAGTGGGTATTTTCTTTTTTTTTTTTTTGTTTAATATTATTTTACAGGGTGTCCAAGTTTAGGTTTAGCTTGTATTTAAAAACATTTAAAGAAAATGAAATCGGTGGTGCTAAGGATTTTGATACAGAATTTGTTGTTTTGGAATATTCTATGAGAAATTAAACTAAAACCGTTTTTTGTTGCCAAATTCAGTCATTATTTTAATGAAAAGTCTTGTTAAAGAATTTACATTGGTACTTGGTAGGTATAGTATTAAATTTGAAGGGGAAATTTTTTCAAATAGACAGCAGTGTGGTGAATCAAATAGTGTGATTATTTTGAGAGGACACCTTAATTCGCTCAACTTTCCCAAGGCAGACTTGAACTACATGACACAATAATATTTTAACTAAGTGCACATTGCCTTTTAAATTCCACAAGTGTTGGACGACAATATAGTAGTTAGAAGGAGTAGAAAGAAAGAAGAAAATTGTTTTTGTTCAATGGATTCATGTTGAAGGCATGTTGCTATATACAAGTGCAAGTATTGGAATCTCAACCTCTTTTCTTAAAATAAAATATTTAATAACTATTTTACAAGCATCTTATATTTTCTTAAATCTAGTCATCATTACTGCGCAAGATATCGCCCAAAACATTGAGCGAAAATATTTCGCTGTATGCGTTGCAATATCATTTCCAAATATTATGCAATATCATCATCAGTTTGTTCCTTATTGCTTGTCAGTCTATTAATAACATTGTTCTCATAACACGATGCAATATTTTTGTCGAAGATAATGCCTGTCTGCAACATTATCATCAGTTTGTTTATAGCTGATCAGTAAATTTCAATAAGTATGAGTTAGTAAATCATATTCTATTATTGCACGGAATTTTACCCAAAAGTATTGCACAATAAGGGTTTGTCTTTATACTGTGCACTTGTGCAATATTATTACACAAGATTACTTTGTTTGCAATATATGGTAGATGATCTTTTTCTCTATTATTGGTTATTTTACTATACAAATATAATTTAAGTAATCGAAATCAAGTTTCAGTCAATATTTTACCGAAAGTGATGCCTGAAAGGAATGCGTATTTACATGGTGCAATATTATTGCGCATGATTATGTGTGCGTGCAACATAGCATCTGGTTGTAGATTGCTGATCAGTAAATTTTCAAAGCATGGTTACTAAGAAACCAAGACTTAATGCTGTCATGTATATAAATTAAATAATATTGAGGAAATTGCACATGATTCAATAAATATTGTGTTTTGTTTATATAAGTTTTTTAATGGCGTCACGTGTTTATTATACAAAAATATTTAGGAGATTTCCTACCACGTCATGCAATGTTTTGCAGAAATTTCAATTCTTTTTTTTATATTCGAAAACATATTGCATAAACCGAAATTATTGCGCAATATAAGCCTTAGAAGGTCAATGTCAACGAATATGAGGGTGCACTGAAAATATTTCGCAGTACTACCGTTAAATATTCTTGCGCAGTATCGAGTATTGCGCAATAATACTACCTGTTGAATGGGCAGCAGAATATATTTACACAGTTTTAGCATCAATGTGCTACTTATAAAAATAAATTAAGTACGTTAACTTCATGCTTTTACTTGGACACCCTGTATATTTGCTATTAGGATGGAAGGACGAAAGATTTTTTTTTTCTTTTCTGTATGAATGCTTGACGAAGAATTATATGACATGAAAAATCATAGAGTTATAGATAAAAGGAGACAGTTATAGTTGTGAAGTGAAAAATAGAAAGAAGGACAGAAAGACAGCTTTGAGTTTCAACAATGGAAAAACCAAGAACGAACTTTCACAAAATCAAAAATCAAAAAGAATTAAAATCAAAAAAAAAAAAAAAAAAACTCAATAAGAACTGAAACTAAAGTTTAGATTTATTTATGAAATACTTTCCAATTAAAATCAACAAAAGAATTGGTGTGGAAGAACAGACGATTTTTTGTTGTTGACCAAATGACATTTTTCAATGGTCGGTCAGTTATTCTTTTTTTTTGTATCTAAATTCTTTGTTGCTGGATTGTCTCTTAAAAAAGAGAATTTTATTCAATTATTCAATTCTTCACTCATTTTCAAAGGACTATACGATATTTTGTTTTTGTAACTCAGTCCATGAAAAAAGACTTTTTTTCAGTGACCAATGGAAATCAATAACACTTCGACGTTTTTATTGCGTTTGTATATTCCTTAAGTTTTTTTTAGATAATAATGTACGTACCTTTTGTTATATTTCTTTTCATCCTTTTTTAACTTTTTTTTTTAATAATGAATAAGCTTCCTATTTAACTTTGTTTATATATATTTTTTTTTATACTGACATTGATATTCATGTCCTTCTAGCTCATGGATGTAGTATTTTTCTTTTGATTAGCTTTTAGAGTAATGAAAAATTACATTTACGAGAATGAACATGAGAATTGGAATAAAATTAAGAAACAATGTTGACTAAACATTTATGAATTGATTTTTTTTTTTAATAAAATATCGAAATTATTTATAAATACATGAAAAGATAAATGAATTTGATTTTTTTGATTGAATTTGCTGAAAAGCATGCAAAACAGGGAACATCTAAATATTTATATATTTAACAATTAACGTAAAAAAGAAAAACATTCACATAACGATATTGATAGTGTGAGTTTATTAACAAAGCTAAAGGGGGGTTTGTATGTTACGGAGGTTTTGAAATCGACTTGACCACGAAGAAAATTAATTGGATGTTTTTTTTTCCTTAATTTAAGCATTTTTTCTTTGCACTAAATGTAAATAATTGTTCACACGTTTCAAAATTGTGTAAGGAATATTTTTTTTTAATCAAAAATATTTAGTATGGGTATATTTAATTTTTTAATAATATTGTATATTTCTATAGAACCGCATAGTTTACTTGGCAACAGAAAAACTTTACAGAAAAATGTTAAAAACTCTTAAATGCTACTATTCTCATTTCAGATATTTTTAACGTAAAAAATCTTAAATGTGGATTCACTTTACGGCTTTAAGAGAATAATTATGTGTAAAAAGTATCGCTGGTCTCTGGAATATTTCCAAACAATAAAGAATTCTTTTGGAATTAGAAACAGTATTTTCTTAGTGTTTTTTCACCTTTAGACTTTATAAATATGAGGTTACACTATATATGAAATAAATATGATTTGTCGTGAAATCTGCCAATTGAATTAATCAAAAATTGATAAAGAAGTGTTCGTTTTTTTTTTAATCTTCTCAACGAAAAGAGTGCATAGCTTTTATAGCACTATTATTCGTTACGCAATCTTCAAATTTAATATGATGATACTTTGATACACTTAAACATTTTCTTCTTTGACACTTGATTAAAAACAAAAATCTCATTTAAAATCAAATATTCGATACAAGACATATTATGCGGTAACGTTTGCTCGACGAACACAACATTCATAAATTAATCTTCTGCACTTGACGTAATGACAACGTCGCAATTTGGTGACTGGTCATCTGAAGCCAATCATATTATTCTTACAGTGGAACTTAAAAGCAGTGAACTATCTATATAATGTATGCAAACAAGCTGGAGACGATTTATGCATTGCGACCAGTCGGCATCATCGTAAGCAATGTCATTTATATGATTAATGTCCCCGATTTATACATGCATTCTTACAAAATAAATTTCAGTGATATAGCCCCCTCAAAACACAGATTTGGCTGATATCAATTACTCAGTGTTGTCAAATTCCAAATTCTTTAAAAAACAAAATAGAAATGAATTTCGTACAAAACTTGTATGACATTAAGTTCAAGAACTTTTTATTAAAAACCTTTCATTTCCAAGAGTGTATAGTTTCATTATGCTATACTCTGCGTTTATACAGTGCATTCACGAAAATTAAATCAACATAATATGTCCTATATTATGGGATGTGAAAACGGGGAATTTTTCTTATATTGCAAGAATCATAACAAAATTTTCTGGCATAAAATTGATCTAAGCATGAATATTTTCAAATAAAAATTATCACTTAAGTTATGTTATTATATTGGAAGAAATTTGAGAGCCGCATGTTGAACAATTTGAAACATGGACAACTCCTGCATTTTATTCTTAGATGTAAAGATAATTCTATTAACGATTCAACTTATATTAAAATGTTAAATATTTTATAAAATATTGATCAACATAATTTTTTTCTTTTAATAATTCCTACCGCAGCTGGGATTACGAGATGGTCTATAGCAATACTGTATAACAAAACTTTTGATGTAGTTGATAAACAACGATGTTCTCTTTAAAACCGTATAGGGTCAATTGAAAGACATAATTAGCATCTAATCAATATTGTACTAAACAAGATGTATCAATTTGCTGCAGAGAAAATAATAGATTCGTAGTAACGGAAATTATGGTTTTTGGCTGTTTGAAATATCAACGTATTCTCTTACAGTGATCGTCAATAGCTTCGAATCTTTTACTAACTCAGAATTTTAAAGGCAGCTGATATTCTAAGGAATAAAAAATTATTCGGTTCCAATAACATAAATGTCGGTTTTTGTACGCGTGTGAAACCATTATTTTAGGTTTCACAGGCATGCTCAAACACCGATGCCGTAAAATGATATTTTACTTCGAAATAGTTCTGACAAAGCTGGATTTAGCTGGATACCTTTGTTTTGATGTCTTGATGAGCAAATCCTAAAAAGTACCTTTGATTTGGCAAGGTGCTAAAATTTGTTTGTCGAAACTATCAACTTTTTGCAAAAAGTTTTGTGGTAAAAATTGTAGCTTATAACATTTTCTTCAAAAAAGATGTTTGCATTTTTCATCTTTCCCATTTCGAGCAAAAAGTGTTTAATTGTTACAAAGTCTGGATCTTGACAACACTGCACTTTTTCGCTAGTACTTGGAGTACTTGGAGTTGTCAAGCAACTGAATTTGTAACAATTTAACACTTTCTTCTCAAAATGCGTTAATGGTACGATGAAAAGTGTTAAGAAAATTCGTTGGAATGTAGAAATGTGAGAAGGAATACTTAGAATTTAAGAAGTCTTAGATTAATAAGTATACTTTATAAGCTTTACTTTCCAATGGTCTTAACTTCTGTGAATTTATATTAGAGTTGAGAACTCATGCTTGACATGTTGCCAGGATAAAAGATTCACTACACGTTTAAAAACTACTCATCTTTTCGATGTTTTAAAAGTTCAACTCGAAGAATTCCACATGCAGGTTTACAGTGAAACCAAAAAAAAATATGACAAACATTTGATAAAAATTCTTTTTATTTTAAATGGTCGTTAGCTAGTGTTCCGTTTTGCTTGTGATTTCACTGAAAAAATTATGATGAAAATTAGACTTCCATGCCTCAATTGTATTCAAAATGTTGTCTATCGAATGCAATACTTTTTTTAGCGATACCTAACTTGTTCTTGTAAGCAGATAATTATTATTCGTTGTGCTATTACAGATTAAGAAATAAGCAATATTATCTAGCAGTATCTGTAATCTGTATGTAAATACTAACGGTCAATTATATGACCTTTGACATGCTTTTATGTGTTTCAACGCATTTTAAAGTAAAATATATAAAAAAAAAAAAATACTGTAATTTATTTTTCCAGGTCAATGTCGATTTCTTCAACTCTTCCAAAAACATACACACAACATGGTGAATGCCACTCTATCAGTGAACTTTAACACTAATGAGCATAACTTTCAAGCAGACATTTAACATTAAAAAAAAATATATATATATATTTATGTGTGAAAAAGATATTTCTATAGGTAAAAAAAAAAACAATCCCCAAGGAGCGTCGCCGCATAGATACACAATATTTTATATATATCATCGTTTGCTCACTTAGTATAATTAATAAGCAGACAAGTATTGCCGCTAGAGCACCCATGCTCAATTTTAACGTTTGACCCTCTTGAACAAGTTCACAATTCTCGCCCCAATATCCATCGGGACATATACAACGATAGCGTAATCTTGGTTCCAAGTTAATGCAAGTGGCACCGTTCAAGCATGGCAGATCCAAACATTCGTTACGATCCATACAACCTTTAGCATCTGGCGACATCACTCGTCCTTCACCGCAACTAATTTTTTGTTTTATTTTTTTTAAGGATTTTATATTTAACATTCAGGATTCATTTAAATTGTTTTTTATATTTTTATATATTTTTTATATATAAGGGTAAATAAAATAAATTATTAAAGAAGGATGAAGAACACATGCAAACAAGATGAATAAAATATTCGGGAATGAAAATAGAACAACTTTTGTGTATATTCTATTATTTTAAAAAACAAGGACAATGGTCAAGGATAATAAAGTCGTGAATTAATGAATATGCTTGTCTTTTGGCCAATTATAGAATATAATATAGAGAATATGTATCTTTTGTGTAGAAGTAAGTATAATCGTATACAACATTTAATATTTATTTTTATATAATTAAATTTTATCCTACATGGGTATATAGTTCTCGACATCTTGTAGGATGCAGTGCGTATAATTGTAATGAATAGCTATATGTATATATGATTGTATGTAGTAGAACTGTTGGCTCTTAATTGCTTTCTGAAAATTGTTCTTTAATATATTATAAATATATATCTATAGAAGGAAAGTAATACCATTTTGGGTTTGTTCTTTGTAGGATGAAAATAAATTAGTTTTGCATGAATAAATATCAGATTGAAACATAATTTCCTTGTGTTTTGGGGTTATTTTCGGCAAATTGATATAATTAAATGTTTAATGTTCTTGGACAGGTTATATTGATAGTGAGAATGTGTTTACTCTTTGGTTGGTGAATTATTGCAATCAAATAGAATTGTTTCTAAGGTTGGATATTGTCAAATGTATAGATATACAAGGAACGTTTTTGTGTTTTCTTATTTGATACTTTCCGTTACCTATGTAGGTATATGTTAACGTTAAGAAGAGCTCCTACTTGCATATTATATGGTTATATGTACCGAAACGTCCGAAGTTAAATAATTTATCTCGTACCTAGGAATTTACACATTGTTGTTTTGAAATACTTAATTATCAACAAAAGGTTTTGTCTGGTATAGTAAACTCATTTGATCTGAAGCAACAAATAATTAAAAATAAACATATATTTGAATAAATGTTTTCTTGATTAAAAATGCTTCTACAGAAGTATTAATTTTCTTAATCTGAGTGACCTTTTCATAATTTAAATTGGAAAATTAATTGAAACAAAAAGGAAAATAAATCAAAAGGTATAAGACTGCGAACGCATCATAGCATAACAAAGGTTAAAGGTTTCGAGTAGGTATTGGTTTATTTAATATTCATTGTTGGTTTATTGAATACACAGACACAAAGTTAAGGGTAACTCTTATTAATATTTTTTGTGATTTCAGAAATCAAGTGAAATTAATTCAATCCCGGTCCGTATAAAGTATTCGTATACCTGGTACCTTCAGTTCATTAAGTTTCTTCGTTTCTATTAATTCGGAAGATGATAACATTTTTGAGAATGATGACATTTCTAAGTATTGTTTTGGTGTTTGTAGTGTTTAAAGATGCATCGAAGACTAGATTTCTCAAAACCGTTGTCTTCACTACATAATTTTCCAGTGATTTTGACGCAAATACACAATTTGGTAGCAGATTTTTTAAGTCTGGCCTAATATCAAGAAATTCAGCATCGATAGGGGTTGATCCGTTAACGTCGATCTTAATTGTGACTGTTACTGGTGAACAGCAGTAAAAGTCATAGTCATAAAAATTGATCATGTAAACCAGGAGGATTGCATCATCAATTTGGCACTTCTTATGTTTGACGAAAAATTTGAAATCGTATCCGCAAGATTCTGTATAATTTCCAATAAAAATATCGTTTAAGCGAGGGGTTTGTCACGAATGAAATCACCTGACCACTTATACTTGTATTCATTTGAAATCACGTTGAAATCAGATGCAATCACTTATTCAAGTGATGAAATAAAAAACAATTTTGGTTATCGATTTCAAATGATTTTTTGCAATCATTAAAAATATTTGAAATCATTTTAATTTTTTTTGCAATCATGAAATTAAAAATGCCATAATGAAATCACAAATTTAAATCACTATGAAATCACTTGAATTAATTTGCAATCATTTAAAATCAGAAAATGTATTTTAAATCAATGCAATCACAAAATTTTGAAATCAATTTAAATACTGCTTGAAATCACCTGAAATCATATGAAGTCATTTAAAATATTGCAATCATTGAACCACTAAACTGGCTAGTGACAAACCCGTCGCTTTTAAGTTCTGTATAATTTATTTTGGGTTTAAGAAATCTCGGAAATAATAGAGTTCAAAGGGCTAGGATATTACGTAAAAAGGTTTGATAAAAAAAATCTCAGTACCAAATGACTAATTTGATTGTATTAGAGAGCGTGTTTTTATATGCGACTGGATAAACAGATTAATAGGAATGAAAAGTATTTGTTCGATTTTTGATTGCTAAAATTTTCTATGCATTCGAACTCGATGCAAATCAAAAAGCTGGTGATGGAAAGAAATGATATTACTTTAGGAGACCCACTTGATCTATATAACAAGTGATTTCATTCATCCTACGTTTTCTATTAGGACCATTAAAGAGTGTTCCACGACCATTTTTTATTACAAAAATAAGGAGGAATTGAAAAGTTGTTGAACCGTAGTCTGGAAGATGAACTTGGTTGATAAACCAACCGCCAACAACTTTTCTTTGTGACAGTTATCAAACATCCCCACAATGTGCAAAGGAATAAGGGAACAGATTAACCTTTTGTTCACATGAACATGACCAAAAACAAATAGGTGTTCATCTGATCGAAACAAGCAGATCATAGCTGATGAGGGACTATTTATCTTAAGCTCATGGCAATTGAAACGACTAAATATGTGAGAAAGTCTTGAGTTATCAAAAAATGTTGTGGAAAATTTTTTTTTCGCCTGTTGATAGTCGAAATAATTCAGAAAATCAGAATCCGAAAAACAAATTGCAAGATGGTACTTCGAAAATGAGAACTGGTTTGAATTTTCAAGAAGGAAACAAGTAGTATATACTAATGCGAGACAAAACCATTACAAATTCTTTAATCTATTACTTAATATCAATAAAGCGTATAAAATAGTTCTGTTCCTGAGTAACAATATTTGTTTTTTAAGGTTTCTCTACTTTTCTTTTGCTATATTAACTTCCTTAAACTCAAACATTTAATTTCACTTAAATATCGTACACCAAACGCAGATGTGTCAAGCATTCAATGTTTCCTTTATACGCTTTCTCTTTTAGAACCTTGAAAACGACCGGCATGCAGCCCGTCGTGAGATGATGAAAAATTTAAATCTCCTCATCTCCTTTGTCGAAAGCACAACGTTCATTTGCAGTCTTTCCTGTCATTGTTTATCCATTATCTTTGTTTAAGTGCCAACCGTTAAACAATAATGAGTCAAGCACAACAAAAAAATAACAGAGTCCTTTATCCCCATTTTCTTTTGTATGTGCTCGAATTCTTTGTAGTAGAATATTACCTCGCCTGAGTAAAAACCTGACTTTAGTACCCCATTAGTATAACTATACTATTCAGACATCGTTTCTGTTTCTTTCTTTTTTGAGATAAAAAGAAGTGCAGATTCAGCAGATGGTACGTACATACATAGATGTATCTATACTATATAGGGATTCGCGTTTGAAATTTATTTCTTGTGTCACTCTATGATGACAAAAGGAGAATTCGCAAAAAAAAAAAATCGGACCAGAGCGTCATCCTGTTTGAGGACGAAAATGGTTTATTCAGACAATCTTTGAAAGGACCCACTGTTTTCAGTGTTAAATTGCATTAAATAACAAAGCGATGACACTTAGCTATGGGCATTGTCTCGTTTTCGTTTCTATCCCGACTAGGTACATTTGTTCATGAAGTTTTTGATTGTGATTTAGTCCTTTGGATAGTATTTCATCACATTGTAGAGCATGGTAGATGGTAGAAATTTTGTCATGGCGTGTTATGTGCTGTTTTGAGGCTAACATTTTAATATAAAAAACAAATGGATATATTAAGAGGAAAAGGATGCCATTTCTGTTTTTTTTTTTCATGAAGCATTTGAGAAAGTACTGCTATAATTAACCGTTATTGCCAGGCAAGCCGCATTTCTAAAAAAGAATGATGTGACAATGCTTCCAGTTCAAAATCGGTCGCAAAAAGTTGCATGTTGAAGTTTATATGAGGATTTACTTTTTACATTTCAGCAAATACTACAATATTTTAAACCAAAAATTTGAAGAAGTTATCACGATGAAAATAAACCTCAACGTAAATAGCAAATTACCAAACCTCATTGCTTTAAAAAAAATTTGACTTTACTAGCCTGATTTTTTTTTTAGTTTGTTAGGACTTTATTGCGTATGACCCAAAATGCAAATCTAGCTTAGCACTCAGATCTATAGGTGAAGTATTGAAGAGGAAAAGGAGTGATTCTATTTAAAGTTCGTGGGAATAGAAAAAGAAGAATTTGTAACCAACTCGTGTCGTAACCAAAACAATTTTATAGCAATGTGTATATTTTGTGTCATAATCGCAACCAATTTGTTACCATTTTGTGTCACATATGTTGCTAAAATGTAAAAAACAACAATCTTATATGGTTTTTTTTCGCTAAACGCCATTTCCTTTTTTATTTGTGGAAACAAGTATATTTTTTTATTATTACTGCTTCTAGATCAAAATATATTTACAACAAATTTGTTACATTTTCGTTTCAAAGTACGAAATTATTTTTCTTTCTATGTTTAAAATTTATTTCATTTTCAGACTTTGGGTAAATAAACAATGTAACCCATTTGTTTGACAATCGCAAACAATTTGTGACCATTTTGTGTCCCAATATTTACAAAGCTTAAAAAGAACAAATTTTCCATACAGCGACATCATAAATATCATTAATACATCATTTGAGGTAATAATTTGCAAGGCAATTAAAAATTGTATCGTGACCAATTTGTGTAAGAAACGTTACAATGATGTTTTAATGCAACGAATAAATTTTTTCTGTGTATAAAACGAAAATTTAGATTAACATTGATGTTCCCTTTTTGTGTCACTATCGAAAACAATTTGTTACTATTTTTGTGTCAATGTCGAAAACAATTTGTTACCATTTTTGTGTCGCTGTCGAAAACAATTTGTTACCATTTTTGTGTCACAATAATTGTTTTTTTTTTGTAACTTTAAATGAAATTTGTTATATTTATGTTACTTGGCTATATATATCTTTAGAAACCAAATTGCTTCATTATTTTGTTTCCAGGACAAACAAAAAATACATTGTGACCAATTTCTGTCGCAACCATTACATCGATATTTCAAATAAGGAATGATTTCAAGTTTATTTGCAAATTATAGAGTTTTGCAAATATAAGTTTTATTATAAGTTTGGTCTTAAAGTTATAACTGAATATAGTAATGTAACCATAGTGTGACTTAATGTAACCAAATACTTAATATTCCAAAAATAGTATTGCCTTGATCTAATATTTTGAAAAAAAAAAACAATTTGTTGTCATTTTACACCACAATCGTTGCCTAAATAGTAAAAAAAACAAGCAATTTTCTGTTATAGAAAATTAAGTGAGTGCAAAATGGTTTCTAGCTTAATAGTGTGACCATTAAAAGGTAGTAAATTTATCCGATTTCAGATCAAACTCGTAACGATCATAAAAAGTATACCTCTTTTAATTAATGCTTAAAGGCGTTTCGTAATAATATTTGAATAACTTAATTTGTCATTTAATTGTGAGAGGACATTTAAATGCGTATCTTAATTGGTTAGCATTGAACAAAGTGTGTTTAGTATGTTTAAGTTAACTCTTGTAACTTAAAAACATTTTCATATAATAATCAAGCGATGACAATTTTATTTTTTTCTGATTATTTTAGTGTTGGAAAAAAAATATCTGTCAAAACAGGGATCCCTTTGTGTTTTTTTTTTTGCATATAAAACTCGGTAATTTACATATTGTACTGTTTAATTATTCACCCGCTCGCTCGTTATTTTGATACCGTAGTTGTAACATAAAAGGGTCGAATGTGTATTTAATTTAAAAACCTTTTGCGCGTTACGATATTTTTTCATCCTTTCATCTATTTGCTTGTTGCTGTTTCTGACTTTCATTTTACAATTTTACAACGTTAAATGAAAGGTTTTTGCATAATAATTAGGTCAATAAAAGTGATGGCGTATTTTTGTATTATACTGTTTGAAAAGTCCGTGTATGTAATATTTTTGTTGGTTATGCAACAGTATGAGGATTAATTTTGGCACTTATTTACATTTGTATTTCTCCTTCATTTATTTGAATGGATTATATTTCCACATATTGAAGTAAAATATTGTGTGTTTTATTATATTTTTACAAAGGATCTTCATTAGCAAAGGTTTATTATTGGCGTTTTTTGTTTGTTTGTAGTAAAAGTTACTGATTATAGAATGGCAATCTTTGGGTCAGTTTTATTATTAAACTGTATAGGGTTAACTTAAAATAAAACTGAATTTTGCTATTAGTACGTGTTATACAACTAAAAATCTGGCCCCGTAGAATGTCGTGAATACAAGTCAAGTAAAGACAATGAAGAGAAGCATAATGTTTTCTCAATTGACTGACAGTCAGAAAATTAAGATTGATTAACGGAGGTCCAACAAATGCGACAGTACTTATGGGATTAAAATAGCATTTAAGGCAAACACAAAATCCTACGTCAGTTAAAGATACCTAGTGGAGTTAAATAAACTAGGACCTTAAAATCTGTTCTGTCTCCATTTAGTGCTAGTTTGCTAGTTATAAATATGCTCATTAACAACTCGTTCTCAAAAAAAGTTTAATAAAAAAGATTAAAATTAGGAGTGTTTTCACAGAGTTTGCTTTGCTAAGTTGTCTTTTAAGTCTGAAGTGAAGAAATCGTAATAATTTTAAGGATATTTTTACTGAAGCAACTATTTCAACTTGCATGCATAAAACGAAGGTAAACCCCTGATATGATTTTCAACAGTAAATTTTTTTAGGGAAACCAAATAGAAGATATAACAGGAGATACAGATGAACATTGAATTGGAATGTCTCAATAATAGTTCATTAGTAGGAAAAAATTGTGTTTTTAGGAAAAAGGTCGGAGGTCCTAAAATGTTCAGATGTTGTTATGAGATGGGTTAGTTAAGATTTCCTCAAGTTTTGGACCTTGAGGACCCTGTGCTGAAAGAGGGAAGGAGGGAAAACTAAAAAAATTTCGGCTTTTTTCCGGTTTTTTCTGTATAGCTTTTGTTTTTTACGTTTTACGGCAAAAGCATACGTTTTGTGGAACGTTGAATTTGCTACAATTTGGACATGTTTGTATGTCACGTCGTTACCAAGTTATGGCGGTCCAATTTTTTTTTTCATGGAATTTTTTGGAGCGCCTATCTCGGTTAGTTTAACAGTAGAACGTAAGATAAAAAAAAGAAGAAAAACAAGTGAAAATTGGTATTTGAAAAATTACTCTTTTTTTGGAGCGCCATATCTCGGTAAAAACGTGTCATACAAACGAGTTTTTGAAGTATTGAAAAAAATTAACACTTTACATACCTGAACAGTTTTACCGTATAACGTAAGATTAAAAAGGTATGCGAGACGGAAAAAGTGAAAATTATCATTTTTCTTAATTTTTTTTAGCAACATTTGAAAAATTACCCCTTTTTGGAGAGCCATATCTTGGCAACAAAGTGACATACAAACATGTTGGAAAAATCAATTGATAGATAGATAGATAGCACAGGGTGCTCAAGTTCCAAAACTTGAGAACATTTTAATTAACCATCCCAAAACAACATCTGAAAATTTCATGGACTTCCGACCTTTTTCCAAAAAAAATTACCTGCCGACTGAACTATATAACATATAAAGGGAAATCGAAATGCATTCCTCATTCGTGCAGTGCTACCAAAGAAAAATGATCTGTTTATATGTCCGACGTTCAAATCAAGAATAAAAATAAAGACTCCTTCTTGAAATCGGAGATTTACTGTTGAAGTCCTTCAATTAATCATTAGCTACTTTCATTATTGTTAAGCTCATTATTGGACATAGGTTGTGGGACCACCTGCTTAGACAACATACAACGCAGTATATATTTTGAGACACTGAAGTTGGTCAATGACACTATTACGGATAAGAGAAAGATGTTCAGTTTCTTTTTTATAAGTTCCAATTATAGATAATGGCATTACGGATGTGCTAAGTTTTAGCGAAAAAGCCAGCATTGAGTTTTCGAAGAATTAAATTGCTTGCGGTCGTTAATTCCCAAATTGACTATATCTACTTTGTCAAAATCAGAATTAAATGACATTATTATATAGTTGATTATTATATATTTGAATATCTACCCCTGTTTTTTTATGCAAAAGATATTCCTAGAGTAAAGTAGAACAAACCATAAGAACATTTATAGGTAATCTCCTCGGCGGTCTCTTCTGATTAAAGCCGTCAATTACGAAGTCTATTTTATTACGAAATTATTCGTCAGTAATTTTGGCACAACTTTAATTATGGCAAAGATTTCCTGGCTGTTATACAGCTGAACACGCAGGCACTATGACACTTGCCGCTTTCTATGGAATTGTTGCAGATGGACCTTCATCATCGAACAGAAGATGTACCACGCAATTGATGAATTTCTTCATCGCATTTTGTTGAATTACCTGATGGTTTTCAGTAGATTGATAGAACAATCAATTTTATATTCGGTACAGTCACAAAACCTGAAACTCAATGACGCAATAAACTATTTGCGATTAAGGTGGAAATTCACCATGAGAGACAATTTCCGTTTGAGAATCAGGGGATCTACTTATCTTTAACGAAAAGAACTTACAGAAAGTTAGTTTTGCTAAGCCATTTTCAGCAGACTAAATTAGGGACTAGGTCAAAGAACGATTACAAAATTGTTCTAAGTCATATCGAACTAAAAATCTTTAAGACCTTAAATTTATGATCCCAATAAGATATTTTTTTAGATTGCCAGATTCGACCTGAAAAAAATACTGCAGACACTATTTGTTTGGTTTTTTTCAAAGTATTTTGAGCGAATTAAAAGTGAAGAAAATATGGCCAGATTGGAAAAAAAATCTCACAAAAATGGGTACCAACAATGACGTTGTCCATCTACTGTTATAATTTTCAAAAAGCAATGTATTTCACTGCATTTTGAAAATGATATCAGTAGGAGCTAAAATGTTGACATTAACATTCAATATAAGATATTATTAAACTTTGGCTTTAAGATGTTGTTGGGTCACTCCGAATCAATATTTCAAACATTACTCGGAATAATTAAGTCATGAAGAAGTGTTTTTGTGTTGACAGACATTTCTCTTAGCGAATAAGATTTAACGAATATTTTACCTAAGAAACTCGCTGTTAACGAAGAATATGTTTTAGGAAAACGTATCCAATAGGTTGACTTATGCCACATTCAAACTCCTTCAAATAATGATATAATGATTAGCTGAACGTGTTCGGCTTATAATAACTTATGCCATATTTGTTCATTCACATATATATCTCAAAAACCTACTTCTCCTGTCTATAACACACTCAATAAGTTCTTTAACGATTTGATCACAAAACCACCAACCAAAGTTGAATGCTCTTCTCAAAGCAAAATACATAATAGGTATTAATATCCTTATATCCCTTGCAGGGTATCTGCAAATTGATTTATTAATGTTGTTGCCACACCGTGAAAGGAAGAATATTATATTCAACAACGATGATGATGACGAACGCCTACACATCCTTTAGGTGTAGAATCGTACTAATTTAATTTTTTATCAATATACTCCATCAAAAAGGATACCAAATGGCGCCGGAAACAACAGTTCCTTATGATGTTGTGTATGAATCTATATATATTTTTATTTATCATGTATGTATGTGTAAGTTTAAATTATTCAGAAAATGATGTTAAAGAGGACTTTTGATATCCTGTTTTGATATCGAAGTTTTTATTTATTTAAAATATATACCTAACTTAACGGTTAAATGTGTGGTATGGTTTCATTTTTACTTGAAAACAAAAATTTCATTTCGCTGTGTTCGTTCTTGTAAAAATAAGGGATTCAGAATACAGAAATACAAAAAGAAAAGATTTAGAAATAAAATAGAAGTTAACTCAATAAAAAAAGAAAAACTATAGTGACTGAAAATGGATGGATTTTTTGGTTTCTTCATAGTCAATCGCTAGAAACACGAAGGAAAAAGTTTATTTTTTCATCATCAATTATTCAAAGTCTTTCTCCGAATCCTTGAAAATAAGAAAAGAATTCTTTAGCGCATTTCTTGCAATTGAAAACAAAAAAAAACTTTTGTGGGTAAAAAGGATATATGAGGAATGAAAGTGAATGAGGAATCATGTTCTTCTCTCACCTAGAGAATAAGTGAGAGAAACCACATTTGACAGGATACAAAATAAATAAAAAAAAAGAAAACAACCAAACAAGAACAATAAGAAATACTCACGTGCACTCGTATTCGTTCCATAAATCCACACACTCAAATGGATCCGGACAGATAACATTCGAACATGGTTTATTCGATGGACAGTTCTTTTCTAAATTCCTGGCCATTGTTGCTTGACCCCACTGTGTGCCATTCATTGCTGGTGGTAGTGGCAGGTGTTTGCCTTCCAATCTATGAAAAAAGAACATCCCAGTTATATTGGCTGCAAAAGTATACATAAATCATTTTCAAATCTCACCTTATATCATCCAGGCAACTCTTTTGGTAATCCGCATACACCTCGAATGTCCGTACACCCGTGTATTCGGCTTTGCCACCAGCATACACTCCTTCTTGTTTGTCCACGAGCAGCCATTGATGCCCTTCGAACACAAACGTTTCGTTGTATCGTCGACCCTCTCCTCCGTCCAGCTCAAGAGTGGCTGCCGATCCGTATCGATTTATCCGCACCACGTGCCATTGTCCATCGTCGACGGTAATCGCATTGAGCCACAGGTCACGCTCCTCAGTGCGCAGGGAATTCAAGTTATACCGGAAATGCAAGCGGGCTTCTTTGATCTCAAGAATTCCGTATTCTCGATTATGCTGGTCGCTGACTCGGAAAAGCTCACCATGCTGTTCCCTTGTCCGGAATCTCAGTTGAATCTGGGTACTATACCGGTCCGGTTCGAAACTCAAAGCATACTTGACATAGCTCTGTTGCTTGAAGGTAGTTGGTATAGTAGGAATGTTGCAGGCTGGTCCGGTCCACCCGGGACGACATTGGCATCGTGCCTCGCTCAAACTACCAACACAATTGCCGTGCTCCCAGCAACGCGCTGTCTGCTCACTCTGGGCACAAACTTCCTCGGTCTGCGGACAACCTGCCACACTATTCCTCGAAAGACCCGGATGAGCCAGATCATACAGCTTACTATTATGAACAACATTCCGAATGCATCCATCGAAACCTTTAGTTGTTGGTGCATAGCGCCAAAAGTATAACGACTGGTCAAACTGTTCCCGATACAACCCACCGACTTGCAATGGAGCATTTACATTCAGGTACTCACTGAATGGCGGAATGAGGCCACGTGCTTGGCATGACATATCATCAAATTCCGGTGGTGTACCATCCTCCATTTCAGTCACTTCAGCCGATTTGCAATAGTCGACCACCATGCGGACATTCTCTGTATCCCAGAATAGGTCCACCCTATGCCATTCTCCATCATCCATTGTCTTCTTTGTTTTAACGCGCAGTTCGAGAGTTCCCGAACCGAAGTCAATAAGCAACCGTGGGAAACCACGCTCCAACTCGAGTGAAACGAAATCCGATATCAGCATTTCGTCTCGTTCCGGTGGCACTATGGGACCATTGTATAAAATCAGGCCATCCGGTTTGCGAGTGATGAACTCCAAACTTAAATGCGATTCATCGCACATCTCCAACGGAGGATACCAAGCCCACCCATTGCCACGGAAACTTCTTGTTGTCTGCTGACACCGGGGGCCAGCATATCCAGCAGGACAGGAACAATGTGGACCATAACGTGTCTCAATACATCGACCTCCATTGTAGCATGGGGTATTGCGGCATGACTCGCCCTTACTGAAGTTTCTCGCTCCACATGTGCACTCGGCCAAGGTGTCCACCCGAACACCCACCAGGGAGGTTTTATTGGCATTCACCATGTATGGAAGTGTGCTGATGTCCAGGGTATTCGTGCATGAGCCTTCACACATTTGGTTCTCATAGAGACACTCGTCAATTCCCACCATTGTGATGTTGATTCCGACATCCTTCTCAATTTCTTCTCGATGCATCAGAACAATGCCGTTTAGTCTCACTGGTTTGTAGTAGGGTGATCCGTGGGCTGAGAAACGTACATCAGTTAGTGGAGGATGACGTCTCTTCAATTGCACACTGAAGATGTCCACATTCTCGCGGTCTGTATTGAGAAGGTCAGCCAACTTATCACGGAATCTGTCCAACTTGCTGCGTGACAGACTTTGCGTCCGATAATTCCACACACGAATGAAATCCTCATCAGATATTCCAGATATCCGCACTGAGCCCGAATTTATGACTGCCTCATGGGGAATTTCACGCACCGTAACTGTTATATTAGCCGGAACATCAGTTTGAGTATGTTTCCTGTCATATACCTTGAATCGCAGGTGATAACGTCCTTCGCGAGTTCCAGCTCGCATCGTCACCATACCAGAATCTTCATCCAATTTGAATCGAGGATGCTCTTGAGCCTCCCAATAGAACTTCTTGTCGGGCAAATCCCAATCGTCCAAATCATAAACGTACACACGTCCAACTTGAGTGTCGGGCGATTGTCCCTGGTAGTTATAGACGAAAATGTCCTTCGAGCCTGGCTGCATCTTGTTATCGTTCACATCACCAATGACTACAGTCAGTGTGCTTGTGCCTGTCATGGCTGGACTACCATGGTCCTTAATCACAATAGGGATTAGGTATTCCTTTTGCTGTTCACGGTCGAAAGAGCGCAATGATGAAACTACAGCCATGCCATCACCGTTGGCACCCTCTGTTATAAAGGAAGAACAAAAAAAAAAAGAAAAAAAAATGGTTAGAGTGTTTATGAAATGAACAAGGGAAATCACTTTGTCGATGATTCCAGAACTGGCCACAAGCAATTTGCAAATTGAGATTGTACGAAAAATTTAAGATTTCTCTATATGTGTGTGAGTCTTCCTGTTTGCTATTCTTTGTTCACTTACCGGGGAAATGATTCTCAACAAGTGCAATGTTGGCTTATTGTTCTATATTGCGCTTCAAGGAGGCGTACTGAGAATTCTACTTGCTATTCTCATGCAATTCTATTGAGTTCATACAGTGAAGTCTTTAGACGAGAGCACACCAAAATGTAATTAAATTTTAATTCAAACAGAATCAGTGCAATGACTATGATGGCTTCTATAGGTATTCTTGGTTATGCTCTTGGCATGTATTTTGGTTCTTTGCGATATTGACTACATAACGAAGTGCAACTCATGTCCTTATAGGTATCTATATATGGAGTGCAAATGATGTTCTCTCTGTTTGATGGTTTGATGGTTCTTGGAATACACAAATTTAGTGGAGGGGAGACAGTTTTCAATATGAGTTTCTTATGAAAGTGATGGGAGTAAAATTAAAAATTTTATCAACCATCTGGGACATTGACAGAATTCCTTAAAAATTCTTTTGAAGCAGGACGAATGGAAATCAATTTTTGTCAAGCTCGATGATAAAGGCCATGATGATGGCCATGGTGATGAATTTCAAATCGATAAAACTTCAATAAAGGAACCACAATTAGTTATAGTGCAATTTATGAGCGAATTAATTCAATTTTTTATCATTATAGCTTTAGTATCATATTTTGAAACATTAGAGTGGAAAATTGAGTATTTCTGCTGAATACGAAAAACTTTTAAATGAGCGAACTGTTTACGCATAAAAATAGCAATAAGAGATATAAGTTCTTACAATCATAAATATGGCATATAGAATTTAGTAAAACAAACGCGTTTTGGTTAAAGGCGAAATTATTGAGATATTAAGTAAGTTACAAAATATTTATTTAACTTTAGTAAAACATAAAAACGTTTGTATACAAAAAGAATACATTAATAGTTAAGCGTTTTGGTTTAATTCTAAGAGCGAAAAAAAACTTGTTCGCATAGCTATAACAAGCAAATATATTGAAATATAAAAAATGTTACTTAAAACTTTTTTGGACATATTGAAACACTATTCGCGCGTTTCTGGGAAAAAAACTTTTTCTGTAAGCGAAAAACTTATACTAAATAATAACATGTTAATCACTTTACTCTGCAATTCTTTTCACCGTTGTGATTTCAAATCCAGAACATAATGTGGATTGTCATGCGAGAAGCGAAAATTATGTTTTATACAGTTTTTTTTTAGCAAATTTTTGGCCAATTAGATCCAATTTTTCAAAAAAAAAAAAATTTAAACAATTATCTTCCCCCAATCACAAGATTCTGAATTTTGTGGTATTTTGTAAATGTAATTGAACATCAAGGCAAAAACTCACAGAATTTATCAGTAGGCAATCAAAAATTAAATAACTGTGTTGTAATTATGCGAACTATGAAAAGATACCGAGCAAAAAATAAAACGAAGTAAAATATTAAAAAAAATCGATAAATTATTGAGCGTATCGGTTAAGGGGATAAGCTAAAAATTGCTTTTTTCAAAATCGCCGAAAAAAATAATTCAGCAATATCCTATTGAAATCTGTTTTTTTTATAAATTTTGAAATGTTTCGTGTGTTTTTGGGAAAGCAGACTTTTTGAGCGAAAAATTTTCCCTTAATATTCATATGCCAATCTTTGTGATCTAAAACTATTTACATTGAATTTCAAACATAAAATATTAATTACATAAAAACCTAGTCATGCGAGGGGCGAAAATTATGTTTCATCCTAAAGCGATTTTACATTAAAACCATTTCATTGAAAAGTTTTTGAAAAAAAATGTCTCTTAAAATTGCGATAGTCATATTATTGTCATATTTTTCCAAATTAAGTTTAACATTATAGGGCGAGAATTCGCATATTCTGCCTGAACACGAAGAATTATTAAGTATACTTAGTTGTGTTTTAATTGTGCGAATTATTGCAACATACTCTTGGCAGTGCAGTCAAATCTTCGATTATACAATGCTGGTATGAAATCTTTTTTTTACTGGCGAAAAACCATTCAGTATAGGTACATAAATGTTCTCATGAGCGAGCACAAAAAAAAAAGCTAAACATTAATACATTTTAATAAAAAAAAATTGATAAATGCTTGAGCGATTTTTTTATGAGTAAATACATTTTACTAGCGAAAAATTTGTTCTGAATAATAAATCACAAATCTTTGTGCTCTATAATGTTTTTTTCAACCGCAGCAATGAATCTGAATACAAAATAAAATCTGAATTATTATACGAGGAGGAGCGAAAATTAAATTTTATCCAGTTTATGAGCAATTTGTTTAGAGTGGAAAAAAGTGTGATATGGATTAAGGCCGAAAACAACATATTAATATAGTTATTTATTTAGGGGGCCTACAATGGATTCAAGTTCAAACATGTTCATGAAAAAACCAAACCTGTTTAAGCGTTTTCGCTGAAGTTGAAGATCGAAAAAAATCATACTTTCAGATCTTGAGCCAATAAATATTTTTAGATAAAAATTATTCTTTTAAACATTTTAAGACAATATTCGCGCGTTTCTGGCAAAGAAGGAGCTATTTTCATAAGTAACTCACAAAATTAACGGAGTGAATACATAGAATGAAAATGACATAACTTTATTAGGACTTGTTTTTACATGACTTTCCTAAGTCAAAAGTGATCTACATATTTTAAAAATATTATAAAAATTAAAAATTATATATTTTAAAAAGAGCACTTACAAACAAAGAGCAAAGAATTTACACTTGTTGTTAATGTTACAGACATTTATTTGAAACATTTTTAAGTAATGTTCGAGTGTTATTATAGATAAGACGGATACGGAAAAACTCTATTAGCAGCGTTTCATAAGCGTGAACCGACCTGAGCATTTCTAATTTTTCATAATAAACTTAAAATGCCAGTTTTGAAATCACCAAAATCAAAATCAATCTAATGCAATACTCACTTTGATCCTGTTCGACCTTAAATGACGCCCTTATAATATCATCTGCACCCGGATCCAATCTGAACTGGAATGGTGGTCCATTGCTCTTTGAACGATCATCATCGTCTGTAGCCAAAATTTCAACCACTTTGCGTGGTGGTACATGCTCCGGTAGTACAGGCCTGTAGTCCTTTAGGAATTTCGGAGCATTATCGTTAATGTCTTGTACAATCACAGTTAATGTTGCTGTGGCCGTTTTCGGTGGTATACCATCGTCGATGGCCAAAATCTTCACTTGGTGTCGCGGCACTACTTCTCGATCTAACGACCGCTGTATCGATACTGATCCATTTTGATTTATTGAGAATTGTCGCTGTCGATCTGATGATCGATCAATCGAATATGATACCTTACTCTTGCCACTCTGATCTGGATCGGTGGCCTTAAATTTCTCCAACTCTGTGCCGACCTTTGTATCTTCATATACGGAAACCTCAATATTGGCCCGTTCAAAGTGCGGTTTATTGTCATTGATGTCACGCAGCTTAACAACCACCCACGAATAAGCAACATGGTATTTGTCATTGTCGTTGTCTTCGCCCTTGTCGTTGACTTGTATACGAAACCGGAAGCCATTGCTTTGCAATTGGTCCTCATAGTCTAGGGGTTGAACAATTTTCAAACTGCCCGTACCGTCATTGTTCCGGACCATTGTAAACTTGTCCGCTCCATATCCACTGTTATCAATCACTTTGTACTGGAATTTATTTGTCTCGTCCTCATCGTGTACTGTCACCGTTAAAATGGGCATTTCCGGCAAACTTGTCCCATCGGTTTCGTCCACCTCCGTAAACCATTCGTCTTTTGTGAATTGCGGCGGCATATCATTTATGTCCTTCACACGTATCGATGCTGTGCCCGTACCCTTAAGTCCACCCCCATCCATGGCGACAACTTGTATTGAATAGTCTGGGGTACGTTCTCTGTCCAAACAACAGACAGCTGTTTTGATAACACCCGTTTCCGGTTCGATTTCGAATATGGGCGAGCCGGTCTCCTCCTCGATGACATTCTTCTCTATGGAATACACTAGTTTCGCATTCAGTCCCTCGTTTGGATCGTCATAATCGACGGCTGTCATTGTCATAACAACCATGCCTGCTGTACCGTTTTCTGTGACATTACCAAAGTACACTCCCTGTGGGAAGATTGGGGCATTGTCGTTGATGTCCTTTAAATTTACTTGCACATCTGCATAGCCCACTAATCCTTCGCCGCCTTCATCTTGTGCGAATACAGTAAATCTCCACTGAGGTCTTCCGTTGGGTTGATCACGGTCCAGAGGCTGCAAAAGAAAGGAAAGAGAAAGGACAATGTAAAAAATGTGTTTCCATAATATGTTTTGGATCCTTGTAAAATAATGTGGTTAAGAGATATAAACGCTTGCATGCATAAACTTTGGCCGTATACATGGTTGTGGAAAACGCCTCCGGTATGTTGGGCTGTCGAAGTCATACAAAGGCAAACAGGATACACAGGATTGTTAAGCAAGGGTAATACATTAAGGAAGAGGTAATAAAAAAAGGAATGTCCAGTTTGTCAACGAGGCAAACTTAACTTGGGCAGGATAAAGGAGCATTTGAGAGTTTCCAAAGGAAAAAGAAATTCATTGCATTAACAATAAGCTTGTAATGTTAAGGGATTTCGGGAGTTGAATCATTTATAGCTTTTTTTCAAAGCCTTTAAGGTAAGTAAAGACTCAATATGTAATAAATTATTGTGGATTTGATGAGGATAAAATTTAAGAAGGTGTTTCGGTTGGTAATTGTTGCCAAAGTTTTAACGTCATCAATATAACGATAAAATTATCGTAGACACACCAAAAAGTTGTTGTATTTTTATCTTGGCAAGTTTATTTAAGTGGATATAAATCTATATATATTTTGAAAATGTTTAAGGGGATAAGTTACGGTCCAACAGACTAGACATATTGTTTTGGATGACAAATTCGGTTTGGTTAGATACCAGATGCTATTTTATTGATGAGATTAAATGGGGAAATAGAATACTATTGAAAAACGTGTTTCTATTGCTTTCAAATAAGATTTATTGAGAATTATATTTCTATTTTTCTTTTGTTTATTTTAAGCTTGCCTAGTATATAATTGTACTATTTTAATGTGGTGAAAATGGGGGAGAATTAAAGCTACGGCGAAATGAATTGACTAGCCGAAAATAACAGGCTTGGGTATCAGGAAAGGTATTTTTCAGGCACAACAAAATCAGATGCCTTACTTGCAGGAGTTGTGGTTTCATATGATTTCATTAACATTGGAAGAAAAGAAGCAATAAAAGTAGTGCATTTGGCGGTGAGTTCGTTATTCTGGAATACCAAGCTTGGAGGTTTGGCATTTAAGGGTTAATTTTTTTTTTTTTTGAAAGAGAGCACTTTGAGAGTTTTTCAATTGGAAGGGGTCATTTGGCTGACTTAAGATGGCCATGTTGTTATGGATGTATCTGTGAAATCTGTCAATTAGTGATGCTAAGTCACCATGACAAGTGACAAGATTAAGCTGCATTTTTTTAATGTTGTTTGGAATAATCAAGCAGCATTTTCGAATAATCTTAGGTATCTACGTTATTATAAAAATGTGTTAAATCAAACGTTGCAAACGCTGCACCAATTTTACGTCAGACAAAGCCCTTCATCGTCGACCATCCAACGTTTGATGATGAGACGATCTGTTTTGTAAGCAGTTATTGTCACAACACCTCAATGAAACGCACGATCAGCCAAAAACATTGCCAGGGCTGAATTCTGCAAGTGTGATTTTTTCTTCAAAACTTTTACGTTTGCAAAAATGCATATTCACGAGATTCTGCAAAATGTTCTGTGTTTGAGAGGGCTGAATAAATTTTTATTAGTTGCCTAGTGAGCATAGGAAATTTCACATCCATTGGAACTGAGGTCTGCGTCCTTACAAGATCTAGCACTTTAGAACTCAAAGCTATTGACTAAAGACCCCACGCCCGCAATTCGTTGACTCACTAGGTATAGCTAATTGGAAACTCATTTGTTTTTAAAAATCAGACTGGGTGGACCGAAACTTATTCCCATCCCAAGTAACATCGTTGGAGCTGCAAGTACTTAAAAAGTTTTTAAACAGCTCTAAAAAAGTTAATCTCAAGGGTTCTGTTCTATTTCGAAAACCTTTGCAGCTGTTGGCGTTTTTTTCTAAAAGACCGTCTCTATATTGAAGTTCGACAACAACTTGCAGCTCTATTATCTTATAAAGCATTTGGCTCTAAAAATATGCTCCTTAACTACGTTTAAAATGACACTATAAAAGCATTTACGCACTCAACGTCGTTGTGCTGTAGAGAAGCTTCTAAATAGCAAATAGAGTTCTTATAGAGGCTCAATGGAACTGTTTGTTTTTGAAAAACCGTCAGCTGTTTAACACACTCTCGCATTGTTTGAAACCAATGTTTGAAAATTCAACTTTTGAATAATTAAATTAATATTAATATTGTTTGTGTTTTATGTACATAGAGTTCTTCTGGCGATATTAGTTTAAGCGCTTATAGGTTCATAAGAAATTAAATAGTTTTTGGTTGAAATTTCAATAAAATTTGCATTGTTTATGTTTTCTTGGCGGTTTTGCTTCTAAAAAGTTCTTTTACAGCTCTAATAAATCTGTTAACTGACAGCTGAATGCCTGCTTTGTCTATGTATTGTATGTGCCTTTTCTATGTAGGTACTTTTATAGAGTTGGTTTAAAACACAACAGCTCTACAGTGATGTAATTATAGTTCTTAATCGAGTTTCTAGTTTTATAATAACACAATCCACCTCTACTTAAGGTCTATTTGCTCTTATTAAGATGTTTAAGAGTTCTACAAAGCATGTTGTATGTTTTTTGTTTTTAATAAATTTTTTCTCATAAGAATTGAAAGTGTGGGTACATTTTTACAGGGTGTAGGTACCTACATTTGAAAGAAACGAATATTTGTTTTTTTTTTTTTAATAAAAAAGTTTAATAAAAGTTTCTTACACATTTGATCAATAACAGCATATTATTTAAATTACTACTTTCTTAAATATTAAATGCTGGATAAGTAAAACTAAGAACTAATAGGTTGCATGCGAGCAAAATATACAAACAAAGGATTGCGAAGAATTCGAATAGGTAAATAAACTTGGTTCAAATGGAAAAACATCAGAAAATGTCCTAAACGTGGGAAAGTTTGGTTACCCAGAAACTTTAAATGCTATTTTGTGTTAAACAATAAACTTAAGGAAAGACGTATACCCTTATATAGGATGTGCAGTTCAGTGCACATACGCAAATACGCACATACGCATACGCAAATACGCACATAGCCACATCCGCACAGGCACAACGACAGACGGCATGACGACACCTTCTTTTTTAGGCTTTTCTGTCATCGTAATGTCATGGTTTGATTAAAACATGGAAATCTGTGTTTACGCAAAACTTATGCTTGCCCTTAGGACGTCCCTTGCCATTTATTTTACCGTATGTAGTTTTTGTTCTTTTTTCTAACACATTATAACCAGTTTCGTGTTATTCAGCTGCTTTCTATACAAGTTAAACTACATTTGGGGTTCTTCAGACAAGAGCGGTACATGTCGTTTTTTGTTGTTCATAGCGTAGAAAAGAGCTTTGCCACGCTAAGCGAATCAAGTCTTTTATACATGTGTTTTATATTATGTTCCTGTCCGTTTGTTACAAATCGGGCGTTAATATTCTTCACAAGTATTCACGAATATGAATACTTCAACTTGCAAAAAAAAAGGAAACGCTCTAATTTTTTATTACCGTGTTTCTACTAGTGACACCCTGTGCTTTATTATTGAGCTGTCATTGATGTCATCAAACAGCTCTAGTGCAACAAAAGACAAGTCTTTTGGCGATAAAAGAGCTCCAAAAAGTATTAATTTTTTTCAACAAAAAATGGCGACAAAACTGAATGAAACAATAAAAACAACAATTTTTTTTCTTCTTTTTACTTTTATTTTATTTATTCAAAACAATAAGAAGATGTTTTCATTGTCACTTTTTTATTTAGAATTTATGAATTTTTTTCCAAATGATTTCTCGTTTTTTTTTCGTAATTTGTAATTATTTTTATATTATTTTATTTCCAAAAAGTAAACATTTCGAAGGCGCGTTGTACTTTTGCTTAGTACTTTACAAACATTTGTGGAAAAATCAAAACCGCACTGAGAAATCACTTTGAAAAAAATCTGTATTGCCATTTTATTAATATCTAATTCACTTAATTTCGTAATTTGAAATCGATTTAATAGATGGTAAATTTTATCACAAACACAAATAACTTTTTTTCACAGACGATGATAATTTATCTATCTTTGTTTATACATATACTAACGCAAAATATTTATTACACTGTAAACTTCTATTCACGACGCGACATACCACGAATGATGAAAAGGAGTAGGTAAACAACTTTCAAATATGCATATGGCTTTAAATAAGCAAGACACCGGCTTCAGAAGCACTTCTAGAGCTGACATTAAAGCATACAGACAGTAAAACTGCTTTTCTAGAGTTGATAAGGAGCAAAATAGTGCTCTCAAACTCATAAAATTGACTCCAAATAAGTCGTACAGTGGCTCTAGAAGCGTATATAGAGTTAATTGTGAAACATGTAGCTACGAAAAATAGCTTTACAAGCGCTGTTAGAACTTACAACGAGCTTAAAATGTTACTTGGGATGAGTATTTTCAAACGTCAAACCATTAATGTCTGGCATCATTTTGATGCAAAACTTGACGGATCTCAAATTTAATGTTTCAGAATGAAGAACCTATCACAATTACATGCCGAATATGACTTTCACCTCAAAAATTATTTTTCATAGGCACGTGCCTTTTGCAGTTTTGCTAGGAAGTGTACAAATTTCTAGGATTAACATTTTTGAAATATTATTCGTCGCGATAAGATCATTTCAGCTTTACCGTTCATATCCGGCAGTATAAACTGTATGTCCCCTCAAAAGGTAGGTCCAATACAAAAGTTTGGGTTGAGGTCTAAAATTGTTCAAGGGCCTTCAAGGGAACATTTATGTCTATTAAAAATTGGCCGATTTGTTTTTAAACAATATATTTGCATAGAAAGCCACAAAGTAGATTAACGACATTTTAGAAGAAAAAGTGAGCATAACCTCCGGCAGAAAGTGTGGCAGGTGGAAGAAAAGTCATATGTAATGCTCGAGTGATTCGTTCACTATAAATACAAATTATTCAAGCCTAACTTCATTTGAATTACAAAATTCTAAAACAGGTGCCGGCAGTACAGTAAGGGACTTTTAAACAGTTTCCCAGGCTTTATCTTAATATAACCTAACCTGACATTAGAGTAAAAAAAAGAATCGATTGAAAGCTAAAATAGAAGCAAAACTAGTTCAGTGTGTGTGGATATAATGTGTGGCAGTGAGAATTTAATGAAAAGCTCAATGTTGTTCAGTGAGATGGATTTAACCAAAATAATACGTATTTATTTATTCCTATGGGGTCATTAAAAAAATAAACAACAAAGTTCCAACCCGTAGGGTCTTCGAGGGCACCCTGGTAGAAGGTTGCAGGCAAGGATGGTTATACTTACAATGACATGACTAAGCGGAAGAAGATCTCAAAGAACTTGGTGTGTGAATCTGGCGACTACTAGCCTTTGGAGACATAATGGTAGATGATAATCAAAGATAAAATGCCTCTAAAAAAATTACTAAAAAAAATCCCTATCAAAATTGATGTATACCAAGGAAGTTTCTTGGTCCATTCTTTATTGTTTCTATTTATTGTATATCTTGCTTTCTTTTAAAAAGCATGAACAATTTAGCAGAAATTTCAGTTATCTCTTGTTGATGAGGAAGCTTTTTAATAGCTTCGTCATAAAGCAAGAGATAAACTAAAATCTGCTAAATTGTTCATGATTTTTAACTATTTGTTTCTGAAGAGAATATTAATAGCCTTAAATATGTTGTTATAAAAAAAATACACTCATGGCAACCATGAATACCAATATCTACACCTTAAATCATATTAGCTATATATTTTTGCTTCTAAAAAAAACTTCTTATGTATCTTGTTTTTCTCTTGAATTTAGACACCACTGGACTTAATCTTTTACTCATTGTCTTGGGTTAAATTTGCCGCGTAATTTCCTCCATTCTCCATTTTTGATTTTTTTTTCTATTTGGAGCTTTTAATTGAAAAAAGAAAAAAAAAAACATTTTCCGTGTTGCTTATATTTTTGATTGGAATGGAAACGCCATATGCTGCCTCTTCTGTTGCTGTTCTTCTATTCGGTTTGGGAAAATAGCTAGTCGGGTTTTTTTTTAATTACGCCGACCTATTGTTCCCACAAAACGACACAGATACATCGGTTATATTTAACAATTAATTCGTTGGGTCAGGTTCTGGCGAATCCGAATCCTGCTTCTGGCAAAATGTCGGTGTCGGTAGTTGCGATGGGAGATATGACTAGAAAACAAGCTCTTGCCAAGATGTGAATGCAAAAACGAATATCTAGGATTTTATATGAAAGTGTTCCTGTTTTTTTTATTTTTCAATTTTAGTGTCAGCTGTCGCTGTGGCAAGGACCGACCGGCTCTGGATTCTGTCTGCCTTTGTTGGTTGTTTTGTTGTTTCTATATAGAACTAGATAATATACATACTTTTTACATGGGGTTCTGTTTATTGTCGTCTATCTTTTCGAAATTAAACATGAAATACATACATATAACAGATATGCTAAAAGTACGAAGCTTTCAATTGTGGTTAACATCACCATCTGCTATCACTTGTTTGAAGGTACACTTATAGGATGAAAGCAACACCCATCCGTGTGGGTTGCATTTGTGAAATTATCAACCGGATCGGGTAAAATTCTCTCAACCAAAATGTGAACGATTTACTCTCCGACTGGCTGGATTCAGGAAAAATTATTTAATGGATAAAGAACGATGTATATACATATGTACATACGCTAGAAATTCACATCCTGTCGACTAATTGAAATTAAATGTCAGTTACGAAGGCATAATTTCTAATAATGAAAATGAGCTAGTTCACTTAATGAGTACAGACGTAAGTTCATTTGATCGTAGATGACTACAATCAGAGGAAAACTCTGTGCTTTGAACAGCACAAGATACAAAATTGTATTTCTCGTTGATAACGTGCATTCTACCGACTATGACGAGAATGAGCAACGACAGGACGGAAGTGGTGTCCTGTCGACAAGGGTGTCATTCCCTATTGTATACTGGTTGTCATTGTAGTCAGGAAACGTCACCATGTATAGGAAATTTGTACAATACACTTGGCTAGCTTTCTACATTGAGGTCGAAACGGAGAACTTGCTGGCTGGTTAATGAAAAAAAGGGGGCGGATTTTTTTACTTGAAATGTGGGCCATGAGTAGGTATTGGATTATTTTTTAATTTTAATAATTTTTAATCGAAATATTTATTAAATATTCGTATCGACCTGAATCGATTTTGGTTTTCGAGTTTTGTGTTTTGGTTTTTCGAAGGGATAACTTCTCGGCAACAACCAAGTGCATATGAAAGACTGAGTTTGATGTGAAAGGTTAACGACTAATAAATAGACAGCAAGTATCGGATTTGCACTTGGCATAAATATGAATTTTGAACAGAACTCGTGCTCCTCGAACAATTAATAAAAGGTCTTAACTGGTATAAATACAACTTAAATTTCATCCAGATAGTTCGATGCAATGGAACTGAAAGGGAAAGTAAATTCTTATAATAAAAAAATACTTCGATATCTACAGTGACAGTTCTGGTACTACGGAAATAAGTATTAAGCTACGATTGGCTTAAATCTGCTTAATGGGTAAAAAACATCAAAGTAGCTTGATTGCGATTCACGCATTCCAGAATTCACAAAGGTACATGGCTTCCACGAGATTATTTCAAAATAAAATATATTGAGCAGGTTCGTATTTAAATGTAGAAGACCAATGGCATGGTTGCCAAGAAGACATCGAAATGGATGCAACTGAAACCCCAAGTTTGATGACGAATGATGAATAAGTGCTCATGTAGCAAAACAAGAAGCTAAAGAATAAATGGATTCTGTAAAAGTGTGAAGGGAAACTAGAACATCAACTCAACTCTACGGGCAAAAATAAAAGATAACTGAATTTTTAATAATAATAACACCATGCATATGAGTTTGAAAAGATGGTAAACTTATTGGCAATAGTTATATCCGTTAAACCTGCAAGAAGATAAAGCAAAAATTTGACAAATGCTTTTAAGGATGAAAATCGGAACTTGTATAGTAGAACCAAAGTTGTTATTGCAATATAAAAAGCTCATTTTCGCAGGCTTTTAAATGAAGATAGTGATCAAAATTCTGTCCTACGATCTAATGAATAATTTAAAAAGGACAAAGACAGCTAACCGTTCCCGTCTGACCTTGACACACTGAAGACAGCATCTAAAAAGCACAAACAAAAAATAGAACTGTAGCTGGAACTGACGACTAATCCCGGCCGGGCTCTTCGAAGCCGACAGTTATGATTTGGTAAGAAGCATGCACCAACTCATCATAAATATATAGTCGGAGTAAAGCATGTCCGATGGCTGTAACCTCTGAATCAAGAGTCCTAATCGTCCGAAAAAACCCTTTTGTTTGTACCAATTATTGAAGAAATATTCTTTGAACATTGCATAGAAGATCATAATGTGATATTATTTCGTGATCTTGATCAAGCAAAACTGGAGGCGGTAATAGCCTTTATAAAATCTGAGCGGGGAGAAATATTCGTTGAATTACATAAGGTTCACCCCGGAATATAAGTCAAATGGCGAAAAGAAAGTGCATCGAAAACTGGAAATGAAACTATATAAGACATGTGGCTCTATTTCAATATGGCTGCTGGCAGAATAAGGGCCATTCGTCAATCTTGATGAAAAGTAATCAACTACTGCATTTAATAACGACACAAAACTGCATAATTTTATATTTGATATATTGAACACCATTTTCACCAAAATTTCTTTATGAGAGAAAAATAGATACATATACATATTTCGGCAAAAAAAGTGTATACGTCCTACATTACATTACATATTATTCTACTCCGTAGATAAATCTACGAAGTAGAGACACATATAAGCACTAGCAGCTTAGGCCATCGGCTTGAACAACACAAGAGAAATAGACTGATACATGACAGAGACATACACAACAGAAGAAAGACAGAGAACAGAGAACAGATGCCAAACAGCACATGGATAGCACATGAACGGTCACCCATCCAAGTACTAACCACGCGCAATGATGCTTGATTTCGCTGATCTTTTGGGAAGCGATGCTTTATCAGAGCCAAGGCCGTTGACGTATGCGTCCTATTTCTTTGAAGGAATTGGGATCCATCAATGTTAAATGAGAATGAGTATGATGATAGTTTTTCGGAGCTGAACAATCTTCCTCGTATGTTTTCAACAAATTGACGTAAGTTGCTCATCATATGATGACTATATTCACTTCGCCAAAATGTTCTGGTTGAATTATGAAACAATAAACTGAAGTTTTTCATTGGTGATTTTTTTTTTTCAGCGACTAAACAGCTTAAACCTTTTTACCTAAAAGAAAAAGTTTTCGAAAACAATGCCGTCCATTTTAACTTAACAGAAATGACAGAAAAAACTTTGCTGTACTTTTTTCCAAGTAAAGTGTTATAAGGCCCTAAAATATTCAAATACAGACCTGTATTAAACTTCTAGCCATTGATAATTTTTGTTTCAAATTTTCAAATTGTGGTGGTGGTGGGCGGTCTTTATAACCCAAATTTCTGTTGAAGGATACAAAACCGACGCGGAGGTTGTTTGTTATTTGGTTAGCCTAAAATAGGTTAAACGTTGACACGTGAATCCTCTGTCGTGTGTGCGTTTATGTGTATGTGTTTAGCGTATTAGCATTATTGTTATTTTGTTTATTTTGTTTTGAAGAATTGTTAATCTTTTATTCCAATTCATTCTCTAATTGGACAGACATTGTGTCGCGCGGAAAAATACACATAATATAAAACATTTTTGTTTATACAAAAAGAACCATTTTCCTGGAATGGAGTTAATTTAATTTTGTTTATCAAAGAACATTGTCCCTGGATTTTGTTTTTAAGTGTGATTGTCTGGTCAACAAGCATGAGGAAGGTTTTTCCTCGACAAAACTGTACTTCAGTTTAATTAAAGGAAAGAAAAAATATGAAGGCACACATTTTTAATAAACAAAAACCCGAGAGATTTCTTTTCTCCATGAATTTAGTATAAGGATCCATTTTTTTTGTATAGATATTTTATTTAATTTTATTGAAAAAGGACAAAAAGTTATTGAAGGTATATTTAATGATTTTCTTTGGTGTCGGTAAAAGTGTTTAACATTTATATATATTTAATTTCTTACCCTTTTATATCACTGGCTTTTCAATTACCCTTTCCATTTCATAATGAGAACACAAAAATGGAAATGAAAATTAATTTTATTTTCAACCTTAAATAAAATTTTAATTTTTTTGGAATTGAAGGACGTGGGTTGAATTTAGGTAAAAAAAGGAAGATGTGTGGTTTTTGTTCAATAAAATTGAGTGAAGTTTTTGAATTAAATTTTTAAGGAGTAGAAAATTGTAAGTGTGGTTATACAATTTTTGTTTTGTGATTCCAATCAATTTAAGATAAAGTTTTTGCATAAAAAATTTTCAATAAACTTCTAAAAGTTCAAAGTTGAATGTGGTCAACTCATGGAAATCGATAAGTGAGTTAACGGATTGCCTATATAAAATAGAAGCTATTCGTGGTACCTAAGTACACATTATACTTCTTATCTCAAAGAACATAAAGAACAAAATCTTGCAATAGAGGAATCAAGTCACTGGATTTAGAACTAATCTTAAGAAACTTGAAAGCAATGTTTTAATGAAGAGTCAAGAGTTCAGACAAGAAAAGTTTGCAATAAATTTTCCTTCAAAAACTGATGTAATTGCGTATGCAATGTGAAAATATTTTAGTTTGAGTCCTTAGGTACATCTTTTGTGCAAAACATTATACAAAACAAACATATATTAGAAGACTGCAATAGATCAGAATCTTATCTTTTGAAGGTGCAGTAGAAACTATGCTACAGAAACAATGCATATCAGAAATAATTTCTAAAAACTCCCATTTTAAATTCAGGAGACGTTACTTTACTCTAAGATACCGTCATCGAAGAATTGTCCATCGGACATTACCAATTTGACCATCATTTAAAATTTGTATACTTAAAAACTTAAATTATGAGGGCCAACTGTGGAAAACAGCACCTAAGCTAACTTCTTTGAAAGGCATCCATCTTACATCTGTCATGTGTAGATGACATCTCTATAAGATGCAAACGATAACACCTTCCTTCGCAAGAAGTAACCGTCTCGAAGGTTTAAAGTCACTAGTTCTAATGCAAGCTAAAACCTACGAACTCAGTATTATGTCGTTGGAAAATACTGGCAGATTGTTGATTATTGGGATCAACTTTTGTTATATAAAGCTATTGCGAAGGCGAATCATAAACTACATACAGGGTTTATAAAATTTCCGCCTGGCCTTTAGAAATTAATTGCGCCCAAGAGAGTAAGAGAGAACCAAACTGCCCCATCGGGAAATTAGTGAAAGGATGTCGATTACTAATACACCATCTACAACCCTTGATTCATCTCATTCCCTCTCGAAAAAGTATCCAACCTTCAACCTTATGACTTACCTTCAATCTGTAAACATATATCTACGGGCTTTTTGATTCATTCCAGCCCAAAATTTAAGAGCAATAACTTAAATTCCATTAGGTCACCATTGGAACATCTTTTCGATGCTCTGTTCGAACTGGCCAATCAGGAAGAAAAAAAGTTACCTCCTTGCAGAAAAAGGGGCAGACGCACCACTGAGGTCAGTATCTGGACCCAGATAGCCATATAAACACCAATCAGTCTAAAGCGCCATCATCATCTAGATTTATTAGTGTCAGGATAACCTCAAAAGTCTCATCGTATGATGATACCGTTTTGTATAAAAATCCTTCTCACAGAAAGATGACATACTGACACATTTTCCACTAATCTAATATCAACATGCTTAAAGGGTTGGAAGTTTGAGATTACAAGCTCAAGAAAACTCTCTCTCCAGATATAAAAAGAGTTTTTGACAATACATCTCAAAAAGCTGAGTTCTGGTTAAAAAATATTTTCATCATTGATTTTCACTACTTCAAAGAAATCATAACAAAAAGATGATACCTTCTCAGGGAGAAGACCTTTAACTTTTCCTGTGATTTGTTTTGTAAATGACCTTTGAGAACTTCGAACGTTTGACTGTGTAAGTTTTGCGGCTTAAAAGCTCTTTAAGCAAATTCACATATTTAAAAATCTGGATATTCTTACTACTAATACAACAGAACATGAATATTATGCCACTAAAATTGTATCCTTCATTGTTTAAAACACCTGCAAGTCATTTGATATTATGGAAGTACACATTATTTTGAGCTAACAGAAAACACGTCTGGTCATAAATTATCTGTTTAATGTAATCCCCAAGTGATTTAGTTTGTATTGTTACACCTCTCAATAATCTCTCTCCACTTGAATTTATGTAAGCTCTAAATAAGGCCCTTATAACATCCCTTATCGAACATCAACTTAACCATCAATATTAGGTAACTTCCTTCTACCTCATATTCATCACCACACCATCTAATTACTGTAAACGTTTTCAAAATCCCAAACAGCAGGTTTATGTTTACTTAACTCACCTTAAGGACAAATATCTCTCCAGTTGTTCGATTAATATCAAATTTGCTATTGGCTGGATTATCCGGATCGATACCTTGACCAGTTAGGAAATATACAATGTTCTGTGGTCGATCCTTGTCTCCATCAGTGGCTGTGACCTAATTTTCAGATAAAAGCAAAACAAAAACAAAATAATATTATTAGTTTTCATGTTTACCAATATTATGTTGCATAATAATAAACTGTATACAGGTGGAAGAATAAACACAAATCTTGATATATGTGTTTATAATTCTACCGCACAAACTAGAGAAGCATTTTCAATTCTACTTATTAAACACCTCTACTTAAACATGCACCGTCTTTATAAAAGTGTATAATATTAAATTTTAAAATAATAAGCAAAAAGCAAAAACAAACTTTAAATATTTATATAAAAGCAAAATAGGAGTGCAAGCAAAAAAATAAAAATACACAACTGGTTAAAAGGTATTAAGCTTAACATGCATGCTAGGAAAGGATATTTTTTTGCACTCAAACAAATATGAAGTTTTCTCTTCATTTCAAGAATGTTTTTTTTTCTTTTACTACAACATCCCATACTGCATTTTAGGTACAATAAATACAACAGCACAAAAAGTGGTGCGTGTTGAAATTTCAAAATACCTCTTAAGCTAAAGTTTTTGAATCATTTTACTGAACCAACATTCTGTAGACATCCCCTCTCTAAATAAAACCACATACACGCTTCTATAATACTTAGCAGCATACACTCAAATTGCAGATTTTGAAAGTCAAAAGTATGGTTAAGTGAAATATTATGTGTCCTTGGGGAAGTGCAGACATATTTGTAAGAAGCAAAATAAAATACACAGGGGTGCATTTGTTTTAAGGCGCATAAAAGGTTTTGTTAAAATTAACAAATTATAAGAAGATTTTTTTGGACAATTGTTTTCCACGACTTAACGTCCTTTTTTATTAACAGGGGCAGTTTTGCCAATTTCAATAAAACAATCTTTCATAATTTTTCAAAACATTAATGAAATGAAATGTGTTTGTTTGGGTTATTATAGTATTATAAAAAAGTCTGTGAAATTCAATCTGCATAAATTTAAATTTATTTTAAATTTAATTGAATATTATTTTTTTATTTGAGATTAAATTTCTTTACTGTGAAAATATAAAAAAAATATTTCTTAACTAGTTAAATAATGTGACTCAAAATGATAATTTTCAAACGATTTCAATGTTTGTCAACTGTTCAACCAGTTTGAAAATCTAATTGAAATTAAATGTCTAATTTTTTGGCATTTAAAGACTTATTTTAAGAGATTTGAGAAAAAATTTTGAAGAAAAAAATTAATATCATGAAATTTCAAATTCACCATTAATGGTGAGTAGCAACGTAAGGCCCCACCGAATAATCTTGGCGGTAGATAAGAACCGATTTGAAATTTTATATTTATTCCATCGTTTTCATTTTATTTTTTACTTTTTACTATGGCCATATTTCCATTGTTTCTGGAGAATATTCCTATTTCTACTTGAGTTTTACTAAAACCACAAAAATATTTTTTTGGTGGAGCAATTAAATAAAATAAGGCTAATTATTGGAAAACGATGAATTTAAATTCAATAATGAAGACAGAATCAAATTAAGAAAGTGTCAGGCGATTTTGAAGAAACTTATTTTAAAACGTGCGTCGAAAGAAAATGAAAAATAATAAAATGAAAAATAATAAAATGAAAAATAAAAATGAAAAATGTTCCAGAACTCGCATATACGTGCTACTCACTTTAGAGACATTTTACTAATTTTGAAGTTATGGTGGGTGAAAGTTACTTAGAAATAACAAGCTTAATCTAAGGAAACGTATTTATAAGATGGCTACAATAATAATGGCAAAGAAATTGTAATATATTTTTCGAAGTTTTTAAATGTTCCAGAACCCGCATATCCCTGCCACACAGTTTACAGGAAAAAACGTCTTTTTTGAAAGTAACTTAAAAGTGTCAAACGTATTCTGATGAAACTTATTGATAACACGGGTATAACAATTATGGCGTAGAAATAAAATTGTTATGAGAATGAACAAATAAAAACAATAAAAAGACTAAAAATAGTCGAATTAAAATTTATTTAGTGGAGTATTTATGAATGAAATTCAATATTAAAGGTTTTGTGGCCTTTACTCCAAAAGCATTGCGTTTCGCCCTAGTTTGATGGTGGGCTCATCAGCTAGATGACATCAAACCCAATCTAGTACGCAATTGCGTACTAGATTGGGTTTGATGTCATCTAGCTGATGAGCCCACCATCAAACTAGGGCGAAACGCAATGCTTTTGGAGTAAAGGCCACAAAACCTTTAATATAAAATTGTTATGTTCAAAGTGATCCAATGGTCTAGAACCCGCCTATACCAACTACTCACTTTACAGTAAAAAAAAATTTTATTGTATGATATTGTTAACAACCTTTAAATGTGCCTCGCAAAAGGAAGTACCCCTGAAAAAAACATTAGATGTTATCGATGCTGTAAGCTTAGCTTGAATCCAGACCTCCGACGTGATAGTCCGACACACTAATCACTACGCCACGGGGCACTAGGAAAATTTTACATATACGGATAACTACGCAATCTATCGTGTTCAACTATAGCAAATATATTAAACCCATCCAGCTGGTCTTTTAACAAAGAAAAGCTATCAAAATTCCAGCCATTTAGAAGGAAAAGAATAATTAACATTGTAATTTTACAAAGAACTCCAAAATAAAAAGTTTATTATAAAAATAATTATCGACAACGAAAAAGTGAAGTTAATTGTTTGTAAAAGATTTCAGGAGCCCTAATTATCAGATGGCTATAAAAAGATAACAAATAAATTCTAGCAAGCGCCTTAGTTCCGAAATAAAATAAATGCACTCCTTACAAAAATTCTATGCTACTTGTGTAGAAATGGTTATTTTCATCACCATTTACGACTTTCAGCTGCAAATGTATTAGCAATTTTGACGTTTTCTAAAGTAAACGCACATCTGTGCTCCTGCAATATAGTGCTGAGTCGATATGAGAAAATACGGAATAACAAAATTGTGGCTAAAACCCGATTCATTCCATGTGGTATAGTTTGGGGGTACTTGATCCTAGAAATTATTGCAAAAGGTGAATTTTCCTAATATGAAGTATGTTTTGGTATTTGTGTTTGTTTATCTAAATTTTGTAAATATTCATGGTCGTATATTGAACAGAAGCAGCAGCAGAGGTAACATAACAGTAGCTATACCTTCTGCATATATATGTAAATGGCTTTTACTGAATTTCGTATAGAGGTATCACTGTATTGGGCTTCCACGCATTGCAGGTATACCTAACCTACCTTTAACATTCGTAGTGTTATTTTTTTATTATCTAATTCTCTAGAACACTTTGAAATGAAGCACTTGGAATATTGTGGTTTTTGAATGGTGTGAAGGAGAATGCAGGGAGACGGGGGTTATAAATTGAACGAGTATTTTGTGAACAAACAAGATCCATACACAAAAGAACCACTTTATTTATTATATGAAGGAGTGGAAAAAGGGATTCCAAGATGAGAGCTTAAACAGGAAATGGTTCGTATCGGATACACTCTGGGACCGATTCAAAAGGATATTTCCTTCTTTGAGCATGGCACACCTTTACAGAAGAGAAACCAACATTAAATGTGGGCGTCAAAGGCAAACTAGATGTTTATATTAAAGTTCCATTAGGTGAAGATTATTCACTGATTATTTATGGTAATGGCTTTTCAAGTTCTGGAAAATGTACACGATACAATAATATAAATACAATAAGAGAAGCAATTATCGTCTGGTATAGTTTTAGGTCCAGAAAGTGTAATTAACTTTTTGTTTTCTTTTGGTGAAAGAGGGGACTTTAAGTGTTTTTATGTGTCTGTGGTTAGATTAAAAAAATGATATCTTGTATCAGATTAATCAAGCAAATGCTGTGAAAATATTAAATGATGATAATCCGATTGGAAGTATACAAATTATATTTATTATATATATAAATTGACAATCAAAGAATTAGAGAAAAAACAGTTTTGTATACATAAAATGATCATGAATAGAAATTAATTTGAGTTTTATAATTCTATTGTTTTAACAGCTTTGTTAGATTTGAAATGCAGATACTTGTAATGCAAAAATTTAATAATGCTTTCTATTGATTTCTTCAAACGATGTAAATATTTGTTACACTTTTTGGTGAGATAAGCTATCAATACACCATTAGAATTTAGCTTCAAAAGTTATATTTCCTGTAAGAAGTTTTCATTCTTCAAGATATAAAATAAACTGATAGTTTACCACTGCTTTCCTGACTTGAAAAGGAGGGAATTAAGTGAAATAAGTCGATAGTTATGAGGAAGAAGTTGCGCCTTTTATACTGATTGGCTGGACTTATATCTTTAATCAACTCGATAAGTTGGACCTAAGGAAAGGATAAACAGGATATTTAAAATATTATAAAGTTGTGTTGTCATACTGGAAAGTATAATTCTTTAGAACAATGAGGAAGCACTTACCGGGCTAGTGAATTCTTGTAATTTAAGATATCTTTTTCTTTTTCAATTGTATGATTGCAAAAAAGATTTACGTACAAGACAGTTTACGTTTCTAAATTCCTATATTTCCAGCCGGAAAATTTTAGAGGATAAATTCGTTCGACTTCAAGTATATACATAGACCAACGTTAAAAATGCTTTTATCTGTTTTTGATTATATCTATAGTTATATATTTCAATAAGGAAAATTAAAGCTTCGTCTATGTACTAAATTGTGTAAAAAAATCGTCAGGATGTTAAATTTTGCAATTAATATTTATATTAAATCAATAATGTACCTTAAAAAAATATGATTTCTTTCATGGTAAACGTATGGTTTTTTGCCTTTTTTTTTTGTGTTTGTTTGTTTTTTAGTCTTAAGTAATTTTATCAAAATAGCATTAAGAGCCCAAAAGAAGCACAGTTGATGATGTATGTCGGGAGCAAGCATACAACATTAGATAGATTTCATAATCTTGATGATAATTAATTTAAGCTAAAAATGTATAACATATTTTTCTTGTCTTCAAACTAAAGTTCAGTCAGACATACCTTTATAAAAGTCGACCATTTTAAAATTCAAATGTAACCAAAACAAAAATTTCGTAAAATTGTTCGTAAAATTTTTACTTATAGTTTATTTGGAATTATAAAAGATTCTGTTTAACTAATTCCGTAATACAAAGTTTTTTGAATTAATTTTTGTGATATCAGAATACTGCAATACAAGTTATATGGGCGCAAAAACTATTTCCTATTTGAAAAATTACTCGAATTAATTTTAGGCTTGGAAAATTAAACTTTTTTAAATATTAAACAACAAGAAGTCTGGGATAAAACTTCTCTTAGTGAAATAAAATAGTGAATGAAAATAGTGAAATTACTACAATAATACATCCCCATTATGATTCTGGAAGTGACTTCTCATATACCCTCAAATTATTAATCAAATATTCACAGATACCCATTTAATGTTCTTTAAAAATAATCCATCCCTTTTTATGTAACAATACATTATAGATTAATTAATGATTAAAATTGAAAACAATGTGGAATAACTCCCATTTACATTATTTTATACCATGTTAGCCACCACCTCAAATTCCAAAAGTACAAATTTTCTGTTAGTTATTTGTTAAATTTACACTTAAACATTTATATATGCAACACAAATTATATATGTCTATAATTATAAAATAGTAATTACAATTCGGAATGTATAGAATTCGAAAGTATTTGCCAGAATACGAAATTGAATTCCCAAATTCCAACATATCCTTACATATGTATTCATAGACAAGTGTTATAACAATATAAATGAAATTTTATTATTAATTACATGAAAGATATCATGAAATGAGTTAAGGTTTTTAATGACAAATGACCTATCATTTTCAATTTATTAAAAGTTTATATTTATGTTAATAGATTTATAAATTAATTCTTGTAGATAAACAATTAATTTTTAATATGTATCTATACAATGTGGATATATGAATATAACGATATTTGTGTCGTTTTTTTTTTATTTTAACCTGAATTATTGTGAAGGGTGTTTTCATTTCCTCGTCCAATGTTCGATGATAAAGCGTTTGCGGAAATACCGGCGGCAGATCGTTGACATCACGAATATTTATTAAAATTGTTGTCTGGTTCTCATTCAAACTATCAGATGCAACCAATTTCAATTCATACTAATAAATAAAAAAATAAAAAATGCTTAAACAAAAACAAAGTTCGCAAATAAAACAAAAGAAATTTACAAAAGTAGAGTAGTTAAAAATTATATTAATGCACAAGGATATTTATGAGTTCTTTTTTTTTTTGTTGTGATTACAGTAGTTGACTCCATAAGGATGGTACCAATCGCTGGTAGTATATCTTTTTTTATTATATTCTTTTTATTTGTATTTTATTTTTGCATAAATTTACTTCCGATGTGACAGAGAGAAAAACAACAAAAATTGGTAGCGACAGACACGAAATTAAAAGGATGCACTCCCTGAAGTGCATTTTCTGTCTTTATCACTCTTATATCTATCCACCCACCCAAAAGTACTCAGTTCATTTAGTGTTTACCAGTAATGTGACAGTTAAAATTGTTAATCCCTCCGCTAGGATCCGCTAGGAGTCACAAAAGTTAAACCCCAGCATGTCCACTTCAATTAAAACGAATGGCAGAATGGCCGAACGCTGTTATACGCATATATACAATCATAGCATATAAGAGGGAATCCTGTTCATCATTTGTTATCGTGTCCTTTTCGTGGTCCTGCGAGTGGCTATAGATACGGGTTTCACCTATCTACGCATAAAATTGAGAGTTTTACAGTTCAGTTTAATGCTGATTTTTAATATAATTTAATCTTCCATTACTTTTGAAATAATATATTAATAATACAAAGGTGTATACAACATCAAAAAGTATCTTATACGTTATAGATACTATATCCATAGCTGCTGTCCGTTTTATGGTTTCGCATAAATTTTGTAATTAATTCCAATGCGTAGTATAATGAAGAAGAATAATATTGAACACAACAATAACAAAACAAAAAATGTATAAAAAAATATTTTAATTCAATTGCAAGAGTAATTAAATGGAATTTTCGATTAAAATAAAATCACTGCGCTGCGTTGTCCTGTAGTGCCGAAATGCTGATGTTATTTCTCTTAAAGGATATTTTGCCTGCATTGTCCTTTTTTGGGTTATGTTGACACAAAGGGAAGAAGAGAAATTCGAATATTGGGTATCATCTTTGGTAGATTGGTATGTATTGTATCTATAGGTAATATGATGCTAGTGGAGGACCATGATGATGTTTTTATTTTACTTTAACAAATTTCAGATAATTGGGTATGCGTTTGTGATTATTATTGAAATGTATTACGTTGTAATGGAAAATATGTATATTTTTAATTAGTCCAATCTCTCACATATACTCGTAGAGTATGGTGCCATCAGAGTGCCATCAACGTTGTTTAAAATTTATCGAGTTATTGCAAATAAATTCTTGGAAATAAAAACATCCTTTCAATGATGAAATATATTACAAAATAAATATTAAAAACAAGAATTTTGTGTGACAAGAGAAGATTTATTATTTAAAGAAATAATTAAAATACTCAGATCTCAGAGGTTTATTCACAGGTTTCATACCATTTCGGTAATGTAGAGATACGAACACTGAGGGAGTTTATTTTAAATTTTGAGTTTTTATCAAATAAAATAAAGAGTTGCTGGAAATAATTTTAATGTTTTAAACAATATTTATGTAATTGTATAAAAGTTGTCGGAAAAGTACTTATAGCTCTAAAAAATATAAAAACATTTCTTGAAATTTCGAACACTCTGAGTAGCTTATATAATTTCGAATCCCTATGCCTGGTAAAATCTCTGGTTGGTTAACAGATAATATAGGGACACCACAGAAAACCAGAATTATTTCTGATCAAATGTCTGCTTAGCAAGTCTGTCCTTAGAATCAAGTAATAGAGACCCTTTCAGAAGTTCCAGTACTGGTGTGGTTGGTTTCACTAGGTCACCATTAAGACATCTGTTGTTCAACAAAAAGTACTGGCAAAGCCACCTACTACGAACGAGGCATATCAGAAGACAACACTGCAGATTAGAACATATAGTTGGTTTGACAGAAGCTTGGAAGTTTTACGAAAAAAGAAAAAAAAAGTGCTAAAAAAGTACGAAATGCGAGCAGTCAAGAATTGAGGCAAATTAGATATTTGAAAGTTCTAGCAATATGTATAATTTGCATAATGTCACAAGGTCAGAGAAGAAACCTGCTGCGGCGTTGTAGAAGATACATAATCAGTGCTGAGGAGCTGGACAAATACTTTACCAGACTGCTTAAATGCGAATAATCTGCTGCAAGGAAGAACAATCCGTATAACTTGACGATGATGATCGGAATGTTCGTACCCCATTTTTGGAGATTGTATAATTGTCTGAGAAGAAGAATTACTTTTTCAGTGCTAAATCGGTCGCGGCATTAACGAACGAAGACAAACCAAATATAATTTTGTTGTATTCAAATAATTTGTATACGGGATCCACAACTCTTAATTCCAATATAATGCCGGTGTAGAGATCGAAGGTAAACCGCACTTGACAATTGTTTTCTTCAAGCTAAGAAACCATTGAAAGAAAAAAGCTGTGTCTCAAAGAAGTTTATACAAGACCATAATCATCAATCCCAAGAAATTCGCTTAGTAGAAAGGGAGAAGATGAGAGGAAGATTCTTTATATGATTTTTAGTTCAGTGTGTATCGAAGAAGTGTGAAAAAAAGATTTAACGACCAGCTCAAACGGCTATTCAGTAGGCCTTCTAGTCTACGACAATATCCGTGATGGTGAGAGTGTTCGTAATGGAGTAAGACCCCAACCCAAAATAAAGGGGGGTACAAGTGGAGAACAAGTGTATACAGTTGGTACAATTGGAGAACGATTACAATCCAATAAGTGAGCATATTGTGTAGCCAGCTAGTTGGGAACCGAAATGCTTGAAGCTTTTGTTGGTTGGGGCGAAGTGCACTCTGGATTGTTAATGATTTTTAAAGAAAAGTAATGTTTACTATTCCTTTCACTCATATGAAGTCATAAAATATAAGAGTAGTATTAAGGACGAGCTGAATTTTACAAGTCACGCTTGTGATGTTAAGATCACATGTATTTCTCTTCTGATATACTTCGCCTTATACAAGAAATGTAAACATTTCATTGTATAAATTAAGCTATTACTAGTTCCAAACCAGAATCCTATTGGACAATAATGTTATAATTAAGAAACTGTATTAATTCCAGTCAGACTTTTAACGCAATTGTGACAAAGTGAATTAAGTTTATTTATTGATAAGTTCAATATTAAAACATTTTCATGTAGTTCAATTGGCAATTCAATGAGTGTAATTCAGTGAGCAGCAACCTTTAAAAAAAAAACTAGCCCTTATATTTAAGGTTAAGCACTCTCTTACCCATGAACACAGTTTCATATCCCAAAAAAGAATTCAGCCAACAAAAAAATATTTTCCAAAAGCCGAAAAAGCATTTTAAATTTTAAAAGTGATTTCATCTGAAGTATCCGAGTATGCACAAAATTTCCTCCGGTAATTTAATACACACACACACACAGATCCCCCTCTTTGAAACCGGCAATAATTCGAACGAAGTGAAGGTGTTGAATTCCTGTTATACTCATAAAAGTTATTCCCAAAGTCGAGCAAACATCCGAGTTCGTATTGGGGTGTGAGTGTTGAGATACATTTATATGTTCACACCACACAATATCCTTCCGTTACTATACACCAGTATACAATCATGCATATCCTTTTGTATATCGATCTTTGTTCCATTGGTTATGAGCTATAAATCAATTTACGGTTCTGGTTTCGCGCTGATAGCGTTTAATTAAAAGATTCTGCAGATTTTCAATAGTGTTATGATGTTATATAATATAGATTTTTTGCTTAAATAATATTACCTATAATAATTATAACGGAAACATTCACATAAAGGTTTTTTGGAATAATGATAATAACGGAATTCAATGGCGTTTAACGTAAATGGTCAAAAGGATAAAAGTGAATAGGTATACGGCGCGGATATAATCGCATAAAAATTCCTTTTTTCTGTTATAGTGTGGCGGAAATGTATGGTTTGGTAATTAATTTTTACAGTAAGAGTACTACCACTATGGTAAACATTAAACTAAATGCTTTTTATGTGCTATAATTAGATATGCAGTCAGCGCTTATATACGATAACAATAATTAGCAATAACATATAAAATTGATGTCTTTATTTTGGATTAAATTATGAACATTCATATTTTTTGATGTACCATGGCAAGATATTGTTCTACTTAATTATAACACTTAAATGGGTTTTGGGGAAAGCAGAAATCTTTGTTAGAGAGGATATCACCTGTAGCAGAATATAACTATTTGATTGAGCAACAAAACAAGAAAATATCTGTGCTTCGAATTCAAGGAATGAAAAGTCACAATGAATCTGTAAGTTTTCAAACGCAGCACTATAAAGATATATGACTTAATTGTATTGTATTTATATAATTGAAATCGTATTACTTTGTTTTCATCATAGTTCAATATTCTTTTGAATGTATTATCTTTCTTCTTCTTTTTAACATTAAGAAATATTTAACGTTATTGAAGAATCATCGATTTTAAACTTTTGGAGGATTAGCTTTTTTCAAACTAAAAAGATGACTTTCAAATCCATATACTATTAGTTTTGGTATTCTGCAGGGTTCTATACTGGGACCTGTCCTATTTTCATAATTTTTTTACGGTCTCTTATCTGAAGTTGTCGCAATGTTTTGGGCACATAAAGGAATAATGAACTTATTAATATTTTGCGTGAATTAGGTTTAAGAAAATACTAGATTCTATGAAGATCTGTACGTTTTACAAACTAGATATCCATCCTGAAAATCATTGCAAAACTCTATTAAATTTTCTTAGAATTATGTAAACTCGATAAAAATTGAATATGCCAAGGACGTTTAGTTCTTAGGTTTTTGCAGAAATGGTAGTAAAAGCCTATGAGATAAAGTTTCTCAAGATTTAAGAATACTGAAAAATTATTTACAGAAAGCCCTGATCTTCCCTACTTCTTTTCCATTTATACTTCATCAGTATGATCTTGAAATGGACTATCAAAATCTCTGTTTGTCGATGATATTCTAACTGATGACTTACTTTTATATCATGTTGCAGTTGACTTTGGTGGAAAAAATGCAATCGAAATCTGCGAAATATTTGGAAATAAAGACGATATTTCCCATGCACAGCTTAAAGAAGAACGCTTAGGCAGGAGAGAGGTTGAGAGTGGATTAAACACTTCTTCATTTGAAAAATATATCTAAAGTAATATAACAAAATTTGAATATGAAGTTTAATTCTTAAAACATTTTCTTCGATGATGATAAAATGTATGAGTTTTGAGTTTATCCACATAGAGAAATAATCTGTAAGTTTCAAACTTTGCTCGTAGGATGTCGTTATTATCGAATTGTTTTTTGTTAACTCTTGTAGCAATTATTCTTTAGTTAAAAGGCAAGAGAAATAAAGAAAAAAAAAATACAAATGTATGCAGAAGAATTTTGTTCGGTTCGGTTTGAGTGTTTTTCGTTACAGGGAATTAGGGCAATAATAATTACTCGATATGCTCATTTAGCGACATCTACTTCGGTGAGTTTGAAACCATCTTGATTCCTCTATGTGTATAAACTCAGTGGTATGTGATATTTTTTTTTTATTTTATTGCTAAATGTTCCGTTGGAGCCGATTCTGGCTCCATTGGTTTTCCCTTTATGTCAATGAAATCTCAGCATTAGTAAGTTTTTGCTGACGCCAATCAAATTTATAAAAAAGTATGTCTTTTTAGAAAAATATTATCTTGAGTTATATATTCTATCGAAATTATGTTTTTAGAGTTTGTAAATACTTCGAAAATCAAGAAATGGTGGATATTTAACAATATTGTTATATCCTTACTTTGAAGTATATAAAAGAATGAAACCATAGACATCTGATTAGAGTGGCTACTAATTTGACCCTCCAATTGCATTTTTATCACATTATAAAAATCAGCAAAAATAAAATTTTGACATTAAGCTGGTTTGTTGTTCGTGAGTTAACAATTTGAAACCATAATCCTTTCATAAATCTATGCGACATCAAAATATAATGTCGTAAAAAAAAACATAATATCCACTTCAACAATATTAAATCTACTAAAACCTTCTATTAAATATTTGAAATAACCACATCAAGGGCGATATGAAAAAATAAAATAAAATTGATAATCCTTGTTAAGTTTTGCAATTCAAACAAATAATTTATTAAAATTCTGTTCTATGTCATTGAATCAAGGTGAACAATGAACCGACAACAATGCTGTTGTTATTTTTTTTTTCAAAGTCGAATAAATACATTTTTTTTTAACTAATATTCAATAGCATAAAATTGTATATTTATATTTTATTTGATAAGAATGGTATTCAATGAAATTAATCTAATAAAAAAGAAGGTAAAAATACAAATTGAATCAGATGTATATAAAAATTATTAATACTAATACAATAATTGTTATTATCGTTTTTTTTTTTAATGTTTATTTTCGGTGAAGAAACACAAATTAAAACACACAAACAAAAACAAACCAATTGATAAAAGTCCTTTTTTATATTCTGTTCAACAACAATTGCATAAAAAACATTGGCTAAATTGGAGCTTGTTTTCGACAAAGCATTTTATTCAATCAAAAGCAAAATTTAACAAATTAATTCTTTTTTTCACACACAAACACACATTAAAAAAATAAAGTACAAATCTGTGCGCAGTTCCTGAACAAAAAAAAAAAAAGATTATCAAAAGTGAATTCATTTATATCACACAATACCATCTCTTCATATTCGAGCTCAACAGGATAGTTCTTTTATAGTAAATACCTCCGATGATTAAATTAGCAATCACACACAAAATGCTCAATTGAGTGCGCTTGAAATGTGGCAGACTATTTGCCAGGACGATGGAAGTATTATACAAAAAAAAAATGAGGTATGTGAAAATTGGTATGCAAAGCCTTTTTTAATTGAATTTTTCTTTAAAATGGAAGAGTTACATCAAATTTCTATTTTTTACTCAATTCTCTTTTAATATCAAATCATGCATGCAAGTCCTTAACAATAAAGAGCAAATAAATAAATCAGCACAAAAACTCGAAAATTAAGGTAAAACGGATTCAAATAAAATCCAACAACAAAACGAAAAAAGGAGCAACAATTGGAAATGAATAAACAAAACAAAAGTGAATTCAATAAACACAAAGCCATCAAATATAAGGATTTTTTTTTAAATATCATGAGTGCGTGTATTCATCAATCAAAATCAGATTACTCCAACAATGCAATTTAAAAAAAAAATCAAAATAAAAAAAATCCTTTTCATGGATTAAGAACTTTGTATTATAAATGCACTCGATTTTTTCTACGGTAATAGATTAATTTTTTTTTTGTATATGAACCTGTAAAACGCGTTTCGGTAAATTACGGTCATCCTCTTCTGTTATTTGGGTTCGATATGTAGGACGTTCAAATACTGGTGGATTATCATTGACATCCTTAACATGTATAATGACTGTTGTATAGTTTTCTTTAAGATTATCCGATGCAGCTAAACGTAGTTCATACTATTAAAATCATAATGATATTTTGTTGGTAGACCCATAAAGAATTAAGAACGATGATTGATTTTGACGTATAGGTGAAGTCACGTTTAAGATGTTTTTTGTTTATAGGTTTGCAGCGTCCACAGTGATTAAAAGATATTTGAAGAGAAAAAAAATGTTTGCTTAATAAATTTGATATAAAAAAAGTGTAACAAACAAAAAATAACGTGGAGGTTCAATGTGTGTGGAAGGAAAAATACAATATCATTGATTTGGTGTTTTTCTACATTGGTAATGCATCAACAAAAACTAAAGGATTTAAATAATTCTTATGTTGTCGTTGTAAACACAATTTTTTAAATTCCACAGATGTAAATTTTCAGACAAGGACATTAAACTATTGGAATTTTCAGAAAACCGCATCATTTCTTTGGTCTTCTCGAAAAATCATCTACCATTCGATATCAATGCGGTTTCTTAAAGATCATCTTTAATATGTTTTATATTGTTACATTAATTCTATGCTGATGTTTTAAATTCTTAAAAATGTATTTAAAATTTTTTTATAGTGCTAATTCGGATTATGTCAATTAACAGGTTTTATTTTTCTACCATAAGACTAGTGTTGTTAATATATTCTATTAGTTAACTCAAAAGTTTCATATTTTGGGTCGGCATTTTGTAAAAAAATATATCAGCAGTCACATAATATGTTGATTATAATTTGTCTTCGGAATATTTTATTAATTTTTTTGTGTTGGTGAGTTAAATAGATAATATAGCTTGCCTTTGATAGTTAATAGATAAGGTGATAATATTTTTTTTTATTGGTTGCAAAAATTAAGATATTAAATGGCTTCGAACATCATAAGGAATCAACGAAGATTTTTCAAAATGTTATTTGTGCAATAGTTTCCAGCGTTAGAATGAAATTAATTAATTTAATTCGTAGTTAAAGCAACATTAACACTAACTTGTAAACTAGAAATGTTTTGCATCAATGATTAGCAGATTTGGAACACTTTTATTGGCTTGTTATGCAATAAGATGTAATATCATTTTATTCACGCAATATAAATAGAAGTTGATGTTTAGTAAAATCCATGATAATCTTAGAATTACTTGATAAAAGAAGTTTAATTATTTAGAAGTTGACTAAGAATAAAACAAATACTAAATCAGATGCTTAGCATATTTTAAAATTGAAAAGTTGAATATACCAAAAGGAAGGTATTGAAATATCTTATAGAACTTTCTTTTGTTTTACCAATCAAGTATCAAGATTTACCCTTAGAATAATAAAGTTGTTCTAAGGGTAAATCATCGGCACTAATTAGACTAAATATCAAAAAAATCTTTTATGATAACAAGAAATGCTTGGAGATCAAAATTCTATATCAGAAGCAACTTCACAAAGTAAAAAATGGAATGCCAGAACAAGATTGTTTTCAAAATCCGTTATCGTTTAAGTTATTTTTGTAAGACGTATTAAAAGTGAAATGAAGATTTATTCTTTGATGCAGAAGTTGGAAAAATCTTTTTCTTGTCATATCAAAGCAAGCTATTTTATAATACTAACTCAAGTTCAAAGTGCAAGTCCATACAACCCGATTTTCCAACATATATATTTCCACGTCCTGGATCATTTGATTTCGACTGTGTTGACTAAAGCAACTTCTCGAAGTTCAATTCGAAGTGATAAATAAACTCTCGTCCTTGTCATTCACTTTTGGTTTGACCACTTTTAAGCATTCAACCAACTATTGCCGAACAAAAGCCACAGCAATTAGTAACTGTTCGTTGCAGAAAAGAGTGCAAAATTGTGATTATCCTTTATATATATACTTATATATATGTGCATTGCGACTATTGTTGCTGCAAGTGAGGTCCAATTTGTGTGGCTCCTTTTTTTTTGGCACACACATTTTTCCAATAGTTCATGTGGTTTTTTGTACCCGAATGTTCGTGATTTTTTATACTCGTTTTTATGGCTCAGCGATTTTTAAATTGACGATGTCCTTAATACTTTAGCGAACAATGGAATAGCAGTACCGTTTTTTTTTCTGTTCAATTCACCCACTGATTTAAATGAAGTCATTATATACGTAGTCGTACGAACCTACATACATGCATAGATATATATATATGAAAATGTTTGAATGTCCTTTAGGATTAATGAGACTTCTTCAGAAATTCTATTGTGTTCAATTCAAAATGGTGATTGTCTGCTTTCGTTTCTTTTTTTCTTTTTTTGTTTAACAGTTGGTAGGGGGAAATGGAGGTTAAATATTATAAATGGAAGGCGATTTCATTTTTTGTATTGTTCATCACCTCGTGCTGCGCAGCAGGACATTCGAATATTTTATTCAAAAGCACTATCCATTACCTTTGTTATTATTCTCTGTAATTCCTTTATTTTTAAGGCAATATTGCTAGGGTTTTGAGGATTTTTTTGTTTTGTTTTGTCACCTTTATAGGTGGACAGTGTTATGGAGGTTTAATTAAATTAAAAGAGCAAAATAATTTATACAAGAAGAAACTTACCCGTCTTCTTGTTTCGTAGTCAAGGGCACCAGCGACATAAATGGCACCCGTCATATTTTTTACAGCAAAAGCACCACCTATGTTACCGCTTGTGATCTCGTATCGAATACGCGAGGCTAAAAGAGAAATGAATGAATAATTTAAATTAATTATTATTTAAATTCACGAAAAAAGAATGTCATAATATTTTGTATATACAAAAAAGAAAAAAACAAAAAAAAATGGAAAAGGGTAACTGATGATATATTTGTAGGGGTTACCAGACATAGTTGGTTGGACGGATGTAATTTTCAGTAAATTGCTTTATTTCTTCTGGTTTGTGATTTTTTAAAATTAATAAGTGTAATTAATTAGGAAACAGAGAACTTATTTTAATATTTGAAAACGATTGATACAGTTGTGTTCGTTGATTTCTGTTCTGAAATAATTTCCGATAATATAATTGCCGCTAAAAATGATATAGAATAATTACAAAAAATATGGATTGGCAAAAATCTTTGAACTGAAAGCCAAGATTAGATAAGAAAAGATGGAAAACTGAAGTTTGTAGACTTCCCTATCAAAGAAAATTAGACAATACACGTTAGATTTAATTAATTCTTCTGTTATAACTTGCCTCATATTAAATAAAATATCTAGAAAATGCTATCAGTATTTCAATAAGTCCACATTAAAACAACATGTGTTATTGAAATTTATTGGAACAACAGTTAAATGTGCTGCTGATCTTTGAGAATTTTATAAATTTACAACAGGAGAGGAAAATTATGAAGAAATTGTAGAGACAATACGTATCGTCAAACTTACGTACGGTGGTGAAAGTTAAGAAAAGGAAAGAGTTACATTACAAAGGAACTGTAGAAGTTGGAAAAAATTTGTTCAAGCTATTTCTTTGAATAAAGAGCTGATCGATCTGAATCTCATTTTGTGAGATCAAAGAGTTAAATCACAGCATGTTCAGAATATTTAATAAGATATTCATATTATGGAGAAAATAAAATGAATCTGAAGATATACTTATGTGTAACCATTATTGGTTATTTATTTGCTACCATTGGTTTATTGGTAAACCATAGATTTTGTATATGTGTTTCTGGAGTTACCAGCTTAAATAACAAATGTATAAATTTAACCAGAGCTGAAAAGACTGGCCCTTAGTAATAGTATTACAAAAAGGTTAACAACATTTAAAAAAATAAAAAATATAAAGTAGCAGGTCCCCTTTTGTATCCGTTAGTCTTTCAAATGACATTACGAAAGAATTATGGAACAAACAGCAATGGTCATAAAAACACAGCAATTAAGTCCAAAATATTGGAAAATTCATAAATAAATGATAAAGAAAACATTTGATACTCCGATTTATACCAATAACTGATCTTAAACTTCCTGGGATCATAAATGCAGCACCAGTTGGAAGGTATTATTTCTTTTTATAATCAAGCGACATAATTTAAAAAAACTACAATAGTTTATTATTTTCTCTACAACTTATGGAAGAAGAAGGAAATACATTTAGAAGAAGGTACCTCAAACCTTTCAATAGACTGAAAAGAATGTAGTATCATCTTAAATTGTATAATTGTGGTAGAAAAAATTGACCACCATATATACTATGTCTCTTTTAAGGCAGTAAAGTCTTTAAATAAACAGTCAAATACCAATATAGATCAGTTAACATATCTTTTTCTTTCCAGTAGAATATAATAGTCTAAAATTGATCTGAAAACGCTTTTTTCTCTAAAAAAAACTAAAATGTTTTCAGTCTTAAAACAAACAAATGTATTAAAAGCAAATATATAGTCGATGAAAGAATGCATGCCGATAGTTTTCAGCATGTAAAAAGCTCAGTACACAGAGAAATATATGCAAGTCTTGATCACGATATATGTGGAAAAATTTATTTTAACGAGAAATACTCAAAGGATATGATTTCTACAGTCTTTAAAGCCAGAGGTGAAATTATGGACTTAAACTTTATCCCACATAGGGGCGATTTACCAATCTTTTGCTCTCTGTGCAATCTAAAGGAAAGGGAAAACATTTTTCATTTCTTGGGAAGGTGTCCTGTACTAAGGGAATTTAGACTTCACTGGTTCGGAAAACGAGTCTTTGAATGGAAATAACTGGACTAATCTGTATAACTACTGTCAAAACGCGTCAAAATATAGAAGAGCAATAGTTAAAGAATCTTTTTAAATACCTCTGTTAACTTCGTCAAACTCGGGCCGACGGCTTTAAGTCATGTCTTTAAAAAAATTGTATTTAACTCATTGTTAATAAATTTAAAATGAAAACAATAAAATATATCTATCTATCTATCTATCTAAATACATAATGAGATCAGCAAGTAATTAATTAGTGGCAGTATTATGGTTTATGTGCCAAGCTACATCAATGATATGCATAAAATGGTTCTTACGCTAAGAAACTATTGTTTTTAAATCAACAACGAATAGAAATCATAACCATTTTTGTAACAAATTGTTGCGATAAAGTTTTAAAAAGAAACAATGTATTAGAAATTCGATAATGTAAGAATAAACTAAATTTTTTTCGTTACCTGAGAAGATAAGTAAAGAAATAATTTTATGAACTCATATTAAATCCAATCGTTATCTTACGAAACGACAATATTATTGTATCTTTTTCCGGTTTAGCAAATCAAATGAATTTTTACAGCTGAAATCTAGTGCAAAATCAAAGTTCTGCCAAAAGTGAAAAAGTGAACGAATTGGCATGAAAAGATTTTGAATCAGTGACACCCTTCCGAATTCGCTTACAAGTGAAATAGTGAAATGGCATGAAAATATCTTTAATCAGTAGAATAGACACCATTATGGAGCAAATATGATCCAAGTTCTGTTCGAAGTGTATTAATGGATCAGCAGATAAGAACTATAGACTAGACACCGTTGCAACTTAATCAACATTTTATGTTGTGTCCACGCTATCTAATCGATGTTGTAGTAAAATAAACAGTTTTATCAAGCTTAAAGAAAGCTACGTTTATGTTTTGGAAGGAAAGACATCATTGAATAAATCTACGAACATTTCTGTATACGTTTTATGCGTGAATATCTTAACTTCTTCTAAATACACATTTTCAAATTGTGACATGTTAAGATAAGATACATCCTGACTGACATACACTGACACGCCTTTCTTTGATTACAAGTTCTCTGATTGTCGTGATGACATTATGTTAAATTTTAATTAAAATTTACAAGAAGGAGAAACAAATTTATATATGTAAGCCAGTCTGTTTGTTGTGAATTTTCATACATACTGCTTTACACTCATATATACATAACAAGTACCTACTAACAATTTTCATTTTCTACTAAATGAAGTGCAATCGCACATGCAAAATGTAAAATTACAAAATGGAATAAGATACTATTACCAAAGGATTTCATTGCATATAAAATGTGGTGGAAAATTATTATTTCAAGCGAATGAACAAAATTAACTCCATCACTTTACTCGTAGAATATTATTATAGTATTTGGGTCACATTTTTTTTTTTGTAAAAGACAAAAAGCAAAAATGTAATCCCAAAGGCTTTTTAAACTGTATCAAAGGCAGAGAACCAAATTTAATATACTTTGTTCCAGTGCATTCGAATTATTGTGAACCACAGAATTCTTTGATCTGTCATACGCACCAATGCATCACCAATAAACAATTTCTGCATTTTTTTCTTTATATGCCATTAGGATAATTTGATTTATTTTTTACTTACACTCATCGTGATCCTTGGCGGTAACTGTAAGTACGGTATGTTGAATGTCTTCATTTTCATCGACTTCCGCCTCGTACAAGGATTTGTCAAAGTAAGGTGGGTTGTCGTTCTTGTCAGCAATTCCAATACGAATAAATTTAGTCACTGTAAAAAAGAGAATAAAAAAAGGAGGCTTAATAAATTGAAATAACGTGTATGTTAAATTGTACAATCATTTTAAATGCGGTGGTATGAAGTTTTTTACTTGATTTCAATTAAATGCGTTAAGAATTTAATATTGTTTTTGATGTTTTTATGATGATATAACTAATAGCTAGAGTAGTTTTTTTTTCTAATTAAAAATCATAACGATGAGAGTTGAATGTTGACATTTTGCAATATGTGCCAAATTTAAAATATTTTCTTTTTTTATAATATTTTGATAGTAAAGAGTACTTTTACTTTATAAAAAATCTAAACTTATTTTACTTTTGTTTATTTACTTATTAATTGTATTAAGTGCAATATTAAATGAAAAAAATAAATAAATAAATCATTAACTGTTAATGACACTTCTACTGACACGAAATCGTTAATCCTTTCTGGGTAGGTATTCGTAGTTCTGTACCCGGGAACCTTTTTTTAACATTCAGGCCATTCTTCTTCTTATTATCGAATACTTATTGTTCCAGGTAAAAACTTTAGAGTTTTCACTTCAAGTTTCATTTATTTCTTGCTGTTAGTAAAAAATCATACCAAATATGGATGTAATAAATAAAAGGAACATCAGGCTCATGGAAATGCTTCCTATTTGGTTTGGTTACCTTTTCAACTCTGAACATTAAATCACTTTCCATTATAAAAAAAAACAACATCAAATTCACTCGACTGTATATTTTATAGTGTGTTTTTTTTTTCTTCATTCAACAAGATTTATCATTTTACCTGTTTCTTTTTTCAAGCTTCAATAATTTGAAGTTATTTTATTGAAGGTCGCTTCATTATTGAATTGTGTGTTACTATACGACAGAAATTTACTGATTTATTAAATGTCTGGTGGGAGTTCAAGGAATTTGATTTATTTTCCTTGGTCTGTTTTAATTAAAGTTCATTCTTTTTTCTTGGTATCTAATTTATGGAAAAATGTTATGTTTAAGGTAAAATCACAATTGCCCTTTTTTTACCATTGAAAAAGTGGTATTGAATTTCATGCAAAAAATGGAAACTTCTACGTCAACAGAATTCCTTGTAATATGTCATATTCAGTTGATATGACATGGGTCACTGGAGAATTTCACTAAATGGTTGTGGCATGTGCTATGCTTTGTCTCTATGTAACATGTCATAGGGGCATACATTTACACACCATACACAAAATTGAGAACGATAATAAGTCTAAGGTACCAGAAAATTAAGAAGTATTTTTTTTTAAGTAAGTAATTCAGAAAATTAAGAAAAATCCGCCATTCCAAACACCCAGTTAATGTTTTGAAAAAAATTGTTTCGTTTTGTACAGTTTTCAAAAGATTTCTATGCAAATATTGAACCATTTAACTTCTTTCGGTTATCTATATATTTAAATACTACAAACCTCTCAATGGCTTTGTCTTTCGTTCAAAATCACATGCACGATCAACTTCTTAGACATTTGATTACTTTACCTTTGCTTACTCCATGAGTTAGAGTGTTTTAATATATAAAAATTCTCCAGTGCGGTCATCTGATACATTCACTTCAAAATCCTGAGTTCTACTTCAGATGAATAATGGAAATTCTCCGCTCGAAGTACTACAATATTTCTTTGTTCAAACAATTCCATTAATTTCAACTCAATAATTTTCCATTTGAAATTATATAAATGTCAAGAACTTATTGTGTTAAAAATTTCACAATTCAATGAAAATAATTTCTGAAAGATTTCAAAACTTATCACAATATTATGAAAGCAATTTTTATATGGTCAATTCTGACTGACACTATAAAAGTCTTTTCGCAAAAGCAAACAACATATAAAGAATATTATACCCATAGCTATTAAAATCAATTCAGATAAAAATAATGATCCTACTCTGTCATCATTGACTTGATGTCTACATGTACATATTATCTATAAATTTGACAAAAAAAAAAATTTCTATTTAACTTCTTTTGCACGAAAACTTTATCAAGTGGAAAAGTTATCATCATCCAAGCATTTCCGCATCACATCACTCATTTTTTGTTGCTCCTTTATATTCCTCATCGACCATTTCTGTGTTCAACAACAAAAATCATAATATTTTTGTAAGATTGTGTAGGTATGTGTCAGAAAAGTGATGAAAGATACAAATATAGATATTTTGATAATAGCTATGTTTTCAGTTTAAGAAGAAAAAAAAAGTTCGCAACAACAAGAATGAATGGAAAATAAAATTCAACAAAGTTTTTGTCTTGAACATTTTGTGTGGATGTTTTTGAGGGGTTGGTTCTGGGTTGTTTAGATTAAATCCATAGGATTGAGAGAATGTTATCATTTTGTTTTTTTGAGAAAACAAATGAAAGTTTTAAGAACAAAAGACTCCTTAAGGGTGATTTGATTGTATTTAATTAGATATAACTACCTTTGCAACCAACACTCATACGAAAATAATAGGGGTATTTCACCAAAAGTTATTTTGGAGGCAACAAATAAATTTATTTTTAGCTCTACGGAACTATGTATATCTATCTAATGGTGGACAATCGTTTAGTCGATGTACTAAAAATATTTCGGTTTAAGGAACGGATACCCAAAAGTCGTCCATTTCGGATGGAGAAAGTCTTTTGTGGCTTTGATCGAAAAAATCCTAGGATTTCTTGTTGAGCGTGGACAATATTAGCGAAGAAACCTCAATGAAGACATTTTTATCGATCTACCTAGAAAAATACGTATTCAACGAACCGAGTAGAAGAAAGTCTCAAATAATTTCGTGTGCGAAACTCAAGGTTAGTATCCCATATTAAGAATGGGACAGACACATACTGTTTGATGATCTGTTGTCAGTTCTACCCTGGATCGTAAGCCATTAAATAAATACAAAAATAAAAAATTAACATAAGAAGACTTCTGCCATTATGAAAACTTTGAATTTTAACTAAGTGGTAAAGTATCACTCATTCACAAAATACTTTTAACAACAGATACCTATGAATGCCGACCGACATAGACAACTCCGCAGCATCAAGAAAATTCAAGTTATTAACAGTTTTTTTGGGCGAGGAAGGTGGGGTTCAAGTCAACCAAAGATGGCAGATGAAGTTCTGTAAGCCAAAAGTATAATAAGGTTCTAAGTCTCTTTTCGCGAGTATATCGGAACGTCGATTTCATATTCTCTTATTTGCTCATTTGTAGATCAAAATACTTGCTGAGCCCTTCAATTTTTTCCAACTTTAATAGCATATATTATTGCCGTAGTGAATTTAATTTTTAGAATCTCCGAAATCTTCGAATTTCTTTATATGAATAGTTAATATCTTTGAAAGTATATGTTTTGATTAACATTGACTGTCGTCTTAGAAATTACATAACATCTGATTTGAAAAATATTCACTAATAATGTTATTCGCTCCGCTGGCCATTTTGTTGCTGCAAATTTTCGTTAAAAGTTAATATACTGTTGTTTTCTCTAGGTACAGTCATATAATAATTTTGTCTGATGAAATTCACCTTATTCACATTATGTTTACGTTCATCGAAATACTTTCCCAAAAAAGTTTTTCTCATAACAATTTCAAGGGAAATCAACACGAACCTGCTGGGGATACATCCAATTTCAGAATAATATTTATCAAAATCTCGTCCACCCCAAAACTTTTTCGAATCTCTATCCAAAAAAAAAAGTTTGACATATCAGAATGAATACCTACCTTTTATTTTGAAAACATTTTTAGGACAATCGACAATTTTGCATTTAATAATATTTAACACCTGCTGGGATAATCTTCGATACCGAATTTGATTCCCTATTTTTGTTTATTTAAAAGGAAATCACGATGACAATAAAATAAAACATCAAAGTATTGTAATAAAAAATCTAAGTGTGTGTGTAAAGATTGATTGCATCTTGTCTCAAGAGGTCAAGTATTTGATGTCAAAAACAAACCTATCTATCTAGCTATCTTTCACTCACACAATGCCTTTTTTTTGTTGTTGTATGGCAATTATAACGTCCCGCTTTAATAATAATTTGAAACCCATATTATCCTGGTTGATATAGGGACAACAAGTTAAATAACTGAATGTCGAAGTATCTAGGGTGGTGTATAGAATGAAGATCCATCCCGTTCATTTCAGAAATTGGATTTTGAGTGCATGGTTGTTGATGATAAAGGATGTGAATAGAGATGATAATGATGCTCGAGAGGAGGAGTAGGATGAAATGTTCGTTGATGATGTTGACACTTGTATGGTAATAATAAAGATGGAGGATGTAGGGAAGGAATATTTACTCTACATAATAATGCTGGTCACGTATTTCGTGACAATAATTTCCGGTCGAGTGATTTAATTGAGGGAATTTTATTTAATTTCCTTTTCTTGTCTCCGACTAAGGGGCAACTTCAAACGGACACCAAATGGAAGTAGATTAGGTATACAGACTTTAAGGATTTCTTTTTCTACTCTTATTAGAATTTTTTTTTTACTTCATTTTCTTTTGATGCTTTCGGAGGAATTTATAAGCATATATAAGAGAGAGCTTATATAAAAAAGGTTCGATGATGGGCGTCGACTAATTGATTTTAATTATTTCACTTGTGTTAATGGAAGACCCGGACAATGATGATAATCTTCATAAAATTTACATCTAGGCTGAGATTAGAGTGCTTGATTTAAATTATAAGCAATTAGTGAGAAGGGTATAATATTGGAGTACAAGAGAAAATCATTCATTTAAGAGATCAAATCCTGAAAATAGTTTGAAAAAGTTAAAACTATTTAAATCTTTTTTAAGGAATTTCGTATCATTTGGAAAAAAAAAACATGACGTATTAGAAAATTATAGTTCCGTTGTTGATGTAATTATACCATTTTGACCGTTTTTCAAATATTAGCAATTATTAAGTTGTTAAAAGATAAATAATTGAGAATTGCAAAACTGAGGATTATATACCACATCCTGTTATTTTCAAACTGCCTCAGGGTACAAAGTACTATACCTTCTGAGGTTTCGTCATAAGGTACATTACATCTCAACATCTGTAATATCAAAATGATTGCAATTGAATACATAAATAATAAAAATATGTTAGGTATGCATAACTTAATTTTTTTATTCACATTAAGAAACGAATAAATACCATTTACTCAAGTAGGGAGGAAAGGATGACGACATCAACCATCGCATAAGCGTAGGGTGGATGAAGTGGCGTGAGAACTCTGCCATTTTCTGTGACCGAAAAATGCCCCCTAAGCTAAAAGGAAAACTCTACACATCAGCAGTCCGTCCAGCGCTTACATATGGTTCACAATGTTGGACAATGTACAAAAAGTATGAGAGCAAATTGGCGGCAACTGAGATGAAGATGCTCCGCATGAAAGCAGGAGTAACAAAGCTAGATCGAATCCGAAGTAAAAGGATCCGAAGAAGTCTTCACGTTAAAGATACTATAGTCGATAAAATACAGCACGACAAACTCAGCTGGTACTGGCACGTACTTAGAAGAGACGCTGAGAATCCCGTTCAAAAGGCACTTTCATACAACATTCCAGTACAATCGCGGAAGAGAGGCAGGCCGAAAAATTCCTGGAAAAAACAAATGCAGCGACATCAGCATTCAGCTGGCCTCAGACATGGAACAATCCATAACCGGGAAGCTTGCCGACATTTTCTGAGGTCAACCCGACGAACCCCACACACAGATCAGTAGGTGAAGTGGAGAAGTGGGAAATATATGATCCCATTCGAGATCGTATATAGCATCGTCGGAAAAAGGAGAAGAAGAAGAAGAAGGGAGGAAAGGAAGTTTAATTTGATTTGGTATAATTCTGTGCAACACAAATGTATCTACACTTTCGATAAAAATCGCATCACAATATAATTGAACGCAGAACTTATTTCTGGTCCTTATTTGTATCGTCCTTCAAATAAGTATAGTATTCTACAGAAGGATATGAGACTTTTCTGATGATATTACTTTTCTTTCTTCTCTCAACAAACTATAGAAAAATATTAAATTCGTTTATGAAAGTTTCCAACACAGTATAGGATATATAATATGACGCTTAACTTTAAAATCGTTCATCCTTCAAACTGTTTTTTTTATTATTATTAAAGCTGTTCTCCCTCTTTTATTTAAAAAAGGACCTTCATCCCTATTGGCCTTTAGGCACTTTTTGTTATACAATTTTATTTTTTTTCTGTTTCAAGTGGTTGGACAAGTTTTTAAAAATTGAATGGATGGAGTAAGATATTTATTTTGTGTAAAATATCCTTAGGGATCGAATTTTTAAGACATTTTTCCGCAAGAAAAATTTTCGCACGTTGTGGAAATATTAATCATTTTATACTTTTTTTTCTGTAAAATGGGCACAAACCATCAGCATCAGGTACACGGTTTATAAAGAAAAAACAATAATGACTTAATTTTTTTTTGTTTTGATATCTTAAAAGGTTTTATGGATTCTCGTGTTGATGGTTTAATTAATAATTCATCACGAATTTTAAGGTAAAATAAATAAGTTTTTTTTTTTTATTTGAAGACATTGAAATATTGTTCAAAAGTATAAAACTTTCTTGAACTTTTGGAAAAAGAATATTGTTTTTTTTTTTGCTTTTTTTTAAAGAAAATTCTTTTGTTAAAATAAGATTGAGGTGATTAGGGAAGTTAGGATTTGATAAAAACAAACTCATTATTCACAACTTCCTTTAGTGAAAGATCAATAGCTTTCAATTAATAGAAGATCGAAGGACTGAGGTTTTAAGCATCCAAACCAGTTTTTCTGTTGATAAGTTTCAATCTCAAGCTCCAAGTAATGGCTTTCATAAATAAAATAGTACTAAATATTCTGTGCGAATGTTTCATCATTTTAAAGACATAGTCAACTGAGAGCTGGTTTTGCTAGTGTCAATATATTGATATAGTTTTGTTAATGTTACATCGCATTTGATGTCATCGAATTCGTAACAAAGGCATTAATATAAAATGCATTTAAATAAAAAACACAATGCAATTGGAATTGATGTCAAAATTAAGAGTATAATCTCAGGGAGTAAGATATCCGACAATTGCATTCTTATACTAAGGGACTGCAATTATTGTTATTGGTGAGGTTAGTCTTTTCAGTTTGTTCAGTTTTCGAAAAATAATGTATTCGATGATTATAAATGCTAACAAATTTCTTCCAGCGGATAAGGGGACAGTTTTAACTGTAAAAATGTGTCCGGGCTATTCAAACATTTCAGAAACACATTAAATAATTAAGGGAATAAGTAAGAAAACATTTCTAAAATGGTTACAAAATTTATGCTATATTGATTCAGATGCTTAATAAGTTTCTAAAATTTAATATATGGATATATATATTCAATATTTCACAAGTGGCACCCGTTTATAAAATAAAGAAAAATACACAAAACGAAAATGTTCACACAAAATAAAACATAGTATCTGAAATATTTTTAAGACAAATGGAAAACATTTCCGAAACATTTCCAAATAGTCCAGTTAAAAATTAGCTTTAAAGTGGGTGAAGAGTACGTAAACAGGAACCTGAGCCATTCAATGAAAATTGGTTAGTATGATTCAGAAATTAAAATTCTAAAAGTCCGAACATCTGGGAGGTGATCCAAAGGGGGAAGGGTACGAAAATGTCTCTAGTTTTGAGATTTACGCTTAGGGTGAAAGGTTGAGTTTTAGAAAAAAATTTCTGTGGTTATATTAAAGATCATACAGTTCTATAACTTTTTTCGTCTCTATTTCAATTTCATTTCTCAACCGTTTCCGAGCTTCATGCGTCGAAAAAAAATTAAAAAAAGTTTTCCCCAAATTAATTTTTACTTAAGTATTATTTAGGTCAATTTGGTTTCGTGTAAAAAAAATTCGATCTTACGATGATAGAGAAGCCTAAAAAAGTAGGTTTCGCCATGCCGCCCGTCGGTCTTTCTGAGCGGATGAGCGTATATGTGCGTATTTGCGGATATGCGGGTGTGCAAATACGTTCACCCAGCTACAGCTTATACGGTTTTATCGGATTTTCTTCAAACTTCCTAGCACTTTGTGGTGATTCCCTAGAGGAGTAATTCGAACTTTTGTTTTAGACGGGCTATAACGGGTACCTCCCATATAACGGTTTTAGTTTTTCTAATTTTTTTCGAAAACGGCTCTAACGATTTTAATGAAACTTTGTAAACGTATATATTTGGAGTTCTGTTAAATTAACTGCATTTAAGGTTTTTGGCTAAAAATTCACAGTGAATTGGTGTTAACGGTTTTTACAAATTTGATCATATATTAATAACGGCTAACCCGATTTCATATAAATTTGGTATGGCACTCAAATTATAGACAATTGACATAAGATGGCATTTTAAGTTTTTGGCTAAACAACGGTTTTATGATAACTACTATACAACTTGATCTATCGTTTAGGCCATTTTTCGATATCTTTTGCCTTTTTACATAATTAAATACATTGAATTTATATAACAATTTTATATAACAATTCATCCTGCAATCTCCTTAGCATAACTGTAATGGATTTAAAAGTAATTGTTGTAACCGATTTATATCTAAGAAAAATTTATTTATGTGAATCTGTAATGAAGAAGAATTTGCTATTATGGCCTCAGACAAGATTCAAACTTCTTCAGGATTGGAGAATATCACCTATCAGGAATTCAAAACAAAATAAGTATCTACATAATAAGATATGACTTGGGTAAGACATTCACACCTATTGTGAGTTCCACGGGAGCAAAATTCCACACGGAAAAAATCTCATTTCGCACTGTTCCCTTATTGTGAGTTTCGTGTAAAAAATTGTTCATGTTCGAAAAAAAACTCCCTTATTGTAAGTACTTACTCCGTGTGGAATTTCTTGTCATTGACAGCTAATATTTCCATTAAATTTTTGGAGGTGAACGAGATAGAACGAGGCGGGAATTGTAAGATTTTATTTGTTTTTTAACAACAAATAAAGTAAAATAGAGTTAATCTTATTGTTTCAGGAACAAAGCAGCATTTAAAAATCAAAACAAAATTATGCATAATGTTTGTATAAGGTACATAGGTGGGACGGATAAAACGCTACGTAAAATAGAAAGCGGCAGCATACAAAATGTATGAAAAAGAAACAAAACACAAATAAAAACTTCTTCCTCTACCAAAATATGTGTGACAATGCAATTTTTATAAGATTTTCATTTTATTTATTAAAAAATTATTAAAGTTCAAACAATCTCGATTCAAAGAATTAAAACAAAGACTCTATTTATCAAACTTTGACACTTACTAAACAGAAACACATAAAGCGTTGTTCATTTTATAAACACGAATACACACTTGGTCAATGTGGAGAGATAATTTTTTTGTAATAGCATGTTCTGTTATGTTTTTTTTTTTAGACAATTCAATGAAAAAATTAATTGAAAGTGTGTCGTCGCAGTGTCGCACTTAGTGGCCACAATTATAAATGCTAAATTACGTCGCTACAATGATTTTTTTGCATTTTTTTCTAAATATTAGAAAAAGGTGTAGATTTTGTGTACCTGTTTCCATTACGGAGAAAGGGAAATTTATTAAGATCTCAGTTTTCTGAACACACCTTTTTTTCGAACTGTCAGTTCTGATTCGAAGTGGAATTACATTCCCGTGAAACTCGCTATAACTTTTAAAATTCCGGGCGAACAAAATTATTTCGGGTGAATGGTTTTCCGGGTGAAACTCACAATAGGTGTGATTATAGCTATATGAGTTCTGACAATAATTGAACCTATATGACTAAACAACTTAAGCGAAACCATAAAATTTTACTTATTCATTGCTAGTTTACTATCAAGCTTAATCCACGTCTTTTTTGCGCAATAGTTCAACATAATATTAATTTTTTTTTCCGCAGACCGTTAATTAAAATTTTGAAACAGTTTCATCTAAAATGTAGTTCTGGCCAAAGCGATATATTTATGTGAAAATGCAGTCACCCAACTCATATTACTCTTTTGTACGAAAAAAAAATCCTTCTACATCCTTTTTCATCCTAAAATTAATATTTTTTAATCTTTCGTTTCTTCAGCTATATTTCAACCTCCGTCGCAATAGTACGCCGCGCTATTAGCTACTTTCACAAGACCCAACCAATTAACAAAACCGCACGTCACTTTGTTCACACATCTCTGTGGTTTATCTTCGGCTTAGCTTTAAAGAAATCCGCACTGCCAAACGATGACTCAATTAATTTTCTCTTCCTGACAAGATTGATAGTCATATCGTTTTATTTTCCTAGATTCGCCAAATGGTGTGCGAAAATTTACAGCCGCATGAAACAAGTAAAATGTGTATTACTTCATTTTCAGCCAGTATAAGGGAGGGAAGAGGATAATTTTAATTAACTTTTCTAATACAAAATTCGAATGTTTAAATAAAATGAAATGGCACATGTGCATCGCAAACATCAAATATCTCATCATACGAAATTGAAAAATATATTTCACAAAAGAAAACAAGGTTAATCATGGATTTTTACATTTTTCATTTGATTGCGGATCCGGATGTGTGGATCCATATATTATATTTGCACACGAACTTCATTCTTGTATCAACATGAAATTTTTTGTTTCGTTTAGTTTGAAATAGCTATTTTCCTTTGTTTTATTTTTGCGAAAAATCTATGAATCAAAATTATTGTATCTATAGTCTAGTATGTCCTTTCTATTTAATGGATAACTGGGATATATTTTTCAGCTATCTGAACTTTTGTTTTACATGTTTGTATTTATTGCAGTGTAAAATTCATTACTCTAATTTTTGTTATTCTTTTATTTCGAGGAGACGATTTTTTTTCGTTTGTTGTGAATGCTTTTGAAATAACGTATCTATGTTTGTATTTATATATATTTGAATACAGTTTCGTATTATTTGTATGAAAGAATTTTTGTTTTTATTGGCATTCCGCATAGCTGCGATAGAAATAAAGTTTTTAAATTCGCCGTACAAACTATGATCGTTATGAGAAAATTGTACCTATGAGTTAACTAAACAATATAGAGTTTTTTTTTTTTGTTAACTATAAATTTTAATTATGTAATTTTTATGAATTTAAAAAGGGAACAAAATGGTTGACATCCTTTTTTTTATTTTTAAAACAATATACAGCTGTAATTTTATTTTACATAATAGCTTAATCAGAATACAAAAAAATGTAAATGTAAATAATTAATAAAATATCGCATTCGCAAAGTGCGACTTAGGAAAAAATATCTGTACCTAATTCACTGTAGTTCGGAAATAAAAGTCTATGCTTAAAATGATGGTGATACGAGCATGAACTATACGATTAACTGTTCATGGATGCATTTTAACTAATGATAATATCAAGATAAAATTGAAGAAAATAAGGAACAAAACGACGTTTAAGAAATAAAGAAGCAGCTGCCGAAATATCTTTTAATGTACCAATGCTGGGATCATGGTCTATTTATACCTAAGCATTAGTAATTGACAGCGTATTTGTGGTCATTAACTTGAAAGCAAAGAGCATCGCACATAGCAATCAGTATTTAGCAGGCATTCGAGGAATGTTATTTTACGCAGAATACAACTATGTAATTATTATGCCTCGCTTCAATATTGTATCCGAGCAATATATCGGAATAAGAAAAACTGAAAACTCCTGGAAATAACAAGAGCAACGATTTCTGAAGTCATCCCTTTGTACCCAATAAGAAAAGAAGAAGAAGGAGAAGAAAAGAAGAAGAAGAAGAAGAAGAAGAAGAAGAAGAAGAAGAAGAAGAAGAAGAAGAAGAAGAAGAAGAAGAAGAAGAAGAAGAAGAAGAAGAAGAAGAAGAAGAAGAAGAAGAAGAAGAAGAAGAAGAAGAAGAAGAAGAAGAAGAAGAAGAAGAAGAAGAAGAAGAAGAAGAAGAAGAAGAAACTTTTAAATATTGTGTTTATTTGTATGAATATCTAACTTAATGATAATTCTTTTCAGTGATTGAAAAAGTTCTGAAAACAACTATGACTATAAAATCTTAACAGCCAGAACATACGTTAATATCCTATAGAAGCTCAAACAAATGAATTTTGTAAACTTAAAATGAATGTCAGATTTGTAGTTTTTAAGTGCTTCGAATAAAACTTCGTACCTCGCTTAAGAATGTTGTTAAACTATAAGTTACTATTTTGTAAGCGATTAGCTTGTCATTCCAAACGCATGCAATATCTTCAACTGTAATTTAATGTGTTTCATATGTTGAAAACTCCATTTCGATCACTATACTTTCGAAACAAATTTTAAGAAGCTAAGTCATAAATAAATACTTTCTACAATATTTTCCTGATTCCTGGCTCAACGTTCATAAAAATATTGTCACACATTGAGTGTGATAGACCAATAACCATCAACTTCACAAAAATCATTCCTTAAAAATTGCATAGTAAGTGTGTGCATGGGTGATTTAAAAATCGAGAATGGCTTTTAGCCCGTCCTAAGAGATTTTTTTGAAGCAAAAAAAAAAAGAACCAACCCAAGGATGAAAGCACTTTCCATCGGATATGGAAACTTTTAACGTATACATATATACCCTTTGTGGTTTAGATGAAAATTGTCAACAGCGTGTATGGCAGCAATAATGACCGCTACCACAGCTACTATACGAGAAGCGACCAATGACAAGAACTTTCTCGGGTATGATGGTTTATAGATCGTGGTCGTTGTCGTGCTCAACAGCGAATAGAACAAAAATTATTGGAATCATGGCAGCATGGCTGCAGGAAGTATACCTACCGACTCTCCGCATTCTAACCGGCACACAAAGCATGTTCAGCTTAGATCTCTATATAGCGACAGCCAACGAGTGGTTCAAGAAGAGTATCCATTATTATGGTGACGGGAGCGCAGCATAGCAATAACGACACAATAATAACAATAATGCAACAACCACACCATATCTACTCCCATCATAGCCACCAACTGTAAACGGCTATATCACAGTCACTGGTTGTTCTTTTTAGCCACCTTCGACCGCTATGTGTATACCCACTCTTCTCTCACCATCTCCTAAACAAAGCTATCTCGGGTTATGTTATGAAGCGATATTCTCTATCCTGGTGGCACTTTATCCAAGGATTCTTTTTTTGGGCACTGGGTATCCGGTTATGAACGCGAGCTCATACATATACCTACAAAAAAAAAATGGCAATAGCGATATTATATCTGAATACATTGCAACTGCTGAAAACGGCAAATGTGTCCTTTTTTCCATCGCATCCGTTTTATGATTATTATATTTTATATATGTGTGAATTTTTTCCATCCTCCACCATTTTCAACCAATAAACCCACACAACAACATTGTTGATCCTTTAATAGGAATTTAAGCGGTGCGTCATAGGATTTTCTAAATTGGACATTGTAGATTGGCGGAAAAGCTATGGAATTATTCTTGGACAGCATTGACCGGACCGGACGATGCAATTAGGCGGTTTCTTGATTCAGTATAGAGTCGTTTAAATGTGCCACCACTTGTCGTACCAAAAGCGGTCTCTTTGTCGTTTATTCCTTGAGAGCATACACAAAAGCAGTGACGAGAGTGTGCATTCCGAGCAAGATTGGTTAATGGCTGGCAAAAATACTTATCCACATTTTTTATTCTGTTGGTTTTTTCTTTTCTTTGGGGTAAGAATTTATTTTGGCTTTTGTGTGAATTTTAGAAATTGTTGAGCCAAGGAATTTTTCGTCAAACCCTTCGAGGAATGAACATTTAATTTTTATTTTTAAGTCTGCTCTGCTTTCAACTTTTTAACGATTTTGAAGGAAGAAATTTGCACTCTTTTATTTTTTCTTTATTCTTTATTTTAATTAAAAGTCTTGCTATATGGTTTTAATTAATTTTAATGTACTTTTTTTTTTCTTGTATCATGAAACTTGCTTGCGTTGATTAATGGTTGCAGAATTTTTTTTTTTTTATATTTAGTGAAGTTTTTAGAAGTTTTTTCTCAAAGATTCTATCTATAAGTGTTAATTTCTATCTGTGAAGTTTTATGTTTTAGCAATGGTTGCATTTATTTAAAGAAAAAAGGAAAACTATCTTCTAATGTTTGGATTTCATTTAAGTTTTGTGCAATGAATAAATAGAAACTTTGAGGTTTTTAGGTAGTTGTACGAAGTCGAATGCAAAATAATATATGCCGACATAGGAATCAGTTTAATTAAATTGAAATTTGTTATTACTTATGAGTATGATTGTGCAAGGAGAAATAGTTTGAAATCAATCTCAACAGCATGCCTTAAGGAACTTATTCTTGTGAAGTATTTAATTAATATAAGCTCAACTAAGGTTATATGAGTTTGTTGTACGGAAGAACTTAGAACTTATGCAATATGCAACTCTGTCGATTACTTATGCATCAGCCTTGGATATTTCCTAAAGCAGTTCTTTTTCTTTAGATTGGGACACGAGATAAAAGTCATGCAAATAATATATCGTATTAGGTGTTTGTTTTTAAAATCGAATAAAACAGACGAAACATGTTCGGAGACGTTCTATTGTTGAACACACTCATTGTGCCATGCATTGAAAACCAAGATAAGCACCCAGTATAGGCCATCTCATGTATAAGGATTGTTTTTTCAATTAAAAACTTTGAGAATAAGTTTCGAAGTACATTACACCGGAAACATATATAGTAGAGAAAATCCGCGCTTATTTACATTTCTTTCTCTAAGTTCATCTAGAATTCTAGATCCTTTTTGATAGTAACATTAATTGCAACCACCTAGAAGAACCATTTTAGCACCTTCTCGCAACTAAAACATGAGTTCTTTAGATATGTAAGCAACCCCAAGTCGATATACTCCAAGTAGGTAGATTGCTGGATAATTAAAAGGTCATCAAGCTTTGGGAAAAGAGATATGTGGTTTCCATCCTTTGATCGTATCGTCTCTCGGCACGGCTATGAAATATGAACAGAAGAACACCGCCAAAATCCGCTGATCCTTTATGTCAAAATTGGTTTCTGTCACATAATTGGTTTCTGTCACATGAATTGGTTTCTGTCACATGTCTGCTCCTTCTTTTTCTGACAATGTTATTGATCTCAATGGCATCACAATTCTTCAACTTCACTACTTCATCTCATAATCTGCTTGGGGATTCGCCAGTTTGACCGTCGGCAAGCCGAACGGCTTAAGTGAAGTATGACTTAAGCCAACAACCAAATGGTTCTTTTTTAGAACCATTTGGTTGTTGAATAAAGTAAAAAGATTACTGATAATTTTTTTCTGGATTTCGTCTAGGTCATTAAAAATTGTTTTCCTAAAACCTAGTAGTCTTTGTCTGGCTAAGTCAAGACAGTGGAACAGACACTGTCTATTTTCCACTCTATCTCTCCGGCTGCAAGGCATTAGATGTCGTGTAGAATATCCAGTCTTGTTGCATGTCCTCCTATGGGCCTGTGCCTCATTCTTATCTCTGATTTTGACAGATTTTTCATTTTGGGTATTTTCCTTCTAAGGTCCGAGAAAGATTCCAAGCGAAATACTTTCGAAAAAGCCAAAGAGTTCTCCCGATTATCAGCATAATCATTTTTCTAGAAGCCAATAGATCAGAGTGACTTCAAGTCCGGGCCCAAGCTCGTGAGCTCATGCGGGTATGGTTTTACCAGTTTTGAAAAATATTTCGTGCAATCAATATGACTTTGATAGTTTGATTATCTACAACTAACTACCTATAGCGGTGCTGCTGTTTTGTTTTTGATATTGCTTCGATTTCTCGCAAACAAGCACCTCTCTAGGATTTGACAAAGGAAGCAGTAATCCAATTCCACAGAAATATTATTAATAGATTTTTTATTTTAATATATGAAAGATGGCTATGGGAACTTATTAAAAAAAAATGTCTTTGCGAACGCGTGTTTTGAGTAGTAAGAAAGATTTGGTTATCCGAAATATTTTAAATGTTTGAAAATACTATCACATTATTAACTTTAAATAAACCTTATAATGAGGCTAAACCAATTTTGTTAAGAGTAAACCAAAATAATACAAGTAATAATATTAAATTTATAAACAACATTGTTCATGCCACCACGAAATTACTTATCTCAACTTGGTCGTGTATATTAGTAATTCGATTGATTAAAAGCATCATATAATTATTAGAGATGAAATATCAAAGACCAACCACCGCCAGATGATGCTTCAGTGTAATTCAATATTAACCATAACCACACTTTCTATTAGTTTGAGTCACAACAAAACCACCAGGACGAAAATCATCTATGCAGCGCAATAGCGACCAGACCATGAGGTAAACTAAGTTATTTGGTAATGGTGTATTAGAACAAGCTATCCATATACAGACGAAATTAAGATATACCGCCATTAGTTGCTGCGAAACTAATAGAGAATGTAATAAATATCGTAGACCACACACGAAGCGAAGCAGTATAGGTATCCGCCATATAGTTTAGTTACACCTTAAACTAATATGAAATCGCATTAGTATCAGTACAGTGAGTTTATCCACAACATTCAACATAAACATAGAACCAGGTCCACCTCCATGTAGCGCAATGTGGTAATGGTTTACGTAGGAATTACCGCACATTAATTCAAAGAACAGAAAGTCATCTAGGACATTATAGTCATTCATATCTACTCGGGTGCTCCTTTTTCTCTATCTGTCGACAGAAATGTAACATATCCTTCCTTTTTGGCTATATAAAGAGAAAGTTACGATACGAGAGTCTGTCTTTCTGTATGTTATATTTGCTTGGTTTTATTCCAGGTTACCACAGTCCTTCCTGTCATTCCAATACCATAGTATAACGAAGAAGAACGATCTCTGGAGTAAAAGAAGATATCTTCATATCATCATAACCCATTTCAATTTTGTGGTTAAAGGTTATGGTTTTATCTTTATGCCCCTTCTAGGGTTTAATTAAGGAGAGGAAATATACACACACGTGTGGTTTTTCATCGTTGGAAATGATGAAATCAATTTTCTTAACTATCTTATTTTATATAGATATATAGAAAAAAAAAATAGAATCATTTTTGTTGCGATAGAAATTTAAAACAATAGAAACTATCTTTGATTCCTTAGTTTTAAAATAAATTTAAAGTTATGATTTTAGTTGGGTCAATCTTCTTATTTAAAAGCTTGGTTGATTGATGATGAATGAACAATGATTGAGGTTATATAAAGTGTTTGTTTACGTGAATCAATAGTTAAGGACGAGTCCGACATTTGGTGGTTATAGTAAGAAGGGAATTTATATATATCGGTATGGTACTATATAAATTAATCTTTTCACTAAAAACCGTAATTCGTGACATGAATAAATATTGTTTTCAGTAACACATTTTTCATTGACATAATAATAAGCCTTTTCTAAGTTTTATGGAAATGATTTTTTTTTTTACTCTTCTTATAAGATTACATACATCAGTTACTTGTTATTGTCAGTTTCAATCTTACAATAGAAAAGAAACAGAAAGTCCGGGTCGATAGACACCATCTTTTAATAGATTTTAAAGTCGCGTATGATAGCATGGATAGAGACAAATTATACTTGCAGTATGACAATGAAAAAATCTCGCTGTTTTGTCAAAGTCGCTAAGAAACCCACAAAACCGTTTGATGTTGAGAAATATCTAAGGCAAGGCGACGAGTAACCATGCAACCTATTTAACGTCAAGGACTTTGTCTATCTGGTCTACACTTTACAAAAACGGGTAGTTACATGCATTCAAGAGGACATAAGTCCACAGGTTTTCTAAAAACAAACCACTGACTACCAACTTCTACTCTCCGTGGTGAATATCAAGTGGCTATAGTGCCATAACTTCTGATCTGGGTAACCAATACCTTTGGAGGGTTTTTTGGGCAGATAACGAGAGAGGGGGGAGTGTTTCCACAAAGGCAATTCTCTATTCATCAAAATGGCAGCGGAGGAATTCCCCAGATTGAATCAACGGTTGCGTCTACTGTTCCAGTCAGGTTAAACTGCTTGCTGAACACCTTATACGGGCTACTATGACATATTCGGAGCTCTGGCCTATAAGGAGCTTTAGATCCGACTCCTCGCCCTTTGAGTTATACTGAGGATCTAGTCCTCCAAGTTGGGGGTCATGCGGTCAAGGTGACTTCCTGCCCATATAAGAACTATTTAGTTCCAAAGCAATAACAAGCTCTGACTACGGACGGATTTACTGTTGACGAACCTAGCAAACGAAATAAAGACAACGAACTTCGGATCTGCACGTGGAATGTCCTATCACTCTACAGACCACGTGCAGCCAAACTATTAGCGAGGGCCCTAAAACTCTGCATAGCAGAGTTGTCGTAGGAGACTTTGCGACATCCTGATCAATCCACTGTTAATCAGATTGACGACATTGCAATTGATCACGCACAGCATTCTTCCAGTATCAAAGATGTCCGAACGTTCCAAGGAGCAATCGTAACCAAAGTAATGCTACGGATATCCAGAACAAAACCAAAACGTCAAAATACGGTGAAGAAATTACCGATCGAGTCACTCTAAATCTATTAACTAGTTCTATGCCGCCACCTTCAAGCATCGAAAACCAGTGGAAACATTGCCAGGAAATATAAGAGATGCCGCCTTCGATGTGCTTGTATTAACACGACCACTACAGCGAAATCACTGGTTTGACGAAGAGTGTCGGGTAGCACATGCAGATGCAGCCAAACAACAGGCATACAAAGCTGCTGTACAAAGAAGGACTAGAGCAGCGCGAGAGGTCTACGTGCAGAAGAGGAGAGAGGAACACCGACTTCTCAGAAAAAAAGAAGGAACATGAGAAGCGGGCGATCGAGGAAATAGAAGGATGCCATAACAGGAATGAAGTTCATCACATAAGTGAAAAGCCAACGACTTAGGTGACACGGTCACATAGAGCGAAAGGACACCAATTCTCCGGCCTGGATGGTCTTTGAACCGCGTGGGACGGCGCAGTATAGAAGGACAGCGTAGCAGGTGGCGCATGCAAGTGGAAAAAGATCTCAAAAAAATAAGCGTGCGAAACTGGAGGCAGCTAGATAGAAACCGAACCGCCTGGAAAAAGATTGTTGGTTTACAGGTCTACCCTGGACTGTAGCCCCTCCTGAAGTGAGTAAGTATATAAAAACGCAGAAAGATATCGGTGCAAAAATCAAACGAAGAATTACTCTTACCAATTGCTGTTAGGAGACCTTATATAAGACACCTTTATCATCCCAGTCCTGCTGTATGGGGCAAAGTCTTATACCTAAGCGTTGAAAAATTCGGATAAAAATTAAGTATGACACCAGACTTAATCTTAGTCCATATTAATTTATATATTATAAAAAAAACAATAAAAAAGAAACTCCTGATGTTGCATTCCCAGAACAATTTAAGCCTACAACTTGCGCCAAACCAATATCAATAAAGAACTGTGAATGGCATTTATTTATTCTTGAAATCCTCTGGATTATCTGTTTATGCTTGACATGACAGGTTGTTGAATTACCTGAAGAATTCAATTGAATCATTTATACCAAGAATGAATAATAAAAACAAATAATTGAGAGGAATATAATATCCAACTTAACCCTTATTCGAAAGAACTTATAATTTTTAAAAATTAAATGTAATTTGTATTTTAAATCCATGTTCCAACTTGCAGCTGTAAGACTTCATTAAAAATATCCCCTGCAAATTTATTAAAACCCTTCAATGAGAATGAATTTCCATTTCGTCCATTTCGGTGAGTGCCGATTGCTTTTATCAAAATACACACAAATAAACAAAAAAAAAAAGAATATTGTAACGATTTTTACGCTTTACAAATTCATACAAAAAAAAAATAAATTAATGTTGTAATAATTATGCACGAAAAAATGATGAAACACCACAACAGAAAACCAACAGCGTTAATTTCGTTAGGTTTTTTTTTTTGTGTGTGGTTTTCTTTAATGCACTGCAAAGGACGTTTTTAATTCAAGAACACTTTCGCAGGTTTTTCTTTGCGTTGACTCTCGTTGAGTGCTTTTTCGTCGCACTTTGTACTCGTACATTATTATTTTTTTTCTTTTCAAAGTCCCCAACCTCAACGAAAAATGTAAATTCCCTTTTAATTGTTGAACGACCTATAAAAAATATGTTTGTACTTCCGCGTGCTATATTAAAGGACATCCACACTTTAATTTACCTCTAATGAAATTACCAACTTTGACCAAACTAATAAAAGTGGCCTTCCTCTTACTTATATTCATCCATCTTCAGGGTTTATTCTAGTGGAGGTCATTAAATCGGTTTTACGGTGTAGGGCTTGTGAAAAAAGGATAAAACCCTTAATTGGCGTTTTTTACTTGAAATAAAAAATAAATCGTTGTGGCTAAAGAAATGGTTTTTATGGCTGTCCTTTTGTAATATTCTTTTTGTTTATGTTGGTTAGGAGAGGGAAGTTTTTTGAAGCAGAAACATCAGGGGAATACTATTAATGATAAGGAAGAATTCATGAAGTTCTGGTGTCGGAAGAATATTATTAAATACTTTAATGTTTCTGTTGTTTCACTTTACATTGTTCAAATGTTTAAACATTTCACCTTGCATTTGTCAATGTATTGAGTTATAAACGATCATTGTTTTTGTTCTTTTCGATGGATTAGGGATTTGATTATTTTTGTCATTGTACACGATGATGGATCTCGAAATTTAGCACTCGTATCACTAACTCCATTTTTGTTCCTAAAAGACGGTTTTTTTTTAAACTGTCATTGATATACCGAAGCAAGTTAAGGTTAAATAGGTAAAATGGCGATTCTGCAAAACACCTGTTCCAAAAAGAACTAATATGATGCGCTGCTTTGATAAAGGTAAACCACCAACAGAAGTAAATTCGTATATCGTTTGTAATAACTTTGGTTAAAGTTGAAGAAGAACGGAGCTTCATGCTATAAAACTAAAATTTCCCCAATGCAGTTTTAAATCAAAAAAAGCAAAATAAATTTTCGATATTTAAAAGATTTTTCCTGACTTCCTCTCCCGGTGGTTTAAGTGCGGTTAAATTCTCACACTACTTTGTACCAAATATAATCGAGTATTTTTTGGAGAAAAAAACCCAATCCCATCGAAACTTAGAATGGTTCAAAACTTTGTAGTTCTAAATTTGAATCTTTGTTTTCAAACAGAATAAGTTCTATTGGGTCTTGCATCTTCAAAACCACCTCAGGACTATCTGAAGAGATATGTTGGCTGAGGAACTGTTCGTGTTGGTAAAAAAAAGTAGACAATTAAACTCCAATGATTTTGAAATCGTTTATTTGACTTATTTGTTAGCTGTTTCATAATGTCATTTAGGGCCACTTGCACAAAAACAAAGGATTCATTTATAAAATCGCAGTTAGCTATCCAGGATTAAATAAATGATTGTTTATTTTTCGATTTTACGTTGTACGAATGAAAACACAACTAACCAAAGATAAAAAATAAAAACAGAAACGAAACAGAAAACCTCCACAAAACAACAACAACTTTAGCTACACACATTAATGCGAACCTCATCGATAGCAACTTCTTGTCAAATTCTATTTGACGGATGTAAAAATTTCCAGAGAAAAATGAGTGGATAAATATTTAAGATTCTGCAACGAGTTAATATTTTTATCGATGGCTAGTGCCTATGCATGGATAAATCAGTGGTTAATAATGTTAAAAAAAGTTTCGTGCAAGTGGGCCTTAAAATAGAATAAATGTACCTTTTTCAAGTCATCATCAAAATTGGCTATGCATCAACATCACTCTGGTTTTTAGTGGAGGAGGAGACATTTTTAATACAAAAATGATTTAGGAGTTTAACTTATGATAAATAGTTTTTTTTTATTCATAACTTAGTACGTTCTGTACAGGAGAATGTTGTCGAAAAAAAATATATAATACATAAATGGGACTGCGCGAGGTTGACCCTTTGAATGTAACCTTTGATATTTCCTTAGATGGTAGAATGACGTTACTTATTCAGCCATGACGCATGGAAAGGGTAACTTTTTAATAGTATAATAATCGATTTAAGGCATTTGCCGGAACCATTTGCACTAAACAATATCAGAAACAAGCAGATTGATGCTTTTATACAGAGTCAACAAAGCCCAGAATTATAAACCAGAACCAGATGTACCAAAATTTGCATTAGAGTTTAGAGGTTATTGAAGCCGAAAAACATTGCATCATTACTTAGGGCAGACTATGTATGATGTGAGAATATCAAATTTCTACGGCCTATTCAATGCAGGAAAATAAGCCTAAAGGAAATTTTTTTCTGTTAGTCTTAATTTTAACTATTAAATTTCTACGGCCTGTTCGATGCGGGAAAATAAGCCTAAAGGATATTTTTTTCTGTTTGTCTTAGTTTTAACTGTCTGCAAAAGTAAAAGAAAAACAAGAAGAAGAATATTAATAAAAAGAAAAAAAATAAATAGTTCCAGAAGATATATTTTCTCTCTTCTTCTGCTGCTACTGATGCTACTGCTGCTACAATTGTATGCATCAGTCGGTCAATTCTTACATCCGATTTCTAAAAACCTGTTCAACAGTAATACTTAATCCCAAAAATTGCACCCCAGACAATTTGTTATCAAAATTATTTCTACTATCAATCTTTATTATTAAAATTTACCATACCACCTTCAAACAAAAGTACTTATACGTTTATACAACCAAAGTCCTTATAGAAATTTATGTTTACCTGTAAAGAGAAGAAAAAAAGTACAAATTAATAAATTAATTCCCTTAAGTGACGTTTATACAAAATTTGTATTTTAAGTATTTTAAAATATAAATGACAACACAAAAAAAAAGCAATTTATAAATCATTCATTTGTCATTGTTTGTAAAAGAAAGTCCTATTTATGTCACGTTTCTGACATTCACGAAATTTAATAATAAATCCTTCAAACTTGTAAACGAACTTTATCTCACAGTTTGTATAAAATTTTATATATTCTCATCACGTGCACTTCATTTTTAGAAGAATTTAAAATGGCGAAACATTTAAAAGAAGAAAAAAAAAATCTTAAATGCTTCCTTCAAGTGGATAGATGAATACCCTTCTTAATATTTTTTCTTCTTTTCTTTCATAAAATTAATTTCTTCTTTAATATTTATACATATAAATTTATCAGTAGTTTCATGTAATGCGCAAAAGAAAAAAAAAATCTGCATTGAAAAATAATAATTTTTGGAATGCCTCCAAAATGTGGTTCAATAAAAAAAAGAAACGAAAAAAGGATAACAAACATAATAATAAAATCCTTAAACCCAACCGTCTAGAAACTTAAGATAAAATTTTCTAAACCAAATGGATTCAGAATAGATACATTATACCATAAGACATATGGGTTTATTTAAAGAGAATATGAAAAAAAAAGAATCTCCTCAAGGATGCAAGAAGGAAATATACTTAAGTTTAATCAGAATGTGTTTTAAAACGACTGCAATCTGTTTGGCAGTTCATAAAGATAGATTTTGAAAAATTTACCCTCTCCAAATTGAGATAAATTTCAACATTTATTTTCTTCATTTACAACAAAAATGAGGATACTTATACTGTGTTCGTTCATCTTATACAACGATTTTCGCCATGTTTTGTAGATACAAGAATGGATGAAGATACAAGACGAAAGTAATAAAATATTAAAAGATATCTTCATTGCAGTTGGTTCATTATGTTAATGAAAGAGTAAATATCTACGTCATAAATATAATATGGAAAAATCGATTCTTTTCGTTCCGGATGATTAAATTTCACCAAACAAAATATATAAGGAAATTGATTTTGGATATCATTATGGTCTTTTCTTCTGGTGATTTTTTTTTTTAGGAAAAAAAAAAAAAGTGAATTTAGATACTTAACCCCGGGCTTTGGAAATCTTTTAAACATAAGAATCCACTAACGCCACTACTTCCATTGAACCATTTAAGGATGGTCCATAAAAAAATCCCAGACAATCAATTTCCCCTTGTTTTCATTTAAGGTTTTATTGTTAAGCAGCAGTGAAGCTTAAAAATATATTGGATTGGCTTAAACCACTTAAGAGTTTCTATGACTCTCTACGGAACAATGAACATTAATAAGTGAAAAACGGTTTGAAAGCCAATTAACCTATATATATATATTGGTCGATATGCTGGGTAGATTTTCACATGTTTTGGTATATTAGAGCAGTATAGAGTTTTCTTTAAATTTAGTTAGGAATAAGTGGCAGTATATTTGAAAAGTTTTTCTTTTCGAAGTTTATTTAAAAATAAATTGGTTGTTGGGTAGCGCATTTTATAACATTGTTGGTCTTATTTTGATCAAAGTGAAAAGAGTCTTAAAGTCTTTGAAATTGGAGTGAGATAAAGGAAGAGCCTTTAATATCATGTCCCTGTTAGCTTCTTATGGTCTCGAATGTTTTATTAATGAGCCTACTAGAATGATTTCAGGTACTTGTTTAGATCATATCTATGGGCGTTTCGCCACTTTGTCGCGCTGTTGTAGGAAATTCGTTTTCGAAAAAAAAATTTTAAGAAACATATATTGTGTCGTTTGCTTAAGAAATTCTAAGAAAAAACTGAAGGCCTGGATTTCTATGCAACTACTTACTACAACTAAAACTAAAAATAAACTTCAACTTAAGTGTGTTCGAAATCCTGTCAAAATGTACCTAAAGAGCAAATATAAGAAATTATGTTTGGAGCTGAAAAGAGAAATAAAGATTTGTCGTGACAACTACTACCCCACTAAGCTTAATACAGCTAAAGGCAATTTAAAAAGCGAAAGGCAAGTTGTAAATAGTATACTGAAAAAAAACACTTCTTCAAAAAACCTATTGTTATTCGTTCTGGGGTTTCTGAAATAACGGATCGGAAAGAGATTGCTGAAGTATTCAACAACTATTTTTCTTCGGTCGCCAATGACTCACAATCCCCTGGTTCTAACCTAACCCTTAAGAGAAAACTTGAAAATGTTGGTTTTCGTGGCTTTATGTTGGATTGGTTTGGGTCGTATCTGCTAAATAGATCACAGAGAGTTTAAATAGATAATATTAGAAGTAGCATCATTTTCTTTTATATTGGTGTGCCTCATAGGTCGGTCCTAGGACCAATTTTATTTCTAATCTATATTAATTCTTTGTTTAGTTTAAAATTTAAAAGCAAATTTACCGCATTCGCCGATGACATAGGTTGTTCATATGGTTCTAATAGTGCACTAAACCTAATTGCAGACATAAATTGGGATTTGAACTTATTAAGAACTGTACACAGGTTGATTATCAGTTCCAAAACAAAAATCATGTTTTTCAATTTGTCTTCACAAAACACATTTGAAACTGATGTTTTATACCATGCTCCTGAATGTCAAAAAATTAAGATGAATTCTTGCGAATCGTGTTCAACCAAGTCTTCATCTTTTACTTTCCATGACAATCTGAGTTGCAGTGATAATTGTTTTGTGGTGGAGAATGTTAATGAATTCAAGTACTTAGGTCTCTTTATTGACTCTAGGATGAATTTTTTATGTCATACAGAATCCTTAAGGAAATATTTTAATTGGACATTGAGAAATTTTTTCTTTCTAAGAAATGTTTTTTCTACTAAACTCCTAACAACTATATACTATGGCATTTTCCATTCTAAACTGCAATATGCAATTGCCTGTTGGGGGGGAGCTTATAGAAACAAAATTCAACCGTTACTTACGCTCCAGAAATATGTCATCAGAAAAATCGCTGGAAAACATCGTCGACATAATATTTTTGAACTTTTTCGCAATCTCAACATGCTTCCGGTTAGGCATCTGTACTATTTTAAGGTTTTAAAGGCTTTCTTTATGAGATCGGGAAATCTCAATTTTAGATTAGTTTCAAATCATAATCTTCGTGGTAACATTTTAAATTTCGTGAGTGTACCTAACTTTCGCACCACTGCTTTTCGTAACTTTTATTCAGTCTTTTCTTGTCGTCTCTTCAATAAACTTCCCCTTCCTATCAGATCACTTACTACTTCTGGAATGTTTGTAAAACGTATAAAAATACTTGAACACTTTGATCACGATATTGAATCTCTCTTCTCTGATGTTTTGGTTTAATAATTTATTTATTCTTTGTTTTTGGAAAAATGTTGTAAAAATATATTTTTTTAACCTTTTACTACCTACATAATATATCGAACAGCTTTTGTTAACTATTTTTTTTCTTTATAAGTAGCTATTTTGTATTCCTTATATGAACTATGTTATTGTATCGGGTCACCCCACCCTTATTAATTTTTTGAGTTATTTTGTTTAAAGTGGCATTTGACACTATTTTGAGTACCTTAGTATTATAGAAATATAATATAATATTTAGTTACATTCATTTTATTTTGCTCTGATTTAATGTATTATGATTTTAAAGGGAAATAAAACTTGTATCTACCTATCTATCTTGTCGTGACATACTAGGAGGACAATGAGTGACTGCAATGGTGGTCTCGGATACGGGATGAGGAATGATCCTGGTGATGACATACTTAACATACTAGATTAAGTTTGATGTCATCTAGCTGATGAGCCCACCATCAAACCAGTGCGAAACGCAAAACTTGGAGTAAAGGCCACAAAACCTTTAAAATTGAATTTCTTTTATAAATACTCCATTTAATAAAATTTAATTTAGCTATTTTAAGTCTTTTTATTGTTTTTTATTTCTTATTCTAAAAGTTTTTATTATGTTAACATTTTTAAAGGTAGACTCCAATTCCGGCACTGACAGGAAACCACTGACAAGTGTGTGCAGTCAGCGACAGGACAAACAACTCCACAACACACCACACTCTACAAAAGTGGCTCTGGCTTTAATCACAGGGTCATGGTTTTAAGCAAGTCAATTGCAGTGAATAGGGTTTTGTAGTGAGAGAGAAGAAATTACTATTAAAGAATTGGATCGCTTAAACTAAGGGTCGAAAAAAGAAAAATTATAAAATCAGCCGCAACAAGGCACCTGAATTGAAATGAAGCCTCTTCTATATGGCAAAAGGTTTCTCTGCCCTTAAAAATGGGTTACAATGCTTAAAAATATATGAAGAAACCGTTAGTAGTTCTTTGCATGAAAGCAGAAGTAAAAGGGCTTGAACTATCATCACAAAAGAAGAAAAAGGATACAAACTTTCTATCGGCCGATAGTTCAGCTTGGAAATTATCATCAAATATTAGTGTCATGTCTTTTTCATAAATGATAATAATCATTGAATGGTATTATTTTGCTAAGATTTTTCATAAATCTAAAAATCTATATGTCCTTCACAGCCCTAAGGGGTTAATTTATTAGAATCTTCATCATTAAATTCTGAAGTTGTTTGCCTTTGTCCTAATTAATAATTCTATCCATGTGTCTGTATTTGTCTTCAATGCATGCATCCCTGATGAGTTGTTAAGAATCGAATAAACGAAAATCTTCTTCACCGCATATTCTGAAGATTCTGTTCAATTGACAAAGTCCCAATATTAGAGCCGAGATTTTTGCTTATCCAAGATAAGCTACATGTCACAAACTATAAAAACTAACGAGCAAAAGACGAAGACAGAGAATATTTTGCTCGAAGAGGTAGTTTGTTTTTATTTGTAGTTATACAATATTTTTTTTTCTTGTTCTTTCTATTTTCATGACATTCAAAGGACTACCTATACTTATACATATGTTCTTTGAAGGATGTGTGTTATAAAAGCCTACATAAGAGGTATCATGTCGGTCTTCGACGTCGTTAGCTTTCTCTTCCCTTTTATCCACATATTTCGAAGCTAAACAATAACACTAAATCCATCCTTCCCATTGTTGTTGCGGAGAATGGAATTATAAATCCCTGATCGGTGTTGCACAAAGGATGAAAAAGGATGATTTGGTTTGGTTTCTTATGGTTCTCTTTTTTTTTTTTTGCTGATGGTCGCAAAGAGAAACAGCTTTCTATTGTAATATTTTTGTCTTTTCTGAATCAATATGTCAATAAAAGGATTGCACCTTTAGGCCTGGCATGGCATTAAGATGACGGAAATATTCCTTCTATGGAATTATCTATAGAGATAGTATGTGTAATGTAGATACTACATTGATTGTGCGCCCTTGTGTGTAGCTAGAGGACATTTATGTTAGAAATATATTCTGAAACAACCCCACAACACATATTTAATATACGTCGAGTGTAATGGCTCAAATGAATGGAATATTCTGTTCCTTTTTGTTTACGAAAATCTTCCTTGATCTTCTTGAAAAGCTTCGAGTTTGAATAGTGCCAAGGGATTTCTTTTTGGAATTTTAAATATTGTAAGGACCATCGACAATATTTTTCACTTATTACTCCACGCGTGATTATATTTTCAATGAGAATATAGATTTTTAAGCTTGAAAGGATCAAATTGATTAATCTGTTTAATTCATATTTTTTCTCCACGCACAACTAATTAACCATTTTATTATGCATATTGTAATATAGAACAAAAACCATGGAAGTATTAATAAGTAAATCGGCTCATCAGGTTATTCCAGTGTTAAAATAACGGGTGATTTTTTAAGAGGTTTAGAACTTTAAAAAAAAAAAAAACACAAAAAATTCGAAAAAATGAATGAAATATTTATTTGAATCGATAGTTTGAACCTTGCAATTTAATGTTTAAAGATAATTTCATGCAAATGTTGACCGCGGCTGCGTCTCAGGTAGCCCATCCGCTGAGTCCAATTTTGGCATACTCTTTCACACATATCAACCGGTATCTCACGAATGAATGCATGGATGTTGGCTTCCAGTGCGTCAATCGAAGCGGGCTTGTCCCTATAGACATTAGCCTTGACATACTCTCACAAAAAATAGTCTAATGGTGTCAAATCGCACGATCTAGGCGGCCAATTGACCGGCCCGAAACGTGAAATTAACTGTTCACCAAACTCGCCTCGCAATTGCGCCATTGTTTCGCGTGCTGTGTGGCATGTGGCATCGTCTTGTTGAAACCACATATCTTGCAAGTCAAGAACTTCCATTTCGGGCAAAAAAAAGTTTGTTATCATCGCTCGGTAGCGTTCACCATTGACAGTAACGCTGCGATTCGCATCATCTTTGAAGAAATATGGCCCAATAATGCCGCCGGCCCATAAAACGCACCAAACAGTGGCTTTTTCGGGATGCATTGGTAGCTGTTGCAATGCTTCTGGCTGATCTTCACTCCAAATGCGGCAATTTTGCTTATTTACGTACCCATTCAACCAAAAATGAGCCTCATCGCTGAACACAATTTTTCGATAAAAAAGCATTTCGAACATTTCGAACCGAGAACGAATTTTGATAGTAAAATTCAATAATTTGCAAGTGTTGTTCATTTGTAAGACGATCCATGGTTAAATTGCAAACCAAACTGAAGCTGCTTGACAGTGACACAAGGCACTAAATACACGTCAGCTGTCAAAACCAGTGTTGCCAAAACCAAACCAGCTAAAAAATCACCCGTTATATATAAAATACTTTTGTTTTAATTAATCAGTTTACAGATTCAGATTCATATTTTTATTTAATTAAAAATACAATAATATTTTATTAAATTTATGTGTATTCTTAATTCCTAAATCAATGTCCATGTAACTGTCAGCAACACATCTGTCACTATGTTGATTTAAGCTTTTAGTGATTTTCAACTTTTCATGCAAATCCGTCTTTTTTGTAATTGAAAACCTCATTTAAATTAAATTGAATTCTTGGTAATTATAAATCAAAATTATTGGAAAATATATCAGGTAAGTTTTTGGAATTTATAATAAATTTATTCTTAGAAATAAATATGCGGAACAGTTGACATTTTGGTAAAGTGGGTTTCAAAACAAAATTAAATTTCGAATATTATAAAAAATGAAGAAATATTAATAGTAAAGGTTTCAAATGACCACAGGCTTAACGTATTACGGCTAAACAATCAAAGGATCTCGGTCAAAGGTGTTAAACAAATTTAATGGTTTCTAAAGAATTTAAATTTGTTCAAGTTGATATAGACAGAGATTTTAACAGATTTTAAATAGAAAACTGCAGAATGTTCATTTTTCTATTTTTTTATTGAAACCGGAAAGATCCTCAAGAAAGAACTCTTCTAGCAATTAATTGGCGATGAACACCGAACTGGTCCATGGTTCAAAGTGTTTTGATTGCCGGTTTTCGACTATTTCAAAGTGCTGCCGTAAAAATTTAGTAATTTAGTACAAATTTGATCTCTCTTCAAAAACACAACTGGACTGAAAAAATTTTTCGGCCCTATCATTAAGGCCTGATCTAGATTAGGTGCGACATAGATCGAGGTTGATCGAGGTCCTATAAGGAAAACTCTTTGAACATATCCTATCTGTTATATTGCTTAATACGACCGATTCCTAATGAAAGTGAAGGCCTATAGAATAACACTCTTAATCAACTTTTTAACATGTAGCCTGCAAAAATAGTAAAGGAATATTTGTGGAAAAACACAGTCAAAAAATAAAAAGCCCAGACATTAAATATCAGGGCACTTTAATTTAAGCCAGCTATGCTGTCTGATTGAAGAATTCAGACAATCTGGATACCAACCAAAATTTCCAACTATAAAGCCAAAATGAGTTCAACAAAATTATCACCATCAGGGGTTCGAGACCTTTCAGCGACGATATTCTGGTACCACACTTGAGATTACCTGCACTCAAATAAAAGTAATTCGAGACAACTTTACCCGACAAGACAGACTCAACCATTTTAAGCATTGCCTTTTCAAAATCACTTTTGTATTTTACGGGGGCCTCTTAAACAGAAAAGCCTTGTTGCGAACTTTATTCCACAACGGAATACTTCAATACAATCGGACCCCACGTTGGGCGCCATTTTTTCGAGATGGGTTTTCATGGATACCAACCGAAAGTTCCAACTAGCAAACCAAAATGAGATCAAAAAAGGGTTCGAGACGCTTTCAGCGACGTAGATAGACTAGATAGACTCAACCATTTTAACCATTGCCCCTTAAAAATTACTTTTGTATTTTACGACGCCCTCTTAAACAGAAAAGCGTTGTTGCGAGCTTGATTCCACAATCGGACTTCACGGTGAACGCCATTGTTTCGAGATGGGTTTACACGGAAGAGTGTTTTGGTATAGTTAGATCATTGGCCTTAGATCGCTCTCACAAAATCGAAGTCTTTCTTAAATCAAGAAATGTTTTACATGCCATAAGGGCACAAAACAAATCGATCGATCAGTGACAAAACATCAAGGCTAGAGCAAACATCAAACTAGAGAAAGTAGACTAGATGTTGGGCTGGCTGATGGGGGATAGTAAGTAAAGTCAATAAATGCCCAGTAAGAACTTTCCAGTCGAATGATATCCGGGATAAAACAACCTCTGGCAGATTACTATCATGATATAGAAACGAAATTTAAATAAAATCCGTCAGTACATAAAACTGCATTACTAAGATCAGACATTAGTTTTTAAATTTTCTACAATCATCAGGAAATGCTGAAAACTCAAAATAAATATTTCTTTATTTTCTGATAACACGTATCCAGTTTGCATCACTGAACTTTCGGGACGATAACAAGGAAACCATTTGCAATGGTTATATTAAATACATTCGGTACTCTGTGGAATAACTGCTTCTGTTTTAAAACGCAGTTCTCGGTAAACTACTGAACCAATCTTAACCAAACTGTACAGGATAACTCTATGATCAACCCCAACCTTTCACATAGCTAATAAAGCCAGTTAAATGTAAAATAAATATATAATAACCCTTAACGATAAAATAACAGTAACGAAAAGATTACATCCCATTCGCCTTTCAACACAAATTATAACAGCTTATCCACAGATTATCCCTCAGGTTCACTCACTTTGAAGGCACCTGAAACCAATTAAAATTGAAATCCTTCCTTTCACTGAGATGTAAGTTTGTAGCAAAATAGTTGTAATATTACTTTTACACACACACACATATTTATGAACTGAAATTTCGCTTATTTCGTGCTGTGATTATAATAAAATATTTTATATAAATATTATTAATATTACCCACCTAAATATGTGCTGTTTGTCAGTACCCAAAATATCTTTAATGGATCCACCATAACTCCTTCAAGGATATGCTGCACAGCTAGTCAGCAGCAATACCAAAGGTATGCAATTAATTTGCAAATGCTGCTGTTGACATATTTGCGAAAATTTTGTTTCTTATGCTGCTGCTGCTTTTGCTGGTTGGTGGATCCTTGCTGTTTGATATTACTATGTCCTTGTCGTACAATATCCGGACGAGAATTTTTCTCCTGTTGATGCTTGGTTTTGCTTTGCTGCTGCTCCAGATGCAAATGATGGTGTAGTTGTTGTTGATGTTTTTGTTTTTGGTGGTTGTTAGAGTTATGATTGCCAAAGGTTTGGTCCTTGCTACTGTCGTCGCCTACTTTTTCTTCTTCTTTATTAACCGATGATGTTGATGATGATGATAGGTTATATAGCACAGTTTTACACGAAACAGCTTTATCAAAATTTTTCATAGTAAATAATATAATTTTGCGGAGTGTCTCACGTTCTCGACATAAATAACAATTAATTAGCACTTCGCGTTTTACGCAGGGTGTTCACACTATTTTTGGTTTTGGTATATGTATGTATATATTGTTTGTTGAAATTATTAAAGTATAGCTGATGTAAGTAAAACAATTAGTAAGGATTCAAGGAGAACTAAAGATGTTGCGGCAAGTGGCTGTAAAAAGGATATGAGGCTTCAAGAACAATATGAATATATTAAAATTTTGATACTCTTCGTTCAAGGATGAAAGGAACACCAGAATATTCTTGAAGCCGCACCTATATGGTAAGGAAATTCGTACATATATGCCAGCTGACGGAATATTGTATTTTCATTAAAAGTGGGATGGTGTTAATTTATGCACAACGTATTGACGTGTGCTCCCTACATTTTCACGTTAACATGTAGGCATGCGAGTATTCATGAATTGAATGCAGCCTTTGGCTTACCTACGGCCTAACCAACACCCCAGAAGTGTGTAGCACTTGATTAAAGAAAATAATATACATACATATCTGCTTTCTGTTGAGAGTAAGTAATATCTAATATACGAAAACGAGCATGTATTTTTTTTTTTTTAATAAATAATTACATTAATTTATATTCGAGATGGAAAATTAGGTTATATGTAACGGATCCTGTGTATACATTGTTTTGAATATTTGAAATTATACGTATAATCATGTCTGACATTTGAATTGACAAATAGGTAATTTGATTTGATTAAAATATTCAAATCACGTCAGTGTCTATTTGTGAGTTATGAGGGCTGAGAGGTTATTGCGAAAGAGCGTTTTGTGACGGGTTTTGTTGTGGTGAAAAACAAATATATTATGTATAAATTATGTGCGCTAGATGTTATTTTCAAGGGTAAATCATTCTTTAAGGTCATAACATTATTTTTTTTAATTGTTCAAACTACTCATTCATTTGCATAATGAAATAATCAAAGTGGGAACCGAACGAACCCAACAATTCCGGGTTAATGAGCATGATGATGGTCGCTTATTCTCAAACAATATGAAGTTCACTCGTGTATAAAAAACTGTTTCGTGATTATTGCACGTCATAACTTCTATGTAGTAGGTGAATGGCTTGGCAATTTTAAGAGATGATTTATCTTTTCAGTATATTTTGATTTATTTCGTGAATAGAAAGATTTGCAATTCAAACCCAAGACTTTGATATAAATTTTAATTTTTGGTTTGAACAACAATGAAAAGGCTTAAGACAGATAGAGTATATTGTTATGAAGTTCACTATGAAATGAAAACGAGCTACGTCCCCCAGAGGGCGTACTTTGGGTATAATTGGGCTCCACGTTGGGCGCCATCTACTAGCAAGCCGTTATCGTTTCTGCTTTACTAACGTTATTACACCTTCAGTTAATCGTGTCTCAAAAGACAAAATAAAGGAAAATCGTATAAAGAAAGAGTAAAAATAGGAAAGTACATCTATCATTCTGAAAATTAGTTCAAAATAGGAATAGAGTAAGTGAGCCAACTACGCACGTAGTAGTTGTGAAAATTATTTGGGTCCGTAATTTTCTAGTTTTAAACTTAGCTAGTTTCACATAATTTTATATATAATTTTTAAAGATGGAAATGATGAACAAATTTTTAAACTTTAAAATCAAAGCAACTATTCATATAAAGACATTAAAAACAATAACGTTTTGTTATCGGCCATACGATGACAAATTAAACGACAAATAAGAAAATTTTTTTATATGCTTTTTCAGTTGTAGTTTTCCAAATCTACACAAAAACTTTTAAAGGAAAAATTTTTAAAGGAAAATTCAAAGGAAAATATAAAAGAATTCTTCTAAAGCACTTGTTGCGAGATAGGCTCCCAAAAGAAGCGGTTCTTCGGTACAGCGGGTAAACACGTTGGAAACCATTTACAAGCAACCCACTCACCACTTCTACTGTACGAAAGTACCGTAGCTATGAAATCTAACTTGAAAAACACCAATCTTGAAACCGGTGAAGAAAATCGATCCTCTAGATATGAATAAGATGTTCCGATTATCGCAAAATAAGACCTCCAATAAAGATTATGTCAGATGTATTAACAACAACACTGAAATGATTATTTGTGCTCGAGCTGTTCTATGAATATTTAGTCCTAAAATAATGATCCTCAAAAATGTCAAATAACTTCTGTATAATTTCTAATATACTTATAAGAACTTTGTTAGAGGTGAATCGAAAAAGAAAAGAAAAACACAAAACTGGGTCATATGAATTCAAAAAAGGAGTTAGCTTCTCTTAGAAATAAAAAATCGGACAGTTTGCCAACGCAAAGGCGCAAAGGTTTCTACTTTCCATCCAAGAAACCCAAGAAAGCGGATTCCAAGTGTGAAGAAGTTTTGGGTTTAAGTATTATTTTGTTAGTCAAGACTATTATTATTGCTGGGAAAGAAGAATATTAAAAAAAAGTATCAAAAAAAATATTTAAATTTTGGTTAGGACGACTTAAAAGAACAAAACTAATTCTCCTATTTCATTTGAAGCACATAATATCTACCCAATGAAATTTCACTGTAAGCTATTAAACGTCTCTTTGTATTCCTTTGTTTTTCTCTTCCTGACCAAGGATACCATCGCGTTAATTACGGAAACACCATCAGAACCAATGCATCATTTTCAATCGTCTTTTAAAGCCTCAAATTTCTTTGCAATATAACTATGTATACTTCTTACAATTAACCTGCTTACAAAAATGTAAACAAAAATCAAGTAAAAAGAAAAGTTACCTACGCCACACATGCACCAACTCGTTCGTTAAAAACAAAAGTAATAAAACATCAGAAATGTTCATGTGCATTTCCAAAGTGCTCCTCTTTGTTTTTCTTCAACGAGTAAAAGAAAAAAAAAAAGATCCCAAACGAAACTAGAAAAATAACTGCAAATTGTTCTTTTGATGCCAGTTAATTGAAAAAACTCATGCAGATGTGCAGAATGAATATTTTTTGAAAAAATAACGCGCCAACACTTCCATAAATGTAAAAGCATAATAAAGAAAAAAACCCGAAGCAAATACTTTTGTGATTCTTCTAAAGCTTAAATACGAAAATATTTCTTCGTGTTCCACGATTTTATAACAAAAAAACACATTTTCATAGTTAGATACTTAAATGCAAACGAAATGCAATATTATCCTCAAAGGGTCGTATTAGAATAGTATAGGGCCTTGAACTCAAATGGGGTGACCAATTGAAAGCTATTTCGTTGAATGCCTTATAATTTGCCTTATTGTTATTAGTTTGGAACGATTTATCTTACATTCAGTTAACAAGATCGACACGATGATTTTTTTATTCTCACTTCTCTCTTTACCTATTCTTTTACTTACCTTTATTTAATAAACAAAAGCATGAAAGAAAAGCATACATTATGATGAACCCAATTTTGGAAAAGTTGGCACCCCAAGCAGCTATAAATGTTCAACTATATCAAATACCTCCCTGTACCTATGAAAAGCTGAGTTCCAGATGTGTGTGAGATTGTTTTTCTCTAAAGGAAGGACATTATTATTCAAAACTTATAGAGTACCTCTACGTTTCCATGCTCCCACGGTATTGGCCTTACAACATCTGGTGCTATCAACTTTACATTTACCAAGGACCAAGCTATATGCTTCTAGTTTTCTGTTTTTGGCATAAAACACACTACTTTACATTTTAAAAAATAATACCACGAGCCGTTGCTTTTATTTGAAAGCAGCAGGCTGCCATTTTGCATGCTCACTGCACAGAAGAGGGAAACGGAAACAAATACGTTCAAATGCAACTATACATCGACGACTACTGTTGTATAAGTAAAGGCTCCAGGAAATAGACCAAATTGTATTCTATTGTTTTTTTTTTTTTTTAAGATGCACAAACGCATATTTATAGTCCTTTGTGTCTAAGGACATTAAAATTGGAAAGCAATATCAAATCCGCAATGGATTTTTTGAATTTAAATGCACAAACCCAAAATTGTTCTTATAGTCGTTTTTTTTTTTATTCTGAAAATAAATTTAACACAAAAACCCTTCGAGCACCGCAACCTCGAAGAATTGAATTGGATTATACTGTTCAAGAGATCCAGTCATTGGTTGTTGTTTGGTTGCCAAGAAATATTTTTTCTCTTCTCTTATATTTCATTCAGATTCATTAATCAAATTTAAAGAAATTCAAATGGGTGTTGCGGTAGCCGCAGAATAACCAGAAGAAGAAAGAGAGTAAGTGGGTGGGTTTAAAGCAATTCCTTGAAAATATATTTTATGAAAAAAATAACAAATAATATGTGAAAATGGAGAGAATCCACTCGAAGGTCCTTTTTAACACAACAATGATTTATTTATATGCATACACATAAAAAGAAAAAGAACACTTGTATATCTTCAAAATAAATAACCATATGCATGAGATTGCAAAACCATAACCGCATCACATTTTCGTATTTTCACAAATAAAGCAAAAAAAAAAAAAAAACAAGAAGGATAATATTTCACAAATGTCTAGGACGAATGTAAATCAGAGAATTATATTACTCTTTCCTAATGGTACTAATGATTTATATTGATATAGGTACATACTCGTATATAATACATTTATTTAAGTTGGAATGTGTGTGAAAGGACATAAAAATTGTATATAGCATGCAGAAGACATTAAGCCATTTGCTTTGGCTTTGAACAAATGTTGACAATTTGCGACAGATTGTGATGAAGTATCATCATAAGTGTTTGACTATATTTTTTTTTTCTTTTTATGATGGTGGTGTTTTATTTAAGTACATATAGGTACCCATTGCTAAAAATTTATCACCCATGAATTAGAATTAACATTTTTTTAAATGTTTTTTTTTATGGTTTCAGGAGTTAGTCCTTGTCCAAAAAGTCATTAAAATTGACTTTAAAATGTAATAATCTGGGAGGTATAAATGAAACTAATACCACTTGTTTAAGGAGCAATAAAAAACAATGAAAGGTCCTTTATTAGAAGAATACTTCCAAGCTTGTGATTCCTTTCAAATGAGGGACGACTTATGTGAATCTTTGAAATCAAAATGTCAATCTCGATTGTTATTTCAATTGGTACTGTTATTATCAACCCTAATTAATAAACTCTACTACCACTATATATACGCTTCTTAACTCATGAATTATCTGATTCAGTATATTTCTCCGTTGGATAATTTTTCTAATGATAATTTTGCTAAATCGTATTAAATACCTTATAAATTAGGGTTATTTTATGCGACAGCTCTGTCTTGAAATGCTATCAGGGAGTGTATTTTGAGAATGATCTTTTTAAAGAAAAAATTCACAGAAATTCATATCATTAAGCTATTCTTTCTTTAACCTGCCAAATTCGGTGAGTTTAAGTTATTTCATATTTATTTCATCGTTTGAAAGTAACAAACATTTATTAATATAAATTACGAATTATACGGTGTTTTGTAAACGTAAACCATTGCTATTCGGTGTTTATTAATAAGTGGGAATTAAAACCTAAAACTTATTCGAAGAAATTACATTGCTCTTTAATACTCTACTAATACTACTCCTTCTTTATGGCATCATACAATGAGAACAAAATGTATCTCTTTTTTTCGATACTTAATCAGCCAATCTGGATATATAATGTAAATACTAGACCACAATAAAAATTTAACATTTATGTGATACAGACATTGCATCGAAAAGTGGAATCAATAATACCATTATAAGTGATCTTAAAAAAGTATTAAAAAATAAACGAATTCCAAATGACTAAAAAAATAAAAACGGTTTAAAATAGATTTGAGAAAATGTAAAGAAACAGAACGGAAAAACAATTTAACATGCTTAAGCTATAGCAGTGTTTAAGTTCTTGAAAGAATTATGTAAAACAAAGAAGCCATATATTGAATAAAGAAATAATAAACTGGCCTAGCAATTAAAGACTGAAAAAATTATTGATTCAAAAATGTAATACCGTAATATGTAATAACATATAATTATAATAATGAAAAATGTAATTTAAAACAATTTCTGAGAATTATTTGATTAAAAATAAAAAGTATTTAAAAATAATAGTTAAATCGTAGACGTAAAAACAAGCCTCCAACAGCATTGATTGAATTGAATAATCTTAAATTTGGTTAGGATTAGTCTGATATTATAAAAAAAAATTGATGGTATCTATATAAATATCTTTTGAAAGAATTGTCTAATAAAAGTAGTTAGTTATGGAAAAAAAAAAGAACTGGAATTTTGAAATTATAAATTTAATTTTATCTTTTACTCTCTTAGAGTCTTGAGCATTAGTTACCTTATGGGCTTTTTCTTTGGTTTTGATGCATAACCACACTTGTGAAGAAAATAATTTAACAACACAAATTTAAAGACTATAGATGTTGATTATTTTTTTGTAATTTGTTTGCTTATAAATTAAACATTTTATAATTCTGTAAACTTATGACTACTCGTGTATCTAAGTAATAAATATAAATTAAAAAAAAATTGACTAAAAAATTAAAAACACTGTTTCTTACGAATTACTTTTAATTCAATTTCTTCTTAACATTAACTTGTCATTTAAAACTTTAATTTTTTAATTAAAAATAATTCAATTACTAATGAATTATAATTGTAATTGATAGTGTACCCGAATACCAAAAGAAAGTTTCCTTATAATTCAATCCTAGTATTAATGTTTTATTTCTCGATAGATTAAAAAAAAATCAGTAGAAATTGACAAGCTGAGATCTTTTATTGAAGTCAGATGTTTACAATCCGTTCCTCAACTGTGTTAAAACTTGGTCTTACAATACAGTCGAATATTATTTATTATAAAATCTTTAATGTATTATTAACTATCATAACTTCAAAAAGGTTTTAAAGATTTTATTACAAATATTCGGTTATTAGAAGATTGTAGAGTTTTTCATTGGAAAACTTAGTTGTAAATAGATTGAATCAATGATGTCAGATGGTAATGAATTTATCATATACAATATATTCAATTAAACGTTTTCCATGTAAACATATTGGGGCCTATACACAGTTATTTTAAAAATCGAGTTGTTCATAGACTGTGTTTAAACAATTTAATTTAAATATGATAAAGTCCATTTTTTCTTAAACACAACGTAAACATCGTCTATAAATATGACTCATTGAGTTGTATCTTTGTACATTGTTAGTTTTTCTACCAGCCGTTTAATACAGTTTAATCGAAGTATTTTACTTCACTACAAATTATAAGTATCTTTCTGATATAGACAGCTCTTGTCATGTATAACGAATCAACAGGAATACTTGTAATGTAATTTAAGCTGTAAAGGGGGTGGTTCGGTCACATTCAAGATAATTAATATCATTGGAAACAACTTCAAAAACATAATTCCATATGGCGATAATCAGTAAAAAAAGACGGGTTTAGAAGAAACTTTGAACTCACAACACTTTCAATACAAAAGCCGATATATGATTCACTGGTGAATAAAGATCTGCTAAAAAGACTGGGGCAGGATGCAGGAATCTTTGGATCTAAAACCAAATGATCTTTGCCAATGAGAGTGTTCTCTTGAATATTTCTGGTGGAAGAAATTGCTATAAAATTAAGTGTGCAAATATATTATGTGTCAAACGAAAGTACCGGAAACGGAAAATCCGTTTCTTTATTCGACACTGCAAATAAAGAAATATTTTGAAGTCAAAAACGAAAGAGACGCAAAATTAGATTCTTTATGGATTTGAAATCTGTTGCAAATAATTTATTTATCTTGAAATTTCAATAATAAATATAATAAGGCATTATTCATAGTTGTTTTTAAACTCGAGTTTTTCTTAGACTGAGTTTAAACAATGTTATTGAAATAGGATAAACCCGAGTTTTTCTTAATCACAACATACAATGTCTATATGAATTTATACAGTTTAATTTTTTTCTTCCAAACACATAAAATAATTTAATGACCAAATTTATCCTATAACGATTCTATTCAACTATTACAAATTCAACTAACCATAAAATCTGAACAAATAAAAAAGAATCTGCAACGACATCAATCACCTTAATGGCTAAAAAAAACTGTCTGTCAGACATTTTTACATGAAAAAAATCTAAACACAAATGATGAAACGATTTCTAATTTGGTCTACTTCCATTTTATTAGTTCAAAATTCTCATTAAAATATAACATCATACTAAATTTTATTAAATTTATTCAAAAAGTTTTAAATTCAAAAATCTATATATACAAAAAAGAAGAAAAAAACACACAAATTTATATTCCCTCAAAATGTTGCCAAAGAACTGCTTCATTTTATAGAAAATATTCTTATTTCTATGGCACTATCGCAGCGTGACGAGACAAGAGTTGAAGTTAAGAAACTCATTTCATAGAAACTTTTAACCATAAAAAATGATTTATAACCAAATCAAAGAAGACACTATAACCACCCACAAATGAACCCACTAGCATGAAATACATAACATCAGATATTCAAATACAAATTCCACACTAACAAATCAGTCAAAATGAAGTTTTCTAAAGGACGAACGAATAATTTGAATATTTATATCCGTGTAACATCTTAACGATTTTGTAGAACCCCGAACTCTTGCCCTAAATTGACTAAAAAAGATAAACTCTGACATTATATTTATAGCATTTGTTGTTGTTTGAGTAAACCGATTTATAATTGTTTTCCCCCAAAGCTGGGATTATTTTAAATCCCCTGCCTCATCTCATCTACAACTAAATGCCCCAAGTCGTCGAATAAGATGAAGACAAAGATTTCTCTAATGTTGACGAACAAAATTGAGAAGAGACTGTGTGGAGACTCCATATAGCTGCAGCAACTTAATATTGGAAAAGTTTATCTTTTGGAACAAACAAAATAAGTATAATTTCGAAATTAAGTACAAAACTCTTTAATATAGTTAAGTATTTTTTTATATGTGTGAAGTGTGAGAGAGGGGGTGGGGGGCGGGGAAGACGGATAGGATTATTCTATGTAAATGACCCAAAACACGAGCTAAGAGAAAGTTATACTATACTTACTATAATAATTTCCCTTAAGCGGATCAACCATGTTGTTTGCAATTAATTTAACGAAGGAATAAATTATTCCAGAAGGAAATTTATCGTTTTTATGCAAATAGCTATAGAGATGGGAAACAAATATTTCTCTGAGGAATTCTAAATGCCAATCGATTGGGGGTGAGTTAATTAATTTCACTTTTTCGTCATCCCCTGTTTGGGTCCTTCTCCTGATGCCGCAGATTGTATAAGGTTATCCTAATGCGAATTCAAAGTTCTAATTTGTAAAAATTAATCAAAGAACAATTTTTTTTCTGTGACAAAATATTTGAAATTTGATTTGTAAAAATTGCCAAAAAGAAAAAGGTATATGGATGCCATTCAAAAGAATTTATTTCTGCGAAATAAAATACTAATTTTAATTCCACGAACAATATGTTATAGAATTGAAGAGTGTTGGTGTGCTTTTTAATGAGAATTTATTTTAAAAATAATCAGATGAAATGGATTTTATTGGAATTTCGAGGTTAAAGATTACTAGGAGAATTTAGGCACAAGATTGCCTCAAAAATTATATTTGTTTTATTAAAATTTTGTGTAAGTTTAAGTTTCATTCATTTCTTTCCATTTCTTTGCCGCAAACAAATATTGTTTTTTTTCTGTAAACAGTCTATTTTTCCCAAAAAGTGATGTTTTTTGAAGATTTCGTTTCGCAACAAATTCTAATATTTTTTTCTAAAATTAAACTTGTGCAGAAAACAACCATCATAATTGGATTTGTAGGCGATTAACATGATTTTGATCAATAAAAAAGAAATCATTTAGTGCTACCGACAACTAAAAATAACCACCTCCTTACACTCTCAACCAATCTTTTGGTATGCGTTGTTAGTTCTACAGGATTAAAGGGGACCTTATCACAATTTTTCGTCGAATAAAAACGACTAAGATGCACTTTTCATGACTATGATCGTATTCGAGGATTTGTCACTTCCTCGCAAGAGGTAGTGCGCCTAAAAAGACATTTGGTGTACTCAGGGTTCGAAACCAGAACTCCGGCGTGATAGTCCAACAAACTAATCACTACGCCATGGCATTATGATCAATGCCATGTAATAACTTCCTTCAAGTAATTGCTGCTAGTGCAGTTTTAAACACAAGCTCTTAGAAGAGTAAAGAACAAAACCCGTAGTCAAAAAATTAGATCTTGTAGATTGCACTTGAATCTTCCTTAAAATGTCAACTTATATAGTGGCGCCCAACGTAAGGCAATCTCATACTAAAACATTTTTATAATTATTTTGATTGCAACAATTATTCTAAATTAATTTTATGAGTTTGTGAGGTCCTACACAATCTTGAAGAACTCGAACGAAACATATGTTACTACATGGAATGGCGCCCAACATATGTACCTCATGTTGGGTAATTTAGTAATTTATAATTAAAAGTTAAATTTAAATATTATATTTAACATCAAAGAAGTATCCTGCCGACTATTTAATAAGTTTGTTATTTAAAAATAATGATTGGTTTGTTTAAATCGTTGATCAAGCTTTACCATATCCACATATATGAATATATAATAAATTAAATACAAAGCATTTTTTGATACAAAAATTTGATCGGAACTACATAAATGATATAGTGTCTTACATTCCAGAGTCTGGTTGTTCTCTTGTTTTAATTGACCATCTTTTTTTTCATCAGCAGTAAATGTCATTCATTATATATTTTTTTTCTTTTTTTAATCAGACATTCTGGTGTTTTTCAAATAATTCAAGTAGATGAGCCTATTAAATAAGAACCTCGATTCAGCTAAATTTCTTGATTATCTGAATGTTTTTGTCCTTTTTCATGTTGAAAAAAAAAAAAAACAAATTGACAAAACAGTTGTATTCAAAAGAAGAATGTGATAATTGTCTTGATTTTATGTTCAGACACATAAAATGCACAGCGTTTTATATTCTATTGTACAAAATAATTGCTCCTTACATTTAACAAAAATAAATCAATTTCTTCAATCAAATGTCTCACGTCAAAAAAGAATGTAAGTGAAATACTCTGGGATTGTCATTTCTGCCTTAAAAAAAAAAAAAAAAAAATAGAAGAAAACATATCACCCTATAATATGTCCTTAGGGAACATTCAGTTGATTCCCTTACAATTACGGCACACACCACTGGATACCAATTTCATTTAACCCATAGATAATTCCGGTCATACAACAAACAAATAAAACTCTTAAATCCAAACCATACATGTGTACTAAAGTGTACCAACAGAAGTTGGTAGCATTGCGAAGTAAGCCAAACATCCTTCCAGCATTATTTAACTGGCTGGATAATTGAAATATTTGAATGAAAAGTTTCTCATATAAGAAGTGAATCCCTTCAGAGCTTGTCCGAAGAGAGAAGCAAGGACTTTTGCAAGAAGATACCCTCTGGCCTCTCTGGTGCAATGTGCAACAAACATTATGTCCCTCATACTTCTTTTAAGTTTAGGGATGAGTCCCACATAAAATAGAATAATAGCACTGTAAGTTAAACTATTTGGGTCAGTTGTGGCAGTTTCTGCGAATAAAGGAAGCCGCTCTTATAAGTTCTAGGATATCCTTACATATAAAATACATACATATATACAAAGAGGATATCTGTTCTGCGATTCAAAGCCGCCCTCTTCCACTTAAAGTTCTCCCTATTGTTGTTGTTTTTGTTTATTCTGTTTCCCCTTTTGCTTGATGCTGCTACTTGCTAGAGGCAACTGTTTGCTGACATAATACTAACGAACACTGCAGCAGGAAAAGTGTGTCCTTTGCATTCCTACAAACATACCAACAATAACCAGAATCCTAGAACAGTAAACAACAGACACAGAACAAAAAAAAAAATAATAAAAACCTCTCTCTCTTTTCCATTTTATTGTCCGAATGTTGACAAATAAAAAGAAACATTATCCTGATTTTTGTCATTCCTTTATTTTTACCTTTTTTTTGAAATGAATATAAAATAAGATACAATATAAGGACAAGAAAAAAATTAAGCTGTATTCAAAGTTGAAACTCAATTCTTAAGGATAAAGAAGATATATTTAATAAATAGAACAACGACAGGACGAACTTTGACAGCGAGAAATACAAACTTAAAGGTGACCAAAAGATCTGTAAAGGAAATTTAATAACAAAAGAAGATATTTTGTTTCTTCCTTTAAAGTAGTTATGTTTTTTTTTTGTTTTGTTTTGTTTTACATCATAGGTATCCAAGAAACGTGCACAAAATAAAGGAATTTTCGAAGAACTTCTTACAAAGAATCTAAAACATTATCTATGCGATTCTTATGGGGATCCTTAAGTTTTCCTTTTGATTTGGTTCCTTCTGTTTTCTTGCAACAAAAATTTATATTTCCATCTGAAGAAGATTAATTCAATGAATACGAAAATTAAATTACAAATGTTTTGTAAATAAATTCTCTAAGATACGTTTTTTTCCTCGCTGGTAAATAAATTCAAACTTTTTCTTTGTGCAAAAATATAAGTAAAAGAAAAATTTACTTAATTCACTTTTCCAACGAATTTGTTGCTTATTGAACTTAGTGGAACTAAAACAAATTTAATAACGCCATAATTTTTGAGCTGAACTCTTGGGTTCTGGAAGGTAAATTAATTTTTTTTTATAGTTTAAAATTTTATTCTGTGAAAAGTTGACAAATTGTATTTATTTTCAAGGATAATAATGTCAGTGTTTTTATGAATCCACGAGAATAGTGGAATGAACTTTAAACCTTCAGTAAATCAACATTTTGCCCTTAAAGTTTTCGTACCACTTATTTTAAATTATGTTATAAAATTTCTTTGTTAAATGATTTGTGATTTTTCAAGAGACGTGCAGCATTGTTTGATAGATAAGTCTCGAGAGTAAAAACTCTCGGGTCGGTGTTTAATTGAGAGTAATATTTTCGAGATTTTAATATCGCGAGTTCTCAGGTAGAATTCCGAGAGTTTATTTAGATTACTTTCATAACCGTGTCGCTCGCAGCCTTTTCACTCTCAAATGGACACGAACTTTATAAATTGATTTGTCTCCGCGATGTCCATTATTTTGCCATGTTGACTCTCGGACAGCTGCTCTCAAAATACGAAACGAGTTAGAGTTCTGCGAGTTAGTCTCCGACAGTGATCAAAACCTGTGTCCACTTCCGAGTTTCTCTAAAAAAATTCGAATGGCAAAAGTAAAAAGTCGATGGTTATCACAAAAAAACCAAAAAGGCATGATATATATGCTACTGATTTTTCACTCCATCGAAACGGTGTTCTTCCCAAGTGCAAAATGTTTAAATACGAACTATTAAAAAGCAACAATAAATCTCCCTGAGCTAATAAGAAAGCTTTATACAGTCCATCAAGAGCTTACATACAGTTCATTATGTTGGACAATTTACAAGATTCGAAAAAACTTCCACGTCCTCAAGAATGACAAGTTACAATACAAAATTGTAATGGTAGGTATCTCTATTCACAAAGAGAATATTATTTGCGTTTCTTAAAAAATAAAAAAAAAGTAATTAAAATAAGTCCAAGTGGTCCAATTAGCCCCTATAATTGGGTAAGTTGGACCAGGTATGGGGTTAGTTGGACCAGGGACTAAACAAATCTAAAATGTTTCTCCAAAGAAAAAATATTACTTTTTCTATAAAATTTTATTTAAATCTACTAAATTTATGAGCTCAAAATAATTAAAATAGATTATTTTGAAAGTCTTGCAAAAATATAAATTGCAACTGTTAATCGCTTCAACCAGTTTGATGAATATATTGCATAGTTAATACTTTAATAATAACAAATAAAATGCACGACTGGGTCACACGAACTTGCTCTTGTTGCAAACTATGGGAGTGTGAAAATTCAATTACTGAATTATGTTGAAAGGTGGAAAAGTGTCAAAATGTGTATGGTAGCTATCATTAAATGGCTGTTTATTCAAAAACATTAAATGCCATCTTATAATGATTGCTTATATTAAGTACGATACCAAATTTAAATGAAATCGGTTTGACCGTTTTCAACTTACGGCCAAATTTGTGAAAACCGTTAACACCAATCACCGGTTATATGCATTTTTATCCAAATATCTCGTTCACTGTTTCTGAGAAAGTTTGGAAAAACCAAAACTGTTATATGGGAGGCACCCATTATAGCCGGGCTAAAACAAAAATTAGAATTTCTCCTCTAGGGCTAAGTACTACACACGAAGTTTAAAGAAAATCCGAACAACCGTTCAGGCAAAGACAACCGCACATCCGCACATACGCACAGACAGACCGATGAAAGGCATGACGAAAATTACTGTTTTGGTCTTCTCTATCATCGTAACGTCATCTTTGATTAAAACCTCAATTTTTCTTTTTACACGAAACCAATACTTGCCCTATGAGCAAGTAAAAATATAAATACTCGTATTCCCGTATCTGTGTTATAATGCACAATAATTAAGATGCTCCTCAGTTACTCCATGGTCCAACTATCCCCACCCTATTTGTTTTTTGAAATAGTTACATAATAAAACAAGAGTTAGATATTTAAATTTGCTATGCATTCTTTTAGTTGATAATAAGGGATGATCACATCTGAATTGTAGGAAGGATTTCCAGAACCCGGACATGCTCAGCACTAGTAAACTTTTCAAAAATGATTAATTCTCATATGTCAGCCCATTTTTCTTTTTATTACAATTGACATAATTATTATTCTGTAACATCATTTGCGTGTGTTTTATTAGAAACATTTGTATTCTAATTGCTTTAAGGTACTTTGAGTTGAACTACATATCGCAATTACAAAACATTTTTGTTTATACAATAAAGATTGTCTGCCTATGAATTTTTAGATATTTCTTCAGAAGTCCATGCCATATAATTCATTCCACCGTAGAATATACAAAAGTTTTATGTTCATGTAATAACAAATCACGTACAGGTACTTTAATTTATCCAGGTCATTACAAACAAAAAATATATATATAGACACCACTTTAATAAATGGTCGAATAAATTTTACAAGTTCGTGAACTCAATTTCACTAAAAACATCACGTTCAAGGATTAAACCAAAACCAATTACAAATTCAGATTATTACTTTTATTTTCACATTAAACGTTGAAACATGCTTCTCCCTCTTTGGATATCTCATTCATTATTCTTAACATTTTCTCATTTCCCATCAACAACTGCCATTCATAAAGCAATTGACAAATTCATCAATTATAATCCTTCGACACACATATACACCCATATTCATACAATTTAGTTCTGTAGATACTTTTCCGTTAAATGCTATACTCGTCCCTATACGTCCCGCATAACAATCTCTTTATTACGATTCCGACCTTTTACTGAACATCAATTAAAATTGTCATCATTGGAGGATGTGAGAACACTCTAGCTGGTGGTAGTGGTATAGGCGGGTGGAATTAGTTTAGGGGTGAATGTTCGATTCCCAATGCGGCCATTAGAATGAGAATTTGTAATTAAAAATAGATTTTCATTGTCCATTGGTTTAGTTGACTAATGAATTATGACTTCATTAAGGATTGTTTTAGTTAATTTGTTATGTTTTCATTGAAGACCTCAATTTCAGTGATTGTTGCAAAGTGTGGTAGTGATTTAGTTGATATGAAAGCAGCTTACTGATGTAGACAAGTCAAACATTGAATACATCAATTTTCCAATGTAAACACGGTCATTAAACATTAATCATTGAGAGAAAAAAAGCAACTCAGAGATTTTCTGTTGATAAAAAGAAATAATTGGTCGCTTAATTATAAGGCATCAGAACTGAAGCGGATAGATGTTTGGGTAGGTATGTTCAAGAGGATTTTTTTAGTACATTTAAACGTGATGTACCAGCAATGACTCCAAGTCTATTAGAAGACATTTTTGATAAAATATTGATTCAGCAGATTTAATGGTTTAGTCACGGTTTCGGACAAAAATGGGGATTTTCAATTTTAAGCTGAGATCATATTAAAATCAAATTCAGAATGAAATATGAAAAGCAATTGTGGGACATAAAAGATTAACAATGACCCTTGTTATGAGTGTGTATTCGTAGCTCTTAAATTCAATAGAAAAACAGTCGGGGTAAGAAGCTGTGTGTTATGGTGGTACCGGCGAGGTCCTGGCGTGCTGCTGAAGTGCTACTATTGTTCTGCTGGCGTGTCATGGTGCGGCTTTATACCAACTGCATTCATGTTATTCTTATACATAGAATCAAATTAGCTTATTATGGCCTTAAATTTATGAAAAATGGCGTTTCGTGCGGATGCTCACTATGCAACTTATCAGTTGACGAGTGAGCACCTTGTCAATATGCAAATTTCCGCTTATTTCGGTTCAATTTACTTCAGTTTTTTGAAAAAAAGCTAAAGTGAACTATATACAACAAGTCAACGAAATAGTCCGCAGTCTTCTACTTAGTTGAAATAATTTTTACTTATTTAATAAATTATTTATTTATTTAAATATTTTCAATGTATAGTATATAGAATTTTTAATATAAAAAAAACATTGTATGGACATGTTAAATTTTGCCATCGCCACGCCACTTTCATGCCACCAGTAGCTATACACTTTAGTCTTTATGAGCAATTGACTTAAAAAATCAGCATACACTATACTATTAAAAACTTTCTTCTAGGAACTAGGAAAACACAACACGATTGACTTTAATATGTACAATGGTTCGTATCAATAAAAATACTTATTTTAAACGCTGTAGTGGATTTAAATGAAACTGATATTGACGTCATTGCTTTGCGGCCAAATTATAAAACATCCAAAAAGATATTCACTATCCGTTATTATATATCTATAGAATTTCCAAATACCGCTTCACATTTCTTTATGAATTGAGCGCCTCTAAGTCTACTCTACATCTCACCCAGGCCATGCCAGCACCACGCCAACACTATAATATGACAGTCATATGAGTTTTGGGTTTTATAGAGATATAAGATATTCATAATCATAACAAAGTATTAACTGTGAGTTTCTTCTTTTTAGTCCAAGAGCTACTGACTGATTTTGGGACATTATTTTCGCTCGCCTAAATTTGTGTCCAGTTATTGCTTCAGCGTTAATCATTATAATAAATTACAATTAAACTAGCACTCAAAGTACAGGAATTATGACCCAACGCCAACTGTGGTTAATATAATATTAGCTTGAATTTTTTTTCACTTAAATATAGTTTGAAACGTTAAAAACAATAATATATAACTGTCATAACATTAAGATGCCTGAAAATGTTTGCCAGATCAACTCGAAAAATTCAATAAATTTCTTTTTTTTAAGTGTTCTTAGGTTGCCCTGGCAACCCTACTTTTCCGACATGATAATATTATGGCAGTTATATATTATTATTTTTAACTATTCTAACTATACATTTAAGTGAACGAAAATTTGGTGGCAAAATTATTTATCATATAGTTTGGTTTCGTGCACTTTGTCATTCATTAATGAGTGACGCTGAAAGAATAACTGGAAAAAAATTCAGGCGCGCAAAAATAATGTCCTGAAATCACAACAATAAAGAATTAACTTTCTTTCTGTGCCATTGACGAAACACTGAAAGGTTTTCGAAATATATGATCATATATCAAATGGGAAATAGAAAACAAAAATCAGAAACATCGCAGGAATATTACTCAAGAGTCCTATCCTAATCAAAAAAAGAAGTGAAAAATAATAGTATCAAGAACCATATTGAAAACATTATTTAAGAAATATTTCAGAAATGTTTTCTTATTAAATGGATGTTTCTTAAATATTTTTTCTTTGGTGTAGAAACAAATTTCTATATTACAACAGAGCAACTTTAAGCAAGAAAATTTCTTTCAATAAGTATAAATACAATATCCTAAAAAATATTGAACTATGGTTTCCAAACAGAACTGTAAATGTATGATCCCAAATAAATTCTAAATAATAAAAAAAACTCTCTCCTGTTACACTTTTCCTGGACTTTCTTTCACAATTTACATTATTCGGAATAAAGAATAAGTTAAGAGAATTTCAGGAATTACAAGAGAAAAACTTTAACAAAGATTGCAAATTTGTAAAAAAGGTTTTATTTTTTACTTTGCCTGAAACCAGCTTTTTGTATTCACTTTTCGAATTAAATACTTACTCTCAAAAACAAACTTTTTAACCACCATCCCGTAGATAAAATTTAGAAATGTTGTGTACAACATCTACATCTTGACATAGTATTTTCCTGTTATTCTTGCATCAAAAAGATACAAACGGATTTTTGTTTTTTGTTCGAAAAACTTTTTCGTATCTTCAAAATAAAATAAAAGAGGTCATCGCTAATTTTTGTATCTTCAAGCAACTAATTCGTTAAAGCAAACTTTCACTCTAAGCCAAGCCATCATACCATCTAACGCGCACAAAATAATGTTGTGTTTCACCAAAACCACTTAAAAAACAAAAAACTTTTTTGACATTATTTTTGTTATTTAAAATAAAAATTATCTTAAATCATATTTTAAACAACCATCGAAAAAAATTTTTTTTTCTAAATTATTCTCTTTCAAAAGTTGAAAGTTTCGTTTTTTTCGCAGCAAAGGATTCATTCCCACGCGCATGGAATATCAAATCCATGTAACAAAAAAATTTTATATTCAAAAAAAGTAAAAATAAAATTAAAAAAAAAATAAATAATGTACAACTTATCCATGCCGTACATCAACTACATGGTGTACATTGTACGGATACAGTGTGTACATTCAGGAGATGAATAGTGTTTACGAAATTACTTGTGAAAACTTTCCAGCAAAACACTAAAGGGCAATGCTTGAAATGAACCCATCATCGTCCTTTTTTTTTTTTTTCTTGTTGGGTGTTGTGTGTGTATATGTTGAGATAAACATGAAAACAAAATGTAGACGACAGCAGCGTGACGAACGAAAAAGAAAAAAATATTATTAAAAAAAACAGCAATCTAATCACAACACTGAAACTGAGAGACAGTATGATGGAAAACTGTAATAAAACTCATATCAAAAATCAACTGACAAGTGTAGAAAAGTTAATACGACGACGACGTTAAAAGAAAAAAAGGGGAAAAAAAATAATAATAAAGGACGATGACGAATAGCGTTGGATATTCAACAGCACTGTCCTCAAAGGATATGATAGGATGTGTTGTTTTTGTGAGTTTTAGATAAACATGGTTTTGCTGCAAGCGAAGTTTATTGATTGCTTTAATCATGTGTCATTAGAGACCGTAATTGAGAATAAATGCTATACTGTTGATTTTGAAGTAGGCATAGCGAAACAGTGATTTATAACCCAAGGGTTTTTTGATATTATCCTTGGAGATAATCAGAAGGATAAGGGATCAGACGAAAGCCCTAATACCCTAAACATATAAATATATGTACGTCGAAACAAACTTAAAAAAATTCACTACAATTTAAGAAAAAAATTGATAAAAAAAAACAAAGAATTTTATTCCAAGTTTGATTTCAACCACATGAACATTTTTTGATGTGAATTTCTCTTTTATGAAATTTAAAAGAGTTAGAGTCGTTTTCGATAAAAGAAAAAAGTTTTGATACGGTAAGACCTAAGATTTCTATTACCAATCCATTGCGATCAACAATCAACACTGTGTTCTGCGAGCAAATAAGCTTGGATTTTCCGATCGTTTGGTGAAGCAGGAATTTTTGTACAAGTTGGCGTTTGAGAAGAGGCATTTCAAAACTGCATTCCAAGTTTTTGGAAAACGTTTTGGAAAACGCAATAGATTTTGTTGGGAGTAATGATCCCAATTTTGACTTCAGTGGATGCATCAACAAACAGAACATGTACAGTACAATTGAACTGACGTAGTTGAATTCATCTAAAGTCACACTATGAAATTCTTCAGGTGGGCTTTGATTTTTTAAATGAAAATGACAACAACAACTTAAAGGTGCTACCAACAATTTTTGAAGAATTTTACTATTCGTTTTTATTTTGGCTGGAGATATACGAATACGTAGTGCATACGACTTCGAAGACTAAACAAATCTGATATGTAAGGGTTCGAATCCCATATGGTGTGCATGTAGAAAGTTTTTTTTTAAATAAAATTGGATTAAAGCTGATAGGTTTAAATATGATAGGACTTGGCACTCCTTGAAATAGCTATATCTTCAGCCAAAATAAAAACGAATAATAAAATTCGTTAACAATTAGTGGTGGTAGCACCTTTAGGTTGATGTTGTTGTTTGAAAATTCAATGAAATTTACGGAATAAAGAATGGTCTGGTAATAAATTTGTCATTGAAGTATGAATATTACAATAAAACAATAATAATGAATTCATAAAGGACAGTGAATTCAGACCGGCATACAAATGTGAACTGGTTGGGGGAATTAAATTGAATTGGTCTAAGAACCAGTTGTGCAATCGTGGTTCAAGTTTTTAACCCACCGATTTTGGAAGATTATCTATGGAAATCAGAGAATGGAACACACTTTAAGGGCTCCGATGGCTGCTTTGAGAGAACACAATAAGGAACTATTTGGAATGGAATGTCATCAAGTCTGTTTTATCGATTTAGGGTTAATCCGGGCATTATGGCGCACCTTACTTCAATCCCCAATAACTTTACTTCAGACAACATTTTTTACTTCAATTAACAATAAATATTTATTTATTTTATGAAAAACGAAACATAAATAAATTAAATTGAAACAACAATTTAACTTTTTTGACAGTTAAAACAAATTATCAAAAAAAGGCTTTAAAAAAACCATAATGCCCTAACTAAAGGCAATATGGCGTACCCCTGAGGGCAATATGGCTCTACTATGCATGCAGTTTAAATGTAGTTGGTACAGAATGTTTGATATCTCGCCACAAAGGACACAATCCATTCCTCTATTTATGTTGTTATAGTGTTAATTTTACCAAAACTGGCGCAAATATTCTTTCCGAAATTTTCGGACCTTATAGACCCGTCGGGTAGATGGATTTGAAAGTTTCTCTTCCTTCGATGCCGTCGATGAGTTTATGCAGCCCTTCATCTTATTTTTCATCTATTTTAAGACTTAACCATTTAGCACGTTAACTTCATAAGGGCATTATGACTCATTAGCGTCATAATAATTGCTGAAGACCTAAGTTTTTGCATCGTTTTCATTTGTGTTAGAGTATTAGAATTGTGCTATTTCAAAGGTTTGCCATAATGCCCGAACTTACCCTCGTCCCTTCCGTTTTCCGAATGATGCATACAATAATCAATTGAAATAAGTAAATTTATTAGAAATTCAATTTAAAAACTGCTTGAAATCACATAAAATAATCTGAAGTTATTTCCAATATTGGGATCATTGAACCACTGAACTGGCTCATGACAAACCCTTTGTTTTGTATAAGTAAGCAGTAGTCTGTTTTTTTTTTTTAATTTTTGATTTTCTAGTAAGTTTGTAATTCCTATATAATTATTTTAATTTGTTTCTATACTTAATTTGTTGTACAAACCAAAATGAATTTATAAATTGAAATGCAATACAATTACTTCTTCTAATATACTTGATACATCTCGTTCCGCTTGAGAAGTGACCACTCACCAAAATGTTTTAAAAATGTTTCATACTAAAAATACACATCGATTTGTTATATATTTATTATTTACGAGACATTAATTCGTTTGGATAAATTTAATCCCAAACCGCAAGCATATAAAATACAACATGACTGCTTAAAGCTTACAACCACGCCTCCTGAGCACGCATAATTCTTATTTATATATACCCAACCGATATAAATACCATATTGATGCCTTTTAAGAAAATTTGTGAGTGTGATATTTGTTTTTATTACCAATAAATTCGATAATTTTAGTATAGGGTTTTTAAGAATAATATGATCAAACATCATAATAAACCTACAAAAGGGAACGAGCGTGTGGTTAGGGTGTCCTGACGTGGGTTGTTTGATAAAAAATAAATAAAATACTTACATAATTTAATGATGGAACCTTTTTTTTTAGAACAATAATGTCGTTAGAGAGAACATCATCTCCCCCAACCCCCGCCCCTTTCAACCTTTACTTATACTCTTAAAAGGTTATAACTTTCATTCTTCAGTTTTTCTGGGAATGCATGGTGTGTGTGCCTTGTGGTATATTAGAGTAAACGCATAATCTTCAAGAATTATTATGTTTCCAGCATCCCCTTAGTGTTGACCGCATGTTCAACTTATTTGAAAAATGACTAACAAAAAAAAACAAAGGTCGGGTGTCAAGATTTATGGATGAAATTTTTTGAAAGCTTTCTTAAAGTTCTATTCCCATTACGATATAATATGTACCACAAAATTTAACCTGATTTTTGCATCACACGTCTTGTTCGAGATGATGATATAAAGTTTATAGAAAGTTTTTTTTTTTTTGTTTGTTCTTCTACTTTTAGGGATATAGTTTCAGGTTATTTTTGTATAATGTAAAAATAATGTTGACAGTGATGTGAACCGTAATATATTAAAAGATGTGACCTTATATATAAAAAAAAAAAAAACACACACACAATTACCATAAAAAAGAGTTATAGAGGTAAAAGTGGATTTCGTCTGGAATCCTTAAAGACAAACATTAAATTTGTATGCATTAAATAGAATTTTAGTGTTAGAGAATCTATTTTGTGTTTTATGTTGCTGGAAATTGCTTTGATAGAGAAGAACGAGCATTTTCAAACAAGAGTTTGAAAATGTTTAAAGTGATGTTATCGGAATCTATTAAACTTTAGTTGATTAAAAAAAATTAATTAAATGTTGAATTTTTGGAAGAATTCACTATCGAATAATGAAACACTTAAAGAACTAGGTAAACATGAAAAACTATCACAGAAATAAAAATATTCAAGATTATGATCTTAAAAGGTTTTGCATTTAATTTAAATAATATTAAAACCCTTTATTCTAAAATAAATGTTGTGAATTTATAGAACATAAATTATAGAAAAAAAATGTGAATGTCACTAACGCCGTTATAATATAAAGCTGTATCAATGAATAATCTCGCATCTGTGAAAAACTCCACAGTCAACCCAATAGAAGAACTCTACTTATTTCTGATCCGTATCAAAGTTGGTAGAAAACATTTGCAAGCATTCAATTGAGTAAAATTATTCAAGTAACAATATCATCAATTAGTTTTTGTTGTATAGGTGGCCTCTTCCAACTCATTGTTAAGCAAAACAATGTGTGGTATATTTCCATATGTAACGTGTAATCAATATTCAATCTGAATATCACATTTACATTACTTACTGATAAATATACTTTTAATTAATTTTGGTACTTGTTATAAACCCCTCGAAACCATTTTGGTGAGAACTATGAAATTGGTATATTTCCGATAGTAAATGAAACTTCGGTGCAATCTGAGTTCGATTCAAAAAAATTCAGTTTATCTATTTAAACTACCTATATGCTTAGTCAGAATTTATATCCCCAAAGCATTCTGTTTTTTTTTTTGCAAAAGTCTACGTTCGTTTTTTTAATCTTGTGAATTAATTTTCAAGTGGTTCCAGATCATGGAGATAATTTATACAGAGACTAACTTTAACCAGGAAACAAATGTTGATAAATGTGTGCTTCTTTTTATAGATAATGAAACAAAAAAAAAAAAACACTTAAAAACATCGCTCAAATATTAGCCCTAGAATCCATAGTTTCATTATTAAAATCTTTCAAATGCAAAATAAAAAACTCCTGCACCTACACTAAATCAAATTAAGTAATATTATCATATGAATGATTGATTGATTGAAAACGATTAATAAATTGATAATGATTCTAAACAAAATTAAATAATCAGCTAGGTATTTAAAACAAAGTTTAAAAACTTGAATTAACAAAAATAAAAAAAAATCGGAAAGAAAAACACCTTTTCCGTAAAAAATAAACAATCAGATTATTTAATATTTAATTATTTAATAAATAATAAACTTGATCAGAGAAGCACAATTTTCAGGACATCCCACATATCTACTTAGTTCATAAAAAAAATTATTTAATTTAATCCGATTTATTTTATCAAATTTCCTCGCTGTATTTAATTTATTTCACGAATTCCATAAAAACATAAAAAAACAGAAGCTATTTAATATAAAATGATTTCTTCATTTTAAGCGTTCACCCATTTGACCCTTATAAAAGGACTTTCATAAAAAAGCGTTTTATCCTTTTTATCATGATTATCCACCCATAAATTATCTTCGCACGTTTTTATTTGTTTTTGCTTGAAGGTATTACATCCCTTTTTCAATTTCAAAGGTCAAATGGTTAACATTTTATTGGATTGTATAATCCTTAATCTATTCATATTTAAATTCAAAATGAAGAAAAAGGTGTAAGTTGATTGATGTTTTAGAAGTTATGATTTGTGGTTCTACATCATATTATTTAATAAAAAGTTGACAACGATTGTGACGCGACGGTCTGTCTGTCTCTCGGTATGAACGTAAAAGCTGCATATTTTATTTGATTAAACAATTTTAAATTAAATCAAAAATGTGTTCCGATTTTAAACTGTTTCTTTTTATTCTTTTAGAAGTCGAGAAGTGAATCTGAGAAAATAATCAAAAAAGAAACAAATCCTTTTTTTTTTAATATGAACCATCAAAAAAGAGCATTCTGGTGTTAGTTAACATAAATGGTACGATCTTTATTTATAAATTAAAAAAAAAATTATTCTTAAAAAAATGCAAAGCAACGCAAGCGCGGTCCTGATAGTTTATTACAATCTATCTCTATACCAATCGAAAGATGATTTGCTGTGAAGCTAAATAAATTCAAAGCAAGATAGACCTATATGTGCATAAATTATAGAGTTTTCTCATGTGGTGACATTTTACAACACAAATATTTTTTTTACTTTAAAAATGTCAAGTTGTAATAATGCCATTTGCAAGAATTAAAGTATCATAAAGGATATTCCATGAGGCTTTGATGCACAATTTCCGTGTCTTTTGTCTAAAGATTTATTGCATTGATTCATTTACAAATAAAAACATTGTAGAAGAAATTTATTCAAGCACCAAGTTGTTAGTCAGAGAAGAATCTTATGCCTTTACATACATTTTTCTTCTTAAGTTAAAGGAAATCCGTTTCTTTCTGAAAGGTTTATCTTATAAAAAAGACTCCTGTAATCCGAAAAATTTTTGATTCACAAAACATTCTATCTTACTTGATTGGAAGTGATTTTATTTGTGTTCACCAATGTTTCTTTGCAAAGTTTACTTACACGTTTGTAAGAATAATTATGCCCTTAGATTTATACATTCCTACGCATCAAACGCCTTTTAAAAGGATTTCTCTTTACAAAAAATTCTAGGCAAATAACTTTAGAAAATTCCAATGAAAGTAGAAAAAAGGAAAAAAAAAATCGATTTACCCTTTTCCAGTATCAATATGGACACAAAACATTCTACAAGTTTCAAAATTTTCAATTTCCCATTCAACACTTCAAATAAACTTATATAACTTGCAATTTAAACCACGCTCACTTTATGGCCAGTTAAATGAACAGCAGAAAATCTACTTGAAAAACTCACATAAATCATCATCAACATCCTTGGAATCAACATTCTATCCTTGAACTATATTATGTAGCTACACTAACCTATTTTACATTATATATACATTCAACAATCCCAGTTTTTAACTCGTGCTCGTAACACAGTAAGCTTTAACCTTTCTTTATACTTTTCTCTCTAACGAGTTTGAATTTTAATTGAAAATTGGAAAAGTTACCACACAAAATACACTCGAACATTGAAACCTCCTTCATACATACTTCAAAGAGGAATATAAACATTTCATTGTTACAACTTACTGTACTGTGTTGGATTTGAATCCTAGCTATTTTATAAAAATAAATACACACTAACGCACTTAATTGGCATTTGATGAAAATATCCTTTGTACTTCACCAAGAGAGCATGTTTTTTGAATGAAGTCCTTCGTGTGTTATTTATATTTGAAAACAGAAAAAAAATATATTTTTTTAAAACGTATTTCCTTGAGGCAGGATGTGCTATGGAAATCAATTTTCAACCGGCCACATACTTCAGTCATCTTTCTCAATCTATTGTGTGGGAACCTTTTTTTTTTGTGAAAGAAGTTTTGAGTCCTTTTGCTTCATCACAAGTTGGGGGAAAAATAAATTCTAACTGCATTTACCAACCTTGTCGATAAGTTTTTCTCAACTCTTCACTATCAAACAGGTGAAATATTTCCCACAGGACGCACACAAAGGATGACAACTATACGACTAAGACCTACAAAACAATTTAAAACATTAACCAGGAGCTGTTGAGTGACAATTGAAAGTTTATACCTCTGGCTTTTGCTATAGGATAGAGTATGGCTGCTGGTTTTAAAGTCACCTTACTCATGCAGTAGAGAATCCTTTGCATTTTTTATTTAAAATCAATTCGACTCTTGACTTTTCTTTTAAAAAGGATCTCATATATATGCACAACAAAGAAGAAGTGATAGACTACTTCAAAGTGTGTAAAAAGTTGAATCCTTGTTTCTTTCTATGCTTACAGAAAATGTTAACTTTAAGACAGTTGTTCACTTTTTTTGGCTAAAATCCCTTTGACAGCACGAAAAAAAGGGAAATTTTCATTCTTAATTCAGTGGGATTAATTATTTCACTTAAGGATATTTTCATTAACACTAATTAAGATTAATAATGAAAGTTACACAAAAAGGACTCTCTTTAAAAATAAAAGGCACACACTAAAACCGTTTCCCGTTAGAGATTCACTCCATAGGACACAAGATCTGAAGCATTTTTTTCTCGAAAGGAACAAATTAAGGGTTTGGACCATAAAACGAAGAAAATGCTTTCAATTAGCCACCTCATTAATTTATAATGAAGATGAAAGAGTGCTCGAGAAAATTGTTGTAAACTTAAAAAACGTGTGTTTGTTTTTTTGTTCTCTTTCTCTTCCCCCTGTTTGTTTGTTCAGCACAAAAATGTTGAAAAGTCCTTGTTGGATTTTGTGTGAGCAAGTTAATTTGATTTATAGCAAAGTTGGAAGAAAAAACTTGAGTACCAGCTTATTTAAGGTGAAAAGCTGTATTGAAGTGTTTGTCAGAATTAATGGAAAGGGTATATTGGAAAGAGGTAACCATACTATATGTAACTAAATTCCTTTCAACGATTGCTTGATTTATTGGTATCAGGAGATTTTTGTGATTTGAATTTATTATTCGATTTGCATGTCAATGAAGAGAATTCAAGTGCGGTGTGGTTTTGTGTAATTGTGGTATTGCCTCCGGAAGTTTATTGGTTTTGGGTTTTGTATTTCTGTTAGTATTTTTGTGTAGATTTCTTAACTTTTCAGACCTTTGAAGGGTTTTTAGTCAAAGAGCAAAAAGGAATTTATCGGTTCCTTTTGTGAACCTTGTTGGATTAAGAGAATTTAACTTTGCTATAAGCATGATAAAATACATGTTCTTTGATATACCAATGAACTAATTCTACATTTTTTTCTGATTCGGGTTTGGTAGTCAGAGGTTAACTTTTTAAAAGAAGTTTTGAGTAAAGAATAACGTGGAATCAAAGATTAGGTTGTACTTACATAATATAGTTTTAAGAATTTCAATCAAATATCAATTACCCATATTACGGTTGTCAATTGATAGTTGATAAAAACTTAAATTTGATATTTTATAAATAAATGAATGAAATGTTTTTTCATTGAATATGAATCTTGCAGTTGTGAATAGGAAGAAAATCTAAAATTGTCAACGAAAATTTGAGAAGTTTATTAATTAACTGCGTCTTAAAGTACGAAATTTCAGTATTTATCAATTATCAATTGACAATCGTAATATGGGTGAATATTTTGTTTCTATCAATAAATAGAAGGATATATATAGATTGATTTTTGTATAACTCAGCTATTGCTAACAAATTGATGAATATCTATCAGATTTTCACTGTTATAATATAACACTATTCGAGGAAAACTTTTGCGCACTAGACTTGAATTGGGTTAAAATCTAAAAATTTGTACCCAATTTAGATAATATAGTACTTTAATATCGTGTTCGATATTATATCAGATGTATTAATGAACCGACTGCGGCAATTTTCATATACATTTTTAGACTCCAACCACGGCTCTCTTAGTTGTGTGTGCAGTATCGTTTATCTCGGTATGATTGGTATACAAGCGGTGCGATTTATCGATGACATAATGTATTCAATACGAACCTCCAGTATTCTTTGTATGTACGGTATTTGATAAATCTGTATACCGAGCATTTCTGTCAATCCAAAGTAGCTTTATATTTTTTTTTTATAATATGAGAAAAATGGCATTGTAGAAGGATTTTCTACCAAAATTTCAAGTAGAACAACAAGTACGTTTATTTGGACAAGTTGATGTTTGGATACGATATGTTGAACATCTTCTGTTTTTTCCATTAACTTCGTACAGCTCCAGACTTTTTTCACAATTATCAATACTAAACTTTTATAATTACGTCACTTGTAATATATTCAAAATTTTCCATTGCGAATGGGAAACAGAGAAAATTTTCAGAAATATTTCTGAAATCTTTCATCAAGCATTCAAACCAAAGAAGCTTTTTAAAAACATTGCAAAACATTTAAAAACCACTTCAGAAATGTTTTTATTTTCAACAAATGTGTCTGAGATGTTCATTTAATGTTTCCGAAATTTTCCTGACATATTTCTACAGTATGAACATACCCTAAAGTTTGTGTAATGATAGAAAATGTGTGAGAACGAAGCAACACTATTTCTTTTGAAATGATTTAACTTTCCGAGCAAAATAAATATTTCTAACAAATACATTTTAGAGATTTCTTAAGACTGTTCTTTTTTTCCGGATTAATATGATACCCATTTAAGTTTTACGAACAAGTAAGATTTCCATATATGTTTCATTATCAATTTTTCTAATATATCTATTTTGATTGGTCCGGGGAATCTTTTTTAATCTAATGTTGTTCTGACATTACAGCTTTTAAAAGTAAGAGCTGATTCTGATATCTTTGGTATAAAATGCATCAATTTATAATGCTTGAAATTTTTTTGAAAGTATTGAAAAACTGTTGCCGAAATAAGTCTCTTAACTTTGCCTGATAAAAACATAAAATTATATCTGTATCATATTATCTTTTTACGTACTCCGTTTTGATCATAAGATAAAAACCCTCTGTGGAGCTTTATATTGAAGGGATTTTATAAGTCTGGGAAATTCTGAAATTACTTTTTTTAAGACTTTTTTAAGAATTTTATGTTAAGATCTAAAATATTTGAATAGAATATTTAACGTTATATCACAATAGAGAAACATTAATTTACATGTGTCGGTACAGCTTAAACAGAATTCAACCTAACCTAACCTAACCTAATTTTTACATCATTTAAAAGCTTACAAACAGTTTAACAATCCTCCTTCTCCATCTAAAGTGATATAATTTATTTTAAACCGAATGCCTCTACTACTAAACTTCCTTTGGTTAGTTTCAGTTTTATTCAGAACTTTGTCTTTCCAATTTGCCAGTACACTAACTACCCATGAGATTATTATAGATTCTTCACCCTAAAGTCGAGAAAACTTATCTCAATTTCAGCATTGCTATAACCTACCACAATTCAAAGTTTGTTGCCTTTTAAAATGACTCCCCCTATTATAGAATAGAAATAGGAAACCATATTAAGTTTCCTCTACTTGCTTTGTGTTGTGTGTATGTAGTTATAAGTTCAAATTGTCAAATTGTCCTTTGTTAACTTTACACACCAATAAAACAACTTTTTCTTTCGAAAGTAACTTAATACTCTCTAACTATAATATACCTGTGATAACTTCGATTTCTCGAATTTTATAAAGTTTCTTTACAGGAAAACTTTCGAAAGCATCTTAACAATCCTTTACGGGTTGTTAAAAAAAGTAGCATTTTTAAATCACCTTTATATTATAAGATGTACAATGAATAAATTCTCTCTCCCTTTTCAACCTGACATAACCGTTCAGCCATATTAAACTTAGGTACTTAGTGCGAAAATTTCTTAGAAAAGTTTAACATTTCAAAATAGAATAATATTCTGAAATCACTTGTTAAGCAATTTCAATGAACTTGCTTTTAACTAAGCAAAACTTTTCTTGAGAAACTAGATACCCCAAATTTAACAAACAAATCTATGCCACAATGCGTTCAAAAAATTGAATACTTATTTTGACAGAAAATTGTATCGTTTACCACCAAATTACCTAAGAATTCCAAGAAATTGCATTGAAAAACAATTTTGAAAGAAAATTTCACCAAAAATAATTCGAGACGAATATATTTGCTATTTGTTGTCATCCACGTAGGAAAAATATAATAATACTTTCTGCCCAATTATTCACAAAACGTGCGATTCTTCTTTTATGTCAGCAATGTTATTTCCTAGAAACTTACTGGTTACCTATTTCCTTCCTACCACACAAACACATAAAATAAAGTGTCTGTATAGGTTGTTGGATGATACTCAATATTTTTTTTAAGTCACCCAAGGGCTTAGATTTAAAGATATTGGAGCAAAATTATAGTCAATTTAACTCGAAAATAAATCAAATTTAGTTTGACACTAGTATAAAATTACATTTTTGGCAATTATAGACAAGTTAAACTACACTTTATCTTTAAAGACTTGCATCAAAATTAAAATCATGAAAACCCTATTTTAATTTTGACAGTGTCACACTTTCTTCTCTCTGACTCCTGTCAATTTGTCATTTTCTATAAACCAAAAAAAAAGTTTTGCAAAATGTTTTCGGAGGACAAAGATTTTGAATTGTTTGAAGATTTTCAATTGTTTGTCCAAGCATTAAAGTTTATTCCTTCTATGTACAGAAATGCTTATTGATAATGCACCTCCCTCGGATTCTGGTCTTCCATAATTTGGATTCCTTTATTGTTTTAATTGTTTCACTGATTCATTGTTGGTATCAGTTATGTGTACTCGGTACATCATCTCCTTGCAAAAACGAAGCTGAAGACGACATGAAACTGAAATTGTGGGTATACCCTTTATTTCGTAAAGCGGCATTACAGTATTCTTTGAAAAGATCAAATTTTTAACGATATATACATATATCTAATTTCTTGAAAAAATTTAATTAATTTTGATTTCAAAGAGAAAGAAAATTTAAATTAAACAGAAAATTATTTTCCGGGCTGGTGACATTTGACGGCAGATAGAAAGGTGTGTTTGCTTTGTTTTCTTAGCGAACTGTCACTTTTTAAGGCGTGTTCCACACAAATAAGTTAGACAAATGTTTTAAACCCCACACTAGTTGTCAGTACTTCAGAAAGAGTCTATAATTACTTTAAAGTTAGAGAACTGTTTCAAAATTAAAATTAAGTTAAGAAGTGTGGCGTTAATTCCTTAAACTTAGGCTGACTATAATTTTGCGCCATTATCTTCAAAAGATCTTCTGTTCGATTTAAGATAAGATCAATAATATTTTGAGTTTGAATTTCAAAAAAGTGGAAGAAGGGGTAAGAAATAATAGCGGTGTTTTTTCAATTACAAATCTTGTCAAAGAGAAAAAGTATTAAAATATAGTTCTCCAGTTTTTCAATAGAAAAAGAATTATAGAATCATGTGTTCTCTAATAATTTAATCTAGGCCAAGATAAATCAAGTAAATGAAATGACTGTGATAACATTTGAAAATGAGAGGTGCGGTGTTCAGCGATTTTACTTAATAGCTTTCATTGCTAGCTTGAAGCTATGCCATCATCGAAACCAGTAGTCATTTTACAACTTCATATTTAAAATCGTTGCTGTCAGCAAAAAAACTGAGTGATGTTTCCAAGACTTTCTGAAAATAATTTAGGACAAACATAATATTCTATCTTGGATACGACAATATATGGCTATTGTCGATTTAATTAATAATGGTTGTCTTTATATTTTTGAAAAAAGGCTTTGAATAGTCTATGATGCAGGATTTTATTTAGCGCGTGCTTCAAAAGAACCTTATATTTATAAAAACATGTCCCCACTATCTACTTCCAATTCTGGTTAGAAATTCCCAGCCCACATCACCTCCTCACCTACTTCTGTCAAACTTGATTAAATCTAGATTTTTTTTTGTGTCAAGAAACCATACCATGCCTTTATTAAACATTCATACAAAAATATTGCCAGGACAAAAAAAAAAAACAGATAACTTTACATTATTTTGAACGCATCACTCGCCCTCTCCAACAAAAAAAAGGACCTTTGCTTCACACATGTGTGCCAAAAGTTTTGGCGCATATAGGTACTTCATGGCATATTGTCGTCGATTTGGCCTCAACTCTGGATAATAATATGAATAACAATTTATTTTTATTTGTTTGTCGTAGTTTTTTTTTCCATCACTAGGGTGTCTGCAATTTGTACCGTTATCTTTCTAGCTCTAGTTATAAAAAGCATTTTGATCTTTATCTTTATTTCTATCGCAATCGTCATCGTTGTCATCACATACAAGGATATATGCACATTAAGCAATTCTTTATTTTTTTTTTTGTACTCTTTGACGACACATTCTCAAGCTCACACAGCGAGGTCCTTGCCAAAAAACCACTTGGAGTTGTCATGTGAGTATTTGCTACCGTGGAGATAATGTTGACATAGAAACGGTGAAATTTCGTTCTTTTGGCTTTTTATCGTCAAAATAAGAAAATAGAATTTCGCGTAGGTTTATAGGACGAGATAGTCCTAGATACCTGAATATTTCCACGAAAATGACACAAACAAATTGGAAGATAACTCGTGTGGAAAAGGGAGTGTGTCGATATAATAATTGGAGATAAAATAATAGAATATTGAGGAAAAACCGTAATAGCAAATTTCGTCTGTTGAGAAGAAAAAATACTTTAGAAATGAGCTCGTAATTTCATGGCAACGTTGTTTTTCGATTTTTGTCAGTCATAATTTGTTCATAAGCTTGAACGGAAAACATTTACAAAAAAAAAAAATATTTCTGAGAATTTGATTTGTTAAGAGCCTTTTTTCAAAGATGCTATTTATATTTTAATAGCACAGTAATATATTTATTTTGTATTCATTATAATCATTTTGTATTCATTATAATGTCGCACATTTTGAGCTGATTGTTTTTTATCCTTTATCAATTAATTGATCCTATTAGGTTTTATTTATCTGCTTGTAAATATTGATGATAAATCGGGAAATTGTTAACACTGTTTGGTGAAAGACGACATAATCTGTTTGGGATTCATGCAATAAAAATATTGATTTTTGTCTTTTACAACACTGTTCTGAATTTCGTTTGAATACTAAATTTAATCGTTTCTAAATGCCCGGTGTTCTAAATATCAAATTCAATTCGTTTGAATTTTGTTTTGCGAATTCAAATTCGGAAAATCTAAGTAATTTGTTTATTGACTGTCAATTTTTTTCATGAAAACTTTGTATTATTATTCTTACGAAATGTAGAACACATATTTTAAATCTGTGCGAAAATCAATTCGTTTACGAATTCAATTCCGAACGAAAATCAGAACAGGCCCCTTAGACTAAACTTTTTTTTTTTGTTTTTGAAGAATCTTGTAAACCTAACCAAGAGATACCTATTTTACCATGTACTTAGATCATAGTATACTCGACTCATACCTACATATGTATGTATGTATGTTGGTCGAAATAATTTTTTCGTATAGATTTAGTGATTTTGTTATTAAATTGAAAAATTTTTATGTGAGCTTCTGATTCACACCTACTTTTTCAAATAATATCAAAAATATTAGGTATTTGATATTTTCAAATATTTATTTTTTTTAAATGAATTCAAAATTTAATTAATAAAATAACTTTTTCATGGTTGAAGCGTTTTAAATGTGATCAAATCGGGCATATAATAGTAATAAGAAGGGAACTTGATCTTCTATCAAAAGTTCAAATACATTTAACCAAGCCAAAAGTGGGGTAACACTGAAAATTGGTACATAGTTTTCAGTTAATCTGATATTTGCACCAAGTGTCATGTTTAAAGGACATATCGGTGTTTTGCAATTAACTTTCCAACGAAAACTCAACTCTTAGTAAACAATGTAAATCGAGTTAAATCGTGAAACTTAGAGTATGCCTGCTCTTAAAGAATTAAGTCATCAAAATTCCGGCAATTGAAAAATATTGCTTGGCCATTATTCTTATGTTACACAATTTTTATGGATGTTTTCCATCATTTTATATTGAATAAGAAAAATATCTATTGAAAGATTTACAAATTCAGCCAAAAAAAAAATCTTTTAAAATCGTTCCAGCAATTTTCATTTTAAAATAAGCACTGCAAAGAATGCTGGGTATCGGCTAGTTCTTTATTAATTCTGAATACATTTTGATTTTTGTTGGAAAATAGAGAAATTTCAAAAACAAATTTTAATAAAGATACCAATAATCAAAAAGTACAAATTTTACATAAATTTTCTAAGTTTTAAAGATTTTAAATCTTGATATGCACATTGAATTTGGCTTTAGATACGAAATTCTTTTCAGAAACAAATTATCATCTTAATTGGTGGACAGCGGAACAAAATAGTTCGAAGAAAATAATAGAATTTTTCTGTTACAACATTTTTTAACAAACACAAGCCAAGACAAGAAAAAACAATTCAAAATATTTTTTGAACTATATCTTGCAATTGAAAGAAGAATAGATCCTCAATAGATTCGTTCATCGCTCTTGAACTACATTTAAGTCCAACTGCTTTTAAATAACAAACGAAAAATCTTCACAGTATATTATTCTGATCAAATTTATGTGAAAATTACTTTCAAAAATCAAAAATCATCTATAACTCCAAAGCCAAAAAAAAAAAAAAAATACAGTCGAAGAAGTAAATCTGTAGTTGAAAAATTCCAACAAAGAAGAAGCTTGTTAATTTCATATAGAAATTAATTAGCGTTGCCAAAATAATTTCTAATCGGAGGAGCCAAATGTATCCAATTAGTAAAGAAAAAGTCATAGGAGAACCTTTGAAAACTACCGTTAGTTTAACCAAACTGATGTCGCACATCGTAAATATATTAAGTTGTTTCCGGTAAAGAATCCACAGATTAAATCCAGAATGATTCTTGGAATAAACGATTTCTAAAGTGATTTATTGTATATGATGTTAATTGACCATGCTGACAGGGGTTGCCCTATTAAAATAACGAGAAGTTCTAATATTAAGAATTACTAAACATTTCTACGAAACATTTCAGGAATTCTTATCCAGTGTACAGATCAAAAAAGTATTGTAAAAAGATTGCAGAAACGATTTTAGAAGTTTCTAAATTGTTTCTTTGGTCTGAATACACCACTCCGATTTTAAACGAATCGATAAACAACTAAAATACGTTTTCATTATTAAATTCGTTAAGAATTATGATGAAAGTTTTAAAGAAATTAGAATAAAGTTTCGTTCGAAATACGGTAAAAAAAATTGCCATGCTATTAAATTTATGATTGAACTTTGAAGAAACTAGTTTATTTTTAGATAAGTTGAGAACTAGTTTAATTAAATATCAGAGAAATAGAACTTATCATTGGTCGTTCAAGTAAAGCCACTGTTAGCCAATATTGAGAGTTAATATGAAATATTTTTGGAATCAATTGGAAGATATTGATATAAAAATTATGTGGTTTTAACAAGCTAAACATGCGCAATGCACATACTACTTTTAAATAGTTTTTTTTTTTTTTAATATAAATAATCAAATAATTTCTTTAAAAACAGACGTAAATTTTCCACACCGATTTCGCAATTTTGCACGAATATACTTCTTCTTCTAATTTCAGGTTTCTTAGGATAATTATACTTTCAATTTACTTTAATTTCAAATTAAAATATATACAGAATTCACACAATTTTTGTCTTTTAAGTTAAATCTAAAATTTTGTTTAACATTTATAAAAAAAAAATTTGAAGCATTAAGTACAAGCATATTATTTTTCAGGCTAAATCGCATTAAAATTCAGGTTAGAAAGTGTTGTTTGTTAATAATATTTCACTGTAAATTTTGACTTCTTTAGGTCTACATATTTATAGCTATCTATATTCTTTAAAAAAATTACGTCTTTAGAAAATCATTTACTAATTTAAATCTTATTTCTATTTCTACCAACAATATTTTACACTGGGAAAGAGATTCTAATATCCGTTTACATGCCCGAAGTAAGCCTTATCTTCGATTCATATCATGTACAATTTGTAACTTTTTTTCCACAAAACTAAAAACATTTCTATCTTTGATTTGGATCCCTAAATATAAAATGATAAAATGATATCAAACACCTAATCAATATGTATTTTATGGACATATCAAGTGATTTAAGAATATAAACCGATTTCAAAAGAGAAAAAATAACACCGTCCAGTGAAAATCCATTTATCCTACCCCAATAATAAACCTATAAATAGATACTCAACTTTCAAGAGGGACTCTTCTTTAACCCCAACAATTTATTTTCAAATAATATAAATCTAAGTGTAAATCTATTTGAAAATTCTTGCCGAAGCTCATTTCATTCCAACTATTTATTTTTATCTTTTCAACGCTTCGGGCTTCTTTCCGAAACGGATACTGGCACGAATAAAACATTTAAGGATATCTTCTTGAACTAAATTTTAGAAACGAAGTCGAGAACATTTTTGTTCCCTCAGACAAAAAAAAAATACATGAAAGACAAATTGTGTGTAATTTCTAACGATTTATCGGTAACACGTAGAACGTAGTAGAAATATACGAAGGGTAAAAAGTCGTAAATTTTCTTATTTTTTTCAGCCACCACCGCATAGCATAATCATTATTACCAGGAGTATTCCATAAATAATGTTATTTCCTTAGAAATCCTTTATCCTTCTTTGTTTCTAATGACGAAGCACACAAAATTACACTTTCTTGAGCTGACCTCGTTGTACTTAGTATTGTGTAATTACAATTTAATTCTCACTGATCACCAAGTATTTTTTGTTTTAATATCACAAATTAATCACTATAGGAAACCAACGAAACACAATGGTCGTTCACTTTTAAATAAATCTTCCGGCCGCCATGATAACAACAACGGAAATACATTATTCATGCGAAGTCGATTGTTAGGCGCGAGAATGAATTATATTATCATATAATCCGGGAAACGGAAAAAAGGACAACCAACAGCTGTGGGGAAGTATTATCCTAAGGGGCTTTTTAAAGAAGCTTATTTTATTTGCCAGAGATACTCTTGACACTTCTTTTAATATTTTATTTTTGCTTGCATATTTTATTTCTGAATAAGAAATACACGCACATATAGAAGCCAGAAAGAAAGCCGATTATAATAATTAAAGTATTTTTTTTTCTAGAATGCAGGATGATTTAAATTTCTTAAATCCTGACAACACTCGCGCACTATTATTACTGTTGTACTCCGCACTCACTATACCGCTGGTATTTCATATCCAAGTTGATTAGCGAAAAGTAAATCCTTATCACGCGCGTTCGCGATGACTTATCGCCACTTACTGATAGCGTATCCTTGAAATTCATTTTTGGGGGGAGATGCTGCTATTTTGGAGCAAAATAAGATTTTTGCAGATTTAAAAAGAGAGAGTGAGTGAGAGAGAAAGGAAAACAGTCCTGCGCTGTGATAAACCCTAACACTTTTATTATTGTATCTGGAATTTCAAAAAGGATGTGGAATCTGTAAGGCATGTGAATTTCTGCAAATTATATCCTTTAACATTTTTCTATTCTGAGTCTCATCCCTATGGAGAACTAAAACAAATTCTAAGAGGAAGAGAAAACATATTTCATGAGTCTCTCAATAGGTTTTTCTCTTACTTCTGCATTCATAGCTTTTAGTTTTATGTTTAAATCCTTGCATCGTAATATTTTTGTTTAATTCAACAAAAATTTACGACACCAAGGAATAATATTTATGAACTTTTTGTAGAATAATAAAAAAATAAAGTAAAAGCAATTTTATATTTATATAGTTGTAGTAAATTTAAAGTTAACACAGAGTATTTACAAGGAAGTTTGAGATTCATTTTTATTCTTTAAATTTCATGATAGACTAGACATTCACTGACATTTTTAACCTGTAGGAACTAAGTGATTGACTATGACGTTGGGGTTATTCATCCATTCCTGTGATTGACTATGACGTTGGGGTTATTCATCCATTCCTTTCATATTTCTTGATGAAATTTTGAATAGAATATTCTCTTAGATATTTATTTTTGAAAAGGTATAACAGAATTTATGTAACAGGTTAAATTTGGATTAAAGAAAAAGATTAACTCGCAAACTCTATAGAGCAACACAGATGTGATTAAAACTAAGAGATTATAAAAGATAATGGAAAATTTAGGAAGCTTTCCCCCTATAACAAATGATGAGAATTTTCGGGATGAATTTTAACCATTCACATAGAAATTCGCCCGAGGGATTTTACTTTTGTTATATTTTGAATTAAAGTATGAGTTGTGAGAATGAAAACAATATAAATGCTAGAATTATGGACATTTCTGATGAGCAGGAATTAAATGAATACCTTAAATTTTTTGATTGAAAGGTATATGTGGCATTTGGAATAGCGCGGGGAAAAAGTCTACAAAACGAAAGCGGATAGAGGTTTGTTTTCTGAAATTCTAAGATCCTAAGGATCAATTTGTTAATATAGTTTTACTTAGGTCTATTGATCTAATAACATCATGTCTATCATATCGTGTTTTATCACAGTTAACAGATAGGAAATAAACTACATTATATAAATTAAACTTATTTGGCATTCTTTTATAGTAGACACATAAAAAAATCAAAAAATTCTAGACCGAGAGCGATTGGAAGAAAGTGCTTAATTTCAAACATGCTCAAAGAGTATTCATTAACAATTAGCTGAGCAATATTCAATATGCAATGAAAACCCAGTGGAATTATAAGTTTCGTATCGAATTTTTAAAAACTAGCTACTTCAGGTAAATTTAACCTGATACAACAACCATTACATATTAAGTCCACCAATTGCTGTCCTGTACTATATTGAAGATATCATCGAACAACTTCATGCTGATGGGATTTTATTCGCTGGAAAATTGATCCAAGGCACTCTTATGACATTGTTATATTAGCCAAACCATCATGAGTCACTGTTATTGATAAAAAATTGGGTCGAGGAATACTGTGATCTGTGTAATCTGCAACTTAACCTTATAGTAAATTTAAAATAATGATTTTGTTAAGAGAGGTGGGGGAAGAATGTGCAGAGCTGAGAGATGGGTTTTTAAGAGACAACCGAATGAAGTTGTAAGACAGTACAAATACTTAGGAACATGAACTGTATAAAAAAATTATACAGGCCAAAAGTTAAATAAGATAAACGTGGCGATAAACCACAAAATATCGTATATTCCAGACGGTAGCGAAGTCAATCATGTTTTATGGCACGCAAGCATGGGGACATATTAGAAAATACAATACCTAAGGATATTTAAGATCTAAAGAAGGAGATTTTGGATCTAGCGGAGATTTCCTCTCTATTTGGGCTGGGATGATAAAAATCATTGGAAAGGAATTCTGAAAAAATTTATCGCATATGTAGACACGCATGGGACTTTGATGGATCGATGAAGCAGAGGCGTCAATGCATAGCGAAATTTAAAGAACTTTGGAGTGTAACCTGGGCCCCAATATTTATTTTTAAGATAGTCTCGGAACAAAAAAATATTTCATTTGTCTTTCGCGCAAGAGAAGAGTTTCCTTTCTGGAATTTCATACACCACACAACTGACATGCAAATATTTTGCTCGATATGCAACGTAAACCAGCGAGAAAATATTGTTGGAGTATATCTAGCATTTAAAGACTGAGGAGGAAGTGTTCGGAACTAAAAGAGTTCTCGGAAGATACTCTATTGGCACTTTCAACACCAGCAGAAAACTGAGACAATGCAACGCATCACGTGAATCTGTTCTTGTATTGTACTTGAGAAGCTAATTTTCAACACTCAACATATTTGTCAACAAATGTATGTACATATCGTACGCAACATCTTACGTAATTCTTATGATAATTTGTCTTGAGGAAGAAACAAGCAAACAATTACAGATGCTTTCGGTTTGAAACGAAAGTAGGAAGAATTCTATAACTTCACACTTGTGCTTCAAATACTACTTTAGTCAAAGCTCTTCGATTAAATTCAAAATCGCTCCTGAAACTCGGATAATCTTAAACTTGAGTTTATACTCTTCATCTGAAATTGTAAAAACTCTTATTTGGCACTAAAACACTTGGTCTTGGAGTGATATGCCAAACATTATTTTCAATATCCAAGTATTGCAATAAGCATTAGGTAACGAAAAATCAATTTTTTTTTCAAGTGGTTTGAACGAATTTTATAAAGATTTTAAAAAAGTGGTTTTGTTGAAATAAATTTATTAATAAGAAAATTCAATATTCAATCATGATCTTACTTTACCTACTGCCTAAATGCAACGAACTAACGAACTTAACTTTTTTGTCGGGCACCAAGGTAACTTTCTGCGTAAGAATAAGAATCTTTAAACGTCCACAGTCGCGTTTTTAATTTCAATGTTTTAACTCATACAACTTTCTGTCTTTCTCAGTGAATGAGTGCTGCCCAATTCTCCGAAGTACAAAATAAAAACGAAGTTAACAAGAAACAGAGTGTTCGAGTTTTTGAATAATTTTGTCTCGCACAAGTTTTTTCATTTCTTTAATTAAATTCAAAGTCTACAAAGATTTAATTACAGAAATTTCTGGGAAATAAGAGAAATTCTTCAGAATTTCTTAAACAGTCTGACAATTTTGTGTAGATGCTGTTTCTTTTCTATTTTGTCGTAGGTATCCTTCGTAGAATATAATTATCTATATAGACCCAAACTTAAGTCTTTGAATTTTAATGTATACAAAAAATTCAAACATATTATTTGAATATTGATTTTCTTGAATTTTTTTTAAATCACGATTCTCATTTTTATTATTATGATTTCTATTAAAGTTCCATAAGTCATAATAATTGATGGATTACATTGTTTTTTTTTTTAGAAGCAAAACAAAAAAGAACAACAAAAACTTAAAACTTACTTTACACTAGACAAGGGTTTCGAGAATCTGTGGTCAAACTGATAAGAGAGACTTTCACAAACAAAACAATGTCGTAAAATTATGCATAGATTTCTAAGAAATACACAACACTATGGTATTCTAATCAATCATCCTTGAATTCATCTTCTTTTCTACCCTCAACAAGAACTTTAAAGGCAGAATTTCTTTTCCCTTGGAAGAACAACAAGATGAAGAAAAGAATATAGAATGAAAAGGAGGCTCGTGACACTATGACATGGAACATTAATTAGATAACAATGTACATAAACTGGGAATAAGGAATTTATAATATGAATGTGTATTAGTATATGTACCTATATGTACGAGTGGGAGTACCACATAGTCTCTCACGAGAAATGTTTAGCTTATTTATTGGATTCATTAATTCATTAACTTGAAGTTTATATTAACTTTTTAAAAGGGACATATTAAGAAGACAGAAATTTAATGTTTGGTTATGCAGATCAAATAAGAATCTTTTTCTATTTAGAAGAAATATTCGATAGGTTATTGTTAATTGTGATAGTTAAAAGTTCCTTTTGGATGTGGATTTACTGTCAGGATTAAAGAAGGTTGAATTTTTGCAAAGACAGTAAGAAATTGACCATCAATCCATTATTAAAGATTATTAACTAGAAATTCGAACAAGAAATGATTTTAATTAATTTTTCATAAAATCAATCATAATCCATATAAGAGATCTATAAGTAAGTTGAGCAAGCTGGAATATTTCATGATATGAACATAAACTGGAAACAATTAGTTTGGGCCAGAAATACATAAGAAACGTATATTCTAAATATTAAACAATATTTTAATAATGTTTCCAAACGACACTGAAAGTAGGAAAACATACCGGGAAAAACATTTTGCCATCACACTTATGAAAAAAGTACCTATTTAGATAAACTGTACAGTGCGATTAAACTAGATATCTGATAGACGTTCACTTGGGTGTACTTGAAATGACACATTACACTCATAAACTACTTCGGAATTTCATAGTTTAATGAACGACTATAAAAAAAATATATATAGGCAAACATTAAGATATGGATTACGGAATAACAGTGAATCTTCATCACAAGTGACTAAATGAATCCACTTTATAAAGCATGATGTCTTCAAAAACTCTGCAAAATTATTGGTTCTTTTACGACGCACGTTAAATGATATTTTTGACCTCCCATAAGTACTTCTTCAATTTATCTGAATTTCTTTGGTAGAATTTAGAAAAGAACTTAAAACATGATCCATGGAAGATAGGACTATGCAATATGCATTAGTATTTTGTGTGTCTCATGATTTTATTGATAATTTAATTAACAGTGCTTTGTATAAAGCAATTTGCATAGCTCCCATGAAACAATTCAATAATCATACAAACACTGCAAATAACAAATGACAAATGGCACAAGCAAATCTTTATTAAGTAAGAATAGATTTGCGGATTGATTGAGAACATCTATCTTAACTCCAACAGACTTAAGTCAGTGTTTGCAAATTGTGATGCCAATTTAAGGGTTTACCATTCACAACTCGCAGTAATTTATCTATCATAGCTTCTTCTTATACTTTATACTAAGCTATACTCAACCTTCGGCTCACGGGCCGCATGTGGCCCGTCTAGCTCTTATAATTGGCCCACCTGATAAAGTTACAAAAATTGTTTGCCAATCATTTTAAATTTGTGTAAATCAATAAAAGACATGGTCGAGTAAAATATAAAAATATTATAATTTGTTTTCTTACAAGTCAAAAATCTTTTAAAGAAATTAATCACACCAGCTTTTCAGTGCTAAATTATTCCAGAGTTAGGTTTACTTCGAGTTAACCCTGATGGAAACACGTTTGAGATCCCGAAAATTTTCCTTACAGGGTTTCCCTACGGTGCCCCTGTCAAACTTTTGATGAATTAAACAACAAAAATCAGAGTTGTATTTAAACTAGTGTTTTTTTTAGACTGTGTTTAAACAATGTAATTTAAAAAGGATATACTAAAGATTTTCTTAAAAACAACTTTAACATTGTCTATGAATGTGCCCCATACTGTTTAAAAAAAATCTGCAGCCGCCGATTTAACTTTTGTGGAAGTATTAAATATTTCCAAGTATTCAACACACAGCAATTTTTTTAGTTTGGCATTGGATACAGATACTTAAGAAACATCGCAATGCTAGAGTTTAAAATTCTTTCCAGTAAAAATTCAGAAACAAAATTACTGGAATTTTATCGTAACTTTTAAGAGCGTCAAGAAATCTTTGCGACCGTTTCTGTCAATCCATAAAAGCTTTGTGGTGTAATTATTATTGTGAATAACAAATTAAAGCACATTATTGTAATTGTATTTATTATTCTGAGCAAAGGAAATAAGACACAGACTATTTTAAAAGCTTTTCAAAATAAGTGGGAAGTGAATGCAGTACTTACTATCTCCATGATTCAGCCGACTGCGCTCATATCGACTTATCTTTATCGTAACCAAATGTTAGGTTATGGAGTACTTCTATAAAAATATTTTAAGTCTATAACTGTGAAAGAAATCATCATATGAAAACAACGGGGAAATTTAAAAATTAAAAGTAAACATTTTGTAAAATGTTGGATTTGAAATTCCAAGTATATAAAGGAATCCCTTGAAATTTTGTAGCATAATTGTTCCCCGAAAATACAAAACCATTCAAAAAAGTGTCCAAATCTTAATTAAATTATATTATGAAAAATATGTACAAAAAAAGATTTATAAACTATCACCCAGAATGAAATGAAAAGTTTTTATTGAAACAAATAAACCATTTAATTTTATTTACATTTCTTATCAAGATTTTAGTTAATAAATTTATATTGCGGCCCGAACATAATGAATAAAACATTATATGTGACCCTTATACGAAAAAGGTTGAGTATGGCTGTAATCTGATAATATTTCCCAAAATTTACAAATTAAGATTCCAAAGTATTTAGCACGTGGAACTTTACTTAAATATGAAATTGCCGAATGGTTATTTTGTTCGTGAAGAGAACTAGTTCCGTTTTTTGGCGGTTGAATCCTAGCCCACATGTTTTGGCAGATATTTTCATCATTGGCCAATTGAAATCAATAACATCTTAAGAAAAGTAGAAAAAGAAGATTATTTCTTTACCTGTAAATTGTTCTTTTCAGTATCATATTCAGATCTTCAAAACCATATAGTGCTTCATCCATAATCTTGTAAGTTCTATTCAATTTTCCTAACAACCAATTATATATTTTGTTCTACGAAAAAAAGCCAATAATCAGAAAAAAGAATAGTTGTTTTGTAGCTTAGAAATTAGAGTTGTTAGACAAATAATTAGCAGATGCTTATTTTTTATTCGAATACTGTATAATATAATGATTTTAATTATAAATAGATATTTATTTTGATTAACTCTGAAACTCTCTATTAAGATTGCCAATTCACAACAATTACTAATAGTTGATTACATATTAAAATTGGGTATTCAATTGGTTTCATATTTTGACTGAATAAGAATTAACTTATTAACATATATTTTTTGAATGTTATCAGATTAATTCTGTGGTCAGATAGAAAAATGATATAAGTGAACTTTCTGATTTTCCATAATATTTTGACTTTTAAAACGCACATAAAATTTGTAAAATTCACTCATAGCATTTTGCCATCTGACCACAGAATTTTCCATGGCCAAAAATTAAATTAAAAACAAAGAATTTTAATTATATAAACTCGCGAAATAGCAATTAAATCAAATCAATTAAATAAATTTAGTTAAACAATTGTATACGCCGGTATGAAGACTAAATAAATTAAAGTAGCTTTTTGAATTTCCATTAGCCATTATCCATTTAAAATAATATCCTTAATCCATAAAATAAAAACTTAATACAAATAAGCTCCTTGAAATAAAATAAACGAGCTATAAAATTTATCTGTTAGAAGAAAACAAATCTATTGTTTTTTATGAAGAACTGTCAAAAGATTCTATTTCGAATGTCCATTCTCGAATTGTCTTTATATGCATACATCCTTAAAATGGAAAAGGATGAATACAAATGCCTTCAATAAAAATTGAACAAAAATCAGTGAGTGCGAGTGTCAACTATGATATGACGGCATGTAAACGAGAATATCGAGATAAACTGAAATAGAAAAATGTCATAGCCCAGGTCAACGGAAAGCTACAAGAGAGATTTGTATACACTCATATATACATATACACGTAAAAAGGTTTTTTTTTTTCCTTTGCTTATGGTCATCACATAACGGTCGACAGAATATTTTTGTATATCGAACTTGTTATTTCATCCTTTTACCATACCTATACAACCACACAACTATATTTCGTTCCATTTTTACTTTCAATTGAATTCATTAGGAGACGTATCACCATCTATCTATCTAGAATCCTTGTAGCTTACATGACAGTCAGCCCAGTGTCGCGCAGCATCATGGCATGCCAGTCAGAAAGGACCTAAACCTAATCCGTTTCGAATGACATAGGTATACGTGATCTCTGCCACTGTCAGAGTTCGGATAATAGATGCAAGAACCAATGAATAAAATTTAATGGAATCCTTTTTAACCTTTTTGTGTGGCAACCATTTCAATCGGGGTGTTTGGTGGTGAGAGTTTTATGCAAAATCCTTTTCTCTTCGTTCAGTATTCGAAACTATTAGCGGAGTTGCATGGATACAATAATTTAAAATCAAAGGACGCCTACCATGATAATTATTTTATTATAAATTCATATTACTATGTCCTTGATATAATTAAATTGGTGGCTCTTCTTAACTCACTTTGGTTGGCTTAATCAATCCACTTACCCTCTGTTCTTGTAAAGTGTATCATAATCAACGAACAAAAAGCAGGCAGTACATTTTATCGAATTATTTTATGTTCTAAGTCGATATTATTCAGCACCTTTTTCGACGAAAAAAGGATTATCTATATACGAGGGTGTTGAATAAATTTTAAGTCCTTTAAGTTAATTGCGATGTAGAGCTACCACCTTGAATTCTTAATCAAAGGTGAGTTTTAATGAGTAAGGCAATAAACAAGCAATACACAAAGAGGATATTAATACTTTGAGATTGCATCCGCATGTTATAATATATTGAATCCTTAACATGGGTTCACTGGGAGGCATGTGCTTGTATCTTAAAAATATACACAGTCTTTGTTAAATAAGATTTTCATTGTAAACTGCCTTCTTCCAGAATTGTTGAGTAGCAATTTGTTCAATGTGTGGGCATAATAATAGGCAGCACATAATATTTGGACATTTTTATATATATAAAACCAGAGGGCAACTTAATAGGTGCAGAACAAAAAAGAATGTAAAGGTGCTGGTCTGAAGATTGTTTTTCTTCCTTCGAAGTAAATGGTTGGCACGTGTGCAATTTGATATAATATATGAAGTTTGGAAAGAATTTACAGAATTACACAGGTAAACACGTTATTTATGACAAGAATCTTATAGGTACGTACTTGAAAATTTTTAAAGAAAAATAAAAAGTTTTCAAACTCAAGGAATTCATCTTTTTCAATATGGTGCACAAGGAGGTTAATTCGTTTTGTATACTCAACTGAAGATTTCACTTTTTTTTTTACTTGTTTTAAATTGTGTAATGGTGCTTTCAATCTTTCAAATACTTTCCAAATTTAATCTTAACATTTAATTTTAGCATGTAAATAATGCGATTTGTTTTTAAAATGTGAATGGAAATAATTTGGTTTGGGTATCTATGATGAATGATAACGTATTAACATATTATAGCGAAACAGTCCTTTAAACGGAATGGATGTCAGCTGAAATAATGAAAGTAAGGTATCGACATATTGCAAACATTACCACTGCTAGGATACACTTGCGGTAAACATAGAATAATGTAATTACGATCTTGCTGCTGCAGGGATAGTGTTTTGAACATATTCAATTTGGATGATAAGCAATAAAACAATATACCTAAACCAATGGAAGGTTTAAACATTATATTGAATTAAAAATGTGATCGTATTATGGATCAAAAATGTGTATTTATTAAATTAACTTTTGGAACCCTAAAATTGAGGACCTGTGTATTTGATTTTGTTAATTATGCTTCCTTGAGATTTTTTTTCTACTCAAGTAGAATATTTGTGGTCAGTAATGGATGAATGCTATAGGCTGTGAATGCTAGGCTGTAAGTGCTGCGGTTTCCATACACGCAAAAAAAATGCTAAGTAACCAGCTTAGCATTTTTTTTTTTAGTATACTTCAGGGCGCCTACCTAATGCCATTATGTAATAAATCAAAAATCTAGCATTCCGTCTTATCTTTCTATTCGTTCAAACAAGTGTCTTGGAACACCTGTTGCATTTGGCAATGTTTTTTTTACAGACATACAAATAAAATATTATAAAGAATGTAAAGACTTTTCCAAAGTGAGGGATAATATTGTAATAATATCGTGACAGTTCTGCGTGTGTGGTGACTGGAGATACTAGAAACAAATTGCTACAACCATTTTCGAAAACTTTAGGCTTCTGTTGTTAAAAAAACAGCTAGTTTAATTAATTTAGTTATTCGATGTTTAATCACCGAATGTTTTGAACGCAACTATGTGGTCGTTTTAATAAATGTGAACAGATTTTTTATTTGTATTTGAATAAAATACTGAGCAAGCAAAAAAGCGAATGAGCGAATGTAGCTTTCATACAAAAAATAAAATACTGGGTCGCACAAACTTGCTCTTGGGTAAAGTTACTTTCGTATGTTCACGTCTAGAAAATTCATTTGAACTGTTTTTTTTACAAACACAATTTCAGTTTTTTATATTTTGCAATATATTTAAAAAAAAAAAACTTTTTGAAAGCAAATGTATTGAATAAAAAACAGATTTGTGTGAAAGGAGTCACCGTTGGTAAAAAATTTAATTACATGAAATTGTGTTAAAATTGAAAGTTTTAAAAAAAAAACGAGAAATTAAGAGTTATCGGTTTTTTAAAACTAAAACTTTTTTAAATATTATTTTTTTAAATTTTATTTTGCAGTATTATTTAAGTTTAGAAGTAGTTTTAGAAAATTAAATTTGTTTAAAATCGGTGCAGCCGTTCAAAGGATAGTGAGAGTAATAAATAACGATTTTATGGCAGGTACCGTTAATGACCTGATTAAAAAAAATTAGATAAAGGACATCACCATTTGTAAAAAAATTACTCATACAAAAATTTATCGTATTTTTTTTTCGAGAAAAGTATCTCTATAAATTTTTTTTTTTTTAAATATTACTTTTTTAAATTTTTGTTCAGTATTATTCCAATTAAGCACTTGTTTTAGACAATTAAATTTGATCAAAATTGGTGCAGCCGTTCAAACGATAGTTGGAATAATATATAATGGTTTATATGGAAAGTACCGTTTAATAACCTGATTCTGAAAAAAAAAATTAGATGACAGATATCACCATTGACAAATCACACATATAAAATTTTATCGAATTCTCGATCGTATTTTTTTGAGTAAACTGGATTTATCGTTTACGCTTATAATATGGTAGGTAGGTATCTACCGTTATTTTAATACCTAGGTCAAAAATAAAAAAATGTCCAAGTTTTAAAAAATCGGCTGTTAAGGATACATACATTCAGATAGAAAGACAGAATGACAGATAGACAGTTAAACAGAATTGCCTGACCTTTTTTCGCCTTCTCTATCATCGTAATGTCATGTTTGATTGTTATCTCGAAACTTTTTTTTGTACGAATCTAAGACTTGCTTTAGTACCTATACCTTTAATCGCAAGTAAATATATATATATATATATATATATATATATATATATATATATATATATATACATAAATATAGTCTGTGCCTCTTTTGTTGACAATTTTGTTTTTCTTAGGTAGGTTTAAGTTCTATAATTATAAAATACGTAAGATTTTAAAGAAATCTCCTTATATTTGTGTTTTTTATTTGAAAACCATAATAACTTAAGAATTACAATTGATCAATCATAAATTAATTAATAAATATAAATGAAACTGAAATAAATGGATTTTATACTTAAGAACCTCTTGGCCATGATATTGTAAAATTTACGTTGTTTTATTATGTTTTTCAGTTTTAAGTAAAATTTTAAGATAATACTTTCCTGTCGATAATCACTATAAGTACTTGTTTTATGTTCCCCCAAACACATATAGTTGAATGACCACATAATCATTTTCTTACAAAAGTTTAGAGGATACCAATCAACTTTTCAAAGGAAGAAACGAAAATCTGCATCATAAAAGTATCATCATTGCTTACCTGCAAATAAAAAGAAAGTAAAAAATTTATTAATAGGTATACATTTACAATAATCAATAATTATTTTAATATTATAAAAAGTAATTCGCAATAAATTTTAAATTTAATTCAAACTAATTTCTTCTTTACAGTTTGATAAAATCATAAATTCAATTCAACTAACTGCAGTTTTAATACATATAAATTGGTCAGCTTGACTCTTTTGGTCACTGCAATAAAATATTTTTAAATTGCTGAGGTGTTCTTTATTTCCTTCATTGCCCTCGAACACTTTGTGTAATTTATTGTTTTCTTTTTTTTATCTGGCTGATGATATTATAGTTCTTGTAACACACACACACACAAACCACAATTCTAAAATGCACCGCAGTTTTAAACCTAAGCCTGAAGGTTTATTTGTTAGTCAACACTGAGAAAAAAACCTTCATCCATCTTAAAATCACCAATCGCATTTCTATCACCATCACAACCGAAACAAATGAAACAACAACAACAACAAATATTACTAACGACAAAAAACGGCTTTGCAATGTTAGTGGGAAACCATCGAAAGAAAGATTGAAGTGCACATGGTCACATATAAAATTGTATTGTAGGAAGAGGATGCGGGAGAAAGGATTTCATGTGAAATGCTTCTCCATTCAATTTCGAAGAACTTCCGATGACCTAAATATAGAAGGTACGAGAATTTTCCGGCTCCGGTCGAATGAATGGAATTGAAAAACCACTCTGAGTGGAAAAGTGCTTGTAAACATAAATCTTAAAACTGCATTATCTGCAAACTTGAAGGTAAAACCAGAACGACGAAGAAGAAGAATGACGTTGACCGACTGTTCTGTAAGACATTGTGTGTATACAAAGTATCTACAGCTATAAATGAATCAAACTGATACCTTAACATTATCTCATCCCTTGAGAGAAGCCCAGTATCGAAGTGAAAAATGACTCCATTCAAACAGGTAGGCAGTTTTGTTTAATGGTGAAAAAGGGAAACTTAATTTTGTCGGCTTTTCCCATTCCAATCTCGGGTAACCCTATACAAATACCAGAAGTTAATTGTATCTCTTTAAGTTGTATTCATTTCAATCAAACTAACTATTAACAGCAAACAAAAACAAATATCGCGAAGGAAGAAAAGAAAAATTGAAAAGGACGAAAAGGTTTAGAAAATGAAGAAAAACCATCGGAATTCCTGGTTGTGCTGTGGCATTTCTATGTACTTCTCTTCTTAAAAAAAAAAACAATAGGTATTGTGCATTTTAAATTTAAAACTAAACTGCCGGAGTTGCCAAAGAGGAAATTAAAGAGAAATGAAATTTGAGTATGAAAGGTTTACATTTTTTCAGATACAAAAATAATGTTCTTTGAAGGTTGATTTAAAGTATAAACAAACCGTATATATAATTTTGTTTAAAACGCGAAATTTTAGCTGTCAGGCTGGTAGGACGTATTTTTTTTCTTTTCTGTTATAAGAAAAATGGTTTTCTGTAATACTTACGCAAAATGGTATACCCTTAAGCAGCAATAAGCTGATGTGTTCAGTTTCTGCAATTTTTTGGCCACTTTTCAGCACATTTTAATCGCTTTAGCTTTCACTTTTTCAGTAATTCGAGAAATAAGTGACTCTACTAATGAGTGTGTGTAAACATCGTGAATAAATAGGAAATAGGAAAATTTCCAGGGGGGCTTTAATAATTTAAATATTTTTCAAAACCTCACTGGCACATTTAATTTTTCATCTCTATTTATTTTTTTTTTATAAATTTATTTAATTTAAAAGCTATTTAGATAAGATATCTTCATTTATTAACTTTTTTAAATTTGTATTTACCTCACTATTTTCTGTAATTTGGTTTTTGCTAATTGAAACACTAGCCGTTCTTTATTATCAGAGATGATCTACAATATGGATCATCTTTTGATAATAAAACAACTTTGGATCATGGGTTTTTGTTTTTCTGTTGTGTTAACATTTTGACTTAAATGTGTATGCCAAAAAATTACGTTTGGTAAATTGGCTATGTAGAAAACATGAAATCATGACTTCCATTTTCTTTTTTCAGCATCCATTGCAAAAGCATTTTTTACTAATTTTAGTTCATTTAACATATAATTTCAACATGAAATAAATTATGTTTGTTTAATAAACGACAATAAAAAGTCCTGCTCAGCGAACTGCTCTAACCTACACTGTGGAAACTAGCAGAACTTATTTTTGGATCATAAAACGTGATCTTGATAAATAGACGATCTTCATTTGTATGGAGATCAATGATCCGTATGGATCACCTTTGTAAATAAAAAGCGGCTTTTATTGACACACATTACTTAAATAATCCAGAATCAGAATATGCAAAAAAAATTGATTTTAATTTTAATTTTTAACATTTTAAAAATGCAAAATACACTTTTCTTAACCATAAATAATATAAAAATAATTTAGTTTTGTTTAGTTATTAACAAATATTTGGCAGCCCTGTTAATAGAGAATCTTCACTAACAGTTTGTTATTCAGTTTTCACAAACACATTATTATCGTCTTCGCCTTTCTGTTCGCCTGTTATTTTGTTCATCTTTCTAGTATATTTTATCATTCAAATTCAAAATCAGAATTGCATACAAAAAGAAACAAATTGGCTTCGAGGAACAAAAAAGTAAAACGAACAAAAACGTTGAAGAAAAATACAAAAAAAAACTGGAACAGGATACAAATCAGTAGTTATCCCGGTGAGTATAATATTATATTTTCTTGTTGGTACCTACTTCAAATTGTTTTCCTCTTGACCTATTTCTTGTTTTTTTTTTATTTTTATTTTTATCTATCCGATTGTATTCACAATGTCTGTATAGTAGTTGTGTTTTGCCACGAATTTTGTGTGAATGATTCAAATCACACACACTAGGGAATAAGATGAATGAATGGTGACAAATTGCATTGCAATGGTAATTAATTGACGAGTGCGAGAAGTTCAACAAAACGTTTATATAAATATATAATAGTTGGTTTGAGTTTTTGTAGCGTGAGTTGTCTATATTTTTATAAATAAAACCTAACGATAGAATACAAATTAACAACAGTTTACATTTTAAATTATTGAATTGAATTACTGGAGCAAATATAGCTATTTGGTATTTAAAAAAATATTAAATCAATTAAATTTCAATTCAAGCCATTTTATAAAATATTTGTTTCCCATACGAGTTGATTATTTTAGTAAGACAATGAATTAATTACAGAATAATCATTAAGTAAGGAAATGAAAATGATAACACTATCTATATATGAAGAGTAAACGACAAATTATTAATTTGTAAATTTAGAGCTTTATGCCTCACTCACTAAATTGTTTTGTTGATATCATAGTTTGTAGCAATTGTTCTAGTGTGAAATTTGTTCCCATCAGCAAAGAAGAAGTAGAGAAATAAATTCATGGGAAATAATTTCACGCGGGAATAACTTTAAAAATTGATTTAATATAAAACTTGTAAGAAATGAATTTCCATTTACAATTTAAATGTATCCATTAAAAACGTGAATTAATTTTCTGTTCACTTTAGTACAGAGAACTTGCTTTACGGAAATTAACTTCACATGGAAATCGACTTCACAATTAGAGGTACGGTGGAGAAATAATTTTAATTTTTTTTTTGGTTGAAGTGTGAAATTATTTTGAACCAACAATATTAGAAACCTTCTAGAGACGTAGGTACTAAGAAGTGTGAAGTTATTTCCCACCTGTCTTGGGAAGTAACTTCATATGAAAGTGAAATTATTTCACATAAAAAAAAAATATTATATCTTACCCATAGTGGGAGTTTACTTCACGGAAAGAAAGTGGTATTAATATATTAATTTGCATGTAAAGTTCTCTTGAAGCAATTTCTCTGCAATTCAAATAAAGGGCACGACTGAATCGCACGAACTTGCTCTTGTGGCAAGTAACCTTCCTGTAACCTACTGAGAAATTCGTCAACTTTTCACTGTCAACAACAAGGCACTCACATACAATTTTATTGAAATTGATAAAAAAAAATTTACAAATTTAAAAAAATGTTTTTTTTTAAAACATACTTTTTTCCAATTTTTTTTAATTCAGTATTAATAAATACTAAGCCGCCTGTTAGAATATTAAATTGCGTCAAAATGGGTTGAGCCGTTTAAGAGATAGGTAATCGGCGTTATCGAAAAAGTACCGTTCAATGGCATGTATCGTAACAAGCTACCCCCCAAAAAAAAATTTCGATAAAAGACATCACCATTGATAATAAATCAAGCATATAAAATTTTATCAAAATTGATCGGATTTTTTTCGCAAAAATTAGAATTATCCGTTTTTTGAAAAAAAAAAACTTTCGCAAAAATTAGTTTTTTTTTAAATTTTTTTTGCAGTATTATTTTAGCTCAGCAATTGTTTGATAATATCAAATTTCTTGAAAATCCGTGCAAGCGTTCAAAATATAGTCGGAGTAAAAAAAAGCGGTTCTATGGCAAGTACCGTTAATAAACTGATTGTGAAAAAAAAAATTCAAACGAAAGAAATCACCATTGGTAACAAATCACTCATGTAATTATAATTATGTAAAATACGCAAGCCAACAAAAAAATTGTCTTGTCTTTAAAATTTGATATAATTTTTTGATTTTTTGCCAGGACATGGTATTACATTTTTAGCACAATGTAATGGAGAAATTAAAATAAAAATATTACTAAGCCAAAGTTTTGCTTTTTTGCACAAAATTTGCAAATTCAAAATTTAATTTTTATTGTGTACGGCATTTTTGAAACAATTAAGTAAAAAATGGCTTCACTAATGGCGACCAAAAAATGTGTCCTGATTTCTATGACAACAGCAATTTGAAAAGAATAATATTCTAGTTCTGTATCAATGATTGTGATTGGAATCCGTAGCTCCAATGAATTTTCATTTAACTGTTTTTTCGTATGTAATATTTTCGAATAGACTTTTACTTCAGTAGCAATCAAAACGTACCAAAGCGTTTTTAAAATGTGCCTTTAACAGAGAAAGGTGTTAGTTCCTAAATAAAAAAATCGTCAGGTTCATGCTTACTTACTCAGCAGACCTTGTTTTTTATTTTTTGATATTTTTTGATATTTTTATACTTGATCTGTTTTTCAAATGTATGTTCATTGACCAATGACCATAAATTTCTGGGTACACTCTATAATTGCTCACTTTGCTTCATCTTTTATTGGAGTTTGAGATAAAGTATTCATGAACAGTTTCTCTATATAATTTCTTTATATTATTATATTTCACATATACCTATATACATTCCAAATTAAGATATAATAAATAAAATATATATTTGTGTAAGACTTTAACTCAAAATTCCTATTTCCTTCATTTTTTATATTATATAACCATACATTATATTACATTTTATAATTGTAAAAACATATATTGTAAAAATAAAACATTGTGTATATAATAATATGCACGTCATGTAAAATGCACATAATGCACAAAATTCCTGAAAATGTGTCCCTTTTCATGTTAAAATGAAACCTATTCAATTTAACGTTCACCATGAACATTCAGCTCTATACTATATCATAATGGTTTTCGGTATCCTCCCACTCTGCATATACTTCTTTTGAATATCCATAACACTCTTATGGTATTATAAAACTTAAAATATATAATATGGAAAACCTAAAAAACAGACACGATGACAACGAATCTACTCTTATACGAGTAATTAAAATATTCAAATGTGAAAGTGACCGTAACAGTATTTCAAATTAAATTATTCTCATGTGGTTCATTCGTTTCAATATGCCCACCCGGGTGCCACTCGGAATGAAGTACATTTTGGGACAAATGCATGCTGCTCCCTAGTTCGTTGCTTGATGGTGTTGCTTGCAGTGGTTTTAGATAAGTTTGTTGTAATAGTAGACACCCCGTTGCCTATTTTGAACTGTTTCATATAATTCATTTTACCAAACTCCCAATGGGAATTTATGTGTTTCGTATAATATATTGGTTAGGTAGAGTTATGTCATTATTCAAAATGCACCCCAATACCATCTCTCCTTATCCAGAATGGGATACTTTCCATTTTGTGTATGTATATAACGAAGTTTTTACTTTGAGCAACACTATTGTGCTCTTTCTCACGCATTCATATAGTTTTATATATTTTGACATGCAGTTAGGCACTTAAGTTACTCCTGTTCCAACAACCATTTTCACCACAACTCACTTCAAAATAGACCACAGATAAATTAGACAAAAGCACATTGCAACATGTGTTGAAATTTTAGAACATATATACACGTATAGGTACTCTTGGTACTTTTGCTATTCATTCATTCAGGCACGCTTCATATCCTCCTTGAATTTCAAAGACTAAATGTTTTTGACATTCCACTATTTCATTTACGAAAATAGGTCTTTGAACATTAAAGTATTTTGGAATTTGTAAAGAAAGCTGATGGGAGCTGGTGACTACGCTTTAGATTCGTCATGAGCCTTATTCTGTAAAATGAAAACGAATTAACAATACTTTTTAAAAAATTCCATTCCTCTACCTTTTTGTTATAATTTTTTTATATTATTTATTCACACATCAAGTAGTTTAAGATCTATTTTCTTGATGAAGCTACGAGTAGGTGTATTGCCAGTTTCTCCTAGGAACCCTTATTAGAGTTTCTCCAATGATTTTATAAGCTGAAACATTGTCGTTCATTTGTTTTTTATGTTATAAAAAGGGCATAAAGCTCGTTGTTGAGCTATCTTTTGACACAAGATATTAAAAGATGATGCCTCATAGTTGAACACACAAATTCCTAAACATGCATTAAAAAAGATATTGTAGGGAAGTTTTCTTCATCTTGTAGAATTTATTTTGAGCATTAAGACGTAGAGAAGTGTTTTCACCACTTTTCATATTAAAAATGAAACATTCTATAAATAATTGTGATTTTTGAATCAAATGTGATTCATGCACAAACTAAGAACATTTTGATTTTTGTAAATCAAATGCGATCCAGTGGACAGTCAAGTAAATCAAAAAATCGACGAAAAATTGAAAGAATGAGATGCAGAAATTGCCAAAAAGTTAAACATCGTCACGAGTTTATAAATTTTGTAATAATTTACATAAAAATAATTTTAAACAAGAATTAAATAATTCCAAGACCTATTGTCACTAATTAGTACGTGTATTTACAATAAATACTCCAGAAATTGAACTACATGTCATTGTATAGGCTATAATTGACTAAATTTCCAATCTCAAAACACAATAATTTCAAGACAAAAGCCCAATTACCCTTGCCACTTAGTTTTTTTTTTTTTTTTTTTTAACAAAACAAAAAAAAACGATCCCTAATTGACTTTGATATTTAAAAACTTCTCAAAATAACACCAAATCACTGTCAGTGCTTCTTTTCACAAATTCAAAAAACCACAAGACTTTCTGAAGAAGAAAAAAAATTACAAACAATGGTGTTGTCATTAATTTAGCCAACCTAATTCTTACACCCTAACCACCAACATTTTGTTACCTTGAGTGTTATTAACTTAGATATTAAAGGTGGTTCTATGCCTTTGTCGGTGTGGTGTCTTGATGGTGTTGGCACGAATAATAAGAAAGTTTAAATTGGGCCAACAAGACTTTGTTCTTATTAAATAAGTAATTTTCGATTGAAAAGTTTTATACGATATCCTAAAGCCTATATTATAGAACGTGACGCCACAAGCCGTCCTAATGAAAGAGACCACCACCGATGGGGCTGTGATTTAATTTACAATAATAGTCTTTTTGAAAAACACATTTGGCAGAAATTTTAATATAAACTCTTAAGGGATGTCCGGAAGTGCGTCATGAAATTGCTATCTTGACTATAACGCCCTTAAAAGAACCACGGTTTAATAACTTGCTAATGAACTAACTACCGTGGACGCGTTTAAAGTATTTTAAGAAAATATACAAAAAAGTATCCGGAAACATTAACAAAGACAACTCTGAATTTTAATGATTAGGTTATGAAATCTCACTCAAGAAAGAAAACACTTTTGTCAAATAATTGAAGAGAATAAATAAAAAATTAAGAAAACAGGCACACAAGCAAACTATTTGCTGGTTTGAATAAAATTGTAATGAATTATCTTTGATTGAATATAAAATCAAGAATAATTAGTATGGTGGTGGGGGTTAGTACTTCGCTTTTGCTTTCAAAACAGAATAGCAGGACCTGAAGAGAGTTTTTCGAAAAATTTGTTTTTAACTGTTTACGAAACGCTTAAAACATCTTAGTCTATACAACTGCTGAACTTCTTATTTTCTAGTTGAAACTATTGGATATTCTTATTGAAATATTCAGGCTATTACGAAAGATGATTCGATTGCATAATCCTCGAAGCTGGTTTAAGACAAGGCCGTAGCCAAGGGGGGGTTTACAGGGGTTCAACCCCCCCCCCCCCCGATTTTTTTTAGAAATGCATCTGTAAATCAACCTTTTCCGTATAAGTATGAAATTTGTGCTCAAATAATTAGTGATTATGTTCAAAACTTTCTGATTTTAGTTTTAAGCCTACGTAGTTAGGTACCAACATAATTTTTGATGAATTTAGTAAGGTAGCTCTAATAGTTTTTAAATACAACCTCAAACAACACAGCCTCAGGATGCCAGGTTACTTTTGCTTCGATTGCACATGATGAATAACTAAACGCCTCAAGGAAATTTAGTATACCTAGATAGGTATGTGTACCTATGCATCTACATGAAACAATATGTATAGTATAAAAGTATATTCTTATTTCCCTTCCAAATAAACCAATGGTGTCCTTGTGTGCATTAGTTTTCAACTTCGTTATTCCACTTATTAAGTTGCAATTGTAACTTTCAACATTTTAGCCGGTTCATTCCATGCGTTTCTATTCTCTTGCCAGCAATAGGCAAAAAGGAATGAGCAATTGTGTCGAGGCAACAGCACAGACAAAACGTGAGCACAACGGATCCTGAAACCTATTTTAGGATAAGTATAATGATTCCTCTTTTAGATGACTTCTTATTTTAAGCTGACTTAGCTTAAAATAAGATTTGAAAATCATAAGTCCATACTTTCCTCTTTGTGCATTTTAATTCCATCGATCCTTGGCAAATATGAACAAAATTACAACGAAGAAAACTTCAAATTTTATAGATCTTTTTTGGATTGGGACACTTTAAAAGCTGAGTTTACGTTATGGAAGACAAAATGCCATAGACAAAAAGATACAGATCACAAAGAGTGCAATAACAGCTCTTGGGGAATGCAATAAGAATCTGTTTCCTAACATCCACAAGCTTCTCAAAATTTTGGCGACACTACCGGTTTCAACGTGTACACCGGAAAGAACATTTTCGACAATGAAACGTCTAAAAACTTACTAACAGGATTGGCAATAATGTCAATTCATCGACAAATTGAGATTGACACTGAAGAAGTTTTAGACATATTTGCAGCACAGAAGGCCAGAAGATTAAATTTAATTTTATAAAAATGATATACTTACATGTTATTTAATATTTTTTTTATAATAAAATCTTAAAGAGTGATGATAAATGTACCTACCTAATAAATAATAACTTAAAATTATTTTAAAAAAATATTGTAAAAATCTTTTAGTTTTTCAAATTTGTTTGAGAGTTTTCTTGAAAAATTAAGTATGCAATTGTATTTTATTAGCAGGACTCTACCTAGGAAAAAATATTGAAAATCGTTAAAGCAGTTTTTTTTTTAAACCGTTTTCTTTTTTAATTTTTGAAAAATATTTTGCAATTTTTTGAGTATTTCAATACATCGAAATCTGTAGTTCATCTGGAAAAAAATCGGAAAAAATTCGATATTCGCGTTTCCAACATATTCAAAAAATCTAAAAAGTTATGTATATGAATTTGATCATAAAAACCTTCCTAAATTTTAAATTTAATTGAAATCGGTTTTGTTGTTAGCGAGAAATTCTGATTTTGAAAAATCGGTTCTATGGGAGGTACTGTTTTAAGATAAATCTCGACTGTTTTATCAAAATCGTTAAGGCCATTTTTAGAAAAATTAAGTTTTAACAAACTGTTATATGACATTTACCATTGTTTTAGAGCTAAAATTCCAATTTCAACAACGCCTAGAGCGAGACTACTAAATAAACACTCTGAACCAAGTTTGCAAATCAGCCTATCCATTTAGGCAGATCTGCAAACAGGCAGTCGGACGAACAGAATTTTCCAACACACTTTTGTCTACTTCCCTATCATCGCAATATCATGTTTATTTGTTATCTCAATTTTTTTTTTGACGAATCCATAACTTGCTTTATACATAGAATAGTATCATTTTCGCAATTAAAAGTCGTGTTTGGTGGATTTTGGGTTAATGGGCTGTACTAATTTTATTTATTACATCTACAGAAAGGTACAGATTGATTGGTGTATGGAATAAGTATACCCCCCCCCCAAATAATTGTCTGGCTACGGCCTTGGTTTAAGATCGCGATTTAAAACTTTGACCTTGACCTTAAATTCATCCTCTTTCACATCATAGGGCGTAATAACATTCTAGCAAATGAACGTGCTGATGAGCTTCCAATAGATGGTTCGGCCACATCACAGCTCAGCTAACACTTACGAAATTTCTGTCAGAATAAATAGCTCTGTTCTAAAGGTCTTTGAGGGGGGTAAACATATTTATGTAAATGATTTCAAACACGAATCTTTTAAACAATTTTTCTGAAAGACCATTTTTGTGCCCACCAGTAGATAAAAATAAAAACAATAACCGTGTTAAAAAAAAACTTATATCAGAAACAAATGTTTTTAAATGTTTCCCAATTATTGTTTTAGAAACATTTTAATTTTTTGTTTATTTAAATTCTCAATAATACTGATATTATTAATATAAATATTGATATTTCCGAAAAAAAAAAGAAATATTAATTCCTAAATGAATATTTTGTGTTTAAAATCTTAATCTACTAAATGAAAGCCACATGGACATAACTCCTCTGGAAATATGTCCAAAATGTTTTTTTTTCGAACTTATGTCCCACTTTGATGGGACATAAGTCCAAAGGGCATGCTGCCCCCCCTGCAACCCCCCTGCTTGGCCCACTATAGGATTTAGGGTGGGTGCGAGTTTGGGTGGGTGCAAGTTTGCTATTGAAATTTCAAACTTATGTGTCACTTCAAAAATAAAATTTGTTGGACTTATGTCTCATACTTTGGTGGGACATAATTCCAAAATTCGATTTTGCACTTATGATTCATCAAAGTGGAACATAAGTTCGAAAAAAATTTTGGACTTATGCCTTGAGGAGTAATGTCCCTGCTCCCAAATGAAAGCTTGAGTACAAGTTATAAAAAAAATAAATTGGTGAAGGGATTCAACAAGGTATTTTTACTTATATTCTAGATAATTTGTTAATATATTTACAACCCATTATAAACTACTAAGATGTAATGCAGATTAAGAAGGCATTGACAATACTGTATTATAAATTCAAATCCAAATAAGATTGAAGAGTGTTTTGAAAATAAGAATTCTTTCATTTCTTTGGATAAACCTGCGTCCATGAAAAGTCAATTAACTTTAATTTTTCATATGGAATTTGAATCTTTTTTGTTATATAATTCCTTCTTTCTAAATATAGTTTTCGTTATACTTTCCATTATATAATCAGAATCTATATAAGTACTCTTCTGGGATTGAATTCTTCTTTGCGAACAACCATTAAAGTTCCAATTTTTTATTTAAGTTACATTGTTCTGTACTTGATTTTTTTTACAAATAATGTGATCTAATTTACCAATGAAAGTCGCAACTCACATAATAATTGATATTAATGTCGCTCATTAATCAATAAATATATAAAGTCTTTATATTTGTTTGTCTCAAAAAAGAGAGTTCATAAATAAAAACACAAACTACCAAAGGACATTCATTTAACATCTCCAAATGAATATAGGTATACTCTCTTCAAGATGACATTCGTACACAAAAAACTTGTTTTTATGTTATAATAATGTTTATCATGGTATAAAACAGAAAAACAAGCTTAATCTGTTGATGACAGATAACATTTGTTATTTCTACATTTTATTTTCTCATTAAAACGTTTCTGGGGTACTTTTTCTATGACGTGTTTTTTTTACGTCGTTTATTATAATCTTTCAAATTAACGATATATAATTAAATGTTGACTTGTCGATTGCACTCCTTAAAGATATAAAAAGAATATCAGAAAAAACTCTCGAAAAATAGTAATATCAATAAAATACATAAGTAATTTCTATTGATTTTCAATTCACACCTTGTAACCCATTTTCGTATCTAAATAAGAAAAACAAACTATAGATTCCTCTGTGGTTTGTCAGACCATGGGAATAAAAATCACGCCCCAGACGACGACAAAAGTAAATACGAAAGAAGGTGACACAATAAAAAAAAATAGTTAATGGGTACAATAGAGTACAAGAATCCTCTTCAACTATGTGACAATATACCCACATTCCACAAGCCTATACAAAAACTATATCTCTATAAAAACAATCACTTTTATTATGTGAGAATGCTATTTGTTCCTGTCGGTCCTTATTGTCCATGAAAATGAATAGAATAGTCCTTCAGTTATCAATGTCTTTTATTTTCTGATGTTATATGGTCAAGTGGGAGTTGAGCTGATAAGGTTTTGTCAAACATTAATGGAGTCAAATAGCTGAAGCAGCATCTTTAACTTTTACAAACAAATAGCTATCGCAATTTTTATTTCTGCATTTTTTTATTCACATCGGAAGGAAAGAAGGATGTGTGCTTTTTCTGTTTTTATTTATATATCTTTTTTTATGATAGAATATTGATTTTCTTAATACTTGCTTCATTCAAAGTTTCGCCAACGATGTGGGAAAATAATTACCAGAAATAAGAAATTAAACAATTTTTACATCTGTAGAGTGTAGACCAAGCATTTATATTTAAGTTTATGGGTAGTAAAAATATTTCTTTCTTTCTGTCTAGGAATACTCTTTAGTGATCTTTGTTTTTTCCAGTATTTGTCGTTATACGAATATTTAGTCAATGAAAGAATATCCTGCTATGGTTTTACATTGTCCATGAATTTATCAAACCGCTCACATGAAACGATAGATGAAGTATTGTATTTATTGTTACATATTTTAGTATTTGTTGATACATATTTGCTCAGTGCAAACTGAGGAGACAATTAAATACACATGGTGTGGTAAAAAATCATATATTCCGACAGACTTTACAAGTTATATAAGGAAACTCTATTCATCTATTAGGATAACATGGGATGTTTCCAATTTCTCATAGGAACTTCTCTGGTGGCAGAATAAGCGTTCTTTATCTTATCCAGCACTAGACGATGAAGGCAGAACATATTTTAAGGTCACTTATTCATTCATACATTCATGAACTAAAAATTCTAACGAAAAACTGCATCTCTGGCAAAAAATCAGTCACACAAAATTTCATCAAAACCGATCGTATTTTTTCGAGAAAAATTGGATTTTCTGTAGCGTTTGTATGACATTTACCGTTAATAAGATGATTTTGGAAAAAAATTTCTAACGGAAAACTTTATTTCTGGCAAAAAATTAGTCACACAAAATATCATTAAAATCGATCGTATTTTTTTCGAGAAAAATTGGATTTTTTGTAGCGTTTATATGGCAGGTACCGTTAATAAGATGATTTTGAAAAAAAAAAAATTCTAATGGAAAACTTCATCCTTGGCAAAAAATCATTCACACAAAATTTCACCAAAATCGGTCGTATTTCTTATGGAGAAAAATTGGATTAACTTTAAGGCTTATTTGGCAGGTACCGTTAATATGAAAACTTGTTTTGAAAACACTAAAAACATAACCCGTTGCTACAAATCCATTATACGAAATCTTATCAAAATCAGGTACATTTGAAAAGCTAGTTTGAAAAAAAAAATTTGACCAAAAACGTGGCGGCCATGAAATAGTGTTGGTGTACACAGGTTGTCGTTGTCTAATTCGACCACTTCTCAATGTAAATTGAATTATGGAGCGCAAGCTACGCAGCCTAACTGCAATATGTCATCATAAAACCACCTTTCAAAAATCTCATCGTTTGCACAAAATCAGTTATACGAAATTTTATTAAAATCGATCGTATTTTTTCGAGAAAAATGGAATTATCTGTTACGCTTATATGGCAGGTACCGTTATTTTTAGACCTAGAATGAAAATCAAAAATACGGTTGGACACATTGCTCTAAAAATACAGAGTACAAAGTTTGGAGAAAATCGGCCGAACCGTTTAGGCTGTAGGTGTCGATACTTCCAGACAGACAGACAGACAGAATTGTCGGACATACTTTTTTCGTGTTCTCTATCATCGTAATAGCTATCATGTTTGATTGTTATATCAAACTTTTTTTTTACGAATACATTGCCTTACAATACTTATAATCGCAAGTAAAAATTGTCAATATTGGCCACCAGAAGATTGTGATACTGAGTGAGAAATTAAGTTACTAACTTCAATCATCTACAACAACTTTAAGAGTCTATCCAAAACGTTTATAGAAATAGTAAATAATAAAGGTCCTTAGTTTTTTCTCTGAGGCTTTCCTGAGCGACCAACAAAATAAACCGAAATTGAGTTTCTAAATATGAATTAGTAAGATCTATTTTCCTGTTATGCTTTTATTCACTCTGTTAAAAGTGGTGTAAAATCTTTGAAACTAATTCCCTTTTATTTTAATCGAAAGATTCTTGCTTTTAGCTTCGAGTAAATTAAAACAAGATAAAAGTTCCTTGTTAAACATCATTCTGTTATAAGTTTTTCATTAAATTTCGTTTCTCATATAGTTTCCTCATATAATAAATCATTAAAATTCTAATAAAAAAAATCAAACAATTTAGCAAATGCGTGTATAAGGCAATTACTCAAAAACACACAAAAACTTCTATCCTTGACACGGTTTCTATAGTTTCCCATTTTTCTTTTTTAATATTTAATATTAATCGAAGTCTTTCCCATGTTCGATTTTGTATCCAAACCCAAAAACAAAGCATCCATTTGAAATGAATTACGAGCTCACATGCACGTTGCACCGAAGGATATAAGTATAGGTACAGATACCAACATACAACTATCCTCACTTGGAATTCGTATTTTATATGGAGAATCAGCAAGCAGAACGAGGCCTTTGTTCACAATTTGCTTAAATCCTCTGAAAGGATTTGAATAAAACATCAAGTCTACAATCCACACATGACAAACAAAAACATCCAGGACATGAAAATTGAAATGATTTCAACTTTAAAAAAGAAAACAAGATATCAGAAAAATTCCATTTTCAAAAAAGCGGAAAAGGATAACAAGAGGTTTTTATACATGAAGAAAATTCTTCTCTATAGAATGAAGTATTTTTTCATAGTCAATGGCCGATTTGCTGTCAAGCTGACAAATTGGTATAAGTAAATAAATTTTAAATAAATTTTAAATTTTAAATAAATAAATTTTAAATGGGAAATATGAAAAATTGGTATTTATAGTAAAGGAAAGTATATAAAGACGGTATGAAAATATCGCTTAAATATGGAAAAAAAAATTAAAAATGTAGAAAAAAGAGGTTTATTCTGAGTCGCGCTTTCACATTTTTTTAGTTTTTGCCCTGAATATTGAAAAATTATATGATACAACTTCAAACTCTAGGTCTGTGAGAAAGGAGTATTTCAAGTGAAAATACGAAAAACTATTGCGTGGCGAAATTTGCAAATATTTGGCGAATATTGCAAATGATTGGGAGAAGCATTTGTAGGTGAACTTCTTTAATGTATTGTAAATTTTAATTCACACAACACAAAATTTATATAAATACATACGTGTACAATTTCAAAGTAAAATATTTTTAACAAACGTCAAATAAATGGTATATTGATATTGCAAATCTTAAAAATTATTTAAATAAAGGGCACGACTGGGTCGTACAAACTTGCTCTTGGAGGAAGTTACTAAAAAATTCATTTGACCAGTTTCAAAAAAAAAATTTTGAAAACAAATGTATAGAATAATAAAAATAGGTACTATAAGGCAAGTTATGCATTCGTGCAAAAAAAAAATTTGAGATAACAATCAAACATGACATTACGATGATAGCGATGACGAAAAAAGTGGGTGTGGAAATTTTTTCTGTCTGCCTGTATGTTAGTCTGTATGTACACAGCCTAAACGGCTTAACCGATTTACTTCAAATTTGGTATGTAGGGTTTGTAGACCATTCCTTAGAGGAGACATTGAAATTTTTTTAGCTCAAAAAACAACGGTACCTGCCATATAACGGTTTCGAAAAAGCTTAATTTTCTTGAAAACGGCTCCAACGATTTTCTTGAAAAAAATTACTGATTGTTTTCGTTTAATTTCCTTTTGTATAATTGCAAAAACAAAATGTTGGCAAGTATATTAACGGTACCTGAAATAGAACCGTTATTTTTGCTTGTGCTATCTTTTGAACGGGTTAATCGATTTTAAACTAAAATTTTTTTTTTTGAAGGTCTATATTACTTGAACAAATTTCAATAATTTTGCAAAAAAGGCTTAATTTTAGTTTTAATTAATTTTTAATTTTTTTTTTTTTTTTTATTCAATATTTGGAAAACGCCTTGACAAAAAAATTTTATTTTTTGTGTATAAAATGTCAACAATTAAGCACTTAAAAATTGCGTTTTTTAAAAATGTAACGCATTTATATCTAATAGAAACCGTTTTTTTTTCTACTTTGTTCAAAAATAAAAAAGTATACATGTAATCGCATCAAGTAAAAATGCTATGTATATGAAATTTGCGAAAGCAAAATTACAATACTTATTAGAATTAATATCATTTGACTTCGTTGTAAATAGAGTTCTGGCCCAGCAGCGTTGGTGGTGCTAAAATTAGAGCACCAAACGGGCCAGGACACTCTTTTAATAGCTACATAATATGTCATGCGAGACTTTCTTCTCTAAAGCAAAATTAAACTCGTAAAGCAATTATAACCAGTTTAAAACTTGCGATGCTATCCACCGCCAGATAATTTAACAATTGAAATTTCCTCTGATGTTTTACTTTTTTACCTAAACTTACAATTTGTTTCTCGTTCATACTGAGTTTTAAAATTTGGTTAATATATTGCCATATTTTTATCACTTTATATTCTAAAACCTCTAGACTCGATATTGGCAAGTTTATGCACTAATTCAGCACTTTATTCTTAAAAGCTAGAATATCTTTTTAATGCTTTAAGTCTTTTATCAAAAATATTAAAAAGTAAGTTAATGTTGCATCTCAATAAAGTTTTTTTAAGTTTGACCGCAATTCATACTTTGACTGTATACCATATTAATTTACACAAATATCCCAACCCAAGTAAGAATAGCTGTACTTTTTGTTTTATTTGCAATCGAAAGGAGGTAGACGTTATAAGGACACATAAGCCCAAAGCATTTGTTGACTAAGTCGTCTACAGAGTGGACGACTAGGCAGATTCAGGGTGAAATCAGCCACAGCATAAATGTTTACAAGATTCAAAGAATTCTGCCTAATCACAAACAATATCCAGCGTGCAGAACAATCTACAGTCACAATATCAGACCAGAGGCGCATATTATGAAACCTGTATTTCAAAATCAAAATCAGAGAGCAGAACAAGAGAAACATTTGGTCGTGACTGGCAAGGCGGTGGCAGTGGGGCATTTATAATAGGACAACCTTACCCTAACCGAGAGATATGACATTTTCCCCATCATAATATGCTAATATTTGGCAATAGGATTTCACATTTTAGTCCTCTGGTATCCTTGTCGTGAATATAATCTTAGTCGTCATATCAGTTTATAGACAAAGCCTCTTATTTCTATACAGACATATATGTAAGTATATACACCTTCTTTAGAATAGGTTCCTCATTGCTATGCTGGAAAGTTTGTTTGAATTACTTGTGCAGTTAACGTAATGTCCTGAAAACACCAGAACATCAGTACAATTATTTCGCAAAACCTAAACCATCATTTTGCTGGCAACCGCAGCAAAAGTCATCAAAATTTCCTGTATGGTGGCCATCTTATCTGTCTGATCTAACACAATTTTGGATAAAACAATTGTCGGATGGATATTGCAGGCCTTAACAATATTGTACTGACTAAAGGAACTCTTGACTCTTTGTGTGTCTCAGTAGGCCAAGGATGTTACTTTGTGTTGTTATATGCAAAGTCGTTTGGCAGTTATGAACGTGGTAAGCGGTTTTTAAGAAAATTATATTTGTTTGCCTATAAAGGAGATGTTCGTTTGTGCAAAAACGTGGGAAATATACATTTTTAAGGATCTTGGTTATGTTTCATTCCATCACTTTGTGTAAACAGAGTTTGCGACAAAGTTCTTTTTATAATTAGGTTGCACAATGCACATCTGCATTTAAGACATTTTAAAGTTTTAAAGAGACGTAAGTCGTTTCCTGAAACTTCAATATCGTATTTACCTATTTAAGTTCCCAGAAGTTCTGCTACATTGATGGTTATGTATACGTTTAGGGATAACTAGTGCAATGTTGGAAGTTTCCACCTATTCTATACACATTTGCATATGGCTTAAGATTCTATTTTTTTCTCAAGTTACAATTTTGTTTTTAAAACAACCAAGTGAATCGAAGATAAAGAAATCCATTTGACAGTTTGAATATTGAATTTTTATATAGATTCCTTTTTGTGCGTATGTAAGGTAAAGACATAGAAAGTTTATGTCTCTGAGTGTCTGACAAACTTTTTCAATTGCCTCTATGCTGAACTGAACTAAAGTCAATTTTAAATTTTTATCGCGAATATAATAAAATATATGTACATACTAGGTCTGTTGTGTATGTATATTTTTATGTCAACCAATAAAATGGTATGGACTTTTTGCGAATAGCTATTTAACTTTATACAGTTAAAGAAATCGAGTGACTTCAGCATTATATTATTTGAAAGCAAGAGACATAGCTATACAGATAAAATTTTTGGTAAGCTTGTATTTAAAAATCATACTAGCTGGCCTTACTGGCGCTGTTTGTATATAAATTCCTATAGTACAATTATGGAGCAGCGCCATCTACGAAATTTGTGAATAACACATTTGGGGGTTCTTACATTTACATGTCTATTCTGTTATCCTTACAATAGCCGTAAACAAAACAAATTAACAATACTTATTTAAAGTAATTTATTGGTTCTCAAATCCGTGTTTCTTGACAAAAGTCGTAAACAAAAAGAAAATCATAGTAAATGCAAGAACCTAAAAATGTGTTATCGACAAAATTTCTTAAGGTGATTATTCAGCATGAAAATACTATAGAAATGTATATATACAATGGGTATACTAAAAATTACTAATTCAAACGATCCTAAGGTTATGTACCATGAAGGAAATAAAATGTACAAATCCATAAGCATAGAGAAGCAAAGATTATAGATGATTATATAACTGTCAAAACAATGCTTGGGAACATAAAAGATAGTCGGCCATTTTGAAAGACTGCGAAGATGCTGAAATGAGCACGTTTCACGAGAGGAGTATAGAATCAGCGAAAATCTGAAAAACCACTTAATCAGAACGCAATGCAATATATAAATATACCATATGGACAAGATGGGAGCGGGTCAAAATTCTGGTTCCAAAATTCTGCTTTTAAAAATTTTGTTTTTTTTTTCAAATTCTGCTTCTTAAAAATTCAGCTTTTTTTTCATTCTGGTTGACAAGATTCTGCTTTTCAAAATTCTGGCTAAAAACTCTGCTTTTTTGTTTTTTAATCAATTGTTTTATTTAAAAAACAACAAATATAATTATTGTTCTTTAGTAATCAAATAGTTATGTATTTTATAACAAAATTTCTCATTACAAAAAAAGTAAGCGAAATTCATATTAAACTCTTAAGAAAGAGTATGCTCTGATTATAAACATTCTGCGAATAATTAAGAAAAGAAAAGTTTTGCAAAATGGTAAAAAGCGCGCGCTTTTTAACATTTTGCAAACCTATGCTTTTAATAATTATTTGCAGAATTTCGATAAGCAGAATTTTGGTAAGCAGAATTTTGAAAGGCAAAACTTTGAAAAGCAGAAAGCAGATCGATACATAGACATTCGAGATGTCATAAAAGTCCTAGGCCGATGCGGATCAAATAAAGGCCAATCAAATAACGCTACAGTTGATAATCTTCAAAAACTAACAGTATACCATTATATAATATTATTTTATATGATATTCACATAAAGTGGCTGTAGGTTTTTAGAGCAATGTTATTTTGCCCGTTTTTTAAAAAGGAAATCGGAATGAAGCGAGCAAGGCATATTATTTTTAAATGCGATCTCTAAAATGTTTACGGAAATTTTACTATGGATCGCCTTGCAGATTGAATAAACGAAAACATAATTTTTAGCAAATTGCAAGCCGGCTTTCGGAAATAACATTTTGTTGATTATTTTACTCCCTTACAAGTATAGCTAGAACATATATGAACAAGGGAAAAAAACTGATATATGCGTTCTTCCTATAGGTTTTAAGGCTGCCTTCGATTGTATATATCCTTATTCTTATAAGTTGGTTTATGGGCTGGAGGTCAGTTTTGTGCCACTTAAATGAAACACAAAATGTTGTTTAAAATGACGTTTCGTTCATGATTATGAACATCATCAGATTTATTTCTGTTTATATCAACAAAGAAGAGAAAAAAAGTCATTTCTTAATGAATATAAACTGAACGTTAATAAATCACAAATTAGTAATGGTTAAAAGTTAAAATAAATCAAAAAAAGGTTAAGGCTGTGATAAAAATATAAATATATATATATGTCAATTGACTTACATAGTTTTTGCGACACAAATGCTTATACTTTTCAAGATACAGTTATTGTAAGAGAGGAAGGACGTTGAAAAATGGATTGGTATCAAAAACCTACATCATCGGGGAGAATAATAAATTTCAACTCTCATAGTATATTCATATAAAGGTCAAAAAACATAAACATAAATTATATCCTTATTCTACAAATTAAGCAAGTTTTAACTAAGATGTTTAATATCATGTAAAACAAGGATGTCTCTTAAGTACGTTTCTCTTTTTAATCCATTTGGATAACCTGACTGCATTTCTGCCCGCGAGGAATGACGTTTGAAGACATTCCAATAAAACTATTACTTTATGCTGATAACATTGTTATACATACTGAAACTCCAAACATGCTACAATTAATGGTAAATAAATTGAAACACTGCTGATGTGCACTTTGGAACCTTCAATTAAATGCAAAAAAAAATAGAACCATGATAGCTTTTCCGAAATGGAACAAGTCGCCACGCGAGGAATGAATGCTGAACCTGGCAAAATTAATAACTTGAAACAGTTAAAGAACAGTTAAAGTACCTTGGAATCCTGATCATTTTAAAATTGTCGTTAAAGAAACACCTTCAAGAAAAACTACAGGAGCCAAAGTGAACAATAAACTGCTTTTGAAAAAATGTCCTGTGACAAAAAAAATATTGCACCTAGTGCAAAATATAAAATTTTCGCAGCAGTCATGAAATCAATTCGTAGCATAAATTTGGGGTATATACGAATTTAATAAAGTAGAAAAGGTTCTTAGATAATTCATCAAAAGAATTTTCAGACTGCCGTAATATATACGCCAATGCACATATGCTACACATAGGTATAGAAATTTGTCCACCACCGCTCTATATTATACCTACACACAATTCAGTTACATTTTTCATTCATTGTTAAAACTCAGCATCCACCAAATTATCGGCTTACAAATAAAATATCTTATTTTTCAAAAGCAGAAATCTTTAATTCTTCACTGAATAAGCGATATTAAATGACTAACATGGTAATCAGCTTTTTCAACATTACGAAATAGTTTTCAAAGGCATACTTCTAATACTTTTGGTAAAAATTTATAAGAATCAAGAAGAAGTACGATCAAAGCTCAAAGTGAGCAAAGCCAAATAAGAATATTTTTTAAATTGCTGAATCACAATCTTGTTGAACAAAATTATTTCAAAGACCCAAACAGTTTTGATTCTGATTGCTTTCATATGAACAATCTTCAAAACCAGAGTTGAGCTCATTAACCTGAACTATTTCCTTATAAAAACGATAGAAGTCCTGAATTCACGTTATGCAATCTTCAATGCAGAGATTATAAACCATTTTATTAGTATCTGTCCCATTCTAAATTTGATCCGAAAGTAATTTTTGGGAAATGTTACCCTTATAACAAATTATTAAATGTTAAGTGTTAAACGGAGAAAAGTGGAATGTGCTTTACAAAATAATACAAAGAATGGAAAAGTCTAAAAAAAAATATTAAAAAGAATTTGAAGTTATGCAATAAAATAGAAATGAAAGCAAAAGAATGCAATTTAGTCCGTTGGACTGCAAAAGAATGCAAAGAAGACTTAAACTAAACCTAAAGAAACTTCATGAATGTTTAATATCCATAAAGAATCAAACATAATATGTATGTAGAGACTAAAGAAATTTGCTATGGGAAATTTTCAGTTTATTTTGACTTCAAAAAGCGTTCGTGTTCCTTTACTTCTTAATGTTAAATAACCATCCACCAAACTGGTAACAAATTCGACAAATCTATTTTAATTTCTTTTCAAAAGTTAAGTAAAAATTTTCGGGAAAAAATATTTCATTCAAATACTTGCAACTGGAAAAATTAATGTCTGTCTGTTGAATTCTTTTCAACAATTTTTAATTCAATGACAAATGATGGGAAATAAAAACGCCACGAAAACTACCATAAAAAATATGTTCAATGTTCATACTTTTTCCAGATAACTGGGAAATGAGAAGAATTAAAAGTTGAACATAAAATATATATGTTTTTTTTTTCATCAAGAAAAAATGAGTAAGTATCACGTTTCCAATGCACAATTAAAGTTATCCCTCCAGATTTGTATGTTCTTTATCGTTACACCCACATAATAATATAATAAAAAAAAAATTAAACGCCACTGACCCCCAACTATATATTCTTGGTAAATTGAACTTTCCATCGATGAAAAATGAACAATTTTAATGGTTTCTGACAGCTCTATAAGGCTAAGCAAATCGAACACAAAAGCCAATGCCTCGACAGCACCGCACAGCTTCAAGCGAAATAAGTTTATCCTTCTTTTGAGTTTTTTTTTTTTTTTTCTCTTCCCCGCATGTTGGTGGTATTCATGGATCACACGCAGAGCTATGCGACCGAGATTATGGTTTCTTTATCCCTTTCGAAATTTCCCCAATGATTTTATGCAAAAAAATCATAGTAGATTTCAGTAAATTCTTGGATTCGAGAAATAACAAAAAAAAAAAAAAAAAAAAAACTGGAAATACCCCGGTACGGTTTGAACTGCAACAGTCAAAGAAAATGAAGAAACGTTTTCTGTTTTAATAATAATAAAAAAAAATGTAATTACTTCCTGTTGACAGGGGTGGATCTTACCAGACGTCGTGTTAAGAAGGGAAAAATAAAATGTGGGTATACTTCATTCTTATAATTTTTTTGAAATGAAAATAATAATTGTATTTGAAATGTCCTTTAATATTCAAGAAAATTGTTTTGTTCTTAATTTTCTATATTATTCAATATCACTTATAAGAACGATTTGATTTGTGAAGAAGTATGTCTATATCAACATTTTGTTCATGATGTCAAAATTCGCTCCTGGAAACCTTCATCAATGAAAAATTAAGAAAAATGGTGCAAATTAAGAATGAGTCTTCGAAAATAAAAAGAAAAGAAAAAAATATATAAAAAGCTAATGGAAAAAATTGATATAAGGAAAGTATTTTTGTGACACCACTGTGCTTTTAATTTATCGCCGAAAGATTTTACTTCAGAATATCTATGCTACATGTATATGTGGGTGTAGGGATTTGTTAAAATTGATATAACATTTTATAAAGTCAGTAGAAAAAAAAAATCATTATTGAAATTTGTCTCTTTTGCCTTTGCAAAGTAAAATGATGTGTTACACTTAATTCCGTCAGAAAGGATGTTTACCTAAAGCTATAACAACGCCTACATGCGTGTGAATAAATTTTAAAAGAATCAACATCATATACCTACGCTGTTAAAAAAAAGGATCAAGGGTTTCTACTGGGTAATGTCTTGCAATTTGTTTCTTTTGATGCATGTCGTATCCCAAAAACTGTTCGAAAAGAAAATGAAATATATGTGTGTATATGTGTATTATAACTCTCAGTGGATTAATGTTATAAATGGAAAATCCTACTTAAAGACTGCTTATGATATAGCAAGGAATGAGATCGATTGCATAGTATCAACCTTGGACCTCTTGAATATTGGGTACTAGTATAGGATTGATAGATTGGAAGTCATTTCGACGGAAAGGATTATCACTTGGATTACATTAAGTTTTAATACAAAAAGGAATTGTAATCAATTTGTTAGAGAGTCCTGATGTGGAAGATGGGAAGAGATATTTCAAAATCAAATCATTATTTTTGTAGGTGAAAGGTAAACAAGTGGAAAAAAGGATGACAACGAAATTAATACGGGAAGAAGAAAATATCATTAGACAGAAGATAGAAAGGAAAGGAGGGCACAAAAGGCAATCAAAGAAATTCGGCACTAGGAGGCAGAAATCAAGTGATAGAAAAAAGATCAGAAAACAAAAAAAGTAATTAAAAAAAAAAACTACAGAAAAAGAAGCCAGAAAAGAATGCAGCCACAAATATAATGCAGTAAACAACCAGCAGGATATAAGACTATCAAAGGGAAGAGAAATTGTGGAAAACAAAATTTCAGACAATTCAAAATGGTTAAGGGAACTGAGGCAGACGCATTTTGAAATAATTCTTCCGGTTTAATAATACTGCCGTCATTGGCATCCCCAAGGGTTGCGCGAATGGAGATATGACCGGCGAAGTAAAAGGCGATCAAACAAAACCAGTGCATGCCAGCGTCGAAAACATGCGAAAACTTTAAGCGTTATTTCGAAAATTTTCGAGCATTATGGAAGTATTTGACGCAGTACCCTGCCATACAATGCAGGTATACTGATCTTGTCCAAGCAGAAAGGATTTGGTCAGAGCTGGACGAATTCCGGGGTCAAAGTAACAGAGCTAGCTAATTAATACAATAGGTCATATGCAAAAAGATGAGTTCAATCTTTTTACTCATTTTTCTGAGAACTTTCCTAGAGTGGTATGCAAAAAAAAATATAGAGACTGAGATCGATCTCAAGCAGTGAGTTTAAACTTCTCGTCGATTCTCCTGAGTCCTGAGATCGATTTCTTGACGAAAGCTCGATGTGAAAAAGTTAAAGTTTTGATATGCAAAAAGATGACAAAACGATTGTTTGCATGAGAGATCGATTTCATGAATTGTTAAGCATGGGTTTCTCTTACTCCTTATGCCATTCATTGGTACTTTAGATTGTACACATGTGCGAATAAGAAAACGACTATATCACCACGAGGAGTACGTCAACTGCAAAGGATAATACTCAATAAATGTACAGGCTACGTGAAACGCGGATGAAAATTTTACAAGCATTGAAGTTTGCTGGCCAGGATCCGTCCACGACTCCCTTATTTTGAAAAATAGTTTCTTATTTAATCATATGAATAATTTTTCAGTAATATTACTTTTATCAAAAATTCACTGAGAAAGTCCAAATTATTGTTTAAATTAACACTTTGGGTTTCACTTTCATACGACATTTTTCCTTCTTCTTCTTCGACTCACCACACAAAAACTACAGTTTGAACTAAGGTGCATATGGAGAGTTTTGAGATCGTTCTCATGCCCATCGAGTCAGATCTGAAGAGAGTATGTTCATACTCGTTTTTTTTACATATGAAACTCAGTCTGAGTTGCTCTCTGCTCGATCGATCTCACATGCGAGTTCAAGCTCGTCAGCTCAGACTCTGAGAACTTTCTCATCTCTTAGCATAAGACTCAATATGTATTAGTCGAAATGTAAAGGAGCGACTTTTTTCGGAGTGCACTTTTGATCCTTTTCGAGATCACAACATCGTCGAAGAAGAAAAAGAAGAAAAAAGGATTCATACAAAGAGACATCATTTTGCAAGACATCACTTGAAACTCGGATGGTAATATACGAGTCAAAAAGTTTCTAGATCGACGTTGCAAAAACTACCATATTCGATGACATTAATATCATTAAAAGAACAAGGAAATGTTTTATTGATCGGCAAAATGTGTAACGTTGTAAGCTTGGTGTTGTAGATGTACCTATTATATATCGGTATACTATTGGTTTATTATTCTGAGAACAAAACTGCCGTTTCCATAAACGTTATTCATCATCCAACGGTGTTCTTAGAAATATCATTTACAAAAAAACTTAGCAAATTCCATTTCTAATAAAAAAGACAGAAAATGACCAACCATGCCGTGAAACACTTTCCATACACACATAGTTACACAATCACAAAAGTGCACTTCTTCATTATCCTTTTATAATACTATACTTTTTTTTTCACTACTCATCCAACACGTTCTTATGTTATTTATAGTTTTTACTTTAAACTGAAAGAAGTTCTTTTTAGAGAAATAAGTTTCTTATGAATGTTTTAAGTCTCTTTATGCTCTAGTTAACGCTTTTGCTCTGATAAAAAAGAAAATATTAAGAGCATTGCAAATTATCCAACTTCGTTTGGTGTTAGTTTTTGTTGTATTTTCTCTTTTATGTTTGTTTGTATCCTGTATCGTCCTATGAAAACTATACTTATATCTTTAACTCCACAAGAACAAACTGGAACAACAAATTTTCAAACAGCATTACGAAACGAGATGGTATTTACTAGTTTTCTTTTCTTTTCATGGTAAGTTTGATGTGTTTTGTTTTAAGGTCAAAAGTACAGGATGATATGTATTTGTTTATATGTATATTTATAAACATATACATATGTGCATAATACCTTATTCCATTACTCTATTTCAATGCTTCATCGAAGGAAGGTGCTCTCACAGAAACTGAATTTGCTTATTAAAATGAAAACAAGGTTAAAATAAGCTGTAGATCATTGTGTTGCGATGATAGTGATTGTGTAATGCAATTTAAATGAAAGGAAAACATAAGCACTAAGGACCTGTATAGTTAACAATACAAATGTTTTTTGGGAAAATTCATTTTTATACTTGAAAAATACTTTTATCTCAGTTTTACAAACTATATTATGTAAAAATTGCCCTTGAAGAAATAATACCATGAACCAGCATCTTTTTTGGTATTTTATAAAATCTCTAAAAATCAGAAATATGTTATTATCCTTGTTAAAAAAAATGTAAGATTTTTTCGATAGAAAATAGAAATTTGTATAAAGAGACAGTTAATGATTATGGTACGTAATAGTTCCAGAACTGAAGATCTGTCTTTAATTTAGTATTTTAAAATGCACTGCATTATTATTCATGCGTTAGAAATGAATATCACTGTAATATTCGAAGGAGGCGATCAATATTAAATCACATCTATGCAGTGATCCTAGCGATACAAAAAACCCGTACACAAAAGCATACATGGAGGATGCCGGTACCACAAATTACTGGACATTTTTCATGAAGCAATATAGAAATACTTGATTAAATGTACAAAAGTGTCTACTTTGCCAGAATATACTTTTGCAATGCAAAGATCTGACCCTAGACTGAACAGAAATGATGGGATCATAGTAATACAGAATCCGACACAAGAAATATAAGAAATAAGCGATCAGATCATTCCTTTATCATTTATTATACTGTTATTGACAATCTGCTTGAGGAAAGATCCAATAGTAAATTAAATTTTCTTTGCTGATGATGCTTCCTTGAAACGAGCGCTAAAGAAAATTGGTTCCCATGATCTCAAAAAATATTACAATCCTGAAAAATATAAAGAAAAATGGATACCCTTTCGATGCGGGCATGCCTTAAAAGTTATATCACATTCAGTTAGTATGTGACATTGAAAACCTTTCAAGTATAACGTACACAAAGTTTCATAAAAATCATATGAGCCGTTTTCAAGAAAATTTGGAAAATGAATGCTATAGCGAGAGTACATAGTATAAAGGTTTTTGTTTGTCAGAATTTTCTCCAAAACGGCTCCTACGATTTTGATGAAACTTTGTGTACGTTAAGGTTTTCTTGCAAGGTTTTCAATATAATTTAGTTTCAAGATTTCGGCTAAAGATGCACATAACGAAGATTTGGTGTTACCGGCTTCTTACAAATTTGGCCGAAACACCGAAACGGCTGAATCGATTTCATTAATATTTGGTGTCGCATATAAGTTAAATTTGACGCACAAGATGGCATTTAAAGTTTTTAGCTATACAACATAAAACCAAAAATATGATGGTACATAATTTCATGATTCAAAATCTGTGTAGTCCCCTTGTTTGCAACAAGAGCAAGTTCGTGCGACCCAGTCATGCATTTTCTTTTTTTTTCTTTGGACTAATCTCAATGAAAAAACCACAAAAAAATAAACCAAAAAGCGTCAAATACTAGTAAAAAAGTGCAATTTTGTCGAAAAACAGACTTTGTAACAATTTAACACTTTTTTCTCGAAATATGGTTGATGGTACGATGAAAAGTCATAAGACATTTCTGTAGAAAGTCATATAAGCTACAATTTGTATCTTAACATTTTTTTGCATAAAATTCATAGTTTCCGAGAAATTTGCAAAAAACTTTATTTTCACCCCTTTCCCCTCAAAAAAAATTGCTCCGGGCCAAATCATGGGTACTTTTGAGGATTTGCTCAAGGCATAAAAACAAAGGTCTCCAGGAAAATTCAGCTTTGTCCGAATTTTGTTCGAAGTAAAATTCTAATTTTCCTGGGCTATATGAAGTTTTTCTTCAAATGATTTTTTTACTTTAACATAACAGTAAAAAAAATAACAACCGTTGATGTCATACATGAGTGTATATAGCTTTTAATAATAATATCCATTTCGCTTATCTCATTTCAGAATGAAACCAAGGGTAATATCCACTTCAACTGAGAAGAGCTTAAATTTTCTGCTGAATATTCGAATATTGCGCGCTGGCACTTAACTTTAATCCTTATAGTACTTCTGCACAGCAGACATTTTTATAGAAGAACGCAATAAACGAACGCGATGGTGGCTGCCGCATTTTTGCTCTGTGATTTTTATATGAGCGGTCGTCCTTGTCGGTTGGAAGTCCACAACTGCATTAAAAAGATGGTAAAAGTGTTCCGGTTGTGCTGAAAAGGTATTTCTACCAAGGATACTATACACAATAATAGTGAAGAGACACTTGAACCTTTATTTGTTCCGCCAGCACATATTAATATTGTATCACTTCTTATGTCAGCAATGTTTCGAGCTTTTGCTGTCTCACTTTGGTTTATGGTGTGCTCTATATAGGGTGTGGGTGGATGATGGAAGCTGGTTAGAACTCACCCTCCGCTCTAGAATGAAAACTTTAAATCCTTGAATAAATGCAAGTGAGTTTATGGTTGCACTCTCATTCTACCACATAGAAGAAAGGCTATGGTCAGTAGTAGATTATTACAAAATTCATGAACGTTGCCCTCAATTTTTCAAGGCGCGGTCTTGGTCGGGTACGTTTGGAGGGGGTATTTCAATAGTAGCTGGTGGCTTATGTATAGAAAGTGGCAATGGAAATTCTTCTGAGTACAGAAGCACAGTAACTTTTATCCTGTCTTATATTTTTACCAATGCTATGGGTATCTACCTATTACGCGATAAAAAATACAATTTTCTTTCAGTTTTGCATTGCAAAGGTTTTATTTTTATTTATTATTTTTTTTTTATTCAAGAAAAGTGTAAAAAGAGAAATGCATTTTGACCAACCAACCAACGAGTTGCCTTTATTGTGTGTATTACACAACTTTTTTTATGTATTTTTGTTCTTTGGTTATTCATCAGTGTTGGGTTAGTGAAGATTTAAGTTTTTGTAAGTGGGGTGGTTGTATCTTATCTTATATTCCTTTTTTTGAATATTTTTCATAAAAGTTTTTGTATTTTAACAAGGTTTATTTCTAATCCACTCACAAATGCAATCAGATTTTTTTTTATCTACAAAGCTTCATGAGATGCTTTTTGTATAGAGAACTTACTTTTTGCATTTTTGCATTAAACAGAGATGGTTATTCTGACCAATGCATTAAGTTGAAAACATGTTTTTTGATTAGATAAGTCAAATTTCGCTTCATTTATTCTATTGAACCAAATTATTTAGAATGGAAGAGATGACGATATGGGGTATGGTTTCTGTACCTTGAGTGGGGTTACACGATCCTGCTTTTCTTACCGCTATTCTCGAAAGCTTGTTGCATATTCTTTTCAAAACTTCTAGATATTTACGTTAAATCCCATTCCAAATCAAATAAATCGTTATAATTCAAAAACGTATTCCTAAAAATGTATTTTATCACGAAAACTTTAGGACTGTCCCCAATCATTTGCAACCAATTGTTTTCCTGTTCTTATATATTAATTTGTGGCAGTAAGAGTAGCTGAAAATAGTTCTGAATGAACTTCGTTATCAATTCCATCGTAAGTGGCACACCACACATTGACTTTAAGTGAGTTTAATGAGTCTTTGTTATATGATGCATTTTGACCAACAAATTCATTTTTGAACATTAGATCTGTTTTCTTAAAAACATCAAAACAAAACTGAGAACAACCGCTGTGCGCAAAAAGTATAGAATCTGTCAATGAATAGACCAGTGCCGGATAAAGTCAGCGCGGGTCCCATAGCAATTCTTATCCGGCAAAAGTGTTTGATAAAACAGAATAATTACAAATAAAAATATCTTAGACCATAATTTATCACGCCAACTACCGGGTAGAAAGGAGCAACGTCGACGGGCCAAATAATGTTCCAAAATGAAAGTGTATCAATAAATAACTGAAGAACACGATGGGCCAGGTATCTCATCTTGATAATACCAAAATGAGAAGATTTAAGCATCCCTGGCTCATCGTATTCCTCAGTTATACACTTTTATGTTGGAAACGAACGTTGGCCACTTGGTGACGATGTGCGACAGGTAAATGCGCAGGGCAATTAGTAATTTTGGGAAATACGATTCAATAAATTCAAAGTTCATAAGGCTGCATGACAGAATCCAAAAGGTTTTCCAAATCAGAATTGTTAAAAAGTATCTAGCTGAAAGGTAGTGCCCCGTCGCTTACTGGTAAGTGTGTCGAACTACCACGCCGGAGGTCTGGGTTCGAGCCCAGCTTCCAGCTTCGAGGACATCTAATATTTTTTTCGGGGACACTACATCTGCGAGGAAGTGACAAATCCTCTAAGAGTGTATTATTTTCATGAAAAGTGCTTCTCACCTTAGTCATTCGGATTCGACGTAAAATTGTAGGTCCCTTCCAATCCTGTAGAACTTACAACGCACTCAAAAGGATAGGTTGAGAGTTGTAAGTCTCTGTGAAAAGTCCCCATCGATATGAGCTCCGTAAGATTTTACGGGGGGTCGAAGGCCCCCCAAAACCGTTTTTTCTCAATGTCTTCCTAACTATCACTGCTAGGAAATAGAATTAATGCCAACTTGTAGCTTAGACGATTTTCTATAAAAAAATATCTTAATAATTTTTTTGGTAAAATTAACCGTTTTTAAAATAAATTTATAGCTAGATACCACCCTATTTGTACTTTTATAGAAAACCCTTTCTGATTGAAAGAAGTGGTTATAAATCTGTTGAGAGTTTCAAATAAATGAAGGAAATTGATGCTTCAGCAGTCTGAAGCGTTTGAATGATTGGGACTGAAAATCTGTTCTACGAACTTAATTATTTGTTGTATTTTCCGCTCATCTTGCTAGCGTTTATCGTTCGTTTTTCCAAGCGTATCTTTGCATTTTTAACTTGGAATATGTTTTGAAGTTTGTGCAAGTTGTTCAGCAGTATATGTCTCTAAATTTGCAAGAAGTTTAAAACCTACAGAGGTCTAAATCCAAAAAATCATAATGATACTAAATAGTATTTCCATCTCTACATTTCGCTAATAATATGATAACTCAATGTGCGAGATTTGCTATTCTCGTAGCAAAATAGCACTGCGTTAAAGTAATGTATTTTCATTGCCTTCTAAAAAACTATATATAGTCAGGTCTTTAAGCGTCAAATTCATGCTACAAATCTTAATCCATAATTTTTTAAAATTCCTGTCAAAGTATAAGAAAAACCAAGTTAAAGTTTTAACTTTTGTATGAATTCATTCTTTAAATAAAAATATTTGAAATTTTTTTTTACATTTCTGGAAACCAAGAAAAATAGTCTTTAATTGTCATTAAATAAAGTTACATATACATACATACATAAAAAGAAATGCTATAAAACATACTTAAAAAAAACAAAACAACAACAAATTCACTGTGCACTCTTGCATTTTCGTGCCAATTATTCCACTTTTGCGGATTAAGGAACACTGTGTAAGCTTTTTTCAAATTTACTGCGTACACATTTTCTTTGGTTGGTTCGTTTGGTGTGGTATGAAGGTGAACCATTAACACTTTCAAATTCCAACGAAATTTAGTGCAAGATGGGTTTATCCCATGGGATTAAGTTAAGTAATTTCAGATGAATGCAATAGAAAGTTGCTATTGGACATACTTTTTTTTTTGTCTTTGTGTGTCGTGTTTTATATGATAACCTTTTATTTTTTTGTGAAAATTCTTTAAACTTAAAAGGGGTCTAACAAATTCAGCTTTATAAAAAAGGAGATTAAAACAGAAAAGTGTTGAACTTAGCAGAAATATTTTTTGAAGCTAAATCTGAATTTCTGTGCAAATTCCAATAACTTTAAAAAATTACTTTTATTTTGTAGAATTTACTTAATATTTATATGTATCTTAAATATTTAGGGTATCTTAAAAAGAAATAACACTTTCGGAAGATGGAGATTACAGATTACTTCCACCTGGATGAACATACTATGTGCATAGAAACAATCCTCAGAATAACGCTCAGCGCAAACAATGGAATTATGGGGCTCCGTGATTTACTTAGTAACATAATAAAAGAATGTAATAACTAAATATATAAAAGTTTATCAAAATTCATTCAGCAAATATGTTGCTATTCAAATTTTAAATCATCTTCTTGTTTTTAGGCCACCTCATTAGACATATTTACTTTTCTTAATACTTTAATACGAATAAGATAAAAATATTGTCAACACAGTTTATTTAGAGCAGATGTATCAATACAGCCATGAGAATCAAATACATATTTCACCATTAAAAACATTAGAATTAGATAAACATAATACAATTAAATAATACATCTTTCATGGAAAGACGAATTCCAAAAATTACATCGAACTTTAGAAACATTTAATGAAATTACTAAATAAATGATTCAATTTATCATCCAACACACGAACAACACTTTCCTTATCTTCATTAAAACTACATTCAGACGATAACGAAAAACTTTCGAATCATGAAATTAAACTTTTTCCGGTTACGAAAACACTGAAATATATTGGACTAGCTATAAAATTTCTACAAATATTTTATGTGTCTTCCTGTATATAGTGTTGCGTTCTTAAAATATTGTACTGTTCATCCTTCGCTGCTTTCAACTAAAAATTTATTTCATCTCTTCCTTTTCGTTTTTCTTTCAAAACCCAAAAAAGTTACTTTTCAATTTCATAAAGATTTAATAACTAAAATTGCTGAAATTATATTTCTCTTGCCAGTCCCCAAGCCTTTTGCTACAACAATAATAATTATCTTTTATCAAGAATCCACTGAAATTCATTTGGCGAAACTATATAGATACAAGAAATGTAACATAGATTAATTGAGGAACTTCCATTAAAACTCAAAATCTATTCAATTCTAGTTGGTGTTCTTGTACATACATAAATGTTGTGTTCGCTTATAGTTGTTTACAACAAGATGTACGATGTCCTTTTTCCATTTCAATGATAGATGAGCATGATGATTTCTAATAGATATAGAAACACTCAAAATTCCCAATGGTACCTTTTGTGCATGTAGAAGTAGATATGGGTTTGAAATATGGCGCAATTTACCTGTTACGGGAGCGTATTCACGAAGTTTAAGGGTAAAGGAGCAAAGTTAATGAAAAGTTTGCTTTGATGAGATTTTCAAACTCTTGGTGTCATGCAAATACGATTTCAAGTAGTCTTATTTAAAAAAAGTCAATGCAATAGCAATAAAATAAAAACTTAAGAGGATGCATACAATAATTGAGTTGCTGAATACCTTTGATGATGAGATCAAACTGTTTCTGTATATCAACATTATTGTACTTTACAGTACTACAGTATTAGGAAAAGTAGTAAGAGAAGAAGTATTGAGAAAAGTTTTTCTGTATGATAAGCTCATTAAACTCCGATTTAAACAGCATTGTGAATTGGGGTATCAGAAATCGTGTGGAGTTTAATGCGTCGAAAACTCAATGCTGTCTTTTGTCGTTAAAGTTAAACATACCCCCTATGCCATTATCCATGAATGGTACTTGCATCGAGGAGGCCGAAAAGCTTTCAGTACTCGGTATGTGTATCAGTGACAACCTTCGTTGGAATGATCATATACTTGAGATTGCTAAGAATGCTGGAAGATGCTTAGGCTTTCTTAATAGATGCAAGAAGTTTTTCACCCCTTCTGATCTGGCTACAATTTACAAGGCGTTTATACGCCCTAAACTCGAGTATAATTCCCATCTCTGGGAAGGTGCTTCTCAAACTTTTCTTCACCTGCTCGACAGAGTTCAGAAAAAGGCGTTAAAATTGATAGGAGAGAGAAACATTGAGGAAACATTTCCATCACTCGAACATCGTCGAAATGTTTCTTGTCTTTCTTTATTTTACAGGTTCTTTTATAAAAAATGTTCACTTGAGGTAGCCAGCTGCGTTCCACCCCTTAAACATTTCTCCCGTAGCACTCGTCTTGCTAGGAACGCTCATCAGTTTACACTTGAGCCCAATTTCGGTCGTACCGTGAAATATAGAGATTCTTTCTTTAGCCGTACAACACGAATGTGGAATGAATTGCCTGGCACAATTTTTCCTTGCCATTTTGATCTGCAGACATTAAGATCAATGTTCATCGACACCTCCTTTCCCTTCCTCCCTAAATTCCTTCGCTCGCGCTGTGACTTATCATTAAAAGGGCTATAACAAACCCCTTGAGCGCGTGTGCATTATAAAAAAAAAAAAAAAAAAAAAAAGATGCATTTGCATAGATATATTGGATGATGTTCTGGTTTAAAAAGCACATTCAACATTTTAACTGATCAATTAATTGTTCAATCTTGTCCACTTCAATGGAATAATCTTTTTTAGGCGGAAGTTAATTTAACTATTTTTTTTTATTCACGTTAAAAAAGAATGATGTACATATATATTTAATTATTTGATTTTCAATTAATTTATTTTAGGTTTGTGTTAAAACTATAGAGCTCCCTAAATTGGGATAGATTTGAATTTAAAAAATAAAATATTTTAAAAGAGTTTTTAATCGATTTTCTTAAGAACTATAAATAAATGCATATAAGTATCACGATTTTCTTTGAAGTAATTTTTGATAACAACCAAGTTCGTGCAACCCGTGTCGTGCCTTTTGCCGTGCCTTTTATCATTTATGTCAAAGTGCACCAAATAGCCTGTGCATTTTCGCACTTTTGTTCAAGAGCCTGATTTTCTAAAATTAAAATGTGCTCCTGCTTAAAAACATTTTTCAGTGACACAAAATATCATTCGTTGCTACCTCTATTACCAGTGTGCTCGTGATTCATGTTTTAAGCATTAACAATGGCAATCATAATGACGTAAAAATTGATTACAATGTAACATAACATAACACGCTCATTTCTTACCATACGCACATATACAGTACAATGTCATATTTTGAAGCTTTTTTAAATTAATAGAAACCTGTTTTAGTCATCAGGAATATCATAATGTGAAATAACCTACTATTTGTTTCTTCTTTATAAATATCAAAAATCTCATAGTATTTAAAATCAATATTACAACTGCCATTCATCATTCAAATGTCCTTGGAATATAGTTTTGGAATTTTTTTATTGGTTTATATTTGGCATAGATATTTCCAAAAGGCGCTTAGCAACTAGAACCACTTCAGATTTATTTTTTTAATTGTTGAACTATGCATATTGGATTTGTCTGAAATACAACGCCTTACAAAACCAAATACATATTCGGGAATAACGTAACTTTTCGAACAAAAAGAGAGATATTTGAAAAATGCATTTGGATTTTTTGTTTTCAATAAAATTCTCTATTGAAAACTAGTCTTTTTGTTTTTAGTGTTTAGAACTTGAGAGTCATATGTTCGCATGTCATTTATCGTGAATAAATCATGTCGAAGCGAATGGCAAAAAAATGTGTACTTGGCTTCGATGTTTAAAAGATCTAGAGTTACAAATGCCTGCTAAAACTAGAACAGCAGCTGTGAATGGAATGTTCTATGGGTTTTGACGGATGCTTTTTTTTGGCACTGAAAGTTCTTTGTATTATTAAAGCAATTTGACTACCATCAACTAGTAAACTATATTACTTTTCATAGTAAAACTGAACACATATGGCCTTAGTAATCAATTTGAGTTTTTGTATTCCTACCAAGCATTGAAGAAATAGTATGTCGCCATACGTAGTTGAAGGATTCATGAGTAATTCGAAAAAGATTTATGGAAAAAGGGAGTTTTATTTTGAATTCGGATAAGATATGTGTCATTCACATACTTCAGATTTGTGATTGGTAAAGTATCAAATATTGACACAATTTTTTAAGTTTTAAATATCCAAACATAAGAAAAGTATTGAATTGAACTCTTTGACTTAAAACCCATAATGTCGCATAATAGGGTTATGTGCTTAAACCCCGTGAAGGAGAATGCTCTTATTATAAAATATCTGATATTTAATTGTGTTGTAACGAGAAAAAACAATACAAAAAGATGGTAGAAACAAATGGAGGAAATATGATTTTCGACATTACAACATCACTTTCATGATTTTTTCATGAACAATATTAATTGAAATGGAATTTTGTTTTGCTTATTTTAAGAATTTTGTATCCAAAAGAACAACAGAAGACCCACAAATCGGCTGAGAACAATAATTATGAATTAATCAAAACAATCAAAATGGAATTTATGATTTTCAGGATAAAGCTCTAAAAAAACATCTAGTCTTGTTGGTTCAAGCTCAGGTTAATCTGTATTACAATATGTGGCATGATACCAAAAGAACCAAAGACATTATTTAATTCATTAGTATTTTATTTAGCAAACTTTAAAGACATTAGAACGAACAATTATATTTGTAGGTCAAAAAATACAAACATACCATATCCCTTTATTAAATTTTCTTAATGGTTTAAACTTGATTTCTTACATAGGCACATTCATTCCTTCACGTGCCTGAATTGTTATATAGAAAAGGAACTAAGATTACCGAACTTGTATTTCATCTCGATGTATCTATCTCAAGCATTTTAAAGTGATACGTGTAATAGAGTTTGTATGTTTTTTGAGCCTACAGGAATAGATATTCAGAAACTTCCGGAATATAAACCACTTTACACACATGCAATGAAATTTGTATAATAAATTTAATAAGTTCTCTACAAATCACTCCTGGCTACGTCCGATGAAATAATGTTTTGTCATAGTATATCTATCCAAAGAAATACCCATCAGAAGCTTGAAGCTAGAAAATCTGTCGTCACTTTGAAAATAAAATTAATGTTTTACTATTTTGAAATATATTCTTTCACAATACAAACGATACTGTATAATGTTGGGCCATGTGATGTTAGATTGTCCTTTTGTTGGTTACGGTATGACTCCTTTTACTTTGATGCTTGATGCTACCTCAAGTCTTGTTTCTCCAATTAAGTAGGTCATCACCACACACAATTCAAATACCACATTGCAAAATAATATAAAAAGAAGAGAATATACATAACACAACATGAAAATCTCTCCCTTGGGATAACAGCGTAGGAGAAAATATAGGAGTCCTTTCAGAGAATAATCCACACAAAATGTTGTTGCCTAGGATAAAACCCATCTTTTCTGTTGAAGTTGATGGTGATGATGGGAATAAAATTGATTACAGGATGGACTTTCATCCATTGTGTTTTGCTATCTTGTTGGCTGGGTTTGTGTGTGTATTTTGCTTTATTCAATCCTCTTGATTTTATTTTTATTTCTTTTATAAACTGATGGAAGCATAGTATAGCAATTACTGTATTAACCATGCAGTAAAAATCCATGATCCAGTTGTTTTTACTTATGGTTATCTACCCATTACTCTCATTTGATTTCAATAACTTAAAAAAAAATTTTTCGTAGCATCCGGTTTATTGGTAACTGGAAAAATGGTCTTACCAATGAGTGGAATGATTACAGAAGTTTTGAAATGATTGTGGTTTATGTATTTCAGAAGCTCCCTATCAAAATTAATGCATGATGATATATTGAATATTATCTCTTTCATTAGATTTCTTATTTCCTGAATAACTTTGTCTGACCAGTGTTCTCAATTGATTCTGAAAATTGATATCGCTGCAATGCTTCTATAATTTCTTTATTCATACAATACTTTACAAAGAGCTCTCCAAGAAAGAATTAAATTGTCGTAATAATAGTACTCATGATATTATTTCTATATAGCACCACAAGAATTTTCGAAAGCACTTTCGAACGCATGTCAGAAGAGAATTAGCAATCTAGATAAGGAATTATGCAATAAAAGTAGATTTTATCAATGGTTTGCATTTATTGTGGTTGTACTGCTATTATAATTATGTCAGATCGGTTTGTTGATTATGATTTGATCAAGATATTCAGATCTGAAGATATTTAGAGCAGCAGGTATCCTGGGACCAAAACCATATTTGAAATAAACAGGCGATATTCCGATGGTTTCAAAACTTTCATTTGGAATAACTTTCTGTATTTGTAACACTATTATCATTTACGAAAGAGAAATCTTTTTGAAATACAATCATCATTTTCGCAAAAGATTTTTCTATTAATTACAGAATTAAAAATTGGGTTTATTTTCAATCTTGAGACTTCAATCTTGTCCTGATATAGATGGCCTTGTTGAATCGTGTTTGCTTATCAATTCAACAAATATGACAGACTCATCAGAATCAGATTGTCTGATTGTCTGCCAAATCTAAATGATTGGCATTGAATTCTGTACAAGATAAGGCATGTGCGAAAGTTCTAACACTGTGAAAAGAGATTCCAATTGAGAAAGGAAAATCCAATTCTCTATTCAGAAAGATAAGAATCTAATTTTCCGTTGAAGAAGGAAATCGAATACTCTATTGAAAAAGGAGAATCCGTTTAGAATACAATTCTGTATTGAAAACGATGAATCCAAATACTCCTTTGAAAAAGAATTTCATCAAATGTGGTGATATGTGCCTTATAAGACATGTCAAATATAAGGTCGCTGTTTAAGAGTACGGAAACAAAACCGAAAGAACACATTTTTTTATTATTTCAACAAACATTTCAATTCCAACCTCACAAGCGTTTTGCAAATTGATTCCTGATCAAAATAAGATATAAATCTGAATCAAGAAGATTTAGGCTCTGTATACTGATACGTATATTCCAAGTTTGTTCGAGCCGGCTGAACCAATATATCCACACTACCATATATAGTATTGGGGCCACCTAAATCCCGGACTCAATCAATCCAATAAAAATTAAAAATTCCTGCGGGCCAATTCTTGTTCTGTGAAAAATTAAATAAAAATATTTTCACAATTTAACAGTAATTTCGATTCTTGTTCTTCGAAAAGGTGAAACCAAACGTCAAAAATGCTTGCATGAATAATTTGTTTATGCCGTCATGTTGCAAGTGAATGTACAAATCTCTTTCACAAAGGCAACAGCGAATGAATTTCGCAATTTGTATAAATTTATTCGATTAATTTTTTCACAGAACCAGAATTTCCCCTTGCAAGTACTTATGAAGAGTAACGAGTACTACCAAGTAATCTCTTATAGATTTCCATGAATAAAATGCTGACTTGACTCACTCGTTTGCTAAAAAATAAAGATTATAATGTAAGTGCTTCCATTTGCGAATACAACAAAAAAATCCTTAAAACAAATTCAGGATTGTGTGAATAAAAATTTGAACTAAATAACCAAATAAAATATTAAAAATATACAATCCAAACGTTTATGAATAATTCACTAACAACAAAAACAAAAACAACCAACAAATTTTTTTGAATTGACGGAATAAATTATCCTAAAAGGGGATGTTACTGGATGATATGTGAAAATGGATTATATGGTTGAAGTATTTTACTACTTCCAAAAGTTTTTATGTATTTTAACGCTTGCTAAACATTGTCTTGTTCTGGCACAAAAATAAAAAAAAAATTGACATAGTGTGAGATAACTATAAAAAAAAGACAAAGTCACGAGTTGAATTTTATAGGTACTTTTTATTATGTAGACAGATACAGGAAATAAATAACAAAGCATTAAATCAATTCAAAGTTGACAAAACAAAACAGGAGTATTTTTTGTTAATAAAAAAAAAGATGTGGCTTTTTGAATAAATTGTACAACATGCCAAAAAATTGCGGGTATGATTCGAAGAGATTTTTCGAAAGTATATAGGCATTCTGATAAAATGTTTATGGATGTGATGTCAAATTGGCTTCGGTCGTTGAATATGTTTAAGATATAGAATTTATTTGATGGGAATAATGGTTTGAAAGTAACATCTGTAAGGTTTAAACGATACAACTTTTTGTCAACTCAAAGGAAAAAAATTCTTTTCTATATGAAATATGAGTAATGTAAAATTACATAAAAAAAAAAGATTTACGACTGCTAACCAAACTAAACAAAAATTGTCATTTGTATAAGAAAACTAGTTACGGAATAGAAGGGGTTCTTTGAAAGAAATTGAACACAGATCGATGTTGATAGTTTGCGGTGACCATTTTTTTTAAGTGGCATCTTCTGTCAAACGTGTTGTTTAGTATTAAATAATTGATGCTAAATTACCATAATTATATTAAAACGATGAACAGCACGTCTAAATGATCAAACTTAATCATCGAAATTAGTCTTCATTATATTAAACGTTGTCAGCCCATTTACAAGAGAGTTCACTCGATTTTATTCCTATTATTTGAATAAGACTTTATATAGCTCATGAACGAATAAGTTCAAATAGTAATAGCTTTCAACTAAACTGAACGAACTAGTTCACCAATTTTATTGCAATTATTTCAATAAATTAAAAGTTCAATAGTTCAAAAATTCAATACTTTAACAGCTCAGTAGTACAATTTTTCAACAGTTACATAGTTTAATAGTTCAATATTTTAATAGTTCAATAAGTTCAATAGGTCAATAGTTCAATAGTTCAATATACTTCAGTATTTCAATAGCTCAATAGTCCAATTGTTCAACAATTCGATAGTTCAATAGTTTAATAGTACAATAATTTAGTAGTTTGATAATTAAATAGTCCAATTGTTTTATAGTTCTATAACTCAATATAAACAACTATAATATATATATATATAGTTGTTTATTTTAACAGTTCAATAGTTTAATAGTTTAGGGGTTCAGTAGTTCAATAGTTTCATCATCCAATACTTTAATAGTTAAGTATTTCAATAGTTCAAAAATGAGCTAAGATCTAAAAAAGCAAAACAAACCAAATTAACAGATGTATAGATTTACAGATTATAAAGATAAACCTTGCCTCGATATAAATATTATACCGAATTCCTAATTCAGCTTTGGGTGAAGATTGGAAAGAATTTTGTTTTCTCATTTTTTGCGAAAATGCCTTCACACTATCCCAGAATACAACAAACAACAAAAAACAAATGCAATAAATCCAACACAACTTCTATTGATTTATTGTAAATATCTGGTTGCAGGTGTGTGGCCTTTTTCTTCGAGGCAACCCAGAATTTGAACTACGTTCATATGAATTTAGGAACTAAAAACATAAGGCAATGCAAACTATAGTTCAGAATGAACAAAATACTTACGAACTACAACTCAAAAGTGGACTAGATATATATTTAATGGTTATGCAATATGTATTAAAATTCTTTAACCAATGAAATGAAAAAATGTGTTTAATTCTCTAGTGATTTCTTAGTTAATAGATTATATAATGTATGGATTTTATTGAACAAACATTTTATGAAGAACTGTGGAAATAATGAAATTTAACAAAATTTCTATTGAAGTGAACTAAATTGAACTAAAACAGCAAACTGGTTCAGTAAATACTTCTAAAATTAATTGAGAGCTTTTTAAAGTAAACTAATTGAAATTTTTAATCCTCAGAAAAACTTCAATCATCCAATCATAAACTGATTTCTAAACTAATATGATGTAAAATGCTTAAGATAATGTCAGTTTACGAAAATATTGATTCAACTGTGGTTTGAGAGATAAACATATTTTTTTTTTTAAGAAACACACGCCCGAAGTTTTGCCATTATAACGAATTTAATGATTGATGAATAAATTTTCTGATAAAATCACAAAGTCTTTAGTATCAAATTCATGATTATTATTATTATTTTTCAATTTAACTTTTGCGTGTAATATCCGATGATGATTTTTTCTTAAATTGAAATCATTAAATATTTTTCACAATAATGTGCACTCTCACACATGGGTACTATTAATCATTTTTTCCTTTTTAAGGAGTAAAAAAAAACACAAAAAATGACAATGACTTTTATTCATAATACTGTATAATTTGCGACATGGCGCCTCTTATAAATATTATTCATATTTTGATACACTAACAACACAAAAAAGAATCGGCAAACTTAATCTTACTTTGCAAATCTTCAAAAATTTCTGATTCCTAGAAAATATTATCATAAATTTATCCCAAGTAATGTTCTTTTATTCGCAGAAAAAAAGCATAAGTGTACCATTTGTAGACATATTTTCATCAACAAAAGAAAATAAAAATATTTTTTAAAGGATAACAAATCCTCTTGGATCATTGGAACTTTTGATGAGCAATTTTTCTATTCAACAGATAATGTAAGCGTTGTCTGAAAACATCCTCGTGTATCCCATCATATTATAACTTATACATACTCACACTTATGTAACAGAAGGTTATACGTTCTTTTGTTCATCATAATATTTTCTATGACTATAATGCGATTTTTTTATTCGTTGGGTGCTCCTCGTACATATGTATGTCCTGAGATTACATCACGTACAAACAGATGTGTTTGCCCTAGTGCCTCTTCTTCAGATATAACATCCGTATAAGTTCGGATGTAAGGAAAAAATATATGTTAGAGAGACTATGGCATTCATTAAAATTCTTTAGGATTTTCGCACTCAACTTGGTCACAGCCGTTCGTGTTTCGCATTTTTATAAAAATATATATTTATTTTTTTGTTTCTTTGGCGAAACTGGGTTTTTTGCGGCACGGCGGCAAACCATTTTTCAATTTTCTCTGCTGCACTTCAAGACCTACTCTACTACACTTTAGTCTAGCGTAATGAGATAGGGAGTTTCTGCACTTTTTGTTTTTGTATTCACAAAGCATCATTTTAACTGGAGGTTGCGAACTCGATCCGATGTAGGTTACACGCGAAAACAACATCCATGAGTTATCCTTTTTTTTTTCTTTATGATATAATATCCCATATCTAGGCGTATTTGTTTATAGGGTAGAAAAGGGTCCTCACGCCTCATGCGGTTATGCTAGCCGTTTTGGGAAACTTTGTTGGATGGTTTGGTTTTTATGCATATTTATATAGGTCGTCGTCATCACGCATTATACATTTTTCAGTGTATGCAGTCTAATCAGGGATTTTAAATATTTGATATGCAAGTATTTTTGTGTGAATGTCACAACGAAATTCTCACGGTCGGTCGTTTGGTTGAACTGAATCGGGCAGGGCATGGGTTAGATGAAACAAGAAGGAGTACAATATTTGTCATAGATATAAAATATAAATGTGCACCTAGAGGCGGGTGTTTGGAATTTGCAATTTTCTCACTCATTTGTTGCCGCATAAACATATTTGTGTGAATAAGTTATGTGTTGGGGTTACGGTCGATATTATAGGGAATGCATTCATTTGATTTGTGAAAACCCAGATGTTTTTATTTTTTTTGCATAAAGTTTGAAAAATTCTAAAACAGGATGAAAATATATAAATGCCAACACGATGTTTTGAATTTTGAATGAGTTTCTTTTGTCGAAAATATTGTCCTCATTAAATTTGTAATAAAATTGACGTAATTATTATCATCATCTTTTACAAATGAACAGTGTGTTTAGTTTGTAAGTATATGTATGAGTGCAATTGAATAATAATGATTAATTAGTGAGAAAAGAAAATAAGTTTGTGAGATAATGAAGTTACAAAACGTGGTTAATGAGGTTTTGGTGTTGAAGCGAATTTATCATTGGAACATATATTTCGTTTAGGGTGTTATAGGGTTGAAATGAAAGTAATTAAAGTGTATTTGACTTCTATCAAGTGTTTGTATATATCATTTTGGTTTAATTATGGGGAATTAAGAAAACAACATGATTTTATTATACAGGGTGAGTCATGAGCAATGCGACAAAATGCTAGGGCGTGTAGGTTGCGTTGAGACAAGAAAAAAATCGTATGGGAGGGGGGGGGGTCTATTCCCCTCCGTTTAGCCGGGAGGGGCAATTTTCGAAAAACTGACTTAAAATGGGAAAAAAATTATTTAAAATCAACGGCTTCATTCACAATGCTGTGCGATACGTTTTTGAAAAGCCAATAACTTTTTCTTTCATTCTGTGTTTAAATAAATCTATTCTAAGAAATAGTTTTTGAAATATTAATTTTCAAAGTCATAATTTTGAAAAAAAAAATTGAAAAAAAATTTCAAATTCATTTTTTTCAAAATTTTACGTAATTAAGTGCTAATTTTAATTTCAAAATTCAATGCTGTTATTAATTTTAAGTCTAAATAAGAAAACCGGATGCAAAAATTTTATGTCGTTCTCAAGAAATTAAAAAAAAACCGAAACCATCTTTTTCTAAGAAAAACATTTATTTTTATTGTAACGAAGCAATTTATTTATTTATTTAGCATTAATATTAGTTTTTTTACTTTTTTTTTAATTGGAGTTTTATGAGAACGTAATAAAATTAAATAGTATTGGAATAACCCTGGATTAATATTATTTTCATTGATAACTTCTGAAAACTGACCTGTCAATATTTTTGCCTTGGCCTGCCCGCAGCCCATGGGTTCTACCTGTTATGGGGACAATAGGGACAATAAAACCGCATTTTTTTTTAATGAAAAAAAAAAGAAAATTGCAACGCAAGATAAATAAAAGGCTTAGTAATTATTTCAAATTTGAATATTAACTCATTAACACGTAACGATGTCCAGCTCATACACCCGAGAAGAATTAACGGACATGCATTTCTGCTACGGTTTAGCTAATGGTCGAAGTATTGAAGCCGAAAGACTGTACGCTGAAAGATATCCCGATAGGAGGTGTCCCCATCATAGCACGTTTCCAAGAATCCACCGACGTCTAAGAGATCATGGAGTGCTGGAGCATCGAAGAAGCGAAAGGCCAGTTTCTGATGAGTCAAGAATCTTAGATGAAAGAATTCTGGATTTAGTCCGAAATAATCCCTCCGTCAGTACAAGAAGGATATCCACTATGCTTGGAGTGTCCCAATCTAGAGCATGTCGAGTACTTCGGGCGGAAAATTTACACCCGTACTACTTTACAATTCCTACGAGACCTTTTACCCGATTTATTAGACAGCGTTCCATTGGTTATAGCAGATACTTTAATCTACCAACAAGATGGTGCTCCAGCACACTACAGCTTACAGGTGAGAAACTGGCTGGATGATCATTTTAGTGACCGTTGGATCGGAAGAAGGGGCCCCACGGAATGGCCGCCTAGGTCACCAGATTTAACTCCCCTAGATTTCTATGCATGGGGATTTATGAAGAATTATGTTTACGAAGTGGAAATAGTATCATTGGAACAACTGAAGGAACGAATTGAAGTCGCTGGAGTCAAATTGCAGGAAAATTTGTCAAGCATAAACTTATGTGAAGCCATTACAAGGAGATATAATCTATGCCTTCTAAACAATGGAGATCATATCGAGAATTTTTTATAAGTACTTCCAATAAAAAACATAGTAAAAATAAAAGGAATAAAAAAAACTAAAAAAACTAAGATAAATGCTTCTTAAATTGCTTCGTTACAATAAAAATAAATGTTTTTCTTAGAAAAAGGTGGTTTTGGTTTTTTTTTAATTTCTTGAGAACGACATAAAATGTTTGCATCCGGTTTTCTTATTTAGACTTAAAATTAATAACAGCATTGAATTTTGAAATTAAAATTAGCACTTAATTACGTAAAATTTTGAAAAAAATGAATTTGAAATTTTTTTTTCAATTTTTTTTTTTTCAAAATTTTGACTTTGAAAATTAATATTTCAAAAACTATTTCTTAGAATAGATTTATTTAAACACAGAATGAAAGAAAAAGTTATTGGCTTTTCAAAAACGTATCGCACAGCATTGTGAATGAAGCCGTTGATTTTAAATAATTTTTTTCCCATTTTAAGTCAGTTTTTTCGAAAATTGCCCCTCCCGGCTAAACGGAGGGGAATAGACCCCCCCCTCCAATACGATTTTTTTCCTGTCTTAACGCAACCTACACGCCCTAGCATTTTGTCGCATTGCTCATGACTCACCCTGTATAAGGATTCTGAATATGAGGAATGAAAATATATCTACATTTCCTCGATTTTTTATTAAACATCAAAGATTTTTTTTGCTTTTAATTACAATACCTATGTCTACCTACAAGTTTTTAGAATTTTGAAGTTATCTTTAATTCTTATGGAATTTGATTTATCACAATTACGATTTTTTGTTATTGTTATTTGTATGCATATTTTTGTTTAATTAAGGCTTATTAGAAATAGAGTTTTTAGGAATACCCTTTCGTTAAGAAATTAGCGCTAGGAATAATTAGGAATAAGAGTGATGTTTTGATTGTACACAATAAATGTTTTGATCTGTAAAAAAAAACTCCCAACATTTTATACCAATAATTATAAATAGGTATAAATAAGAGAAAAACAAATTATGGTCAGTTTAGACGTGAAATATTTGTTTACCAATGTGCCAATATTGAATTCTAAGATCCAAGCCATCTTCTCCAAATTATTCGAACTTCTTCATAAAATACCTAACATCTGGATACTTCCTGTACAAGGAAAATAAATTATATCTACAAATCGATGGGCTCACCCGTTTTGCCCCAGTAATCGCAGATATTTGGATGCAAAAATCTTAAGGAAAAACCAATTGAAACATCTGCAATTAAACTCAAAATCTGGAAGAGATTATGTATATGTAATACCTTTTGTATTTTCAAGTAAAAAGAAGTAGACGCTTTCCTTGCTCACTTAAACTCAGTACATTCAAAAATCAAATTCACAATGGAAATTGAAGACGCAAATTCATTGGCATTTTAGGATGTAAGGGTGATCAAAAATCAAGATGGATTGTTGGGTCACACTGTTCATAAGAAAAATATCCACACTGACAAATATTTGCATGCCTCCTCACATCCACCATCAATTCTGTTGTATCTGCTCTTATATAAATAGAGCACTTGCAAACCGGCATCAAAACCATAACCAAGACGATTTAAAACGTGTTGATGCCGCTCTCCTAAAAAATGGATATAGCGCAAGACAAAACGCTCTTGGAAACCTAGTTCAAAACCAAAAGAGATTTCACCAGATCAAAATGAAAAACGAGCTTTCCTTCCATAGAGGAAAGGTATTTTTGAAGAAATTGGAAAAAAACAAAACCAAAAATCAAAGACACAACAACAATAATATAATGCAGTTAATACAAGTAACATCTGAAATGCAAGCCCCAACAACATCAACACCAAGCGGTACAATTTCCGTGTGAGAAAAGAAAATCCACCTACGAACCATCAGTCAGCTCGTGACCAGGACAAGTGGAATCTTGTCGAAATGACGGACATCGGGCAAATTTTCATAACATATGAAAAGATAAATTCGTCGCGATAAGTCCGTAAATTCATTTTTATTAATAGATTGGACTATAGCTGTTACGCGTCACGTTGCTGATGCCGCAGAAAAATAAGGGAGACAAAACTTTTGTTTGAAAGAGTTAATATAATCTTATTGGTCCAATATTTTGCAAAAGGCTTTCAAACTCATATATAAAAGTTTTCGAAAAAGCAAATCCAGCTCCATCTATTCGGTTATTGAAATAGTCTAATTATTTCTTAGAACATCCGCTATCTACAAGTGAAAGTCCCGTCAAAATCGATCCATCTGTTTCCCGTCATCGCATGCGTCAGTCCATAAATACAAATTTTCAAAAACAAAAATCCGTCCACTTGTTTCTTTTCGGTTCATATAAACGAATATACAAAAAAAAAAAACGACCCAAGCGCCAATTATTGAGCAATATTGAGCACCACCATCTAGCAATGTTACCTGCTACAATTAACCAGGACAAAACAGACAGATAGTCAGACAAATATTTTAAAACTTTATGCTTTCACATGCATGTTGAAAAAAACTTTATTTTTTCATAAAATTTTAACAAAGTGATTTGGCAATGCTGCCGTTTGTTTGAGCGGTCCAATATTTAAAACTAGAAAAGGTTGACCACATTTTTTAATTATGGGGCTAAAATGGAAGCACAAGTAGTGATTCAATGAAAAGTAAAAGTAAGTAAGTAAAAAGTACTAAAACCAATTTCGTTAACACTACCATTCGCATTTTCCGCTGATTAATGTGGGCTGCTCGTATCAAGTTTTTCTCTCAAGAAAGCACCATATTTGATGACATCTTCGATGTCCACTTTTTTGCAACAGATACTAAAATGCACCCATCAGAAACCTACTTGACTCATAAAATACGAACTGGAATTGAAATGCTGCGTATTAGTCTTAATATTTTTTTGTCACATTACGAGCCACTAAAAAAAAATCGAGAGAAGAAAGTCTGCTTTCAGAGAATTCAAATCTAGATTCTAAAGTCTAAAAAAACTGCGTCCCCCAGCGATTATATGAATTTTTAATCAAATGAATAGGCCAAAAAATGTTAGAACAGCAGCCCTGTTATATTATGATAGGTAATGCGTTGGACAGCGAAATTATTTTTGATGTTGAATGACTCTTCAGAATTTATTATAGAGAATGTGTGTACAATATAAAAGACTTTTGTTTCTTAAATATAAAAAATTAGTTCTTATATGAAATGCCAAAACCTATTAACTTAAACAATTCAACCGAAAAAATTCTATCAAATTCAGCATTAGGTATATATTTTCCTCAATTACACCCACCAACAACAAAAATAAAAACCAGCAGTATGATAGCTACATTTGTAATAAATCATATCCATTACTTGTATAAAAATACAGAGAGAAAAAAAATATTTATATAAAAAACAAACTCACAACACAAATGTCGTAAGTATATACTGCAGTAAAACGAAAAAATGGCAAAAGGAAACACAGTTTTATTTAATTACCTATCTAAACCAAAATCCCATTAGACATAACATCATTTAAGTCTTTGAAGTAGCCCATCTTAGCTTGAAGCTCTTGTTTCACTACTCTATATAGCTGATATAGTACTTAATTGACCATCTGCAAAGTTAACTATACATACATATATAACCTACTTACAAGTAGAATCGGTATCATCGTCCTTCCTGTCTGTCTTCGCCATCATTGTTAAAGGTTGCCTTTTCTTCCACTTATAAATAATTGTTCTTACTTAAAATGAAATCAAATTCTCTTTAATTATATCTTGAGTTTTTTTTTTTTTTGTATTCTCAACTAAAAAATTGTGTTTGTCTTGGAAAAGGCCAAAATGTCCTTGCGATTAAATTTCAATTAATTTCAAAAATCCTAGAAATTATTCATTTGATGTTAAAACGAAGAAAGAAAACCTGGCAACAGTTTTTTTCTCATATTTATGTGTTTATATTTTTCTTGTGTTTGTATACAAAAAGGATATTAAATTGGCCATTCGTTATCTCGACGTAATATCATTTTTATAAATGCGAAACAAAAAACAACAAAAATGAATGACATTTCTAAGAAGATCTCGTTTCGCCTCCATTTTCGAATCGGGGATTTTTAAAACATCCTGGCAAACATCTTCCTGTGATGGAGTTACATAAAAAATAAATCTCTTTCCTATCCGGGAAAAAGGACATACAAAAATAAACTCTCTTTTGCGAACTTGCACTCTTTGGGTTTCATCATTGCTGATGCTACTGCAATGAAGGCTTTTGTTGATTTGTGTCCTTCCGGTTTCTATAAAGTAAAACGTGGTAAAACACACTCCTTCTGTCCGTTGTAGTAAATTTCGTCCTCATTTTTTCTTCCACTTTCAGTATTGCAAATGCACAGCTCTGCGTGACAAGTTTCTGTTAAAATTGCACTTTTCTATATTGTAGCTCATCCAACTGCATCTCAATGAATGTATATGTGTAATGTCTGTCCGTAAGGACATAAAATGGTCAAATGGCTTTTTAACATTTAGCACAAAAAGGGCAAATACCAGCACAGTGTCGAGTCAACTGCAAAGGAGTGTCTTAAATGTAATGCAGTGAAGAAAAACCAACAAACTACATGCTTCAACAAAGATAGTATACTTCACGAGATGAAAAAAAATGACCTAAGAAATAACCATCAGGATGTCCTGATGGTAGTTGGTGGCGCAGCGGTGGCGATGAGGGTGTTACATCTCATCGCGGGAGCAATACAAATGTTTCCGGACTTATTTCCTTTGCATTCATTTTTCGTTTCAAGAAATAAGGACAAACGAACCAAGGTCGATTCTTTGCTGCTGTAAAATATTGCTTAAGAGAGTGATGAAGAAATAACGAGTTGAAAATATAACAACACAAATACAGTCAAAGAATGATGGGACAGGAAAAAATATAATCACTTTTCAACGATTAAATATTTAAAGAGATTTTTTCTTGGAAACGAATTGTTTCGCTGTTTCGTGAAGATGATGCTTGCTAAAGAGGTCAAGAAAAGCGCGCACATATAAACATATACACTCACTTTGACATCCTGACAGTCATGGACGTTGAAGACGACGACGACAAGTCTTATATTTTTTTATCCATTCTTAAATAAATCACTGAACTGAACCGCGCTATAAGACTTTGTGTAAATAAAGAAGTCACGACGGTCATGACACTTTTTGATTGTTTAAGGATGACAAGTTGTTTTTAAGAAATTGTTATTAAATTGGATTTCTCGAAACAAAAAAAAAATAGGAGGATTTTAAAAAGATTCCAGACAAACTGACACATAAACAAAAAAAAAAGGAACTTCTTTGTGGTTTGTATAAACATAATAACGAAAACAAAAAGATAAATGAAAAATTTATTTAATATTATTTAATCCTTTGGACAGGTCTGCGTCATGATTAAAACTATGAAGGGTTTAAGATAAATAATAGTTTTTCTGAGTTTGGAATTATATAGTAATTTGAAAGAACACCTTGAAGTTATATATTACCAGAAGGGTTTAAGTTCTGAAGTGTGATGAGATTATTTTGCTTCATTCAAGAAAAACTAAAGATAATCCTATATTTTTTTAATCAAATCTGATTTTGATGTGAAAGGATTTTGATTTAAATGTAATATCGTCGTAATTAGTAGTTAAAACTCAAATCTGCGAAATCTTGTTTTTATCTAAAAGAAATATTATATACATTAGCAAAAGTATGACAGATCAATAACAAATGTTTTGTTCCAAAAAATAAAATTAACAAGATGATAATAAAGTCATGATTAAGAATATAGATAATTATGGTCATTTTATAGTATTTGAAAGAATCAGTAAGGTACTAGGATAACCTTATAACGGGTGATTTTTTAAGAGGTTTAGAACTTTTTTTTTTTTAAAACACAAAAAATTCGAAAAAATGAATGAAATATTTATTTGAATCGATAGTTTGAACCTTGCAATTTAATGTTTAAAGATAATTTCATGCAAATGTTGACCGCGGCTGCGTCTCAGGTAGCCCATCCGCTGAGTCCAATTTTGGCATACTCTTTCACACATATCGGCCGGTATCTCACGAATGAATGCATGGATGTTGGCTTCCAGTGCGTCAATCGAAGCGGGCTTGTCCCTATAGACATTAGCCTTGACATACCCCCACAAAAAATAGTCTAATGGTGTCAAATCGCACGATCTAGGCGGCCAATTGACCGGCCCGAAACGTGAAATTAACTGTTCACCAAACTCGCCTCGCAATTGCGCCATTGTTTCGCGTGCTGTGTGGCATGTGGCACCGTCTTGTTGAAACCACATATCTTGCAAGTCAAGAACTTCCATTTCGGGCAAAAAAAAGTTTGTTATCATCGCTCGGTAGCGTTCACCATTGACAATAACGCTGCGATTCGCATCATCTTTGAAGAAATATGGCCCAATAATGCCGCCGGCCCATAAACCGCACCAAACAGTGGCTTTTTCGGGATGCATTGGTACCTGTTGCAATGCTTCTGGCTGATCTTCACTCCAAATGCGGAAATTTTGCTTATTTACGTACCCATTCAACCAAAAATGAGCCTCATCGCTGAACACAATTTTTCGATAAAAAAGCGGATCCTCGGCCAGCTTTCCAAGAGCCCATTCACCAAAAATTCGGCGTTGTGGTAGGTCGGCTGGCTTTAGTTCTTGCACCAGCTGTATCTTAAAAGGCTTTACGCCCAAATCCTTCCGCAAAATTTTCCACGTAGTGCTGTAACAAAGGCCTAACTGCTGGGAACGGTGCCGAATCGACATTTCGCGGTCTTCTGTCACACTAGCTGATACGGCCGCAATATTTTCTTCACTACGCACAGTACGTAAACGTGTTGGTGGTTTAATGTCCAACAAAGTAAATTTGGTGCGAAATTTGGTCACAATCTTCCGAATAGACTGCTCAGAAGGTCGAGAATGCCGATCATAAAATGGAAGCAGCGCGCGATGAACATTTCGAACCGAGCACGAATTTTGATAGTAAAATTCAATAATTTGCAAGCGTTGTTCATTTGTAAGACGATCCATGGTTAAATTGCAAACCAAACTGAAGCTGTTTGACAGTGACACAAGGTACTAAACACACGTCAGCTGTCAAAACCAGTGTTGCCAAAACCAAACCAGCTAAAAAATCACCCTTTAGAAGACGTTTGAAAATTTCTACAATACCAGAAAATTTAATGCCGCTCTTGAAGAATATTTGTCCTTTTCGAACTTCCAGAAAAACCGGTAATACTAAAAATAACTTGACTGTTTTGATTATATTCGATTGTTAGTGATTTTAATTCTTAAGAAGAACAATGATTTAAAACGTTCTTAATAAATGTTCTTAATTATGTCATTGATGATGGTGAGATATTATATTGAACAGCTGCAGAGCGGTTCCTTAGAAAACTGAACGTTTATTCTTGAAAAATGTGAGAAATCTGCTAGTGCATAATATCCTAAACCTTATTTATAAAAATCTTTCATTTATAAAAATTATTTATATAAATCTTTCGTTCCCATATAATATGAAGACCTGAGCATGCACGTCAATAATTCACATCGTGTGGAAATCTTTGGCTTTTGTGTTGCAACTTAAAAGAGAATACAAGCTAAGACTTTAAGTGAAGCAGTGTGTATTAGATATTTGTTGTTAAGAAACGCACTAGTTTCGAAACCAGCCATGAACTAAATCACCATCATATAGTTCAATAATTTCAATTATTTTAATGGCTTAATAGTTTTATAGTTCAAAATATCAATAGTTTAATAGTTTATAATAGTTCAACATTTCAATAGTTTAACAGTTTAAAAGTTCAATAGTTCAATGGTTCAATAGCTTAGTTGTTCATAAGATTAATAGTTTAGTATTTCAGTAGTTCAATGGTTCACAAAAACAAATCACCATCATATAGTTCAATTATTCAATAATTTTATAGTTCTATAGTTCAATGGTTCAATAGTTCAGTAGTAGGGGTAACCGGGGAAAGTTGGCTCCAGGGGCAAGTAGACTAACTGCCAATAACTTCAAAACAAAACAATTTCTTTCAAATTTATGCTTGTCATTACATCGAGCACAGCTGCCTGCTTTGTTTCATGTTGTCGGACGTAGTTCGGAAGTTATCGTGAAAAAACAAGTTCGTGAGTAATTTTTTTGTTTTCTTTTCTTTTTCTTCTTTCGTCAGGGTGTTTGTTTTTAACGTAAACATTTTTTTAGGAATAAGAGCAAGTGAGTGTTTGTTTTCATAACACTTGTGAGTTTTATGTTGTTTTGATTTCTGAGTATCGAAAAAAAATCATTGAGTGCTGAAAAACCGTTCGGAGTAGGTTGACATTTTATTTTGGGGTAAGTCGACTCATTTTTTTTTTTTTTTTTTTGGTAATGTCTAGAAAAATGAGGACATATGTAAGAAAGACAACAAGAGGGGTGACTGAAAAAACAATTTTTGAAGCGTGCGTGTCAACTTATTTTGGGAAAAGGAAAAAGCATACGGTCTGCTCATGACTATGGGATTCCCTATAAAACCTTGTAAAGATATATGCAAATATTTAAGCGGAAGAAGTTGGAGCATCCTTCTACCCCTATTGCCGGGCTTCAAGAGACAGCTGGGTAAAAAAATCATGTTTTAGTATATATTTTATATATAGTTTTAGTATCAAAAAGCTGGAAATAATAATATAGTCAACTGACCCCAAAGCCTTAGCTTACTTACCCCGGTTGTGGGGTTATTTGGCCAACTTGAGGTCGTTTTGTAAAATTAGGAAAAAAAAAGTCTTACTATTAACTAATTTTAGAAGACGTATTTTTTTTTATAAAGCAAAAATAATGGTTTATAATAAGGCATTTGATTCGTGTTGTTATCTTTATTAGTTTTTTTGTTTTCTTTCTAAAAAAGGATAATAAAATTTTGAGTCTACTATCCCCGGTCTCTCCTACATTAGATCAATAGTTAAGTTGTTCAGTAGTTCAATGGTTCGAAGGTTCAATGGTTCAATAGATCATAAGCTAAGCTGTTCAATAGTTCGATAGTTCAATAGATCCGTAGTTCAACAGTTGAATAGTTCAATAGTTCTATATACTTCAATATATTAATAATTCAATAATTCAAATAAATCAATAGTTTAATATTTCACTTAAATTAAATAGTTCAAATCAACTATACAATTCATGTAAACTTTCTATATTATAAATGAACTATCTAGTTCAAATAAACTATATGCAGTTCAAATAAACTATAAAAGTAACAAGTAGAGAAAATGATACAATTGAACCAGAGAATGGAAGGCAATTAATTTGTGCAAAAAACAGAAATACATCGAAATTGAATAACATTATGGTATGTTTTTGGTAATTTTTGAATTAAACCATATTTATTCGAAAAATTATACATTTGTTGCTTATTAAAAGTTTTGTTATATTCTTTCGTGAATAAATCATATAATCGTTATGTGGTATGCCTATTGCAGTTGAAAAATTGTGCAAACTAGCACATATTGAACTATAGTGAACAAAGCGAACTATTTGAGTGCATTGTTTGAACTAAATTGATAGTTTTTTTAAGTGAACTAATTCGCTCAAGCATATATGGTTTAAAATGCATTGTTATTCAATACGAGATCTGTTTGATATCGTCTAAGAAGGCAACACAGTATGTTCATAAGGACAATTAAAAGAAATTTGTTCTTAAATTTTTAGACAAAAGTTGATCATTACAAATTCCATTTTGTTAAAATAGATAAACGAAATTTACTGCAAATATACCTTAAGTGAAAATAGCAAGAAACTATTATTGTATAAGGACATTGTAACTGGGTTTTTAAGTAGGTACCTAAGTAATATAGTTGAAAAGGCATAACAATTATTTCCAATTTTCACCTTTGTCCCTTTGGTGTAATTTTATAAAAGCAAACTGAGAAACTCCTTTGAGCAGGGATCTGACTTTTTTTTCCTTGCACAAGATGGAATTTCCGGTTCAAATTTTTGGCAAGCACAAACACTTTATTTACAGCGTAGGTATGCCACATACAACACACTCTTTTGTAATATAGTATCTATTATATACATACAGCAACACAGTCAATCTATATAGGTACCTTGTCTTGTCGTATATGTGCCGTATGCCGTACTTTACCTAAAAAAAAGTTTTCCTGGATTTATGATTGTAGAAGAGTTAAGAGATGCAACTAAAAGGAGTTTGGCTTTTATTGCCGCCCAGAGACCTGATTGTGCATTTTCTCGAACATTCCATTGTTCTTCTTTCATTTTCATACCATATCTCTTGTAGAAGATAGTTTTTTTTTTAAATTTCTTTTCTTCTTGCTTTTTGTACTTAATGTTAGGTAGCTATACAATTTATTGGATTGAAAAGTGTTTTATATCCACTTGAACACAACATATTTTTAGTAAACTTTTCAAAATAAAAGTTAAAGCTGATAATTTCATTTTGGTGTTTTGGTTTTAATGTAAACAACGTAAACTTTTTTTTAATTTTCTATGAAAACCAAAATATTTCTTTATATAAAGATATTATGAGTTTTGTTTTGCTTAAATGTGACAAAATACAAAATTGTGGTGGTTTTTTTAAAATTTGTGAGAACGAAAATTCTCAATGATGAAAGATTCTTTGACTGAATTTATGGTCATTTTATGCACAGTTTCGACCGCGACCCGTTTTTTATCAACATCAAATTTTATTAAGTTTTATCATTGCGTGAATTTTTTTTTAAAGCTATTCAAATCTATTCAAAGCGAAGTATAGGATTATCTATACAAACTGCGGATCACTGCCGATATAAAAGAAGTCAAATCACTTGAATAGATTTTCGATTTTCATTGTTGTTGGATACATTTCTGTTGTTGCATTTAAAAATAATGTTGGTACGACTGATAATTTCAGGGATATGTTCGTAAAGTTGAAGTGGTGTTCAGATTGTGAATTTGTTTTATGTTCTGAACCATCTCATGCTCAAGAACAATCTCAGATATCGAATAAAATGTAGTTTGGTTTATTGACGTTTGTGGAATAAGTGACGCATTTTCAATCAAAAATTACACATTATGCTTCGTTTCTGTCCAAGTAATTGGCAAAAGAAATCTTTATCAAATATCTACACGAAACATGCGCTTATATAACTGTGTAACCATTTGGAACCATGTCATGTTGAACCATCAGATTTTTTTTTTTTTTATCAAGGTTTTTACTCTCCAATGTCGTTACGAAACGTTTACAGACGTTTTTTTAGTCCATTGAAATTCTAGCCATCCTTCAATGGATTTTTTTAAACTTTTTTAGTGCTTGACAGATTAAAAACAAGCTATATTTTTCAACGTATTTAAAAGTTGAAGTTCAATCTGTTAAAGCAAATCACTTAAATTGCAATTTTTCCGAGAGACATTCATAAATGTCAAAATTTGTAGATTTTTTATTCTATTTTTGTTTTTATTTTTGCTCAGTTTTGCTGATTGTCCCTTTGTAGCTTGACATAATTCTACTAATATAATTCTGAAGTTTGCTGAATATTCAGTTCGATCTAGCATCGATAACCAATAAATAAGTTTTTGATAATTTATAGTTAGGATCAAGGATGTGCTTAGTTTCTAGTTTCACAGAATATGGATCAAAACGTTAAAAAAATTGTTATTAACAAATCCAATGGAATAAAAATTTGGTGTGTTCTTCGAGTAAATTCATAATGTTATAACCAAAATACGCATGTTTAAAAAATACAAGTTTAAAAAGAACATTGGAGATCGTCGGAAATGCTTTTATTGCCATTTTGATAACGCTTCTCCCTGTATTTTCTTTCAGAGTTTTCGCTGTTTTCTAAAAAAAAAAGAATATGCGTACCTATATCCTTTTTTTCCAGTCGCTTATAGGTTTTCTTTGAAAATGCATTTCTATCGTTGATGCCCCACCCCATTGCATTCCACTTATCTATCTTGACTTAGCTTAAATGAAAAATAAAACTCATCGTTTAGCCAATTTAACTCATTAGAATTTCTAAACACACTTATGTATGTCTATGACTGCTGCTCAAGAGCCATACAAATGATGAGAAAAGAAAATAGAACAAAAAAGAAGGACTAAATAACTGGAAGACTGTATAAAATTGACATAATCAATTCACCTAAGTAAACCCTTCATATTCACTCTCTGACTGCTAAGCCCTCACCACACATCGTATATGCAAACATCAAGTGAAAGGTATGCTATTTTTTTCGATGAATCCTGTTGAGCACCAAATGCTAAATTTTCTACTCTTCTGCCGTTGGCAAATGGCAAATTGGCAACCGTCATAGATGAGAAAGCTTAGAAAAGGATGACAAAATCCTTATTCCTTACAGAGTCTAGGAGTATGAGCGCACATCCTCCTCCGCATCACATTATCGCGCACGTATATCTCTCTGGGATCAACATAGAAACCTTGCACATACGAACCTATACACCTCTCCAAACGTACCTACCAAGGATGTTATTTTTTTTTGTGCTTCTCGAAAATATATCCACCTGATGTGTTTGCTGGTGCAGTGCAAGTAGCTAAGGCACTCATCTTGGTACTGAATGTCTATTACAAAGAAGGATAATCGAATCAAATGTCAGCACGGTGCATTTGCATGAAAGAATCGTTATTACTCTTTGAACGGTTTTTGAGTTTGACTAGGTTTTTGCTCCTTTGATGCGATGACAATGACAAGGACGACCAATGATGAAGATGCGGGAATGAGAATGGTGCTCGGTGGTAGCGGCAGCACTCGTTCAGAAATGTGCGTTTGGTTGCTCTACATGGATTTGATTCGAGAATGAACATTTCCAGTTCAAATGTTTTTAACGTATGCTTAACCTCGAAAGCTTAACGTGTGTACATATATTCTTTTTATGGATTGTATTGTAACATCCCATATAGTCTGAGAGGACCTACTTTTATATAATACAAAATCGAAAATACAATACCATGAACGTTGTGCCTGTTATAGAGGTGAGGATTATTGTCTATCGAATGATGGATCAATAAGGAAAATCAATTCAATTTGGTTTTATTTATTCAAGGTTTTATTGTATCAAGAATGTACTCAAGGACGAATATAGACGTTCGCTTTAAAAAAAGAAGCAAAATCATATCCTCGTAACATAATCCTTGTTATTTACCTTTAAAGGAATAAAAAAAGGGTGGATACATTTTTTTTTAACATTGTTTGAATTCGTTTGTATCTGCAAATTGTTCGTAAAATAAACATTAACCTATAGAGACAAGTTGTTATTACCTTGACAACTTGTCTTTATAACAATATCAAACGTGTTAAATAAAGGAAACGGAAGATTATATTAAATAAGGCTTTAGAAAAGTTTAACTTTTGAGTTAGTAGCTGCTGTTTTGAAATAAAGAAACAAAAATACAACACGTATTTATATCTAGAAATTGAAATTGAATTTATTTGGTACTTTTGATTAACATCGAGAATGAATCCCATAGAACACAATAAGAAATTCCTTTTCTATTTAGCAAATTAAATAACTTTTTCTTGAAGTACAAACAATGGAATTTTTTTTTTTAATATGGAAAAGCTTTGCTCACTAACTGTTAGTTAGCAGTAAATTTTTACTTAATTATTTTTAATTTTTAATTGTGATTAAGGCAAGTTATGCATTCGTGCAAACAAAAATTTTGAGATAATAATCAAACATGACATTACGAAGATAGCGAAGTCGAAAAAAGTGGGTCTGGAAATTCTGTCTGTCTGTCTGTCTGTCTGTTTGTCAGTCTGTATGTGCAGCACCTACAGCCTAAACCGCTTAACCGATTTACTTCAAATTTGGTATGTAGGGTTTGTAGACCATTCCTTAGAGAAGAAATTGAAATTTTTTTTAGCTCAAAAAATAACGGTATCTGCGATATAGTGGTTTTGGAAAAGCTTAGTTTTCTCGAAAACAACTCCAACGATTTTCTTCAAACATTTACAGATGGTTTCAATCTAATTGTCTTTTGTTAATTTGAAAAACAAAATTGCAAGCTTATTAACGGTACCTCCCATAGAACCGTTATTTTCTTCTTGAGCTATCTCGTGAACAGGTTGATCGATTTTGGTTTCACAATTTTTTTTAGAGAGACTAAGATGATTTGATAAAACTTCTATACCAACATTTTGCAAAAATGCTTAATTTTAGTTTTAATTAATTTTTTAATTTATTTTTTTTTGTAAATTCATTATTTAAAAACGTCTTTGCTAAAAAAATGTATTTTTTATGCATAAAATGCAAACTATTTAGAACTTAAAATTGACGTTTTTTAAATTCGTAAATAAAATTTTTTATAAAATTTATTAAATAAACATAGATTTATTTTAAAACCGATCTTACAATTTTGGGATTATTTTTTTTGATAAACTTGCATTCAGGCAAAAAAAAATTTCTACATACTTTGATTTTCTTTTGAATCTTCTTAAAAAGTAGTTTTAGCACTTTTAAAAACAATTCATATGATTTTATTTCTATTTTTCATTTTTATTAAAAAAATTATTAAATTTATTTTTATTAAATTTATTTTTATTTATGTGCTACAAGAGCAAGTTAGTGCGACCCAGTCGTGCATTTTATTTTTATAGATATTATAAAAAAAGAGATTAACTTTTTTTTGATTCAGAATACAAACATATCACATTTCGAATATTTATTTCATCTTTGCTGGATATGAAATTTTAAAAAAATATATGGGACGACTTTTTCTTGTGGCAAGTTTTCGTGTTGACTGGATAATTAAATTTTGACCAAATTTGTTGTGAAAAAAAAAAAACAGATTAGATTTCCAATTTTTATATTTTGAAATATACCTAACTAAGTACATGTTTTTTTCCCAAAAACAAAACTTTTAAAAATAAAATTATGGAATGAAAAATTTTTTTTATGAAAAACATTACCGACCGTAAAAATTCAATTTTATGAAATTTTATTATTGATTGTATATAAAAATTAAAAATTACTTTTTTTTTTAATTGTTGTTTGCGTTATTATTAAAGTTTATCAGTTGTTTTAGAATACTTAATTTCGTCAAAATCGTTTCAGCAGTTCAAAAGATAGTCGGAGTTATAAAAACCGGTTCTATGACAGGTGCCGTTAATAAGCTGATTTTGAAAAATATTTTTAAATGAGGGTCATTACCAATAAATCATTAGCAATAAATCACTCACATAAAATTTTACCGAAATTAATAGTAATAATGCAGTTATCGGTAGTTAACAAATGGTTTGAAAAAAATTGCAGCATTATCAAGCATAGCAGGACTACCGGAATATAAGATTTCATCAAAATCGGTGATTTAGGTTCAAATGTATAGTCAGTATAAGAAAGAACACAATTCGAGGGAAAGTACAGTTTGAAGGGTTTTTTCGAAAACAAATTTCGGATAAAAAATATCACCGTTGCGTTGTTAACGAATCACTACTATACAACTTTTTCAAATTTGATTGGATTTTTTGTTGAAAAATAGAAATTAAAATAAAAAAATTTTTTTTTAGTTTTTTGATGCTGATTTTTTTTATATGAAATTTCGTTAAAATCGCTACAGCCCTTCAAAAGATAATCGGTATCAAAAACTAGCTACGCGTTCTATTGCAGGTACCTTTATTAAGCTTATTTGAATTTTTTTATAGATGAAAAACTTCACAGTTGACAACAAAACAATCATATAAAATTTTATCAAAATTGATGGTTTATTTTCAAGAAAAAAAGAAATAATTTTATAAAGCTCCTAATCAAATATTTTTTTTATACTATTAGATACTAAGTACCTATAGAGTAGTGAAAAAATTAAAGCATTTAATTCATTATATTGAAACTATCTTTTTTCTAATAGTAAACCCTGTTTTTCTAGAATTTTAAATATAGAAGTATTAGAAGCCCGTTTTTGAGGAAGACTTTGCTATATCAAAATGTGTAATAAGGAAACCTGAGCAAGGCTAATCGGTAATTATAAATAGAGAAGCTGCCTCATAAAGATATCAAACTTGCTTTTTGAGCATTTTTAATTGTGAAGTAGAACAGGTTCTTGGTACTTTTAAAGAGGTCTGAAGAAAATTCCCATAAACACAATATTATAACGACCATCGGAAGCACTCTAACACTGTAACTCTTTTTCTTAAAACCAATACTCCAATTATCTGGTGGAAGGTGACATCATAAATTTGTATTATTAATGGCCAATTCTTTTCATGGAACCTGTAACTATAATATGTAGAAGTGAAACCTGATCGTGACTCATGCAGGGTCTCAGTATCATTTAAGTGCATCTTAATATCAAATATCTTGCACTTACACACCCACTTTACTTGTTGTTCTAACTGTGATAGAAATGGAAAATTTATGATCCAGTTTAGTTCCTTTCCCTTACCTATAGATTATATGCGATGAAAGAACCAAGTTCCTTTAAATTCCTTATTACCTAATACCTCCCCTTAACATCGAATCGTTTATAGATAAAGTTGTTTACAGGTAAAATTCATATTGCAATTGCATATTGGTATTGTGTGTGGAGGTGAAACAGTCTGAATTCGGTATGGAACAATATAGTTCTGTTATGTATGTGAATGGATTGAATTATAACAATCTTTAAGCAATATTTTTGTAAGTACCAACAAAGTTCTGTTTTACATTCTTTTTTTTTTTAAGAATTATATGGAAAAAGGGAAGAACGAATATTAACAAATTGAAAAAAGTCATTTTAGAAAATCTATGAAAATAAAAGAAAATATCAAGAAAACACAATGTTTTCATGTTTGTTTGTTTTTTTTTATTAAAGGAAAAAACATTTCCGTAAGGATATGCCATTTCATCTTGGATGGTATAGTATTCCCTTAGCGAAATGCAATTTACCGGAAGTTGGTAAGGATGTAAAATAAATCATAAAAAGATTTCACTGCATCTAAGATATTAAATTTAGTTTTTTTTTTTTATTTTCTTCCAGTAGTTTATAGAAAGAAATAAAGAAAAGTTCATAGCAAGAGTCGGGATGTAATGTAGCATTTTTATGAAGCAATTGCAATATTTTCTATGTTTTCACATTTTCAGTGTCAACTTTATGTTCAATAATTCGAATGGGAATGGTATTTTTGTTTTTCGCAATGTAAAAAAGGATAATGGATGAGCATTTATGAATTGAAAGAATTTATTGTTGTTTGAATTTTAAAATTGAAAATTATTTAAATATTTTCTGATCAAATAATGAATTTTTATTAATGTGACTTACGAATTGAGAATATTATATCGTTTTGGCAAAATTTAAATGTTTATCTTACCTGAAAGAAAAAGAAAGAAATTGTTTAATATAAATTTTTAAACATTTATTATAATTTTTATATTATTAAAACAAAACAAAAATATTCTAATTTTTATTTTTTATCAAGAAAAATATATTTTTTTTTATATTTCATTAGAAAACAAGAAAACAAGATCAATGAGGTATTATAAGGACGCCATTTTAAACAAATAATTCAAAAATCATTCTACTTTTTAATTATTTAAAATTTTATAGAATGCTATTCATTCATCGTGTCGTGAGTCGTGGGAATCATTGCAACACTACCTCTTGTATCAAAAACTAAAAAGTTTCTTCATTTTCAATATTTATTATTTTCTTTTAATTAAATTAGTAGATCATGTTGATACAATATTAGCCTATCTAGAATTGAATAGATTTCAAAAGTATGTTATATTAAATAAAGTTAAATAAGTTTTTCAAATATTTTGATTTTAAAGTGTGGCTGAATTTAATATTTAACAACAATAAATGTTTGTTATCGAGTTAACTTTTAAACGATACAGAGAGGATTTCAAAGTCAGAAAGTATTTTTTTAGTAAAAATGGAACTGAATTCAATTATTTATTTACTACATCGGTGACCTATATACGCCCGTAGCCTCATTAGAGACATTTTGCCAAGGATCATGATCTCTATAGAACTATAAATATTTAAATTCAAAACAATCTACGGACGACTTTACGGAAGTTATTTTCTATATAAAATAAAATAAAATCACCAACAGTTAAGATATCATAGCGATTAAAAGCAGCTTGAAAAACTTAATCAAGATTGCTATTTATTTGAAAAAAAAAACTGTAATATTCCAGAAGAAACCCCGTGTTTAGATACCTCAATATATGAAAGACTTATAATATTCAAAAACAATCGCACTACTAATCGATATCGCACTACTAGCGCGATATCTTCCATCTTTTTCCAGAACTCAGAGAGAATCCTTTCCAATTACTCTTCAATTTCTGGAAATTTTCTAAGCTTCGACTCTAATTTCGGGATCTTTTGAGTTATTGAAGAGTATAGCCTGGGATAATGCTTATAATACTATCGTTACTCATGTGAGAACTTTTTACAAAGTCGCGTCCGCAAGAAGTTGGCCTTGAGTAATCGTAACGAGCTTTGGTGAATAAATATTCTGAGAATTTTTTTGATTTCTGTGATATACAAAGAATCAACTGAAAAACTTAGTTTCATTAGCAGGCTATTGCATATATTACTTTTTCGTCCTTTCCGTACTTTCTGCTTTAAGTTGAGCATGTCTGTAAACCACTTAGAGGGGCGGTCGTTCACGACATTATGAATGAGTATATTTTAAAAGGATATACGAAGAAAAAACGTCAGCAAGAAGAATATATATCTAGGATGAATTTAAAATTAAAAAAACTTGAAAATTACCTCTTCCGTTTTCGAAGTTTTCTGCACAATTTGAAAAGCAATCCTAATTCACTGATAGGAAGAATCGAAAACTTTCCAAGGTATTTCGATTCACGCAACCTATAGATGTTAAAGTAATGGTTGACGAGGATTATTCAATTTATCTCAATAAGGAAGCGTATTTCTCTTCTTTGATTAGGGTGTTGATTCATTGTTATGAATGCATTCCCCTTAATTCAGCACATCGACTTGGATTTATGAGATTTAAATTCCCATAAACCCAAACAAACCCCTTAACTTAGTTCTTAAGATTTCGACATTTATGCCAACAGTCTTTTTTTGGCAATCATTAACTGTATTATAACAATATTCAGTTTGCTTTGATTTAAAAGTATAAAGGCACTCAATAAAATAACCTATTAACCTTTAATCTCTACATCAAATACAAAATTTAATGTTTTCTGTGGAAATGAAACCAAAATGATATTTCGAATGCTAATTTAAGTCAAAAGCTAAATTATTTCTTATAAAACTATTTCGTTATTTATTTCAATTATCATAAACTACAAATTAAATTTTCAGTCAGCCCCTAGAGGCCATCTGAAGAAACGAATCTCTCATCAACACAAATTCTTTCATTCCTATCAGGATACAGTCGTTCGAAATAAAAGAAACCTAAGCAACAGTTTTCAAACGTCACTCATTCATCTGTCATATTAAAGTACAATTCCATAAAATAGCTTCAGGTTATTGAATACTATAAGACTAAACCAGCTTAAACTTCTCCGCATCAAAATCAAATTTAACAAAAAGAAATAAATCCATTCTATTTGAAATGCAAAACTATACTAACAGTTTCAAAAATCTGTCAAATTTTTGAAATGCCTAAGTAAATCATAATCGTCCTTTCCTAAACTCTTCCATCCAAACTGTCCAAATCTCATTTCAAATGTGTCTGTCGCCCACATGGAAAGTACCTGCAAGCAAGTAAATCCAACCACATTCAGCGCATATGATTTCATTGCTCCCGCAAGGATCATTCAAATGAATGAAGGATATAAAGTACTATTTTGCCACGTTGACAATTTTCTCTTCCGATCAGATTTCAGAATATTTTTTTTTTCTTTGTATTCTGCACCCACAATGTTGAAAATAAAACCTCTACAAATTGGTATACAAATTCGACCAAAAGGATAAGATGAGAAAAAATATCATTCTGACAAGTCATGGCTTTAGGATTCGGTCTGTGTGTATGTGTGTGTGTGTACATAGGAAACTCAAAAGAGGCGATTTTTTTCTTGTTATTACTTCTACCAGTCTTTTCTGACAAGAAGAATCTGCAAAATTTCAAAGTGTCAAGAATGGATTTCTGTGAGATGCACATTTTTATGTGTAGAATAGGAGGATTGTTGAGGAGGTTGCTGTATGCAGAAATAGTTTCTGAGAAATGACTATGTCACAAGCATACACAAAAAACACACAAATAGTCACTGGCATTGTGTCAGAGAATGAGTTATATTACATGCAAGTGAAAATACACAAAATATCTGTTGAGAAGGACGAAGAAATAACGAAGAATGAAATATCGAAAGGTTTCCATAACACCAGAAGAGTGCTGAAAGGATGGTGAATACATTGAAATTGAGAAATTGCGTCTTGTGGATACGATTGATTCACTATGAAAACGGACACCATTTATTAAAAAGTTTTATTGAGTTCTTGCAACATTGCCAGTTGTCATGTAAAACAAACAGAGAAACAATATTACTGGCCTATTGTTCTTGGTTTAGTGAAGTGACAAGAATTCCTTTAGTTAAAATTATACGAATTCCTTTAGTGAAAATTTTTGCGTTTTTATTCCTTTTAATAGAAGTTGTATATTTTAAGGCTTTCTATACAGAGTTTTTATTAAAAAAATTGAGCCCCTCGCTCAGAAAATAAATTCAACTTACTCCATGGATTGGATATCAATCCTTATCTCACCTGTTGCCAGACATTCCCTAACTTAAAGGATCGACGGTCTAACCAACAACCAAATTCACAACATGATGATTGACGTACAGCACGTATATCCAATATCGTAGACCTGCATACGTTTCGAGGAGCAAACGTAGACACGCATAACCATTTATTTGATGAATTAGAAATTATACTTTTGAAATCTTAGCAATACCTGGAGTTAGCCGAGACTACTGAGAGTACATGAGTGAGTTTTCCGCAGAGCATCACTTATTTCAACAACATAGTGGGTTCCATTATCGAGATATCATCAAAGAAGTAGTCGAAACCACCATAGTCCACGAGCCAACCAAGAAAAGGAACCTGTGGTAAGATGATGAATGCGTGCACATGCAAAGCGTAACAGAAGAAATATGCTGCAGCGCTGAAATCGGAGGAGAAAGAAAAGAGTAACGAGCCAGAAAAAGGTTAGAGAAAAAGATCACTCGAAGATAGAATTGGAAGTACGCAGTGTGAAATTGAAGAGTATCATATAACCAAAACAAGGTGTCCGAGTTCTAAGCTGTTTTGCAACACTTAATTCAGCAATTACCAATGTTGCTGCAGGGCCTGAGGCTAATTAAGAAAAGACTAATGAATTTCGACACAGATACCATCGTTCCATTTGTATCCATGCGGGATATTGAAAAATACGGAATGTAACTGGTGAATAGATCCTCTGAATTATTCTAAACATGAACAGGGTTTTAGCAAGGAGATGATGCGATATAATGTGATTTCTTCGATAAGATTTCGGAGAAGATAGTGCGTAGAGCAAGTGTTAATACGGTAAGTTGTTTCATTATAACTGGGTATGTATATACGTGCGGATATCAACATCTTCGGCTGCTCTCAACGTGATATTAAGTTCTTGAAAAACATTCGGAAATTGGTGGTCTTTAACTGAAAGAAGACAGATTCCTTTTAACTAAAAAGCATTACTGCCTTGGCAAAACGTCACTATTGATAACAGCTACTTTAAATTATTCAAGGAGAACATATAGCTCGGAGGAAACAGTAACTCCACGATTGCTTAACAGATATTCGACGAAGAAGTACCTTTGGGTAAACAATTTCTTACTCGTAAAATGAATGTTATTTATATTGGTTAATATTGAAATATTGCACCGGAAAAATGGGAACCTGATACTTTGATCTTTTAAAACAAAAATTATTTAATGGATATTTGGTCCCATGTTCAAAGAGGGCAAATGAAGGAGAAGATACAACCGTTAAATCTATGCTGTCAGGGTATGGATGTTGTAGGGAAAGCCAAAACACGAAATGTAAAACCTCCGAAACAAAGACAAAGCTGCAGATGAGAGCTTGATATGATGGATAACGTGCCCCACGATCGAGGATATTGTAACAAATATCATTTGGGGAACATACATTTGGAGCAGGATAAGTAATTAAGTAAGCTGATAATTTATAATTATTGTTCCACAACCGAAATAATGGTATTGAACAAACTTGTTTAAGTGCCCTTCAAATTCAAGAATTAGTTCTTAGCTCTATGTTTCTATGATCCAAACATGTTAAAGATATTTGAATCCTAAAAGCTTAAACTGTCAGAAGAGGAAGTTGAACAAATGATAAAAGAGATGTTATAAATGTTGGTTTCTCGCTTTCCTGAACTATTGTTCTTCAACCTTACCAAATAAAAATAATTCAAATTTCATATCGCAAACCCAGTTGTATGCTTTACCAACATCCAAACGCTTGACGTTGATAGCTTGACGTCAAGCAGGAAGAACCACAAATTTCTATTGATTATTTTTAAGTCCGAAAATAATTCAATGCCAATTTAGCGCTATGCAATAATCTTTCTCTGTGCTGGATATCCCAAATTTACTGCTCTGGTTTTTCTGATTACAATTGCAAAACGAAAAAGTGATAATGGTTGAATAAAGTGCTGATTTTGTTCTAATTAGATCAATCGATCCGGAATCAAGTGTTCCTACTGAATTTTTCTTGAAATAAGCAATTGCAACAAAAATGTATTACTTTCTGAAATCTGAACTTCAACTAAATTGATGTGGCTAATTGAGGCAATAAAAAATTCACAAAATTAACATTGAGTTTCTGTTGGTTTCTGCTTCACTGTAATACAATGTAGAACTTGCGTTGTAAATTATCCAGCTTGACTATTTTAACTTCAACATTTTGTCTTTCAGAAAAGTATTTATGTTACAACAAGGGTTCTTGGAAATTATTTAAACCAGTGACTAATTCAACAAATATGATTTTCTTCAGAAGACTTTTCAATAGTCTTACCTTCATCCTTCTAGAAAATTACTCGCACCTGACTTTTACTTATACTGGTAAATAAAAGATACAAACAAGTTTTTCCTTCTGTAAGACTATTCTTACTACTTTGCTTTAAAACGTAACAACTCCTTCCGACGCCCGATTTTTTTGAAGATGTCCGCGCTCATTGACTATTCAACTTAGAATGAATATCACTACTCGCCTTTCCTTTAGATATCCCACTACCTATTTTTGCCAACTATATCAGTTCGCCCATTTATCAATATGTCTTTATTTCTGCCTTACTGATCGTCCAATCATAGACCAGCATCTATTCTTATTTTCTGGAAGGATTCCAGTTACCCACCCCTTTCCTGTATTATGTATTTCCCTGATTTGCTATTCTGTCTCTCGCTCTGATCAAATGATCCTTCTTAATGTACTTCGATACTTTCTATTTCCTTATCTACTGTTGTATGTGTTGTGTGTATCACACCATTGCATTGCAATGTATCTTCGGTTGACTATATGCATACAGGCCAGCTGCAAGGGTTTCTTTCGTATGACTACCTACCACAAAACACCGACTTAATGGCGCCTGAGCTTCACTTCCCATATCGCCTGTCTGTCGCCAGAAAGTATTGGTATGGCATGTGTTTTGCTTGAAATGACTACCTACTATAAGAAACTCGCCTTGCTGTCGCCGTACGGCTGCTTTTGCATTTCTATACACCCGTCTAGCTGTCGCCAGAAATTGACCCTTATCATAAGACCAACTGGATAAAGAATCCTTATCTTATTCTGCCTACATTTTGCTCAACCGTTTATGTGACGCCTGAAGTCTATTCTAAATGTCTCATATCCTAAAAGGAAAGGTTTTAGCGATTTCACCCGTCGGAAGGAGAAGAACATTATTTTACCTACTTGTTCTCTGATTAGCAATTAATAACCACGATCGGGATTTTATCGTTGTTACACTTCCTAAACCATAAAGCATTGTTGACGTGGACTCAATGCTCAATTGATAGATATCCGATTGCTTTACTGTAAAACCTGTCACACAGTGAACAATTTATTTTCTCTAACTTGAGTCTAAGTAAAAAAAAAAACGTCACATTTTTCACTTTAACCTTTATCAAATATTCAAAATCTCTATTAACGCTAAAACAGCTGTCTCTAAAGTTATCCCACCTTTGCCTTCACAGCTCAACAAGGATACCTGACCCTCTTCCGGAAAAAACCATTAACATCAATTTTTCACATTTTCTCTGAGGATGAAACAAAATTAAAAATACAAAACAAAACTTTTTTTTATAATAATTATTCCTGGCGAAGGACATTTTTCAATTTTTTTTTCTTTTCTCTATGTAGATTGTAGGTATCCCTATATTGTTGACAAACTTTATTTTTGTTGTCGGTAGTTGTTCAACATAAAAAAAAACTTTGTCTGCTGAAAATATTTATGATAAATTAATAAACAAAAGTCGTGTGGTTTGGTTTGTGCGGTTAACTAAACCTAGTAGTATAAAAGTATGTATGCCATCAGAGTAACAAAACAATTTATCCCCAAAATTCTGGTGATACTTATATAATGTTCACCTGATAAATACATACTCAACTTTAACGTCAGTTCTCTGTTGAGCACGCTGTTATAGAATTTCAATTTGGAATTACGGTTTAGGAAACGAGCTTTTATACTTATCATGGAGATCACTAAAGTATACATGTAAAAGACACCAACATAAGAGATGTGAAATTGTTCATCTTTGATACGAGTTCTTGCTGTTTTGAAGGGAATGTGATAATTAATTACAGGGTTACCAAGAGTGATACGGATATACAAGCTTAAGGTATTTTTTTTGTAAGTCCCTAAACGTGTACCATCGTTTTGACTACATAAATGTATAATGTGGTTCTGGCATTCAAGTATAACTATCATATACTCAAAAATTATTTTTGTTTGTTACTCTTTCGTTATATTTACAGATCAAAAAAGTTGATAGACAACTGGAGTGGTATTATAGGGAATTTATTGAGGTTTTTGTGTACCTATAGATACTTCGATGTTAAAAAAAATATTGTTTAAGAAGCATTTCACACGTGGGAATAAATTATTATAGACAAACCTAATGAACAATGATCTAAGATAAGGAATGAATGTTTAAAATAAATGATAGCTACAAAATAGTACGATATTCTAGCAATAATAAGTACAACTTTTCTTAGCAATGTGAAAAAAAAATAATGTAAAATTGTTTTTTTGATTTTATTGGACACCCGACTCAATTATAAGAAAACATCTATTGACAAACGATTGTATCAAATCTATTTGACAATCTGGCATGAAAAGAGCTTTTTTGGAAATAATCCTTTGAAAACTGACAGAAAAGTGTACTAAAACAATTATTTCCTATTTTTCTACTTCTTCTAAACAGCGCCGTGCAACACCTGTTGCATTTTAAATAAAAAGCACGACTGGGTCGCACAAACTTGGTCATGCGGCAAGTTACCTGAGGGCTTATCACACAAAAAAAAATATTAAATACAAAAAAAAAATTAAACGAAAAAATCATACAAAATTTAATTAAATCGATATATCACAAAGTTTTAAACCGAAAGTATGCAAATAAAATTCTTAAGTTAATATGAAATTATGAAAAAAAAAAATTGATTTTTCTTAAATATTTTTTTCAAAATATTTTTTTTGAAAAATAAAGTAAGCAGGTATTTATGTCTTGAGACCTTAATTTTTTACATCTTAAAACTCAGTTTCACAAAAATCTGCTTACAAGTTTTCAAAATATTAACAAAAAAAGTTTTAGATATATTTTTCAAAACTTAACAAAAATATTTAAGAAAAAAAATCGTATGCTTTCTTATAAGAATTCGCTAGTGCAGCTCAGGAAAAAATTAGATAAGATTGCTTGAGCCGTTATCGAGAAATTCGAAATTAAAAAACGAATTAGCTTGGAAGTTTGGTTTCCAGTTCCAAATTTGGTTTAAATAGTTGGACCCGTTATCGAGAAAAATAAGCTCCTCAATAACGGTTATATAGCAGGTACCGTTATTTTTAAGCCTCGAACGCCAATCAAATAAAATGCACGACTGGGTCGCACGAACTTGCTCTTGTAGCAAAAGAAGGGACTACAAAAAATATAATATATAACGTAATATTGAAAGGCGAAAACTATCAAAATATGGCCTAAACGTGAAATCAAGTTCTATGGTAGCTATTATAAAACAGTTGTTTATTCAAAAACTTTAAATGCCATCTAGTGTTTAGTTTCAAAATTAAGTGTTAAACTAAATTTTAACTAAATCTATTGATCGGTTATCAAGATATGGTAAAATTTGTTAAAACCGTTAACACCGAATCTACGTTATGTGAATTTTTACCAAGAAACCTGAAATGCAGTTATACTAACAGTACTCCAAATATTACGTTCACAAAATTTTATCAAAATCGTTAGAGCGGTTTTCGAGCAAATTTACATAAACTAAAACCTTTATAAGGCAGGTACCCGTTATAGCTGGGCTAAAACAAAAATTAAAATTTGTCCCCTAAGGAATCACCAAAAAGTTCTATAGACCAAAATTGAAGAAAATCCATCAAACGGTTTAGGCTGTAGCTCGGTAACAGACAACCGCACATCCATACATCCGCACACACAGACCGACGGACGTCATTACGAAACCTACTTTTTTGGGTTTCTCTATCATCGTAATGTCAGGTTTGATTAAAGTCTCAAATTTTTTTTTACACACGAAACCAATACTTCCCCTATTGAACAAGCAAAATACGTTCGGGTACATTACCATAAAAATACTACTTACCAAGCAAATCGGCTCAGCCGTTAAGAATGTAGGTGCCGATACAGACAGACAGACAGACGGAATTGTCGGAAACACTTTTTTCCGTCTTCTCTATCATGTAATGCCATGTTTGATAATTGTGTCAAATTTGTATTTTTTCACAAATACAAGACTTGAATTAGTACCTATAGAGCAACGCAACATCAAGGTAACATTTCGAATTGCCCCATAAAAACCCATTGTTTCAACTCAAATGTCAACGCACGTGCGAGCTTACGAGTTTAGAGAATAATGAGCTGCATTAAAAATAAAATGTCTAACAGTTAGTCTGAATTTTTTCGATTATTTTTGGACTTGCATTATGCATAATAACATTTTATTGCCATAATTATAAATTATATTTTTTTTCTGTCAAAACTTATCTAAGAACAATAAAATTAAAAAGGATATTTCTATTTTTAAATGCCATATTGGTATCCCTGTTAGCTCTTTTGTCTTTTCCCCTGTAGAACACAAGTTTCTACGTTGTTTCTTCGTGTTACGAAAAGAAAATGAAAAATGTATATTTTCTCCAAAGGCATCCGCAGAAGACTTTCGAAGCATTTAGCTGGAATTTCTGGATTCTTATAAATAATGTCGAAGGGAGGGTTTCAATTTTATAGCAATTCCCAAGGTAAAGCTAAACTTTCATCGAAGTTGATGAGGGAGAAAATTTAATGAACACAGAGAAATTATCTTATACACGACAATGACGGAGGAAGGTGTTCCAAAAGCAACTATTACAGAAGAAAGGTACACAGCGAGGTTACTTTTATGAATGTGTAAATAGCGTTATTCACCATTCTGTTGACGTTTCTTACATTTGTTATCTTTTTTTTGTCACACAAAATACCAATGGAAAGCACTTAAAAATCCCTGATGGCACCTCATTCTGAGAATACCACATCACCTCTTTCTACTATAGATGGTTTATTATACTATATCTATTATACGGGAGAGAGTTTTCCAAAGTAAGAATAGGTACAGTACGAGTATCTTAAGGTACATAGCCAGAGACAGATGAGAAAGTTTTCTTAAGACGATTAAGGCTTTCTAACATTGCGGTTTTATTTATTTAGTATAAAACTTTAATTAACTGCTACCGCAAGGTAAAGTTCGTTTCAAAGTTTTCGCTCTTTGTCTATCTAACAGTATAGGTAGTTATAAGGTTGTGTAAGTGTGTCCTTACTTGTTTTTAAAGGGGAATACAGACAGGCAGTTTATGGATAAATTCTATAGGAAAACGATGATTTACTGATAAAGTTTTGGTTTTGCCTGCATCGACAGTATAAGGTATTTTTCAATGTATCTATAAGAGCTAAAAGTATTATGTGTTCGGTAAATAAATTTATTTTCAATTTGGTTGTTTGTATTGTAAAAAGCTGTCTTCTTGTCGAAATAAATTGTTTATAAAGAAAGTATCTAAGTATACCATTTTGTAAAGAAAGTATAGATGATGCTGTTTGTGTTGTGAAAGTGTTTTAATTTGAAAAGGGCTTACAGAAATGTTGAGAGTAATAAAGTTTACCTGAACTTCAGGTGCATTATTAAAGTAAATAATTAGCTGTTTCCAGAACAGAAGAATACTAAACGTGTTCCTTTCAAATATTTACAATAAAATTTGGTTTTCTTTGATGAGTTTTACTTAACTAAAGTAGGTATCTATTTTTTTTTACCTTTGTCATGAATGTTTGCTTATGATGTTAATAATGTCTCAAGAAGATCTAACGGATCATCAATATTAGAGAAGTTTTCTTTTCAAGAACCAGTCTTAGTAATTTCCTAACCGTCTGCCAAGCAACATTTTTAAAGAGACCTCAAAACATCTTTCTCTTTTCCCTTTCTTTTGTGAAAATAATAAAATAGGATTTCAGGTATCAATAAAACGTTTTCCTTTGCTGGTTTATCAGTGCCCCGTGGCGTAGTGGTTAGTGTGTCGCACTATCACGCCGGAGGTCTGGGAGGTGTTTTCTGAGTCTGGAGGCCCGCTTTCAGCTCCGAGAAACTATACTATGGATGTACGATATACCGGAACTCTAATTTTTCGGTGCAGGGATATAACTTCACTGGGAAATAACTTCACATAAGAAATAACTTAACTTTTTTGATGTGAAATTATTTCCCACTTTAACTTTTTTTTTATTTTTAATCATATATTCTCTCTATCCGCATTAATAGGATTCAAAACCCCTTAAGGGGCGTTTCTGTGCCTGTGTTGAATCTTTAGTAATTATTTTCGAGATTGATCTGTACACAAATTTCCATAGCAGTTAGGTACTCGAAGACCATCGAATTGGTATAAAATATTTGATTCTGGGCTGGAAATTTAGGCACCAATTTCTTCAGAAGTTCTCAATTCTTCATTGTTCACTTCATAACATTTGTACATTGAATATCTATTAAAATTTTGGTTAAAATTTCTATTTTTTTTTCTATAATTCTGTCGATCTCTATATAAGGATGTAAATTTGAGATGATAAAGTGGACAGGGATTTTTTCCATAGGTCCTGAAATTACCGAATATCATGATAGCACTCTTAGCAGAACATTTAGCCACTAATTGTAACTTAATGAAATAAAGTATGCGGTGTTCCTAAACGTCGCTTATAAAATTTTGTCGTCCATCCTGTGTGATCGCTTAAAACCCCTTGTAAACGATCTGATTGGCCCCTATCAGTGTGGTTTTAGGCCAGGCAAGTCAACCACCGATCAAATATTCACACTCCGACAAATTTTAGAAAAAACTCAGGAATTCCAGATCGATACCCACCACCTCTTTGTCGATTTTAAAGTCGCGTATGATTTATCATGCAATCTATTTAACATCGTTCTTGAAGCAGTTGTACGAAAATCGCGAGTCAACACCACTGGTACAATTTATCAAAAGTCCGTTCAACTACTTGCATATGCAGATGACATAGATATAATCGGCCGAAACAAGCGAGCTGTGGCTGGTGCATTTGCCAGTATTGAATCGGAGGCGGCAAAAATGGGATTGGCTGTTAACGAAGACAAAACGAAGTATATGCTATCAACAAGAAAGGAATCTGAAAATCTGCGACCCGGGCAAAATGTCGAGTTGGATAGCTATAACTTCGAAGTAGTCAAGGACTTTGTCTACCTGGGATCCACTATAACTAAGCGGAATGACATCAGTGCAGAGATCAAACGAAGAATTACTCTTGCCAATCGCTGTTTCTTCGGGCTGAGAAAGCATTTAAGTAGTAAAGCTCTCCCTCATAGAACCAAAGAGAAGCTATATAAGACCCTGATCATTCCAGTCCTGCTCTATGGGGCGGAAGCATGGGCGTTGAAGGACTCGGATGAGAAGTTACTTGGGTGCTTTGAGAGAAAGATTCTTCGAGTGATTTTTGGTCCTGGGTGTATCGAAGGAGTATGGAGGAAAAGATTCAATGACGAACTATACGGGCTATACAGCGATATTAACCTGGTCAAGAAGCTAAAAATACAACGGCTGAGATGGCTGGGTCGCGTAGAGCGTATGGACACCAACGCACCAGCCCGACGAGTCTTCGAATCCAATCCAGATGGTGTCCGCAGCATTGGAAGACCCCGGAACAGATGGCGCACACAAGTGGAGAACGACCTCAGCCAACTTGCGGTGCGAAATTGGAGCGGCTAGCTATGAACAGAGCTGGCTGGAGAGGAATGTTGGTTGAGGCCGAAGTCCATCCTGGATTGTGAGCGCCATCTTAAGTAAGTAAGGTGTTCTTATTGCTTCGGTAATGCACAAACATTGTTCCATTATCATAATTTTCTCGTAAATCGCTTGCATATCCCAAGGGTCTTAAAGTGCTTTTTACGATCTTGATATTATTTTATATTACATTATTGTAAAGTATTATTATTACAGTAATTTTCCAAAAACATAATTCTACATTAATTTGTTTCGGATAAAATTTCTACCTGGTTAAAGTTTTGACTCCCTTCTTAGTTTCTTTTAATTCTTTTGAAAGCCCATGATAGTAGGTGCTATCAAAAGCCCCTATTATATCATGAAAAGTTCTAAAGGCTCATTTTATTGTATTCACAAGTTCATTTATTACGGTTTCATTTAATCTTCTCTGTTTACATGCTTTCAATCATTCAATGGCATTTTTGTTACCATTTCAGATCTTATGAAGTTATTTATCAATTACTTTTTCCAATGTAAAATTTGATCTCCAGAAACAAATTGGTTCCTTTCGGTAAATTTTTTGTGCACACGTAGTTACCATCTGGATTTCAAAGTGGTAGTTCTATCTGCGGTTTAGAGCCTTGTGCATCATTGGAGTAGATTAAATACTCTCATGGAAAGTTGGAAAACTTCTTTTCTTATTTCCTTTTCTATTCTTTTTTAAATCTGATAACCTCATTCAAACTGTTTGACATGACTTTCCTTATTCAATCAAACAATTTAAGGAAACTACGGAATTATTGAACTATTAGCAGATATCTTTTTGGGACAACAATATGTGAATATCATATAGCTATCTCTGTTGATAATAATAATAATAATAATAATAATAATAATAATAATAATAATACAAAAATGTCGACTATAAAAAAGCTTTTGACTCAGTCCCTCATTCGTACCTACACGCAATCCTGGAGATTTACAAAATCGACCCAAAAATACGAAGACTTTTTAAAGTTCTCAGTGGAAAATGGTGTGTAAAACTACATATAGGAGGTATGATTAGCTTAAAAATACACATCAAAAGAGGAATTCTTCAAGGAGATTTAGCCCTCTTTGGTTTTGCTTGTCTTTAAACCCACTCAGTAACCTACTAAAATCGGTAAATATCGGATTGAACTTCAAAACCGAAATAGGCACCCAAACTCTCAAACTTTTACTGTACGTTGACGATCTCAAGCTTTACGCGAATGGTAAAGAAAAAGTCCATAGATTTCTTAATACTGTTAAGACATTTAGTGATGACATCAAAATGGAGTTCGGAATAGACAAATGTAAAATTGTCCACTTAAAACAAGGGAAAGTACAAAATGACGATTTGGGTTACCAGATCGACGAAGGAAACGTAATATCTAACTTGTCCGTAGGTGAATTCGCTCACAAACGTATCATTTGACATCGGAAGCATATTCCAATGTCACTCTTATTGAGAGCTGGAAAGGCAAAAGCTTGCATGGCCCTCATCGTAACCAACTTGAGCTAGAAAGCACCCATCTCCACTACTCAAATATTTGGCTGACGAAAGGAAAATTGTTCCCAGAAACCGAACGTTTTTTAATTGCAATCCAGGATAAAGTTGTTGCCACCAGGAATTACAGACGGACTGTGCTTAAGGAAGCTATTGCAAATGATCTATGCATACGATGCCGAATGTCATCAGAAACAATAGAATATATTATATTAGGTGGTTGCACTTGTTTGGCCCCACACGGCTACACAGCTAGGCATAACCAAGTTGCCAAAATCGTGCATTTGAGTTTAGCTAAAAACCTCAACCTACCAACAGTAAACCAACCCTACTATAAGTACAGTCACCCTGCGGTTCTTGAAAACACCTCATTTAAATTATACTGGGATAGGTCAATAATAACAGACCAAACTATAAGGGCTAACAGACCAGATATAGTAGTCTTCGACAAACTTGGAAAAAAGATCACCTTATATGATATTGCCATACCCTTGAGCCATAATGTCCAATCCACATACAGATGAAGGCTATGTATCGAGCTGAATATGTGAACATTATTCTAATTGTGATCTCGGCAACTGGCTTGATTACTAAAATGCTCGTGTCGCAAATGGAAAAGGAAAATTTACATAAAGAACTGGAAAACATGCAAAAATCAGTCATCCTTAGCACATGCAGTATAGTTCGTCGCTTTTCTACAATCTTCTTACACCTAACAATAGGTACAACAGAGCCTAATCCCTTGGCATAGCCCGGGATTAGTATTTTCCAACCTCAAAGAGGTTGAGAAATTTAGAAACTCGAAAATAATAATAATATTTTAACTGTGTCTATAAGGCACATTGCCTTTTAAATGCAACAGGTGTTGCACGACACTAGTCAGAAGGAATAGAAAGATAGGAAACATAAAAGCCTGAACAATAAAGAAACGTCTGTATTGTGCAGGGATTCTAGCCTGCGAAGATCAGTAGGTGCAAGGTTTCAGTGCCGAATAGAATTTACCTAAATACAAGGGGTTTGTCACTAGCAAATTTAGTGGTTTTATTTATAACAATATTTCAAATGACTTCATATTATGATATCAGGTGATTTCAAGCAGTATTTAAATTGATTAAAAATTTTGTCATTGCATTGATTTCAAATAAATTTACTGATTTCAAATGATTGCGAATTCATTCAAACGATTTCAATTCGCGATTTCAGGTATTTTTGATTGCATGATTGCATAAAAACTTTGAGTGATTTCAAATATTTTTGATGATTGCAAGAAATAATTTGAAATCGATAACCAGCATTTTTCATTCAAATTTCATCACTTGAAATAGTGATTGCACCTGATTTCAACGTGATTTCAAATAAATGCAAGTGTAAGTGGTCAGGTGATTTAATTCGTGACAAACCCTTCGACTAAATACAGTGTTATCTGGAGCTTTCACTCTAGTTCCCTATTTTTTACAGCCATTTCTGGTTCAAAAAGCATCAAAGAAGAAATTATTAGTGTCATTTGAGTTATATGGTATCAAAAGAGAATAGGTATTCAACAGCAATAGTCATGATTTTCAGAATAAGTTTCCACTTACTTTACATTGATTTTTCTAAATGAAATTGATAAAAACCAAGACTACTCTTAATTTCAATCACAGAAAAGGTCTTGAATCTTATCTTTAGATAGGATCTTTTAACATAAAATTTGTTAGTTTGGTACTCTATAATACTTAAGATAAGAACCTTATTTGAAAACAATACAATACATAACCTTTAAAAACTATTTCAAGAAGAACATCCTTCCCGTCTTGGAAATGTTTAAACACAAGCAATTTGTTTTACTCTCAATATAGGAAAGTATCTATAAAGCAACAATTTTTCTTTCAACTTTTCTCTTTCCCTTTGCTGTGCTCGGTATAACACTTGTTATCCAATATTAACTATATTAAATTACAAAAGAAACTTTGATCATATCTCCTAATCACTTTTTCCAAGAGGGTCATCAGGGTAAAACAACAGCATACCTATAACATCCAAATCACACAAGAAAAAACTAATATAGGGGTTGAGCCGATACTGAAACGTGTTTGGAATGTTAACCATTATAATCCCAGATGTTACCATAATCTGTTGATTTCTAAAGTTTCATTCAATTTGTATTCAGAACTTTTGAAAGTGAATCATTATCGACATTGTGGTATCTCTTTCTCTTCTTTTTGTGGTATCTAATTAAAAATAAAAAATATATAATATTGAAAAGGAATCAATTTCAAAAGAATTTTATAAAAGTCTTTCAATATCAAAACTGGAATTCAAACAAAATTTATTCCGATGAACTTTAATATTTTACACTCCCACATACAACTTACAATTATTGTGACTTCCTGAAGTGACACTTTCCTTCTTCTATCACCCATCTGATATGACAAAAATTCTATTCATTGTATCTGATGTAAGAAATATTCTATTCAACATTACCAACCACCAGGATCCGGATCAACAGAAAAACAGCAGCAGCTCTTTTTTTCCTTATCTAACTAAGACGAAATGACAAAATACTTTAACGCCTTTTCTATTGTAAGGACTTTTGTCAGAAAAAAAGAGATATAAGGACAAAATACAAATAAGAAAAACAAGACATATGTGTAAAGTTTAACACACTTATGGAACACACCCATCAGTGACACTTGCAGCTGTGTGCCACCATTGAAAGGAATCTTCCTGTCAAAACAACTTCCATTGATTGTCAATATAAAATGGAATTAAGAGGAGGTAGCGGAATATGTGCTATATCTACCTATAAAATGAAGACTTTTTCTTTTTCATTTCTTGATTCCCTTCAAGGCTTTAAAAAATCTTTCAGGATAATTTGAGAAATCTTATTTCATATAATCTTGTCACACAGAACATCTTTGAGGATACAAAGTGGTTTTAATATATCATTCTAGGTATAACGGATGAAATTTATCCAGGCGAATACAGTCTTGCAAACAAAAGATATTAATATATCTTTGATATAATATGAGGTGAATGGGTTCGTCTATAAAAGTGACCATAAAATGGAAAGTTGTCCTGAGTTATGGCACTTGGCGTCAGAAGCAAAAGTACCAATACCACAAAAAAAAAAAAAAAAACTACATCCAACGAACATTAAAAGAAGCAAAACTTTTAATGGTGCGTTTATGGTTCACCTATGGCATTGTATATGATTTTATTGATAGCAATTTGTTGAGGAGCGAAATATTTCCAGATCCTCCTTTGGTACTGGAAGGATCATCATTTTATGTGGCGACATTGTTTAATACTACACACTTGTATATTATATAGATTTATATATATTTTTAAAAAGCAAAAGAATGTTTTAACGAGTGAGGAATTGTGCGAGTGAAATATCATAAATAATAATGGCGCCATCATAAAGTAGTTGCCCCAAGGCAAACGAATGTCCTTTGGGTATTATTCGTTTACTTTTTTTTTTTTTTTGAGAGGATTTATTGGAACAAATGAGGCAGTCAAGAAATAAAGAATAAAAGTGGGAAACAATTAAGTGCTTCCTGTTGATATTAAATCAACGTCTAATGAAGGCAATAAAGTAACGTTTAATACATCGTTAACCAACGGAAACTTTACAGACACTGAAAATGGTTTTGAAAGGAAGAGCGAAGAGATACATTTGCTACAAGGTTAAAAGATTTTTCATGTGTCGGAAATTTTATGTTGAATTACAAAAAAAAAAGAATGTTATTTGTTAGTTAACCTATTGATTTCGTTTACTCTTTAATGGTTTGAATATTTTTCGAATCAGAAATTAGGCAGATCTCCCGAAAATCAAGAAAGGGCTGTATACAGGTTACATTGCATAATAAAAGAAAAAAACATAAATTAATAATATTAATAATGGAAAACAAAAAATATTAAGTGAACCGTTGAAATTTGATCTTGCGTAGATCAGATATCAGATTCCTATCTTAAATTTGGTATATCTGATATAGGCCCTACCATTTCTTCAGTCGAAACAATTGCCTTCAATCTGTGAAGGTATAATTACATTTTGTTAAAGAATGAAGAAATCAAATGAAATGAAAATGAATAAAGGGAAAGAGCGTTGATGAAATAATGTCATTTTAGTATTTGGGAAACCTATAATATATAACGATATTACTGCAACTCTGTTTGGTTCCCCAAAATGAAGGATATACCACGTAGCTTCATATCAAATTCTTCGAAAATAGTTCGGAAAGGTATCCGATCGGAAGCGTTACTTTCCGAAGTAATTTCTTTGATATTATTTTTTTTATTCTACTATTGGCATATACAATATTGTGTATAGCAAGGATCTTTAAGCAACCGAAAAGAAGACAACAAATAATTTCTGTTATTGATATATTTATTATTATAGTATACGTGATTTCGTAATTTTTTTATCAAAAAACAATGATAATCCAATATGTCTTTTCGATAAACCTTATTTCTCAGAGAGAATCAAAGCTTATCTACAACTAAGGTTTTCGAAAAATATTGCCTCAACAAATAAATATATCACTTAAAAGTTCAATTAAATGCACAAGTTGAAAATTGTATCGCCGCAATTAACGAGTCAGAAACTTCAAGAAATAAAGGTGAGAATTAAGAAGATTCAACAATGCGAATCTTACATCAATCATCACCATTTTAAGTACATTAGGTATATCTTTCTCACTTGCTCTATAAGCACTATAAGGCAAGTCTTGGATTCGTATTTGAGATAACAATCAAACATGAGATTACGATGATAGCGAAGTCGAAAAAAGTGGGTCTGAAAATCGTGTCTGTCTGTCTGTCTGTCTGTCTGTCTGTTTGTATCGACATCTACAGCCTAAAGGGTTGGGCTGATTTTCTTCAAACTTGGTTAAAAGCATTTTTTGTCATGAAATAACGTGAAATAACGGTACCTCTACCATATAAACGTCAAATTCCAAATTAAACGAAAAAAAATACGATCGATTTTGATAAAATATAACATAAGTGATTTTTTGTCAATGATGATCTTTCATCTAAATTTTTTTTTCCTGAGAAATTTATTAACGGTACCTGCCAAATTAATATTCTGAAATTTCTCTTAATATTACTTAATTCTGCAATCAAAAATTTTGGAAAAAAGTTTTTTCTCGAAAAAAAAAATCCGATCAATTTATTTTTAATTTTTTATGAGTGATTTGTTGCCAATAATGATGTCATTCATGTAAATTTTTTTTTCTGGAGAAGCTTATTAACGGTACTTGCCATAGGACGACACTGTTTTTATACCGATTATCTTTTAAACGGCTAAACTGATTCAATGAATTTGCCACAAAAGGAAGTTTGTGCGATCCAGTCGTGCCCTTTATTTTGAACTGGATAACTCAAAAAATTATCTTTGGACAAAGGATGAGCGCAAGAACCTGTGAACTGCTACAAATTTAATTATTTGTATTATTTATTATAAACCACTATTGCAAAACTATCGAAAAACTATTGAAAACTATTAAAGAACAATTTTATTGTGATCTATACAAAGAAGCAAGGAAATCATAGTGTGTATTTATGAAGTTTGATACTTTCAGAGTTCAACAGTTTTTGTAGACCAATTTTATCTATTTATAAGAATAATTCTAATTCCTTATTTTTTTTTTAAGATTGACACGAATTTGTAATAATGTAATAACACAATACAATGTTAATTTCTATTAAGCACCAATACCACCAATCACCATTATAATGTAGGTATTGTACACTTAATTTACTCTCCTTCTCTTTCTTAAGTTTGTATTTTTAATGCTTATATATTTAGATAAGTCAGTTCTTTTGTAACCATTGACCTGAATAAACGCATTAATTAATTATTTCATCACAAATTGATGTTTTATTTCAGAATTTTAACAACAAAATTTAATTTTCCCATATTTTGTTTAAATAAACTTATCACTGCTTTATAAAATATAACATCTTTACTGTCTATAAGATTATCAAAAACATATAAAATGAAAAATTAAACTTTAATTCGTTGTTCTTTTCTTATTGTTTGTACTGCAGCTGGTTCTTTTAAGTCATTTATATAATAGGCTTGCAAAACGGTCGCTGGAGTCAATTCTCTCCTTAAATGCTTTCATATGTACATCATTAAAATTATAGTACGATTTGTTTATTGTAAACTGATTAACAATGTTTTCAACACTAGCTTATTTCACTAAATACAAGGGTCATTCATAGACACTTTTTAAGCTGTTTTTAGAAAAACTCGAGTTTATCCTATTCAAATTACATCGCTTAAGCTCAGGCTTAGAAAAACTGTAGTTTAAAAACAACTATGAATATAACCCAAGGTCCTTAAGATTTTGAAGAATATCAAATAATGGCGAAGCCAAATTTCGTTTAAGTAAGAAAAAAATTTAGAAAATTAGTTGAAAACACTTGTTTTTATGTTTTTCTGTTTTTAAATCAACCTTCTTTATCTCATTTCGGAAAAATGTATATGTATATTTTTTATTTATGTCGTTTAGTAATTTAATTACTTATCATTTTCTTTGTAAACCCTCTATCTTAAATCTATCTTATATTATAATTATTGAACAATTTTTGCCTCATAAAAACTAAAAGGTTAAGTCTTTCCAAAGATCATTGGTACTTAAATTTCTTGAACATTGAGTAACTTTTTATATTCATACATTTATGTTTGTGTTTTTTAGCATATATTTCTGTTGAAATTCTCTTTATTCATAAGTGGCTTTCCTATAAGGCTTTAAGTGCCATGCAAACAGTTAAAAGCAACTTATCCTACACACTTCTAAATATCAATACAACATTGTATATCTGGGGAGGATATGCGGTGAAAATGTTCTTCAATATTCTTGTAAAACATGAAGTGATGCTTTCTATATAAGGAGTCTCCATAGAAATGATGAAACTTTCCCATTTTTCTGGAAGCTTCTTTCTTTTTCAGGTTGGATAAGATATTTTACTTTGTTGGTAAGTATTCATGTCAATTAATAATGTCTGATATTTTTTGTAAAACCTTTATAAGTGTTCAGGCATCAGAATTTTTTTTAAAATGTTCATAGCTATTTAAGTTTAAAGTCAGGAAGTCTAGTAATGTGGTGTGTTATAAATATTTTTATTTCGACGTTGAACGCATGCTTATATATTTCAAGGCTTCTCTAAAATGAGGAGAAAAAAAAAATTGACAAAAAAGGAGCCGGAGGGGGGCTCTTAGTTGTTTTGTTTGTGAGAAAATCACTACTACGGTCAACGATGCCACGGAAGAGTCGACAATGTGAACCAAAAGGTGACCCATGAAATTTGGTAGATTCGCGTACTTCTTTGCAGGTCATTATGATGGAAAATTTGAATTCCCCTAAACTACTAGGCCGTCTGTCACCAGCAGACCGTTGATTATTAAGTAGGCGGTATTTTCTGTCTAAATTCATCATAAGCGACGTTGCCTATTGAATCATAAGCAGCATTTCAAGAAGAGCTATATTACATATGGCAAGACCATAATAAAAGCAAGATATTTCTCACGGGTATTCTCTCCACGTATCTATGAGAACAAGTCTCGTACAATGTTAGCTTCAAAAGAGAATATTAACCAGGGAAAATTAACATCACGAAATTCTCATCAAAATCATTGAAAATATGGTTAAATGAGACCAAATGGTCATGAATAAACAATGAATCATTCTCAAAACGAAACTCGAAGCGAAATGAATAAAAGTATTTTAAGTTGGTGTAACTTCTCATCGGGAGAATGTCTTCATTGAGTTGTTTATATGATTCTCATATAAATCCAAGTAGGTACATTTCCCTTTCCATTCATGCTTAGTTCTAAACATTTTGCAATTGGGTTGATCACATTAATTCAAATAATTATTATGTGGTTTATGTGCCATTTTATTCTCATTCGTATTAACTACTCTTCTTACAAGTGCAAACACACCATGTCAGTCTAAAAAACTTTGTATTCATTAAATACTTCAATCTATACTTCATGTTCATACCAATAATGTGGATGAGTCTTGCTTTCATTTGCATTGTTTTTCAAAAGTGTTTTTCCGATGTAATTAGAAACGACCGACACTAGTATATCTCATGAATAATTTGTATTTGCCAAGGTTAGTGCTGTTAATAAGATAAGAGCTCTATCTTTACCTACTCTTCGCGAAAAGAAAAACTCATTACATTGCAGAAGCACACACGCGTTGTTTCAAAGTTCAGAGCAAAAAAAAAGGAAGGGAAAAGCACTCTTTTACGCTACTTGTCCTACATTTTCCTAGTTCATTAATTCCAGTAGAAGGCGTAGTTACTGCAATGACCTTGATAAACTGGCAGTCATAGAAAAATGAAGAAGTTTACCATGCAATGTTAAGTTAACATAATTTTTGGAGCTTATGTTCCACAAATAAGTTTTTTTTTAGTAAAAAGCTTATCAAAAACAGAGCTTTAATGGTTGATGAGAAATGAGGAGACATTTTCTGAGCTTTTGATGACTTAACTTTAAGAGCTTTAGTTAAGGATATAAGCTTTGACTATAAAAGCTTCTTTTTCGAAAATATTTTTTGCATGTGAAACATAGCCTTAAGAAATTCGAATATTTTTTTAATTTTAAAATTAAAAAAAAGCTGTACCTATAGAAATTTAAGCATAAAAAGTTTTGTCCAACAATATTGGGATATTTTTTAAGAAAATTTAGATTTATTGGTAGTTTAAGATTTAAAGTAGGACTAAGCCTGATATAATAAATAAATAAATATTTATGTGTTTTTAACTTTAAAAACCGACAGCAGTAAAGCATTTAAGTTATTTTGGGTAAGCGGACATTTATTTATTAAATTTTTTAACCGCTTGTTATTCAAAAAAAATCAATACTTACGATTATGTCCAAATGCACAAAGAATCATTTATAAAAATTTTGTTATCAAAGAATTTTCAAAGTTTTATGCGAAGAATTATTTCATTTAAAAAAATATTATAAAAATCAAAACAAAAAGTAGTTACGCAAAAGTAGAAAAGTTCAATTTGAAATTAAAACAATTTTTTGGAATAACTTTGGCATTAGTAGTTTTCTCAAATACATAAGAAGTAATTTTCCAAATTGATTTCAACTGTTATACGTGGTGAAGTTTCTACGCCATAAAAACAGAACTCCAAAGTACGAAAAGTTTTGCTGTTAAATTTCAAACTTTAAGCTTTTATAGTTCATTTTAATTTTCCTTAAATAATATTTAAGTATAAAATAAAGTTTTCTTTTGTATAAAGCTTGTGCTTAAACCGGTTAGAAATAAGTTATCTAATATCAGACGATTTTAAGCTTTGGTATAAGAATACAGTCCGGTGAAAAAGTGCTTAAGAAGGAATTAAATTAGTTTTAAATGAATTAAATTTAATTTTACTCGATGTTGGAGCTCATTTTTCGTAAAGAGACGAATTCGTTGTATTTATCAAGCCTAAAATGACAACGACTTAATGGTATCATCCTTTGTTTTCTTAATATTAAATTTAACAGTCAATATGAATTTCAATCATATCATACATCGTCAGCAATTAATTAAAAAGTATATATATATAAAAATATAATAGTTCAGTATTTAAATTAAAAACGTGTTAATGTAATTAATTCAGTTAAAAGTAGATGAATTTAACAACAGCAACTGATTTCATTAGGAAGCGAAACATTAAATTTGGTGTCAGAAGTGAAAATATATAAAAATAAAAAAGTGAAAATGGCTGTCTTTAGCAATGAAATAGTTCGTGAACGATTCAATTGTAGTTGAACTGAAAGCAGAAGTAGTCAAAGCAGGTACTAATGGTGCTGGCATAACAAATAATGTTCCTCTTATTTTGTCAGATATGGCAAAATAAACAACAATGTGTATCTATCTGTTTTTGAAATTCAAATGGATATTTAACACAAAGTTAATTTTCTTAGTTTGCCTTAAGCGTCAAAATCAAAAAACAGAAAACCATCTATAAAAGGAACGAAACGAAACTAGCAAAATATTATTTTGGAAGGACAAGAAAAGAAAAAAAAAAAAAAAAATAGACAAAATTTAAACAAACGATCAAAAGAAAAAAGCAGTGTGCTTCAAATTTTCTACACGATTAAATAAAGGTTTCCCTGGAACCCTTTAAAGAACGGAGAAACGAAAAAAGAAGAATTTTCTCGAAATTTTGAAGAAAACATAAGTGTAACCAAAGGAATGTTCTCGAATATAACTAAGAAATAGCAAACTTGCAGAACATACAAGAAACTCCTCGAAGCTAAGCTCAATGTTCTGGGAAACATGGTTATTGCTGCTAACTATAGATTTACAGATAATGACATACAACTCATTTACATGAAAATCATCCTGCCATTTTGGATGAACGTTTGAAACAAACTTATTGAAACCTTCGAGACATTAAAAGATTCAACAAAGAATAATGAGGCCACAACCAAATTTTTATCTTGGAACAGACAATGATTAAAGCGGAAGCAGCTTCGTTGAGTTCAGATTGGTCACAGCGAATAAAGTTGGCATAACAAATCAAGGAATATACGAGTATGAACAAGGGAGAGCTGCTGTCTCACTTGAGATGTTAGATGAAATAGCAAAGGTATCATAGATCTACTTCCCGAATCAGATGTCAAGTTCAATGTAGTGGCTTAAAAAGTTCTACGGACTGAATCACCTTAGTCTTCTTTATATGATACGGAAAATTCAATGATTCTGTCCGTAGAATCTTACTTTGCAAGATTTACAAGGACATATTTCAAAATATTACCATGACACCTAATACTTTTAAATCAATAGTGAGAATCTTTTATTTCAACTCTTCTATCACTGGAAAATTTATTAATTTGTTAATTATCAGAAGTCTGAATTTCACGCCACACATAATTATCAATAAAAAAAAAGTATTTCAAACTTTTGAGCTCGAAATAGTGTAAACACCTAATTCACACTCTAAATTATAAAGTGCTTTTGAAATTTCAAAAATAAAGAAAACCACTTATTTGCCAACATAATAACGTATCCTGGAGCACGCTACTCATGTGAATTTGATGCTGATGATGTTAATTACATTCCCAACCCAACAAGTGTTATTTTTTTCCTTCATCATGCCCTGAAAGCAAAAATGTTTGTGGTGTTAACTATGTTTTGCTCCCGAAAACACACAACGTTTAATATAAGCTCACTGCAGTAAAATCCTTAACATACCATCAAAAGGGATGCGAAACATTCCATTCAGCTGAAGAGGAAAAATGTTTTAAAAAAGAAAGGAATTACAAAAAAACTTTCAAGACAGGATACCCAAGTAGCATTTTGTACCTATTAAGTTACAAATTTATTGTATGTCGTTTACAATTCATATACAGTTGCTGAAAAAATGTTTTGTATGTTTACATTAACTAATTGGATGATTGGTAAACAAATTGTAACACACAAAATGTTGTTGAAACAACACATCTTCAAACGTAAACGTACTGTAAACCAAATTTCGTAAATGTAAAACTAATATCACAAAACATTTACATTTGTAGCTTTTTTGTAAAGCTATTATCAAAACTTAACTGTTACAAAACGTTTACAGTAAGTAGTCACAGTACATCTTCAACCGAAAACGTACTGTAAATCAAATATTGTAAATGTAAATTCAATAACACGAAACGTTTACATTTGTAGCAGATTTGTAGAGCCATTATCATAACTTTACTCTTACAAAACGTTTACAGTGAATAGTCACATCACATCTTCAAACGTAAACGTACTGTAAATCAAATATCGTTAATGTAAAATTAATATCACGAAACGTTTACATTTGTGCAGTTTTGTAAAGCCATTATCAAAACTTTACTCTTACAAATCGTTTACAGTGAATAGTCACATCACATCTTCAAACGTAAGCATACTGTAAAACATTTAATTTACAAATAATGTAACACGTATAGCATTGGTCGGCCATTATAATGTTTCCATTTTTTATCAAATTAGAAAACCCAAAACATTGAAAATCTGTTTTTGTTGATATTTAGTAAAAACAAAGCATGTTTAGGTTTTGATTGAAATAAGACTTTGAATTTTATCTTACAAAATATTGAAAAATATGGTTTTTGTGGGAAAAAAAAAATTGTCTCAAATATTTTTATTAGAAATAATTTCTAAAATAAGAAAGTTTTTACAGGCCCCTTATTTTCATCGACCTGTTTTACAAAACTGGTAGAAAATATTTCTCGCGTTCGATATTTTGCCTTTACTTGCACGAAAAATATAATTATTGAATATTTTTATACCTCCCATATTATAATAATAATGTCAAGAACAAGATGGAAATTGTTTAAGTTTTGGTTTGTATACATATGTATAGTAATATGATCTCAAATGGCATTACGTATTTACCTATACAGTTTAATATTTTTCTGTAAACGATTTGTACCTAAGTTTGTTTTTATGTTATTTATTTCGAAGTGTTTTTGAACGTTTACATTTGTAAATGTACAAATCAGGTACATCAAATAGAATTTGTTCATATACTGTCAACACGACAGTTCATTCCCCAAAACCGTTTACATTTTGGGTACAGTGAGTTAACATTTCATATACGCCTGAAACATTACATCTACGATGTTAACGTTCAGTAAATGTTCTGTAGCTCTGAAATGCTCCTTGGGTAAGGTAGATAAAATTGAAGAGCGCGCACAAAATAGGGGTCATTCCTCTAGTGGTTTGTGGCAGATCCTAGATACACTCCAGTATAACCTTCACAACTCTCAATGCAGCTGTGTACTATACATATACACACACACATTAATTTGCAAAAAAAAAATAAAACAACTTCTCAAGTAGTTTTCCCGTGGGTGCTTGAAAATGAATTATTATACCACAACATTGCTTGACAAAAAATAAATAATATATCTATAAATACATAAAAAAAACTTAAACATTTTCAAAAAGGACTTAAAATCCCTTGCTGCATGAATATTAAGCAGGACTTTATATACCAAAGAGAGCTTCCCTTCTTCGCAAAGCATGATTGATGACAGAACTTTTCATCTGATTCTCCGAATCAATGGGACGTAAAGGTGCCGTTGATCGGATCTCAATTGATTTTACATAGGCCTTTTCCAGGAAAATAATGGAAGTTAATAAAAAAATCGTCCTTAATCTATAGCTGTTTGTAAAAGTCCTGATTTTTCTACACCAACGCACAAAGCCTCATGAAATATTAAAGCGTATATTCAAGAGCATCCAAACAGATACTCCAACTCTGGTCCATAAGGACGATGAAGGACAACGAGGGGAGAATTTACAGTGAAAATTTATGAATGATGATGGCATCTCACAGGAGGTTCTTGACTCGACTTTGTGAGTTTGTAATAAGCTTTTTTTTCAAGAGTTCTCAATAAGTTAACAAAAAACAATGACTTTGCCCCAGCTGGACATTTTTGTAAAGTAATTTGAGTCCTTGTTTTACATTATTGTGTTGGTTTTGTATTCCATGAATCTTAAAACGAAAGAAAAAATTTTTCTCAATTGGATTTAAATTAAGTTATAGCTAGTTTTTTTTATTGTAACCTCTTCAAGTTTATAATTAAGAAGAACCACTAAAAAAATAAAGAGAAAAAGAATGTTGTATAATTGAGTCAATTACTGAATACATTTTAATGCCAGATGCAGTTAGTGTAGTTTGCTTTACCACATTAAGGCTACAAATCGGTAGGACTTTTTACCGATATTTAAATGAACAAAAGTTTATGCAAAGTGGTTCTTGAAACAGATTTAGGTAAATGTGGGTTTTGGAAGGAAATTAAGTGCTAAAGTCCATTACAATTCCTTGTTGTTTTACATTGAGAGAGAAAAAAAAAAATTCTTCGAATGGAAATAATTCGAGGTCGAACTTTGCGAGTAAAAGGCTCTATTGTTTCATTGTGGATATTTTTTTATTTAAGGAACCGCGAATAGTAAAGTTTTGCTGAGTTGTTTTTGTTTATTTTGTTTACTGGAAAAATTAAGGCCTGGCATTTTCAGTAGGTACTTCAGTAAAAGGGCCTCAAAAAACTATTTTTGAACTGCAAGTATTAATGGTTTATAGACTGTGAACAGAAGCAAAGAAAAATTGCAATAGGAACGTTTGGGTATCATGTTTTTTGTTCTTCTCTTCCGACGAAGTAACGATCTCGAATGCGATCACAACTCTTACACTGATGCACCATTTCACTATATATTTATGCTGGTAGGGTTCATCGGCTTTATATCAGAGACGGGATTCTCAGCGCTTATAAAGATCATGAAAATACTATTTTATTCCTGATAGTGTTTTTAAAATATTTATGATGTGTATATACTAAGGAATTTTGAAAAAATCTGTCAAACAGAAAAGTCAGGAAAAAAATATAACCATTAAGAACGCCGAAACTATCTTCAAGACAGCAGCAGGAATTTTCAGGAAATTCTGTCAGAAATTTTATAACCAACAATTTCCAAAAGTGTCCGATGCTGCCAAGAAGTTTCCGATATCAATGTCAAAAAAGTAAGTGTGGCGTTGAAAACTACTACCAAAAAAGAAACTCACGATGGTCGATGTCAAAATACTTTGTATAATTAAATAAGATAGGGAAGTTCTCTCGTTCTTCAAAAATTAGTCTTTCATTTTTTTCAAGAAAAAGTAAGTTTCCGATCAAGCTGACTGCACACGCCATGAACATTTTTTTGAGTCAGTAGATATTGGATTACCTTTTTGGGAATAAAGTACTGCGGTGCTGAATTCGGATTTGATTCAGTTTGATCAACCACCGATATGCAGTCTAGAGTAAAAGAATCAGACTGGAGAATGGTGCTTGAACATCTTTGCAACGAGCACTTGATGTACCTATGAGTGGAAGTTTTGGAGGGGTTACGCAAAAGTGCGAAGATGGCAGAATACTTATACGAGCCAAATTTTTATCAACACATGGCTACTTCGGATATTCTTTTGATTAGAACAGCTCGAGAAATAGTGCTTTCCAAGTGCGAAAAATTAACTTACCTTTAATTGACGATCAAAAACGAAACATCTGTGAGAAATCTGCCAATTACTGTACCGAAAAGTCCGCCTTAGCTGAGCAGAAGACTCTACGTTGCATTTGTTCGTATAATAAATAAGAAAGAAAATTAACGGCTTTTCTGGTTCTGTGGAAAATTCAATGAAATTTTTTTCACAATTTTACTGTAATTTCGATTCTTGCTATACGAAAATGTTAAACCAAACATTCAAAATTTTCATATGAAGACACAGAGAGATCAGCGATTGGAAGAAATTTGCAATTTTTATAAATTTATTCCATTCACTTCTTTTCACAGAATCAGAATTGGCCCCCAAATGTCATAAAGCTTGGTTTAATACGAAGAGAGATGAGAAGAGGAATTCTTGAAGCCAAACATAACATCTTGATACTCTTCAACTGAGCTGGTATTGCCAGGTGTTAAGAAAAGACGTGTCTTTCGTAGTAGACACAGACAAAAAGGGGTTAGCATGTACATAATAAGAAGAAAAATCCAAAACTCCGAAGTTTCCTAAAACCAAACCAATGAACGCCAACGAATACCAAAAATACCGGCAATTGTATAAGAACGTGTTCAGATTTTTGACAGGACAAAAACTGTATGGCTTATCAGTAAATTGAATCTGATTCTTAATGGACGATAGCTTTTGAAAAAACTGCGCAAGTTTGGCATTGTAAGCTATCTCTCTGATATTGATGTTGATTGTAATTAATGGAGTTTACCGTTATTTCATCAGTTCCTATTACAATAAAAGTAATAAGTGCTATTTCAGATCATTTTACTTATGCCAGAAACATGAATGTGTAATTTGCAAATACTGGGTAACCATTTCTTACAACCGACTGCTTCCGTTTAATATGTGGGTTTTATTACTTCAAAGATTTATGCTGTACATACAGCTTTCTCCTAATGCCTCATTTTATATGACAGAAGTTCGACTTTAAACACCGGTATCCGAAATTATAAATTCATGTTTTCGAAATGAAAGGAGCGATATCATAATACCTTAAGTTTCTTCATCCCCTAACCCTGACTTGAATTTTGTTTTCCAAAACCAACTCATTAACATGTTAAAAGTAAAATTTTATTTCATTTAATTTGAAGGCTATGGGTTCGTTCCGAAAATATATATCCTTAATTTTCCAAAACACGTCTTCTATTAATACTACTAATTTCACAATGGAAAATCTTTAAAATTCCAGCGTTGAAAAACTGAAGCACACATAAATTTCGTCCAATATTGTGTCTTTCTTTCTTATCGCAAGTATTTGAAAAATTAATTCATAAGTGAATTTGCTACTAATTACCGAACATGGTATAGACATATTTGCCTTGATTCTGAGCGACATAACTAGCTCGCCTTTAAATTTTTGGACCTTTTTACCTCGTGGAGACTTACCGTTTCCTATTCTTAAATTGTAATTTGCAATCCTTACTCGTCTTTTGCTTCATATTTGGTGGTTGGACAAAGAACCCGAAGATTTCTTTGAGTTTTAAAAAGTTTTGATTATTATGCCTTGCATCAAACAGTCAATGTTAACCAAACTGTTTATATATCGTTGTCTTAATCTTTAAAATACATGAACAATAATCTACAAAAATAAAAAAAATGTTAACTTACCAATCAGAATGAATTTCCAAACATGCATCTGAATATCCAGTTTTGATTCCATTCAAAATGGATTCCTTTGAAGCGTTTTTATCACGTCATAATTTCACAAAACAATGTCACCTTTAACATCACTCAGTTGTGAATGTTTTTATAGTTCAGGGTTTCTAGGGCGTATTTTTTTTTTCCTCGCACTAATCCTTGGTGAGGCTTATTAATATTTTGTTTTTTTTTTCAATTTCACCTTTTGTTTTTATTTTCCATCAGCGAGTTTTTCATTAACATTTTATGAAAAAAAAAACAAAAAACAACACAGTGTTACAATGTGGGTAAAAAAAAACATGATTGCACTCCGTATGCTCTAAATACGGAAAAGTACACAATTTTAGCGTTCGTCAGGAAAAATACCATCGAGTTCCTTTCTAGTAGGTTTCAGTGTTCTCAGAAAAGGGTGGAAAGCTTAACAGTTTTCAATTCCCCGGCAAAACATAGCAAAACATAATGAAAAGCAACGAGAGAAAAAAACAACATACCTACACATTTTCCATAATTGTTTATTTACAGTAGACCGTCCCAGAAAAGTTGCCATCACATAGAGAACAGCTATGCACATGGTAACAAATAATATAAATGAAAATAACAATGTACTAACCGAAGTGTATACAATTCTTTCTGACATTCAAGTCAATATTCACATACTTTGTGGTTAAGTCCTTCAACATATTTATCGACATCAGTAAGCAGAAGAATTGATTATCCAAATTACATGCATGACGCGTTCTTTCGCGAAATTGTGTTGAAATATCAAAGATCACATAATAAGAACGTGTGTCACCACCAACCTAACCTAACAAAACAGAATTCTGAGTTCACAAATCAAACAGTGGATCCTAGATGAAGAAACCTCAACTCAACTATCAATTTTGTATGCACTGACGACACTCTAGTACTCCGTTACTATCTATAAGGATACATGTTTTTTTTATTGCATATCCTTTTTTTCCTTTTTTAGATGATGATTTATAGGGAATACCAATTTAAAAAGTCAAGACAATACTTTGGTGCATCGCTGGAGAAAATAAGTGTGGAAAATACAAAACTTTATTCTGAAGTCTCTGTGCAAGGCAGCGAAACTTGACTTGATGGTATTGTGGAGAAGTAGAAGAATGGTGAGGAATTTTCCGCACTAGAACAACGAAAATTGGCTGCTACTTCAGTTCATCGGGTTTTTAAAACATTGTGCTTGGAATATGAAATTTTCTAAAGAATTTCTTAGCATGGCAATACAATAGAAATTTTTATGCAGGGTGTTTCAGAAGTAGAGTTTATTTTTTAGGATAAAATAATCTAAAATTCAAATGAAATTACTATTTTCTTAAAAGTTTAGTTTTGTTGGATGAAATTCCTAAATTGTAATAAAACATATTATTGTTGAAAAAAGTTAAGATTCAAAAAAGAAGAAAGTTTGATGATGGAGAAGTGATGGAAATGGTCTAAAACAGAATGATTTGTTCATTCTTCTAACTTCATATTTCTTGTGATTCCCATGACGGAAAATAAAGCATTGGTAGCTCTTATCTAATGGCTTTCTAAAGTTTTCTAAAATTCAGAGAAAACGTTTTTATTAAATTAAAAATCTGTCTAAAGGCATACTAATTGCGCTTATGCGATCCTTTACAAAAAAAGATGACAAACATAGTATTGATGCTGATTTTAGTCTTCTTGGCAATTTATTAAATAGTAAATCGAATCTTGCGCAGAATTCTGTAGAACCAAAATTTGTTTGCGAACATTATTTAAGGTTCATACGTTGCAAACTCACATTTTCATATCAATTACCTTTTTAATTCAAATAGTAAATGGATCTGAAAGATTGGAATTTGAAACTGCAGGTATTCGATTTTGAAATCAAACACCGAAAGGGTTAGCAAACATTGTTTTGGAAGCTTTGACGGAGCTATTATTACATTTACATTTACATTTACATATTATTCTACTCCGGAGATAAATCTACGGAGTAGAGACACATATAAGCACTAGCAACTTAGACTATCGGCTTGGACAACACAAGAGAAATAGACTGATACATGATAGAGACATACACAACAGAAGAAAGACAGAACAGAGAACAGATGCCAACAGCACATGGGTAGCACATGAACGGTAACCCATCCAAGTACTAACCACGCGCAATGATGCTTGATTTCGCTGATCTATTGGGAAGCGATGCTTTATCAGAGCCAAGGCCGTTGACTTAGCTATTATTATATTTGCAATTTTAAAGGAACAAAAATGCATTGTTAAAAGAAAGTGAGTTGACTGTTTCCATACGTTAAAAGCTCACATTTTCATATCATTTAACTTCTTAATTCAAATAGTTAATGGATCTGAAAGATGGGCTTTGAAACTGCAGGTATTCGATTTTGAAATCAAACACCGAAAGGGTCAGCAAACGTTGTTTCAGATGCTTTGACATAGTTCTTGCTCTATTTTGCCTTTTTTAATTAAAAATTAATTTGTAGAAGAATGTTAATTGACTATTTTCAAACTTCAAAGACTCACATTTTTGGATCATTAGCAGCTTCTTACTTAAAACAAGCCTTTAAAACTGCAAGTATTCGATTTTGAAATTAAACACCGAAAGGGTCCGCTAACGCTGTGCCAATGCTTTTATTACATTTTACATTAAAAAAAAAAAACTCATTACTAGAAGAATGAATTGACAAAGACCTTGGTGATACTTAAAAATATATTGGAGATAGAGACACATTTAGAAATCAGCGAAACTAGTCTCTCTGCCAAGTCAGATGTGGTCAATACGATGAATCTTGGTCCCGTCCAACTGTGGAGTTTTGAAGTAATAGGTTTTGCATAAGGGAAGGTTGTCTTAACAATTTGTTTGAAAATAGTTCTGTTGGGGAAAAATAATGTTTTTGGTCAGCTTAAGAAAAAAGTAAAAGAAAGGTGAAAATTTAATAGAACCTGGTATCTTGAGTTCAGAAACTAATAATAATAATATTTTTGAAGAAAAACGGAACGCCAAAGTCTTTCGAAGAAAATAAACGTCCAACATCATAAAAGTAACAGTTTTCTCTTAATCATAATAATCATAATCTCTTCCATATGTATTTCAAGCTTTACTTAAATTACTATTCCACAAACAAACCACAAAGTTTCGTTCCCATCCATCTATATGTTACTCATTGAACATGCAATCACTGAATGACGAACGACTTATTTTCGTAATGTAAATTTTTCTTATAACCCTTAGAATTTTGTTAACATCAATGTTCTTGAATAACTTTAAAAAAAAATCGGAATAAATCATGCATGGATATTACAATTAATAAAAACCGAACAAGTCAACAATTTTGTCTGTATATTTTTTTCAAATGAGTATTTTATGTTTAAAAGATAAAATCGGATTTGTTTTAATTTTTATACCACTTGAAAATTAAGAAACGAAATCACATGAAAAATTTTATTCCATGCCCCACAATTACAAACTTCCTTATAATTTCAATGAATTCAAAAATTTCAGGTCACCCTGTAGTTATCTTTATATATCAGCAAGGGCACAAAAAAGAAGCAAGAAGCAGAAGTAATATTGAAGTGGGGGTATACCTCTTCTCTCTGTCTATGATGACATTCTGCATAGTTTGTGCTTATTTAAGCTCAGAACAGACATTGTTCAATGTCGAGATTGCGTTACAAGGACTTTCCTTTACAAAACCGCCAAAGTTGCAAGAGATTGTATTTTTTCTTCTTACTAAAATTTTTCTATACAGAATGGAGGTTGATTTTTTAATTAGTTAAAGGTTGAAAATAGTTTTTTTTTATTTCTCTACACGAGGAGAAGCATATTATCGAACCATTAAGTTGAAAGTCAGTGAGTACAAAAAAAAAACTAGTTAAAGATTGACGTTCAAAGTTCTTTTAGGGGATTTTGTCAGTTCAATGTTATAGGAGTTGAGTTTTCTCATTAAATTGTCGTAAAGAAGATTTTTGTTTATCTTCGCAAAGAATTTGAAAGAAGGCTAACGATTTTAAATTGTATAACTTAATTACTTTGAATTAAGTGTAATTAAGGCAAATGGATGTCTGATTTGATCCACTTAAATAGGCTTTAATAGGAATAAATCTTATTTTTCTCAAAGAGAAACGCTCATAGCCTCTGGATAAAAAATAAGTTAAAATAAAATTACAATTTAACTTTTTTCAACTTGGGATTTGGTTGTGTGAACCATTTACAGAAATAAAATTATAGAACAACCCTTAAAGGCGTTTCATTATAATTCCACATACCTAAGCTGTAATTCGAAAATCTAAGCATAATTTAAATTACAAAGTGACATCACGGTGGCAGCATAATGCCTAAAGCATATTAAAGCACTCACACTGAGAACTGAAGTGAACAAAAGTATTCCAACACAAACGCAGATAAGGACAACAAATGTACTTGGATAAATTGTTGTCAGGAAGTTATTTGTTTGCTGTCTATCTTATTATTTTTTCCATTTAAGGATGCCAATGTTTTGGTTGACTAAATTCTTTCATTTTGTTAGTTGAATTTTTTTTGTTTTTCTGGTGATTTATTCGGTTCAAGGTTTATTTGAATTTCGAAAATGATTGACATTCTTTTAGCCGAGGGTTTTTTCAATAATAACATTACTATAAGCATCAATACAATAACATTTTGATATTTTAGGATCATGTTATAAACCCTTATGTTTATATGAATAATGACGGGAATTGACCTTTATATTTGAAAATTTTCAGTCTGCAAGAAAAAAAGATATAGAAGAACAGAAGAAAACACTGAGTACTCGTTGATTTCAATACCATATCATCATCGGACAATTAATCGGAGATTGACATTCAATGAGTTTTTTATGCAACCGAAAAAAAAGGTTTTTGTGACTTAGAGAAAGAGTGTGCTAAGCTGAGTGTGCCATTTTCAGTGTACGCGGTTAAAAATTATCAGGCAGCAAATGTTGCGTTTCGAGGCAATAGGAACTTTTCTTGGAGCTTACCACGAACGAACAAGACCGTTGGAAGTTGGAACCGAAAACAAAATTGAATTTCATATTTTTCATAACAATTGTACTTTCTTTGGAAAAAGACAGTATTCTTTGACGCAGTTCTGTTCATGTACAAATTTGGTTTGTCAAATAGGATAATTACATTCTGGTAGTCCTCGGAGGGAACTTTGTTGTTTTAAAGGTTGAATGCCTTCTGTTCTTTTCAGAATAAAATAAATTATCACGTTTAAAACACAAATTACAAGCATTTATTACAATTGGCTTCTTTGTCGATATTAAAGAAACATCGACTGGTTAAAATTTCTAGAGAAGTAATGGAGACTATTGGTATTCTCTTATTATTTATAAACTACAGCCATTAGATGCATTACCACGCTTTTAGGGTTTTTTTTTCATCATGATGAAGAGTGAGATAATATTTTTGGGTTGGCAATAGCAGTTCGTTCCCATATACCTTTAAACGAATACAAAAGTCAAGCCCAATCCTTATCATCAAATCCCAAGGAAATGTGCACTCTATCCATACAACAGAGAAAAAGGTTAAATATCCCTGCCAGAGTTCATCAACTGAATGCTTAATTTGCATAACTGGTATTTCAATATACCACCCACACATTCCATTACAATGTTTGCACATATTTTTGAGAATAATTTTTGATTATGTATGCGAAATTCTTAAAAGTGTTTTTTTTTACTATAAATTCGAAACAGCTACGTTACCAACAAAAACAAAATAACGTGTTTCATACACTCTGTTTCTCTGCATAAATACATAATTCCGTTGCCATTCCACACAATTATACCGCCTGCATGCGCCATGATGTTGACACTTTTATTTTCTCAATGAAAATTTACGTACACCGCTACCGCACGTAGGTGCACAAAGCGCAATGCTCAGTATGTCCTGTATTCCGGGTATATATTTCTCTGGATGTTTTGGTGTCCTTTGTTTTATTTCAACATATTTTTCTGTACTTAATGTGAATAAATATGTTTTTCTTCTTTAGTGTTTACGTTGTCATTTTGCGTGCCAGATGGTCACTGTGGCGTATACGTATTCGAATTTTTTAATTCTTTGCGTATTCCTTGAAAAAAAAAAGGAATTCGTTGATAGCTGTGCATGTACGTGTTGAAGTTTAAAATTCCTCATTGTCAGCAGCTCTACACTCAAAAAATATTCCTGGTACTGGTTTTCTGATAAATTACACCAGGAGAAAATTTGGTAAATACTATTATTTTCCTGATAAATGCTATCGTTTTCCATTATATAAAACAAAGTATCTGGATCCTGGTAGCCGTCACCAAGAACCAGGAGTATGTATTATTTATCACTTTTACTGATAGAATTATACCAGGAGAAAACCTGGTAAATATAATCCTTTTCCAGATTAATGTTATCGTTTTATATGATAAAGATAGATTATCTGGAACCAGGAAGACAGATTTTTTTTTATTTTGTAATACAAATTTTAATAGGAAAAATCAAGATAAATAGTACAATTTTTCTGATAAATGATATCGGTTTTCCAGATGAAGTTTAGTTTATATGAAAGAATGGTAACTGGGCATCAGGAAATTTTTTATCAGATCTTCTGATAGTCTGATAAATATTGCCAGGAATTTCTGGTAGAAAATATGCGATCAGAAATTAAGATAAATAAAAATGCCATTTTTCTGTTGAACATTTTCATTTTCTTGAAAAATAGGTTTAGGTATCTGAAGTCTGGTTACTGGTACAAGGAACTAAAACTTAAATTTATTTATCAGATCTCCTGATAAATATTATCAGGAATATCTGGTAGATCGTAATCGTAATCTTGTTGGATATAGTTCACATTTGCTTTTTGCCAAAAAAAGTGATATAAGTTGTACTGAAAAAGCGGAAGTTTGCGTTTTGACAAGGTGCTCACTATAATCTCAACTGTTATTCGTGAGCATTTACACGAAACGCCATGGCCATACAAAATAAAATAAAAATATCTTTAAATTATCTTGTGTTTTTTTTTTTAGTTTGGATCGTTAATAAAGCAATACTATTCTGATTGGGGGTACTAGAAAAATCATCGATTATTCTGGTAAATTGTACCCTAGTGTGGGTACCTTTTACCAGAAAAAAATATTCTTGGTAAATACTGCATTTATCCTGGTATATTGTACCAGAATGCGGGTATATTCTACCAGAAAAAATAATAGAATTCCTGGTAAATACTACCTTTATCCTTGTCACAGGTACCAGGGAAATAATGATTTTTCCTGGTATATTGTAACAGAATGCAGGTACATTTAACCAGAAGAAAAAATAATATTCCTGGTAATAAAATAAATTTTCCTGGTATATTGTACCAGTATGCGGGTACATTTTACCAGGAGAAAAATAACATTCCTGGTGAATACCACCATTTGTCTGGTAGCAGAAACCAGGAAAATTATTACTTTTACTGATATATTGTACCAGTAGCCTGGTACATTTTATCATGATGTCTTATAAAATATATTTGGAGGGGAAATTCTTTCCTGGTATTAGCTACCAGGAGATACTGATAGATTCTATCGGATTTCCGCGGAGAATCTACTTATCAGAAAAAGGGATAGATTCTTACAGGAAATCTGATAAATAAAACCAGGATTTTATTTTGAGTGTATAGAACCTCTTTCGCCAACAACCCACAGCTTATGTCAACATCCCACCTGCACTACCAACTAATACTCCACTGCCTTCCAGCACGTCACCCAACTCCTAAAGCAAATGTCGCACCTCAAACAGATCTTTTTACCGTGATAAATGTATGTATATATGTTTTTGTCAGAAAGAGTGTATTTGCTGTTGTCACAGAGCAATAGTACAAATATGTACATGTCATTTGTTCTTCTGTCCTTGTGCATATAAAATAACGCACATGTCCTCAATTATATATATGTGAATTGAGCTTGGACCTCCTGCCGGCTGTGTGTTCATTCTGTTCCTTCGTACAGGCGTATATATATTTCCATATATGTATAAATTTAAGGACTTTCATAAATGTAAATATCTGACTACTTGTATATCTATTTACAATATAAAGAAGCATTTTTGGTCCTTCTTGACATTTTATATGAATCTACTGAATATGTGTATAGAATTCGAAAATTCAAAATGCAAATTGTTACTTTCCTTTAAAATATGAGGACGATTTTGTAATCCTTTAATTAAGCAGGGATTTTCTACATTCGTCATATTAAGGACAAAGTTTTTTGTCTGTGCAATTCAATATTATGACTGAAGTGCACAAAAGGACAAAAGAGGATTTATTAAATTTCATAAACTAGCCTGAATGCTAATGGAAGTTAACAATCGTATTTGGGATTAATTGTTCTAAAGGTTGATGATGTTGTTTTGATAAATTTTACAAGAAAATCAATTAGTACAATTGACTTTTGATAATTTGATGTTACTTATTCCGTAATCTTCGATGAAACTTTTTGACTTTTGAAGTTGAAATAACGATATGAACAAACAATATTTACTTTGTGTGTGTGTGTAATTGGAATTTAAAGGATTTTGTTGACTTTCAAAGGATTTTAAGTTGCAATGCAATATTAATGTCATATCATTTGAGAAAGGAGGACATAGCAAATCTATTTGAAAAATTATATTTTAATTAAAGAAAATAATACTAAATTCTTTATCTTGAAATTTCTTCAATGAAAAACCAAATGAAAAATTGCAGTATTTATAATATTGGAATAAAGAATAATCGAATCTTTTAATTGATTAACAAAAAAGATGACAAAATGTTTTGTTTTGAACGAATTTGTATCTTTATCTATCATCATATATGTTTTTGTTTAGTTAAGTGTAATAGTTCTTATCTGTTTGGGAACTGATAATCCTTAATAAATTAAAAATTATTCTCATGTATTTCACTTTATATCCCTTGAGAAAAGATTCTGAAAAATTAAAGCGTTTTAAAAAATGTGTAAAGGTTGGAAAGATTTTACATGAGATGAAAACAGAAAATAGGCGTTCATGACTTGAGACCATTCGGAAAAAGTTTCTGGCTGAGTTAGACGTGTGTATAAATTATTATGAATTAAAGTGTTGTATTAATTTCAATACCCTTATTTGATGGAATTTCTTAGCTGTTATGACACATGATGTTTTGAAATATGTTTTAGAAAACATCGTATTCAGAGAAGCATTATGGAATATTGGACTACCAAAATCTTCATATAGAACATTCGGTTACTAACAAAGTTTGTATTTGTCAATCTTCATAATGCAAGTTGTGGTACGATATCACAGTATATATAAGATTTATTTCTGCAACCTTCTATAGGATATAGGATGCAATTAGTGGTTCTTCAAGAATATTGGGCTTTCAAGAAGAAATAGAATTTTGCTGATTATGTACCATTTTTTATTTTAGTTCTTAAAGATAATTTATTTCATCAGTAATGTTGATTGAATAGAAAAATTTATGTAGAAAAGTGGATTTAAGTTGAGTCTTACATGCGTTTACAAAATTAAAGCAACTAATTGCTTTAAATAAGTGGTGTATGAACCATAGAGAAAGCGTCTTAATCGGATCGATCACAGACAATACCATTTCAAATCCTTGTAACAATTTTGTCGATCATTACTTCAAAGAATAAACGATTTTTTCTTTCACTGTACCGACGATGAAGTCATCAGTAGGAACATTATTATGATGGATATCAATAAATCATCAACTGCTTTCGCAAACAATAACCCAACAGCCATAACTATGGACATTCAAATAGAGATAACTCTTCTTTGGTTTCCTTAATTTACATTACATTTTGATAGAAAATTATAAAAGCGAATATGATCAATTCAATATGTAAAAAGTTGGAAAATAATGTTTCTTAGAAGAAAAAACTACATTTGTATAAAACTTTCATACGTATTACGAATTTCTTACACAAAAAGATGTTTTGTCTTTTCTAAGTTCATCTAGGGAGGTGTTTGAATATTCTTGTATTTTATCACCTTTTTCTTTTAATAGCTATACACATTATAATAGTAACTTGTATCCCTGATACACATAATATTAAAGTGTATATTTCACATGATTGACCGCCCGTCTATGTCCTTTACTTTGAAATAAATTTCAAAGTTTGTTATATCTTTCTTTCATATTTAATTTTGAAACCTTCAGTTTTCTCTGAAATATCTTTTTTCAAAACTGACATCGTACTTTTGATAAATAATAAGAACACAGTTAGTTGAAGTACTGGTAATTGTTTCTGGACGCCAATCGGTCTATACTAGCGTATATAATATGTACAAAAAACTACCCAACTATAAACAAAAAAAATTTATCCAAAAACTCTTCAAAATAATATTTCTACCGATTGTTTCACCCTAATCACATTGTTCCATTTATATTGAAAGTTGAAATAGTGTAGATATTAAATATTAAACCATAGCTAAACTTATATATATTTTATATGGAAAAACCCACATCAAATCATTCATTTATCAAAAATTGACGCTGACAGTATCTAATATAATAAATTTTTCAAAAACTACTTCAAGTGTAATATATTTTGCATGGTATGGTTTTTTTCTATTACCAATTTCAAATAAAATCCATTTCTGGAAAAACCATCATCCAGTAGGGCTTATATGCCAACTATATTGACAGTAATTTCGCGCTCAATTGAATTTAGCTTAAAAATATCGCCGCCTAAAATGTATCCTTTTTTTTTTGGTTTCTTTGTTTTTTTTTTTTCTTTATCTTCTTTTTTTAAGTTTAGTTCACTTGACCTTAACACAGTTTGTTTCTATTTGAAGAAAAGGACTCTCATGGTAAAAGCTTATTCTAACCATTCACTTGAAACTGTAAATGTAATCAATTTTATATAATATGCAGCGCCTTTCAGGATATTTTCCAAAATCGTAAAAATAAGTTCAATGATCTGGAAAAAGAATTTTTTTTCTATGTATAATATTTTATGTTTCGGTTGTTTTTGTTGTTTCTTTATGGGTAGAAGGATTTTGTTGTTTCTTCTAGATTCTATTTTTATTTTTTAATATTAATAAGAATGATACTTGAATACGCTCCATTAGGTTATCTATAGCACCACTTGGAGAAAGAGTGTTTTATATCCGAAAGAGAAAAAGGAGTAGATAGTTGCTGAAGAAACAAAAACACAATGGGAATCCCATCAAATATCTAGTTGAATGTACCCTTCAGCACCATCACCAGATATCTACGTCACCGCAGTTAAACATCATTATCCTCCAGAATTTATATGATTAAATATAATGTATAAACGTTTCATTTTAAAGCTTAAGGGAATTATAATATTTAGCATGAACTAGAAGAACAAAACATTGTAAAGGTTGCTTAAGTGTGTTTTTTAAAGGTTTTAATCAAGAGATAAAAAGATACTGTATAACCGTTAGTAAAAATGGAATTGAATTTGAGATGTATTAATAATACATCTGATTTTTTGAGTTCGGCCAACAAGGCTTCAGCAAAATTGAAAAGTAATAAAATATTAATACTTTTGTTCTGAAAGAATAAAATCTATCCATCAAAATAGAAAAATAACGAAAAATGTGGATTTATATTTATTTCAAAGATATTAACAACACACTACTATCAAAGATTATGATACTATTTCACAATAAACTCGTTTTCCTAAAATCCAATATATTCGAATTCATAAATTGATTTTTTATTGGATACCTAGCTGTCTTGATGATAGACAACCATTTGTGTAAAACTAGGATTCTTCCTATCCAATATTATTAAAGTTTTATCTGGAGTTCCTCAAGATAACCTACTGGGACCACTTCTTTTAAACATATTCATACTATAAGTTCTAAGCTAAACATAACTTGGTGACAAACAAAAACGAAAAATGCATATGTATTCATACTATTTTGAGCAAGTATAACAATATTTTTCTAACGATTAATTAACAACGAGTTTAGTATCTGCCTGTAAAATGGTAGAACTCTTAAAAGACAGTCGAAAAATTAGAAGAGGCTTCTATAAAGAAGACATATTACTACCTTCGATTAAGTGCTTTGGAATGAAACCGGTATATACTACGTTGCATCTTACAAAAAACAATAGGCCATCACTGCTCTACGTATGCACCACCACAAGGGCCGTTGAAAATAAACTTTTTATATCAATTTCTATGCCAATGGACAAAACTAATTTTGACTTTGTTATGAGTAAGATGTACTTTGTATCGCTCTTCCATCAAAAACAAAACCCTGTTTCGATGTCGAATTCTGAGGTGCTTGTGCAAAATGATAATTTAAAGCTATGCTGCAAGGAAGAATTGTAGCTGCCATAAGTATAAGGAGGATCACTCGCTTCTAACGAAAAATAAGGACATTCGAGTTTAAGAACATGGGCTAATCTTTCATCAGGAAGCAAATACGTACATTTTCCCAGAAGGTATATAAAGACTGCAAGACCCGTATACGGATACCTACAAGGACGAACATGGCAACAAGCTGAATCGTAGGCAGTGCTTTGGGTTTGGAAAGATATTTCAGTACGTTAAAACAAATTGTCACCTCTAGACCTAGTGGACCATTCCAAATAGCAGAAGTGACAAGACACTAAGTCCGTTCATCTGACCTTAAGATACTAAAGACGGCATTTAAAAAGCTTCTGCAGCTGATGGTATATGCCAACAGAAATATGTTAAGCTGAAAATCATGAAAATTTGTTCGAAATCATACCAGATGAATCAGCATCGTGTACGCTTACATAATACAAGGAAATCTTTTTCCTGCAGTAGTTAAAAATGCCGCTGTTAAAACTCTTAGGTCGGCACAACAATCCCACTGAGACCGAAGATGTCCATTTGGTAGCTGTCCAAAATGGAATCAATAACACATAACTTTACTCGGATAGGTTTTGAATCCACAATATTTTGCAGATTCAAAACATCTGCTGCTGACAAACTGCTTTGTCAACAGTTCTGTTAATAAACAATTTTTAGGTGGAAGCTTGGTGTATAAACAGGTATTTGATGTGATCTTATGACAAATATGGGTCAGTGGTATTTGTAAGTAAAGTTCTTAACGGAATTATTATATAATACACACAAAGACTAGTCATACAGCAAATCAAAGATTTTCGCCCTAGGGAAAATCCAGCAATTTATACAAAGGATAAAATTATAAAGCTATAACTGATATGATTCAATCATCCATATGAACTCTAACATTCATCGATGAATACTAATTTTCTACTAAATATTAAAATTAAATTCATTTAATCAATATCAAAAGAAAAATCTATTCAATACTTTATTCATAAACTTTGTGTATGTTTTACTCGTGTCCTCTTATTAAAAGTCAACGATATTTTTTCCAACCCAATTGTTGCTGCAAAGGATCAAAAGGAAATGCATGTGATTAACTAAAACCCATGTCATCCTCATGCAAACAAAACAAAACAAAAAAAAAAACACTCTATAAAAATTGGATTAAAAAAATATAAATTCCACAATCGGAAATATGTCAAGCCAATGCATATAAGTTTGAAAAAAAGGGCAGACGTTGGTCGCAGCTAAACTTATAAATAGAATACCTGCAAAAAAAATTGACAACATCCGTCGACAAAATGCAAATAAATTGAATTTCAACATTTTAGATATCCCCGCTTATAACATAAAAGTTGTCAACTCTTTGCCTCCCAGTTTACCTTTTGTGGCCAAAAGGTATTTTGATAAAGTTTTTTTTCACTTTTTTTTTGCTTTACACATTTCCATGCAATTTGTTTTATTACTTTAAAGTAAAAAAGACTTCTTGGTCCAAATCCAGAGAGGAACATACACAAATACCAGAAGGATAAAAAAATAGATATTATAAAAAAAAAGTAGTTTGATTTAGAGGGTGTTCCAGCGATCACGCAATGTTTCGATCAAAAAAGAGTTAACAAACCCATAGTAACACTATATATATTTTTTTTTTTTCAAAAAAGCTGTAGAGAACAAAAGCGGGTTATCTCAACATATACATATTAGCCATTTGTAAAAGCTTATTTTAGACCGATACTCACTTACGGGAAAGGGTTGACAGTATGGTAGAGTTACCTTGGATAAAGTAATTTGCTTAATGCGACAAGTTAAGCAAAGCCCAACCGTCAAATTCGGATCAATGTATCAGCGCCACTCTCCGTCTCCTCATCTCATGCTCCTTAATTCAATCTCACTAAAAAGGTCCATGCCATAATTCATTAATATCAAACACAAGTAGCTCTGAAGATACCACCCATAACTAGTTTTCGACATCAATCTCCTTGTCAATATCCCACTATGATCTGCTGTGGATTCTTTGAGAGTCTTTGAGAGGTGAATCAGTTCTTTTCTTTACTGATGGCTCAAAAAATTACAGATGGGTTTGGTGACAGACTAGATATAGTCCCTCATTTTCATGATCACTGTAGCATGTTCCAAGAGGAAGTTCTCTCATTTCCTTGACCACTGCCTGCCGTGTTTTCCAAGAAGAAATTATGGCAATTAATTAGGTATTAAACTGGCTTAAGAAAGTTTTGTTTGATATCCATAACCGATAACCGCATTCCCAAAATAGCCGAACGGTCGTCCAATAACTCGATGCTAGTTCCACAAACTCATTTATTGCCCGAACATGTCGATTATCTCCAAAGTATTATGGCAGTTCAGATAAACATTCACCTTTTTTCGTTAATGGATACAGTGTCACACGGACACTTATTCTAATGAGGTTTGAAAATACTGACTGGTCCCACAAAAATGTAGGAGATTCTTCAAAAACTTTAATATCATGAGAAGTCTGATACACAAAAATTCACTTTCAATTAGCTGCTTTAATATTATCCTTTAAAAAGTAAATTCCAACGGACAGGAAAATGGATTGGTTAATATCTTTTAACGGTTGGTTATTAGTTTGACATTTACGGGAAGCCAAAACCTTCACAATTTTTATCAGATTAAGCAGTATAAGTTTTGTAGTTAAAAAGAACAAGACAAAATATGTTCTCACCAACAAAAGTCAAATATCCTACTTTCAACGTTGCCAGCACCTAACTATTGATATCTATGACATCAGGGGGAATATGTTAAGCAGGGAACTGCTGTAAATTCAGCAAGTTACATCAGTGCAGAAATGAAAGGAAGATTAACTCTTGCTAATCAATGTTTCATTGAAAAAAAGGAAACAGTTGAGAAATAAATAAGAAAAATATAAATTACAATTAAGAAGATTTCTTTTAAAACACTCATCATCATCGTAGCTACTGTATGGTGCACGAGCATGGAATCTTTCTTGATCCGATAAAATCTTCCTTTATTTATTCGACATAAAAATACTACGTTCAATTTATGAGCTCTACAGAGGCGTAGAATAAGCAAAGAAGAAACGTGTTTAGTATTAAAAAGGAAAATTACGCATAGAGTGAATGTTCACCGATGTTCCAGTGGAGTATTTTACACAAGGAAGCAAGAAATATGATCCTTATGTAGCCTTAAATATGTCCCTTATGTCATCACTGTCCTGTTAAATCACAAATTCGTATATTTTATGAATTTCAAAACACCCTTTATAATGACAATATTTTAATAAAAAAATATTAACAAGAAGACTTTCCAACAGATCAATTTAAATTTATTGAAAAATTCATAAAATTCCAATATCATAGTAAAAAGGATATACATAGCTATAGAGTAGATTACAGCTTTGAAGGATAAAATAAGAAGAAAAAAATAATATTAAAATGAATATACAAACGAGGCAAACAAATTCCGATGCCACGATGCTTGAACTGTCGAAGTTATCTCATTTTCTTTGCTGTCAGAAGAAAATGTGTGTGTGATTAGATTTTCAGTGAAAAAAAATTCCTCAAAGAAAGAAAACAAAGGAATTTTTTAACGAGAAAAACCACTGTAGCTTGATATAACGAAGTTAAGAATAACAACGACAGTTAGACAAAAAGGGTTTCTCTGGATTCGTTTGTTCTTTTTTTTCTTCTTTGACATTGAAAATGACATCCAACGTTATCTATATTTCTAACATTTTCGGGTATTCTAATCACCTGTAGTGGTTTTCTTCACACAAATCATCTATGGTTAATTTTTGATCTATTCAGATGAAGTAGAACAGTGTGTATGAGAAAAAAGGAACCAGCAGTTGAAAAAAATGGTGATAAAATAACCCACTCTTTGAAATTTATTTTATTTGAAATTAATGTTATTGCAGAAAAAGTAAGATACGTTTCTGCCAATGATTATTTTCACAAGTTGAATCTGGAGTTTAAACTTTTTATCGATTTGGACCAATATTGGTGCCCAATCTCTTTAAGTGACTCTTGTAGATTTATAATTTTTTTCATTTTTAGAGATGGGGAATAAATTCACGTTTAATTAATTGTTACAGGCTTGAAAATCACATAAGCTCACGGTGAGAATTAAAATTAAACGAACTTAAGTTCCAGTGCGCATATGCACTTCTACCATCGGAACATATTTATTTTTCAGTTAACTTGAAACAAAAATACACTCTAAGCATCAATGGCATCAATTTTAGACGTTTTGCATGTCATTATTACTCGGAAAGGGTTATCTACTAGATTAATAATAATAGAAAAGCAAACCTGCTGAGGTGGTTTTTGCCATTTTTAATTTTCTCAGAAAGTGTATGGCATTTAATTTTTTCTGTTTTTGACTAAAAATAAATTAGAGTATTAAATTTTAAAAACATAAGTTTTTCTTAATAACTTAAAATTTTAAAACGAAAATAACTTAAACAATTTCTTAAATTAGTTTTTTGAAAATTTTGAGTTTCAAAACTATTTTTTCAAAAACAATTTGCTCAAAAAACTTTATTTAAAAAGGAAATAAAAGAGGAGATTTATTGCTTTTTGAAAGTTATAACAAGGCATATTGTAAGTATTACGTTATTTTTTAATATTTTTTTTTTTTTTTTTTTGAAGTCAATGTTTAGAAAATTGCCCCTCCAGGCTATGTAGATGCTTGAAGGTGTTTCATTCACTTTTGCGCTCGAAGATTAAATTTATTCACTTCACTGACTTTTTGCATTTGAAAAAATTGGAGTTTATCTATTGCGATTCCCAGTCACAGATAAACATTTCAGTCTTATTTCAGAAATGTTCACAAACCAAAGAAGTATTTTTAGAACATTTCAAAAATATTTCAGAAATATTTTCTTACCCTAGGTCAGTAATTTAAAGCATGTACTGTATGATGCTAAATGGTATCAAATTCTACACTAAGAATTATTAACGTTAGACTTTTAAGCAATTTATTTAACTATATGCTGTTAAAAATTCGAGTCTTATAACGAAAATATATTGAAAAATGTTGCTTGTAACACCTACTGTATTTGATTTACTTCAAAACTACACTCGACTATAAATCGAAAGAAGAAAAAAAGAGTCTATCCCTAAAATCCTTTTTCAACCTCACTTTCACGCACCACCTGATAATCAAAATGTTTTTGCACGTTTAAACAGTCCGCCATTATTTTACCTGTGATAAAAAAGGCTAAAATGAAATACCAAATGTCACAAAATAAAAGACTTGTCGCAACACAAAAAGATAAAGAGAAAAAGAAATTCAAACAAAACAAAAACAGTCACGTCACGGTCACAGTTAAAGGATATCTCCACAAGACTGTGTCATCCAAAAGTTAGACAAACGCATTTAATCTTTATCCACCCCTAAACTAATACCAACACGAAAAGCTTATAAAAAAAATTGCAAATAAAACAACTTAATTCTGAAACCAAAATCAAATGGTTTTTTCCTAAATTGATGCGCAGGAAGAGATTAGGAAGGTCCTTTCTATCTACCATTATCGGCACATGGAAAAGAAAAACACAAAAATCATTCAACCAGTATGAAATTCAAATTGCAAGGTGTCCTTCTGCAATGTGGGTGAGTAGGGTTCGAGAACTGCCATTTTTGCTGATGCGACGAGACATGACATTAGAAAAATAGAAGACTTAAATAGCACACAAGCAACAGGAGAACGATTTTCTCTATTTTTCTAGTATGAAGGTTTTGTTTTTAACATTTCATTCCTGCAGGATATAGTTAAGGGATGCTGATGCTTTACAAGGACTATAAATGTTCTACAACAAGGTATTTCTACTTTTGTGGGTTGTTGTTGTCGAATCTGCCTATCACATAGAAATTGGGTGTCATGGTGATTCACATATTTTTTTTTTCATTTTTTTTTCGTTAAATTTATTCACAGATATGTATGCCTTCATATATAGAAAAATCACTTGAAAAGAAAGGATATTTTTGTCCTTGTTATAATATGAAAATATATGAATATCTCGTTTTCTTGTTTTTCATTTACATGTTCCATTTAGAGAATCGTAGAGATTGTACCGTCATACCTGTAAAGAAATAAAAAAAGAAATTTGCATTAGATTTGGTATTCGATTGAAGAGGGTAGATTTTGATTACATTAAAATGTTAAAGGGTTTTTTTTTTCAAAGAAAGGATGCCAATTTATTAAGGGGTGAAAGAGCATTTAAAGACTTGGAAAGCAAAAAAAAAAAAAACAAACAAAACATGAGGAAATCACAAGCACTCTCGTAATATGGGTTTGCTAATGAGAATGTCAATTAGGATAAATGAAGCTTACTCGTCGAAAAATAAATTTAGTTGACCCAAATATTCAGCTTTGGAAATTATTTTGATGCTGAATCGGGATAAAATTGCTTTGAGTGTTTTTATAAAATTAAGACTATTTTTGATTGAGTAAACAGAAGGTATCATATAAACTTTTATATGTATCAGAGGTATCCAGAAAATTATAAAGAGAAGAGAAGAACTGTTAATCAGGAAGATTGACATATTAATAAGAAAGATATCCTATTAGTTTAGTGAAGTAAATTGTTTTTACATTTTGGGCAGATTTTAATAAAAAACTTTAAGTCAACTATGCAAAGTAACACACAATATTTCTTTAAACGACAATTTTTTTTTTTTTTTTTACACTATCAGATCCTGTTCATAAGGAGCTAAGAGCAAGCTTCAGCTTATGAACAAAGATTTGCCAACACATTATATGTGTTCCACTGGCTCATCACTTAGTGCTGGTGTTAGTTGTTAGTAATTTAAAACAAATCACTACAATAACACAAGCACTATAATACAATAAAACATATAATTTAACAATACAAAATACATAAAACATGAACTAAAAGCGTGAAGCACTGGTTTTAAGTACGTTCTTAAGATTTATTTTAAGGACTGAATGTGTAGAAGCTGAATTCGGTGTTCATAAGGTGGAAGGTTATAAGAATCTGTCCAGGGAAGACCTTTTAAGGCAAAACGAACAAAATTATGCTGAACTGCCTCTATCCTAGATCTATGAACATCATAGAACGGAGTCCATACCTGACAATGGAGAAATCCTTCATTATTAAGATATTTTGTTGCTTCAATTTAAAACTACGTTCAATAATAAGTTGTCCTTTTAGAAACATTTATTATATATAGGCAAACATTTCTGAGATGTTTTTAAATATTTTCGTAATCTTTCTTTGGTGTGAAATGTTTCTGAAATGTTTCAAACACTTTAGAATCAGTTATTTTATCAGAAAACATTTCTAAAAGGAATCCTGAATGTTTTAAAAATGCTGTTTTCAAAAATTTGGATGTTTGATATATGTTTCCAACAGGTTTCTGAAATATTCCTCTTCAGAAACATTTCAGAAGCATAAATTATAAGAAAACATTTCAGAAATGTTTCTCAAATGTTTTCATAATGCTTTTGTTTGGACTGGAAGCTTTATAAACGTCTCTGGAATGTTTCGAAAATTATTCTCTGTTTCTTATTTGCGAACCTTTTAATGTTTTAGTAATAAAAGAGGATGACAGTTACACTCGTGAAGATCTGAAAATTTATTGTGTGTGACAAAACGGGAAACACGAATCATATCAGAACATTAAAAAAAAGTTTTTTTAAGGTTCTATACCTAGGTTCACCAAAAGAAAATTTCAGAATTTTTTTTAAATGAGTTAGATCCTGAGCTTGTCGAGGAAGCTCTGATTTAATTGTATGAACACACTTGAGAACTTTTCTGTCATATCAGTAGAAATCAACTCACAATCTGTCAAATAACATGAAAACAACATGTAGTTGGCCGCGCTCTACTTGGTCCACACCATCATTAAATCCTGAGTTCATAGACCGCGCTTGAAGCTCTGATCGAAAAAAAGAAGCTCGAGTTGAGCGCTCTGAGCTAAAAAAGAAACACAGATCTATTTCTCGGAGCTTAAAAAGAAAAATGCCTATAGAAGAAACGTATTTTATTATAATTCATGATGTAGTTCTCTATTTTCAGTTTAAACTATCTTTCTTCAATTTTTCAGTTTCACTGTTATCGTTTATCATAGATTGGAGTTTTACTTTTTGTTTAAATTAAACGATTTTATTTCGTCGTTTAATAATTTTTTTATAACTGTTCAGTTATATTTTTTTTAATTTTTAAATTGGGATTTCATTTATTTGATAAAAAATACACAAAAGCATCACTATCATCACAAATTAATTTGACATTTTAAAACAAATTTCATAACACAGATAGCTTCGCCAACTGTTTTAAGCTAACTGGAACTTAAGTTTTCGATGTAAAACCGAAGGAATTCAACGAAAAGTTTAAATTATCTTTTAGGTTTAATTGAACTAGTTTAAACTCCTACTGTGAAACTTGGCATATAAGAGTTAATTACTATTATGTTAAGACATAAAGGTTATTAAATCAAAAAGACCACAATTTTTAAGCCAGCATTGCTTATATTTTTCTATAGATCAGTAAGTGGAAGTTATATTAATAACTAGCTGCTACCCGGCGCGTTGCTGCCGCAGAAAAAATAAGGGAGAAAACATTGATTTTGTAAGAGTACAATTATATTCGTATTGGTCCAACATTTTGCTAAATGCTTTTTAGCTCATATATAAGAGTTTTCAAAAAAGCTACCTGAGCACCATCTTTATATTGGCATAATCTACTTCATAAGTTACTTTCTAAAACAACAGCTATTTGTCAGTGAAAGTCCTGCTAAAATCGGTCCAGTAGTTTCTGATCGGTTCATATTTAAGAATATGCGAAAAAAGGGACCCGAGTGCCACCAAAAGAGCCCCAATGCTTAGAGGGTAATTAAAATAATCTAAGTCACTTCGTACAACATCAGGTAGCTGTAAGTGGCAAGTCCTGTCAAAATCTGGGCATAAAAACGATTTGAGCGTCATCTAGGGAGCGAGTGAAATAGCCTTAGTTTCGCGCTACAACATTATCTATCTGTCAGATAAAGTCCCGTCAAAAGCGCTCCAGCCGTTCTTGAGATACGCCAGGACAAACAGACAGACAGACAGACAGAGAGACAAAAAATTTAAAAATGTGTGTTTTGTTATAAAGGCTGTGTATGCTTTCATATGCGTGTAGTAAAATACTGTTATTTTGACATTACAAACAGACACTCCATTTTTATTTATGTGTATAGATTGACTTAACTTAAACACATTGGAGACAATAGATAGCCATATAGCCATAGCGCATAGCTAAGTCAGGGTTTTTTGTATGATTATACATACTGCAGTTAAGGTACGTAGCTTTCGCTCCATAATTCAATGTACATTGAGAAGTTAAGTTAATAAGACAAAAACACCCTATGGACACCAGTACCTACTATCTGCTGTGAAAAATCGCCAAAAGAAAAAACGCTCAAAACTGACAAATGAAAAATAGCCCACGAATATTCTTGGGCAGTTTTTATGAAAGATCACCCAAAATAATGAAAATGAAGAATCACCCAAGATTTTTAGGCGAACTTGGCAAATGCAAGAAAGCTCATACAAATGTTTTCAAAAACGCTCAAAAATGAAACCGATTTTTAATTTAGACAATTTTGCGTTTTGTAAAAACAAAAAAAAAGTTGCGCGATTATTCAGTTTTATTTTTGTTGGATTTTGCATTAATTGTTTGGTCTTTTTTCACTATGCAAGTTAAGCTTAAGTTTGTGGGCTATTTTTCATTTTGTTATTGGCATTTTGTTAGTGGGCGATTTTTCGCACAGCCACTTATTTGGCTGTATTTATAGCAACTTCAAGGCTGCCAACACCAATAATCAGACTGCTTTAGTGTCGCGCAGTCATTTCAGTGGATGCTAACATGCACCTTCAATGGTAGATAGAATTGCATGTGCGATGACCATATGTGATAGGTCCAGGTTCAATTTCTGGCCTAGGCAAAAATTCAACGTTTATGGTGGGGGTCTTCTTCTGCTGAAAATTCAACATCAGATGTAAATACGAGGACTTGTCTAGCTGGCGAATTGCAATCCACACGCTTGTATCCCAGACATTTAGCTTATAAGGCTCCAACATACTGAACAGAAAATCTTCCTGATTTTTTTTTTTTTTTTAATCTTTAAAGCGGTGATTAAAATTCTTATTGTACAGAGCAATACTCAGATGAAACACTTCAGATCATCTCTTTTTTATTTTATCAGGCAAACTATACCGAGGTTTTTTTCATCGGATACTTTCATTACACCAAATTTCATAATTAATTCAGTGTTATGCTCCTTACCAAGTTACCTCTCGCTGCTGTGAACAGTGTTGCTTGTAGTTCATACATCCAGCAGCTTTTTGTATGGAACCGCTGAACGCACTTATTACCTATAACGTGGTGAGAATTGATGGTCACTATTATATAGCTCATATTGAAAAGGCTATCGTCGTCGTTTAGCCGCCTAGAAAAGGGTAAATTTCTGATCTTTAGTACTGAGTCTGTATTTGCTCATACATATTAATTAAATTTTTGTTTTTTAATATTGGTATGTTTTAATTAGAACAACATTCTGCAAACTTAACCTTCTCAAATAATACAAGAAAAAACACCTTTAAAATACTCAACGTGTGGCCATATCTAAAGGATTCCAAATCAACATTATTTCAATATCTACATAGTTCAAAAGTTTCACTTTAATGAAAAATAAATACCTTTTACAAATCTTCATTCAACCCTTTGAAATCACCTTAGGGGTTGTTAAACATAAACACCCGAGAACCATCATAGAATTCCTTCCTATATATCTATTTAAACCAACTCATCCTAAAACTTTGAGAAAACACCCATAAGTCCATTTCTTTTGGTTCGTCATTAAGAATTCTGCTTATGTCCTTCATCAACCTTCAACGTATATTATCCTAAATCAGATACAGGATATGGCAGCATTTCGTTATTGCGGGAAATTCCGTTACTGATGCTTCTGTTGCTGCTACTGCTGCTGCTGCTGCTGCTATTGCCATTACCCTGCCTTTGGCTATAATAGTGCAAATTCCTTCTTCTTGATGTAATTTCCTAAACGGGAATTTCGCTTGCGCAATTCTTCAGAAAATTATATCTTTAATTTCTTATCTGTGAGTTTTCATTTGACTTAACTTTTCCCGACTAAGTTTTGTGATTTTATGCCATCGCTAAAGTACCATCACCACCACCGCCCACCGTCGGCCGTTCTGTCGCTTATGTCCCTCCATAGTGAGCAAAGTAATGCCGCGCATCAGTTATTTTATGGAGCATCACAGTTGTTTAAGATATCGGTTTGCATGAATTATTTTATTCTTTAATATCTACAACAAGGATGTGTTGTTTTTGTCCTTATAATATGCTCTATTTATAGAAAGATGAGTAGATTATATTTAACTACATATACTATACATACAAAACATTTTGTACAGTACACATTATTTCCACAAGGAATTTTGTTTATTTAATTATTGACTTGTGTTTGTGAATAAACATTATACATATTACGCTGGCTCTAGTCAAATAGATATTTTGTGTACATACAGCATTTTCTAGACAGTGCTGTGAAATTTTAATTGTCATAAAAAGTAAATTTTAATTTTTAATGCAAGTTATGCATTCGGTATAAAAATTAGACAATTAAAGATGGGGCGTTGCGATGATACACAGATAATATGAATAAAGTAACTTCCAGAAATTCTGTCCTGTCGGTCTGGGTCTGGTTGTTTTAAGGCATAACGCTTTAGAGGCTGATTTGCTACAAAATTTAGTTTATTCATTATTTCGTTTGAAAATAATAGATAACGCGATCACTTAAATATTTGTTTATGGTTATTAGAACAACGGAATTTCACCCTTATTGTTATAAAAATGTCACTTTTTTCAACACTGCGTTGAAAAAAGTCAATAAAATTTATTGATTTTTGCAGACTGCCTTTGCAATTGCTGAAAATAAATCTCCATAAGTCCATTAAAAAATTGAGAATCAATAAATAGAACATTCTTTTTTCTTTATTTTGTTGTGTGTGGGTTTTTTTCGAATTAATGGATGCTTAGTTTTCTTATCAATGAGCTACATAGCCTCAAAAAATTATTTTTAAATTGGTCCAAAACCACTTAGGCTGTTTAGGTGTCGATGCAGACAGACAGATAAATAGTATAGCCGGACCCACTTTGTTCTACTTCTCTATAATTTCATCTATGATTGTTATATTATCTCAAAACTTTTTTTTAACGAATGCATTACATTTTTTACTTCCTCAATAGGGCAAGTATTGGTTTCGTGTAAAAAAATTTTTTTCGAGGTTTTAATCAAACCTGACATTACGATGATAAAGAAGCATTAAAAAGTAGGTTTCGTCATTCCGTCCATCGGTCTGTCTGTGCGGATGTGCGTATGTGCGTATGTGCGTATGTGCGTATGTGCGTACGTGCGTATGTGCGTATGTGCATATGTGCGTATTTGCGGGTGTGCGTATGTGCGGTTTGCTGTTCACCGAGCTACAGCTTAAACGGTTTGACGAATTTTCTTCAAACCTCGTGTCTAGCACTTTTTGGTGATTCCCTAGAGAAGGAGTTCGAATTTTCGTTTTAGCCCGGCTATAACGGATACCTCCAATATAACGGTTTTAGGTCTTACAAATTTTCTCGAAAACGGTTCTAACGATTTCGATAAAACTTTGTGTATGTGATACTTTCAGTAGTTCTAATATAACTGCATTTCAAGTTTTTGGCAAAAAATTTACATAACGGAGTTTTGGTGTTAAAGGTTTTTAACAAATTTGGCCATAAATTGATAACGGCTTGCCCGATTTCATTTAAATTTGATACAGTATATAAGCTTTACAATCAACATAAGATGGCATTTAAAGTTTTTGACTAAGAAGACATTTAATGATAGCTATCATACAACTTTACCTCACATTTAGGCCACTATTCAATTTTTCAACATAGTGCAGCAAATTAATTTTTTCAAATCCAGTAGTTTGCTACAAGAGCAAGTTCGTGCGACCCAGTAGTGCATTTTATTTTATATAGTATCTATAACCACAAGTAAAAAGCAGTCCTTTTCGACATTGAAGGCGCGTTCAACAGCGTTGAGATAAGTGGCACAGTACGAAATTTAGGCAACATGAACAAGGAGGGTCATCCCATCTCATCTCTCTATCTTTTGTGTTAACGTTGATATTGCTTAATATTTGTGAGTTAAAAGTCATTACTTATGCCCACGACCTAAAAGTTCCAACAGGCCACTATCTATCAGTAGTGGGCCCGAAAATGATGTCTCCGAAATCAACGCTTAAAAAACAGGGCTAGTTTTTTTCTTTGCGAACAAAATAGCTATTGCACAATTTAATCAACTTTCAATTAGTGATATGCCTCTCAAACTATCCGATAGCGTATTTGATAATAAATTGAATTGGAATATTGTCAAACGAGAATGAAGAAAATGGACATTAAATTCTACCTATGTTATGTATAAAAGAGCTCTTTAATCCCGGGTACCCGGAAAACTGCCCGTGTACCCAAACACCCAAGTATTACACTGATTACTTTTCTGGTACCTGGGAACACGTAATATGTCGGGTACCCAGTTACCCTATCGTTCGGGTATTACCCGGGTATTTTTGGACCCGGGTATACGATGGAAGTTGTAGAACCGTTTATGTCATGTATAACGTTCCCATAATATTTTTGGAGAAATACAGGATAAAAGTGGAAAACATGTATTTTATCAAGAATTTTTGTTCAAATGCAGGATTTTCGCAGGATATACCTAGCTATGTCTATTTTAATAATTTAATATTACAATTTATATTAATGTTTGCCTTAGTGTACGGCCCTCGTGAGCGTCAGAGTGGCTGAGCAGCGCGTCGCTCTGTCGCTCAGTTATATGGGCCACCGCTCAACGACTACGTGGCCGCGCCGGTCAGCCGCTCTGACGCTCAGCCACTCGTTGCATGTCCGCAGCCTAAGATGATCGCTAATATATAAACAAAAGTTCAAAAGCAATACATACTACTTATTTTCGTCCACATATTAGCGATATTCTAAGGCTTATACCTCAGGAACTAGGATACGAAAAAAACTAAAGTTAATTTTTTGGAGGAAATTTTGCCAACTTAAATTTTTATTTTGTAGGATCAATGGTTTCTGAGTTATAAGTGAAAAATTAAAAAAAGGGAGATTTAAAGTCCAATCGTATCCTTTTGCGACCAACCTATAGGATCGGGGACTTTTAGTACATTACCCAAGTAGCATTTTGTACCTTTTATGTTACAAATTTATTGTATGTCGTTTACAATTCATATACAGTTGCTGAAAAAATGTTTTGTATTTTTACATTAACTAACTGGATGATTGGTAAACAAATTGTAACACACAAAATGTTGTTGAAACAACACATCTTCAAACGTTAACGTACTGTAAAGCAAATTTCGTGAATGTAAAATCAATATCACAAAACATTTACATTTGTAGCACTTTTGTAAAGCTATTATCAAAACTTAACTGTTACAAAACGTTTACAGTAAATAGTCACAGTACATCTTCAAATGAAAACGTACTGTAAATCAAATATCGTTAATGTAATATCAATATCACGAAACGTTTACATTTGTGGCAGTTTTGTAAAGCCATTATCATAACTTTAATCTTACAAAACGTTTACAGTGTATTGTCACATCACATCTTCAAACGTACAGTTTTGTAAAACCATTATCAAAACTTCACTCTTACAAAATGTTTACAGTAAATAGTCACAGCACATGTTCAAACGTAAGCATACTGTAATACAAAAATCGTCAATATAACGAAACATTAAATTTGTAGCAGTTTTGTAAAACTATTATTAAAACTTAACACTTACGAAAACATTTACAGTGCAAATGTATTATAACAATCACTAAACGAGATAAATCGGCCATTAATGTTTCCATTTTTTATGAAATTAGAAAACCAAAAAAATTGAAAATCTATTTTTGTTGATATTTAGTAAAAACAAAGCATGTTAAGGATTTGGTTGAAATACGACTTTGAATTTTATCTTACAAAATATTTAAAAAAAAAATTTTTGTGGGAAAAAAAAATTGTCTCAAATATTTTTATAAGAAATCATTTCTTAAATAAGAAAGTTTTTACAGGCCCCTTATTTTTATCGACCTGTTTTAGAAAACTGGTAGAAAATATTTCTCGCGTTCGATATTTTGCATTTACATGCACAAAAAAATATAATTATTGATTATTTTTATACCTCCCATATTATAATAATAATGTCAAGAACAAGATGGAAATTGTTTAAGTTTTGGTTTGTATACATACAGTAATATGATCTCAAATGGCATTACGTATTTACCTATACAGTTTAATATTTTTCTGTAAACGATTTGTACCTAAGTTTGTTTTTATGTTATTTATTTCGAAGTGTTTTTGAACGTTTACATTTGTAAACGTTTATATACCTAGTCCAGGAATATTATCTGTAAACGATTTGTTACTAAAAAGTAGTTTGTCTTGTATGTGTTTTGAAGAGTTTTTGAACGTTCACATTTGTAAATGTACAAATCAGGTACAGCAAATAGAATTTTTTCATATACTGTCAACACGACATTTCATTCCCAAAAACTGTTTACATTTTGGGAACAGTGAGTAAACATTTCATGTACGCCTGAAACATTACAGCTACGATGTTAACGTTCAGTAAATGTTCTGTAGCTCTGAAATGCTACTTGGGTAGGTCTACCTCCATGGTACTAGTAAAGCTGCATTATTAGTTTTTTTCCCTCGATTTTTCCGCCTTTAGAAATTCAAAACAATAATGCATTTCAGATTTCACATTCAACAATTTTATACATTTTAGAATTTTAATAAAAGTTTTTTTTTTTATTGCAACAAATTTCAAACAGCACTGTAATCATAATATTATAATTTGTTATATTTTAACTCTTACAAGTTTGTGGAGTAGGTATCTGTTTGTCAAAAATTAGAGATTAATTCATGATGATAGCATAAGGAAGGATATGCGCAGATATGATGTTCAAGTTAGTATACATTCTATGTAGTGTGAGTTGAAAATCACTCAAGTGTTCGGAATAATGCAAACATGAAAATAACCATTTATACAAAATATCATCGTTACTATCTTCGTCGTCATTGTTGTTGTTTGTTGAGCGCTGTCATCGGCATCAACATAATCATAAGCAGTAAATAAATTAATAGAGTTTTTGCTTAACGATTCATATATAGATAAATGCAGTAACGATATAATATATCCGCAAGGAAGGATATTCCATCTCTTGATTTACTGTAAAACTTCCATTCTTGCTCTTACATACAAACTAGTATGTATATACAGAGTTTCGTTGTTGATAAAGTTTCACAGATGAAATTCATAGAGAACACCAGATGCGAATTAACGTCCTGCTAAATTTGCATTACGTATACCATAGTATAACGACGATGGTCTGGTCATGGCCATGATGGTATTCTGGTTAAGCCACTATAAGACCAAAAGGAATTTTGATGCCTTTAAGCAATAATAACCATGACGGCTATTAACATTATATCCTTTTTAACACATCTCTTGTTCGACGACCATGATGCAAAAGGACTTAAGCTTGCAACGAATAAATAACGCGGTGCTTAGAGAATAATAATTTTGTATTAAGGACTCTTGAATATTAAATTCCGTCAGGTAAATATTGTAACGCTTGATGGCAATTGACCAGGAGATGAAAATTTAACACGCTGAAAGAAGTTTAAATATTTGTTGGAGTATTCATATAAAAATTTTATGTGAAGAACAACGTAGGTACTTGGCTTTAAAATTGTTGGCGATAAAATTATTGAATAGGAAATGTATATGTAAGTATATAGCCCAATGACGTCAAGGAAATTTATTAAACTTTTTGTTAATTAATATCTACGCTACCTTAATTTATACTCTTCAATTCAATCAAATTGAAAAAATGGAGTTTATTTCTTATCTTTACCAATACCATAAAATCGAGTGGTACGTATGTACTTTGGCAGGTGTTACAATTAGCAGGAGTAGTGGCACTTTTGTAGTACTTTAAGTTTTGAATGTTTAAGCCAGTTCCTGGACACAATCTCCATGAAAAATAATGTTTAATCTTTTGTCTGTCTCATAGAAAAGAAAGATGACTCAACCACGGAAGCATTATATGATCTTAGTGATGTTGCATACTAAAACCAGACCAACTCCAGGAGCTCGATAAGAGCAAAGAAAAGAGAAGAGATCACCAACTTCTAAGGAAAAAAAGAGAGCATGAAGAGCAGATGGTCCATCGTCCAGCATATTGAGGGATTATTTAAAACTAAGCAGTACAAGTACTCGCAAACCAATAAGAGAGACATATAATTTGTTAAAAAAGTCCGGTTAACTACTTGCTTATGCAGATGCCAAAGACGTTTTCTACAGAAAAGAGATCATGGATTTATTTTGTATTAAATTGGAGGCAATGATGTAGTCAAGTACTTTATCTAAATTTGTTCCACTAAGGTCCAGTTGTACAATCGTGCTTCAAGTTTTTGACCCACCAATCTTGGCAGACTTGCTATGAAAATCTGTGGTTAAAATTTTTTTACGCACGATTGTACAACTGGCCCTAAAACATTGTGAATTGAGACCAGGGCTGCAGCTATTTTATTGTCTAAAAAGGCATACTAAAGAGTTAAAAGAACCAAGAAGACTCTGTACAACACATTTGCTACCGCAGTTCTGCTGTGTGGTGCATAAGCATTTGCGTTTCATTCATTCCTGACGAATGAATGAAAATTCGCTTGGGTGCTTTGAGGGAATCTACGAATAAGTTATATGTCCTATGGAATGAGATTGGAGGGCAGATTCCAGGAAGATTTAAACAGCTTATAGTGCGACTACTGACATTTTGGTAAAGTAATAAAAAAAAAAAAAAAAACAATAGAAGTATGGTATAAAGATTTGTTATAAACCTTTTAAAATAATTTCAAGGTAAAACTTAGATTTTTGTTAAAATTTTTATTATTATACTTTATTACTTGATATAGGTTACAGCATTCAAGAGCAAATATGTGTCACCCAGTCGTGCATTCTATTTTGATACTTCTTTAAATATTTGCAGTAACACTCTTAATGTAAAGAAATCGTTTTTATCCTCTGGTAGGTCAGGGGAATAAAAGCCTGAGAACTTTTTTTGCTGAGCAATTCACTTTCCATGTAAAAGAATATTTAAACCCAATATATTAAAGTGAACATAGTTTCCGCATGCATGGTGAAAAAATACATTGCGAATACAAATTTGTGGTGTTAATAAGTGGGAATTTGAATTTTCTATCCTAGAACTTATTTTATTGCACCCAACAGAAAACATCGAAAGCCGAAATTCTTGAGTAATTCTTTAGTTTATTTAAAAATGCTGAAAAATTTCGGTGAGAAAAAATCTGATGGCAGCAATAACAAACAACGAATTTAACTGCTGAGTATTTTACTTGAAACTTACTCAGAGACTATGAAACAAGCACTTAGTCACCTGTGTTTACTTACACAAATTGTTGTTCCTAAATTTGAAACATCTCTATGAAAATTAAAATATGGAACCTTAGCTATGTTGTCTACTTGCGCGTCAATTTCAAATAAAAAATTCATTAAAATTCAATTCAAAGAAGCATCTTTCATAAGAACGAAACATTTTTTTTTCTTATGTTTACATAAACATTTTTCGTAATTAAAAAACTTTCTTCCCATGCTAATTTTAAAATAACATTTTTACACAACTCCCACTATTCTCCCTAACAAAAAAACACTAAATCACACTTACCACAGTGAAAACATCCACACTGTCCGAAAAATAAAATAGGATAACTTAAATTCCTTAGTTAATTCTGTGAATTTTTGTTGGCAAAAACATATTTTTGAAAACTCAATGTTGGAATATCAAAAATAAAAATAAAAAAAAAAATCATTAATAAACCGTCAAACAAATTACTCCCAGGCATTTAGTAAAGCCATGCAAATTTATATCATAATGAATATTCATGGAGGAATGCTTTTTTGGCAACAGGATGATAAATCTGGAACCATATCAAATTCCGGTCAGAACCAAAAAACTGAAAAAGGAACTCCTGTCTTTCATGAGTTGGATAAGGACCATCAGTATAGTATAGAATGACTAGGAAGTTATTCATCATCAGAAATTGTTAAGTTTCATTTTCTTTTAATTTATAATTGCAAAAAATTCCACTAAAAGAGAATCAGACAGACGGACGGACAGACAGGACATACGCCACATTGAATAACATACATTTGTGGAACGCCAAGATTTCTCCAACTTAATGTTGCGGGAGTGAAGAAAACAATTTTTTTTTTTATTTTAAAATTAAATCATTGCATGGAATTGTGCCAAATTGACAAATGGATGTATAAAATGGAACGCAGCATCAAAAGTGTGCGGAGCATGGATTGAAGCCAATTAAACATCATCTTTGGAATATTATCAAGATATTGTGTTAAAGCTTTTTTTTTTTTTTTTGCTGTGCATGGGACTTCTTTCTATGATGTGCTTTTCTTTTTATTTGTGCGTGGTTCTTTTTTTATTTAATAATATTTTTTTTTCTGATTCTATTATATGAAATATAAAGAGAAAGCAGACATTGGAAAGAGAGAAATCCTTGAAAGAAAATTAATTTGATTTGACAATTTAATGCTATAAACTTTGGCAAGGGGAATTATTTTCATTTCAAATTTGTGTTGAAGTGATAGAAATTAATGGATTGTACAAGAGTTTTGAAGTGCGATTACAATTGGTTTAATTTGAAGAAGAGAAAGAAATTAAGATGGAATTCAAAGGACATCATAATGTAATTTTTTTTATAATATTGTGTGAAAATGAGGACACAACAAAATAATAATTGTTTTAATTACGCTGGTATTTAATCTGTTTTAATGAACCTTAACAAAGACAATGCTTTTAAATTTGGATTTTAAGAATTTACATTAATATGAGGCATGAAATTATTGAGATCATATAAGATTAAAAGCATTTCCGTATTCATATAGGAAATCTATTAAAATGGTACAAACAGTATGATAATTTATTTCCATAGAGAAATTTTATTGATATTTGCATGGAGAAGATCTAACTAAATTTTTGAATATTATTTATCAGTTTTTCTTTGAGTTTCTTTTCACCTACATAAATAAATATTGTATAAACGGTAATGTTTTACCAAGTTAAACTATGAGACAGTTTGTTTCTCTTATGACAAAAGTAATGAAATATTATTATTATTACTATTATTATTATTATTATTATTATTATTATTATTCTTTCCACACTAAACTGAACATTTTTAAGTAGTATCAAACAAATGAAATAGATTCATTATTACTTACTATTAAGTTTTATAAAGCTTATTGAATCAATAAATTAGCATTTTTATACATATATGTGTTGATATGTTTTTAATTTTGTGTCTTCATTTTACTACTCCTGAAGTAATGCCGTTACTATCGACTGATTCTTTTTGTTACTCTTTAAGCAATTATTTTTTAGTTAAACGGCAAGAGAAATGAAGAAAAACAAAAAATACAAATGTCTGCAGGAGAATTTTGTCCGGTTCTGTTTGATTGGTTTTCGTTACAGGGAATCAGGCCAATAATAATAACTTGATATGCTCCTTTAGCGACATCTACTTTGGTGTATTTGAAACCATCTTGATTCCACTATGTGCATGAACTTAATGCTAATCACTCAATAACTCCTAAAAAAATATATTAATCTTCGAAAAGTTTCTTATACATAATTGAAATTATTTAGATCACATTCCGTCACCAAAATAATATGTACAGAACATTTAATAATAACAACTACAAAAATATGCTAGATGTAGCATTGGATCTACAATATTGTTAGAATTTTGAGGAATTATCGTGATAATTTTTCATGATAAATCATCTGAGTTTTAACATAATTGTATAGTTCTAATGATATACAAAAGACGATGCAAGGTTATGTAGATAACTCAGAAAACTAAGTTTTTATTACTATTGTCAATTGATAACTAAAAGTAGACTTTCTTGCAATTTACAGTTGCTAAAATTACAAAACATTAAAATACAAGGAATTATAAAATACGAAATTTTAATTTATCAATTATCACTGGATAACAAACTTTTAAACCGTATTTTGTGGTGAAGAAAATCTTAGCTATGTTTTAGAATTTAGAGAATATTGATGTTTTGAAACTAGATTCTCCATTGTTTTTGATTGAATTAAATTAAGTTTATTTAAAATGGAGAAAAAAGCGTCCAGTTAAAATAAGTAAATATTTTATTGAAAATGGATAAAAACAAAATATTAATTTCTTAACATGAAGAACTTCTTTAAACTAAAGAATGCTTGTTTGTTTTTACAAATAAACATTCAGAGAAGAATTTAGTTACCAAATTTACAGTACTCTATTGAAGAATTTCTTCTTTGATATAGGTCAGCAATGTCGTATTTCCAGCCAAGTTTCGTTATAGATTTGCAACTACAGTTCTTTATAAGAAAGTACTTACCAAATAAATAATTGATGTTAGTAAAATTAATCAGTAAAATTTTTGATTATCAAAAAAATGTATATACTGTGACTGCAACTCAAAGTTTTAATAACTCTAGTTGACTTACTTGGTATTATCTACTCAAAAACAATTGCATTTATCAAATTTTCATTCAAATACAAATTCTTTCATTCTCAAATAATTTGAGAAACCTTATTCAACGTTTTATTCTACTATCAATATTTTTTAAACTTATTCTTATGTTTATTTTTCGAAAACTTTTCAGTGCTTCATAATATTTTATTAATGCCGTCAATTAAATGTGAATCGGTTAACACACATTTTTATTAAGCTTCATTTTCAAGGGCAGTGTGATTCCTTTTTGTTCCTTGGATATCATGTTTGTTTCCTATGCATATTTTCTTAAAACGAATATAATAGTTTTCGTTAAAGAGAATCAACAAAATATTCATATATTAATATTAATAAAACTTTTTCGATCCAATGATTTTTCACCTAATGGAATGGTATCAGCTGGGACTATCACATGATCTCAATATAACAATGACAAAAATAGATGTTTTAATGTAATTTTGGATATTATGAATAGTATATGCAAAGTTTATTATAAAATTGATACCAACAACTACCAAAAACTTTTCGAATCATCAAGTTTGATGAAGAAAAAGTTTAATCTTAAGTCGAGTATCCAAACATAGCTAGAAAGTTCAATGTTATTGAAAAAGACTGTTAAATAGGTTTACCAATTAAAAACCTCACCATTAATATTCAATCATACATTTATTGATTTCCAATCATCTGATGGTTTCTTTTGATAATCTCTAGACATTGTTATTGAACATTTAAATAACTCTTTCATTTTTTCATGATTAGAGTAAGTATTTTACTATAAATTTCTTCTATCGGTAAAAGTAACGATATGGCAATTTAAGAGGAATGCTTTTCTGATGGTATAAAATAGTTATGTTCTCTAAGTACTTAGCGGTAAGTTTTGATCCATAGAACAGTGTCTATCTACCTTCGAGTACATAACTTTCAAATGCTCAGTGCAATAGATAAAGATTATTCATGATTACTGGTTTAAACTTAAGAATTTTAAGCTTGCATCCATGGCAGAGCACTGTGAAAATTATTCTAGCTATGAATGAAAATCAAAGTAAGACTAAGTAAAAATCGATTCCTTGATTGTTAATGTATTAATAAACTGTAAACCAACCCACACGTTACACACTCTAAATGAAGACTAGAATGAATTTTAATATAAACAGATTGTTTCACCAACTAATTTTCTAACTTGACTGTAGTTTAATGAACAAGGAGTCAAAATGTACCTTCTTCTGGTACTAGAATAAATAAAGGATACATTTTATCCTTTATTTAAAACCGTTTTTTTATTTCTGAAAACATTTTTTTTATAAAACGTAAAAAATTATTTAAACTTGAAACGGAAAATATGTACATAAATATTTTTTATTTTTTAACATTATCTCTATAATTTATGCAAGCTTGGTTTAGGATTGAGCGTATTAAAAATGTTCTCAAAATTTAAACTTTTATGTTGAATTCTAATTTATGTTCTTCGGATCAGACTTCAATCCATCCCTGCTTACAAATATTTGGTTTTAAAAAATTCCGGTAGAAAAAACACTAAGAATGTTCTATGAGTTTAAAGATGATATTAGATACCTAAAAACTTCGATACAAAAGGTTTCTAGAAATTGTTTTCAAAGAAGGAAATAGTTTTTCCATTATGAAGAGTAAGACAATTTTTTTGTTATTTTTCGATAAAAAAAACAATTTGTTTCATTACTTTTGAATTTTGATTTTATAAGACTGGCGCACGGAAACATGGGAACGCACCAATTTGTTTAATATTTATGTTTAACTGCTATACGATGAATAATGTTAATTTTTTAATCCGTAATTGCTGTTAATCAACCGCTATCAATCATAACTATAACAATCAACGTTGGTAAGGAGTCCTTAAAACTGACTCAAAGGATAGAAAAACATTCCATTAAAGAAAGGATTATTTCAGCAAAATGTAAAAATTCTAGTCAAAGAAAAAAAAAATGGTTGTTATTCTTTACTTTATTGAATGCCCCCAAAACCAATATTTGGTTTATATTTCATTAGTTTGTAATAAAACAACCATAAAACTTATGATTTAGTTTTGTTTGTAATATTTTAAATCAATTATTCGTACTTAAATTTTGGTTTACTACAGATTTAATTCTACAATTTTTGATAAAAGTGTCATACTAAAATGGCGAATACCTCAATAGATCAGATTTATGATTCGCTTACAATTTTACTTATGTAAACTTTGGACAGAAAATGCACATAAAGATATATATAAACCCTGAACATATACATATATCTTAATGAACAATACACATATAATGTATTAATCATATAGAAAGAAGGAATAATCAATCAGTCAAAGAGAGATCTTTAAAGAGAACGGATTATTGTATTGTTTTGATTTAATTCTTTTACAGTTCAGAATTGGCAAAAACATTAAGTTAACAAAACGAAGCGAAAAAAAACCGAAAATGTATTTGTACTTATAGCTATTTACCACTTACCAAACCAATGCGTTAAAAGAGTGATAAGAAGAGTACATTGGTAGTAAGTATCTTTTAAAAGATTAATAGCAACAAATGAAAAAAAAAAAAAACGTAAAAGAAAAGAAAAAGAACCAATTTTGTCATTGACATTCTCTCATATTTGTATATCATAGGACTAAAAGAGAATCCTGAGGCCGAACAACACAGTGACCTTTTTTATACTTCAACTTCAACAAAAAAAAAACTTCCTTTTGAAATTTTTCAAGGAACTTAATTGAAAACTTACTTGAAAAATAAATAAATGTTGACACGCATTTCAGGCTGTTTTGTATTTTGCTTTAAGCCAATCAACTTTTATGTGAAATGTGTCAATCTTTTTAATTTTTTCTATGTCACTTCCATCAACTACATAATAGCTGTGACGTTGAGTTGCACATATGAACTATAGCCGAAGGGCAACAGCAAACATTACACACTCAAATTCAATTGAATTTCATTTCACAGAACCCCATTCAAGTAACCCAGCAGCGTCTTTCCCACATTCCCTTAATAACACACATCAAGTGCATACATTACCCTTCCCTTTAGCCAATAAAAGTGCACTATACAATGACTATAATAGTAAAATAAAAAAAAAACTGAAAGCAAAGAATTCACATTTCATCTCCAACTTAAAGAAGGAGTTAAGGATGAACAAGTTTAAAAAAAAGACTTAGATATCCTCTGACATCAAATACCGGAAATGGAATTTAATTTTAAACTTTTACTGCGGCTTTTGAAGTTGATAATGTTCACAACAACTATTACCGCCTTCTGGCATCCCTATACAAGCTTATCTATTGAAAGAAAAGAAAAATGAAAACAGTCCGGTGCTAGAAAATTTTTCACAAATCTTTCTTTACTTTTGTGCGATATTATAATATTATGGAATCCGTTTTGGATATTGTTTCCTTTCTTGTTTGACTTCTGAAACCTTAAAAATCAATCAACAATTGCTAGTTTAAGAAAATTTCTGAATTGACTTAATTATCTCATACCACTCCTGTTTGCACTATTTGGAAAAGAATAATTCACGTGAATACCGCATAAAAGATCTTATATTCCAATTTGCGTGACCGTAGATTAAATATCCGGATAAAGACACTGAAAAATATCGAGGAACACAAAGTTATGAATGACAAAGCTGCCTTTGATATAATTTCTAAAGATGAGATGATGCACATCAGAATCAAACCTTGACATCACCAATAAACTTGTTCAACACTGTGCAGAATGAAACTGGATGACTCCAGCATTCGCTTTAAGATCAGAAACAACCTTATTGAGACCTTCAATGTCAATAATCAATTGAAACAAGGAAGTTTATGCTCTATCATGCAACGAAATCAATCATTTTGAAGGAATTGTTGCTCGAAAGTCAGGAGCAAACCCCCAAACAACATCTTCCATAAGTCGATAGAAGTGCTGGTATATGCCGATGACAATGATACCATATGAAGAACAAATTTTCATTAGGGGTTGGTCAACATTCAAGCAGAATAAGCTCTAGTGCTTCAAACTGTAAATGAAAATAAAACATATCAAGAAATTTTTGATTTCAGCGAAATCCAACTCCAAACCAAATTGAAACGTCGACGTAGAACTTTATTAACATTGGTTCTTCTATAATTTTCGATTACAAATTTATATCATGTTAAGGAACACAATACATGCTAATTGCTGTATCTTTGGGTAAAGAAAACAACTGAGTAACAAAACCTTCATTCAAGGAACGAAACTATCAGAATAATACTCTTTGGTGCGGAGATGTGGACAATGGGCATTATCAATATCTGTTGGGGAAGGGATTGGTTTTATAATTCATAAAAGTCTGAATTTAAATCGAGCTAAAAAAAAGTCATCCACCCAGCAGGATCTTCGAAACCTTATCCAGCTCAATAGAAGTTTTATCGAGTATATGAAGATTATTGTCTGCAAAAATATAAAAGGTGACAAACCCAAGTTATCTCTGCCTGAAGAGAATAGTTCGTTCAACATTTCGACCTCCGATTAATAAATATATATACTCAAAACAGTTCAATAATTTAGCGAGCGATTAAAAACAGTTTTTTTCACACAGCACTGTAAAAACATGAGCCATAAATAATATGACATACATACGTAAAAGGATTTTCTTTCTATTTTTTCTCAATCGTGTGGGTGTGTGTTTGTGGTTGCACACGTATCATCAAGAACTCCTTGAAATTCATGGAAGTAATTTTCTATTGCTCTTTGTCACATTATAGAGTTGCTTTTTCCTTCCCCTCCTTCACTTCCTTTGCTCGCATATAAAAGTATCTTTAAGAAAGGTTTGGTGTGTACAGGTGTATAATAAAGGATTTTCACCTCGAGAAGGTATGGGAGCTTCTTCTTATGCCACATGTGGTTCCGGTTCCGAGAGCATATTGTGGTTGCGGCCTAGGTGCTATATGAATGAATTGGGCTTTTGTGGTGACACGGGCGAGGAGTAGTGTGCTCTGGGTAGAGAAAAGGGTTGAATGGTGGATGAGTTGTTGTGTGATGATATGCAGTTGATTTTGTTGTCGTCCTTATTTTGTGACATTTACGTTATTATAACAATGGCTAACAAAAGACTTGAGTGATATTAACTGATCTTCTTTAAACCTCAACACCTATACGTATATATAGAACCTTTTATGACACTCTCTATTATATTATGAAAACCTCAAACTCTTAGAAGAAGCATCCTATTTCGCATTTTGAGGTTGAAAGCTATTACTTGAGGAATTTTCAGGATCTTGATGGCATACATTTGAGTTGATGTGGGAAAGTAGTTATGAAAAAGGGCAACAGGAAGGAAATACATAGTTTTAACTTATCTGAATCTATTGTTATAAAGGTAGGTTGTAGGTACATTATACATATATTAAAGCCATTGTCATATACACAAAGTCAAACGTGTTCCAGAAAACAATGAAATGTTAATAGCGAAATTTAATTACTTCATCAAATAAAAGCAGATGTAGTTGAGATACGACTTTTGATATATTAAAGAAGTAACAGGAATTCTATTTTAAATTTTGTAAAAATTGTTTCAGATACAGGATATGTTTGAATATGGTATCATAATAATAGTTGAGTAAATAAATAGGTTTGACTCTACATAAGGTCGGGTAGATTGTTTGACATGTTGCTTAGGATATTTGGTTGATGAGAAAATTTAATTTTAAAATCTACACCCATTCTGCCCTCTCCGTTTTCAGGTATAAGCTACAGAAATCGGCACTTTTTTTTAATATTTTTCAACCTATAAATTACTTCTGCTATATTTTACCAAATAAAAAAGTTGTGTGCCAACTGTGTAAAAGACATAATATAAAACAAATTTGGTTAAAAAAGTTATTTTGTATGCATGATAAATTTGAAACCAGTTTGTAGTAAATGTTTTCAAAAAACTGCTTCTACATATTTCCAAGTGTTGAAAAAGCTTCTGAAAAGATTTCGCATTCGGGACTTGAACATCAAACGCACAGGGAACACCTTCGCAAGCAGCTCTAAGAAATTTTAAAATCATTACCAACCAACCGACTCTTTAGAGTACGAAGTATTCTAACTTATGAAAATCAAAGCTGGTGTACCACAAGGAAGTGTCTTAGGACCAACCCTGTATTTGTTATATACTAGGGATTGCCAGTAAACAGCAATGCTAACATTTGAATTTTTACAAATGATACTGCGATAATAATGTCTTATAAATAATTTATACATTGTGATGGCAATTGCAATATGCAGATGATAAACAAAGAGACTGGACGCTACAATCGGCATATCAGACTAAATGAAACAAAATCAACGCTTATAAACTTTACTAATAAAACGATTAATATACATAAATAAAGTTCCCTGTTTTATTATTGGCTAAACACAATACACTGCTGCAACTGGAACTGGAGATGGAGTTGGAAGAGATGTCAAAATGTGCCGTACGTATGGTTTTTTGCGTGCTCACAATGGAACTGCGCAACTTTCTCACATTTTATATCATTTGTATATCAGCTGATTAAAATTTTATTGGCAAATTATCAAAATAAACACAATTAAATTCACTCAAATTGACGTCATTCCTTATAAACATATTAAAATAAAATATTTTTTTCTTTTTAATTTATTTTGAAACGTCAAAAATGGTTTACGTCGAAAGTTAAAAGTTGGTGATGCACCGAATGCATCACCGAGTAAAGTTACGTCACGTTGTGTTCGTAATATTGGATTTGTGTGTTTTAAATATTTGGACAGCTATTCCAGTTGCAGCTCCAGTTCCAGCACAGTTGCTATTGTGTTCAGGTAGTAAATAGTAAAGTAGTGTCCTAAACGATAGTTACGTGCTTTCTAGAGGACACAAGTCCACAGATTTTCTCAATACCAGTCTCTGACTAGCAACTTTTACTTTCACATTCCCGTGGTGAACATTTGATGCCTAGTAACTTATCCTAAGATCTGGTTAACCAACCCCTTTGGAGGGTTTTCGGGCAGATTACGGGAGAGGGGGTAGTGTTTCCACTAAGACACTTCTCCTTTTATCAAAACGGCAGCATAGGAATTCCCCATATGGAATCAACGGAACTACTTAGTATAAACACCTTATACGGGCTACTACGACATATTCCGAGCCTTGGATACGGACGGATTTACTGTTGACGAACCAAGCAAACGAAATAAAGACAACGAACTTCGTGGAATTACATATTACTCTACAGACTACATGCAGCCATACTTTAATTGGAGGCCCTAGAATCCTGCAAAGAAGATAAAACCGCCATCCATAAAGTGCGATGGGATGGGCCGTGAAAAATAAAGATGAAGTATTGCGCTATATACTTCGGCGACATCTACCATGAGCAAAACTGCGACTTTTTGGATGTAGATTCGTCGTAATAGGCAGACTTGGGCAAGAAGTCTTGAGTTTCAGCCATGTGAACGAGCGACACTTCGCATCAAGGCTGAATTCACTAACATAAGCTTAATATGCGCGCATTAAAGAACGAGTTTTACGAGCTCTTGGATAAGATATACGAGCAATGCCCTAGTTATGAGATTAAAATTGTCATTGGTGATTTTAATCCCAAACTAGGAACAGAAGACGTCTTTGGTGGAATAATCGGAAAAAATAGTCTCAACACCACCTCCAGTAACGGACTCAGAAACGAAACATTTTGTGGTAGCTATAGTATACGCATTTACCGCACAACGATATTCCTAAGGGGACTTTTGGCGACATCCTAATGAATTGAACGTCAACTATATATTGACTACATCGCGATCGTAGCAACGCATCGTCCGAACGTTCCGAGGAGCCAACGTCGACTCGGACCACTACCGCGTTGAAGCCATGGTAATGCTACGGATATCCAGAACAAAGCCAAAACGTCGAAATACTGTGAGGAAATTCGTTTTATGTTGCCACCTTCAAGCATCGAAAACCACTCGAAACATTGCCAGGTAGCAATTAGAGATGCAGCTTATGATGTGCTCAGATTAAAACAACCATTAAAACAAAACCTTTGGTAAATGCAATACAAGTCATATAAAAACTCCAAAACGAGACCTTCTTACAAAACAATGTTTTTCATCGAAGAAGAACAAATCCTCATGAGCTGATTGTTTAAAACGATTTGAGAATTTAAATTTTAAACTTCCTCTAATATAAAACTAAGAAAGAAACATTATTATTAAATTTTTCACCAATTGCTACTGATTTCCGGTGGCGGTAAAAGTACAAAACATTTTCAAGTTTCTTTTAAATGTTTCCACTTGAAGAGACAAATAATGAGATATTCCAACAAGAAGAGAAGAGGAAAAAGCTAAGTTAATTTCATACAATCAATAACATGTTAGAACTGTGGATGAATATACTGACAAATTTTAGCTCTCTTATCATAAAAAGTACTCCGAAGAAAGAACGAAGAGATAATCAGTCATTACATCTTGTATTCAACCCTTATAACTTGCTTACACCCAAAAATTACAGAACTTTAAGATACATGTACGTACGATAAAACGTTTTTTTATTAAAAACTTATCTGCATTATCAACATAAAACATAAAACAATAAAACAGGAATTTCATAAAATTAAAGATCAAGAAAATACAAAAATGAGATAATTTTTGCAAAGGAGTTCCGGCGGTTTAACGACAGTTTTTTATTTATATGCTTTTTTAGGCAAGACTGGCAATACAATTTTCAATCTGATTCCATATACCTTCTCTTCAATCATGTTGAACAGTTTCGCATATTATAAAATTAAGTCTCATGTGGTTTGACCCTAATAAATCATATTGAACAGTCAAACGAACGAAGGTTTAGCTTTTATTTCAAATATTTCCTCTTTTTTAATTCTTTTTAAACCATCATTAATATTTGATAATTTTAACCCAGTAATGTTAATATAACCACCATAAACCCATGAAGATATTCAAAATGAGAAATATGTGGTTTAATGAAAAATTAATAAAAACCAATCTATTAAAAAAAAAAAAATGTATATTAACAAAAAACCAATGTTATCAAAGTACTTCAACCTAGGGTCATCACTCACTTTGTTATAAATAAATTGGTTATACAAAGAGTTCCTGTGGGATTTGGCTCTTCAACTGAATAAATCATTTATAGATAAAGATAAAAATGTGAATTCCCATATCCTACTAAAAAAAAAAACGAAAACATCTGCAATCCAAATTTCATAATAATCCGTAACGAATCATAATAACTGCATGCATAAAAAAAAATTTCCATAACATAATATTTTTTTTTTTTTTTTTTTATTTAAAAACCTATAAATCCATTTGATATCATCAAAAGTTGTGATATGCACATTATGCACATGAATAAATTTGAATAAATTACAACAGTAACAAAACTCGACTAATAGGACATAGCATTAGTTTAACATATCCGCAGGGATGTCCTTATTCGTATAGATAATTATTTCTTATCCATAAACTGAATCACATTTGTTGGTTGATTATTATTGTTGTTAAGTATAAAAATACAGTAATTACATTTATTATATAAATTATCAATAATGATGGTAAACCAAATATTAATTCAATTTATCTAAATATTTTATGAGATAGAATGATATATCTGATAAATATGTGGTAACATTTCAAACCACATTGTGTGGGTTTGATTTTATAAATATTTTCAATGATTTGTTGTAAGGAAACAGTTATAATTACAATACTGTATTAAATCTGAAATTATAATGAATTTCAAAACACAGATTTTTCAGTTTTGATTCTTCTAAAATGGAACATTCTGCACCGAGTTGCAGCATTGACGTACTAGATATAGACCGCCAGTCGGTTGAAATTTTCATACAAACAGCCAAAAAAAGTTGTTCCAGCTAAGAACAGCCTAAAAACGCCATCATCTTTTAGTGTTAAATACGTGTACTAATTTCGCCATTAGAATTTAAATGAAAACGATAATATATTCATCTGTAAGTAACTCATGGCATAAGGAGTGGATGTGTTTTGTAAAATAAAAGTAGTTTGATAATAATTTCCACCAAAATATTTCAATAGTAAATAATTAATTAAAGTAATCATATCACTGCTACGCAGATTCCCTGCTACGCAGATTCCCTGCTAGTAGTTGATGGTGCCCCTAGTTATGTTGGAACAAGCGTGAAGTTGGCAACTGGCGGTCCATATCTAATACGTCAATGAGCTACAGCTTCAGCTACACATTCTGGGCGAATGACAGGATCGTCTCTACTTGACAGTGCTACAAGCTGCAGCTTCAGCTATACACCATTCTGTTCAAGCAGTTATTAAGAACTGTTACAAGAAACTATTCGCATGTTCGAATGTTTCGCATGTTCGCATGTTTTAAATGTAAAAAGAGAAATGTTTTGGCAGCTGATTTGTTATCTTTTCTGAAGCACTATTTACCTTGTGGAATTAGTTTAGGGGAATTGATTTCCCTTCACCGATTTTATACCTTATATATAAAGAGATCTGCTCTCTGTGGTATTTGGCCTCTTTTATTATTAAATGCTGATCCAATAGTAGCAAGTTCCAGTTCATCTGTTATTTCGTATTCCGCTAAGTTCACGAACACAGCAGAGTTTGACTTGGTTTGTGATGCATTATTGTTTTTAATCAGTTGCGAAATTATACAACTGCTTAAGATTTTTAAAGACTTGCTGGCTACGAAAAACTTGGCTGCCTACAAAAAAAGCTATCTCTGAAGAAATCAGTTTTTTCTTGTTAACTATAACAGCGTAGAAATCAGTCTGTATGACACCATCCCATAGTGATAATACATTTTAAAATTAGTATAATTATATTGTTGATATCTATGCATCGGTGATAAGTATAGTCTGTGGTATCGTCTTGTTCTGAACTTGGATCATACCTGTTCAAGATTGATCATTCGATTTAGCTGCTGTTCTTCCAAAAAACGATTTCTATTACAACTCCCGTAATTCTAGTGCAAGCTTAGCTTTGTACTTAAAGCTCATGGCTCATGATATAACTGGCTTTTGTCCTAAGGTTTTTTGCATGTTTATAAAACTGACAAAGCTTTTTCCAATCTTCTCCCTTTGTTACGTTTTCATGAAAGCTTGAAGTTATGGGTAATTCTAAGATAATTTGTTTCTGTGAAGAGTTCCAGACGAGTTCCATTTATTTATTTATTCAACTACTGACAATATAAGTCTAAAGTTATGTAGAAAATATAAAACATAGGTACAACTATTGTTTTGTTATTTTTTTACATTCGTGTAAGACATTAAAATTAAGAGTTATTTGTATTTAATTCAAGGTTTCAAAGTTACTTATTTGTGTCTAATTTAAAAAAAAAAAAAAGGCTTTTCATGTTTGATTTAGAACTATTAAAGTCAATTATTTGATAACATTTGTTAAAATCTTTAAAAGGTTCGTTTAAACCATAATTGGTTCTTGAATAGAACATGTAGTAAAAATCTGGATTCCTAGTTGATCTTGGACGGGTATTTATGTTGAGTTGACCTAGAATAACGGGTGATTTTTTAAGAGGTTTAGAACTTTTAAAAAAAAAAAAAACACAAAAAATTCAAAAAAATTAATGAAATATTTATTTGAATCGATAGTTTGAACCTTGCAATTTAATGTTTAAAGATAATTTCATGCAAATGTTGACCGCGGCTGCGTCTCAGGTAGCCCATCCGCTGAGTCCAATTTTGGCATACTCTTTCACACATATCAACCGGTATCTCACGAATGAATGCATGGATGTTGGCTTCCAGTGCGTCAATCGAAGCGGGCTTGTCCCTATAGACATTAGCCTTGACATACCCCCACAAAAAATAGTCTAATGGTGTCAAATCGCACGATCTAGGCGGCCAATTGACCGGCCCGAAACGTGAAATTAACTGTTCACCAAACTCGCCTCGCAATTGCGCCATTGTTTCGCGTGCTGTGTGGCATGTGGCACCGTCTTGTTGAAACCACATATCATGCAAGTCAAGAACTTCCATTTCGGGCAAAAAAAAGTTTGTTATCATCGCTCGGTAGCGTTCACCATTGACAGTAACGCTGCGATTCGCATCATCTTTGAAGAAATATGGCCCAATAATGCCGCCGGCCCATAAACCGCACCAAACAGTGGCTTTTTCGGGATGCATTGGTAGCTGTTGCAATGCTTCTGGCTGATCTTCACTCCAAATGCGGCAATTTTGCTTATTTACGTACCCATTCAACCAAAAATGAGCCTCATCGCTGAACACAATTTTTCGATAAAAAAGCATTTCGAACATTTCGAACCGAGCACGAATTTTGATAGTAAAATTCAATAATTTGCAAGCGTTGTTCATTTGTAAGACGATCCATGGTTAAATTGCAAACCAAACTGAAGCTGTTTGACAGTGACACAAGGTACTAAACACACGTTAGCTGTCAAAACCAGTGTTGCCAAAACCAAACCAGCTAAAAAATCACCCGTTATAAGCTGAGTCAATGGATGATGATAAGATTTGAAACAGGAAGATTATGTTGTTAAACTCTCTTCTTTTTTCAAGTGTGTGTAAAATATTAAGAAGATTTAATCGACTTTCATATGCTGGTAAATGTTGAGTTGCATTCCAAGGGAGGTGTCGAAGAGCATATAACAAGAAACGTTTTTTGACACTTTCCAGTTCATTGGTTGCAATGTCATAATAAGGACACCAAACACAGCTGCAATATTCTAACACAGGACGAACAAGTGCACAATCAATAAAGTGTTTTAAAGATATAAGGATCTTCGAATTCTTTCATAAATCTCATTATTAGTCCAAGGCGTCCCCTTGCCTTATTAGTTATTGTATCGATGTGAGGATTAAATGAAAGCTTAACATCAAATAATACTCCTAGGTCATTAAACATGTCCACCTTTTCCACCTGAACATCATCAATGAAATAAAAAGTCACTGCTGGATGGCGTCTCCTGGAATAGGTTATCGCCTTGCATTTATTAACGTTGAGGTTCATTCCGGTTTTAGAACACCATTCGGAAATATTATCAATGTCATGTTGGAGAAACAAATATCCATTAGGGTTTTTGAAACCATAAAGAAGTTCAAAATCATCAGCAAATATCAAAATCTTGTTATAAAGGACAGCCGTTCGTAAATCATTGATTAATAAAATGAAGAGAAGAGGTCCAATAAGACTGCCTTGGGAAACTCCAGATAAGACATCGATTTTTTTAGAAATGCAGTTATTTACTTTGACATTTTGTGTTCTGTTATCTAAGTAAGATGTTATATAAGTTAATAACCAGTTCGGAAACCCATAATTGTTCAGTTTATCTAATAGTATTTTATGAGAAACTCTATCAAACGTTTGACTTAAGTCACCATAAAACACATCAGTTTGTAGTCTGTCTACAGTAAAACTGAATATATTTGCATAAAATTTCAAATAATTTTGGAATAAATGAAAGCTTTGCTATACCTCGTTAATTTTCAACCGTATTTTTGTTGCCACACTTGTGAAGTGGTATGATAAATGAAGATTTCCATAAATTGAAGAAAACACCAGTTGACAGCGAAGAATTAAAAATGCATGTGATAGCAGAAGAAATGTGGGATTTACACAATTTGACAAATATAGAGGGAATGTTATCAGAACCAGGAACATAATTATCTTTTTGATAATTTTGATATATTGCACTATTTTATTTTTATTCAGTCTTATGAAGTCTATATCACAGTTCCATTGAGGTTGAGTACTATCACAGTATTTTACTTTATCATATTTATAAGTCTGTTGAAAAAAGTCGGCAAACTTATCACATATTTCAATATCACGGCTTAAAGTCTTATCTTTATATTGAACGGTTGAAGGAAAGGTTGAAATTTTTCTTTTAGATTTGATGAAATTTAAGAATGATCGTGGATTTCATTAAGTATATAAGAAACAAAACCCTCCAATTTCCTTTTTCTTCGTGGACCTCATTCTTCCCAGTGTTTAACCTAGGGCAGTTTCGCGCTGCCAAAGAAGAAGTGCAGATAACATAATTTCTCTGATGGTAGTACTATATTTACCACGTATCAGAATTACGTTATCATTATCAGAAAAAGCTATAAATTTCGTATGCCTTTTGTTCCTAGTACTGTTAGAGGTTTTGTTTTTTAAACTTAGCCTTTGAAATACGAATATTATTAACAGTTTTTATTTCCAATAAGGAATTATGGTAATCACTCGGATTTAAACGGACATTCAATCAACTACTACCATAAGAACTAGGAATTTATTAGTTAAATGTTAAAAGAGTTCAGTGTATGTAATTTTGTATTATCTGGGAACTTGTTCGTTAAGGAAAAAAAAATTATAAAACACTTAAACAAGAAAACTGGAAAAGCAATTCAAAGAATTTCTAGACTTAATGGTAATTGACATCCTCATTCCTCATACGGATACATTAATATCGTCTGCTTTGTAAAAAAAAAAAGAACAACACGAAACAATCTAAAAGCACTGCAGATACATAAACTCAACATAACAGCGAAAGAGTGAAAGGAGAGTAGGTTAAAACTTTTAAGGAACATTTTCTGTGATTTCTTTCCTTTCTCGAGTGTTGCATTTAACACCAAATACACAAAATAGTTTTCAGTCTATTGTTCAAAGTTTTGCTTTATTTAATTTTTTTTTTTTTTTTTTTGAACTTGTGTCAGCGACAAAAACGCTTTTTTTTAGTTCGATGAACTTTTGTATGCCGCACTCATGTATGGAGTTTAATCAACAAAGAAGAAGTTTTGTGTTGGTGTCAGCCTTCTATTTGGACAGAAATGGCAGAATGGCATGTATGACTTTAGAAAATACAAAATAAAAATAAATATATAAAATCGCTTGAAGAAACATCAAATGAGTTTTTGGTACGTTGCTTTTTCCTCTCATCTCTGGATGTGCTATTGTTAACTTGAAATGTGTTAGAGGCATTTTTTTCCTGTCGGAGTTGATGGAATTTTTGTTGTTGAAATTTGGGGCGCAATTTATATTAAAATGGTTCAAAGCTGGCAACATACTGAACTGAGTGAACATGTTGAGACAGGGAGTGATTTTTCAAAGATTTAATAGGAGCGACAGAAATGTTTTCTTGAAAATGCTGCTTGTCCTATTGCAAATTTAAAGATGATTTTTTATTTAAAATCACAATTGAAATAAATTTGTTGAAATTGAAGAAATGTCAAATTATTTTTTATTTCAAAAATCACAATTGAAATAAATTTATTGAAATTGAAGGAATGTCAAATTTTGTATGATGTGGTTTTTGAATGGCAAGTTCTTGACTGAAAATTTGTTCAGGCATGTACTATAGTCGAATTGGGGACCGATTGGATGCTGTATTTTATGAAAGGCGCACAATATCCGGCCCTAAATAGTTAAGAATCAGGAACAGTCTTTGATTAGTTAGCCTGTTTTTGCCACTGCTGAGTAGTCTCGGATCAGATCATTATCAAGTGTCTACTATGCTTCTAGCGTTAGATTCCTGGTCCACCTCCACCTCGAGCTCAAGCATGTCGGATTAGGTATCTCTATAATAATCCTAAATTCTAATCCTACTCATTTAAAAACAATCCTCGCGGACTAGAAATTTGGTTTGATATATTTTGTGAAGAAGTTCTGATTAATATTAGATAGATCTATTTTCGAAAACACTACGTTACATTATACATATATTACTGGTAACTTGAGTTACATTTAAATCAAAATTATTTTAATAAAAATAATGTCAAACAGAGTAAGATTTTTTACTATTTCCATAGAAAACCAATCAAATAAAGAGAAAAACAAAATTATATAAGTTAAAATAAAATTTAAACAAAGAAAATGAGAAAAGCAGGTTAAAGTGGTAACTCGTGTTACAAAATAAACGATAGTTTAAATTTAGCATTTACAACGTCAAGTTATAACGTAAAACAACATAAATTGCATTTGTAAAAGTAACTTAACAATTATATACAATAGAAAACCAAAAATTAATTCATAATTAAAAACATTATTGCGATTCGCGATCCACCATTTGCGCTCGTCAATTTGAACATGTTGTAATAGCATCCATATTATCAGAAATATTTCTTTTGACACTTGAATATTGTTTTGCCATTGTTAAATAACTAATAGGTATTAAAAGGAATTTAAAAACCTGAAAATATTTTTCCTACCTCTATGTCCACTTTTACATGCAATTACCCTATAGATATTTTATCAGTCACTGTCATATTCACGCAACATAAACAGCTTATATTTTATATGATTCATAGTATCTGCAGAAAGTTATGAGAACACTTAAACTTCAATCAAACAACTTTCTTGCATGGAATTGAATTAGACGCTTGTACGAATTAACTTTCTTTACACACCAATCCGTCTTCATCAACTATGCATATTTCTATATTACAATTTTTTTTTTAAATATTTTACTTCAAAACACACGATGGTATTTTTAGCTTGATATTATTAAATTTGATTACAAAAATATATGCTTCGTCATCAACACTCTATCAAACTTACGTTTCATTTTAATTGAATGCATGCGTGCAGTAGATCCTTGATACAAATTATTCAAATAGGAAAAACCACGCCATTCCGAAGTTACATAAAGGTGAATTTTCAAAGTTATGTAGAATCCTTTTTACTTGATTACTAAAGTAAACGAAGTATTTAAATTCCTTCGCATGTATTTAAGTTAAATTAAAAGCGGCACCACAAAGCTTAAAATTATATATTATGGTAAAGAACTATCTTTGAATCCTTATAACAAACTTTTCTCCTTTAAGGAGAAAAAGTTTTACTCAAACGGAAACGTTTTCCATGTAAATTGGCTCTGAACCATAAGAAAATTTAATTTTCGATTTCAGAGTGATATTACGATTTATTTGTTTGCTGTATCTTCCTGCGAAGAGGATATAACAAACCATAAGTGACAGATAGATTTTTTTTTCCACAGCTATCTGTCTGTTTTTCTATAGAAAATCACAACATGAAAGTGAAAATCTCATTAGCGGTTGTGGAAATATTTTCTAAACGTCAATCAACACATCACATTTACACGCATTGCGTGATGTGCGTAAATCCTTGTTTGCCTGCGGTTTTATCGCACCCTTGTTTGTGTGGTTGAAAAGTATCTTTAATATTTTGTGAAGACAGATCTTTGTCTGCGGTTTTTTTTGTCAGAATCATTATAGCTTATTTAATAATTTCAACATGTTATATGGTAATATTCCTTGAGGAGCATTTTTGTTTATTTTTTTTACTTGAATAATGATTGTAGTCATTGCTTTTTTTGTTTAAGACTAAAAGACATGTTCAAACACTCATAGAGGTATGATGATAATAAATTTTCAAGAGTTTCATCTCTTACTCTAATGAAAACGCCAGTGATTTATGGTCGGATATGAGTTGCAATTTATGTTAAGAAAGTTATGTTCCTAATGTTTTATTATATGGGAGGACGAATTGAAAGGGTATAAATATATACGAATTCTTGAACTGAGTTTGAAATTACATCTGTCATTGACAGATGGTGTGTGTTAATGCAAACAATTTATCTTAGACTGGGTTTTCTCATTTCATTCGGTTTTTTTTTGTATTTGGTTTGTCATTGATTTGTATTTTTTTTTCTTTTTAATTTAGGAAAGGTTAGGGTTTTTTTTTTCAAATATTCAATCCTTAATCAATAAGTTTACAAATAATGGTAACAGTTTTTGTAGACATTTAAGATTAACGGCTGAACACCTAGAAACTTTTTTATTTTGAAGCTTAAAGAACTACTCAATCAATGACTTAGAACTTCAAGAAATGAATAATCGAAAGTTGAATGGTGTGTCTTGTTCATATAGTTAAAAGACAGATTGGAGTAATACAGAGCCATTCTTCCTAGAACCATGTTTTTATATGTGCAGGTGAAATATTTCACGAGAAATGACATCTATCACTTTAAATCAACGACCTCACCAGCTGATACGATATGCCCTTTACCATTCAGTTCTGTCTAGTTTGGCATAATGAATTCCGATGGTATGGAGGGTTGTTGATATCCATAGATCACGTAAAGGTTATTGCGAGAGGACAGGTCAACCTGCGTGGATTTCTTGAATCTCTAAATATATCAGTTAAGTCACAGAGGTAATAATGTCATTTCTTGGAATCTGCTTGGAATGATTTTGAAGTATGATTAAATAGACGGATCAAAAGAAGCCACTGGCTAACATATTATATAACTTATGTTGAAATATTGGGACTCTGACCGTATCATAATGAATCTGCTTTCTGAAAAAAAAACCTACAGAAAAATAGAAGCAGGCTCATGTTACTTTAGGAGAGCTGAAATGCATCACCTAAGACTGAATCAACACAATAATCTGTAGAATTATTCAAATCTCGAAGGTCTAAGCCTTTAAACGTATCCCCTTTTACGAAATAATAATCTTCGAGCGGTAAGCCTTGACGTGACGGAAAAGCTTATGGTGAACGTTACGAAAAATTCTAGAGCTTTGCAATCGTGGAACTAGTGGAGACTGAGTTCGAGTACAACGACAAAGAGAATCAACCAATCAACGGTAGCGTTAAGATTTTCAAAGAGAATGATCTGCTTGGTGAACAGTACACGGAGCTCAGGGATGTCATCACATGACGTGTGAACAATCGAATTTAATCGATAAAATCGAGCATTACCGGTTCTTTTCAGTTCAATCAACAACAATCGGCTTAGAAGAAAAGACTGCCTTTACCCGATTATATCGTATCGACTAACCTCGTTTGTATAAAGTTACATCACAGGCACCCATCAGACCCAGGTCAGGTCTAAAATAAGGTTTCTTGTCTTTTCTTTCTTTTCTATTCTTCGAGTCACTTTAAAATATGTTCCTCCAGGTCCAGGATAAAGGTTGTGCGTCGAGAAAAAATCCGACGACTCTGAATCACCAACAAGCTTCGTATATGGTTGATTTTAATTTTAATCACTCAGTAAACAAAACTTGAAAAATTAATATCTGAAATACACATGGAATACCCTAATTTTATAAAAAAAAATAAGTGGAACCAAGCAATGAATGTTATGGGACAAGTGTAAGTGCAAGGAGCAGGATCTGTGGATATACTAAAATTCAATTGCGTTGTGAGAGGAAGACTAATGCAAAACCACTTAAGCTTTTTGATGCCTGGTCACAATCTGCTTTTTAAGCCAACATAACGATCCCACGCTCCCGAGGGAGAGAAGGATGACTCAACCCCTCAAGCAAGAAAGCTCCTCGAACTTCTCGATAGGGCACGTATGATATATGACGAAACACAAGATCAAGATTCGACTTACATCGAGGATTTGGAAAGAACACAGCATACTTTAGACTCCTAATTGCCGAAGATAGCAAAAAATGTAAGCGTTTTTTACGGGACTTATTCATCTGCATTTGGAACATTACTTTTATCCGACCAGATTTAACAGATAAGCTCGTTTATGCTCTTAACCAAGTCAACACCTACAGCTTTTAATAGTACGACTTGCAGTCCACCTACACCAGGAAACTGGTACAGCATATATTTTGAAAATGGTGATTTGGGTGGACAGACGTTTTGGAGCGGAAACATAGAAATTTTAAAGAACGAATGAAAATTTTGTACGGGTGCTTTGAGAAGAGGAGTTAACAGTGCACTGTAAACCAAAGAAATAAGAAACAAACATGAGAACACAGCATCTGAGATGGCTGCAACAGGAGAGCAACGCAGCAGTCTGACGTTTATTTAAACAACTTCTGATAGAGTACGCAATAGTTGAAGACCACACTAAGAAGTTATTATTGACCTGACATGAAGTTGTTTTTGATTGGATCGAAACGTACTTCATCCTGTACGGGAAAGTACGCACAATCAAATAATATGACAGTTGAATGGTTAATTTTCATTTAAAAACAAGATACATCCCTGACCAAGGTTGAGGTTACCAATTACAAAAGCTTTTCTTACCTTTAAACCCTTAAGGGATAATTATACCAACATTATAATGTAAGCTCGTTATCTACCTCACTTAATTTTCAATAAAATCGTACAAATATGTGTGTTGTTTGCAACTGTTTTCATTATCGTCCTTCTTTTTTGATTCCCAAAAAATAAAGTATCAAAACAAATACTTGACACACTCTCTGCTCACAAAAGGTCCTTTAGGTATAAGGACCATAGTTACACACAATGCCACACAGTATACTTTTTAAATTCGTTTCATCGCTAAAACAAGAGAAGGACAACACACTTGAAATTAACGACGACGAGAACAACGACAATGACGATGACTACGACTACAATGGGTATCTAAGTGCTCTTAAAGCTGTATGTTCTAGTTTTTCTTCCTTTTCAATTTTTTTTTTTTTTGTATTTATTTTATTATCTAAAGAAGGTCCTGGCCATCATTGTCATAGTAATCGTTGTTGGTTGTCTTCATTGTCGGTGCTGTAATGGTGTTTGCTTTGAGGTGTTTATCTTTGACTTTAGCTTTTCCGGTGCAAGAAGTCAGGTGAAAATTGAAAATAATACTCAGTACACTTTCCCATTTTCATTGTTCAGCTATGACGATGATGATGATGACGATTAGGAAAATGTTAGGATCTCAAAAGTCTGGTGACTTGAATAAAAGTTTGCGAAAGAACAAGAAAAGTGAGGATAAAAAGTTAAAGGAACTTCATGACCTCTTCTCATTTTTGGCCTTTTGGGGTGATTACATAGAAAAAGTTTTAATTAATGAAAAGCTTTTTTTTTTGCAAAAACAAAAATCCTAAAAACAGTATTTCTGAAATCCTTTGAATATGCCCAGAAAGTCGATTTAAGTTTTATTTTTTTGCATTTGCCAAGAAAACTGATTTTCCAAGGACTTGTCTACAAAGAATTTCCAAACACCTTTTGGCTTAAGAGTTTTAAATAACAGAAATTTTGGAAGCCTCGGAAAAAAGTTTGTATTGAAAGTATTTGAAATTCAATATCCTTAAACAAAACAATATTTCACCTCAACAAAGACCATTATAAATTTATCCTGTACCTATTCTCACTTCGAGATACAAAAAACATAATCTTCAGTAAAATTTTCAATTTCCATGTACCAATACTTTGTCTTTGAAAAGCCACTTTCAAATTCACTTCTCTTAAAACTATCAGAAGATTATGGTTAAAACAAAACAAAAATGTCGAACATGCAAAAAGGAAAACCACGGTTGGCTTACTTTGCTTAATAATATTTATGTGTATAGGTATACCAACTTTTAGCAATTTCTAAACCGATCATAACCAAAGTGCATTTCACATGAAAGCCAAAACATCTGTAAAGTATTTTGCCAAGGACGACGCGACTGACGTGTTATAAGCAAAATATTATACAACAAAAAAACTAAACACATATACTAAAGAAGTTATGCAGATATATGTGGTTATCTTCCTTCTTCTCCTTTTGCGAAATATGGAAGCCTCAGGATTTTTTTTTGTTAACGAAAAATCTCTGCATAATCTTTTGCCAAAAACATGCATACAAAAAATATAGCTTTTATGGTAAAGTCAGTTTTATCTCATGTTATTGCATCAGGTTTACATGGAATAAAAAATTCCATCACAGGATCATAGAAAACACCGCTACACACGAATCATGTCAGGATATGCAAAAAAGAATATGCCAAACGAAGCTAACAGACAAAAAAGGACGTATAAAGAAATCAGAACAAAAGGATGTCATGGGAGTGCGGGTGTTGTACCTAGGTAGAAATGGCATCGTTGTCATTTTGAATATAAATCCAAAACCATGTCATATTTGAATGTATTTACAAGAGTGTCTGCCATAAGCTTGGATATAAAATAAAATAAAAATTTTAAATACAGATGAAAAACAAGAAAGTAAAATTAACAATTTTTATTGATGGATCCATCTTTAACACCAATTTCTGACTCTTTGTTCTGATTCCCTTTAACATTATGTTTATTTTAAAGACTTCATAATTTAATGTTTAAAAATTCCTTTCCATAAAACAATTAAGGCACGCAAACGTTTACGTGATTTAAAAATATAATGAATACACTTCGACTCCTACAAAGTCATTCCGTCTGACCCTTTATATTCGATATTTAAACCCACAGTATCCGCTCTGGAAATTAAATCGGATTTAAAACTCAGAAAGTGAATTTTGAATTCAACATTTAAATCATTTTCAAATCTGTGTCATTATTATTTAGTATGAAGTTTAAAGTAAGCATAAGATCCGATAGACCGATAAAGATGTTTTAATTTGGATATATAATTAAATCCAATTAAATTCAGTTGGATTTAAAACGAACACATATAAATTTGGATTTGTAAATCATTGTATACTTTCATTCATTTAGTTTTTGGATTTAAATCAATTTAAATCCATATTCGAGTTTTTATCCCCATGAAAGAACTGAATAATAACTACTGTAATCGGGAATAAATAAAAGATGTAAGACTATGCCACTTCAATAAAATATAAACGACTGCTCAATTTTACTTATGTTTTGATACATGATTTTCGTATCATAATTTTTTTTCCATTGGAAAACAACCTGTTATTATGACGAACACATCCCAATTGACGTCGCGTCGTCCATCGGTCGGACCCACGTTGGGCTCCACGTTTTACTAGTATTTATGCGTTTTTGCCAAACAAACACATATAATTAATATTAAAATTAAATAATTATATAAATGAGATTTTAAGTGGATTGTGACCAATTAGCAACCCATTCCTCCCAAATCCTGATTACTCCATTCATCTCTTACATCCATGCAAACTGATTTTCTTTTATTTTCCTTTTTAGTTTGTTTTTAAATATTTTAAAATGTTATTCAAACGTAATCAGTATTATTTGAAAAGAACCCTTCGCCGAAAATACTTCAGCTATCAATTCGGTTGAACCCACGTTGGGCGCCACTTGTAACATAAATGTATTTTTTTGTCAATAATGATCAATATTAAAATCTAATAGCTAGTATAAATATTTGTTTTCTGGTCGATTGTCAAAGTTGAAAACACAAGTTTACCACCAGACTGGCTACCTACGTTGAATTTTCTTTGATTCAACTGCTAAAATAAAATTTGTATGAATCATGTTTTCGTACTTTTAAAAACATATACATAAGTTCAACGATCGGTTGTTCAAGTTTAACAGATCAGTTGGACTCACGTTGGGCGCCACTTTATATCCAAACAAGATTTAGATTTTAATATATTTGATCAATATTAAAATCGAATAATATTTGTTCCGTAGTCGGAGGTGGAAGTGGACGAATCCAGTTCTCACATAATCTTGCATCAACCGGTGAATACATACCCCATTACACACACGATAATGAATTTAGTTTGATTAAATTACGTTTGACAAAAACACTTCAACTATCAAGTAGGTTGAACCCGCGTTGGGCGCCAGTTCCGATATATAGTTTTTTCATAGACGCTTTTATTATTAGTATTAAAATATAATAGTTTTCTAGTCGGAGGTAACCCAATCAAGATCGCAAAAATTTCCCACACACCGGTTAGTACACTTCTCACTGTAATTCGACAGTTTATGAAGTTACCATTTATAAAAAAAACATGCAAGTTGAACGAAAAAACGTTGGGCGCCACTTTTAATACCAATTAATGGTTTTTCAAAAGTGTGTTTATGAAGAGTATAATTTTCTCCCACATTTCTTACAACAAAAATATTATGATATAAACACTTTGTCAATCAAAAACATTTCAACCACAAACCGACAAATGGATACAAATTTTAAGTGAAACTTTTCCAAGCAAAATAAGTACGAAAAGTACTTATAAAGTGTGACATATCTAATACCCAATAAAATGTGGGTTTTTCCTACAATCAACAACAACTTAAGCTCACATCACTCATATTACTTAAATAGTAAAATATTTTAAAGTTCCATAGAGAATTTCTATGCATTCAGTGCATCTATGTATGCATGAACATTAAAAAGACATACGAAAATTAATATCGTTTTATCTTTTAACACGTATCTATTCAAAAAATATTATAAAGTTTGCTTGAGAGGATGGGTGGGATTTAAAGCAGATGAAAAGATGCCTACCTACACTAACTTCGTTGTCCCTTCAGATGGATGCACTGAATAAGTTGGTGGATTAAACTTTTTAGATTTACAAACTCACACACTGATATATTTTTGTGAGAGGAAAAAGCAGCAAAATTTTTGTAAAGATGGGGAATTTATTTAATATTCCGCAAAATTGCATCGCAAGTTAAACATAATTTGTCACAGATGTTTATTCCTCAATGCGCAAACATGCACTATGCTGTGCTTGAGCTGGAAGCTGGATTTTGAAAATAGGATTTTCCTTAACACTGTTATATCGCATATTATATATATATATATATAATTTTCCTCTGTGTGCTGTGCTTCCTTCTAATCTTCAAGGATCAGTTTTTGTTTGTTTGTTTATCTTTCTTATTTTATATTATTTTGTGCTGTCGTTGTTTTGGACGTGTGTTTACTTGAAAGCAAGCGTTAGCCAAAGAAGCAGTTTAGCTTTGAATAATTTCCTTCTTTTCTACACGATGTCCATGTCGTTCTTTTTGGCTTCCCCGATACGATTTGCCGGTTCGCTGCGGGACTGGGGGTAATCAGCAAGAAAAAAGTATTAGTTCCATGTATATACCACAAGACACAGGAGAGTTAAGGCTAAGAAATTTCTTCGGAGTCTTTTTTATGTGTGAGAAAATCCTGGCTAACTGTTAAATAAGTAAACAAAATAAATATTACACACCCACCCATTGTACATGGATATACGGTTGGTGTGGTGCCCACAGAAGCGTGCTAAGGACGAAATTCATGTGGTTACGAATTTTCGCAGTGAATTTGGAGAATGTGCTTCTCTCTGGTTTTAATTTTTAGGGGAGAACTGGGTGGATGGATTGCATATTATTTCAGTATTATTCAGAATAAGACAGACGTTGGGAGAAAAATTTGGCTTCAAATGATGACCGAAGGAGTTTACACTCAGAGAAATCATACTATATTAAATCAAACAGACAATTACAAATTCCCTTGTTAATAGCAAGCACAAAATGCTCAAGCAAAAGGTATAAATTGAACTTGAACCTTATTGCTCAAAAAGAGAAATTGTAATTATATAAAATCAAAACAGAATAGGAGACATCAAGATTCAAATAACGTATAAAACTCTATAAAGGTTAAAAAAAAAAAAATAATAATAATATAGAGGACTATAACTAGAAGCGGTTTGCAGCTCGTATCGACCTCAGAAAGAACAAATTTAGGTTAAAAAAAGGACTCCCAACTAGTTACTCAAAACATAAAAGACGATTTAAAATCTTTGGTATTGATATCCGGCAGTTTTAGTAGAAGTGAGCCAACCAAGTTTGCACATAGTCTGGAACAGACCGATTACTAAATAATTACATTCCATCCCCTATGCCTGATTTTCTTGGTTTAATTTTTCAATTCATATGTTCATTAAGCGTATTTTTCATTATTTAAAAGTAAAATTTTTGGTATGTTCGACTTAAGCTGACAGATCAGTTGAACCCACATTGGGACTTATTTACGATCAATATTTAAATCAAAGATCCAGAAATATTCGTTTGTATTCAATTATGAAAGTTGACCAACCTAGTTTACACATAATCTCAAACAGACCGATTGCTCTGTTTCTCACCTACATCAATGTAACCTGAATTTCTTTGAATGTATCTTTAGACTATCATATAAAAAAAACGTTTGAGTTTGATGTCAACACTTCGGCTCACATATTGGTTGAACGCACGTTGGGCGCCAGTCACAAATATCTTCTACTGAACATGAGGCCAATAGAAACAAGAAAAAATAGGAACAAAATACATAGCGCAAACAAAAGGAAACTAGGTCCCATTAAGATCTCACCGTGATATTCAATTTGATGTAAATAAACTAAAATCACTGAATTCAAAATGACTTTTATCATTCGCCATTCACTTTGAAATCAGTGATTCCAATTAATGAATTAAAAATGATTTCAGAATTATGCATGTTCAAATCCCAATCATTTTGAATCCAGTGACTTAAATCACTGAATTACTTTTGCATTCACTGACTTTAATCAATAATTTAAAAACAGAGAGCTTAAAGCCCATTCAATAAAATCAATCAATTTCAAGAGCATTCAGAAATAAGTATCTATGTTTAATATTATTGATATTTTGGAAGTTTCTGAAACATTTTTGGTAAAATTGTAAATTTAACAAAACTCTTGTTTTTATTTAGTAATTTTTCTCTGAGTGTATTTATGTTTTGCAATAATTTCTCATTCCATATGACAAACCAACACAAAGTGAGTATAATGTTCGTCAGTTCTTTGTTTAAGTTTTCTGGTTCATGTGTATGTGTAAGCTTATGGATTGTAAAATTGCCTTTCTGGAAGAACAAAATTGAAGGAACAATGAATATAATCAAAAATTCTACCAACTGACTAACGTACATTTAAGGATTAAAAGTCTTTTTCACTATATTTTGAAAATATTTGTATGTACTTTGTAAATATTTTGCTGTTGATTTTTTTTCTCAAGTTAAAAGATACTTTTGTTCATTTGTGTTGAAGTTCTGTGATAGAAGTTTGTATTTATATGCATAAAAAGTATACCATGACGATGATTTGACGACATGGAAAATGCAAATACATTTTGAAATAGTATTTTGATGTGCAGTTTACTTTATATGTATACATACATATTTTAATATATGTATATGCATCTGTTGAATTTACAAAACAGAAGTATGTGTTTTTTAAAGAATGGAAAGTTATTTGCGCAGACATTTATTCAAATTAGCTCCATTAAAGAAAATTGTATATTTCAGGATGTCCCTATTTGGTTTTACCATGTGTGTTTTTTCCATTCGTTATTTTAGTTAAAAACTTTAACATTGAAGACAGGATACACATTATGTTTTTTAACTATCTGAAGTTTAAATTTTGTTACAGGAATGCCATTAAAATGGATAAGAGTTTTATTATAGGAAAAGAAAAGATTATATTTTGAATCCGATTTACAAAAAGTTATGAGAAAAGATATTATGTTATCTAAATTGGGAACTGTTTTAAAATGGCTAATTCTTCACACGGAAAAAGTACCTGCAAAAATTGAAACAGAACGGAGTTCAGACGGAAGTATCATTTGTTCTTTCGTGACGGTATTGCCACCCGTAAGAGGTTGGTTAATACAATAATAAGTTATTTGAACTTTACCGATGAAATGTATCGGGTGTTGTAGCAGAAAGGATAAGCAGTCTAAACTAGATTTGTCAGTCACTGGCAGGAGAATTCATTGAGACAACGGATATCTTCGACGTAGTCCAGTATTAAAGTCATCTAGAAAATGCTCTGAACATGAAGAACTCCCTGTGAATGCCCTTTCATCATTCCGAGAGTAGTTAAAATTTTTAGAGCTTTAAGGCTCTAAGACGCATTTGTAATTTTTGGATAATGGCTGTTGTTGCCTTCATCCTGTAAAGTATGCAGTAAAGTAGTTTTAACCAAACCGGAGAATAATAGAATTGGTATAAAAAACCTTGGCACAGTAACCCAAATATGATGGTGCATATCAAGCCTTCTTTAGATCTTTATGGAGCTTATGGACGTGGTTTCTGTTTGCTTCATAAAAAGTTGCAGTCAATAATAAAAACACCAAGTTGATATTATGTAGATTTCAACTGATTTAATAGTATTGTTTATTTTGAACAAGCATTATTTCCGAAAAAAAAAATGTTAATATTATATAATAAAACATTATGATGCGACCTTTTATTTTCTTTTCCTAAGTCTTAAACTTACTGATTACATACCTTGTAATATGTTATACAAAAAACATAAATTAAGAATTGAATCAGTCAGCTTCAATCTTTGAAATATAGTTGTACACTATACTTATAGCTATAAAACATTCTTTCTCTCGGACTTAACACGAAACATTTCTTAAAACTTTTCTTCTTCCAGTCCAGTTTTTTAACAATAATGAATAACATTCTCGTCAAGTCTTTCATTCTCTGGATTATCATGGAAAAAGTTCAAAAGACTTTCTTACTATTAGTTATTACAAAAAAAAAAACGCTTAAAATAAAATAATAAAATGCTAAGAAAATGAAGAGAAAAAATCCTTGGACGGAGATAAATTGCTATCTATAGCATTAATAAGGACACAAGGGTCGTCTGCTGCTCTTGCTTCTTATTCCTTTGATTTTCATTCTTTCACTATAATTAACGATGCTTGATGAATTTCGTAGGTGTGTACTATAAAGCCGCGACTCGAAAATGAATGTCAGCACCGAGGTAGGTTTTCCACTCAACAACAAGGAAATTGTTTTTTTGATTAATTATTATAACTTTCGGAAAATTGAATAGTTCTTTTTTTAATCTTGTGGATTTTGAAAAACTGATTTGTTGGAAAGTAAATATAATTTTTTGTTTCCAGAACAGAAATAACTATGAATGGATAATACTTCTTCAACAAGTTGGTCGGTTTTTTTATAGCTGTCATATTCAGAGAAATTTAACTATTAATCTTATGATTAATCCTACTTGTAAGTTTTGTTTGTGGTATAATTGCTAATAAAACTTAAATAAACAAATTTTGAGGGAAATGTCTTGACCAGATGTTGTCAGTTATTTTATAGGAAATTCAGTTGGAATTGTTTAATCTAAGTTTATTTCTAAAATAAAAACAAGAAATATATGCGTTGAGGTTTTACCCTTTTATTATAAATTCAAAGCATTGGAAGTTATTGCTTGGAAAAAGTTGTAATGTAGGAACTTACATTTCAAAGAAATATTCTCATTTTCAAAACGAATTACTAATTTTGAAAAATCCAAAACATCATTAATTTTTTTCTTAGAAAGCTAGCTTTGTAAAATATTTTTTTACAATGAGATTAAGTTGAATTGTGGTATAAAATATAAAAGTTCAAAAGAAGTCAAACAATTTTTGGGAAGAGACAATTTCGATGTTAACATTTTATCAAAATTTAAGAGTTGTTTAAATTTTGAATGATGCATGCTTCCCGAAGTATTTATTCCTTTTTCCATATTTCTATTTCTATAGATAATTAATTTTAACGGCAAGTTAGTTATAAGAGGATAAAAAAAATCAAGCGTCACTCAGATTGACTAATTATGTATTGTAATTAACGTAAGGCACGCCTCCAGTGTCATGGATGTCCGAACTATCTGAAGAATCAAGATCGACTCGGACCACTATCTTTACCTCGTTGCATAGCCAACTGTGATGAAGTTCGGCTGCAAAACCAAAAGATCTTCTAGTCCTTTTCGAATCTCTAATAAATTCTTAAGGAGTCGTTTTGTAAGACGGAATCATCACGTATTGAGTGTTGAGAAGCAGTGGCACTATTGACTTACTGCTTTCGGTCATCATTGTAACGAAAACTCAGGTTTGGTATTGTGTGCCGGCAAGGACATGGAGTTAAGCTGCAAGCAAACAAAGTGAAGGTGCAAATGTAGAAATGTAGAAAGAAAAAAGGTTTTCCAGCAGAATGAGAGAGAGGAACATCGGATTCTTCAAAGGAAAATTAAAGACTACGAGAACCGCGGCATGGGGCAATATGAGAAACGTTAAACAAAGAAAGTTTTAAGAAATTGTAAGAAAAAACTATAACCACTGTTTGAAATCCCGACCGAAAGTCTGCAAATCCGATACAGAAGTAGAATCGGAGCCAGTGTTGAGGGCTCGGAAAAATCTCCTCAGAAATCTTTGTGACGACAATAACAAAAATCAGAAATGTTGAAAAATTCAAACCAATCAAAAATTAACACTGAAGCAGACCTTGTAAAAATTTTTAAGATTTTCAGATTACAATCCCCCACAACGTTATCAATCTCAAGGCCGAGTATGGAAAAGATATTAACTGTGAAGAGGAATGTCTAGTTTTGTCATCCTCGTCCGTTTATGCAGGATGAACGATTGTTCATCAAGTTTTAAACCTGAAGACACACTGTCATTTGGACATGTTCCTTCTCCAACATCGCGGAATTCTCGCGTTAACACATAGGACGATCTGTTGATGATCCATAAAATAACCAAAATAAGTAGATTATCGAAAGAGCACAGCGTGATGCCCAGAAATGCATATCTGAAAATGGCGAAGATTTTGACAGAAATGGCGAACATGGTTTAAACCGTTAATGATTTCATCAAGAAAAGCACCTAACAACAAATTCTTCGACAAAACGTTATCACGGATTGCTATAGATAACTTTAAGGTATTTATTGACTTTGTCTACCAAGGCTCCGATATAGTCTTAAGCAACATAACCAGCACTAAGTACTGAGAAAGAATAAATATTGCCAGTCACTTCTTCATTCTATATCAGAAAAAGCAATTGTGTACAAACCCATTTCCTGACAAACGAAAGTGCCATTCGTCATCCAAGTCCTGAACTACGGTGCAAAGAAATGGATTATGTCCAGCGTTGATTTAACGTGCTGAATATACATGGACAGGAAAGCGCGACGTGGTTCAAGACCACGAATCAAGTAAATTTTGGGAGGATTCTGACCACTTTGGCTTTCGAAACTGGTGACGTATAGTCAGATATTCGATTGTCGGGCGAAAGCTTATTGGTTGACGCCTTGAACACCAACAGATTGTTACGCCACATTAATTTAGCTGAATCGCTGAAAGGGTATTTTCGTAAAATTTTGTCTTTTTGTAATCGGTATCGATCGACCTGAATTTCCATTGAATAATTTTGTCTTGATATACCTAAGTGATATGTTATGTTGGAAAAAGGTTTTCTGAGACGAAGACTGCGTTGGTTTGCGTTGTTCTTAGGACATCCGGACATGTTACGATGTTATTTGGTTCCTCGTAAGTATCAAATAAGGCAGGCAGTATGAATTAAAATGGTATGCGTTCCAATGGAAAAAACTGTCTACCCAAATAGGTTATCAATTGTTGAAAACGTATGAAAAATTTCAAAGCTTTTTCTATTTTTTCTTAGTAAAATAACGATTTTTAAGAAAATGTTAAGAGTCACCAGAAATGTAATCAAGATAGTCTTGGAAATTTCTTATAATAGCCTTTAAGTGTTCGAATGAATCTGTAGTATCTCTAACTAGCTCGTACAAGAACCAAAACTTATTCAAGAATTATGTTTGAAAACGTTAAAAACACTCAGAAAACAACCTAAATAGGTGACAACATTTCAGATATTGTATTCATATCCAATAATCACAATATTACCTTCACATAATAATTTACGGGAGTACCAACAAAAGGTTTCCAAATCAAATAAAATCTATTCAAAGGATAAAAAATCATGTTTTACCCAAAAACTACCTCCAGCATGCTATATACCTACTCATAAATTCACCTAAACGCAAAAACATGTATAAAGTGTAATGAATCTTGCTAAAAACAGCTCAATAGCGCAAAAGTTCTCGTACGAAACTGCCTTCTTTGTGCCTATCTAGGTTTATGCGAATTTTTCACGTTTTACAAAAAAATAAATAAATTACCTTTCAGGTTGATTTTTATATTGGTGCAGGAAGCTATTTCTCACACCATCTATAAATTTTGTTTTCATGACCTCATTCACGAATGAGATACATTCACAAAAAAAAATTAAATTCATGATTAAGATGGTATGTAAGTGAAGACGGACGACAACAACTTATTTTGAACAAGCACCACCACCACCCAAAGGAATCCGAATTCATACCAGTAATTCAAGGAGTCACCGTAACATCTGCTGCATACTAAACTACCATCCTCTTTTGAAAACGAAGCCTCGTTGGATGTGAGGAGCAGGTCTATTGAGCAATTTAGTTAGGCAATCAATCATGCGGAATTTTATTTTTTGTATTTCCTTGTAAGAATTGAACAAAAAAAACATTTACGATTAATGCCATATCCAACATATGAAAATATTATACGTTTACATTCTTATTTTTTTTAATGAAAAAGCAAGAAAAAAAAAGTGGAAGAGCAATTTTCTTCGACTTTTGTGAAAAGAAATTAAATTATTTTTAAATGGAAAGTAGCAAAATGTACCTCCTTAGTACCCGAACTAGGGGGCTTATTCAATGGTTCTGTTTGGAAGAACTCAATTCACATAAATGAAAAAAACGTGTCTTATTCTCCCACAATAAAACTACCTAAAGGATAAAATGTCTTCTGAAGTCGAACTAATGACACATAAAGGCAAGAAAAAGAGTGAACTTTTCCTTTTACAATTTATAAAGGTTTCATTTTTTCATTTATATCAAGTAATTCCTAATTTTTTTTTAAATTTTGGTCACCTGAAAAAATCTCTACTAGTCACTGCTTTTTTTACAAACAGATTAAACAACACTGCAGTTAACATTCATTATGGTGTTGTATGATTGATTGGATATACCACTCTATTACATAAAGTAGTAAAATGTATCTAGATTATTTATTTTTTTAATAATAGCCAGATCTGAAAATTAGGATTTTAAACGGCCAAAATTATGTATCTTTATACAACTTCTTACGAAAAGCGCTGAAATATAGAAATCTGATAATAAATGAATTCAACTTATGTAATATCATGTATAACTTATTTACTCACTCAATACTAATTAAAAATGCACTTTGTTGTAAGAAATGAAGCTTTAATATAAAACATATAAGTATATATATTCTTAATTTAAATACTTACCTAGTTTATATGCAGAGTCGAAAGATCGAGTTTTAGTTGAAACGAAATTCCAACACAGGTATTTCAGCAAACTAGTTGAAAGCTTGAGGAGTTGAGTTAAGTGCGAAAAAGTTGAAATGACAGGAGAATACTTGCGTTGCTTTGTAGGCATTAAGGCAAAAAGATTGAGTTTTCGAGAAAAAAATATTTTTATTGCTCTTACAAGTTATGCGCATACTTTTCAACAACAAATATTCATTTGTTAATATGCATTTGATCACATGCAGAAATAATTGTGTATTCAACATTTCAACCCAGGTATTTCATTTAATTTTCGACTCAACACCACTGCTCGAGTGCGATCGAGTTGAATTACATTTCGTTCCAACTCATCCCCGTTTACAAAAGGTTGAACCTAAGTTCAACCTGGGTTCAAAGACGCATATAAACTAGGTAACTGTTGTTAATTAATGATAGCTATCTCAAAAGTACGCAATATGAAATGAGCTATTTCCAATATTCACCATAAACGTATGGTCTTGTAAAGATTTTTGTTTCCTGTATCATTGTATACTTGTCTTTGGATTATTAAATTATTTATTTTATTTTAACTAAAATAAAAGGAAATGTTTAAATGTACTGCCTCACAGGCTAACGACTTTTATGTCAAAGCCTTAATGTTTTTATTTGAAATTGTTATACAAATTATATATAATGAATTTTCTATTATAATAAAAACAATCAACTAACTAGTTTATTTGAACTACATACCCTTGTCAACTACCACTCTGTGTCGTACGATGAAATAAGTTGCTTACACAATCTGCATTCAGCGGGACGCACCAAATATAAAATCGATATAACCCATACCTATTCGTATCTTTGCCTGTAAACAGTATACTTATGCCCAGTTTCACCAAAATACACCTAAAAGCATTTAAGTTGACGGAGTAATAAAATTTATTGACATTTTAGCTTAAAATGGATTGCACCAACATTAAGAGTTGAATTTTTGAAAGTAAGGAAGCTTGATGCCAACCCCAGATTTTTATTCACCACACATGGGACTCTTTCATTAAAGCAAGCAAGAGGAGAGCATATCAATCGAAAAATTTTAACGTTTTCTTTGTCTTGCGTTTTTAAGACGCCTTTAAAATTTATTTGGAACAAAATGGGATTTGAGTTTATTGGCTCTTTTAAAACTGAACTGGTTGGCGAAATTGAAAAATGCAGTTTTAAGATTTAAAAATCCAATAAATATTTAAAAGTGTTTGGGAAACTGGCCATTAGTTGACAAAATCGTATTTATTTTATGAATTGATGTTCATATTATCTATTTTTTTTTTTTGTAGCAAACTTATAAGTCTGATTTGGTTATTTAGAAAAAAAAAACTTTTTGCTTATTTTTGAATTGATTATCCTTATAATTTATTAAATCTTAAATATTTTAAACCTTTAAATGGGATATTCTTCATAACAATAAACACCATTCTCCTACGTGTCGTTTCTTTTAAGTATATAGGCATCCATAGCACTAAGAACACGAAACTCACGTTGCTAAAAATGTATGCAATCAGTTAATTAAAATATCCAGTTTCAAGGATATTTCACATAAGAACCTACACAAATATTTTTTTAAAATCCTTTACAATATTTTATATATTTCAAGGCGTATATGTACCCATTTTAAAGATGTTTTTTAATTTATGAATTGAATTGAAAAATAATAAATTATAAATTACTTTCGAACCAGAGCTATACCACTTACGTATATTATATAATTTTCTCATATTATTTTTTGCTGATAACGTCCTTTGTGTAGGCTTTCTTCAATATTTCATGACAATATTTCATGCAATTAACCTAACCAATTTATTTCCTTGTAATATATTTTCTTCTTACTTAACTATAATTTGTTGTTTTTTCTTGTCAATAAAACTCATGAATTCCTTAATAATCTCCTTCTTACATCGTCTCCTTATTTAAGAAAAGGGTAAATTAACATTTTAATATAGATATTTATTCGTTCTAAGGGTAGAAATATTTTGAAGAATTTATTTAAATTGAAATGTGATTGTCAAAAATTAAGTCAAAAAGGGTTCATATAATAAATATGTATGTATGTATGGACGTGTACAACAAGGGTCATTTTAAAGTTTTAATTTAAGTTTCATTATTCAAATTTATAAAACCTTATCTTTATTTATATTATATTTTGTGTCCTCTCTCAGAAATGAGAACACTATCAAGGATTTACAATTGCAACATCAAAGGAATATATTTAAATTTTAATAGATATTGAGTTTCAAAAATTAAAACTCTATTAAAAACTATTTCAATTATGACCAAATTCTATCTATTTAACTTTAAAGAAGTTTCAACAGAGAAGTTCATTAATGATAAAAGTTCCTATACAAATGTGTTTTTGTATTTTATGTAAATGTGAAAATGCAAATAATAAGGTATGATTTATGATTGAAATGGTTTCAAATAAAAATATAAGTGATAAACATTAACTATGAGTCGTAAGAAATGACTTTTATAGGTGTATAGGTAAACTTGATATACTATGGCAATAGAAAAATAGGTTTTCTTAAATGTTTATGATATTTTTAATTGAAATCGAATCTTCTCAGTTACCTTTTTCATTGTCATATACAAATACAATGGGTAGAACAACGTCTCATCAGTATTCAGATGGCCTAAGACATGTTACACATTTACATATTAAGAAAAGTTTATCTGTCATAAAGTGTCCATTAATTTTTTTGACAAAACAAAATACGTCATTGATACAAACAAAATACAAGAAAGTTTTGATAATGCTAAAATTCATTTAAAATTTAATACACACGTGATTAAACCAATGTTCTTTTTGAGTCATATTCCTCGAACTAACGATCACAATATCGAGATCTTGTGATTTGACACGATTGAATTACTATTTGATTGAAAGGGAAAAACAACATCAATGACTTTTAAGGTTTAAAGATAAAGAACAATTAAAACGTGACACTCCGATAAATATAAAGTTTAAAAATCAATAAAACACCTTAATTTGAGTTCACAAGTACAATTTTTTTTATTTATTTATATAAAAAAATATTTATTTAGATGCATTTCGACAAATTATTTGTCATCATCAGCAAAACGAATAAAACAATGATGATGATGACAAATAATTTGTCGAAATGCATCTAAATAAATAATTTTTTAAATAAATAAATTAAAAAAATTGTACTTGTGAACTCAAATTAAGGTGTTTTATTGATTTTTAAACTTCATAAACATCAATGACGTTATAATGACATGCAGAAAAATTAAAATTTTATTAAATGCCAGCTCAATAAATTTCGGTTTCGAAATGGAACCATTGTTCTAGTTATAATAATATTTTTATTTTTTTTTTTAATACAACCGTTGTTGCACGACTACAGGGTCGTTAGAAAGGAGTAGGAAGATAGGAAAGAAGTATTTTAGTACAATGGATAGAGAGCTAGTTGATTTTTATATTTCAACCTTAAGTTCCACCATAAGAAATGTTGAAGTTAATACTTGCTTCTGGGTATACTGATCTTTCGCTTGTTTCGGTAAAAGAATTCAAAAACATTGAAGGAATCTGTATAAAGTTTTTCGGAAAATCTTTTTGACAGCTCTCTTGAGGGAAATTGCTTGTTCTGACGAAGAACATAAATATATCAGAATTCGTAAATAATCCTTTTCGTGAATAATATATAAGCGGAGCTCAACTTACAATGAAAAATGCCTCTTTTGGACATATATATATATATATATATTTAAATCCTTTAACTCCAATAATCTTGAACTTCATTTGAATCCTCTATTTTTTTTTCGAATATAACTTTTAAATTATATATCTACTATCAAAGTCTCTACAAATGTAAGCACGACTATGTCATGTTGACGTTAAGCCCTCTATGTTAATCTCTGTAATTATATTGATATAGCAATTAAGTTTAATTTTAAGTCAAATCAAACAGAACATCAATTAAGTATTCTCTCTTTGCATACAAAATTGCATCAATTAGTACGCATTTCTAATCCCTTGACCTATTTTGCTTGTCAAGCATATGGCACCCGACTCTGAACTTCGAAATGACGACAGCAGGACATCCATAAGAACAGAATGATACAACAAAAAATTCAGGTCAATAAATCTGAAGCCTCAGAAAACAGACACAATATTTCTATTGGGCGTCATCTATATGTGCCCTGAAGCTAGACAAGTTGCACTCATTGAATGGTGCAATGGACAGTTATAATAAAGTTGTTCTAAAAAACTACTCCAACCCCAACCTTCGATGGAAAATACATTTGGGAGTAATGAAACTGTTTTGTATATATGTATACTTCTATACTGACAATACTGCATTATCTACGTATAGTTACAGGTTACAGCTATGATCGTATAAAACCTTATATTGGAATTCGTTAGAGAAAAGGTGGCAAAAATACTAACAACCACATATGCATTTAGTCCGGTATCTCTGTTCGTATGTGTACATCCTCTGAAAGGACATTTTCGAGTTACTCGTTTGGAAAACATCGAGATATTATTACTTTCAGATAATAATTTCTCACCAAAGTGTGTGCCAACCGACCGACATTGGTATTTGCGTCATTTCAAAAATCATTCCATTTCGATTCCTATAAATATGTTTACCCCGACAATATGATTGTATTTATGTGTATTGTATGTAGGTAGGTTTTTTTTTTGTAATTTTTTGTTGCAAATCCTTTCGACCATAATAACAAAGTATGCTTTTGCAGATGTTTTTTTCCGGAATATTATTGTCCAACAAATGCATGCAGACAGGCAGAGGCAAGCCAGGAATACAGGAAGCATCATCAAGTTATCTCAAAACAATGTGCATGATATGCACTTTTACCTTGTTTTTAAGCTTTTTGTTACAACCATTATTGTTACTGGGTAAAAACAGTAGATAGGTTCTTTAGTTTCCGGATAATAGAATATTGAGTGTTCGTCCTGAGGGTATAACAACAAAACACCTAGAAGAGGAGATTGAATGTATATACATTTGTTTAGGTTTATACTTTCCAATAGATTCTATAGGTACAAGAGTATTGTTGTACACTATTATAGCTCAGCTTCTATAACAACTATATTCATTGAAGCAATAACATTGAATGTGATAATAGAAACAACATTCCCTGTGACAAAGATAAGGACTTCGCACGACATATGCTTATGCAATACAAGGACATGTAGCATGGTCTGTCGGACATCCTGTGTGTCCATTCACAAAAAACGATGTTCACACACAAAATACCATATATACCTACATAAGATAGGCACAAAACAGTTACCTAGTATATGGGGTGCAATAAAAATAATTAAACCAAAATAGGTAGCCATTGTAGGTATAGATTGTGGGTGTTGTATATTTGGAATAGGAAGACTGTTTTATCTGGGATTTTGATAGAATATCCGTTTTTACTTTCCCTTGAGTGCAAATTGCACACACAATTGTCCTGGCTTTTGGACAATGAAACAAAAAATTAGTATCGGTGTAGGAAGGCCTGCATAGTTGGTTATAATAATGTTGTTAAAGTTTATTCTACACTAGCTTCAATTTAATTCATGAGGGAAAAACGTTCAGTGACAAGCAGAAATTCTAATTATTTATCTCAGAAATATTTAAAGGTATAGTTTCCGTATTTTGGGTCCGTTGTTTGTCCTAGCATTATCTTGTACTTAATTGACTCTGAAAGTGATTCTAAAATAGTTTTTAAATATCTTCAACATCGCAGTTAAAAACCTCTGTTGAATCATCGATTTAAGATTGCATAGCAAACCCCTCAGCAAAACAATAACAATGACAATGACAATGACAATGACAGTGACAATGACAATGACAATGACAATGACAATGACAATGACAATGACAATGACAATGACAATGACAATGACAATGACAATGACAATGACAATGACAATGACAATGACAATGACAATGACAATGACAATGACAATGACAATGACAATGACAATGACAATGACAATGACAATGACAATGACAATGACAATGACAATGACAATGACAATGACAATGACAATGACAATGACAATGACAATGACAATGACAATGACAATGACAATGACAATGACAATGACAATGACAATGACAATGACAATGACAATGACAATGACAATGACAATGACAATGACAATGACAATGACAATGACAATGACAATGACAATGACAATGACAATGACAATGACAATGACAATGACAATGACAATGACAATGACAATGACAATGACAATGACAATGACAATGACAATGACAATGACAATGACAATGACAATGACAATGACAATGACAATGACAATGACAATGACAATGACAATGACAATGACAATGACAATGACAATGACAATGACAATGACAATGACAATGACAACGACAATGACAATGACAATGACAATGACAATGACAATGACAATGACAATGACAATGACAATGACAATGACAATGACAATGACAATGACAATGACAATGACAATGACAATGACAATGACAATGACAATGACAATGACAATGACAATGACAATGACAATGACAATGACAATGACAATGACAATGACAATGACAATGACAATGACAATGACAATGACAATGACAATGACAATGACAATGACAATGACAATGACAATGACAATGACAATGACAATGACAATGACAATGACAATGACAATGACAATGACAATGACAATGACAATGACAATGACAATGACAATGACAATGACAATGACAGTGACAATGACAATGACAATGACAATGACAATGACAATGACAATGACAATGACAATGACAATGACAATGACAATGACAATGACAATGACAATGACAATGACAATGACAATGACAATGACAATGACAATGACAATGACAATGACAATGTTTCAGCTGAGGCAAGAGCTTCAACGACACAAATGTCCGCCCAATAGGACCACCAGTTCTGCTGTGCCAGAATGATCTAACAACAAGTACTTATTAACTCAGAAGAACCAAAATCTTTACTTGTTCATCGTCTTGAGCTGCAAGGAAACAACTCGTTCAATCGTTGTATATAACAACAAGCTGTGTATAATGTACAAATACATATATGTTAACACAGCTAGAAAACAATCTTCTAAAATTTTCAATTTACAAAATACCAAATTTCTAGTCGTTCTTTTTGGTAACTATGGTTGAACTAACGATATGCACCATGAGTTTTTGAGAGTATCTCACCTGATGCATCCGACATTTAAAATGAATACAAAATAAATTATCTTGTCACTTTTCACAGAACTCAGTATAATTTGGATTTAATATGGAGTGATATCCGTCCAGTCATCAAGACAAAATTGTTCTTGAAAAATTCCAATAAAAAAGAAAAAGTGAATAATGTCTAGAAAATTATTTATACAGGAACCCAAAAAATGTGTTTTAAGAACAAGCTATGGAAAACCAAAAGGTGCATGCAAACAATAAAATGGTAAGCCTGATGCAAAGGCTCTATGACTGTTCCAGTCTACGAGGACTCATTTTTTCTATACCTACCTTTACCGATTCTGTTCAGCTAAAAAGTGGAATAACAGGAAACCATGGTGACAATGCGCTTAGATAAACCATAAAATGATGGGGATAAAAATGCCTAAAGCAACAGGTCAAACTATAGAATTCGAGGTCAGGTCAGAATACCATCTATATGTATATTTCCCTGATTGTGTGGTACTTTTTGTACTTTGGTAAACCCTCTCTCCATCCTGTGTGAGGGAATATTTTTGAGCATTAATTGGAACACATTTTTTTTTTCATTTCCTCTCTTACCATAGCCTAAAAACATAAACTAGGTAAAGAGCAACCAAAATTAATTTAGTTTCTCTATGCAATTCGCTAAATTTCTTTCATTCATATCTAGTTTATTTAAACTATCTCAATATTGTCATTTCATCTTCAATTGTGTGTGAAAATTTCAAAAACAAAAAAAAATAAAATCGTACTTTGTATGAAAATAAAGTTATTCCATTCCATACACACACCAACAAACAAATGGTCATAATATTTTATGACACCCAAGGATATTTACTTTTGAACAAACATAAACGAAAAAAAAAAGAATCCAATCGAAGTTATAGTGTTGATATAGTGGTTGTTATGAAAATTCAGCCATAAATGAAATTTATATCTTTTTTATTTGTGGGAATAACAATTTTATTTGCACACTCTGTCTAGATATTTTTGTTGGAGTCAAAAATTTTGTATTTCTATGGTGTTAAAATTGTTTGGTGTTGTTGTGTCATAAAGGACGCAACATCCAAATAGTGTTAGGAACCGCTTTGAAGGAAAAGTTATGGATATTTTTTGTTCATATAATTTATATATTTATCTAATATTTCAAGGATGAGAAGAGGGAGTAAACTGAAACTAATAGCTATTGCTTTGCATCACAGCTGTGGATAATTGGAGGAAATATTTTTAAAGGAACACGTTTGGCGCCTGGCGCGTTGCCTGCATGTATTTTTGTATCTATGTAGCTGGAAGCCAGCACTTTGTTGCGAAATAAAGTGCTCAGATGAGCTTGATTGTTTTTTTTTAAGTAGGTAAATAAAAAGAGGAAGCAGGCAATCGCCGCTCCTAATGGTATTTCAATAAGAAACCATCTTTTCTGGTGGATTTTTTTTTTGTTTGATGGCAAAGTGATGTTTCATGGCAGCTATCAATTTCGAAGTTATAAGATAACAAGTTAATTGAATTACAACACTTATATATAGAGGGAAAAAAAACTTCGAGGAGAAATTTTTGGTAAGAAATGGACTTTTTGTCAAGTGTGTCAGTATTTTGAAGTTGTACAAACACTTGTTTTATAAAACGTTGTCATAAGATAAAAGCTTGGAAAACAAAATTGAAAAAAAAAAGTAGATTTTGTGCTGTGTGTTATGGGCTTGTTTGTTGTTATCGAACCAATCCGATTTATGAGAGAATATACCCTACTTATAATTATCAATAGAAAAAAACTTTATATTAATAATTGGTAAGGAAATTCCATAAGTTAATCAAATCTAAAACGTTTTCAAATGGTAGGTATGGCGAAACAAAAAAACTTCTTCAAAAACAAGCTAGGTTTTTGTAGATTATGGTTTTGTATTGCAAGTGATGGTGAAAGAAAACACATTTTGTAAAACATTTTGCTTTAAATCAGTCATTTAGACTTTTAGAGTGACTTTAATAAAGGCTGCCAAAATAGAAAAAAAATAGTGTATAACAACGTTGTTCCCAACTAATTCGAACATAATTGTACTAGTTTCTTATGTGCAGTGTTCTGACAGCTATGAACACGAAACATTTCCGGAGCAGAACAGATCAGATAAGAGCAAGATTTTTGAATTGCTTTTGTGTCAGAATAAATTAGATTAGGTTTAAAATAGTACGTAAAAATCATTGGTTGTTTTTTTTATCTCATGTCTTTGACCTGTTCAGATTTTTTGCTTTACAAAACTTTTAGAGCTTAAATTGAAAATTGATATTTTAAACATTTGCTGAAGCTTACTTAGATTATTTTCTAAGATGCACTTGCTTAACTTTAATTAAGTTTTCTTAGCGAATTGTGTGAAAAAAAATAACAGTAATACGATTATTGGGAGGCATAATACTACTACAGTCTGTCAAAGCTCTTCAAATCCAGAAATCTCACCACAACTTCAAAACTGCTGCTGTACAAGACCCATGGTCCTGCCAGTACTCACATATGGATCCGAGACTTGGGTGCTTAGCAAAAGGCACTCTGACCTCTTAGCCGCGTTCAAGAGAAAAGTCTTAAGGAGAATTGTTGGCCCCATATGTGAGGAAGAACGATTCCGGAGACGGTACAATCATGAATTGTACGCAATCTACCTTGAAGCAGATATCGTGACAAAAATTAGGCTCGGTAGACTCCGGTGGGCAGGGCACCTAGCTCGCATCAGCGAAGAGGACTCTGCTCGGAAAGTTCTTTGTGGTACATTCTATGGCAGACGACAGCATGGTAGATAATGCTTGCGCTGGAGAGATGGTGTAGACCAGGACGCCCGGAGCCTTGGGGTGCGAAACTGGATGGCGTCGGCTCAAGACCGGGATAGGTGGAGAGACTTGTTGAAGGAGGCCAGGACCGGACCCCGGTTGTCGAGCCGATGATGATGATAATAATGTAGGTTTTCGTAATGTTAACGTTGTTCAAAATTTATTCTTTTGTTCAATTTAATGATTTTAATATAATTTATAACAATACTGCGAGGTTAAACAATTAAACATGCGAAATGAAAATTTTGCGAAATTACCACATAACAAAATGAAAAGTTTCTTTATAATATTAAACTAACAATGAGAAATGTGTTCACATTTTGCATATTGCAAAAATAATAAAATAATTCTACATCGCAACGCAATCCAAAAATTTCAATTTTACGAAGCTGTTGTTAATAATATAAGTTTTAAACCTTTAACAAACTAAAAGAAAATACCGAAAAGGAAGTAAAATAAGACTACCTAATTATTTTCCTTATGAACAAATCCGGATGTCAATTTTCACATTACTTTTGAATACATCATTTCCCTTAAAGTAAATTTGCAACAAAGGCGTTTAACAATTAGCAAAGTTTTATTACTTTGCAAATTGGTTTTAAGCAAGCAAATAAACTTTGCACTTTGCACTTAGAATTTTGCAAAGTTTTTTTTGTGCTTAGAATTTTTGTTGATTTTGATAGCATTTTTCGTTAGAAATTGGGTAAAAAAATAATAATTGTATTAAAATTTTTCGAAATATATTTTTCGTTTCCGAATGTGTATTTTATTCTTTAAGTCTGAATAAAATATTCATTCAATGAAAACACATAAAGTGCAAAACTGATCATGTCATTTTCAAATACCCAAATTGTTTGTTGAATGCTAAAACATTAGATTCTTATACATAAGATCCACTCAATGAGTAAGCTACTTTAAAAAAAGTTAAAAACTTAGTTGGATTAGAAATAAATCTTAATATCATGGAGTGAACTATGCACTAAGCAAAAATTGCACGAAATACGGATGCTTATACTTTTAACAACACAAATAAGCATGTTAATACTTTGCGCAGCAACGAAAGGATGGGTCTGCTAGTTTCAACATGATTGACAACGTATAAATTATACTGTATTAGGTGCATTTTATTGCTTAGCTAAAACTACCTAGCAGATATTTTATGTGGCAAACCTATAATGACAATAAATACGTCAGCAATTAAACTGAACAATCTGAACATGCAAGTGAAAATAAAATTTTAGAAATTCTAAGACAATTTATATTTTAATTGTGTCAACACGTATTTCACGGATAGGAAAACAATAACGTACATTATTTTATGTATTGGTATTGATTAAATCAATTTAAAACCGAAAATCAGAATCTTAATAAGTGATTCTGTTTTAAAATAACTTATTCGGTATCAATTTAATTGAAGTAAGTACATACAATTAGGTATAGACACACAAAACTATAAATTAATTGATTTATTTATCCAACTAAACAACATTAACAAATATTATGTAGGTATGAACAAAATTACAAAAATCACAAAAATTTTAATTAAAATGTTCCTTTTAGCTTTTACATCATCCAATTTCCTATATCAATGCATATTTAACTTTGCAACAAATTCTATCTCTAAAATTTCCCTAATTTGCAACAAACATAAAAAAAGAACAGAAAACCAAACAAAATCCTGTTAAAAAAAAAATCATGAAATTTTCCGAATGATTAAACTAACCTCCGATCCACGCCCATGCCAGAGCATTTAAATGGCGGCTGATGCTGATGGCCCATTCTCCAAACAAAACACCACACTTCGAATGCATTTATGCTAACCAAGGCCATTTCTAATAAACTCTTTCAACGTGTGCTTCACTTTAACCAAATCCAACCAAATGAATGGGCTTTCTGTGCGATTTTCGCGTAATAGTTAGCATTTCAATGCAATTATTCTGCTAAAATGGTTTCTCATGTTATGCCACACACGGATTCCGTGAGTGTTTTATAACGTTCCATTCCTGAACCAACTAACTGTACATTCAAATAGTTATACCTATACAGAGATATAGCGCACAATTACAAAAACAGTTTGGTGTATAAATGTTATATTGGCCTGAAAGGATAACATATCACTAGCTAGCACTCTACTATGTCGAGTTCCATTGCATACACATAGGTGCATAGGAAGTACGCACTTTAGTGCATTATCCAACTGTAAACAGTTTCTGTGGCTGGTTGCACCGGAACTCTATGGATGTTAGGAATGGATGCTGATATTGTAAGAGTCATGGTGGCGGGCGCATATATATTCTTTTTTGCTGTTGTGATTGTGCTAGTTGCAGTCAGTCGAACGTCAGTAAGGTTTCGTCCTGAATTACTATAGCTAATTGTTCTGATGTCAATGTGATATGTGAGCCTGCGGGTGCTGTATGCGTTGACAAATACCATTAAGTAATTAAATTAACTTATTTCATTATTCATCATGTTTAAATGGAAGCAAGTTTTATATGTTGCGAGGAAAAATGCAATGAACTGTATTGCCAACTGAGTCTGAACAATATGTTTTTTTATATTAAACTAAAGAAACAAGTAAAAACGCGAATATATATTAAGAAGACAGCTTCTTTTAAGTTATTTAAAAATTACTCTTCTTTTTTGAGCATTATGCACTAACAAGGTAACCCAAAATGTTTCTTTTTATCGAAATATTCATTATCGTTTGCCAAAATGGGGGAAACTGCTATTTTGTAAAAATAGCAGATATGAATGATGAAGATGAAAATGAAAATAAAGTTTTAGAATGTCTAGAATATTTGATATTCTTCAACATGTCAACATGGTGTCAAAACAGTCAACACGTTTTTCCTATGCTCGTCAAATATACTCACTCAATGAGCATAAAATACTTCGTGTCAGAAGAGACGCTAGAGGCTCTCGTATTGCTCGTTCTGTCCCAATAAGAATATTGCCAAATATTCTGGAGGATTCACTGTGCTTCTTATTTCTTCGAGGACACTTTCCACCGCGAATACCGTTTTCATTGCTAACGGAGAGCAAAAGAAAACCAAAATCAAGGACTTATTGCTACCGAAAAATGATTCACTGGAACCGAGGATATGTGGTTTCCACACCACGGTCCAAACCTACAAATCACTCGACAATAGACATTTTACAGAAAGCGTTTCCAGGTAGCTTAATATCTCATTCCGTACGCAAAAGTTGACCACACCTAACTATCTTGTCTTATATATTTTACTTTCCAACAGCTTGAAATACGTAAGGTTTCCGAGGCTTCAGAAACACAAAGTAATCTGATGCTCTCTAGACCAATAACCAAATCTTGCATATAAGCTAATTGACGAAATTCGCGTATCCAACATCTTGGAAAAAGACGCGTTGTTTCTATTATTTCAAGGAGAAAACGCTGCTAAATTCATAGCACAACTCACTCTGGGGCAAACCATCTCGAAGAAGGAATTCGACGTTGATAGAGACTGCAGAGGCGCTCTATCTACCGTACTGCCAACAACCAGTCATCCCTATATGGAAATATCATCAACGAAGCAGTCATAATCACCTACGGCAAAAACCACTGAACCATAACGAATTTTTACGCCTCTGGGAAAGCAGAAAATTAAATTAGTAAATTATCGAGGCAGAAGAATTCAGGAGGAGAAAAGGTCGTATTATCAGCACAAGGAAATGCATTTTGCAATACTTTATCAATTTTTAAGCTAATACCAGTGCGGCTTCTGGTCTAGCTGATCGACCAGAGGCACAATCCTCACACCTTAGGCAAAGATGGTAGCCTTTAATTTCAAAGTTTTATAGAATATCGTTTATCATCGGGAGATCTATATGGCAAAATGGTAAACTCAGGAAAACTGAACAATCCATATGTGTGGAAGTGCAACTGTTGAATAGATTCTCCTCCTTTAGGAGGAAAACATCAAGTATCAACATATAAGAAGCATCTATCTACCAACTAGGAAAAAACGAATTTATTGATAGAAACAACTTCAAGGAAGTTAAGGAGTTCATCAACCTTGGAAGAAACATATCCTCTACGAACGCACATTATAGGAGTTTCGACAGAGTATAACATTATACCTGTTTCCACTGTTTGGTTTAACAAATGGGATTAACACTTCTAAATTGCAAGAACCTTGACGGCAACATCGAGCAAATGTACTAAAATGCTCGGGCCAAAAAGAGTCTTCGAATCCAGACTACCAGGTTTGAGGCGATAAGAATGACTAAACCATTGGTTTAAAGACAAAGCCATCGCCGATGACCAAGTGCTTCGACTTGATAAGTGGCAGCAGGCAGCAGCGTTCAATAGATCCAAAGCGATGGAACACCGTAATTTTTAAGAAAATAAATCATTCAACGATCGGGAGGCGGATAGTGACTGCTTTTTTCTTTGAATGTCGTAACCTTGTGAGAACAAACCACGTATTTTGAAAAGCTTCAAATAGAACATTTGACAAGACGATAAAGTTTTACAAAATCAATTGAAATGCGTTAAAAAAAATGATGGTGCATACTAGACTCATATCACTCCCAAAAAGTAATGGACAAAAGCATGAAGGTTAAAAGTAGTAATTATTTTGATCATGAAATTATGTCTTTTCATTTTAATAGTCTAACAAAACAAATTTTAATGTTTTATTTATTTATCGGGAGACCATCACTTTGTAGTGATCGGATTTTCTCATTGAACACTGAACGAACACATCTTTTTGTTCGTAATTAGCATAAATGTTCGAGTATATTTTTTTGTATCAGAAAAAAAAACAACACTTAAATGTGTGTGTGTGTGTGGTTTTTGACTTGGTTGAATCTATAAACATATAGCAAATAAGGTCTAATGAAACCGGGACTCGTGCCATAAACCCACATTACCACCATCGACCAGAGAACCCAATGATAGAAGGACAACATTACCAAACTGTTTTTCAACTGGACACACAATCTATCGAAGTATATAAACATATACATACGTATATATGACTGATTGTACGGTATATTTATGTACATTATTCTTGTAGGTATGTATATAACTTGGTTAACCATTAGCTCGTAAAAGCGGTGGTGATGGACAGGAAAATTCCTAAAGTAGAAAAACCGTTTGGCAGCTTTAGCTGAATATATAGGATATTGGGTAAAGCATCACACAAATGCAAACATAATAGTATATTCCATCCTAATATTACCTCACATTACATTTCTGAAAGGATAATATTTAATATATTGTTATTACAATTTCATGGGGTTGTTTAGTGGTTTGGGGATTTCATGTGAGCATCATTGACTGTTTTATTATGTGTGTTTCCACAAATATAAGCTTGAATTTATTTTTGATGGACTCTGGTTGGACGTGGAAAAAGACGACGACATGCAGCCATTATAAGTAAGTTGATAAATTGTTGTGGAGTGTTAATAATATGCGACGGAATAAAGATTTAATATTGGAAATGGATTTTTGAGTAAGTTGAACAGCATTTAACAGACTTACTTTTCGATGAAATAATTTAGATGGGAACGCTTACCTGAAAATAGAAAAGAAAATATAGCAGTTAAAATATTGTTTTTTTTTTATGATGAAATATCAATATAAAATAAAGCGCTTGACTGGGTCACACAATCTTGCTTTTAGGGAAAGTTTTTTTTTTGGTCACGACTGGAAAACTCATTTCAAAATTTTATTTTACAAAAAAAAAAAAGAATTTTAATATATTTAGATATATTTTGAAATATGTTTTTTTTTGAAAAAAAAAATGTACAAAATAAAGTAATATGTGAAACACATCATTTTCGATAAAAATCCAATTAGGTATTCTTTTGAGAAAATTCAAAATCAAAATCTGTTTTTCATAAAAAAAACTTGTTCAAAAATTACTTATTTTCAAAATTTTGTTTGCACTATAATTTTAATTTAACTGTGGTTTTTGAATATTTTTCTTCGACCAAATCGGTGCAGCCCTTCAAAAGATAGTTGGAGTAATAAAAAAACGTTTCTATGCCAGGTAATTAAAGTTAATAAGCTGATTCTGAAAAAAAAACTTTTCAGACGAACGACATCATCAATGGCAATAAATCACTAATGTAAAGAATTTTTGCGGGTACCAATGGTGCAGTTAATGAGTGCTAGGTTGCTTTATCTCATCATTGTGGGTTCGTTCCCCAACTAAGGTAGCATTCTTTTTTCTTTTCTGTATGCCCCTCATGTCTCAATAACTGGACGCCATCCGTGGTTATAATGTTAGATAATAAGCGTCTTATTCTCAATCCACTGCATCAAACACAATTCTTTCATATCTCTCTATTTCTTCTTAACTAATGTTGTGTAACTATTAATTGCATTGAAAAAACAATGTGCTTAACAAACACTGAGTTAAGTTATTATTATTGATCGTTTTTATCGAAATTCATCGCATTTTTTCGAGAAAATTAGAATTATTGGTTTTTTGCCATGAAAAAAAAAACTTTCTCAAAAATTACTGTTTATTTTTAAATTTGATTCACTCTTTCACAGAAGCAGAGAAGGCCCCCTTTACCCATTTTCTGTAACTTATCACATTGACATAATTTATCGAGAAACGATGAAAATTGGAACGAAACTCATTTTATCGCTTGAATGAGGTTCTGTTACTTTGCCTATCGATAATTTCATCGCTTCGAATATATTGGAATAAAAATACTGGAAATTACAATAAAACGGTGCTAGTTTTCTTTTTTTTTTTTGTATTTTGAAGAAAGAAAGTTTTGTAAATTGTTATTTTTTCCCCTAATTTGTCGAATTTCGTAGTGCAACTTTGTGGTCTCGTTTTTTATCCAAACCGTCCAGAAATATAGTCCCCACGAACATTTCTTCTATCCAACAGCATTATGAACCGTGTTAATCGGTTCAGTCATTGCTGAGAAACATGATTGGTCGTTATATCATTAAAAAAAGGCTAAAGATCCTGTGAACATTTTTATTTTAAATTTTCCCTTTCTGGGTGATTCCGATTTCCGGTAAATTTAATATTAAATAACTTATTTAAATATAAAACATATATTTTTTTCATAAATATAATTATATTTTTTTCATTTAATAATTTTGTGTTAACAACAAGACCCATTGTGCGACCCATTAATGCCTATTACTTTTATTTTCTGGTATGACAGGTAATTTTACAGTTTAACTTATCGACTTCCAATTGAATTTCCAGTCGGAATGAGATCGAATATTGACCATATTGCATCGACTTACAGAAACCCAATTTTTTTCATATGCGATAAGAGAGGAATAATGAATCGTTTCATCGCTTTAGTATGTTACAGAATATGGGTACTGAACGCTTAATAAACATTTCTGAATTAAAGCCCTCACATTTTGTTCCGTTTATTTAGCACAACGCAGGTCACAAAATACATATAATATTTGATTTGTGATATATTTTTTTTATTTTCCCATTCTGTTTTTCAATTCAGAAAACATTACATGGTTGACAAAATATTTATAAAATAGACTACGAATCGTATAGTCTATCAAATTAAGGTTAGGAGAAAATGGAGGCGGAACAAAACAGCATACTTAAAGGCGCTTAGAAAAATGTTGAAGCTCCAAATACGTTTGAAAAACAAACAAACATAACATCTCGACCTGTGACGTCAGTGGTCATAAGCGGTGGAATGCGTAGTGCATACGACTTAGAAGAATGAGCAAATCTGATAATGCGTGGGTTCGAATCTCATGATGTGCATGTGAAAAAGTTTTTTATAATAAAATTGGATTAAAGTTCGACACCACTAAGGGGACTGATGATAGGAACAAGCACTCATTGAAATAGCTATATCTCCAGCCAAAGAATGGAAAAAACGAATAGTAAAATTCGTAAAAACGAGTAAATAAAATTCGTTTAAAAATTGCTGGTAGCACCTTTAAGTTGTTGTTGTTGTTCAAACATTCAATGAAAAATTGACAGAATGGTGAGTAATAAAACTGACATTCTATAGTACAAATAGTACAATATAACAACAATAATAACTTTTTATAAAATATTTCAGAAACCTTTTTTAAACAACGTTTCTTGAAATATTTTTTTGTTATTTATATGGCCTCGTATAATAAGCACAACATTGACATAGAGATTTTCAAATGCCTTTGTCTTATCAAATTATATGTATTTTGTGTTTTACTTTTTAAGTTTTGTATTAAACTTTTTGAATACAAAATAAACCACAAATTTATAAATAATCTATGCAAATCTATTTTGTCTATTTATACATATATATTTTTAATTTTTTGTATATTTTGTTTTTGTCTGACTTGCTGTTCTCTGATTTCGTTCCATCAAGCAACAGCCTATCATGAACATGAAGATATTGCAATTCTGATTGTGATTTTTTTAAGAATCTTTTACAACATTGCGTTGAACAGTGTCTGGTCATAAATAACCAAAAAGAGACAGAGTTGCATCATGTGATATATGTATGAATTGTGAACCTATCAAATGTCATATAACTTTCATACACTTTTTTTCTGGGTACAGAATGTTCACTATATGCTCGCTCAGCTCATGGTATGCTACCAACGTATTGCTTTGTATTCAAGGATTCAATGTTTTTATTCCAAGATGCGTAGAGAGACAGTCCTACATTCATGTTTGACATCAAACTTCATACATATACATAAGCATAATCCACAGTTTTGTGAAACAAATTTGTTGTTCAAAATACATAAATAATTCTTTTATATCAGGCTCAGGACATTAGAATGTTTATATCTAAGAAAGAAAACAGTATTTATTGCCACAGGTCGGTCACCAGTTATTTTCAGTATTCAATAAAATTTAAATCAATTTGTCTATCTATTTAAGGTAGGTGGATATTGGAATTGTTTCAATGAACTATAAAAACCTTATGGTCGTATGGCACAAATGTGAAAAATTCGTTTCTTTTTTTATTCGGCTTTATTTTTTTTTTTTTTTAAAGAAGGTTTTTTTTAGTTTTTGTATTAAGTAATGGTGATATAATATTTTACGGTTATATTCTTAAATAGTAGTTACCCGGCGCGTTGCTGCCACAGAAAAAAATAATAGAAGAAATATCGTTCTGAAAGAAGTAAGTACTTAGTTGCTCTTATTATAATCCTGTCGGGACAACATTTTGTCAAATGTTTTTTCGATAAATAAGAATTTTCAAAAAGCGACTCCAAAAGCATCTATTGGGTAATTAAAATTGCCTAAGACACTCCTTACAACCATCAGCTAACAGTCAGTGAAAAATTAAAATAGTGCCACCTAGGGAGCAATTCAAAAATTAGCCGAAGATACGCACTAAAAAAATCAACATGTCCCAACCCGTCGTTACATAAGCCCAAAAAAAAAAAAAGAATCTACCAAGAATACACTCATATTAAAAGTTTGTTCAGTTAGCTATTTCCGTTTAGTTTTACGCATTGTCAATGCTTCAATGCGTAAAACTCTACTGTAATGCAATTACAGTGAAAACTCTACTTACTGACAGCTCTACTAACCGAACGATTCCCAACTAAAATACATTTACTTGTTGTTTTCCTTTTTTATCTGTAAATTTAAGAAAAGAATCTTAGAAGATACAAGTTTTTGCGAATTTGAAAAACTAAAACCTAAAAATCGCTCGATTCCCCATTTATATAGATAGAAGCATAAATCACACGGAGAATTTTTCCTTCAGAGCAGCCTGAAGCGCTCACATCTCGAAACCTTATTATTCAAACATGAATGATGAACGCAGCTATAGGAACTTCTTCAATAATAGTCCTAACCTACTTAGATATTTCAACCTCCTCTTTGAATGAAGAAACAAGTCTTAGACTTTTAATTAAACAAAATTGTTTTCAATTAATTTATGGTAAATTATTGTAACTTAGTTTATTAAAGCACAAAATTATATTCAAAAACCCATAACACTATCTTCCTATATCTTCTAAACTCAACTCATAACTCTTTGAACTTAACAACACCAACAAAACCCAATTAATATATTAATGAATATTCAAACGAAATTTATCTTTTGTCTACAAAAACTATAAATGTTGATTTTAAGGCACTAAATAAATGATGTCCTTTCATCAAAGGTCAATGTAGACCCGTTTGCTGATACGATACTTAAGCATTTATATTCTACATAAATCCTTAAGTGACAGTTTATGCAAACGAAAAAGTACTACTTAAGGATTTATGTAGAACATAGATGCTTATAAGTATCGTATGAGCAAACGGCCCTTAGATTGCCACTATATTTCAAATATTCCTCTTTATATTTACCTGCGAAAACATTCAGTATGGTAAAAATAAATAATATTGATTATACGCACAATGAAGCCAAAAATCATCATACCTACTCTTTAATTCTCCCAGGAAAAGGAATTATTTTTAAAAAGTTTTTGATTAATAACGTCGCAATATAATATTTTATTAAAGAGTCAAGTTAAAATTATGACCATGCATATAATATGTAGCAAAAAAAAAGGAATTTATAGACATCGTATAACAGAAATCAAATATTTTTGTCGCATTGATTATAAACACATAAAAACCCTTCTTTGATCATCGATAGCTGCGTCGGTCGGCATAACGTTGCTCCGTCCATTCAATTTAATGGCCGATAAAATTCGACAAAATTTATCCATCAGCTGGGATTAACTTGCGGTAGAACATTTCAAAGCCATAAACATTAATTTTCAAAATAAAATATAAAATTTTTGACCATGCAGATGAAACAGAGAATCATATAAAGTCCACTCTTAGTCAAAGGACACCGTTCACCACTAAAAGTCCTTTAGACAGCGGAAGTGCGGATATATCTATTCTTTTTTTTTGCTGTAATCAAAATGACATTTTAAATTGGCACCAAATTGGAAAATTTACATACAAATATTAGCAGAAGCACCCACCAATACAGCCAATTCGACTAGACTGTTTGAATGTCAACATTTATTGCTGCTAGAAAACGCCCGCAATTACAAGTTAACACAGCAAAATGAGATACTAAACCACATAAACAAAAAAAAAATTCCAGGAAAAAAGGGAACAATTCATAGAGACAGCGAGTGAATCAGCAATTCAGCAATTTATGGACTTCTGTCTGCAAACTTCATTTTTCGCCCTGAAATTGCTTTTGGAGAACTTATGAAAGGAGGAGGTTGCTATATAGAGAATGTTTTATGAGAGTGGCCCACTTGTTAAGCTCGCCTACTCTAAACTCCATTGCAGAGTTTAAATCCAGGAACCATTATTTCTCTTTTACTATAGTTAAGTGCATACTTATTCGTTTTGCGACAGTCTTCTTCTGGGTAAACGTAGTTCTGGCCCATTTTCCATTGCAGTTTCGTATTTTCTTATAATATTTCTTTTTTTTGTGTGTCTGCGTATGTCTGCTGTTTTCCAGTGTCAGAGTCGCATGAAGTATTTGAATGAAACGTTTAGCGCGGGTCCTAAAACGGAAGAGCTCTTTTGAAATCGAGAATATTATTCGAATGACTCTTAACCTCATTTTAAGTTCTTGTTGTTTTTTTTTTCTTGTTAGCAATTTCTTTTTATGTTTTAAGCTGAGGAAGAGCAAGAAGGCCAAACTCGCATCATCCTTTAGTTTATCCTCAACCTACATTTATATACACACAAAGAGTCTCGTATCGTAACACCCTCTTCAGTCAAGCACTTGAAAAAGTCAACCACAACTTCTTCATCGGATGGCGACACAAGAGCAAGAATGGAGTTTAGTGGATTCGGTGGTTAACTTAGATTGCTCTATGTCTTGTCTGGTGCAATAAAACGGTACACATTTTGGAGGATTTATTTTTTAAATAAGGACATTCATTTTGAGTGTTTGTTCCTTGAAGAGGAGCAAAAATGAAGAAGAGCGCACTGTTCGTAGTTTAATGGAGGAAACTATTTAACATAAAAAATTATTTTATATCTTTTTTAAACATCTTTTTTTTTCATTCGAAGTATAGTTCTTTTTAGGGATTGAATAGTTTGATAAATTAGCAGCATTTTTTTTAATGGGAAATAACTATAATTATTAAGGAAACTTCGAGATCAAAATTATCCTGCAGATAGAGTCACATCAGATAAATTGCTAGTACAGAATACATTGGGATACTGCAGACATTTCAATAGCAGTAATGATACTGATGTGCTTTAATTTAAAAACTATTTCCATGATGTCTCGGGTAAAAGATTAAAAAGCATCGTTGGTACAATTGACTCTTAAGGTCCTTAAGGTTTTTTTTTTCTAAAATGATTGAAAAGTATTTCAATTGAGTTATAATCCAGAAAAATTTCAGATATTTTACATTTGGTGGAATGGATGCTTAGAGAAACGTTTTTAAAAAGTTTCAATTTTCCCATTTTATCATTCACGTGATTTTGTCATTACTTCCATAACAACAAACAACTAATTTATCGAGCGTTTAGATAAAAGAAGCATATCAATCCATATAAAAAATTTAAACAAAACATTAAGAGATGTTTAATTGTTTTAAATGTTTTTGAAATCTTCTGAAAATGTTTAATTGGTCTGGGAAAACCTTATTATCGTGGATCATCTAAACGACTATATCAAGTCATATTAACATAATACATTGGTTGAGCCGAAAGGATGGTTAAAGTATAGGTTGCAATTAAGTTAAGATATTGTCTCATTCTATATTAACACAGGATAAATATTTGCAAGTATATATAAAGTTCAGAAGATATATATGAATAGTAACGAAAACTAGTATCGGAAGGTTTAATAAAAAGTTAGATCTTTCGTTGGAGTCCAGTATAGCGAAAGGACAGCTGATTATGAAGATTCGCTAAATATTTTAAACTGACAGTTTAGATCAACGCTTAGTTGTCAATTCAAATTCTGATTTACTTCGAATAGTTTGTACAAATAGGATCTCCATGTTAAAAAAAATATCATATTCAAACATTAATTTCATAAAATTATCGGATAAATGGGAAATTTAACAATAAAAACATTTTGCTGTGTTTGAATTCAAAACTTCGCTTCTAAAAAATCCCTTACTGTTTGATCTACAGTTTGGAAGTTTTTTTGATATAACAATATTTTGTATATTCTTTGCGATTGCAAATGCTATATAGACAGTCCTTCGATTCCCGTTCTGTGAAAAAGTGAAACCATACGTCTAAAATGTTCATTTAAATAAAATGTTTTCACGCCCTTATTTGCAAATGAATGTTTAAGTGAAAGAAATTCGAAATTTGTATAAATTTATTCGATTAACTTTTTTATAGAACCAGAATCGACCCCTAGCAACCTCAATAACAAGGAAAATAAACAAAAAATAATAAAAATTAATCACAACAGCGAAAAGAATTGAATTCACCACTAAATTTTCATTCACTGTACGAGAATCGTTTTTTTTTTTTGTACCAAGTGAATCGAAAAGGTGAAAGCAATGCCTGAAAACGAATGTGAAAAAGGATTTTTCGATTCACGTTTCGACAGAACCAGAAAAGACCCCTGTACTATATATGTACTAGTATTTGATGATAAAGTTTGCGAGATGAATTCCAAAATTTTGTTGAAAAATTTAAAGTCATTATTTAAAGAATGTATTCAATACTTAACAATATTAAAAAGGACTCAAGCGATTCAATCAAATAATAGTTTAAATTAAGTAATTTCAAACTGTATTTAGTTCTACAATTCTATAATCTTCTATTTTTGCCTTTATGACATACCTAATACATTTTCTCGTTTAAGGCCGTGTGCGAACAGCGTTAAAATTTTATCCTCTATCTATTGTTTGACGTTTGAGTTGAGGTGAATAATTGTTAATCTTTTTTATGTGCGAACTGGATTAAATGGGATTTTTAACACTAATATATTTTTTAAATTTCCCTAGAAGAATTGAAAAATTTCCCTTTCTTTTTGCTTGAATACATGGAAATATACCAAACTGTTTTAAAGTTGATTTATAAAAATAAGTCTTCGGCTCAAATGTTCGGTGTTTTAATTTTTATTTGTAAAAAACGTTAAATTTTTTAATACTATTTATTTCTTCGTTGGTGAAATTAACTAAGATTTCCGTACAAAACCAAGTTGGAAAAATGCAAAGTTGTAATTTCGGAAATCAAAAGTTGCGCAGTACTCAATATTTAATGTTTTATCTATTATTAATTACATTTTGTTAAGGACAAAATTATAAATATATAAAATTATAAATATAGAAAAATATAAGTGGTAGTTATATCACCTTACAGTATAGTGGTTCAATAATTGCTATATTTCAAATGAGTTCTTATGATTTCAAGCAGTATTTAAATTGATTTAAAAAAATTGTGATTGCATTGATTTCAAATAAATTTGCTGATTTCAAATGATTGCAAAATAATTCAAGTTTTGATTGCATGATTGCAAAAAAAACTTAAAGTGATTTCAAATATTTTTGATGATTGCTATAAATCATTTGAAATCAATAACCAACATATTTTTTTTAAACTCATCACTTGAAATAGTGATTGCATCTGATTTCAACGTGATTTCAACGTGATTGCAAGTATATGAGGTCAGGTGATTTTATTCGTTACAAACCCTTCGAACCTTTTGTCGCAGCTTATTCTTATTTTTATGGGTTTTATTTAGTCGGCGTGAGTTCCTTAAATAAACAAAAATTAATAAAAACATTTTTTAGTCTTACACAGAAATAAATTCTTACATTTATTATATGGTTTTTCCACAACTCTTGCTTTTTTTGTCTCATTTTGTCAAAACTAAAATTTATTGAAACCACCGCCTACGCCAACGAAACACAAAACGTTACCAAAGCAGACGAACAGAAAAATGCATTCTGTAAACAAAAAAAAACATTACCTCATATCCAGGAGTGAGAAAGACTTTTGAGTTGTTAAAAGCAGAAATTCTACTGTCTTTCTCAATCTAGTATCATAATTTAGCCAATGGATAAAATTTTAACGCTGTTCGCACACGGCCTAAATACCTCCATCATTTAAAAGCAATTCTTTTCAATTTTAAGTGGAATCAGTACAATGCGCAAGCTGAATAACACTTAATTTAAGATACACACATTTAAGTTCATATTTCTTAATGTATAGGAATAAGTAAAGGTAGAATAATTTTATCTGAATTTAAATCCGCCATCTGTATTTCTTTCTTTCGAATTACTTTACTATACAAAACATTTCCAGAACAATTGATCTTTCGCTCTGTTGATGGTTTCTAAAAGAATTATTACTCGAAACAATGAACATTTCACCCTCTTGTATTTCATTATTTCTGTTAACTAAACTGTTTATTAAGTCTAGCATAAAAAAAAACTTTTCATGCGTATTGTGTGTATGTCGCCATTTTTACATTTAGTTTTGTGTATCAAAGTCTTTTATTTTTTAAATTATGAAATATGAAGTTGAATTTAGTTTATGAATTCTAAAGCTATAAGTTTAACTAAGTACATTATAATATTAGTCCAGTCATTTTAGGGTTTTATTTAGAAATTTGAGAAATTTGAGAAAGTCAACATAAATCTCGTGTCTAAAACATAAGTTATTCAAGGTCATAGGTCACGAAAAACAGTTTTTTTCGGGAATATCTCAGTTCATGTGGCTCCATAATGATGTTAGCATCCATTACAAAATTATAGAGGATAAATACGCCAACACATTTTTTATATAAACATTTTTTCATACGATCAACCGTTTTTGAGATTAAGGGGCGTAGAGTTTTGCACGCTCAGCAATACATAGTAGTCTACGCAATGATATAACGCAATGGCGATCCGAGAACCGCTCTTTTTTGGGGTTCAATGAAGAACACTTGGCAAACGCCATCATCGCCGAGCGAAACGGGTCTGATTTCCTCTTAATTTCGAAGCTAGAACTTCAGATCATTTTCGATTCATTGAAGAAAAAGAAGTCGACAGGAGTAGATGGTATATCCAATATTGTACTACGACATCTTCCTCAGGATGCAGTCGACATTTACAATACATTGTTTAACAACGCACTGAATAATGCATATTATCCAGTGCGTTGGAAGACAGCAGTGGTACATCCTCTCTCTAAAAAGTGGAAGGATAACTCCAATCCGGCAAATCTACGGTCGATAAGTCTCCTTCCGAGTATCAGTAAGGTATTCGAAAAAGTTCTCAATAGGGCTTTGTTCAAATGGGCTGAGGACAAAAATATTATTCCTGATAAACAGTTCGGCTTTAAGGCAGGACACGATACCATTCATGCCGCGTCTAACCTTGTTTCTGAAATTCAATGGAACAATGCGAAAAAACAGTGCACGGGTGCCTGTCTGGTTGATTTGAAGAAAGCTTTCGACACCGTATGGTTAGAAGGTCTGTATCTAAAGCTGACCAGACTTGGTATTAGTAAATCATTATTATATATACTTTATGATATGCTCAACGGTAGAAAGTTTGTTGTCAAGAGTAGCAGTGTAACGTCTACCAAAATATTTGAAATAAAAAATGGTCTGCAGCAGGGAGCGGTTAACTCGCCGATCTTTTTCAACATTTACACTAGCGATCTTATAAGTAGTCTAACCCATGCAATTGCGTATGCCGATGATCTAATAGCGTACAGAACAGGTCCAAAAGTTGAAGTTATCAAAATTCTTTTGCAGCGTGACTTCGACAAGATTCAGCAATATTGCGATGACTGGAAGTTGAAAATCAACTTTCAGAAATGCGAAACTATTCTGTTTAGAACCCCTTTGTCTAGAGCTTCTGCGGATACGAGAAAGAACTCGCGAAAACTTGTGATCGTTGGACCCCTTGGACAGCCACTGGCAAGTAAAAGTGTCAAGAAGTACCTTGGCATCTGGCTGGATCAATATCTGTATTTCGACAGACATATAGATGCTGCTCTGACCAGGGCTAGGGGAGCCTTTGCCCTGACAAGACGCCTGTTTTACAGCAGCCATCTTGATAGCAGGGTGAAGGTGATTTGTTACATGGCTTTAATCAGGCCGATGATTGCCTATGGATGTCCTGTGTGGTTCAACGTTGCACCATCTCAAATGGAAAAGATTCGGGTATTTGAGAGGCAGTGTCTTAGACGCTGCCTTGGATTGCACAGAACACCAGAGTCGGGGTACATAAAATATTATTCCAACGAGGTTCTATACAACAGGGCTAACATAAACAGAATAGATAATTTTTTAATCAAGCTGATTCGGCGTCATATTGCAAGAGCGATGACTTCAACTAATGGCTTGATTTTCGGGGCTTACTACCCCAAAGATGAATACTACGAAAGTTTATGTCTAAACGGATTTATCCCACCCGACGCTTTCCTCTTTTTAGACAGTCGAGGGCTGATACAGAATAGTTCGGCGGTACCGCTGATCTACCACGTCGGCGGAAAAACTGTGGATAGGCGACTCCTTTATGGTCGTGACGTCGTCGCAGAAAGCGGAGCAGAGCGCCTTCGGTTTAGTAGGGCTGTGTCCGAAAGGGACCAGATAGATAGATTGGACCAAAATCGCCAGTTCTGGTAGTTGAATGATTATACATCATAATAACTAATATAATTTAAAAAATAAATAATAATAAAAGTTGACTAATTGAGTTTATTGCCTTGGTTTGACTTACGCAGGTTTAGGCATGTCCGTGGCTTTAAAAGAAAACAATTATGGTGGCACTAAAAAAAAAAAAAAACCGTTGCTGTGGCTGTTCTAGTCTTAAGTTATTTTAAGTAGTTTTAAGTGTAGTTTTAAGTTTTATAAAAAATAAAAAATGATAGATATAATAAGTTTTTTCCAAATTTTCTTATTTTTAAGTAATAAATGAATTTCGATAATATTTAAGCTAGGTACGCCGAAAGGCAATAATTTTAAGTTAGTTATGGTATAATTTAAGGTTTTTGTCTAGCAAGTAAGTAGTTATAAGAAAATTGAAATATAAAAACTTAATATAGGTAAAAAAAAAAAAAAAATAGTAGTCTACGCGCTAGCCTATAGCTAGCTGAGATATTTAAGATAAAAGTAAACAAGTATTATTTCTCATCTCTAGGTTGACCCCTTGTTTTGCCTAAAATGACCGTACAGCAAAGATAATCAAAATCTTTTATTTCATTAACATATTAATTTGCTGGAGTGTTTCATTCCTTGATGACAATAGACCTACTGAATCAGCTTCGAATTGAATGATGTTGACAACATTATATACATTCTGCTATGCACTTCCAAATATATTAATATCATCATCATAATGCTCGCACTTGTTTTGACCTTTGGAAAATGTTGCTCCTTTTTAAATTATGCATTCCAAAAGGGGTTTTCCAGTTTCTGTCCTAATGCGGAAGTTCTATGGTAGGCTTTCCAGGTCTCTTAAAAGGACCAATCAGGTTCGCTGTAATATGTAAGATAAAATCTTATATGCGATATTAAGGAGACTGACTTTTCTATAATAAATCTATCCGGTATCGTTGATTCGATGCTTAGGCTTCATTGATCGGGCACGAGCCATATTTTTGAGGTGAGTTGATTTGTACATTGTACATGTCTTTTAGCAACTCTACTCTACCATGTCTAAATTTCTAACCAGGCTAAATTTCATATAAAGGCTCTAAATTTTTTAAATATATACATTTTAGTCTCTGGTAGAATTTACAGATTTTATTCCTGCTAAAACGTCATTTCTCGAGTCATTCATCTCGAGTTTCTGGGAACTTTTATTTTTTGTTCATAAGAGCGGTGTTGGAGGCCAACTCACAGGTCCAAAACGTGAAATTGGGCGGTCACCAAACGTGTCTTTCAATAAATCGATTGTGGCACGCCGTCTTGTTGGAACCACAGCTCCTGGACATCATGATTGTTCAATTCAGGAATGAAAAAGTTAGTAATCATGGCTCTATACCGATCATAATTGACTGTAACGTTGTGGCCATAATCGTTTTTGAAGAAGTACGGACCAATGATTCCACCAGCCCATAAAGCGCACCAAACAGTCAGTTTTTCTGGATCTAACGGTGTTTCGACATACACTTGAGGATTAGCTTCACTCTAAATGCGGCAGTTTTTTTTTGTTGACGTAGCCATTCAACCAGAAATGCGCTTCATCGCTAAACGAAATTCGCTTATGAAAATCGGGAACAACGGTTATCTCGTTTTGGGCCCATTGGACACAATTTGCAAGCGTTGTTCAGGCGTGAGTCTATTCATGATGAATTGCCAACTAAACTGAGAATAAATCATTTGACAGCTGTTAAATCGGTCGCCGTCTTGAAAAGTAATGCCAACTTAAAGTTCTATACCTCGAAAAAAAACACCCTTTATATATAGGGTACTTTAGATTCGTTGTTCGGATGCAACAAGATAGGGGTCTTGTTCTATCAGTGTGAATGTGTGACGTCCTGATCGTTGTTTTAGAATCTCCGATCAAACTCAATGTGGTCAGTTTTGTTCATGAATTCAGTAATGCAGAAAATCAGACTGATTTTGCCATCTAGTATCTATTTACAAGAAAATATTTTGACGAACCACCAGAACGCCTCTTGCCTGTTGCCCCATATAACTATATTTGCTTGGTTTCTAGATCCAGGATAGAACCCTTTGTTAAGATATTTCCTTACACTGATTTTAATATAGAGAATTGTGGAAGACATGATGTGCGAGAGAAATGATATTCATACTAACGTATGTTCAACTTGGTTGACTGTGAAAAATAATTACTGATTTAACATCGTTTTAGATTTTTAGACGTCATTTCCTTTTAACTCACATTGTTTATAAGCCATATGTCCGTATCAGAAGCCTAGTACAACAGATCCTCTCCTCATCCCCCTGTCTGACAGACACACACATAATAATAATTAACCGTGATTTATATTTACTAATGGCCGGTATGAATCCTCCCTCTGTGACAAGTTTGTATAAGTTGGTTACTTCGCTATTTCCCTATTTCTTATTACTTGTTTTTTGCTCGTGTGTGGGGTGACTTACTTGATTCGTACATTATGGAATTCACAGGAAACCAGGCGTTGTCCTCCTTCAACTCCAAACATACACAAAAGCGATGTTGGAATAAATGTGGCATGACATTTTGTATGTAAGTTTATAAATATTATTTCCAACTGGTATGCCGCCAAACAAGTTAAATCTTTTATTCAGTAGGCAAGTTTATTTTTTTTTTTTACTTCTTCTTATGTCTGTGTTGTCTGCCGAGGACGTTTATTAACTTTTGTGTTGTTTACGCGTAACTTAAGTTATTTGAGTGAAATTTTTCTGAACTTTATTGCCAACTTTTATATTGTATACATAGTGCCATCTTAATTATGTAGATATATGTATGTATGTATGGAATGGTATAGAGCAAAAATATTATGTTTATTGAGAATAACTTTTGTTTCTTAGTTGGCAAAGGACTTAAATTATTAGAATATTATGATAGTTATGTATGTTTGTGTTGTTTTTAGTAATTAGAAGCTTAGTGGACCAACACTGACTGAGAGATGATGGGAAGTAATTTATAGATTTTGTTTATATGGACAATCAAAATGCTGATTTTGCCATGTGGAATAAATGGGAATAATTAAGGATTAGATGGATAATTGATGTAAGTATTTTTTTTCTTTGAAATAGTATTGTAAAGTTTAGTTTCAAATACAGAAGTATGCAAATATAAGAACCAAATTAAGATTTATTAAATACAGAATTAAAACATGGGTTCTAAGGGTACTTTGGGCACTATGTTCTGAGTTCCAGACCTAGAAATATGACTTTGAGTATACCGTGTCAAATCTATAAAGAAAACAAACAGTAAATAATGCTCGTAATCCTGTACTACTGGGAAAATAAAAGCAAGTGCAAAAAAAGGCATTTAGGAGTTCTTCCTGAGTTTTTTTAGCGGTGCCATGGAACATTACTTCTCGGGACATAAGTCCAAAATCGAATTTTGGAATTATATCCCACCAAAGTGAGACATAAGTCCAACAAATTTTATTTTTAAAGTGAGACATAAGTTCAAAATTTTAATACCAAACTTGCACCCACCCAAACTCGCACCCACCCCAACTCCTATAGTGTACTAAGCAGGGGGGTTGCAGGGGGCAGCATGCTCCCTAGCCTATTTGAATTGTTGGGGTGGGCCACACAGGTAATGTGACTCTTCGGGACAAAAGACCAAAACTCTTTTGTTTGTACTTGGGTTCCACTTTGGTGGGACACAAAATTCGATTTTTTGACTTATGTCCCATCAAAGTGGGACATAAGTTCGAAAACAAGCATTTTGGACTCCTCTTTTAGCACCTTATGACGCTAATTCTTATGAAACGCGTTACATGCTGTTTTCATCTTTCGAAAATAATATTGCTGTGTTCGAAATGTTCAAGAAAACTATCTTATTTTTTTTTACAGTTCACTTTTAATTAACTAATACTTTTTCCTCGTCTGTTAATTACGAAAAATTCACTAATGTGATATAAAGTTTTTATTTCGGTAGTGAACTATTTTAATCATCAATTATTAAGTGTCATTATGGCGGACTTTTAAGTCTTATGATCCACCTTAGTTGGTAACAGTCATGGTAGTAATCTGTCACGATCCAATATCAATAACTGGTCATCGGCAAAAGTATGTGCCGTTATGGGTCTTAAGTAATTAGCTTCTGCTTCCAAGTCACATATGGTCAACTTGAACCCCTCTTGCCGCATTCCGCAAAATGTTTGTTTTCCTTTTCTAAATGTCTTTGAAACGAATATAATGGCACATGCAAGGAAAGTACTTTCAAGAACATAAAATATCTATCTAAAATAAATGGCATGAGTGCGACGGCTTTTCGTGTCACACCATGCCATTTTGCTTGCTACAAGAATTATTCCTTTTATAGTGTTAAAGTTCCTTAAACATTTCTGTATGTAGTTTTCACACAAATCTAACCTAAACATTCCAATTTATTGGAAGTATTTGCATGGAGAGAAGTCCAATGAAAGAGTTCATCCAATTTGTATTCTTTTAAATGGGAAAGAATGAGAAATTTTTCATGGAAAAAGTTTCGACCAAAAACTAGTCTAGTCTGAAATAAAGAAGAATTTCTTTATTGATTGTCAAAAGAACTCGGGTGTAAGCTGTAAGCTTTTTGATGCTTAATGGATCAGTCTCTTAATAGTAACTTTATTTGTTTCAAAACTTGCCGACTGATGCATCAGTTCCTTTCTTTAGATCTCAATCGCGTAGATAAGCTACACTCTTCTGAACCCCATATTCTATAATTTTCTGTCAATTTTTTTTTATCTTAATGTATGATAACAAACAAAATGTTCTGCAGCGCTGGTAATCCACGTATAATTAAAAACCAGCCATTTCTTTACCCAAAGTCACTCACTTCACAGTGCTCACTTAAGTCATTTGTGTCTCCTCATTTTTCATTTTTCAATTACTCCTGCATTACACGAATAGAATGACTAGTAATCGACTGACGCAGATGTATGTGAAGGGTATTTGAATCCTATGCGGTTTATACAGGACAGTGCAATCGCTTATATAGCTTGTGAGGGAATATATATTTAGAAATCCCCCCCACTTATAATTTATAATAAATTTTAAAGCCTAAATAAGAATTTATGCAATAACTTAAGAAGTCGTATACTTTTTTAATATAACTAAACAACGTTAGACGAGTATTTTTTGGAGCACCCTGTGAATAAGCCAATTAAACTCATTAAATAGTTCAAACTAAATAACACTAAATAATTATCTAGAATTGTATTTACCGCAATCATGTTGACAATTACCCTCAACATGAATGCAAAAATTTATTCAAAAGCATCCGTTCATCCATTGCATATTCCAATTTATCATTTTGTCTATTTCCCTATGTTATACTTAAACCTGTACTCAATGTGTACGATTTGAATTTTTTTTTTCTGAATAGCTAATTTGCAGGTGCATCAAATGAATATTATGAACATTAAATACATTTTAAGCTTGGATACCTAATACTCTGCACTTCTTGTCTCTATCCGCGTGATGAATTTGTGGTATTATCGTGAAATTTATGGTTCACATTCACACTTTGCACCTTGCCACCTTTCCACCATTCCACATCACTAGCCAAACGACAAAACACAATTTATGTCATATTCTACACCACATAGATAGCTGCAGGATAGAAGTCCCTCAAACATTCTCCTTCTTCCCAAATCACATTATCAGTGTCAGGACATCATTGAATTCGCAAAATTTACGCTACACTTAACACAGAATGAGTGCGACGAACGAAAATGAAGAAAATTAAAAAAAAAAAAACGCGCCGATGATGATCATCCATTATTCTCACCACGTTTTCATCCAGGTTAACGAAATGAGAACTGGCTGCCATAAAAGACCCCAATCTGACGAGGACAATTTCTGCTCCTTATAATACGATGACACGCTGATGCCAGCACCGTCGCGTCGCAGCTCACCTCACCGTTCATCGAAGTAGAATGGGAATTGAATTGTATGAAGTATGAATGTTGAAACCAAAAACCGTGCTTTTTTGACTGATGATTACTTTTTCGCACGCGAAATCGTAATTTTCCTTCTAGCTTCAAATCAGGATTTTATAATAAAGTTTCACAGTTAGATTTCTGTCTTCTTCCAATCAAAATGCGAAAAGATGGTTACATCATTTGAGATCAGGGTCGGATTGGCTAAAAACGGAGCCATATGAATAAAAATTTTGCATTATATGAGAGTTTTTTATGTTTAAATTTTGAACTGAAAAAAATATAATGTAATAACGAAAGGGTTTTACAAACTTGTTCCTCTGACAAGTTGCCACAAAAATAAATCTAAATTTAAGAAAAATATATTTAAAATTTTAGTTTTTTTTTCAAATAATAAATGAGAAATACGAACAAAATCATATGAATTTTTCTTAAAGTTGCTAAAACTTCTTTTAACAAAGATTCAAATTTAAAGCAGGCCTATTTAAGGTGCTTAATTTAGTTTGCATTTAATGTTTTAAAAATAAAAATAACTACGAAAACTGTTTTCAAAATGATGAATTTACAAAAACAAAATTAAAAAATCATTAAAATTAAAATTAAGCTATTTTGCTTAATTTCGGTATTGAATTTTAGTTAATTCATATAGATAGTTCTTTAAAAAAAACAAATTATTTTATTTTTAGTTCCGCTATCAGATCTACAAAAAAAATATTTGAAAAATTCCGTGTGCAATTTGCGTTAAAAGTGCTATTAAATTTGATCCCATGGCTAAATTTTGACACTACTGAGGTGAATACAGACTTCAAAAATTAACCTGTTCAGGAGCTTTTATAAAATTTTAGCAAGTGGTTAATTTTTGACATTTGTTTTGCTTAGTTCATTTGTACATCTTTTTATTATCGGCCGCGTTCAATATTGCATCTTCTTTTATTGATCGTATCCAAAGCGATCTGGATAAGTTCGTGTTGTTGTGAAAAACTGTTTATGCATTTATACAGGGTGATTGGTATAAGGTGCACCAAAAATCTTAAGCGTGTAGGTGGAGTTAAGACAAGAAAAAATTCTATGGGAGGGGGGGTCTATTTCCCCCCGTTTAGGCGGGAGGGGCAATTTTCTAAAACATTGACTTAAATCAGAAAAAAAATTATTTAAAAACAACGGTGAATGATACAAAGCCTTGTTATATTTTTTTGGAAAGCCAGAAAACTACTGTTTTATTTAATTTTTAAATAAGTTGTTTAAATGAACAGTTTTAAAAAAATTAGTTTTTAAACTCAAAATTTTGAAAAAAAAAACTAAAAAAAAATTGTTAAACAAATTTTTTTCAAAATTGTATGCAATTAACTATTATTTTTATTTTCAAAATTAATGCTCTTATTAATTTTTAGTCAAAAACAGAAAACTGGATGCCAAAATGTATCTTAGTTTTTGAGAAATTAAGAAAAACTAGAACTATTTTTTTCCAAGAAAAACTATTTTTTTTTGGTTTTCCCAAATTTGACCTTCTAAGGTCAATTATTAATTAGGGAAATATCCCTTTTTTATTTTTTATTACATAACATCCGATTTTATTCAAATAATAAAAAAAACGAATTAACTTTTAACTTTACTTACTAGTTTTACATTTTGGCATCCGGTTTTCTGTTTTTGACAAAAAATTAATAAGAGCATTGAATTTTGAAAATAAAAATAATAGTTAATTACATTAAATTTTGAAAAAAATTAGTTTAAAAAATTTTTTTTATTTTTTTTCAAAATTTTGAGTTTAAAAACTAATTTTTTTAAAACTGTTCACTTAAACAACTTAATTTAAAAATAAATTAAAAGAGTAGTTTTCTGGCTTTCCAAAAAAAAATATAACAAAAGGCTTTGTATCATTCACCTTTGTTTTTAAATATTTTTTTTTTCTGATTTAAGTCAATGTTTTAGAAAATTGCCCCTCCCGCCTAAACGGGGGGAAATAGACCTACTTTTTGGTGCACCTTATACCAATCACCCTGTATAAATACTGAGACACTTGAATGGAATTTGTAGCAATTTTGTGTTAAAGGAACGACTAAAAATTAAATAGTCAACTATTGTTATTAAGGTACTAAAGGTATCTGCACATTTCTGGATAGGCTCTTGAACACAAGGAATCTAAATGGGAAAATGTATATTTAAAAAATCCTATTTAATTTAATTTACACAGGAAAAAATTAAAATTTTATAAACCCTAAAAAAAATAATCAAATTTAACAACGATTTTAACGCAATTGTCACACGGCCTAAATGACAATTCTTGCTTAATAGCAATGCGGCCCAATCTGCCCAATCAGAACTTATATTAATAACTCTGGACATATTTTAAGTATTTTTTCAATTATCAGAATAGTCTTCGTTTTCAATTATAATAAAGTTTTGTATTATGGGTTTCATTTAAGGAACTTTGATTAGATTGGAATAGAATTTGCATTACAAAATATTAACTAGGTAGTATACGAACACAATATACATTCAAGCTTCCTTTCCATATCCAAGTTCATATTCGTTCTATATCATAAAGGAATAATTAAACACTTCAATTTTTTTCCTACGTCCTAACCTGCGTAATGACAAGTCCGTCCCTTGTTGCATTCTATATAAGCGAACTCTCCCTCAACATGGTGGGTGTTACGCTGCTGCTTTTTAATGAAGATTGAAAGGAAATCAATCAATCAGAAAATCAGTTCCACACAGATACGCTTAAAATGTTAGATATATGCTTATACAATATTCGTATTGCCATTCATTCATATACTCCCACATACCCATTCACAATAGATGCATAGAAATAGAGAAACAAAGAGAGTTCGGTGCATCATTATCGTGGATCGTTGATTGGACGGTGTGCTGTGTCGTAATCCCTTCGCTGAATTAAAGGATAATCAATTTCGTGCTCATTCCCAGATTCATTTGGCGTACATATAAAAATATCGCATCTGCTTGCCTATACACCCCCGCACATATTTTTCATTCAGGGATTTATTCAACTATGTTAATTTTCTTTTTTTTTATGATTTTTTGCTATTTCTCATTACAATTTGCTCATCTCTGTCATTTTCTCATTTTCAATCAAAGCATTCTTTTGATAGATACAATCGACATCATGATTCTGTATGGAATTGGAGTCCCTTTAGAATTTTGGGGATTTGGGTGTAGGTATAGGTGGAGTATACGTAAGTGTTCATGCTTACTTCCGCCTGCTTAGCATGAATTTTACTGCTTTGTGTGTAATGACAGAATTTTGATTTAACTTTGATTAATTTTGTGAAGATTTTCCATTTGTGTTTTGGTATCGTCGTAAAATATAATTATCTCATAACAAAAATGTTTAAATGTTAAGAAATTAAATGCCTCTCTTATTCAATATTCTATTAACTTTTTTTTTTTTTTTGGGAAATAAATTGGCATGATTCTTGTCACGTCTATGATGGAAAATTAATGAGTCATGTCATTTTCATTAATTTGCTCATGGTCCTCGAGCTTGAGATATTTTTCTCTTTAATCTTTTATTCAATTTTTCTTATGGATTTTTGGAATTTAAACTGTAAGATGATATTTACTTTTTGAATTAAAATCTACTTTGAGATACAAAGACAAGAAATACGCTGTTTGCAACACAAATACCACAAGTAATTAATTAATATGATTTAATTGGGCATTGGTGAATGGTGATTGACAATGTGTATACAACAATTTATAATTTGAACAGGTGTGCGCCAGTTTGTGGTTTGATTTTAATTAGATAAATTCAATTATGTTCGTGAAACTGAAATGTTAGCCATAAATAAATTGATCTTTTGTAGTATGTGAATTTAATTGAGGAATTGTCTTTCACTGAATATTGACGTTTTGTAGACTACACCTTGAAGTAGTGTTCGTTTTAATTCGAGGGAATTCGATTTAAAGTGTTATTTTGAATTTGCCATACATTTTAGGGGCTAACTAAGCAAATAAAGAATAAAACTCAATCCACGAGGATTGTATGTAAAACACTTATCATGCATGTTCGTCATCTTGCTATATTGAATATGGTGCATGTACCATTTTTTGCGATTTATTGATGTATTCGATAGAAAATTAGTACCAATAAGTTGCGATCCTGTTGGCGTTGATATAGAAATGCAACTACGGGAGAAGATGAAACATCGACATACATTCATCGACATATAGAACTAATCAAAACTTCATCCTCAACAATCATTCAATAAGTATCTTAATTTTCGTCGAAGGGTCGAGTAGAAGGAGATCTCTAACGACTTGGTCCATACACGAAACAGCAGGCTAAATACCAAAACAGCTGATGGAAGGCTATTAGATAACAATGGACACTTAAATTTGTAGAACCTTCTTAAGTCAATATAGCATATCACTGCAGAGCCAAGAACTGTTGGCCGTTATCCGAACTTACTCAATACATTTTCATATAGCAATCAATAATATTAAAAGCTTTTAGTCTGGCTGAAGGAACACAAAAATTTATTGAAAAGTAGCCCAAGACCACGAAAACAAATTCGAGCGCTGGTATAAGGTCTATATACAATTTTTCTATGAGTCGATAAATGCAATACGAGTAAGTGATTGGTGTTCGTCATGTACGACCAGTGGAAATACAGCATATTCGTATAAACGTTTTGACAATACCGACGTGAGCAACTATTGGTCGATTATCTATTTATTTTTTTTTCGATTTAAGCAAGTATGCTCAAGCATGGCGTCTTTTTCTTAAAACATTCCCTTATAAATTTAACCATATTCTACTTTTAATTCAGACAACTCTTTGGGTGAGATGTTATGGTTCAATTAAACTTTTATGTTCTTCTTTCTAAAATTCTTGGTAATTCATATCGATCGGATATGATCTATATCTAAATCATCTTCTAAATAAACCCGTGAAACAGTGTTGGTACAATGTTTAATATGAGAACAAGGCTACTGGTCACATTTATACTGCAAAGAGTTCATTTTGGGAAAGAGTTTCTTTAGTAGTGTTTTGGATGGTTAAAAATTTCTATCTCCAAACTAACCAAATGTAAATTGAAAGTTACTAAATTACGAAAGAAACCTTTCCATTAAGATGATGGCATACTCATACATGTACCATAAAGAAAGTTGAGCTGATAGTGTATATCCGGTTACGAATTTTGATATGGCTTGTTGGTAAAATATTGCGCATTTTCCGATCCAAACGAGCTTTTTTCATAAATTTTTAGAACAGTGATTCCAATAAGTGCAGAAGAAAATTCTTAAAATCTAGTTATCATCAATCAATAAGGAGAGGAAGGTCTAAAAACTCCTAAAACAAAAAAAAGTCAACAAGATCTGTATTCAGTTTGCAAAGGAACATTCTTAAACTTAATGGTTTGTTGATATTTTTTGAGGCCGATTCGGCTTGTCCAGCAGGCTAATAGTTTTTTAAGTGAAACGGTTAAGTAGGAAGGTTGAGGGCCTCGTCAATCATTAAAATCGTTAGAAAATTATAAGAAGCTATTGGATTAAAACTTTGATTGGTTGTAATTATTTTTTCCAGCAATTCATTCGGATAAAGAATCCTACTTTATTATCGTTCTATTTAACACTTCTTTTGTACGTAATTAAAAAAATAGTAACTCACTATAAAAAGTTATATTTATTTTTTTGTTGGCTTAAAATTTAAATCCTTTAACAAAATTATTAAATATATTCCATTAACTCCATTTCGGTTTTTTGATACAACAATGCCATACTCATCACCACAAAACAAAAAGCTAATGGTTGAATGAAAGCCTCCACTGGATTAACCTCATAAATTGAACAAAAACAATCCTTCTACGGACAATTATTTACATGACCTACATAATCATTATTTCAAAAATACCACAACATTAAAACGAAACCAATTCTCTCAGATTTAAATCGATTGCTAAAAAACCATTAATATCAAAGTAATGCAAGCTTAAAAGAATGGATTAAGGAATTAAAAAAAAAAATGGTTATGTACTTAGGTACGTAAATAAATTAATCATCCATTAAAAAAAATAATTAAGGTAATAATAATTATTTTTAAATTTTTGGATAGCATGTGAGTTTATAAATCAATATACATACATTTACATACAAAGGTATTTCGAATTTTATTTAAATTTTGATCTGAGTATACGTATTCTTTATTCCTTCCTTTTTTTTTATTAATTTATTAAAAAAAAAAACACACCTGAAATACAAAATTTAACTTCACACAATGTAATAATATTCCACCAAAAGAATTTCTTTTCACATCACATATCATTAGGTATATCATATAGGTTTCTATACGTATCCAAAGGTATGCTTGTATCCTGGATGAAAGGAGATAATATTTTTTTTTTTTATTATTTGTTGTTTTACTATTGTAATTACTAGGGCAATCGTATTATATTCACGTGTGATTACGCTACTATTCGGTACTTCATGGTTACCTGGGTGCAGTGCTCTATAATTTCCCATTTCGTAATTAATGTTCATGTTCGATTTATTGCGCCAAAGTACACCATATACACAGTCGAGTAGAAGTATGTATTATATTGTCTCGAAAACACAAACGAACAGCAACATAAATAAAAAAAAAAGTAATGAAAGTACGCAGTTTCGAATTTATAGGTAAAATCCATTGGATTCAGTTTTTTTTAAATATATTTCGAAAGCTGCTTAAAATCGCATTTCCAATGGAAATGTATCTAGAGCAATTCAGGAAAGTGCATCGCGTGTATGGATGGATATCCTATAAAAGTGGAATGGTAAAATGTTTGTGTTTAACGCACCTTTACTGTTAATTATATAAGTATATAAATGGCAAATAAACGTAAATCCAAGAACGCCCAATCTCACATGTGTACACATTGGAAAAGGATTATTTTATAAAAAGTAGTGGGCCTGTTTTCAGGTGTAATATATTTCGAGTAGCTCATGATTTATCAATACACATAGGTAGTAGGTATCTGAATACAACAAAAAATAATCCTGTATTAATATTTTTCAAACTGAAGTAGGAATATTTATTTTGTATTAAAAATACTTGAAAGGATGTTAAAATACTCTTTTACTATTATAGTAGATGATCAAGAGAGTTGATAATTTTATTAATATTGTATATTTATCGAAATTATGTAAACTTTAATGTCCATATATTAATGAGATAGTCAAATTAACTTATTTTGTGTGAAGCTATAAAATTAATTGATTGATTAATAAATTATGAAGTTGTATAAGTAGAAAATACAATCTTTTAATTATACTTGTATAAATATTTGCAAGATATCTGTTCATATTATGAATATTTTCATTTGAATAACTGTTCCAATAAGTTCAAAGATACATAGGAAGTTTTTTTATGTTATACAGCTATTTCTGTTTTTACAGAGCAAAATAAAATTAACAGCTCGTATGTAGTTACTTGTTCATGGATGTTCCCGCTATGAACATAAATATTTATGAAATTATTCATTAGAATCAATAAATCAACAATAATAAACATTAAACTTTCTTCCTTTGTCATTTACTAAACATTGAAGATTTTATATGGCGACTATTCAGAAATATAAAAAAAGGAGGTTAACGTTTGTGAAGGTAAGTAGAACTAATTAGTCGAAACGCAATAATGGAGTTAATGCCATAAAGCTTTATTTTTTAATATTATTCGTTCACACTTTCTTCACAAAAAACAATAGCGTTGGTCTAAATTCTTCAATTCAGAAATATTTCTAAAGCATTTTTTTAGGTTTGGGTCACAATTTGTTTGCTTGCAAAATTTAGCTTTTAAAAATCTGCATTTAAAAAACTCTGCTTATCATAATTGTTCAAATAGTAAAGAAATAAATGGCAAAACTAAGTCGCACTCTTGTATAGAAAGGTTACAAAAAAATAAAATTTAATTTATTAAAATAAATTTAATAATTTTTTTTTTATAAATGAGAAATACGAACAAAGGCATATGAATTGTTTTTAAAAGCGCTAAATCTACTTTTTAAAAAGACTCACCTAAAATCAATTTTTTTTATTTTGTATTGGTATAAAAAAAAAAATCTAAAATCGTAAATAATAATAATTCATTAATCGATGTTTACTTAATAATTTGTATAAAAAAGTGTTTTTACGAATTTGAAGTAAGCCAATTCAAAGTGTTCAAAAGTCTGCATTTTATGCAAAAAAATAAAATTTTTAAGTAAAACCGTTTTTGAAATAATAAATTTACAAAAAATATAAATTAAAAAAATTGATTTAAATTAAAACACTTTTGCAAAATTTTGGTATTAGATTTTTTATAAGTCATCTAGATTTAAGATTTTTCTAAGAAAAAGTTTGGGATAAAATCAATTAACCCGTTCACGAGATACATCAAAAAAAAAAATAATAATAATATTAGGCTTGCCAAATTCTTTTTTAACAAATGACAATAAAATAAAAACCAACTCTATTTTTGTTTTTAAAAAAATCGTGAAGCCGTTTTCGAAAAAATTTAATTTTTATAATGGTTAGATACCGTTATTTTTTAACTTAACACATACAAAATCTATGATTAACAACTGTAATAGCCAATGGTTACACATAACCAGAACTGAAAAGACCGGCCCTAAGGATGACATACAGACAGACAAGCAGGCAGAAATTCCAGACCCACTATTCCCGACTTCGCTACCATCATATTTGTAGAATTTCCAAAATCAGAGCTAACTCTTACTTCCGTAAGAGTTTAAAAGATCAAACATTAACGTACTGTAAACCAAATTTCGTGAATGTAAAATCAATATCACAAAACATTTACATTTGTAGCACTTTTGTAAAGCTATTATCAAAACTTTACTGTTACAAAACGTTTACAGTGAATAGTCACATCACATCTTCAAGCGTAAGCATACTGTAAAACATTTCATTTACAGATAATGTAACACGTATAGCATTGATCGGCCATTATAATGTTTCCATTTTTTATCAAATTAGAAAACCAAAAAAATTGAAAATCTATTTTTGTTGATATTTAGTAAAAAAAAAGCATGTTAAATTTTGATTGAAATAAGATTTTGAATTTTGTCTTACAAAATATTGAAAAATTTGGTTTTTGTGGGAAAAAAAAATTGTCTCAAATATTTTTATAAGAAATCATTTCTAAAATAAGAAAGTTTTTAGAGGCCCCTTATTTTTATCGACCTGTTTTAGAAAACTGGTAGAAAATATTTCTCGCGTTCGATATTTTGCCTTTACTTGCACAAAAAATATAATTATTGATTATTTTTATACCTCCCATATTATAATAATAATGTCAAGAACAAGATGGAAATTGTTTAAGTTTTGGTTTGTATACATATAGTAATATGATCTCAAATGGCATTACGTATTTACCTATACAATTTAATATTTTTCTGTAAACGATGAAGTTATTTTTTATGTTATTTATTTTGAAGTGTTTTTGAACGTTTACATTTGTAAACGTTTATATACCTAGTCCAGGAATAGTATCTGTAAACGATTTGTTACTAAAAAGTAGTTTGTCTTGTATGTGTTTTGAAGATTTTTTGAACGTTCACATTTGTAAATGTACAAATCAGGTACATCAAATAGAATTAGTTCATATACTTTCAACACGAGATTTCATTCCCCGAAACCGTTTACATTTTGGTTACAGTGAGTAAACATTTCATATACGCCTGAAACATTACAGCTACGTTGTAAATGTTCAGTAAATGTTCTGTAGCTCTGAAATGCTCCTTGGGAGAATTTTGAAAAGAAGAATTTCGAGACTTTGTCAAGGTTTGGAATTTCGGACTTGAGTACAAACCGCACGGTACCTTCACACACAGTTCTATAAAATACTCATCTTAATACCAAACGACTCTTATAAAAGAAATGTATACGAACAAAAGTATTTGGGATGTAAGAACATCGAATCGATCGTGTACCACAAAGAAGTGTATTAGGACCAACCTTTTATTTGTATACTAGGTATATTCGCACTGGGCAGTTATCCAAACATTGGTATGTTTACAGATAATATTGCGATATTAGTGTTTGCTAAATAGATTGTAAAAGCAAGAGAGAAATAGCAATAAGCAGTTGATAAATTAAGAAAAATGGACGCAAAAATCAGAATAAATGAGACAAGATCAACTTATATAAACTATAGTATAAAAAAGATTCATATTGTTCCTTGTTTTACTAATATCTAGTAGAAATGTATCTTCTTAACCCAATGGCCAAAAGATTTGGAATGGTTTTGGATGTAAAACTTAAATGGAAATAGCACACATCAAGAAAGAACGAGAAGAAATAAACATGAAAGGATTACTGGTTACGCTCTGTAACACAATCAGCGATTGCTTAATCTTAAAATAACTCCAAAATGGAGATCCTCTTAAATGTCCGAAACAGTAGTTGGAGACTTAAAAGAACCAAGCCTTATAAGCTGATTGTGGGCTTAGGGCGGTTAAAATACCACACTTTTTGGTACGAAATATTATAGCAAATATTTTTATTTTAAGATTTCCACCCATAAAGAAACAAAACTAAAACAAATAACTTACCATTGTGTCTTTATTAATTTGATTTCATTTCTATCCAAACTTTAATAAAAAGTTAAAAATCATAATTAAAGCAAACCTTATGCCTTGTGGCTTTCTTTAAGGTCATCAATCAATGTCAATTATTCAAACCATCTTTTGTCGACTCCGCAAAAATATTATAACATTTTGTTGAGGTTTGCAAATTAAACATTAGAAACTGATAAAATAATGATTAGGCTCATCCTGGATGTCAATCAAATTTCCGTTTCAAAAACATCAATCTTGATGTGTCCCCAAGGCTGTACAACCCACCATGCATATCGCACTGAAAATGAAATTCAGACACACCTTTCTCTCCACCCATCATCCACACTGCTGCTTGTTCTACAATTTATATAATTTCATAATTTTTCATAAACGTGTCATTGTAACATGTTTCATATAAATGTTTAGGATTGAATCCTATAAAGAACCATTATAAGGCCAGCAGAACGCTATTACCCTCATTACGCCTACTTTGCTCGTAAAGAGGAAATAACTTGGAAAATTCCACCGCTCGGTTCGGTAAGCACGTATTCCAATTTTTCTCTCATTTTATTTTTTTCTGTATAATTGATGTTGTTGTGTTGGTGTTTTCCGCTTTGGCATTAATTTTTATTATCCGGTGCGTATAATAGCAGCGTACAAGTAATAGCATCCTAGTTTCGCGCGCCAGTTGTGCTATGTAATTTCATTGAACTGAACGATTTGACACGTCCAATGCCCATTGTTCTCGGTAAGTATGTGCGAAATGTAGCTTGACAGCATCAGAAACTTTACCATCAAACATGGCAGTATAGCGAGGACGACAATAAATTACAATTCATGTCGACTGTGATGACGCTAAAGTTGATGCGTCAGGAAACTCGCGTACTATGTTCTATACCATTAGCTTTTGTAACAGAAGCAGAACCATCGGAAGAGGTTAAATACGACAGATTCATTCAGACAGATAGACACAGGGTCAAGATAATGCCACACGGACATCCTGCAATGAAAATAATTCCTCGTTATACACACACACGCCCACTAGGAGAAACTTTTAGACAAGTTCGTCAACAATATTTCGAGTGCAGCAGATAACAAAACAATATGGGAGGAAACGTGTTACCGAAACAGAAAACCATCATCAACGTCATACCATATCTCCACAAAGGACTTTTCATATATGTGTCAGGATATCAATTGGGTATGACAAAGTGGACCATACAAGCAGTCAAGATGTTGGTTTTGATAAAAAGAATTAAACATCAGAGTTTACATTTCACACTTGGAAAGAGAATTTTACCAGTTCAGTGATTGAGGAATTTTCGACAAGAATTGGTTCAGCAATTTAATGTTGGACTAACTCCATAAATCTTGCTCTTCAAACCTTGCCTTGAAAGAAAAAGATTTGTGAAAGCACAATTAAGTAAGATTTATGAAAAACTGTTTCATAGAATTTAGAAAATAGTGCTCGGATCAATATTCGCAAGAAATGAAGCCAGTTTTTCCTTCAGTCTAAACATTAGAATATTTCAAGAAATTTTTTTAATTTTCATTGTGTTTGCCTAATTGGAAAAAATAGTTTGTAAACAGTAGTATTAATATATAAAATTGAGATAATGAGCGTGCGTGACTAGTCCGGTGCTACTTGGAACTAACATTTTCAACCATGTTTGAACAAGTCGATGTGCAGAATTTTGAATTGCTATTATTTCCAGGTTATTAGCTAAGTGTTAGGTACATACATGGAATAATATACGTCCCTCCCTTGAGATGTGTTTTGCTTGTTCTAACTTGTTCTGATATTTCTTAACAATCCCAATTTAAATATATACTGAAACATGAGCTTTTTAATAGCAATTAAGAACTTTTAATCGATTGGACTTTTTATTAAGCAGATAGGTTTGAAAACAGTAGACCCGCTAAAAATCACTTAATCATTTTATTTGTCATTTTTATATTATGTAATTGTATTTGTATATTGCATAAGCTATATTAGTATTGTCAATTTATCAATACATAACATTGATTAGTGATTAATATTGATGTCCTATGTTTTATAACTTGTATAAGATTGTTGGTCATGGTAAGTTTATCAGTATTTTTCATGAATTTCATTTTTAAAGTACGAAATTCAGAAATTTATCAAATATCAATTAGCAACCGTCACTAAGAGATTTGATTGCAAATGTTCTGTTTTATCATTTAGTAGCACACCAGGGCTCAGAACTTATCTTAATACAGTTAGTAGTAAACAGCGTAAACTCGTATTAAAAGATCTTTATTTATGTTTCATTCAATGGAAATTCTAATATAAATATATATTTCTTTAGTGTAATAATTGGTATAATGAAACGATATTGCTTCAAAATAATTATCCGTTAAATGAGAAACAAATTTCAACAGGGATTCAAGTTTCAAACTTCTAACTAAATAGGATCGAATTATAAGCCAACCAAAACAAAAAAAAAACTCAAAGCTCTGCATGTACGCAGGAGTAGTATGTTGATGAATGCATCAACAATAATCACAACAGCAAAATTACCAACCATCACCCATACCCAATGAAAGTGTATCATCAACATCCTACCGGTACAATCTGTATCCACGAAATATGCATTTTTTTCGAAACGTCGGGAAAAAAGAAATAAATATTTCTGTAAATAATCGTGTTAATTTCCGAAAAACATTAAATTTCTAAAATGTTATTGCAATATGTATCAACTGACATATTGCATTAACATGGTACTAGAAAAAATATTTTTTTATTATATGAAGAAAGAATATAAAATACAATGCTTCTTCATTATTGTTATTTGTTAAGATCAAAAGTCTGAGGAGGCTATCTGAATCAAAACCGAGAAAAGTAACTTCTATTAATCAATATTCATTAGAATTTCTTGTGGAATTTGTACTTTATTTTCTGTTAATATGTTTATCAAACATATTTATAGATCATGATACAAAGAGGTCTTAAAAATATGTACCAATGCATTTTGGAATAAAGTAGTTTATAAAATAATTCTGTAATTCTTTTGCTTCAGAAAATAACAGTTCGTCAATAAAAACTTTTAAAGGAGGAGCATTTAAATTGATACAACAAAGTTCATTCTTTCAAAAAGTTAATTCTGATAAATACATTTACGCTATTATATTAATTTAAGTGTGCGTTGATTATAGACATGAATGATGAAGGAATTAATTGAGGTGCGGAGTTCAAATCAATATACCTAAACGCATTTTTTTCGAGAAGTGAATTCTAGGAAAAAAGGATTTCTCATACTTAACTGCGTATTGTACTCAATAACTACAGAACATTTACATAAACCCCACTGCAGATACATAGATTATCAACTTTCATATTCGAATATCGAAAGAAATATTGGTTGTTTCATTCTAAGATGATGATATGAATATTCAAATATAGTTTCGAATATTTTAAACACCTTGTTTAAAGAGTTTTAATCCGTTTCCGAATGTGATTCTGCTTAGTGATCAGTTAAACACGAAAATTCTACACGTGAAATAAAATCTGATATTTCCAAGAAAAAGTTTTTGGAAAATAATAAAACTCACTTAAGTAGATGTCGCTAAATGAGCATATCGAGTAATTAATATTGCCCTAATTCTGTAACGAAAATCACTCAAACCGGATAGAACAAAATCCTTCTGCATGCATTTGTAATTGTTTTTAATTATTTCTCTTGCCTTTTAACTGAAGAATAATTGATACAAGTTTAAAAAAATAATTAGTCGGCAGTAACGACATCCTAAGAACAGTATTTGAAACTTACGAATGATTTCTCTATGTGTATAAACTCAATGGTAATAGAGAATTACGAATTACGAAAGGCAAACATTTGCGAAATGATAAATTGCAAAAGCCTACCTATCTTTTTAAATCATATTTCTATCCCTTTATAGTTTAACAATTAAATGTGAGCTCTATTTTGACGCTTTGTATAATATATTTAATGCAAACTGTCATCAGAAAGTATTAGATTGATGCCTTACAAATTTTAGCTTGATCGAAATTCATGAAGAAAACATGAAATTGAGATTTGAATTTAATTCTTTTAACTTATATTCTGTCTGACAGTTTGGTGTTTTGAAATATAGGAATATTGTGGTTCTGAAACTTTTGAACTTAAGGAGTTTTTAATGAATGTCATAATAAATTTCAAGCAGTAAAAAACCTACATCCGACAAGTTGTGTTAAAACAATAATGCAGACACAAAAATTTTGAATCATTTTTTAACAGGGAGAATTCAAGTTCTAAATTTGCCATCACGATTTAATTTTTGATGTAGAGTGTTTAATGAAGCTCGAATACATAGTTCTTTTATTGTTAAAATACTGCAATTGACCGAACTAAGGACTTGTCAAAGAACCCGCCAAAATTCAGAATTTTTTAATCAAAACTGTTCAGATTGGACATCAATTATTTCGAGTTCTATAGCTTGGTAGAAATTCATAACTCATTGAAATGCATGACATGATATCAATGTCACCTAGTGACCTATTTTAAAGGCACAAGAAATCATTAGGTATAAAAAAGCCTACAGACACACACATAAAGTCCTTTCCGAAAGACTCAAATATTCCATGAATAAAAAAATAACTCAATACTGGCGAAATTCATCAAGAATGCGAATACGTTACGATGTTCTGCTGTATACTCGTATATATACCGATATGATCTACCTTGTCACGCAAAAGCTGAATCCTTTATGTTATCACTCGACAGCTTCTCTCTGATGCACAACATCGTTTTTCCAAGCCCTGCCAGCTACTATATGTATATGGTTTTAAGGGATTGCATTTGTCTTGTGGATAGCTATGTGGTGCTAGTGGCGAGCCTTTACAGTTACACCAATTCATATCTAGAGAAAAAGGACGAAGCTATGACAGTTAAAAAAAAAACAAGTAATCCTGGACGACCGGGGATACGAGAATGGAATACAAATGAAGGTATAGAGTACACAATACGACTACCCCTGCCATTCAAAATGAATTGCAATTTGTTTTGTTTTTCCGACATTGCCAAGGATAATCCTCCTACTTCGTATATCCAGCTTTCCACATGTGCATCAAACGCGAGTGCAGAACAAACACTTTAAGTGGTCCTTGTGCCTGTGGGTTGGACAGGAATGCGCAGGAGAGGGGACGGTGTCAGTTGGTCGGTCGGTCGTTACCCTATGTCCTGTACGCTGTGGTTTCGGGATGTATCCTCTCGTCCTATACATTGTGTCGTTTCACCGCAAAATTTGGTCGATGGTTCTGACAAAGTGTTGCAGTTGTAGAACGGGGCGACAAATGCAATTCGCTTGGCGACAGGTTTATGGCCGAATAGATTTTGGAGACTCTTCTTGGTCTTCGAATGATGCAGATATCCTTTCATAGAAAGAGAGGGAAGTGTAAAGCGACAACATACCTAGATATGCGTACATGCATCAGAGACACGTACGAGCACTTTGCATGTAAACAAGCTTTTTTAAATTGAAAGTTTCAGATACAATTTCAGGGAGTAAGTGATGTTGCTTTCACCTATATCCTTGTACAAGAATATTTTTGACTATGTTTGTATATCGAACTATTCAAAGTGAACTGCTTCTATACATATATAGAAAAGGGATATAAATTAGAGTTGATGTGTGTGCAGAAAATGCATGACAAGAACAATCATTGATGCTGAATTGGCAAGTTTGCCTGGAGTAGGGACCCAAGCAATTGATTGATTGTATTCAAGGAGTTTCGATGCGAAACAAAATGCGTACACAGATTAAAGATGCATGTAACGAATTGGATGCGTAAGAGTGATGATTGTTTAAGGCTTTTTGTCATTTTCAATTTGGTTTAGTTTAGGTGTAAAGGGGTAGAGATTGGAGAGTACACATTCTACCTTACATAGCATTTACCTTTCTTATTTAATTTTCTCTTACTGGAAATGTTAAGAGGATTGCAAATTTTGTGATTGACAAATTCGATTCTAAATTTGTTTTGTAAGTGATGAATTCGAAACAATATAAGTCAATACAAAAACTGCATGGTTTTAGTTCGAATAAATTCAAAGTTAATCTTTCAATTATGCACATCTTAAAAAACGGTAAACATCGAATCTTTTCTTGTGGTTTATTTCTTTTTTCCTCGATATGTATACTTTAAGGAACAACATACTAATGTGGTTCTAATCAAAATAAAAGGAACAACTGCGTAACTACTTTCCAAAGTTAGTTAAGTATACACGCTCTTATAGTTAGCCGTTATAATCGTACTACTCGAATATGGATTTCTTTACCTGACCCAGTATTATAAGAGAAAATGTAAATAATAATCATATCTTCATAAATCGATCTTCATCGTATTTGAAAAGTCGACATTGACTGTCGATGGCAAGATAATGTTTCCAGATCTGATCGCTTATAGGCTGAAGAAAAACTTTACAGCCAAAAAAACTTCATCTAGTTCTAGAACTTTATATCAGAATATTTCTGATATCGACTCATACTTGACAAAATGTTAATATATTGCTGGTTATAAATATTGAGGAAGAAACATAAACCCTCAAGTTTTTAAATAATGAATAATACAATTTTATATAAAACAAGGCAAATTTTAGACGCACCGTCATAAAGACTTTCTAGTTTAACACACAGTCGATTAAAATTACTAGGAAATCTTAATAGTTTAATCTTAATGGTAAGAAGATTAAAAAAAAAAAAAAACATTGTATTAAATTAAGATAAAATACTCAACTCATTTGTTGCAACAACTTTGTTCTTAAATGTTGGTATACCTATTTCAGAAACAATGGTTGTTTTGAAAGACGGTTTATGGTAAACACTAAAAATTTATCGTATATGGGAAAAAAAATTGTAGAAGAAAATGAGTTTAATAATAGCAATTAATAACTACTAGGCTCGCCCGAGGTCGGAACTCGACCATCTACAATTAATTTTTGTTTGCATCCCGAATCTATTTTTTTTAAATACGCGGAATATTTTGAATATGAATCCTCTATCAAAAACTCATTTTTGAAAAAAAGTGGAGCTAGCCGGTTTGCGAATTAAGGTATCTATATTATTGTCGTCTAGTGCAAGCGAATTGCGATGCAAAAACACAATTTCAAGAGTTAATTTTCTTAAAGGGAATTAAATTGCTCATCACTTTCTTCCAGTCAGTCAATAGTTGAAATAGAACAAAAAAAAAACGTTAATTGGTGTCGAAAAACTGGATTTATGATCCATATAAATTATTATTCTTGCACTATAAAAACCATACCCCAGAGACTTTCCTTACCGGTACTATTTGTGGCAATGACTGATATCACCTTTCTACAATTTCTACAATTTACTACATACTCTTAACGCTCGAAAAACTGGAAACTATACCTACTGCATTTGAGCACCAATGTCCGAAAATTTTATCTCCCACATTAATTTTTCTCGCATAATATAAATACATACATACATAAGTGAATAAATTGAAATTTCAATTTCGAAACATATTTTTTTTAATAATTTCAAGCTATGTTTTGATGTCTAAGACAATTTGTATAACAAGGTGTTTATATGCCTTGTATTTATTTATCTTATTTACTAATGGAACAATAATATAAATTATGAAAATTTTACTACTCTGCAAATCTAAGGAAGAATACCATGCATTTAATGTATAAATCAAGCAGATCCGTTCAGTACTTACGGAGAAAAGTGTAAATACAATTTACCCGAAGCGTATTAATATATTGATTTTACAAAAAAATTGCCTGAAAAGGCAGAGAATTAAATTCTCTATAATAATAAATTCTGGTAATAAATAACCATTGTGAACGAGAAATTCAAATGCACAATACTCAAAAATGCAAATTGACAAAATACAAAATCCAAAATGGATATTTCACTTATGTACAGTGTTGGTCATAGAATTAGCACCTTATGCGTTTATTATATTTACAGTAGCCTTATACTTTTTGATAACGGTTTTCTTAAACTCTTTTCATATTATTATAATCTATACAGCATCACCCCATTTTTCGGTAAAATGTCCCGTTTGTTACACATGTTTATGAACAGCTTCTCGAAAATTGTTGTGTGATCATTAAGTTTTAGTGGTTAGAGAATTAGCACGTGTCTTGAAAAAGTGTTACAAAGCTTAAAAGTTTGGGTTTTTTGTTTGGAATTTGAGAAATAAATAATCAACATTGCAAAGTAAGTTTATCTTAATGGTTGTATTGCAAAATATTTAAATACTATTTGAGTAGAGGGGTCGACAGCAATCGTGTACACCAGAGCTAAGAAAAATTATCACTATGATGAAAAATAACGGCAAATCAATTAACGAAATCGCAAATGATGTTGGAAGGTCAAGAAAGTTAGTGTATAATGCCATCAAATTCTATGAAGCTCATAATACGACCAACGCCATTCTAAGAAACCCACATCCAAAAAAAACAAGTGCTGCTAATGACCGTTTAATCGCTGCTTATGCCAAGAAAAATCCCTTTTTGACATCCGCAGAAATTCGGGATAAAGTGATTCAAGACCACGGCATAGCAGTAAGTAGCAGAACAATACGCAGAAGATTGAACGATAAGGCTTTGATTGGTTACGTAGCCCAGCACAAGCCCATGGTGTCAACAAAAAATATTGCAGCCAGGATTAAGTTCGCCAGAAACTACGGATCCAAACCGTTATCGTTTTGGAAAAATGTTTTTTGGAGTGATGAGTCCAAGTTTAATCGACTAGGCTCAGATGGAAAGCGTCATGTCTGGCGTCCACCAAGGCAGGAGCTTAATCCACGTTACACGGTCAAAACTGTTAAACATGGTGGAGGGTGTATCATGGTGTGGGCTGCGTTTTCATGGCATGGTGTAAGACCTATTTTGAAAATAGACCACCGAATGGACCAATATCAGTACAAGAGCATATTATAAATTGTTTTGTTCGTCCGCATCTGGAATACGCATCGCAGGTATGGACTCCGTTCTATGATGTTCATAGATCTAGGATAGAAGCAGTTCAGCATAATTTTGTTCGTTTTGCCTTAAAAGGTCTTCCCTGGACAGATCCTTATAACCTTCCACCTTATGAACACCGAATTCAGCTTCTACACATTCAGTCCTTGTTACAGAGGCGTGTAAATAACGATATAGTTTTTATCCACCAACTTCTTTCGGGCGCATTAGATGCACCTGATCTACTTACTTGTGTTGGACTCAATTATCCTGGGGGTGCTCACCATCTGCGTAGCCTTGAGCTCCTACATTGTCCACACCATCGGACTAATTATGGTATAAATGAGCCGCTTACCCGCATGTGTAGGCTTTTCAATTTAAATTCTAAAATGATTGATTTTAATGACAATAAAATAAATCTTAAGAACGTACTTAAAACCAGTGCTCCACGCTTTTAGTTCATGTTTTATGTATTTTGTATTGTTAAATTATATGTTTTATTGTATTATAGTGCTTGTGTTATTGTAGTGATTTGTTTTACATTACTAACAACTAACACCAGCACTAAGTGATGAGCCAGTGGAACACATATAATGTGTTGGCAAATCTTTGTTCATAAGCTGAAGCTTGCTCTAAGCTCCTTATGAACAGGATCTGATAGTGAAAAAAAAAAAAAAAAAAAAAAAAAAAAAAAAAAAAAAAAACCATATGGAACCTTACGCAGACGACAATTTGCCAATATCGTGGACATTCATGCACGATAACGATCCTAAGCACACTTCACGGCTAGTGAAGCAGTGGATTAGTGGTCGCCAAATCAATCTTTTGCCTTGGCCTGCGCAAAGTCCTGACCTGAACCCCATAGAAAACCTATGGAACGATGTAGAGTACCAAGTTGGATTAAGGAAACCAAGCAATCTTGCAAAACTTTGGGAGGCAGTTAGAGAAGGGTGGAACAGCATTCCTATTCACCGATGTCAACACCTTGTGGAGAGTATTCCTCGACGATTGCAAGCTGTAATAAGGCAAAAAGGTTACCCAACCAAATATTAAAAAAATACTTGGTCTACAGTTCCAAACGTATTAAATACCTCACGTGTGCTAATTCTGTGACCACCACAATGTAACATAAAATGATGTTTTAATTCAAGAATTTTGTGTTATAATTTCCTTAAAATTTTATTTTAGTATATTTTATTGTTTAATCATTGAACTTAACATTTTTGAATAAATTATAATTTTAAAATATAGCAAACATAATTTTGTTCCTTATTTAAAGTTGATCTACCAATGTGTGCTAATTCTCTGACTAATACTCTGTATATAGTTAAATTGCCTCTAAAGTTATCGGACTTTAATGTAAAAATATATCATTAAACATAAATCTATTAGGTTACAGGTGTTTCCTTAATGAAATATTTTTTTAACATACACTTTTTCTACATGCATTATGTAGGTAGGTACGTACTATCTTTATACACTCGATATATATATTGAGTATAAACTCAATGGTACTATTTTTCAATATTATTGAGACATTATATTTCCGTCATTGCTACAATTTTATTAAGAAGAATTTATCTAACTGTCAACCCTCTTATAATTTCAGTTGCCTATAAAAATCCATTATTAAAGAACATCAAGGGGAATAGCAAAAATAGGAACCTCTAAAGGGAATAAATAAATGTCTTAGGGGGAAAATATACACATTTCATTTATATAACTGATGTTTTGTTTCTTCAGCTTGTTGTGAAATTTATTTATTATTTGAAATAGGAAAGGGAAATAATCATTGGATTTTATATTTAAAAAATAAGATTGAAACCAGTTATATGTGTGTATATCCAGTTGTAAACGAAAATTCGATATAATTAGAAATTAACTGATTGCAGGACGTAGAAGAAATTTTGTAACTAGCTTCGTTTGAGGTAAAGGTAAATTTACTTATTCAAAACATCAATATCTTGGAAAAAGTATGAAAATACAGTTTGTATTATTAAAAAAGTACAACTACATTAATATGTATATAAACTAATCAAAAAATACTTTTTAATAACACTTTACGAATAACTTTTTTTTTATTTACAAACAAAATGGTATATTTCTATATTGTCTTATAAGATTTCATGGTCTCAAAATCGATTTGGATCAGAAGAGAACAATTTTGTCTAATTAAAAACATCTCTTGCTATAATAATAAAATCAATACGTCAAAGATTTAAACTAAAAAAAAAAATTTGAGAAGTGGGTGAATTAGACAAAACCAACCTCTAAACAACAACACTATTTTTGGCAGGAGCTATAACTATTTCATGGTCGCCAACACCAATCATCAGACTCCTTTTTATTTATAAGTGTCGCTCGTCCATTTACAATCTCATGTTTAATCGAAAAACACGTAACTGAATTTTTGCTTGGGCCGGGAATCGAACCAGGACCTCCCACAAATAGTTACCGCACTACGCAATTTTAGGCATATGTTACCTCAATTTAACTTGTAGTTATTGATCCACTGAGAAGATCAATAACTCATATTTTATTAGAGTACACTCATTTTGTTGTTGTTTTATTATGTTTTTTTTTTTCTATTTTTTCCGTTCGATTTTAATACTAACAATCCAAAGGATTTTTGAGCGAAAGATTTGACACGGGAGCGAAAGATTTGACACGGGTCAAGAATTAATTAATTCCAATGAAATTCTAATGATTCAAACGAAGAATTGCCTAGTACGAGGACCATCTGTGACTGTGGCGGAGGCTCAGGTTCGATTCCCGGTGTCGGTATAAAAATTTCAATAACGTGTTTTTCGATTTACCATGAGATTGTAAATGGAGGAGCAGCACTGATTCAAAAAAGGAGGCTGATGATTGGCGGTGGCGGCCATGATATAGCTATAACTCCTGCCAAAAAAAAAAAAAAAAAAAAAAATAGTGTTGGTGTGCACAGGTTGTTGTTTCCACTTCTCAATCAAATAATTCTTGACCCCTAATAAATAAAAAGGAGTCTGATGATAGGCGTTGGCGGCAATGAAATAGCTTTAACACATGCCAAAAATAGTTTCCACAGTTTGTTGTTGTCTTATTCACCCACTTTCTCAATGTAAATTGACTTAAGGAGCGCAAATAATCATACAAAACACCTTTAAAAAAAAAAAACCAAATGGAAATTATTCATATTCTTATTGATATAAAAGATTTATCACGTTGAAAATAACTTACAACCACCTAGACAGATGTCTCCATTTAATGGAATAAGATGCTTACCTGCAAAGAAAAAAATAAAACAATTTATTAGGACATTTATATGTATTTTAGTGAAATTAGTGTTAAAGATATGAGTGTTTTTATACTTAAAGCTAAAATAAAAAGAAAGATAAAGGAAAGATTTTAGCTGTTTTCTGAAACAAAGCCTTCAAACCGCACAATTCATACTCAGTTCAACAAATGAATTAATTAACAACGGAAATTGACAAAGACTAGTAGATACACAATGAAATTCTGATATCAACATGGTACACAATAGCATTTTTACAAAGTTGTTTTAGTACTCTAATCACCATTTTTAATATTTTTTTAAAATTAATGAAAGTAAAAACGAAGTCCGGTACAAGGCGCTACTATAATAATATCGCTTTAAGTAGAATTGACGAATTGACAGAAAATGCTTCCTACGATGAATGGAAGTCACTGCAAAATAAATAAATAAATACATTTAGTGGCACTTACAGCTCCGAAAAACTACGGTGACTTAACTTACAACTCTCAACCAATCCTTGTGTGTGCGTTATTAGTTCTACAGAATTGAAGGGGACCTACAATTTTACGTCGAAACCAAACGACTAAAGTGCGATGCACTTAACATGACAATGATACTCTTGGAGGATTTGTCACTTCCTCTCAAGAGTTAGTGCGCCTTAAAAAACAAGATATTCTCGAAGATGGGCTCGAACACAGACCTCCGGTGTGACAGTCCAAGACACTACGCCACGAGGCACTACATTTATGGGAGTCACTGCAGTTGCAGTGAAAATATACATTCTCAGCCTTCAAAAGATAAGATATCTTAGAGTGAATGGCACTGATCTTCTGCATCAAAACCGCCATTTTACGTTTTACATGTGGTCTAGTGTTTTTACTTTACAAATAAATTTCATTCCACCACCATAGTACTCTACCACAATACTATTATCTATTCAATTATGAACAAACTATTATCCGTATCATGGTGAAATCTTGGAGAGCATCGACATCTAACTATAAAACCTATCGTTTTGATATTGAAGCAGTAACAAGCTTTCACTTCAAATATACCATCTTGGACAAATAATATGCTTCAAGTCCTGCTGGGTATTATCTCCTGTCATACATAAATAAGACGCCTTTAGAAACTCGGTTCAAATTCAATATCGTACGTTATATGATGGTGGCGGCCTTCACAAAGACTCAAGGGCAGCCATAAAAACTTCTGAAAATAAGCAAATAAAACAAAAAAAGAACTCAGTTGGCCTCGAAAAAGAAGAAGATTGAAAAGAACAAAAGATTTCATTCCCGAAATCCTGCAGCAATTTAAAAAAAAATAATGATATCCAAAAGTTCTTTAAATCCATGTATGAATGCCTATAGAAAATATCAGGACCTTTTTCGTATTGAATCAAAAGAAAAACTAAAAAAGCAATTCCTATGCACTTTAGAACACTCAATATATATTTCGTGCTCCATTCCATAAAGGCAATGAAAAAAAGTAACAAACAAACCTTTTATGAATGCAGTACGTACCTGCACTATAGTCATTGCTTCAGTTTGCCCTAAACCTTTAGGGCATGATAAAAGTACATTTGGGAAAACAGACGACTCTGCCGTATTCTATATAGTACAGCGTACATATGTAGAGAAAAGCCTTACATATAAAACGATCACAGTGCGGTTATGTGGATTTTTTTTTTTGTATTACCCTTTTGTGAATTTTTTAGTTCCTCTTATTCGCGTTCAGAAAAAGTTTATCTTCACAGGCCGACACCACACGCGCCGCTTTGTGCTTTGTGTAACCCCTTGACAGCTCAGCCGCTTGTTCATTTGACAGCCAAATATGCACACTAGAAAAGGGGCCCCCAGAGTGTTTTGTACACAGACGAATGATAAAGGTACCTATACAATGAGTTAATTTCATTCAAAATTAACTACGTGTGTCCAGTGTGCCCACCTTCATGACATCAAAAGGACACTAAATAGGCACCAGGAACATATGGCCGGCCATTTTATGCTCCATTTTTTTTTTATATTCTCATTTCGAAAAATGCATGAATGTATAGTAGATTCCTTATAAAAGCTTTATCCTTGTTGCTTAATGCAATACTATAAAAATGTTACTGGGGAGAAGTTACAAAGGATACATTCACGTGACACCTACTCTACAGAAGAGATTACACACAAGTAAAGTGAGCAAAAAAATGGGACATAAAAGGATAACAATAAAGGACCAAGTGGAAAAAAAAAAGAGAAGGGTCTGTAATGAATAGCTCACAGTGTAATGCAGATGCTCTAATTCCCACTTTAGATCGCATTAATTGCACTCTGGAGTCTTTTCTTTTATTGTGATCCTTTTTATTTTGCTCCCTCACTGTCGTTTGATGGGTCTGATTTTTTTAGCTAATTACACTTATAACACACCACCAATTTGGGGACAGTGAAGAAGATGTGCCAGATAACCTGCTTCATTCGCAATACAAAATACCAGCTTTGTTTAGCCCTAAGCAAGCAGAGTTCTGCACTCAGAATCTTTGAGGACACTCTTATAACAAAAGGAATGTCACAAAACGAAAAATTCCGTACAACTCGGGAAGACTTGTGGTAATAAAATGTCTGGAAATTTAAGAACAACAAAAATGTCCTTAAGTAATATCTTTCTAGTGTGGGAGAATGAAAGAATTTTACGCTAACAAATCACCTTCTGGTTGATGTTCTGCTTGGCTGTTTTCTGGATTTTATGACTCTTACTCGTTATTTTTATTTTTTTTTAACGATTAACCTTGAATGGACACAATATTTAATTGTCCTTTTCAATTATGAAAATGATTCGTTTTTATGATATCTAAGACAAAAACAATAGGGTTTGAAATTATATGAAGGAATTGTGAAAAAAGGGACAACCTCATAAGACAACAGAATGTGAATAAGACAATAAAATTCGTATCTAACTATTGTTTCTCAAAGAATTTTGATTTGTAATAAGCGAACGCGGAATGGAAATAAAAACAACATGACTGTACTTAAATTTCTGAGATTTATGGGTTTTCTTAATATTTTTACTTGTTTTCTTTTGGATACAAAATTATTATAGGTTTAGGAATTTTATTGTCTGAAATTGGCAAATTGATGAACCGGAAAATGAATGTTTTTTGATTTTTGCTTTTTTGATTTATGAGTTTAACATTGATAAATGACCAAAGCGAAGGACTGTTTTGTGACATTTGACTTAACTTTATTTAACTTTTATTTGGACAATAATATTTCAAAGTTTTTGGAAGGAACAGTTAGTGAAGTTATGAGATATACAGTATGTGAACAGTTATTCATGTCACGTTGCTATCATGATTTATAAACCATTATTGTAGTTTTGTTTTCAAATTTATAGAAACACTGCGAAATTACTTATATATATATACAAAGTATCCCAATAAGTATCAACATATTGGAAGAACCTATAACTTTACCAAATGGCATCAACTATATCGGTTTAGTTTTGAAATGTTTTTTATTTTAACAGATGCAGGATATACTATAATAAGCCATATGGAGCACTATGCATTTCAAGATCGCGGAATACATTTGTCTATGTAATAATTCATCAGGAATTTCGGCGAAACGTGAACTTGGACGCAGCTTTTTCAGTCGTTTTCAATGTAATCAACGTCAACCAGAAGAAGTGTCACGCATTTGGCTAAGTATAGCCGCGAATTAAAGAATAGGGAATGAGAATATGAGGTTTAAGAGGACGACGGTAAGAACAAAATACAGAGATTTGGCGATTTGCAGTGGCCGCAAGATTTCCGGATTCAACCACACGGGTCTTTAAGGACAAAAAAATAAAGAATAACCGTGAACAATGTGAGAATTTTTTGCTCGAATGCTGCAATAAAAAGCGCAAAAGATAATCCATTCGAAATATGGCCCTAATACTTGAACTTGTTTTATCTTCAATAATTTATTTAGAAAAAAATAATTTAAGTCAAAACAAACATAGTTTAAAGTTACTTTGTTCGTTCGAGATGACTCGCCTCACTCACTTTGTCTTCTCACTTCTTTGCCAAAAGCGATTCAGCTATTTTGGCGAGATGAGAAAGTTCGAATATAGTTTCGAACACACAAAACGTCATGAAACAAACAATATCAAGAATATTCATAACCTCACTTTTTATGTGACAAAATATTTTTTTTTTTTTTTTAAACGAATTGCAATCGCACAATTTACATAGATATGGTTATACTACCTTACTGATGTAAATAACTTATATTGAACAAAAATGATTGAAAATAAGTTTCATTACTATGCATATACATATTAAATTACGTATATTAATATGCACTAGTTAAAATTTTATAAATAAATAAAACATTTGCAACAATTTTCTACCATTTTGCGGCACGACACGTTTCCTTAAAGTATCAATAAAGAAAGTCAGTTCATGTTTTTGTATTTCCATTACTAATATATGTGAAACTATTTGTTGAAAAAATTACTCATACTTGTCCAAACTGATAAATTTACTTACATTTACACAAACTCACGGCCGAAATGTACGGCGAGTAATCTGACGTTCCATTTCACTGACTGAAACACTCGCATTTGTTAGCTGAATCACTTTTCAATGATGTGCCACTCATCTCCCTCACTCCCTAGAAGTTTGAATTAGCTGAATCTCAGCACTGATTTGACATACAGATTTTATCGGATCTTTTAACATACAAATAATTTGCTAAAGCCTAAACTTTTCATACATTGAAGATTCAAAGAAGTGTTCAATTCAAAAATCGTAATAAAAGTAGAGAACGAGCAAATTAACTTGTAGATAGGAGAAATACTGATAACTCCGTTTAAAGGAACATTAATTTTCTAAAGGAAGTGACATCAGCATTCAGCTGACCCTATAGTTGCCGACGTTTTCGGAAATCTATACCCAGTTTTTGAACATTTAAAAAAAATTATAATTGACTAACATAATAAAAATATAAAATTGTTCAATGTTTTTTAAACATTTATGAATAAAGCCAGAAATTCCTGATTCTAAGCAGAGCTTCCTATACTAAAAAATGAACATCACGGAATTAATTTACACTAGGTATAGTAGTTAAACATTATTCTTATGTTATTTTTTCAACTACAAAACGTTGCAGAATTAATTGAGTTTAATTTTATTATCTTTAAGGAATCTTAATTCTAGGCGCACAATACAGTTAGTTCTATAAAAAAGTTGAAATGATTTTTAATCATTTATTATACCTAACCCAATACAAGAAAATTGTTTCCTAAAATGTTCTTATACAAAAAAAAAAAAGAGTTAAACATTTAATCGTTCCGCAGTTAATTATTTGCAGTTAGTATTCTAAGAAAGAACTCTTTCAACAGCAAAATGAAGATTCTGAGTGTTAATTTCATCAACATTTTCACACTGGAAGAAGTGGATTCAGTAGATTTATGAGGTAAAAATGGAACGAACTATCACATATTTTTAAATGGAATGCATTCGTTTGTAGAAATATTTTCAAAATGGCTTTTTAAAGATAATATTATGTTGCATTAAGATTGAAATTTCATCTCCTACAATTCGGTTGCAACGTGTCCAAATTAGGAACGAACTATCACATATTTTTAAATGGAATGCATTCGTTTGTAGAAATATTTTCAAAATGGCTTTTTAAAGATAATATTATGTTGCATTAAGATTGAAATTTCATCTCCTACAATTCGGTTGCAACGTGTCCAAATTAGGTAACTTTACAAGTCATTATGGGCACTGAAATGAACGATATAAATGATAAAACAATTTTTTATACTAAGCTGGTGCATTTGTTTTTCACTTAGTGTTCAAATTTTGGGTCTAAATAATGTCAATATATGACTAAATTAATGATTTAAAAATTTATATTTTGAGCAATTTTTTTAAAACATTTTCAATTTTGACCAAATCATCGAATATTTGGAATATTTATTTTTCTAATATAAAATTTGGCTGATGTGAAAAATGGGCATATTTCTATTGAGTTAAGAAGTTTTTCTTTGTAGTGGCATCTGAATAAAGTAGGAAAAAAAATTATTTTAAAATTGATGTCGAAAATCGTCCCCAGCGGAATCGCTCATTTCATACTGGTGTCATTTTATTCGCATTAAATGTGAGTTTGTTTTTTCGTTTAATAAAAAAAATTAAAACCAAATAAAAATAAAAGTGTTTTAATAAAAATTTTCCTACATAAATAAAAGTTTTCGTAAATTAAAAGTAAAGCAAAACGGATTTCATTTTCTTTGGTGAAGACCTACTTTTTGCTTGTAATAATATACTAGAATTTTGTAAAACAAATTAAGAGGACTCGAAAAAACTTGATTTTGAATTTATTTCAAAGATCTCGCTCATAGTCATAAATCATAACATAAGTTATGATTTATGACTAAGATTTATGTCCTCGCTTCATATGTTACTCATGAGAAGTCTAAACTTATGAGCTCTAAATTAATAGCGATAAGTAAATACCATTCCTACGACAGGTAAGAACAACCTACAAAGTGAAATGAATATAACTTATTTGATTAATTAATAAAAAATATCACTTTCTTATATTTTTGCTGAGTAAAACTCATTTCAAAAATATTTTAGTATTACTTACAGCAAAACTTTTTGCTGTATGAAATGTATCGGTAGTTGTATTAAAACAATGTATTAAAAAACATACTAACATACATTGATGTATTACTGTACATTAAACAACATTTCTATGAAACAGAATTAATACATCACAATTGTCAAATTAATTCATTGTATGTGATGTATGATCTATGAAACAGGCCCCAGGAAACCATCATCATCGCAATTTTAAAAGATTCATAATCATTGCAAACATTTTTGAACAGTTTTGTTTCGTTATTTGCTGTATCTCCCTGTTAGCATATTTTTCAACTTTTTATAAGACTGAGTGATGAGCAATATCTTCCAATAAAAATCGCCTCAATTTCATTCATTGTTATGCATGTAAAAATCGACTAAAAATCGTTTTTAACTTCCTTGTTCAAAAAACAAACAAAAAAACTGACGAAAATGAAGAATTCTATCAAATTTTAACGAGTGAGAGATAAGAAGAGAAAAGAAATCATGATGTAAAAATTGCCATCACAAGCAATTTATGTACAATATATGAACATAGGAAGCAAGGATACCTATACCTACATCAAAAGCCACTTGAACCTTGCTCCACATCATATGAGAGAAAAACCTTTTTTTTAGTGGCTGCATTTGGGTCCTGACATGTTCGGTTGGCTCTTGGTTTATTAAGCAACTGAGTTTTCATAAATTCGTTTTTATTTCCTGTCAGTGAACTGTGGCAGGAGTTGGGTTGGGAGATGCTTTTTTTTAGAGATTGGTATATATTTGTATATGTTTGACAGACTTCAAATAAGCATCTCGTTGACTTTTAATCGAAATTCAATTAAAAACGTGTTCTGAACATTACTATAGGTATTTATGTACTTGCGTATAAATATTTACACATAGTGTTTTTTTTTTATGTTTTTTTTTGTTGTTGTTGGTTGGGTTGGATATGGATATGTGAGGCGTAATGTATATACGTCCAAGTGTGAAACACAACTATTTCATGTCAATTTAAATACATCCTACTTAATTGTTTCACGCTTCATTTAGTTAAAGGTACATCAATAAAAACACACAAAAAAAAAACAAGCAAACGCTGCAGAAACAATCTGGACTATTTCCATATGACATGTCCTATCCACGTGCTTTGTGTTGAATTAAACAATGCAGATGCAAATTAATTTCAAATTAATTGAGTGCACAGGTTTTGAATGCATGTGATGTGTGTAGATGTTTTTCTGCTGATTCTATTAATGCAGACTATACATATTACGTACACCTACAGTTTGCTAAAGACGCGTAATTAAAACTGTTAAATATTTAAATTTTAAATTATATTATTTTTTATAAAAAAAAACACCTGAAAGTGCATGTTTAATTATTTTTTTTTTATTGAATTCTCTAAATAGGCGTATAATGTTAATTGATTTAATTTAATAACAATTTAATAATTTTAATTACATGGTTAATTAAATATTATTATATAATATTATTTTCTTTTAAATTATTTTAATTGGTAAAATAAAAATATATATTATTTGCATTTGTTGCATTTATAAATGTATAATTAAAGGCTTTATTTATAGCATAAGGCTTGAGTACACAAATAATTTGATTTATAAAGAATTTAAATTTACTTATTTTTTTTTTTTTTCGAAGAAAGAATTGCAAAATAAATTTACATAATAAATTTAAATTACCTTTTCATACTTAAATTTTTTTCTATTTAAAGGTAATTGATAAAAAATATGTATAAAGGGAACTCTGAAATTGATATATTTAAAATGCAGGTGGGTATAATGAATTTTTAATTATTTTCATTATAAATTGAAAATTTCTTTTACCAACATTAGAAATCTAATTTATAATGTTTCCACGTGAGAATTACATCAAAACTAACATGTGGGATAAATTATTTTCATTGGTTTTATCAAATTACTGCACGGGAGTTTTTATTTAATTTTATAAGTTCATTGATGTGGTTGATAATTTTTGGCTATTAATTAATAAAATGCATGATAGAACCGAAATAATTTGTTTTTTTATGGTGATTTTAATCAATAAACTTGTCAAATCCTATGACCAACAAAAAAATATGGTTGACTTTTGATCAAATGAAAAATAGCTTACATTAGTTTTAATTATGCCTTTGGTTACTTTAATAAATTTAATTAATTTGCGCTGTATAATTTACAAATTTATTAAATATTTTAGTATATGCCTAACTCATTAAAATAACTTTTGTTTCAAACAGAGGTGTCTGTTTTATTAGAAGCACTATTAAACTTTTACCGAAAAAAACATTTGTTTATGCTTCCAATGGTGAAATAAAAACCAGCCAATTAATGGTAAATACTTTAAAAAGTTGTAATGGAGAATAATGATTATATAAATGTATACAGATCAACTCAGAAAGTATAACCATAACATCGGAAAAATTAAGAGAGAATCGTAGAAAACTTCTGTCAAACACTTTGTGACACCCGATGATATAGCGATAGAAAATTATGTCAAAACAGGAGACTAACTGAATAATGAAAACGAATTACAAACGTTCTAACTCTTAATCTTAACAAACTTTAAGACTCTTACATTCCTTTTATTTCCAGAAAATATTATGTACCAATCAGAGAGAATCGCAGAACTTCAAATAATATTTTCATAAAAGTAAGACACTTTGGTATATTTGAACTTTTCAATGAAAGATGAAACATTTATTGTACTATTTTGAAAGAAAACTCCTTATGATGTTTGTAATAATTTCTTATAGCTATAACTATGTATTGGGAGACATACTTATTGGGTAAAAAAGGGTCAAAACCGTCAAAACTATACCGAAGTATTCTTCTATTTTTCTTTTATTTTATACTTTCATGATGCTCAAATGAGACTATAACTTTCTCCTCGACTTTTCTATATTGCCGCTTCACCTTAAGATCTGGTTGTTTAGTTCTCCGTTTGTGGAGTTCAACTTAATGTCAATCCTTAAGGATTATTTCATTATTCCTTTCACTATGAAAAACAATTGATTTTAGAAATAATATACATGTTTGAAGAAACAATAGAATTTTCAGAAGAAATAATAATATATTGGTTAGTTATTCTTGATGAACACAAACATGGAATTAAAATCTCAAAGTTAGAAGTTTTATTTAGTATTGCACAACTTTATTTTAATATCATGAATATTCATGATCTTTCTAGTAAGTTTTTTTGACCAAATGTTAATAATCGTGTAAGTTGAGAATATTGTGCTTATTCTTCTTCGGCTTTTTTGGTCGCAATGTTTTTATAAATGAAACAAAGATTTCATTTCTTTCCCAACGTTTCGAAGACAGCACTGGCTTACCACAGCATAGAACGCGGACATAAATCAGATTTTGACAGGAAGGAAATACTAGAAACGGAGCGACATATTTCAAAGCAATACACACTAGTAAGTTTCTAATGTTCCGCTATAAGTGTATAATGTTTATAATATTGTTCATTCCATTTTGTTAATAATAGATCCCCTGAAGAAGATGGCAACCACCGTCGAAACGTTGGGAAAGAAATTAAATCTTTGTTTCATTTATAAAAACATTGCGACCAAAAAAGCCGAAGAAGAATAAGCACAATATTCTCAACTTACACGAATATTCATGATGTCAAATGAATGATTTATCATTCAAGAGATGAATCACTTGTTTCAACCAAATTCATAAAAAAATATAGTAGAATAGAAATTTACGATATTTCTTTGATAATGGGAGGCAATTAATTGTAATTAATCCTAGAAATAAAGCACAAATATAAAGAACTTGCCGATTATGAAATAAAATTATATAATCTACATCTCGAATTAACAAAAAAATTAAATAAAGATGAAAGTGAGCAATGAGATAGTTTTGATAGAACGTTAGCTTTGAGAAAAGAAAATACGGTGAAAGAGAAAAAAGTTAAACAAAATAAAAAATTTAAGTCATTTAATTGAAAATAATCCGTGTCTACAACTTGAACCTCAGTTTATTCAAGATTTTGTGATTAATGAGTCAAGTGAAGTGTTTAGTGAAGAGGAGTTAAATTTGTTGAATAATTGTACCACAAGTAACAAACAAATTAAAAAAAGTTCTCAGTGATCACCAACTAGATATTGTGTATAAAAACGACAAGAAAATGGTTAATATACTAGGTTCGACAAAAGATAAGATACCTCCCTTAAGTAAATCGGGTATTTATGAAATCGAGTGTGGTGACTGCAATTTAAAATATTATGAGCAGACAAAACGGAGTATTGAAACAAGGTTATAAGAACATATCTCGTGTATTCGCATTAATCAACCGCAAAAATCTGCAATTGCATCTCATTTGCTAAATAATGGTCATGAAAATATAAATATAGACAATTTGACTCTTATTAAACAAGTTAATGATCATAGAAGAATGGATGCCTATATGAATCTTTTTACATACAAAAAGACCCAAACGCACTGAACTTAGACAACGGCAATATTGAGTCTTGCCTAATTAACATTATGTGTCGCAGCAATATATAAAACTACGAAAAGGAAAATATATGCGCTCAACGGTTAGTCGTGATTGCTGAAGATGAAGCGCAAGAGCTTCGAAATGCATTCAAGTTAGTTACGTGTTTGTTTTTATTTTTTATTTTTTGTTTTTGATTTTAATGTTTATTCGTTTCGTGTTAAATGTTAATGTTAATTAAAGTATTAAAAACTAACAAGTACCGACTCAAGTGGAGTTATTTTAAGGTGTTCTTTTAAATCAAAGAGCTTAATTAATTGTTTGTTTGCAAAAACTATGTGTTAACAAAAATTCTTTAGTTCCTTAATACAAAAAAAAAAAATCAAAATGAAAAAAAAAGTGATGTAATAGTAATAATCAATAGGAACTGAATATTTTTTTTAATAAAACGATGAATTAATTTTGAATAGATTTAGAATTTTGAGAATTTAATTTTACTAAGAACAATTATTCTTGAAAGATTTCAACACTGAATATACAATATATACCGTGAAGAAAATTAGATAGCCTCTTGGCTATGCGAGTTAATTGTACGGTATATAGTTAAAAAAGTTTGTCTGCAACAATATCATAACTCGTTGACATTATCAAAACTAATTTGTATTAGTCCGTTACATCCTTTTTTGATTTTTTCTCGAAATTGAGGCGGGAAATTGGAAATTTTTCGCAAGTAAACGTCTCACAAAACTTCTGGCTACTTGAGTGCCTGAGGGAATGATAAAACATTTACTTCAGGATTCAATCAGTTTTCACGTATCATAAACCTAAACTTAATCAAACATTTTCAATTTAGTGAAATCGGAAGTCAAGTGTAGTCGTTAAGTCGGGAACTATCTTAAGAAACTGGCTATAGATTAAAGTGATCAGTGAGCATTATCAATTCCGCCAAAATATTAATTTAAAAAAAGCATCAAGTATTATTCACAGAAAAGGATTGTTTTTCTTTTACAAAACTGTGCAGCATATTTAATATATTTTTTGTTGCTTGGAAATTGCTTTAATTATTCCATTCAATTGATAATAACCCTGTAATCCCTTAAAAAAAATCTAATAAAAGTATTAATATTGTTACCCTTAAATTCGTGTATACCAACAAAACAATGATCCAATACTTATAGTAGTGTAGAAATATTGGGATTTTGTTGGGTATCGGCTTTAACTAGGCATGAGTCCTTTAAAAAAAATATTCCTCCATGGTGTTTGTTTTTATTGTTCGGATTGTTGCTCTTTAAAAATTTTTGGCTTTTGAACAAAATTAGTATTCAATATTTCTTTCACATTAAATAATACTTTTATTAATAAGTTTGTTAGTTAATAAACAAAGAGCTTACATTTTCCAAATTTAAATTCGCTAAACCAAATCAAATCAAGTACAAATTTAAAATACTTGTCAACGATACCAAAGGGTATTTGATTCAATTTGTTTCATTTTCCATTCTTTTTATGAAGTTAATTTCTCTATTTAATGTTTACTTTTATATCTTTCCAATAGGCATATGATATATAAAAGTTACTTTTCTATATCATCAGATGTAGATGCATTATTTTTCTCAAAAGCTCGCATTATTCTTCTATAACTTCTTACATAATAAATATTGTCAGCAAGAAAAGTAACTTCTTCTTATTTTAAGCTATTTCATTCAATGACTTACTTACAAAATTTTTTACCAAACCAGGAGCTCTTATTCCATTTCACAAGCGAGCTCTGCAGTATAAATGCGTACCAAAAGTAATTGCGAGCTGTTAACAAATATTGTCAAAAAGGATTATTCTTAGATTACTTCTCCATTTAAATAAAAGGATTAGCATCATGAAACACAAAAGTGTTTTTCTCAACACAACCATGCAATCCAACACTGTATTCTTCAAGAAATTAATTAAAATGAAAATGAAAAAATGCATAGCATTTATTTGATTACAATGTAATAGTATCTGGGAATTTAATGACAATGACTTGTACAAAAATATTATATCATCTCCAAATTCAATGTGAACATGATGATGGTATGCAAACAAGAATGTATAGCTGCATCTTTAATTACAAAGTCAGTGTATATTTTTAATTAGAAAATTTCTTTTTTCTTCCTAAAAGTACAGAACAAGAAAAAAATTATAGAAGAGTATTTCTGTTCACTTTAATTCATCTTCTTAATATATAAAAAATAGATTTGTTTGTTCGTTCTTTATGCGCGGCCATACCGTTCATCATCCGATTGCGATGAAACTTTGTCAGCTCATTGCTTTGACTACCGCGATGCTTTCGGGCACAAAAAAATTTACCAACCGTAGTTGGAACGCATGTCATATATTTTAAGCCATCCTTAAGAAATATGCCTCCAAAACAAGCTTTTATTGGTAGATCAACTAACGAAGCATGTAGAATTAAACGAATCAGAATTTTTCAAAGAATAGAGCAACTACAAACGAGAAATAGAGAAGATCGTTTACGGATTGCTTATGCACGTACTACAGAATCAGACGATCGAGGCCGCAAGAGTCCAAACAGAAAGTTTACGTGCTACAAGATCGAAGGCATCAGAATCAGAAGACCAACATGCAGCAAGAATAGAGAGGAAACGACAACGTTCACAAGGTATTCTATATTAAGGATTAGTACATGATAACTTAAATCTTGCTGCATTTCTTTATAATGTAATCTACGATTATAATTTGCATCCCAGTGTAAAAATCGGCAAAATGAATAAAATGTGTGGGCATTGTTTATCACTTAAGTTAAACAATAAAACACCTGGATTGTGCTGCGCGAATGGAAAAATTAAATTGCCAAGATTGCATCCACCACCCGAAGCATTTCATTGCTTTCAGGTGAATCTTTTGATTCGAAACATTTTCTGCAGAACATTCGCAAACATAGTTAAGCGTTTCAAATGACATCTTTTGGAGCCGACAAAGTTTTCCAAGATCATCACATGTCTACTTTCAAAATTAAAGGACAAATTTATCACCGTGTTGGTTCATTTATACCGGTCTCCGACAACCAACATAAATTTCTACAAATATATTTTATGGATGAAAATGCTGCACAAGTTGATCAACGATGTAAACCAATTCCAGGAACCAAACGCCAGATTATATCTTATTTGCAAACATTTTTCCACAAACATAATGCATTGGTAAAATTATTCAAATCATCAATTGACAACTTAACAGCAGATGATTACGCAATTCAAATATGGGCCCACAAAACAAGACTCGCTGTAAAGAAACTGTTGCCGAATGTAATCGAGTCAACTATTCTGAACGGAAAGTCAAGAGGAGAAAATGTGCTTATTCCACACATTCATTCCCACAGACATGACGTTCGATTTCAAACGACTCCAGTTTCCCATACGACTCGCATTCTCAATGACCATAAACAAGGCACAAAAGTTCAATCACTTCAAGTGTGCGGATTAAATTTGGAAAATCCATGTTTTTCACATGGAGAATTATATGCTGAATGCTCCAGAGTCGGACAGCCAAAAAATTTATTTGTTTTAGCTGAAGACGGAAAAACAAAAAAGTGTTATTTACCCAAAAGCACTAGAATAATAAAATAAACAAAATAATATTACATATGCATATCAATTTCATTGTTAATATTACCTACATAGCTACACTCAGTTACAAAAAAAGTGGCGCAGTCATACTTTTTGATGTGTTGTTATCATTTTGACAACCTTATCCAAGGTATGCCCAGGCGAATTAAAGCTTTATTTGATGTTCGTGGAGGCAATACCCACTATTGAAGAAACAAGGACTAGTTTAAAAAAAAAAAAAAATTTTAAATTTAAAATTGAAGTGTATGCCCATTTTCCTTAATTTATGGTTTATTTCTAAGTTCTTCCTATTTTTTCGTTTTTTATTACATGAATGACTTACTTTTATGTTAATAAACAAAACTGTACCAGAAAAACGTTTATTTGTTTAAGTTACTTCAAAATGTTGCAAAATTTCAAGGTGCGCCACTTTTTTTGTAACTCAGTGTATTATGTATTAATAATTAAACAAAATAATGTAACTTTTACAAATTACAAAAGATATTTCTTTCTTCTGCGGCAGCAACGCGCCGGGTAACAGCTAGTTCCTTATAAAAACCACTGCAGTAGGAACTTTGAAAGAACAAAAAAATATTAATGGATTTTTTAATCATGTTCGAATACTTCGAATCGCATGACAACGACTACTCAAACTGGGATATGAGGAAAAAAAAAATATCCGGCATATGAAAGTTTTAAGATAATGAAAAAAAATTTTTTTTTTTTTGCAAACGAATCCAATAATAATTCTTGAAGACTTTTTATAAAAAAAAATTAATAATTTCATTCCGATAATGAGAACGAAAGAGATTAAATAAAAAAATGCCATTTGTAATATACACACAAAGAAGAAACCAGGACGAGTTATACATACATAGAGGAATAAAAGATTAGGCATTCAATCTACCAAAGGACTTTTTTCCTGTGTCCATATATCAATTTCATTAGCAAGCAAAGAGGTGCAAATCGAATTTCGGTTAACCAAATATTTTCACAAAGTAAAGTCAATTGGATTTTATTCTTTTCTCTTATTTTTTTATTTTTGAGAGGAAAAAAAGCAAAGAGAAAAATAAAATCCGCATTCAAAACTGAATTTGACAGGCAAGGCAAGGCAGAAAAGAATTACAAAGAATGTGTGTCGAATGCAGAACATGTACAATTGTAAAATGTCAAAAAAGGAAAGAAAGGATTACATTTGGGTTTAAATTAATGAAATTTTTCAATGTAAATTCTCATTTGATTCTTTGTGATAGAGAAGGCGGATTTTTTTTTTAATTTTATCATTATTGGCAAGTTTAAATGAATAGGTTCTGTTATAATACTAACATGTATAAATTTGAATTTTCCTCCAATGGCACGTTTTTGAAAATAATTGCTAGAATGCCTGGAAAAATATATTTTAACCTGTCCATTTCTACTCATAAGACTAAACAAAAGTATTTCAGTATTTCTGAGACCAGAACACAGCAGCTGACCTACTTTAGACTAGTTGAGGTAAAATTTCAGTGTTTTTTCTATATCGGTTTCTCAATCCTGTATTGCAAAATTCTATAATTTAAAAATATGGAAATTAGTATTGCTGTATTGCAAAATTTGGTTGATCAATAATTTCGCATGCATCAGAAAGGATTTCGTAGTTTTCAGCAGACACCTATAACTGAATGATACGGGATACAGAAAACAGAAGTATGAATTTACAGAATTTAAAATTACTAAGCGGACACACAATACTTCTGACATATCAAAACATCTTTTCATATGAAAGTGGTGCATGGATCATCTAATCGAATATTAAACGAGATACCAATGCACGTTTATTTGAATATCTCGGCATTGCAATTAGAGAGTTTTAATTTTAAAAGCATTTCACCTACGTGTTGTGCGGCAAAAGAAAAAATCTTTTCACTTTACTGTACCAAATTTAGTAGAGTTCTAGTAGAGTAATAAATTGAGCAAGTCATGTAGATTTAGATTCTGTAAAACTTGGCTAAATAGCTCGAAAATCATACTCGCAATATTTTTGGCATTTGAAGCGAACTTAATTTTAGCGAATCACTATTCCTAATACCAAATAGTCGAATTCGCAAGCTTTATAGTTCGATTCGCTAATCATAATGTGGGCCTTTGCCAAAAACAGATCAGGTAATTAATTGGGGGAGAAAGACAGGGATAGATTTTTTTTTTGTGGCACTGACAGCTCCGAAGAACCACGGCCTAGTGACTTACAACTCTCAACCAATCCTTTTGTGTGCGTTGTTAGTTCTACGGGATTGGAAGGGACCTACAATTTTACGTCGAATTCGAACGACAAAGGTGAGAAGCACTTTTCATGACAATTATACTCTTGGAGGATTTGTCACTTCCTTGCAAGAGGCAGTGTCCCTGAAAAAAAACATTAGATTTTATCAAAGTTGGAAGCTGGGCTTGAACATAGACCTCCGGCGTGATGGACACACTAACAACTTCGCCACGGGGCACTACAGGGATAGAATACCAGCGTGAAAAAGAATGCCTCTCCATAAAAATTGGGGAAAAATGCTTTATGTATTATTCAACATCATTGGAAAACAAGAAAAATTGGTAACTTCTCATGAATTAAAGTAATAAATAATCTTATTTTTTAGCAGCTAAGAGTTAAGAAATATTTCATGGATTGCTGTTTATCGAAGAAATTGGTAGGCTCGTTCAGTGGTTAACCATTTTAACTCAATTTTTGATTAATCCAAATGGACTAATATTCATCAGTTACAGATAGGCAACAAAAATTTTATCATTAGTTGCGATTTTCGAATTAATCAACATGAACGAAGAGCAAGACAAATGTAGGAATTAATATTGAACATAGAAGTGGTCACATAAGAGAAATAGTTCCACGACCACGGTGTATCTGTATATCATTTTTCGATTTTAGATAGAATTATAAATATTGAGTTAGGACACTATTCAGTATTCACACTTACTTTTTCATCATTGGAATGAAGATCATGATGGTGTCCTAAAAAGAGTTTACAGACTGCGTTACATTTTAGAGGGGGTGCCATTCATAATCTTTTTATCATAATATAAATCTTTTTATTATAACACATATGACAACTTATATGACCATTCCCATTAAAATCAATTATAGAAAAATACCCTGTATTTTTCAAACAATACAACTATAAGAATGTTGTTAATGAAATTTAATAAAGGCGACTGAGCATGACCCTCAGCTCAATTTGGGCTTTTAACTTAAAACGTATGTGTTACGTTAAAACGTATCTAGCAATATTTCTAAAACAACAATGTCACTAAGTTTTGAGAGAAGAACCATTTTTAAATTTCTTTTTTAAATGTTCAATTCAAAAGTTTTTCGACTGAAAATTCCTAAGAGACCGTCAATGGAACTCAGTGGCTTTTAAAGAGAACTTTCTTTTAAAAACAAAAATATTAAACTATATCTCTTTAATATCTCTATTTCCACAAACCACCACAAACATTAACATTTATCTATAAATCTCACTCTCAAAAATATCCTAAAGCAATAAATAAACTTTAAGCTAACACTTGCCATCACACTTTAATCACAAAGCAATAAACACATCCACCACAGGCACAAAAAATGTCCTTAAGAAAAAAAAACAAAATTTTAGATAGAAATACATACATACTTGTATATCCGAAAAAATGCTAACCACATACATAAAAAACAGAAATTCCCAAGGATAATTTTTAACGCATTTCTGAGTTTGCAAACAATTTTAATGGTCTCAAAGGTCATAAAAATATTAAAAAAAAATACGAAATCTCTCTCTTCCTCTCTACCTCATATCATTCATGTCATACGCCTTGAGGCAATTATTGAAGGACACTTTTTCGTTAGGAGGCCGGATGGAAGTGCATGAGTAAAAACTTAACATTTTGATCATAAAATAAATGTGAGAGTAGTTTACTCATACCACATTCATGCAGAAATTTACATGTCTACATTTAAAAACTTCTTTGAAATAGAAAGGAAATAAATTTGTCTTAATTTTTTTTTTATATGGTAGCTTTTTTTTAATACTATTTTTTTTAGTTAAATGATACCTATACTTTAAAGAAATTAAAGTTTATAATTTTAGGTATCAAGTTGGTACGTTTAAAATATTTTCCCACAAGAAAATTGCAAATTAATTAATACCTTTCGATTTGGTAATGAAAAATTTGGCTAAGAATACCAACAAGCTTTTTGATGTTAAAAAAGAAATTCTACAGGTTGTATTTTTAATTAACGAACCCAAGCAATACTTCAAGTGTGAATTTGTCATAATCCTTCTTCTTCTTCTTCTTGACGGCTGCCAAGACCAGAACGGTGCAGGGAACTAACTTCACGGGAACTAACTTCACATGGGAACTAACTTCACCACTAGTGGATACTAATTTCACTTTTTTTTGGTGAAGTAAATTTCCACTTTGAGTGGGAAATAACTTAACTTTTTGGTGGGAAACTAATTCACTCTATTGGTTGACGTTACACTTTTCATACAAAATGCACATATTTCATACCCAAACTTGCACCAACCCAAACTCCTGTAATATAAAAATTGTAGATGGCAATAAACTTCACACAATCTTCAGATGAAATTAGTTCTCACATTTAGTGGGAATTTACTTCACCAAAAAAAAAGTGAAATTAGTTCCCACTTGTGGTAAAGTTAGTTCCCATGTGAAGTTAGTTCCCTTGAAGTTAGTTCCCTGCACCGTTCTGGTCTTGGCAGCCGTGAGTTAGTTCCCATGTGAAGTTTAAAGTTCCCGTGAAGTTGGTTCCCTGCACCGTATTGTATATGTAGTAAATGATTGTGAAATTTCGAAATTTTTTAAACATTTTGCGAAGTTCGAAAAGAATTTAAAGAGCATAATCAAATGAAAAAAGTTTCATTCACTTAAGATTAGTCATATTGAAGGAATCAAATAAAATTAAGTGCCACGTAGAGAAGTGGTTAGTGTGTCGGACTATCACGCCGGAGGTTTGGGTTTCGAGCCCAAGTTCCCTCTTCGAGGGCATCTAATGTTTTTTTCAGGGGCACTGCCTCTTGCGATTGCGAGGAAGTTACAAATCATCCAAGAGTATCATTGACATAAAATTGTAGGCCACCTTTAATAACGCTCCAACTCACAAAAAAGGATTGGTTGAGAGTTGTAAGTCACTAGGCCGTGGTTCTTCGGAGCTGTCAGTGCCACTAGATTTATTATTTCTTTTAAACAAAATATAACATTTTATAAATTTCAATTTAAATAGGAAAATAGTTGATTTTCATTTTCTCTTTGCAATAAAAGTGGAATATCTAATATTTGTAAAAAATAAGGCCAAAGCATACTACCTATACCTATATTGTTTTGTATTATGTATTTAGTTTGTACATGCGCGCTGGACTCCCCACGACCGACGAGTTAGACCCGTTGAATGTGAGCAAACCACGGTCTCCGTAGCGGTTTTCTTCCCTTTTCCTTAGGACGATATTATTTTATATCGTCTGTTGGACCAAGGTTTATAAACCTGGACCAACCGATGTATGAAAGGTGAAAAACGGTTCTTCATACAGCTTCACTACGCGAAGTCTATTAAAGAGTGCACACGGTTCTTGGTACCGCTGTTCTGTCGAAGATTACGATCAGTTCTTGGTCTGTGCCCGCAGTCCCAAGGGAAGAACTTAGCTCCATGGTTCCATTTGGACTGAGAGCCGACCAATTAACTTTACACTAGATCTATATGAGGCTAAGCCCGTTCAAAGGCAAGGCACACCTACCAGGTATAAATGTGTGCTAGGTGGTTTCCTTTCCTATACTTCGCTGTAAGATTTTTTTTCATATGTATATTGGCTTTGAATAACTTCAACACTCATATCTAATTTAAAGGTATTTTTCTCAGATTTCATAAATTTAATGATAACATTTCATTAATAATTTAGAAAACTAGAAACAACATTTCGAAATCAATCATATATTATACTGTTTTGCTATAGACATCATGATTCTGTGATCCTCTATAGATGTGTTTGACGTCCATCAAAAATTCCAATTGTAAGAGAAAATATGTTGCCATTAGACAGATATATTCAATCTGTTCTGAACATTAAATATCATTCTTAAAACCCAGACAGATGAAAGAATATAATTTGTTTTGCCTATAGACATCATTATTGGACTGACAGAAGAAATCTTCGAAATTACTGATTTTCATTGCATATTTCTATAGCGCATACACAACTTCGAAAATGAAACTTTGCCAAAACAACTATTATGCTATACAACCACATACTATCTATACCACCTCAACCGCATCACACACCATTACGCTACAAAACTATCCATCTTTGCATTTAATTGAGATACAAAAGTTAAACAAAGTATATGAGTACACTACAAGAGTGCTGCTACTTCTACTATACCTAGGTGAAGACACCATCTCTCCAATAATATGCTTCAGAAGAAAATTTGTATAGAAATGAAATTCTAAGAAAATCTTTCCTTCCACCCACAATTTGTTGAAAGAAAGTAAAATATTTGAAGTTTCTCCATGTTATGCTTCTTGAATTTAAGATTGGATAATACTCCACTCTCAGAAATTCGCTTCGTGGGTTCGCATCCTACCGTCTGCAATCCTCTTTTTTTTATTTTTTTTATTTTGTTTTCCCTTATTTTTATCATTTTTATTTTAATTTTAAACTAAAAACAATAATTTTTTATTGTTTTATTTTTTTTCGTATCTTTTTTATATATATTTTTTTTAAATTTTTTTTTAATTTGCGATAATGGTTTGCTCTGCAACAGCCTGCCTTGATAGCTCAAACAATCAGCCCTTGTTTGCATGTTTTGGAACCTGTGGCAATCTTTATCATGCCAAATGTGTTGGTTCCACGAATGCATTCATCGAAAAAATAATAGCTTCGAAAATTGCCTTTTGGTACTGCACCGACTGCCGCAAAATATCCATTTCGCAGCTTGCTTTCAAGATGAATTCTTTCAAAGAAAACATATTAAAACTGTCTGCAGGGTTTGAGGACTTGCTTAGAAATTTCAATACTGCAGTCTCAAACGTATCCACTTTGTGTCCTTTTAATGATAAGGTTAACAATTCAACTTCAACTGATGATCTGATCCAAGGACCTCCCCTTGTTTCTGTCTCATCAGTTGACAATGCTAGTATTCTTCTTGACCCAGTTGTTAAAAATGGTAAGAAAAGGGGACGAGAAAAATCAGTGATTAAAAATACAAGTCCTCCCCCAAAGCGAACCAATCTCAGGAGTTGTTCAAACCGTAACAATGCTTCGGTTTCACCTGGTTTATCTCAGACCGTCAATCCTACTTTAATGCCTATTTCAGATATAGATGGTGATATGGATTGTGAAACCATATCGGATCATCTTGTATCAACAGATTCTTGTCCTAGACCTATCGAGGCTGTCCCGAAACCCAAGTCTATTTTTGTATCGCGTTTGAATCCAGATATTGTTGTTGATGATATTGTTTCCCATTTAGTATCTAACAAATGCATTCCTGACAAAGCGTCTATTAAATGCACCAAGATTAGCAAAGTAAATAGTTTCGTTTCCTCTTTTAAAATAGTTGCCAATCCCACACTTTTCGATTCAATCATTAACAATAATAACTGGCCAACTGAAGCTCTTGTAAAAGAATTTACAACTTTCAAGAAAAACAGACCTCCGCGCGTTATATCGAAAAATTCGGCAGCAAAAAACTGAACAGGATTACCCTCTTTTATCAGAATGTTAGAGGGCTTCGCAGCAAAACTGCCAATTTATATACTAACTCTCAAGCTTTTTCACATGACATCTTTGTTTTAACAGAAACCTGGCTGAATTCTAGCTATTTGGACACAGAACTTTTCAATCAAGAGTTCTTAGTTTACAGAAAAGATCGTCATGTTGATAAACCTAAAGAAGTAGGAGGCGGTGTTCTGATCGCTGTTCGTAATCGTCTTTTATCAACGTCTATTTCTTTTCCATTTGTTCTTTCTATTGACTTAGTATGTATCAAATTAACAATACAGTCTAAGCTAATATATGTTTTAAATGCATATATTCCACCAAAAAGTTCAATCGAATTGTATAATGAACTTTCTATGGCCTTAGATTTTATTATTGACTTGTCTTGCTCCAACAGCAATATTTTACTTCTCGGAGATTTTAATCTGCCCCATATAGAGTGGGTTCCTTCGGAAGATGGTTCTTATCAAGAAGCTTCATCAACATCTTCACAAACAGAGCTTTTTTCGTTAGATGGTATTTATTCTACTGACTTACAGCAAGTAAGCTGTATTAAAAATTTTAAAAATCGAGTACTCGATTTAGTATTTTCTTCTGACGCTATTAGTACTGTGGTTCTCGAATCTAGTTCTGGCATTACTAATATAGACAACTACCATCCACCTCTGGATATATTTTTTGACCTGAGCAGCCATCTTCTTGATAATTGTTATCCACAAGACTGTTCATATGTGTTTGATTTTCGTAAGACAAATTTTCAGTTGCTTTCTGATGTTATAAGTAAATCTAATATTGAAAATATATTAGATTCTACAAATATTGACAATGCGGTAACTGGGTTTTATAATATACTCAGTAGCTGTATAAATAATTCTGTACCTACGAAAAGATCTAAAAATAATAATTTGTGTCACCCTTGGTATACACAAGAGCTTAAATCTCTTCGAAACAAGAGAAATAAAGTATGGAAAATTTACATAAAAACCCTTTCTCCAATAATCTTTGAACAGTATATAACCCTTTTTGAAGAATTTAATAATCTTTCAAAAGCGTTATACTCCAACTATGTTAACGAAATGGGAATCTCTTTAAAACACGACCCTAAAAGCTTTTGGCATTTTGTTAACTCGAAGAAAAATTCGGATGGCTTCCCAGCAAGTTTTATATATGAAAACTCTTCGATACAAAATCCCAGTGATATTTGCAATGCGTTCGCAAATAATTTTTCAAACTCCTTTGTTGATACTCATGTAAGTGTTGATAAAGATTTTTTTAAAGACGTGAGCACCTACCCGCAAGTAAGTTTTAACACTATTCCTGTGGAACAAGATAGGGTCTTACACTTTTTGTCATTATTAAATGACGATTGCTCCTATGGCCCCGACGGTATACCGCCAATTGTTCTGAAAAAGTGTAGTCGTGTATTAGTGCAGCCCTTGCAATTATTATTTAAGCTTTCGTTAAAGTCTGGGAAATTTCCATCATTCTGGAAGAAATCATTTCTCACTCCTGTTTTTAAAAAAGGCGACAAATTTGACATCAAGAACTATAGACCTATTTCTAAATTGTCTTGTATCCCTAAGCTTTTTGAACAGGTTGTATGTGAAAACCTTTTATTCTTTGGTAAGAGCATTATATGTAAACAGCAACACGGTTTCGTGCAGAAAAGGTCTACTGTTACAAACCTTCTTACCTTTTTACATAATTGTTCAAATGCAATAGAAAGTGGTTCTGAAGTTGATTGTATATACACAGATTTTTCTAAAGCATTTGACCAACTCAGTCATAATATTATTGTTTTTAAACTGCAAGCATACGGTTTCCCTACTCTTTTTATATCATGGATCAAATCCTACCTAGAAAATAGAACTTACCAGGTTAAATTTAGAAATTCCCTTTCTAATACTTTCGTTGCCCATTCAGGCGTACCGCAGGGAAGCCATTTGGGTCCATTCTTATTTATTCTTGCTATAAATGACGTTTCTTCTTTTATACGCTTTAGTGAGATTCTCATATTTGCAGATGATATGAAAATTTATAAATCAATTAAATCTCCCAATGATCATACTCTTTTGCAGGCTGATCTTGATAGTTTCATTATTTGGTGTAATAAAAATGGGTTAACTCTTAATCCTATAAAATGCCAAACTATTACTTTCTCAAAGAAAAAAGTTCCAAGTGATTTTGAATATTGTATAACACAAAATAAAATTAGTCGTGTTTTTAGTTTTAAGGACTTAGGAGTTAATTTCAGTGCTAATCTGGAATTTTCTGAACATGTTAACTTTATTGTAAAAAAGGCGAACTCTATGCTTGGATTCATAAAACGGTGGGCAAAGGAATTTAACGATCCATACGTTACCCTCTCTTTGTATAACTGTTATGTTAGGCCGCATCTTGAGTATGCCTCACAAGTATGGACCCCTTTCTATGAAATCCATAAGAATCGTATTGAATCAGTCCAGCATAATTTTATTCGCTTTGCTCTTAAAGGCCTTCCATGGGCTGATCCTTATAACCTGCCACCATATGAGCATCGGATAAGGCTTTTGCAGATACAATCTTTATATCAACGTAGAGTAAACAATGACTTAATTTTTCTCCATCAACTTATCTCTGGACAAATTGATTCGTCGGAACTGTTAGCCTTAATTGGTTTTAACTACCGCGGACGGTCGTACCACCTTCGAAGTTCTGAGCTTTTTAATATCGAACATCACAGAACCAATTATGGCATGCATGAGCCTCTCACGCGGATGAGTAAGTTATATAACTTGAACAATTGTGTGTTGGATTTTAATTTAAATAAAAGTAATTTAAAAACTATTTTCAGAACCAGTGCTCCACGATCCTAAATGTTTCTGTGTCATTTTGTTTAATTTTGACTTTATATGTTTTCATGTTTTTATGTGCATGTGTTTTTGTTTTTGTTGCATTGTGCTTACTAACAACTAACACCTGCACTAAGTGATGAGCCAGTGGGACACATTATATGTGTTGGCAAATCTTCTTTCATCTGCTGATGCTTGCTTTAAGCTCCATTTGAATAAGATCTGATAGTGTAAAAAAAATGAGTATTTTAGTTTGGTATGCCGAAAACAGGAAGGAAATAGGAGGGTAAAAATGTAGCAGATTCGTGAACAACTTTCATTGTAAGAGGAGAAACAAGAGTCCTGCCGAAATTATGGAAAAGACTTTGTGTAGATATTATTTCCCTTGGCAATATGGATACGAAAACGAGCAGCATCAGTAGCAGCAACAGCGGTGAGATAGTTTCATTAATATTATTTTAACGTTTATATGGGCAATCATTTCATTGTTTTTATCCTTTTTCTTTTTCTTTCTCTTATATTATAAAAAAATAAAAAGAAAGAGATTTTTTTCTCCCAAAAATAAAGAAAAGAACTGCAAGAAATATTCGGAAATAATTATTATATACCTAACTGTATGGTTGAAGAAATGCACAGTCCTTCGTTTAATTGAGTTCTTTACAGGGTGTTTTAAGATAAGATTGGTTTATTCATTCTCTTCTTGATGCATTGATTTTTCTGAAATTGGACATGATTGAATTTAACGTTTTAAATTGGGAACCATCGAATTATTTATCTAATCCATACTACCCTTATTAATAAACGCGATTTATCGATGAGTTATCGTAAACTCCGGAAATAATGTCAAAACGTTATTAATAAACACGGAATAGCTTTTTTGTGTGTTAATTACACCTCTTATTCCATGGTGTAGTTAAGTCAAGAGTTAGAGACGAAATAAGCGTTTTTTTTTTATTAATTTAATAGGGCTGTACGAGTTTCATTTCAATACTGGGACTGATTTTTTCGAGGGCAAAATTATCTTGAAATTTTTATATTTTCTTACAAATCATGTTTATTTTTCTAAAAAACCGTCTGACTTTATCGATATTATGAAAATATTCTAATATTGATATCGTTTTTTCAGAATTTTTTTTGTATTTTCAATAAATGGTAGTTGAAAAATATTGTTCTTGAAATATATATACCGATATTCTTACTCAGCTCTATGAGCGAGTTGGATGCAAAAATATTCGAATACTGGATCTATTAAGGAAATATTAAAGGACATAATTTTGATAGTTTCAAGAGTAAAATTGTGGTGGATAAGTGAGTAAAGCATTTTACATTCATTTAGTGCGGCTATAGAGAGCATATCACTGTACTTCACTGTACTTTTAACGTTAAACTCTTTGATAAACTGATGATGGTCATTCATTGCAGTAAGAATATTATTGTTGAAATATTCAAATAAAAAGTGATATAAGTGAAATAAAAGTGAAACCCTTTATTTAGTATTCGAATTTTATATTGAAATATCCATCGGTTATTACGCAACGGTCTTTTTTCAATATCCTCTATGCATTGTCATTTTCTAAGATATATTCACGTTAGTTAAAAGGGCACACCAGTCAATATACGAAATATGTATTTAAAGTTTTGACGGTTCTACTTTTGACAAATGAAAGATAGTCAGATTAATGTTTTTGCTGCATCAAAAGAAATCTAAGCAATTAGTTGCATTTTCAGCGACATCAAATATGAGGTCATTACACCGAAAGTAGTTAGTAACGCAAATACCGATAGTCAAAAGGTTAGCAGTTTCTACTGTCCAAGAGTACAAGTGACACTTAAAGATGATATATTGGTATTGCTGGTATGTCTCGCTTTAGCGACATAAGGCAGCGTTCAGTTTTTAAATCATTAAATTGGGTACAGTCTATTCAACATTGAACAATGTTCTTAAGACTGATATTTAACGAGCTCGTGTATATGCTATCGCTGGATTTACACTTTGAACAACATGGATTTAAATCTAGAAATTTCGAAAAGGTAATTCTTTCCATCAGAAAAGCACTTTTACTAGTTGGAATTTTTAGACACAATATCGTTGATAAAAATAATGAAAAAAATTTGGGACAAACCGGTTGTTGGGGAACAGAAGCTTTTTATTTTTAAGGCAAAGCGATGTTCACATTGGTTGCATTTAAAAGTTAGAAACTTCATATGAAACCATCATCAGTGGAGCGAAAATGCTTTGAAAACTATAAGTATACTGTTGTTCATTACGAAGTATTCGTTCTTTAAGATTTTTTTATGCTGAATGTTTTCATGACATTGCAAAAAAAATAAAGAAATTGATAAATCTATAAAAAAAAAAAAGATGAAGAAGTTAACAAAGTTATTAAAGTGCACAGAACAATATAATATGTATCAGCCGCGGATTTGCGTACGTTAAAATCTAATTGATTTTCTTTAGTCTTTGACCTTAAACACAACAACAAGAATGTAATATAATAAACTTAGTTTTGGTTAATTAAAAATACATATTGCTAATTTTTCTTCAAGTATTTTGCATCAATCTATAAACACCCTCTGCCTTCGTTACACAACAGCGGCTTTTGTTTATGCCTTTAAGTTTGGTTCTAATTGAAATTTCTGAAGAATGACTATAACCATAAAGAGTATGAAAGAATATTTAATGCGCCTGAAGCTGTGCAATCATTTTAGATTTCTTATTTAATAAGTTCTGAAAAGTATTGTTCGGTTTTTATTTCTGTCTATTTGTAGAAATGATACTTCTTTTATTATTTTTTTAGTTATTTCTCAGAGATGCAAAAGAATTCACATTTTAGGGAATTTTTTTACTAAATAAACTCTTTGAAATTACAATGAAATATTTAATTGTTTTTCTTATTGTGTTTGATCGGAAAATAAATAAATTCTATTGCAGTTGAAATTTTTAATACATATAGTCTGTCCACTAAAAATTGGCAGTACAGGGAAGATAGGGATGTTTGTCTTTCATTCGCACTTCTTTGCTTTCCATAAGGTTATCTTCTTTCAAAAGCTCTAACAGGGTTGCCGTAGTAAGCATTTTGAATTGGAAAAAACTGAAAAAATATGATGTAGGGTTACCTTTCTTATTTTTTAATTAAAATTATTTTCTTAATTTTTATTTATAAAAATGAAATTTTTTTCTCATCAGTAAAATAGATTTTTTTGTTTTCTTCTCTCAGTTTTTTAATTTCGCGTAAATATTTCCTTAGCCATGTGATGATGTCACTTCTTTCTAAAAGAATACTATTTCGCTGACGTTGGGCAAATTTAAACCCTATAGTTTTTCTTAAAATCGTATGCAGGTAAGATCTGCTTATTTTTGTGATATTTGCATTGAGTCTTACCTCATGCAGTATTTTATCAAGCGTTGGAAGTTCATTATTTGAAAAAAACTGATGCACGATGTGCCTTATGGCGCACTTATCAAAATCATCTATTATCAAAATCATCTATTTTCCTTCTGGGGCCAGATTGGTTTTTCTTTTTTGGTGGTGAGTTGTGGCCTTTGGTATCATTTTCGCTGAGAAGTCTGTAGACTGTTCGCATAGACACCGAAAAAATGCCTGCTACTTGCTTCACAGTTTCCGTTTTATTTTGCAGGTTCTTGTAAATCTTTTTTGTCGCTTCTACAATTTCTTTTTTTTTCGGCGCTTAAGTCTTTCGATGTTTTTGAATCCATTATAAACTAGATGAAGGAGCACCAAAGTAGCAAACTTCTCAAAAAAAAGTAATATTTACAACACTTCACTTCACATTAATTTCAAAACACTAATCACAAAAATAGGTACACGAAACATCAATACCGACCGCCCGCGCGCTTTAAAAATCTACGCAAATAAGCAAAAATATACACGAAATGTCAACCGACCGAACGGCACGAGAATCTACGCAAATAAATTCTTTAAAGACAACAGCTTACCTATATTTTTGTAACTGCATTTTAAGATTTTCCCCACATAACAATCACAAACATGATCAACAAAAACACTGCACGATAACACTTTTGTACTAGTAATATGCTCATCTCAATATCTCATTATCATTTCATCAATAAAAGGTATTTTTTAAGCTCTAAAATCAAAAGTTCCTCAACAGAAACTCAATATAAAAAAGTACGAAACGAGTTACCAAATTGACAAAGGTATCTCTGTTCGAATGGATGTTAAAAGAGGGTTGAAATGCATTAGCCAATCAGTGCGTATTCAACTGTACGCTAGGCAGGTCGTTGTGGGATCTATGTCGGATGATTGGCGGGTAAACATTTTTTAAATGGGGTTTCTTTCAATTCAGTATGGTGCACAAATAAGGCGCGCTACTGATTTTGAAAAAGCTTCCCCATAAGGCCTGTACTGCCAATTTATAGAGGACAAACTATAGAATACCCTTATCAATATTTTACATCAATTAAACAAATGTTAGTTTTAGAAACTTTAAACTTTAATTCATATAGATATACCTATTATAGAATTTTAAATGTAAGGTTAGGTAAGCAAACAGCTATTTTTATATATAAGCCTGGACTTAGTGCAAACACTTTCCTAACCAACTCAAGTAAAACTTTTATATTACCACTAGAAACTCGTTTATAATGATTTCATTTAAATTTAAATTTAATTTTCCATTAACTTGACTGTGTGTACAAAACGCAGCATACAAAGTTAAGTTACAAAAAAAAATATTAATAAGCTACACAACTCCCCGAAGCAGGATGAGTGCGTGTATGCAAATATTTTATATGCTTGTATGCCCGTATGAACTTATGCTTGAAAAATTTGCATATCACTAAAAAAGAAGATAAAAACACAATTTCAACATCATACATTTTTATAATTTTATTTTCTCCAAAAAAAAAGGAGGATATCCTTTTCTTTATCAAGTACTGAAAAGCGACAATAGAGTTGATGTTTTTACCATGAAACTGTAACTAATGATGACATGTTTTTTATATGAACACTCAACGGTTCATATAATGTTAAATTTTATGATAAAAATAGCAATGAGAAAAATTAAGTTAAATTACAATTTACTTAAATGCTTGGAGAAATATATGTTTTTCATTCATTCAGGATAAATCTAAAAAGAATTATTTAGAGTGAGCTGATAAATTTAATGAAATTCTTTTTGAATTTCTATGCAAACTGAGTTACCCGTGCAGAAAAAAGGAACCTTTATGTGAGAAATATTTTTTGAAAGAGCTTCGAAAATGATAAAAAGCATTTTAGAAATGGTTTTTTTCTGTGGACTCTTGAAGAAACAATATGAAATGTTCCATATCATCCCTATTTTCAGAGTTTCACAACACTAAATATTTTACTTTTTCATAAAACACAGACAATTTCGCATCGCGATGGGAAAACAGAGAAAAATATAAGACACGTTTTTTACTTGTTTATCAAGCGTAGGTTCAGACTAAAAAAGCATGATCAAAATATTTTCTTGTTTCAATTATGTTTCTGAAATGTTTTTTTTAAATGTTTTGGAAATTTGTCTATGGTTGGGCTTGGGAAACACCTCATGGGAACTTTAGCGTTTTTTTACGGTCCACTGAAGAGTTATCATTTTTTCCCTTTACAAAAATTTAAAATCAAATACTAGTTTTATAAATTTTTGCAAACCTACGAGAAAGCAACTGATATTATTTGGTTTTGAATATCTTGAAGTTTGCACTGCAGGTAGAAGTTCCAAACAAATTCATTTCTGTGTTATTTCCTGTTTCATTGTTTGTAGAGTTAAATTAAACGTATTTTCGGTCCAGTACGCGTGGAAAGTGCGTGGCTTCAAATTCTAACAACAAGATTTACGGGTTATTCAATAAAATCGGTAACAGCTAAAAAATTAATATTTTGAAATAATAAGATCAAACGATCTGAAATAAGCTGCTATCTTGACATGTTTAATTCAGATAACCAACAATTTTTTATTACTTCCTATAGAATTTTCAATTATTTGTTTATGGAGAAATCAGACGTTTAACTTCAAAACCATGACCTCAATAAAAACATTTTTCTTCTTTTTTATCCAAATTAATATAGAGCCTAATTCAATTTTAGATTTCTATGAAGGATTTTCAACTTAGAAATTTTGTTCTAAAAATAGGATTCCAATGCTTAAGCTACTTTCATTTAATCGTAATGTTTCTAATCATGTTGCCCCATACCTTTCTAACAAAAAAAAAATGAGAAAACTTGCTACGATCTATCAATTTCTGTATTTTAAAACTTTTTAATTGGCCTAATCGCTTTAAGTTTCTTAAGGGCAAGTAAGGTATTCGTAAAAAAGATAGCAGTATGTCATAACAGATAATTCGAAGGAAATTATGTGTGACAGTGTTATTTCCTTCTGAATAAAATTTTACCGCCCACAGAACCAATTTTGTTAAAAGCTCCCTTGTTCACTCTGCTCCTCTTAACTATTCTGGATAGACAAGAAACAGATTTTACTGTTCAGTGTATTATTTTCTCCTCTAAACATTATATAAGTAGATTTACTTGATTTGCTGTTCATTTTAGTTTTTCGAAATAAGAGAGATAAGCTTAAACCAGGATTTTCTGATGCACTTGCTTTTGAGGCACATTTTGTCAAGTGTTTGCTCTGCTCTGCGCTGCTTTGATGTGAATCAGATTTGATCCGACTACTTCTTCAATGAACAGAACACAGTTAATAACAGGGTAAGAATTTGTTAAATTAAAACGTTTTTTATTGCCTATTAGCACTTCTAGCACTTTCAATTCATTGATCGTTTTTTGTCAAATGGTATTTTGTCTAAATATCAAATATGTCTGTTGGCATTCAAATTAATAAAAAAAAAGAAAACACAAAGAAAGCATTGAAGAGTTAAATAAATATTATTTTCCGATTTGTTTGAGTCCTAATAATAAAAAAAATCAGAGGTTTTGTAATCTTCTTTGATAACATCGAAACCCAGAAATAAATATTTTCAGATTCGTTTCAGAAAACGGATAGTTGGAAACCCTATGACAAAAACTATGATGGAACTATGATGTACTACGATTTGATAAGTTGATAATACCTCAACTTAAAAAATTTCAAATGGGCATCATAATGGGTCTATATTGTCCAAAATGCGTTGGAGCTGAGCTGATCAGCTGATCATCCTTCTTCTGCAACCCGCAAACCTCACCTTACATCAGGTTTGTATAAAATTATATTTTTTTATTTTGCTTGATCTGTATTTTTTTGTGCAACAGATAGCTATACAGTTAATTTCAATAACCAAACCGGTTCAGAGCGGATTTTGGTACAACTTATATATCATTGGTGTCATTTTTTTTAACTACGATTTTAATTTAAAATGAAACAATTTTTTTTTTTTTTTTACTTAAACATCGATAACAAGTTCGAGCGACCCATCGTACACTTTTTTTTTTAAGAAGTTCAGCATTTCCTCCTCATCGCACTTCACATGTGCGTTTGTTCCTTCGTCATAATTTAATTATTTTATGTTATCTTCGAAGCCAGTCAGAGGAAATTATTTTCCGGGTAAAAGACTCAATAACAAAAACGGACTCTTCTGTCCTTTCGCTCTGCAACATCATGGTCGATATCACTTTTGAATGATAAATTTTATTTATATAAATGTGGGGGTTGGTTATGGCTATAATGGCTATAAGTTAGTTAGTCTTACCGGGCGGGGGTACAACGAACAAAACCATCCTATACACTTAACACAGTTACAAAGTAACGAATCGTATAATGAAAAGATACGAAATGTTATTTCTGTATATAAAAATGTATGTTGGTTTTCTGTTCTTGCAAAATGTTTACTTTGTGTTGAGTGAGTTGCTTTCTCTTTATTTACGACTTGCTCTTTTTCTTCTTCATGTATATTTTTTTGTTATATATTCTTCTAATTAGTTTCTGTGAAATTGGTTTTTCATGTTTCAATGAATGCTTTTTCATAGCTCTTTTATAGTATATCATTTCTTTCCTAAAGAGAATCCTTTTTATTTTGTTTTGATAAGAAAAAAAAAAATATACCATTGAAAATAAACACACATGTATAGAAAACTATATTAGATACATATAAATGGTTGCTGACCCAAAACGGATTTGTAATAAATTTTGGAATTAAGCCAAAGCGTATTTTTTTTCTTAAATATTTTTTTGGTGTTTCTATTTACAATTTCATTGTGAAGGTTGACTTTTAAATTAAGTCACTCACAGTGGCAATTGGTTCTACTATAAAAGCAAACTGGCGTGTGTCGAATCCTTAATTGTTTTGGTCTTTTATTTCATACACATCTACGAATATCTAATAGATTGTGGGTATCTATTTTTTTTTTTATTTGTTATAAATTCACTTTAACATCGAAGTTAAATTAGTTTTAGAATTTCAATGAAGTAACATTCTGTGTTTCCCAAACGAGTAGTATGCCAATTTGCCAATTTGTGTGTGTGAGGTAACTGGTTGAAAGAAATTCAATTTGATAGTCAAAAATTGTTTTTAGTTTAGAAACGCAAAACAAAAACTTGTATAAAAAGAAGAAACTTTTATTATGTTGGTTGAAAATTGTACTTTTTCATTCAACATTCTCTATATAGAATTTGTATGGTATGTGTAAAGTAATATGTTGCTATACCTATGCTCTCGAATTTTAGTCCCAATGGAGGAGAGTTGGAAACAAGGAAGTTTGCAATTTACCAACATGGTGAAATGTCTACCTTTTTTTTTGTTAGAAAACAAATAGGTATGTACGTTAAAAAACCCTTTGACCTACTGGGGCTAGGTCTGTTAATTGATATTAATAGTGAATAATTAAGGAAGACAACTTTAATTACTTGCGATGTCCTCAATTTCAATAAAAACTTTTGTTTGGAGGACAATAATGATGATGCAAATTGAAAATGAAGTTTTAAAAAAATCTGGTCATGCAAATTAAGGAGCAGATATGAGAGATTAAAAAAGATTTCTATGATTTTTGTATTAATATTAATATATATTAATTTTTACCACTAAAGCTTCTTCAAAGAATTTGGGAACAAATTTAAAAAAAAATTTATTAAAACTTTTAATGGGTGGTATCAGAATTTTCTAAAAATCTATCAATACGTATGATGCACCAACTCGATAAAAAACTTGATGTCAAAATCTATCAAATGATTTTGAAATATTAATTGCAATAATCTTACTTTTCTCAAAACGATATGATGTAAAGATTTGCATACAATGTCCTGTGAGACATATTTGTATTGCATTCCTAAAATATTTCAGAAAATCTTACACGTTTTGCCTAAAAAAACACTTCAGAAATGTTTATCAAAAGCGTCGTCGTGACCAAGATGCAATATTAAGTTATTTGAAAGGTTTATCCAGTCCAGACTAAAGAAAAATTTGAGAAATATTTCAGAAACATTTATCAAGTAGAAAAAAATCACAAATGTTACTTAATTGTTTTCAGACGCTTGATAAACATTTTTGAAAAGTTCATCTGTTTCCAACTTGATATGCCACTTTCAATCTTTTAAGGTGTGTCCAGATTTAAGGCACTTAATAAATATTTCAAAAACATTTATCGATGTAGAGAAACATTTCTGAAATGTTTTTTTAACCAAATGGAAAACATTTTCAAAAACATTAGAAATGTTTTTTATACAATGTTTCTTAAAATGGTTCTTAGAGTTGGAAACACCTTCACAAATAAAACAACAAGAAAGTTGATTGTTTGAACACCTAAAAATGTCACGTGGATGACATTGTTGATAATGGAAAAAAACGAAATATTTCCGAAACACTTTTTCGTTCAAGTGCCCCAGTTGAGGAATATTTCAGCTATGTTTTTGAAATGCTTTTTTTTTTTAATGTAAAATTTTCAGAAACGTTTTCAAACAACGTTTCTTGAAAAATGTCTCCCTTGGTTGGCACACCTAAAGAAGCATTGCAGAATTTTTGTATTTAATATGTTTCTGCTATGTTTTTGAAATGCTTTTTCAAATGTTTTGAAATGTTTTTTAAATGTTTTTCTGAAAAGTTTGTTTTGTAAGCCGATTTTTATGATTAAAATGTATATTGGTACCGATAATAAATCGCGCCTTTTCACTAATAAGTGAAATATTAGCTTATTTGATTAATAACAAAAATAATCTTATACTCACTTTAAAGTTAAATCTTTTTGAGGGTTATGTACAACACTATATATTTCACAAAGTTTCTTACCTGAAATTAAAAAGAAAAAAAAAATATTTAGTGAATTGCCAAAAAATTTCAAATATTTTCGCTACATATCCATTCTAAGCATTTTTTTTTTATTTTATAATAATTACTATTTTGATTGTATATAGGTAAATGAAAATAAATTTCAGTGAAAATAAAAACAATTTTTACAAGTATTAGAAATCCTTAATTAATTCCATAAATTTTCTATTTAAGTATTAAAAATGTTTGTGATTTTTCCAAATTTTTAGTAGAACTGTCATTATATTCCAAACTTTTAAAATCAGTGGCTTGACAGGATAACAAAAGATTTTTGTTGTTGGAGTTATAAAAAAACAGCAAACGAGTACGGAAATTCACACATCCTTGGGTTGGATCATAAGGAAAACCAATTCAAAAATCTCATCTGAATAATATATACATCTAGTCCTTAGGCAGACACCACAGCAGTGTTATAAGTGCTAATAATAATACCCCAAAGGCACAATTTACTGTTATTTTATGCTCACCTCGGAGATATATATTTATCTAAGCAAAAAATAAATAGATAGGTTGAGGCAGCAATCAGATAATGTCCTGTCCATCCTTGACTAAAGTTTTATAGAAATATATAGAAATGACTCATCCTGTTGTATTTGTCTTTCTAAGACTATGAGGACGGTGACGACGACGACGACGACGACGACGTCAACAACACGGATGCTCTCTAAAATCAAGCATTTTATTATAATATAAGCTCTCGGGCCACACTTAGAGGACAACCATTTCTACAAAACGATCAAGAATGAAGGATGCTTTGGAATTTGCCTATGGTCATCCAACCAACTTTCCTTCTTTTTTGTTAGGTGAATGCAATTTTGACAAATTTATGCAAATTAACTTTGATGGATTCGTTGGACTTTCTTATACATAGATATACATGTGTATATATTTTTTTCCTTCTACTAGTCTTGGTTTTTTTTAATTCTACATCTAAAGTCAAGTGTTACCAACACTAGAAGATGAACGAAATTTGAATAAATTTATCTTTTGTCTTCTTTTAGTTTAACCTATCTCATCATAAGGAAGAAAGAAAAAAAAATTACTCATCAATCATGGATAATGTCCTTTTATCCATGTGATAATTTGTTCGAAAAATCCTAAACAGAATGACCATCCAGAGAGAGAGCAAACAAGGATAGAGGTGTAGAATGTAGACGGTATAGAGTGTTAAATTGTTTAAAGGTTAATCCTGCGGAAGATTAAGATGAACACGGAAATATATACGGTATGGGATCATAGAGATAGATCAAAATGTGACATTTGGCATTTTAACTAATTTAAATTGATCCTTACTTAGATTAGAGGACTTGATGGTGTCTGATTCTTTGTAGGATAAATTATATTGAATAATTGACTTTAAGAAAGAAGACATTAAATGATGGATGGTTTGAAAAAGGTTTATATTTCATTGTGAAAACAAATGGATGACATTTAAATGATATTTTCTAGGTACGATATAACTGGTTAAATCAATCAAGATAGAAAACAAATTTTAAGTTTAAAATGTAGATAGCTTTGTGTTTCTTTGAATTTCGCTTAGATGAAATTTCCTTCAGTTGAAATGTCTGATAAGCGTAGATTATCAGACAGAGTATCTCAAATTCTCTTGTTCAATAATAGTAAACTATATTTATATCTTAATCTTTTAATTGAGGAATTATTATTATACAGATTGTGCGGTTGTATGTTCACTTAAAGTTAAAAGGATTGAAAGCTGCTCAATTCAAATTGATTCCTTAAATATAAAAATTCAGTTTTAACAAAAATGACTCGAATATTGTTAAATAATTTTGATTTAATTTTAAATCGTAACATATATTTGAAAAAGAAAAAAACGATGTACCAACATTATTTTTGGAAACATACTTCAAAACTATGATGTTTGACTACGAAAAAACATCTTCTAAAAGTTAATACATTCCTTGGCATGTGCCAATGACATTAGAAGAACAATTTAAAACGTTAACTATGCGTTTGTCAGTATTTAAGTGAAAGCACAAGTTCGTTCGCTCATTATAGTCAAAGGGGCTGAAACAAATTTAAAGTTATAGTACATGAAATATCTAATGGAATCTACTTCACTAAGTATTAGGGAATGATCGATAATTGCAACGTCAAAGTATTAAAAGACCAAACGTTCACTTCGGATCTGGCTTAACTTGCGATAATCATTCTATTGAAATCAAGTGAAGTATTAGTCTTGTTGATAATCGCTGGCTTTTGGAGCTGAAAAAGTAATTGAGTAACTAAGCCTTTACTCGAAGAACCAAATTACCATTCAATCACTCCAATTCATCTGTATGGTGCGAAAAAGCGGATCTTAAAATCGGGTAAAAAAATCGATGTGGAAAAAAATTCTTTTGGTTGGCGTGAACAATCCAATATATGTCTGGACAATGTTTAGCGAAGAAGAAACGACAAGTGAGTTAAATAAGCGAATGAAAATAATGAGGAAATTGAGCTTTTTAGCTTGCAGGATATATAAATTCAGTGAAGTAGTGGTTCCCATCACAAGTGAGGGGAGAAAATTCATACCAACAAAAGACTGACGAAACAGCAGTCTTTTGAATGATGAGAATTATGTACGCGGTTAGAACGAAATAGAAGAAGCTCCATCGACATGTTTTATTTTTTTTTTTTAAGATACGAGTACTTACAACTGTAGACCAAGAAAAGAAAACAAAAATCTGAAGTGTTATTGCAATTTAGTGTCTTACAAAATTGAAATTGAATATTTAATAAAAAAAAACAGTGCAATGTTTTTCAATATTCAACAGAATAATTTATCTGGAAGTTTTTCTTAATTTTAGTTCGACTAGCAAAATATCGATTAAGAAAACATCGACTGAGAGAAATCTCGATTCTTTGAAAATCGATTAAGAAATATCAATCAATAGATTTTCGGCAATAAGAGTTAATAATTAATCCATTCGTGGGATCAAAAGATATTTTAACTTCTTCTTCGTAGAGTTTTTCTCCATAATGAAACTGCTTTCCCTCAGGAATATGTTTTCATCTTTTTAAAAAGCTCTGTTTATCTATCATTATATCTTTTAAAATCAATCTGTATAAAAACATTTAATATATTTTAATTTCGCCGATATCACAAAACAAATTTTTAACCATCTTTTGAACTTGAATATTTCGTTGTATCCATCAATTTCTGTTAACTCATTTTTTTTTTATTCTCCTTCAAAACTAAATAACAAAATATCTATTTCATGTAACAAAACTTTTAAGTGAGCATTAAAAATAAACAGTATTCCTAGTCGTTTTTAAACTCCAGTTTATCTTAGACTGGGGTTTATCCTATGTTATTTGAATATGATAAACCTGAGTCTTTCTTAGTAACGGCTAAGACTACGTCTATCAATACGGCCCAATCAATTTCTGGTTTAAGGGATTTACCTATCATGATACAACGTACAAAATAAAATTGGTTTTTAATTGAAAAACTTTTCAAAGAGATCATAATACTAAATAATTGTTCATTGTCGAAAACAATAAACGTGCCTTGTTCGAAGTTTGATATTTTTTCCAATATCTTTATTAGTTTGAAAATGGCTTCCCTCTTCCGATGTCAGCAAAATTTAACATCCACAAGTACTTCTCTAAATATGATGTAAAGAATGATTAAAAATTACAACTTATACCACATTTTATCTCCGATGTGCTTTTGAACTTTTTATAGCAAAAGATTATTTTTATTACATTATGTATAACTCAAGAGGATATATCCTTTTTTTTTTGCTTGTTCTATGCCCTCCTAAATGACTGCTAATGACTGTTAAAAATCCTTTTTTCTACCACCATATTCCATCACCTAATTTTTTTTTTTTATTTCATATGTATTTTCAAGCACCAACTTCAAAAACTTTCCAGTCGTCCCTAAATATAATGTTCTGTGGATGAACTTTTAGCATCACCAACACAAATGAAAACAAAAAACAAAAAAAACAAAAAATTAACGCAACGGCAACAAGAAAACACATTTTTCACAGCAACGACAAGAGGTCGAATAAGAAGGCGTTATAGTTATCTCTTTCACCATCGTTGCTCCCGTCCTTCTTGATTATCAGCACACACAAGATTTTTTTTTTTATGTTTTCCATTGTATTAAGCCTTAAAACCTGCTGGAATATAATATAACTAAATTCAGAGTGCCCCCACTCTTCCTCAAGGACCCATTTCCAGCACTTAATAAGTCGTTTAGAAAATTTATTACACTTGCCTGGGTTTTATTATACATTATGCTATCGCTATGCGAAATAAGGAGTATTTTCTTTTTTCGTAAATACATAATCAGTGTCTGACTTTTAACGCATATAAAAGGATGCCTATAAGTGGTAATTTTTGTTCCTTTAGCTCCACCAACTGATAATGAAGATACAAGTTAATGTAATTATTTTGCTATAAATTTCAACAATGCCACAATATTCTTTGTATTTTTTTTTAAAGCTTCTTTATTAATTACATTTTCAATATCCTTTAACATATCTGCTAAAAATAAGGAATTTCAATACAAAGGCATGGCGCTGAGTCGGAAAGTCCGCTCTCAATTGCTATACTTACTCTTATCAACAAAAATTTCCAGTACAGAGAATTATTTTCTATTATTATATTAATAACAAGCACTATGACTGAAGAACTAATACAAATTAGAATTAGATATTAGCTAGATAGATATAGCTAGCTAGATATTAGATATTAGGAAGATAGGAAAATTGCAACTTAGTTTTATTACAATAATTTACATACATTTATTCATCTTTAAAGCTTTCACTGGATTGTTGTTCACCCCTCCATGATTATTTTAAATTGACACCTAGTTGATAGCTTTTTTTTCGACTAATTTTTGGCTCGATTTCAGCAATTCATAGAATTCCAAGAATGGCATTTTCAAGTTGAATTTCTCAAATCTTAATAAGTTGAAGTGTAAAATTGAGCGTATATTAATTTGCAAACGCGTTTATTGAATTTAATATTTCTTAAAGATCGAGAAGACTCGGTCAGTGGTTGCAGAAATGCCTTTCAAACTTTAGACGAAGCTGACTTTACGCAAAGAAATTGATTGATAGCATTTTGCTACTGGAGAGAAGTTGCAGAACTTGTCTTTATATGTTGGTTCCGATTTTTTTCGAAACGTAGGTCACATCACACATCACTCATATGAATTTTAGTTAAAATCATAAGAGTCGTTTTTGAGAACCACAATATTTTTTTTGTTTAAAGTAATTTGTATATTGTTATTTTAAGACCTAGAATTCAAATTCAATAAACCACCTTTGAAAAAGCGGGAATGGGTTTTGTTATAGATTGTCGTCGTGGGATGGTGAGAGTATCTACATAGACTCAACTGTTAGAAAACAACTCCCCCCATAATACATGTACTGACAATTTCTTTGAAGAGAATTTAACTGTTACCATCGGTCACATCGTTTTAGACACATGACTATAGAAACACCCGAAAGGATTGTTTCAACAAAACTTTTTCTCTTACCAGAGATTTAAAAAAAAAAAAAATATCCTGTCCTGCCATATTCTTCGAAGTGTTACTGACAGATTCGTTTTATTTTTTTCGTTGTTATTGAAAAAAGTTTTGTTCGACATGACAGTCTTTTTCTGTCAAGATAAAGTTGGGAGTACCTTTTTAACATCAAATTGTAGTGTCGCAACAAGCATATTCTGGTGAAAACAAAAAATAAAAAAAATAAAAATATTATTGACAGAATGTGTACTTCCACTCAAGTCTTTTAATATACCGGTGTGAAAGGATTTTGCACAAAAATGTCTCTTAGGTGCGATATGAATGTATTGTGGTTGAACGCAAAAGGATGGAATTTTTGAAAAAGTTTCTTTTTTTTTTAGATGACAAAATAATCTGAAAACAACCGAGTGCGAGATTGGTAAATCATAAAAGTTGTTGAGAGATTTTGAAATAAAAAACAAAGAAAATCCCAAGCGTCCTGTTGAGAGGATGGGAGGTTATCGAATTGAATGAATAGTTTGGGTATTAACTGTGGAAGACGACATTAAAAAATAGAAGGATTTCTTTGTTGAAAGATAGAAGTGATTGAAACGAATAGCTTGTATTGAATTTCAATACCAATGTATATTGATTTTATTTTGAGTTGAAGTTATGTTGTGATCAAAAGATTTTTCTCTCATTTTTTGTTTACTATTTCTTTGATTGTCAAAAGAGATTTTTTAATGATTTATTTTGGTTACATTTTTTTTTTGTTGAATATTAAAGACTGTAGTGAGTTAGTTAGCGGAGGGAATAATCACATTATTAGAATTCCACCTGCTGTTGAAAGAGTTATAGCAACGAGGGTGAATACCATCGCTAAGAATCAGAATCTTATATGTTATAAAGTAAGCATCTTCATTCTTTAATTAAACTTAAAGTTAAAGGTTATTTCCGGTTTATAATTTAACATTTAATCTTATTCAAAATATAAATTAATTTTGTGAGCATCTTATGAATTGTTAACAAATAAGAGATGCCGTATTACAATACAGATTTCCGAAACGCTTAAATTGACAAAGTTTAACAAAGCGAAATCAAAAACATACTTACATATTGCTGAAGATTATTTATTTGAAAAATCTTTATATTTCTAAAACACACTTATCAGTTGTAGGACCTTAAGCTGCTATCTATCAAGTTGCATTTTCCATTTGTCAGCAACGCATTAAACTAACACTAATTCAATTTGTATGTCTAATCGCTATTAATCTACTTTTTATAATACAAGCTTTGTTAGAAAGTATCGCACTTATTCTACAAACATTTCTATCTTAACATCTTTTTAATTTATTTTAAATTTTAATCAAACGAAATTTAATCCTCACATTATGAAACTAATATTTCTATAAATTACATCAATCAAGCATAAATCCTTCTTTAAATAATTCAATTAAATAACGAAATATTAATAAATCCATTAAGTTATGCAAAAAGTAATACCTCAATATAATAATACCAACTAATAATTATTCATAATTATAAATACAAAATTTATTTATAATTGTTAACATGATGATGTTCGTCAAATATCGTGTTTCCTGATAAACATGATGTGATACATGATATCAAATTTAAAAATTATATTAATCTATCTCTATGATTTCTGATGAAACATCAGACACTTTGTATAATTTAATTATAGTACCGAAAAAACCACATAGAAACATTATAATCCAAATCACTTACATTTTGACAACTGTAATCCTTGATTTGTGTGCTGAAACATTTAGCTGACACATTATGGTTTAGTATACGGATATAGCTATGAATTAATTTAAAGTTGTGATGTATACACAATATACAATTACAAAAAGGAAATAAGGGGTCAAATGAATGTGTCATTTTTCATAAACCATTGTGATTTATGTCAATTCATTTATAATATAACCTATAACTATACGAGTTTTTCTTTGTATTGGTATTGCATGAAGTTGCTAATACTAATTGTTATAAAAAACATTACGCGAAGAATGAAAATAATAAATCGTTTTAAAAGATCAAAGTTTTTAATTTTTAAATCTAGAAACAGTGACTTACATAATCTAAATCTACATAATATAATATCGGAAATCAGACCAAACAAATGCATTTATTCTTTTCTATTAATCGAGTCCGGAGTTTGCATTTAATAACAAAATGGGTTTACAAAACTGTTTGGAAACTCAATTGAAATCCATTAAATGTAAGTAAATTTTTGACTTGGTTGACATACCTCTGTCGACGATTAAATCAATAATATACTGTTCAAAAGTAGAAAAACAAAAATCAGGTTAAACATAAGAAAAAGAATACCACTAATGAATGTTCAACGAAAGAATGTTCAACCCTATCATATTTAATATTTTTATTTTCATTTTCATTCTTTTAATTTTATATATTTATATTAGTTAAAAATTGATTTATTTCTAATACGTCATTATGACGTTAAATTTGGTTAATGAAATATCATTATAGGCAAGTCTTGGATTCGTGCAAAAAAAAAAGTTTTGAGATAACAATCAAAAATGAAATAACGATGATAGAGAAGACGAAAAAAGTGGGTCCGGCAATTCTGTCTGTCGGTCTGTCGGTCTGTTTCGGCACATACAGCCGGTCTGTCGGTCTGTTTCGGCACATACAGCCTAAGCTCGTAAGACGATTTACATTAAATTTGGTAGGTATGGTTTTTAGGGTAATACATCTAGATTTTTTTTGTAGGTCACTGTACGTCAAAAAATAACGGTACCTGCCATATAATGGATATCGAAAACCTCATTTTTCTCGAAAACGGCTCTAACGATTTCAACCAAATTTCACATGTGTAATAAAATGTAGAAGGTCTATCAAAGTCGAAACCAAACTTTCAAGAATATTCGTTTAACAGTACCTGCCATATAACGGTATTTTTAAATTTCGGTTATATCGACAACGGCTGAAGCGATTTGAACGAAATTAAATTTCGTAGCTATTCTTAATAGCATGGCATCAAAAAAAAATTTCAATTAAGTTTTAAATAATTTTTGAAAAACTGTTTTTGTGAATTCAATATTTCAAAAACCCGTTTACGGTTTTTTATGAAATTTAGTTTTAAGGTGTAATAAAATAAGTTTAAAAGCTCTGCAATTTTAATTTTTTTTTAGAAAAAGTTTTCGAAATTTTTTTTTGAAAAAATCGATTTTTTCTTAAACTGGTCCAATGATAAAAAAAATTTTCATAAACTCACATTTATAACAGAAAATTTTTTGCATACTTTGATTTTGGTTTGAATCTTTGAAAGATATGGTTTTCAAACTTTTAAAAAAATTTCATACGATTTTGTTGTATTTTTCCGTTTGTACATTAAACTCTCAGGTAACTTGCCACGCGAGCAAGTTTGTGCGACCCAGTCGTGCTCTTTATTTTTTTTTTTTTTTTTCATGTGGAAATCGTCTAGTCTAGTCAATCTTGTTTTATCTCAATATTACTCATATTGAGGGTGAAGTTAAAAGTGTTAAATGTATTTCAATTCAAACTATTTGTATGCTTCACCTTTATTATTTCAATAAGGTATTCAAATGGTGTCAAAAGAACCAATTAAGTCTTAACATTTCATTATGTGCATTTAGTTTACTAGATGCCTGCTATTAATTTTTTTTATTGAAAATATTTTTCTCAAAAGACTTTTAAAAATCATATCTATTTTCCATTCCAAGCTTAAATTTTCAAATACTTACATTGAATATAATAATAAAAAGCGCTTACTCTATGCTTGGTCTTATCTCACAAACTCTTTTGGTATAAATAACCCATTTTATTGATGCATTAAACAAAACATGCGAAAACAGTTCGAACATTCAGCCTTATTGTGAAATTCACCCGGAAAATATTCCGCCTGGCGAAAATCTGTTCGCCCGGAATTTCAAATATTAATGTTTTGCAAATATCTTACTTTTCACAACTTATTCACTCGTTCGCTTTTAAAAAATAAGTAAATACGTTAGCTTTGATGATTTATTTACAAAAGAGGGAAAGTGAAATTTCTATTTTTTCGGGTGGAATGCCATTCGGGTGAACTTCACAATAAGGCTGATTATGGAAGTACATTATATTAGCAACTCACACAAAATGATTGGATAGGAGTTTCAGACATTGGCACTCCTCATAAAGAAAGTTGCCATGTTATAGATAAAAATTACTTTTTAAATTGAAAATGCCACTAAATTAAAAAAAAAAATTGATACTTCAAGTTTTAACATTTCTTAGAAAACATAAGTTGTTCATTACAATCGGCTGGATTTAAATAACTGTGACCTCTCAAAACCTAAAATTAGTTTTAAAAACATTTTTTGAATCGCTCAAAAAAAAATCTCAATATTCCTAAAATCATTTTAATCTCATTGCATATTTAATGTCAACATTTTTTTGATTTCTTCTTTTTATTAAAATGATGTTGGAAAAAGCTAAATAAATTTGTATACCTATATTTTCATTACAAAAATAATATAAATACGTTGCCTTAATAATGAAAGAAACCGAATAAGAATGAAAAAGCCCACCCAAGGTGCGTGTCGTCGTAAAATAAAATAAATTGAGATGCCACATTAAAGTATACATCTCGCAGGTGGCATTTTAGCTCAAGGTTTCGTTAGGCTAAACAATAAGCCCAAACAACCACAAAAATATATATAAATTTTACTCAATTACAATTTGAAAAATGTATACCTATCTCTGCACCTGACACTTAAGGTGTTGAAGGCACAACACGAAGAAGAGAAACGATTGTAGGTATTATACCATACCATCATAGACCCTTTGGCTGTGTTATGTATATACACCAACTTTAACTCAATGGGGGTAACAAATTAAACGGCAATTAAAAGCCTATGGTGTTACTCCTTGGAGAAAGGAAGCACTCCATGGTATAGGTTCAAATAATATGTAAATATATATCTACCAACAAGCAAACAACTTATCAATGATAATTACCCAACCACATAGCTTATGCCTTTAGCTTTTCTCTCAAGGACAAACAGGAGACGCACATTCAAACATCATCATCGTAAACATGGAATAATTCGATAAAATAATACCATGTCCTCATTGCTTGTATATGGGCACAGGATGAATGCGCTCCGAACCGAAAGTAATGTACACACATGTACCACCAGTACAACGCTAAATCCTTGTTAAGGTACTCGCTCTATCTGTTTCTCTTACAGATTTTCTGCTAAAACGCATAAATAACAACGAGGACGCACATCTTCACAGGTACAAGGACCAGAGATTCCTTTTGGAATATTGCTTCAGGTTTTTTTTTGGGTAAAAGCATAATACCTACTGTTTTGTGAGGCCATATCCCTGTCGCACGATAAGCATAATAAATATAATGCAAGGACATCTTCAATGTTGTTGAGAAACAAACCATTTTGAGAGCAGCTCCCAGCATAGTGAAAGCCAGAAGCACGAAGGTAGGGTTGGGGTTAAATGTAGATAGAAGGTACTTGGTTCGTTCCGGATGTCTTTGTGAATTAGGAAGATGTTCCAAAGGATCTTTGTTTGGGTATATGAACATTTTGTAGGTATTTCTTCTTCACACCTATTTGGTATGACGTGTCGCTTTCGAGAACATTAAAATAGGGTGTTGGGTGGTATTTAAGGATTTAAGCAAGGTATTTGTTTTTACTGTTATTTATTGTTTTGACAAGCACCACCAGCTTTTACAGAACAAAGGACACGGATATTTCAGCATTGTCATATGGAATATTCCAATGAAGTGTTTTTCTGTATTCTATTTTTTGATTTTCAGTGCTTTTGAAATATATACAAAATGTTTATTTCGTATTGTCAGAGATTAAAGTAAAATCGCACAAAAAATCAAAGTGTCTTTCTTTGTAGGTTGTTGTCATTCTTATATAAAGGGGATTTATTTTAATAGCAAGTGATTGCGTGAAATGGCAACTTAATAACTCCCCTTGCTTTCGAAAAGGATATTATTTGCTTTTATGGTGGTTATACAGGTGAGTGTATTCATTTTCTGATAAAATGTTTTGTGAATTAATTTATTAGGAGAAAACAGGTAGGTGTTTGTTTAGGAATAATAATTGTTGATGTTGATCTGCTTTAAGATTCAACACCTAATTAAGACGTTTATAATTCTCAGAGCTTAATATTTATTTTAGGGAAGATGATTTATTTACATTCAAAAGGCTTATAGACGATGTAGGACATTGTGTAGGTTAATAAGATATATAGCATCTATATAAATGGAATTTGAAGATAAAACAAGAGGTATTTTCTATGATTGTAAAATTTGCTATTCAAAATGATCTACTTAAGTCCTTTTTGATTATTATTTATTCAAAGGAGAAGACAAGAAGATTATAAAATTTAAGTAAATGTTATTTTTTATGAAAATACAAATAAAATAATTTATTGAGATAGGAAATAAAAGATATTTTGGAATATTTCTTCGCAAACGACTTATTTAAAATTTTGTAATATTGTCTATGAGAGGATTTTTAACTATTGTGTTTTTTAATGGAGAATTTTAATTGGCATTCTTATTTTTAAGTTTTTTGAAAAAAAAAAAGAAAATTAAAATAAAAAAAAAACGAAAATTTTAATTTTCTGTTTTTAATCTGAGCGCTCGGAGCAGAGCTTTAACTGTCAAAAAATCTCCGTTTCTTTTTTAGCTCAGAGCGCTCTTTTTTCGCAAAGAGTTAGCTAAGAGCATGTTCTGTGCGCTCTTAGCAAATCGGCAGAGAACACAGAACAGAACGAATTTGACATGTAAGAAAAAGAAATAAAATAATTTAAACAGTCAAAATGGCCGAAGGAGTTTGTTTTTCTGGGTGGCAAATGTAAACAATTTGTTGCTAATAAATTATTAAAATAATAGATAGATAGATAGATAGATATATTCTTTATTATTTTCAGAAAACAATATACTTAAAATTATAATAAAAGAAATACAAGCATGGCTTATGCCGTCTGCCGGTGCAGTATTAAAATAATAGAGGATCCATTTCTAAACATACACGAACGAAATTGCTCAAATGTGTGTCTTTTTTTAACTCAGAGCACGCAAAGCATTCTCTGAGAAGGTTATATGCTCATAGCACCTCAGGTGTTCTCGGGCTCTGCTCTGGTGCTCTGTACAGAGTTAAAAAAGAATAACGCCCATTATGTTCCGGATTCCAGTATTTTACACTTACATTTAATATTCCATCAGCTTAATTGATCATAGTAGGTACCTATAGTTCTACTGGATTTGAGAAAAAAAAAATATTTATATGTTATTTACCTATTTATTTTAATACACTTAGGGCCACTCTTGCACGAAAGCAAAAAATACATTTGTAAAATCATAGATAACTAACCAGGATTAAATAGAAAAGTTTTTATATTTCAATTTGACATTGCACAAACGAAAACTCAGCTAACCGAAGATACAAAAATAAAAACAGGAACGAAACAAAAAACCCCCACAAAACAACAACAACATTTGTTTCATACACAAATAAGGCAAACATCATTTACAGCAACTTCTTGTCAAATTCTATTTGTCAGATGTAAAAAGTTATCAATAGAAATATGAGTAGATAAAAATTTTGCAGATTTATATTCGATATAGAGCGCTAAATGTAGTGGTTCAACGGGTTTGAATTTTTATGAAGATATAGTGCCTATTCATCTATGGTTACGTCAAAAAAGTTTCTTGCAAGTGGGCCTTAAAAGAATAAACAACAACCATCCATCAACTTCAACACCCATATTATCATAAAATGCACTTTATCTTGTTAATTCGGATTATAGGCATCGTCGCATATAAATTTGATTAACTTATTATGTTTGCTTATTTATTTATTTAATAAATTGCTTCTTAAGATCTGCTGATTATAAAAAATATTTACTTCCATTTTAACACAAAAATCCACTGCATTATATGTTAAATTAAAAAGCATAAGGAGCATAGAAAAGAAGTAAGTAAAATTATTTCCTTAAAATAATGTCATTATTTATACAATATCCCAAATAAACATTGAACTTGCCTGCGACTTTAACTCCATGTCAAATTGAAAAGAGATTAGGTATATGCAAATAAGTTTTCTCAATGCTTAACTTGTAAAGCGTTTTTAAATTTTTTGGAACTACCAAAGTACTAATTTCATATTTAAACGGTTACCAAAAAACATGGCAGTATTCTAACACGATTGAAAGATGAAAATTAAATAAGGTTCTCAACGTATATTTATATTATGTATGTATATTATAAATCATTTGAATTTCTGTCATAAAACCCTAACAATGAATCAAATTTAGACAAAGTCGATAAAAAATTCGCTTACAACACCCAGCGACATAATGTATACATATACATATTGCTCCGGTCCAAAACCCTCTACTTCTAAACAACAACTACCAAAAATCCCCTACATACAGCTTAAACTTGCGTGGTCTAAATTGCCAATAACGCTCTCAAGCAGTTTCCCGATGACCACGCTCAATGAAACTTGAGTAAAACGTTCGGGGTGAGTTATGAATTAATATCATTTTAACATTTAACTACGCGGATTATCCTTAAACCTTTAAAAACGTCTGTAAATAATAACCGTGAAAGTCTTAAAAGTGATACAATCTTAATCCGTAAAAAGTGTTTCAGAAATAACTGAACCGATTTACACGATTCACATTCTGTTAAATAGAGGAAATGTCAAACAAGGTCATGAGCACAATATTTCTGGATAGATGTCCATCGGTTTGACTAAAAAACGACACTAAAGTTGCACTTACGGAACTCAAAAAAATAGGGCATTAAATTAATTATTTTAAATATTGGTTATTGATAGATACACTGCAAAATTCTTGAATTCATCTTCGAACACTTCGAAATATTATGAGACGAATATTTTTCTTCAACTTGCAGCGCCATCTAGCTACAGGTAAAACGTTCATATCAACTTTATGTTCACTTCTGATAACTGACTTATTTATACACACTTTTGATTTTTGTTGCGATAAACATGTAAAATTTTAGACGATATTTTTAAAATCATTGACGAGGTATTCCTTTAAATTATTTTAATTGATCTTGCGAAGCATATTTTTAATATTACCAGGCTGATTTCCAATGCCGCGTTGGGCGTCGCGTTGACACAATTTTATGCCAACGCAAAAGTTCAGCTTTAGGGAATTTTAAATGACAGCTCACACTACGCGGATGACAGATTGAAATTATGTATCGCGCTTTTTTCAAACTATAACCTTGTAAAAGAATTTTGTAAATAATCTCTTTTTTTCCTGTAAAATTTGAGATTTACGTGACTAAAAGGTTTAATAATACACTACTAACAATTTCGCGCATAACATTAATATTTCCGCTCTTGTTTTCAATCAATTTTTCAACAATGATAAAAAAAAATGTTTAGCTGTCATCCGCGTACTGCTGATTTTGACACTGCTCTGCGAACGAGAAAGAGATATATCGTTGTTACCTAAAAAGCCCTATTGAAATTCTTGTATTGTGTTTACAATGCCGCATTGAGCGTTAACGTTACGATTTGGCATAGTAGGTACACAAACCAACTTAACTTAAGCGAGCGCGACGCAAAAGTTGATATATTTCGGTTTAAGTAAAAATATTTTTTTACTATTAACACAAAAAAGCATGATTTGTTGGTATACAAATAAATACGAAGTGAAATGAAACCATCTTATCATTTGTTTGACCTTGGTTGAGTATTTTCACCGAGAGTGCGTATACCCCTCCGAAATATATTTTCTGAATATGAGACTGTCTCTGACATTTTGATAAATAGATGTGTGTGTTTGAAGAAAAATAAATAGATTTTGTAGTTGAGCATGTTTTAAATCCATTTAAATAGAGTGATATAGCTTCATTTGGCAATAAATTTGATACCAACAAATACAATATTGTTTTTATAATTTTTTATGAGTGACATTAATATCAAAATGGTAAAACAACTTTTTTAGACTGTTTTTTGGAAAAATTATTTTAATATGCTATTTAACTTGAGTTCTTCTTTCATCTCAACGCGCCCGTAACACTGGCTAATTGTAACGTACCCGGCGCTAACGCCAATGCGACATTGGAAATCAGCTTTAAAGCTTGTCTGTAGGTATTTGTATGTGTTTGTTATGTACTTAATATTAAAGCCATTTTACTACAGAACAATAGTTAACGCTTTTCAATACTTTTGAATTGTGAATAGCTTAATTTAAATGTTAATTTATATTTAATTTGATCTTTTTCTTTCGTCACTTAAATACCTACAATATCATTAAAATTTTCAACTTCTTCGATCGTATAAAGAAAGTCATTATATTTTTAATTTAAATTCGCACTATAATTTTATTTTTTTTTTGCTCTCTCACTTAACCACACTCTTTATACAAAGCTCTGCTTCTAATTAGTTCCTTTCGTGAATAAGTACAATTTCCTCGAAATACCAAGTCTGAAAAAAAAGTTCTATATCCTGGTAGAGCCAATTTCTTTCTCGTTCAAATGGGTATACCTTATACCCTACATTGCTTTCCGTTCTATACTCTTACCAATTTATCTCCATAAAACGTTCCTTAGCCTATCTAACACTAACCAAAAAAAAAAAAATAATACAAGTTGGTATTCCTTTTAAGTGAGCGTATCTCGTTTGTGAATTAAATTCGTCTAGTTTCGCTCAGAAAAAATGGTGACACAATTTTGTTTTTTTTTTTTTACATAAAATGTAAAAGAACAGAATATTTAAGGATGGAAAAAGGAAGAATTTCACTATCTGGTCATAACTCATTTATTTTTTTTCGAATTTGGTCCTGTTTATTTATCTTTTTTTTTTTAAGGTAGACAGGCATCTTTTTTGCTGTTTTCTGGGAAGTATCTTTGAGGTTAAATTATTTCACCAGGAAGCCAAATGCATACAAAAGAGAACTAACAACAGAATGAAGGAATGAAGAACATCGTTGAGTAAAGAAAGTAGATGATGAAAAAATATTTGATATCATTATCAGGTAGTTTGCTTTCTTTTTTTATGGTTAAGGGCATGTTAATGCATGGCCAAAGTGGAGCATAGAGTGTAAGTAATTGGTTAGTCTTTTAGACTCTTGTATTACAATATTAGATTTAACAATTTTTTTTGTATTTAATTTGAATTTTATGTAGGTGTAAGACATTTATGTGATTTTTTGATATTTAATAGTTTTCGATCTTCAAAACCAGTGCTCCACAATCTTAACTGTTTATGTTCCATTTTCTTTAATTTTGACTCTATATGTATTTATGTATTTATTTGCATATTTGTTTTTGTTTTTGTTGCATTGTGCTCACTGACAACTAACACCTGGACTAAGTGATGAGCCAGTGGGACACAATATATGTGCTAATGCTTACTTTATGGTCCTTTTGAATAAAAAAAAAGAAAAGATCCTACTCAAGTGTAGAATTTCTATCAATTAATCAACTTATTCCGGAATTCCTTTTGCGCTTGGTTGATAACAGTTCCTAGTACGTGAGAAGTTGAACTATTAAGCTAAAATCTCACGCACATAATAATATCACACCCTAAAAAAACTTTCTTCTATAGTGTAGTTTTGGGTAAAAAATACGGTTTGAACCTCTTTAATTGACGCCTGCCTATTTATCGTTACCAAAGACTTTGGCTGAAGAAGTTATAGATGACTTAGTCTGTTCTCACGCTCTTTTAAATCCTAATGAACCAGTAGAAGAATTTTGGTAGAAAATCACCGTATATGGATGACATCACCAATAACCAACAGAAACTACAGTGGTTATAGAAAACACTTTTGTCGAGCTGCACTATGGATGGTTTATATATTTGCGCCTTCATCGGCTTTAGAACTATTTTAATATGACAATTGACAACAACATTTTCAGAAGCAAGGCATACAAAAGCATACATATATTTAGTATTGGGATGCACACCTATCAATTCAAGATTTTCAGGATGATGACATTAAAAAAAAAACATTTAAAGATTCAGTAAGGTCGGCAGCAAGTTCCTCAAGTTCTTTAGTTTCAGCAAAAAAAAAAAAAAGTGTAAACCCATTCCGATGACATATTGACATCATAGAAAGGAGTAGAAAAAAAGGTTAGTAATGCATCCACCCAGCATTTAAGCAGAAGCTACTGACGGACGGTAGGACTCTTCGACAACTCTTTTCAAAAGCAATGAAGGACAAATGTGATTTCTTGGTAGTAAATTACTTTGTTTGTAGGTTTGGAAAAAAAGGTATAACGACAGACATTAAGGGTTCTACGGCAACGTGAATTCACCAAGAAGGATACGTGTTCAACAGCTTCGTTAATGAGGTCATTTAAAGTTGATGAAAAGCAAGAGAAGAAAGTAACTTTAACGGTGGTGTAAGCAAGAAGATTACAATATTAATGAACTTGTTATGGTGTGTGAAACTGGGATTAGTAACTTCATCCACAGAACTGACCAGTTGCTAAAAGCACATGTTCAAATCGGAACTATTATGATGGAAACAGAAGGAAATGTTTAAATTAAATTTTAAATTTCACGCTGAACAATTTAAGAACTCCATAATGTGATATTGAAACATCCTAAAAGTATTAGAATTCCGTACACCTAATTGTAAAAAGTTTTCCAATAGAAACCTGACGATGTTGGTAAATTCTTAAATTTTACACAAAATAATAATTCCATCATAAAGAATTTTAAATTCTGTTCTTCAACTACATAAAATCCTTCAAAAATTGTTCTTGTTCATTTTCAATGTGCTTCTAGATTGACACTGCACTTCCTCCATCATACAAGATATCTTCTGATGACATCATGTCTTCACATATTTCCAATTGTCTCAATTTGTTATGTCAGCGCAGAAAAGCAGAAAACCAGAAAACCATATGCATGAATGATTTTCTGCATCGATTGATTCAAAGAAAAAGACGTCCTTGAGTAAAGAACTCTTCTCTCTCAATGAACAAATAAAAATAAAAGACTCAAATCTCAACAAATATTGTACGTTTCACATATGAATAATGAATAAAGAGTCTTCAATCATTTTCTTCCTGAATTGAATGCCAAAAAAGAAATTCAACAACAACTAAGAATGCACACTTTGTCTCAAGTTGAACGATAAAAATGGAGAATATTGATTGTCATGACACATTTTTACCGTCTGGATTTAGTAAAAAGATAGACTTTATGTCAAGTGGGCGAAACCACCATGTTTCTTTCTTCATACATAAAAATAAAATGATGCCAGTTGTATTTCCTGGTAAAATAGCATCCAGGGATTTATATGCCACAAGAGCAACAATGATGAGGAAAACCTTTCAAGAGGGTAATAGCACACAACCAGAGTTTCTGTGATAAATTATAGGGTTGGATTGGTTAAAGTGATTAGGTTTAATGAAGTCTTGGAGCCGCATCTGCTGGTTTGTATATTGTACTCATGGGAGGACAAAGCTCAATTGTATGAGGATATGATTGAGTGAAATTGCCGATGAAGTTAGCCAGTGATTACTTAAGATACTTAAGTAATTCAATGGTATAGGACAATTTAATAAAAAAAAGTTGGACTTGTTATTTATATGTGATTTGATATAAGGAACGTATAGAAGGGATTCGATTAGATATATGTATCAATATAAATCGTTATACAGTGTGATTCGCATTGATTGCGATGAACATTGTAGGCTGAGGAGAGACAAGAATATAATTAAATTATGAACGAGTCTTACAAATTTCATGAGAAGACATTTTTTTTTGGAAAATAATAGTCATCGTCAAATATCAAGAAACTTGAGCATATATTGAATGAGGGTGAGCCGAGTTTAACTTGTAATTTTTTTTTTGTATAGCGACCCCATTCCATACCAAAAAAGTTGATAACGATCCGATTCAAATGCCTTCCAATCATATAGATATAGAACTGGATTGGGGTCAAAATTCTGATAGGGTCAAAATTGTTTCGTCAAAATTCTGCTTTGCCAAATTCGGCTTAAAAATTCTTTCGTCAAAATTCAGCTTACCAAAATTCTGCAAATAATTAAGAAAAGAATAGGTTTGCAAAAAGCAGAATTTTTGGCCAGATATTTGAAAAGCAGAATTTTAAAATGCAGAATTTTGTCAACCAGAATGAAAAAAGCAGAATTTTGAAAAGCAGAATTTTAAAAAAAATCAGAATTTTGAAACCAGAATTTCGACCAGCTCCCTATAGATTTACCAAAACAATCTAATGGATTCGCTGAGATTGCAACTGCAAGCCACTATAGGCATTATTTCTGGTCATAAATCTTGTCGTACCAAACATTTTACTTACAATTAACGATGATATAAAGAATTAAAAAAAAAACCTGAGTCAAAAAATAACGGATTTGCAAACTCAAAACAGTCAACCCATGAGCTACCCACACGCTTTAGTCAAAAAATAATTGTTACTATCATCGTTAAGAAAAATCGTATTTCACTGTTCAAATGGAAAATTGGTTTGTTAGATCCTTTTTTGGCAATCCATGAATCGTATATGAGCAAGCAAAACAAACTTATGGAGAATATAAGGACACCTGGTACTAGACACAACATAGGAGCAACGCCCTAAGTAAATTGACTTAGGTGATTTTAACACCAAGTTAGGAAAAAAAAAGGTCTCTAGTAGGCACCTCCCGTAATGGACACAAGCTAATATTAACTGCTGGATTGCGGAGAGAAATGTTGAGGTAGCTAGTACGCAGTTCCCAAATGTTCCCACAAGGGGACATTGTGACATCCTGATCAATCAGACCTCAACCAGATTGACCACATTGCGATCGCACTCATATAATAGTATAATGAATGTCGGAACGTTTCGGGGAATCAACGTTGACTCGAACCATAACCTCATTTTGTAGACAAGGTAATGCTTTGAATATCTGTAATAAAGCCAAAACACTGTTAATTCTGTTAGGAAATTCAATTTCGGCCGCCTTCGGTCACAATAGATCACCATTTCGATCGAGTTAATAGCAGCCTCTTAATTAGTCATGTATGCCACCGCTTTCAGGCATTGAGAACCAGTAGAAATATTGCCAGGAAGCGATCACACTCATCGCCTCGGAGTGGTGGGCTTCACACGATTATCACAACGAATCTCTGGTTTAACGAATAATACCCCCAAGTTGAAGTAGTCAAACAATAGGCATATAAAACGTCGCTGCACAGAATAACTAAAGCGGCTCAAGCTGAATTGATGTTCAGAAGTTTTACGAAAAAGCAAAAAAAAACTCCAAAGATTACATTTGCCCCAATCATGCAAGGACAGGAAAAATCTTTTTTACAAGTTTTATGACGGCGATAATAAATTGAGTTCCGTTGGCTACACCATTAAACCTGCACTATTCAACCTGCACAGCGCAGGTCAACAATTCCGTCCGCCCGATCTCGAAGAACAGGAAAAAACTGCGTCTAAACTAAAGTCATACAAAGCTGGTGTGGAGCTGATGGCCTTGCGACCTTGCTGTTCAAAGCATAGCTGGCGATGAATTGGTATACACTTAGTCTATCTGCAAATTAGCTCTCGGTCTATGTATAGAGCAATGTCCTATAACATCTTTCAAAACCTAGCCCGTTTTTGTAAGACAACGATGGAAATGTCATAAGAAAGAACAAAGTCGGCAAGTACCTTATCAATAAGTAAATAATTGATGTCAAAAATGGGTTTATACAAAGCAATGCGCTGTCATTGGACTTCTCCAACATAAAAGGATAGTTCAGAACTCTCACGTCAGTACAGGAGCCGAATTACACGTTACACGTTACACGTTACTGGAAATAACAAAGTTTGATGTCGTGCGTTAAGGGTTTAACTATGAATCAAAATCAGGACCAAATATGCTGTCAAAAAGAAAGGACACCCTACCTCGGAATCTCGGACAAAACATCATCATCATAACGAATAAATCTAAAGAGTCTCAGTTACAATACGGTCAACTTTCAGCACATTTTGATTAATTGAAAATTTAAAAATCCTAAAGTTGCAGCATTACGAGTAAGTTTGTTTGAATAAGTGGTTGAACTTTATATCATATTTCGAGGCACAAACATAAGAATTTGTTCTGAAAAACTTCGTTATGGAATGTCGGTACATGGACAAATTAATATTAATGAAATTAGTTAAGCACGAACAGTGAACACGTGTCCTGTCCTGTTGTCCAAAATGTATTGTATACACACGTTGATATTTTAAGATCACACGTAGATACCATACAAAAAAAAATATTGAACATTTCGAAATTTGTTATAATTATTGTGTTCAAAATCCTTATGTCGTCCAGATGTGGCAAATTAAATTAACTTTTCTGTTTTAAAATTCCGATCTCGATTCTTAAAACGAATACACCGTTACCGATTCCCTGTATTGAATATTATCTATATCTAATTTATAAATTCCTAACTCGTAATATATTTGAAAATACAAACGAACAAAAAGGACATCGTAGTTGTACGTACCATCAGTTGGATTTTTGTTGTTTGTTAAAATTTTATAACCCCAAAGGCTGGACGAATAGGACTTCTTCTCACTAATACCGTTCGTCGTTGTCAACCTTATACCTGATAAACATGACGACAGAACTGTCTCCATATCACACGTGAGATTCCCAATGGAAAATAAATGCTGTTTGCCGTTGTCGGAACTAAGACTTCATGTGTGTGTGACTGAGTGTCTGTGGCATGTCATCATCCTGTTGGCTATAATATCCCAGTATTTCCGGTTGCCAATATTGTTTATGTCAATTTGAAAATTTGTTAAGCTTTCGATATTTTGGTCCGAATAAAGTGCACGTTTGATGTTTACTTGCATGATGTGTGTATGTTGTATAAAGGTATACGGCTGCATCGAACATGTTAAGAATAATAATCAATATACATTTGTGGTAGCTAAATAGACCAACAACTACCCAAATATCGAACTATATTGACCAATTGAAAAAGAGCTATAATATACTTTGGTCAGGAAGAAAATTATTTGTGGCTATCACGGATATATTCTGTATAGAGAAAAGCTTAATCAAAGATTGTACGTAATCCGAAATACAAAAATTAAAAAGAAAAGGATGGAAGGACGAGATTCTCATCGATAAAATCCATCCACATACCTATTTGACAGGCTGGCATACCATATAAGGGTTGGAATTGGAAGGGCATTTTGCAAGGCAAAGAGAATCCCTTTCCATAACAACTGTCTATGGTAAGTGACAAGGAGATCTTTTACTGGTTGAGGTACTGTCAACGTTTCGTTATAATATGTAAACGGATACTAGATGAAGCATGATGTTGTAAATATTTGTACGCATTCATAGAACTTCTGGTCTGACTGACATATTGGTTATTCTTGTATAGTTGAGGAAGCTCGTATTAATTCGTTGGAAAACTAGGTTAGGGTATGTAATTTATATTGGTACATAATACATACGTAAACAGAATGTCAAAACTTGATGAACTGGCTAACATCTGCAATGCAATTTAATGCTTTATGACCATTAGGCAGAAATGGAACAAACAAGCAGAAATTTGTTCCTTTTCAGGATTCTTTTTTGAAGTGAAAATGTATACCTTTCATCGATACAATCCAATTCCATTCTAAGATTTTTCACGAAAATAATTAGGGGATGGATGTGAACAGTGTCAGTTCTTATTTTAATGTTATAAGTCTTTAATTAAATATTTTGGAAGTATTTTTGGGAATATTTATTTATTACACCGTTTTCATGAATGAGTTGAAAAACTGCATTGAATACATTGAAATTTGATCTACAAATTATGACCACATACCGAAAGATTGAATTCTTAGTGAAAAAGAGATACAGTTTATGGAAATGATTTAGCTGGCAATTTTAAATTCCACTCGAGAAATCTTATTTTAATCTAATCTAGGTTTGTACAAAATTGAATGCGGTTTCAAGTCGGATCCATTTCTTCATGAAAATGGTAACATAGATAATACTATAAAAGTTAAACTGTCTCACTGTTTAGCGGAGGGTGTAAACTGTGTGGGACTGAGAATTTTCAAACCAAAATCAGTTAAATTAACATTTCTGTTCTTTTCAAATACATTTTTAAATGACACACGAAAAACACTAACTGCAGATTTTGTGTAATCCATTATTTTAAGTTCCAACGGGCCGTTATGAGGTATTTCTACCATCTAAATACATGACCAGGCATTATAGAACATTATGTACATGTATATCCTGACGAATATTTATAAAGTAATCCTATCATTAAAATTTTTGATCTGGAATTTAAGAACGAAAAAATAGCACTGTCTCACTGTTGCTACTTTTCCCCTACATTTATCCTGACTCTGGTTAACTCTATATAAATTAATTGATATATCAACAAAAAAATCATAAAATCGAATGCTGTGGGAATTTTTACTATTCTGGATTCACCTACATTATGTAAATATATACATAAATAAAAATTGCCTCATTCTTTCAGATTGAAACTTGCAATAACATTACAAAAGGTGCGGCATACCAATAAAGCAATTTGCAGTTAATGAAAATAACCAAAAATGCCTGAAGCTAATACAATGATAATAACGTAAAAGTAAGGACGTAAGCTTTTTAATAAAAAAAAAAATGTCGAAAATATAAGGACAATTACTGGCAATTAATAAATTGAGCTGATGTGTGGTGTGCGTGGGATATTATTACAAAATAAACGAATCATATGTTATGTGCGTGCATGCATTGTCGTTTCGATTATTATGAATGTAAATACAAGGCGAATTTAACCGAAAAAACCAGTAACAGTGGTTGCAGAATTTCATTATTTTAATTGAAAGTAAGAAGGATAAATATAAAGCATGCATGGTAAATTGTCTTTTAATAAAATCTCACAAAATGAAAAACAAAAAAAGTAAATGATTCTTTATCTTTCCTTATTCATCGAAATCGGTATAAATTGAAATAATTACCACAAGAGTGAAATTGACATTGACATTCACAAAGTATGGAGAAAAAAGGTGGTGTGACATAATTTTCCGCCGAGCTCAAAAACGACTAAGGGTAACAATACTTGCAGAGAACTTTAGTACGAGAAGACTTTTCAGTATTAACATGGTCAACAGACTACTTAATAAGTTGGATTTATTAACAATTTGAATTGTTATAAGTTCAGCGTAAAATATGTCGTTGGACAAAACTGCGTTCTGTGATCGAAATTATTAGTAATTTGGATGATATATAAAAAGTGGTTCTTTTAAAATTCCTTGAAAAAAAAAAAAACAAAAATAAAACAATTTGCTATGTTAAGAAAACAGTATTTCATATGATACCTATATATTAGGTACATAGACATGATATAGACACCGCGGCCCTACAATGGGTCATTTAAAAAATTAATTTAAAAACGTGACTTCGGGCAAAGATGTTATGTTAAGTATGCTTAACTTTATTTGGAGACCAAAACTTGCAAAAATTAAAACGATTTGTTGAATTTAAAAACGTTTATTTGTTTAATTCCACATCTCTTAAAAGCCAGATACCTAAGATTACAAATATTATACGAAAAAAAAATTTTCCTAAAATTTATATCGATAAAAAATTGATGGTCGACTAAAAAAAATTATTAGGCGTGATACACGTTTATGATTCATTGTATTGAATTTATGAATTTAGAGAACATAATTCAAGTTACACGTCACTCTTGTTTTAAATCAGATTTATGTAAGCTATTTTTATGTCCGGGTCCGGTCATCAATCCCAATTTATTAATGACAATAATTCAAATAATTTTTCTCGTTATACACTCAAAAGGATAAGGATTCAATCCGATGGATTTAAAATTCGTATAACTGAAATCCAAAATTAATAAACTCAATTTGTAATTAAATCCACAAAGTTTCTCCTATATGACAGTTCTGACACATTCATACTGATATACGTTGTATTCGCAAAAGTATTGTATATTATAATCAATTGATAATATTAAATAATTTCGACATTAGATATCGATGATAGCTGCTATCACTGGCGTTTTTTCGTCATCTTGTCGATGTTGTTCAAGGTTTTTCTAATAACAATAAAAATTGATATTCCTTTTCTCATAGCGCAAGCAAAAAAGTTTCGTCTTTATTAACTAGGCTTTTTCTTTTAACTTCTTTTTCAACGTTATTTTGTCACTATCAATTATAAATTAATATTATTATATTATCTTTACTTCCTAATTTATATGTAAGTAATTAAACTGGACTTGAACTGAATTTTAAATTCAATCGGATCTAATGCAACCGGGTTTCAAAAAAAATTAAGAAAATGTGGATTTTAAGAATCAATGATATGGAAATGGATTTAAATTTCGAATTTTATTGAAATTTCATTCGTATTTTAATTTAAATCTCGATTAAACCATGTAATAAAATAGCATTTAATATAATCTTCAACAATACAACAACGATTAATTGGATCCAGGGTATACTTTTGGTGGAAGCTTCTTTATAACTTTAAGCACCTGGATTAGAACGCAGTTATTCACTCAGAAAAAAGTTGATGGGAAACTTGATACAGAAAGGTTGTCGCTTTATTTTCTGACTTATGTCCCACCTTCAATTTCTTTTAAATACATTTTATGAATCTACCAAGAGAACACTCATGTGGATAGTTTGTACAGTTATTTCCGTTAAGTTTTACGCATTGTCAATGCTTCAATGCGTAAAAATCTACTGTTATGCAACTACAGTTAAAACTCTACTTACTACAGCTCCAATAAGCGAACAATTCCCATGACCAGGCTAAACTTCGGAGACCATGAGAATTCGCTTATGGGAGCTTTGACTGTACAACTAAATTACAATTTTGAAAAAAATAAGACAACAAGTAACTATATTTTAGTTGTATAGTCAAAGCTCCCATAAGCGAAACCCCATGGTTTAAAAATTACAGTTTTGAACAAGTAAGACAACAATTAAAAACACTACTTTAGTTTATATGTAAAGTTTATCTTGTTTTTTCTAAAGTTAATTTTTTTGTCGTTTTTTGTTATAAAAGGAAATTTTTTTTCTTTTTTATTTGTAAATGAAATAATATACGAATATTTTTATGTTATCCATCAAACCGTTTGTTTAGTTTTTTTTTAAACATCATTAGCAATATTTTTTCATTTTTTGTAGAAAAGTGTAAATGTTGGGACTTATGTCCCGACGGGGTGGGACTAAGTCCCAAATCGAATTTGGGACTTGTGTTCCACTTCGGTGGGACATAAGTGTCTCGGGGACTTATGTCCTTGAGCCGTCGCTTCCGTCTTTACATGATAACATTTAAATTTTTGAAGTTGTTTTGTTCAATTCCTTAAAATTACTATATGGCCGCCCTTAAATTAAAGTGCGCTCATTTCTCAAAATCTATTTCAAAACGCAAAAACCTCTTCTGAAAGATACTGGTAATTTTTTTTTTCGAAAGAATATCGACAAATATAGCCGTATTTGTGATTTTCGTTTCCGGGGATCTTAAATTTGGATAATTAAGATCTATGAAAGAAAATGAGACAACAGAAAAAATTAAGTATCAAAGTTTTACGTATTGCATAAATATAAAACTATTTTCGTCAGCTGAATTAATTTAGAAAACACCTTTTTCATTCTCATTCTACTATTTGAATATTCCACAGCTTCATAATTTGTATCATCACCAGGAAGAAAATGTTTTTGAATCGATGTCAGTGTTACTGCAGTTCAGACTATTTAATCTATAAAACAAGTCAAAATAATAAAACACACAAATTTCCTGAGTAACTACAGTGCGACCTCGTCAAAATAAACTTATAAAAACGAAAATCATTTGCTTAAATTGAAGCAGTTGCATTTTATAAATAATAGAAGTACTAAAACTTCTGTTGTTAAAACCAAGCAACATATTTGATTTGGATAATAGATATAGAACCAGTTGTACAATCGTGGGTCCAGTTTTTAACCCACTGATTTTGACAGATTTTCTATGGAAATGGTTTTAAAATTTGAACCACATTGAACAACGATTGTAATAAGGAATTTGCAAAATTCCCTTCGAAAACGAAAAATAATTAATATAAAAAAAGAAATAGATTCCTCGACTTGAAAAAGCCTAAGATTTCAGTTGTTCCTTTTATTGAGGACTTCAATGTTATATTTATTATTTGTAATTATACGGTGCCAAAAATCATCAAAAAAATAAATCCTTAAAAAAGCATCCATCAATTTAAACCATTCAAAATGATGACCCATAAAATTCTGAAAAAAAAAACTTTTCTAAATATAAATAACACTAAAAAAATTCACTTAAGAACCCAAAGCAACAAAAAGTAATATCCCTAATCCTTAGCCACATTAAATCATGTTAATAGTATATGTGGCGCATAAACACACCAAACAAGATTTATCCATTTTCATTTTAGAATTTAAATTTTTTCTCCAGACGTATTTTTTTATTTCACAAAAAATAAATAAAAAAATCCCAGAAGGAAGCAACATGAATTTTTACAACTAAATATAGGAGTTTTGAAAGCATGTAAAAGCATGAAACACAACTTCGTAGTTTACAACCACACCACATCGACCCAAAACATAAAAAGCAGGTAAGAAGGTATAGGCTCTAAAAAAAAATGTTGTGGTTCAAAAAGGCATCCACATAAATCCATGTCAGGTTTTGTTCCTTTTTTTTTATAAATAAAATAAAAATTTATTCAAAGAAAAAAGAGGTTTCAACACGCTCATTGGTTTTTTGTTGAAAAGAAATTCGAAACTTTTACCAAAAAATATTTATTATAGTAATTCTGATGGTATCCTTTTTATGAATGAACCGTATCCAGATCCAATTTTTTTTTTTTTTTTGGTTATTTGATTTTTCACAATATAATAAAAAAATTTATTTAAAATTTAATTTTAACACACACTTTTTTATATTTTTCTGGCAGCAAACGCGTATCCTTCCTTCTTCTTTTGTGGAATTTTTAAAATCGAACAAAAAGGTAGGTACACGAACTTTTATTCGCGAAATTCTAAATTTGAACAGAATTCGGATATGAATACTAATAAGAATGGATGTTAACCAGGAAAACTATTTCTGAGCATATAGGGACGTGTGCAATCATGTAAAGGAAAAATCAAGGGTATTAAAAAAAATAATAATAAAACTAAATTCCACCTCACTTGAACTAAATTAGATTTTCTTTCACTTTATTTTTATTTGAATTCACAATCACTTTATTAATATTATTTTTTATTTAATTTTAATCCACTTTGTGAATTTATTTATCCTGTAAAGGATTTTTTTTTATCGAAAATTATTCTCACGATTCACGAATTCGAAACTAACGAGGATAGAAAATACCAAAGATACTTTTCATTGATGCAAGCGCCTTAAGCAGCAGACGGTTACTGGGGATGCTGAGGTATTGAATTTCCCAAAACACATTGAAGGATATTTTTTTAACAAGGATGTTGCCCCATGCGCTCCAAGTTTATAAAACAGCATCCACCATGAAATAGTAGAATTCTAGGATACACATAGATATTTACACTAAATATCCTTTTTAGCTTTTTGCTCTCAAACATCGAATACATTATTGTTGTTTTGTAGAGTTTGACTTTTGGCGCGAGGACTTAAATGTCCCTTTCCACAATTCACTAAAATGTGGGTGGTTATTTTACATTAGAAACTTGGGAAGTTTATCATCCTTCATCCTACCATTATAGGGGGAAATAAATGTGGATGATTCTTGTGGATCCTATTTATTATGTAACTTTCCCCATCACTATATCAGGGGGAAATATTTCCTTTTTCCCAATACGAGTTGGAATACGAACATGCGTATCTTTAATATCCCATATGGGATGTCATATTCATTTGGAAGGATATTCTATCTGCTGACACAATATTGTCGAGATAAAGAAGAGATGGCACTTTTGACACGAGAGCATGGGAAGTCAAAATGTGGTTCTTTGGAAAGTTCATGTTTAGATTTTTGTTTTCGGTCACTCAACAAAACTTTTTGAATCATCTAAAATGAATTAATGTTATGACCGCACTTGCGAACATGGTTATACAAAAGAGCTTAGTGTCTTGTCTGGAAGGCAAATATATAAAGGACTTGGTGAAGTTAAACTTCAACAAGGAAATGAGGTACAACTACCGGTATAATGGGACGGTATATAGCAGTTTTGTGGACAAAAGAGCAACCACTAAAAGATAAAGAGTTTTCATTAGTTTTAAAGATGAAAGTTCAGCAGGTTGGTATGAACTTGTTGTTTATAAAGATTTTCAGGTGTTTAGTGGGTATTTATGAGATGATGCTTAGATTTTTAGCTTAGGTAGTTTTGAATAATGTTTTTTAAAGCGGACAACAACATTTGGAAGTATAAAGCATGTTTCATATCAAATCTCAATCAAAAAGTTAGAGGACTGATTATAGACAGTATAAATGTCATCTAGTTCCAAAAATCTTGTATTTCGGAAGTAAATTTATGCATTTTTTTCGAAAACTACTATACCGATTTTAACTAAATCTTATTTTTATAATAAGACATTTATAATATGGTGAAAGTGACACTTCTAGAAAAAAGCTAATTGGTAAAAAGATTTAAAAGATTTCATTTTAGTTAAAAACTCATCGCTCGTTCTTGAAGCAACAGATATAAATTTAATATGGCAGTAGTAATAAGTAAAGTGGTTCAAAGTGTTTACGCGTGCCATGGAACAAATATTCTGAAGAATACGAACGGCTTCCGTAACAAAAATTTCTTCATGATAAATGACACCGTTGAAGAATTTAGTATATAGCAAGCTACCATATACTGATGGTTAATGCTTTGAAATATATATAAGTTCTTAACATTTTAGTTGCCAAAGGCTTTAAGAGTGTAAATTGAGAAAAGTATAAAAAACAGTATCATGCATTTTTTTAAGATTTCCAAGGGGAAACATAACTTTGTTAACTTAAAAAACGTTCAATCACCTAAAAAAATTATTGATTAAGCTACTGAACTATTGAACTTTTGAACTATTGGAAGTAATAAATATTGAAATTTGTAAATATTTATGTAATGAACTATTGAACTGTTGAACTTTTGGATAATTGAGCTACTGAACTATTGAACTATTAAACGAATGGGGCTTATTTCTCATCACTACATAAGCTTCAGCTGAATATTGTTAAATCATTTCTGTTTCAAAAAAAAAAGAATGTATAGATATTGTTTTCTACATTAATGTTGTTCATTGAAGTTATAAGAACATTTGTAATTGGGCCACTTTGTTCTTTGTGAAACAGAAGTGATGTTACACAATTTCAGTATACTATACAATGCATAGCTGATATAGTTGATGAGGAACAGGCCCTTGATCTATTAAACTATTAAACTATTGAACTATTTAACTATGGAGTTATTGAGCTATTAAACTATTAAACTACAAAACTATTTATCTATTGAACTTTTAAACTATCGAATCATTTAATCATTGAAGTAATGAACTATTGAACTTCCGAACTATTAAAGTATTGAACTATTAAATTACTGAACTACTGAATTTTTAAACTATTAACTTTTGAATTTTAGAAATAATAAACTGCTGAACTATTGAAATATCAAACGATTGCAGTAATGAACTGTTAAACTCTCGAACTATCGAATTTTTGAATTATTGACTATAAGAATGACGTTTAATAATGATACAATTTTTATGATAGAAATGTGTTAATTTATTGAAAGAAATAAACCTCGTAAGAGAATTAGAATTATTAAACTTTAGGATCTGTTTCAGTCGTGAACCACACAAGCTTTATTCTAGATTTGAAAACAAGTTCAATAGAGAATTTCTTTGCATCCGGTACTGTTTGAATGAACAAAGACGTGTAGAAATGCAATAATTGGGTCCATGCCAGCAAAGCAAAAACTTTAGGAGTTAAGATTGTAACCGCATGAATACTGCAGGTCGTTTTAATTTTTAAGACAAAGTTTGGCGAAGTCAACTAAATAATAATTGGTCGTGGGAATTTGACACTACTGCGAGCACCATACTCATTGTCTCCAAGCTAGATGTCACAGAACAAGTTTGATTGAGTGGAGACTTTTAATTAATTCAGGTTAGCTGATTTTTGTGACATCAGCTTTTAAAAATCATATTTCTCAACCAGATTTTCAAAGAATTGTACTGAGAAATTTTGAAAAAGAACGCTGAATTCAATTCAATTAACTAATTACAGTTAGCACAGTTAGTTTTTATGAATTTGGTTTTAGAACCCATGACCAAACAAACCAATATTATTCTTCAAGAATATCGATATATTTGTGGTACAATTCACAGACTTTTTTTTCACCATAATTATAATTTTCTTTCTAGTTGTTCGGTGATACATTCTCCAATTGTCATATTTTTAGCAAAATAATTGTAACAGTGTAATTTTTATTTCACTTTGGAAATCTAAGACGTCTCTGGACCCACTTTGTTATTATCTATTTAAAAAACTTTAGAAATGTTGTACAAGATACTCTTTCCGAAATAAAGCATGTAGAAATAATGTCCACATATCCACTTAATAATTCCCTCAACTTTCATCTTACAATATTTTATTTTATTGCACATCTAAAATAATATTTCCTTATTTCTTTTATATAATTGCATCACATGGCAATCCACATGAATTTCAACAAAGAGGTCGGTCCTTCTTAAACGAAAACATCGTGCCTTATAATTCACATGGGACATGATCAATTGGAAGATTCTTATTATAAACTTACTCCCCAATGCATTTTGTCTTAACAAAACCAGCATTTATTGTGGCCGAAATACTGAAAAAAGAATTATTATCTTCTAACTTTATAACACACACTCCCATAAGAAAAAAAAAACACATAAAAAGATGAAAGATACATATACAAAAAAATCCTTTCAAATTATACGATTGCCTGTATAGTTGCAAGTTCCTCCATCTATTCCGGCAAGGAAGTTGCAACTGTGAAAAGATGTTCTTCTTTGCCTTCCAAAAAGGAACTTCTAAATCCATTATCCGACCATAACTTTAGCAAAAGGATGTAATAGTTTATCCATTCCGCACTCTTCTCGCAAGTAACCGCACCCGCATACATATACATATGAATTCTTAAAGATAAGAAAACCAAAACCCGGCACAGATGCAAGACATCGAAGGCGAAGAATTGTATACGGTTTATGGTTATGTATACAAGACTCTCAAGGACCAACACAAAGACTATTTTGATACAAAGATTCAATAAATTTCCTTGGGATGCATGAACATTAAGCTCATTAATTTTATTTCATCGATGTTGTTTTTGTTTTATTTCTTAAAGGATCTGACTGGTCAGTATAGCGGAAGGAAAGGGAGTGACTTTAGAGCTATTTTTCTACAAATAAATCCTGTATTAAGCTCTATATTGACCATAAGTATGGCAAAGCTACTCACCAACTAGAATGAATGTAGAAACAGCTTGTTGTATTCTGAAAGGATATACTGGATTCTAAAACGTGGTTAGTTTCGTCCTGTTTTTATGGGTTTTGCGGATAAGTCGTTTATTTTTGTTTATTCTTCTTATTTTAACTTTTGATAGGGCAAGTATTGGTTTCGTGTAAAAAAAAATCGAGGTTTTAATCAAACCTGACTTTACGATGATAGAGAAGACGAAAAACGTAGGTTTCGTCATGCCGTCCGTCGGTCTGTCTGTGCGGATGTGCGTATGTGCGGATGTTCGGTTGTATGTTCACCAAACTACAGCCTAAACGGTTGGACGGATTTTATTCAAACTTCGTGTGTAGTACTTTTTGGTGATGCCCTAGAGGACAAATTTGAATTTTTGTTTTAACCCGGTTATAACGGGTACCTCTCATATAACAGTATGGGAGTATGGGAGTATAAAAATTTTCTCGAAAACGGCTCTAACGATTTTGATCAAACTTTGTGAACGTTATATTTGAAGTGCTTTTAATATAACTGCATTTCAGCTTTTTGGCTAAATATGCACATAACGGAGATTTGGTGTTAACGGTTTTTAACAAATTAGGCCTTAAATTGACAGCGGCTTACCCGATTTAATTTCAATTTTGTATGGTACGTAATCTAAGCATTCAACACAAGATGGCACTTAAAACTTGTTGCTTAGTAGCCATTTAATGAAAGCTACCATACAACTTTACCTCACTTTTCACTTTTCAACATAATTCAGCAAATTAAATTTTCCCAATTCAATAGATGTAGCAACAAGAGCAAGTTCGTGCGACCCAGTCGTGCAGTCGTTACTTTCTTATTGGTTTTTTTTTTATTGTTGTATTGCTCACTGTTGAATAAGGGAAAATATTGTGTGCTCTAATTTGGAAGGAGTATCATAAGAATGTTGACAATGAATTATAAGGATTGTTTCTTTAGGTTCTTAATCGCTTCTTAAATTGGCGAGGCATTTTGGCATATAATGAATTTGTAGTGTGGATTTTGGAAATTATAATTACCAATATAAATTGTGGCAAGGAAGTTTTATTTTATTTTTAGCTTGAGTTTTTGAAATGGTTTATTTTTTTTTTATTTTTGTTTTATTTTTAATTGAATTGTTTGTTCACGAAGAATATTTTTTTAATTTTAGATTTTATGGGAGATAATTAACTTTAAATTCCATTAATTTTAATTAATTCACTTCTATAATGATTAGTGATTGAAAAAATGATGTTTTGAAAACACTCGTCGAATACATTTATACTGTTAACATATAATTATATGATAAGGATAGAGTGCTTTCAAATTAAATTTCCGACATTTTGCTCTTTACACTTGTTAGTGTCAATTTATATGTACCTAATACTATTGATAACGGGCATCTTTCTGATCGAGTCTTGTAAGCAGACAACCAGCACATTCATTTTTATTTACCAGGTATATTACCACACATGCTATCTCCAGATATGACACTTATTCATCGGATATGTATTAGTGATGCTCGATTTTACAACAAGGATGGAAATAGTCTTGGGATGATAACAATTTTAGTCAAGATAATTCCTGTACAGCATATTTGACTTAAGCATGGCAAATGGCAAAAGCTTTAGAAACCAATTAGTATGACAACATTGAAAAAAATATCGATGTCAGAACGGTTATAAATATAATGATTAACCGTCTACGTTAATCTAAGGAAACTGCCTCCTAATACCTAGTCAATATGGGTAGGGGAGTACCAGCCCAAGGGATCTTTCTAGATATCAAAGCTGCATTCGGAAGTGCTTTCTACAACTGAATATCTATACTGAAATATATGAAATAGAGGTATTAAAAATTTACAAACAAGCAAGTGTAAAAAACATCTTCATCTGATGGTTTTGAAGACTGCAGTAAGTTGTTTACCTCTTTTGTGGCCCTAAGCCATCGATAATTTCACTATTGAATAAACCAGAATCAGATACTTTTGCCATCGACGACGCAGATTATCTGGGAATTACCATCAGTGAAAAGTATTGTGATAATAATCTGCTATATCACGGATGTTCCTTTGAAGTTGTGTAACGAAAGAGAAATATCAATCGGTCCCAATTAAATTACTCTTGTTAAATTTATTTAAAAGAGACAATTTTCTTCCAAAATGGAAGATTGTCACAGGGTTTTGTGGGAAAGAAATTTAACGCAGAATATGAAGTCTTAAATTTAATGTGATGATTATTAACTATGATAATTAGACCTATGATAATTATACCATTACATATGCACTATATGCAGCCATAGCAACGTGGGCTAGGATACTTTAACGGTATCGGTTATTGAAATTAGAACTGCAGAGGATTCAAGAATTGCCTCTTTTAACTGCTTTAAAATCTATTAAAATGATTTCTCGTTAAAATATCTTTATGAAAAACAAGGGTTCAAATTTTCGTCTTAAATTGCAGAAGGAACGCATAAATTTATATATAAGAACCATATATGAGTTATCTATAGAAATACTTGATTCAATTCCTGAAAAACAAGTATTTTGAACAGAAATTTGCTTTGGATCCAGACAGTTAGAGTAGATGTGCGAGTCTATGAACTTAACACCAAAATATCAGGATCAGTCGAAATCTGTCCGACGCTTCTACCATTATTGAAAAAAAAAAACAAATTAAGGTCACCATTATACTGGCCTCGGATTCAGTAAAATTAAAACGATTGAACGGTTATAAAGATATGATAGAGACAACATCTTTAATACGATTATAGATCGATTGTTTCAATTCTACAGAATAAGCACCCACTTTTCTGATCTGACAATCAAGCATCTTTTATATACTTTCTTCGAATATAATTGATTTGAGTTCTGTCAAATGATGATTTTGTTATTTCGCTAATTGGATTCGAAATATTGCAAAAAATAGCATAATTTTATTTAGTTGCATTCATTTAACACCAATGACTGTAAATATATTCTTATAAGGATAAGGTCTCATTCCAAACTATTAATCAAGCCTTGCTTCTACATGGATTAGATGAATTAATTTAACCAAGTAAGAATTAAGACTGCAAACAAAGATTTTTCCAAATAAAAACTAAATCTTAGATTCTTAGCATAACTACAGAATACAGGCTTTGTTTAAAAGATGACGAAACATTTTCTACATTGTATTTAAATACCTCAATATCTAATTAAATATTAAAAAAAGGGAACTTATATTATGCCAGCCAAACCGAAAATGGCGTTCGGTAGCGGCCTGCACGAAGAAACCTCGTTTTTACCTTATTTTACCATCTTATAGTCAAGATTTATCAAAACTTCTATAATACTAAAATCTTAAAGGAAAATTGAAACGTGTCCTGATGGTTATGAGTTTTTATTGGTTTGATTTAAGACCAGCAATGTTTTAATAATCGACCATTATATCTGCATTAAAAAATAATAAAATTCCGGAACGAGAGAATGAGAAGTAAGACATTTTCAAAATGTTCCTACTGGTATGCCATAAAAATTAGTTTAATGAGATTATCATGACTTGACCAATAACCCAACGGAAGTAAATGGTAAGAATGTCCAAGATATAAAAATATTAAAAATAATAATGCTTATCAATTTTATAACAAAATAGCTCCTAAAAGTACACTTCAATTACTGCAAGAAACTTCACAGAATGATCATTCATTCATTCATTAATTCATTAACTTAATGCAGCACATTGTTTGTTCATTCACTGGATAACATTAAAATTTATAATCCAAACTAAGCAAAATCTCTTTCACAAAAAAATAAAGAAAATTAAAATTCTTGTATATTTCCAAAAGTAAAACCAAGAACAAGAAGAATATCCTTATAATATTGCCTTTTTCTTTTCTTTTTTTTTTGTACTTAAGACAAGTTTTCTAACTACACTTTTCTACACTTAAACACAAATCAACATTAATATACAACTTTTATTAAATGTTTCTGTTGGAACATCTCTTGCAAAAGTTCTTTCCCAATTTTTTTTTTTTTTTTTACAACCAATAAGTTTTAATGGCAAAGACGTTTCAAACAGACGTATCTATCCAGAAAAATATAAAAGTCGTTCAAACAAAATAATATCAAAACTCCTTTGAAACCGAAATGAGGGTAAAAGGGGAGGAAAATATTAAATTTTCATACTTTTCTGTATTTTTATAAATATTTTATCGTTGGTATGAGGAATGAGTAAAATCCTTTTTGAGAAAAAGGATCGCCAAATTGACCCGCTTTGCGATTGCTAATAGAATATTAACACCATTATCGCTCGCTTGTTCACCCTTCTTTTCTTAAGCTTCATAGTTTGACACCCATCTTAAAAAAAGAAAAAAAAAACGACACGGTAGGGACTTGAGCATGAGATTCAAAAAAAAGATACAAATTAACAATTTCGTTTGGAAGTAATGTTCTTGTTCTATAACTTGTCGGGAAACGAACAGAAAAAAAAAGGAAGAACAAACACATTATTAGCAAACACTCGCGAAACTCAGAAGGATGAGTGGCAACAAAAGGATATGTATATTTATTTGTTAAATGGTGTTCCTTTGTTTCATTCACAACCGATAAGAGTTTACGGTTGAAATTCATTTCTTAATTTGCATTTTAATTTAAAAGTTTCAATTTATATATTTTTTGTCCTTTATACAATTTTGTTTTGGCACGAGCCACTCCGCGCCGCCGTTTAGAGCGTTTTGAAATAAATGCCTTTATTTGGTTTGCTTGTTTTGCTTGTATTATTACTGGATAAAAGAATTAAATTTCTTTAAGCAATGCACACACATAGGAGAAAAGAGAGTTAATTTACTTTATCTTTGATTAAGGGATAGTGGTAATTTTAAAACTTGAAAGATAAACATTTGTAAACATTTGTAAATAAATTGTTTTAATTTAAAAAGTAAGGAAAAGTAAGTATAAACTAATTTAAATGTTGATGGAAGACGTAATAATAGTTGGCTGAATCATAGAAAAATTGATTATGAGCAGAAAAATACATTTCGTGGTATGAAAAACCAGTGTGGGCTCGTATTCTCACCACGAAATTAAAATAAAGTGTTTTTTTAATTAATACGAGATTTTTAACACTACTAAAGTATATTCTGATGATCGGCTTGCGATTCCTCCAATGACTTACGTATTTGACTGTTTGATTTTGAAAAAGCGTTAGTGTAGTGTAACGCCATTTGAAGTGTAATGTATGTACATACGTTTCCTCTGCTGGACTGCTTATTCAGTAAATTTTTTGATTTTGTATGCTACGGCACAGTACGAAAGTATTCGGTAAACATCCAGTAGAATCTTTGTAACAATCGGGCTGCTTATTCGGTTTCCAGTTATTTTATTCTACAGCGAGAAAACATTGTATGACTGTTCAATATGTCGAAATTAATAAAAACACGTGATGGTTTTTATCAGATGATAAAAAAAAGCAACCGATCGTTTATGTTGCAGTCTCATTTTATAAAAATTTTATATAGGATGTTCGTACTTCAATATGGGAACCATTAATTAAAATTGCTAGAAAATAGCTTCAAATCAACTTCACGTACAAAAAATTAGTAAGAATTTTTCTGAATTAAACAAATATGTGTAACGGGAACTGGGGATGGACCCGCTACAAGAAAAATTTAAAAGAGGATGATAGCAATTTTCAATCCATACTCCTGAATTCACGTCGATTACAATTTCGAATAATTGTTGATTAAACGAAAAATTCTTTATGAACGCGAATCAGAATATGAATCAAAAAACTGAAAGCAGTCCTTTAATAAATAGGAGGAAGGTAGAATGTGAATGATAGGTGAAATGCATGGTCACAGAGTGTGTAGATAACCCAAAAATGTTAAGGTCAGAAGAAACCGACACTGGATGAACCCAAAACTAGTCCATATTACTCTTCTAGGTTGCCTTTTGGACCACTATTGGCTTTTAATCAACCTTCTTTTGTAGCGAAATCGGCAAACCCTTTATCCGGATCCTATTCCATAAAAAGTTAGAGCAGTGGTCAACTGACTAAAGTAGAGCGCAAAATATCCCTCTAACCATGGAAGCTCAAGACCGGCTAACCATTTGAAAAATAATCTCGCTCTCTTCCGTCAGTTCAGCACTTCTCGGCGTATATCGGTGGCGTATACGCTTTTCCACGACACCACGGATTATTAATCTTACTTCTGATTTGTAATCGGGTATAGTCAGACGTTCACCAGGACGACTTAACGCAGGTCTCCACCCACGAAGAGTCTTCCTAGGAAAGGTTTAGTCTAACTTAAAGTAAACGTAAAAATGTTCAGAGAAATTGACTTCAAGCGAGAAAGATAATATTCCAAGAAGAGTTCTTAATTCCTCTGCCTATCTATACAATAGAAAATCGATCTAGACTCAAAATCATCTCCTAATACAACCTTACGTTCGAGGGATCCGAAACCTACTCATCCCATCAACTTTTAGTACCTTCTCCTAGGATAGGGCACGTCCAAGCCTGGATGAGTAGGGTGACTATCACTGCACTGCTGCTTCAGGTCTGCATGATTTCGCCGGGGCCGAACACATCGGTACAGGGAAGTGGGTGGTGCTGCAGGAGTGAAAGTCGGTGTCACAATTTGATAGACCTGGAATCTAGGTGGTTTTTGATTCTGATAATTTTTTTATAAAGCTATGCTAAAAAGCAAAAGGGACCGACATGATGAGCGAGTATGTTGAAAGTATTTGAAGAAAGAAGATAAAGTTTAGAGGTGGAATACGAGCGTAAACAAATGTAGAGATTATGATGTAAAAATCTCTAGGGACTGCCTAACCCAGCCCTCCATTGTCCTATATTATCCCTGCAAGTTTACTAGGACCCATTAGTGGTGGGAGAATCAGGTGAAAATGATTCCCCCTAGTACCGCGCTTCCCTACCTAAGCGACTCTTCAGGAGACTAGTCCCTCCAAGACACTACCCATTGATATCTTCATTGGTACAAAATTTAATATGAAAATATCCCGCGATTAGATGATATTGGAGAAGAATGGAAAATGTTCTACTTTTACCCTTACATTGCCGCTTGCGACTAGTTCGTTGTCGCCGTTGTCTTCACATCAGGCCATCTTCAGCCACGTCTCTCCACTTAAGTCGTTTAAACTCCCATTTTACCTGAAATTATTTCCAGAAACAAGAAGAAACTTCCCTGGAGTAATCTCTGTCTTCGCTCCAAACTCAACAATGATCATAGACTAAGAAACGCAAAAATTCTTTCAAAAATCTCATATACATTTTTATTCTATAACTTAAATTTAACAATTGCATGTACTTATTCTCAAAAATCTTCAAATAAAATATATGTAATTTATTATTCGACTTTAACAGGACTTCTAAAATCTTTATTTATACTTAATTTCGATTAAAGAATTTCCAAATTTAAAAAAAATGATTAGTCTTGCTAACTAATTAACTCTCATATAAAATTTACTCAAAACTAACTTAATGACCTCAATATCGGTAATTTTTCGAAATATTGTTTCTGTGTGAGAATCTACGAACAAAAAGAAAATAGAAATTATTTGAAGACTGCAGACAAACGAAACCGATGCAAAAAAAAATTCTAACTGTTTTCAGAACTAAGGTTTTTACAAGAAGACAAAAATATGAAATTTTGTCTTGCAAATATCCGTACGAGGATTAGCGAAACCAATCACTATCCCTCTTTTCGCGTCGTATGACGATTCACTCCGTTGAATGATCGTCCAATATTGATTGCCTATCACGAGTTGCAAAAACGATCCCAGAAACGTTCGCTTCCTAAATAATCTTTTAAAGGCCTCTTATCTTATATGTTACATATGCAACTTTAGACAAGGTCGACGAATTAGCGAGCCTAGATTAGTAGGACTAACGTATTCTTCAAATTCGCGACTAATTTTCATTAGTGTAAGTAACACGAGCTAATACCGATAGGTAAGTACCTATTCTGTACGATAACGAAACATGTATTAACCAAGAACATAAATGCTCAGGTGATTCAAATAGAAAAATTCGACACAAAAAATGTATGCGTAGGACGCCTCCACAAAATGATAATCCCCTCCCGAAAGTGAAAGAAGTATAATCAAAAGTTTTCAAAAATTGTTTAAATCAAAATCAAAATTTAAATTTGTGGATCTGAAGGATCATCGAAAAGGCTGGTAGGTACATTCAAACCTTACCGTAGCTGAAACAAATATGATTAGTTAGCAAAATTTATTCGATATTAAAAATATGTTTAAATTCAAAATTTCAAATATAAAATTCTCTAAAATACAGGGTCAGACAGGGGGAGGTGCACCTCACCTTGGTAATAACCAGGTAAGTGAGTTCAAAGATTTTGGTTACTTTACTACGTTTACTAAAACTTTTTCTTTACTCCAATTTCAGACTTCCGATGGTTTATCGAAGATGGACCAGCGTTAGTATGTGTTTGTATTGACGTAATAACTAATTTGGGAAAAATATTCCCTTATGCTCCCAAAAATAATTCGTTATTAAAGTTTACTGACGACTCTGTGTTAGCAAAAAAAATTTAATTTTTATTCTCAATACAGACCGATTCAAAAAAAAAATATTTGTACTGAACGTTCAGCACGATTACTTTTCACAAAAAAAATATTACAGTATAACTACCTTTAGCAGTAAGTACCTATATCAACTGTTATAAATTGTAACTGATCTCAACTAATTTGTTAAAACAGTATAATTCGTTGAAATCACTTACACTTTATTTATTTCAAAAGATTTTAATTTTTAATTTTGCTTTCTTTTTCAGCACAACTGACAAATGATTTTACTAGAATTGATTCAAGTCATTTACAGGCAACGTTATGTTAAATTATGAAAAATCTCTATAATTGACTTGTATAAATTCCATACACAACTAAATTTTTTTTTTGCTGAAGGCTATTTGTATCTTTAGGATACTCACTTACTTCATGTAGGTACACTTTTATTTTAATGTAATTAAAATTTTAAATTCCCGAATTTAATTTCTTTTATTTTTATCTTTAGGTATTCGATACGACCGGACTGTATGTTACTTTAACTATTTATTCAAATTATTTACTTTTCAGATTTCTAGCGACACGTGATATTTTTAAGCGGACGGAAACGGACAATTGGTATGTATTTCATAACTATAAACTTTTTTTTTTGTTTAATTTATATTTGGGTGATCGAGTGTTGCTTTTACGAAAGTGGGATTCTCACACAATACGAAAATTTCTTTTTAGGTTTCGTAGGTATAAATGATTTCTATATCGGCAAAAAAAAAATTAATTTCTTTTCTTTAAGTATATGTTTCAAGGGTATCAAGACTTTTTTGTATACTTTAAATTTGTACACCCTTTCTTTTTCTTTAGTTATTTTTATATAGATACTTTACATACACACATAGTATCTTAGTATTCACTTGTCAAGGACTTTATTTTTCGTCCAAGTACCACCAAAAATGTTTTATTTCGTTTATAAGGTATTTTTTTTTTGTAAATATTGTTTAAAAGAATTTCAATAATATAGGTTTAAATAAATAAGTTCAATCACCTACTTTATATAGGGGTTGATTAATTTTGACCAGACTTGACTCGGACTTTTTGAAAAATATCTACCGCTCATCCTGCCTATAGGTGTCTCCAACAGGGTTTTGATTTTGTTGTTCAATTTAACGGTGTGAATTGATCCTGTTATTGGTGTATGTAGGTAACTCCCACGCTGTTATATCTCGATGAACAAATTTTCGCTGAGGATTTTGATAGGTATGACTTTAGCTGATGATTTTGAATAGATAATTTTTGCTTCCTTTATCTTGGATTATTTTCAGGCCCCCACTTGGAACCAAATATTATCCTCCGAGTGGTGGTTTTTTTATGACGACGATGATTTGGACATGGATGACTGTGAGTGAATGTGTTTGGACTTCTTCGACTCTTTGGTCATCCGTCTTATGTGTCATCGATGCCACTCGGAGTACGTATATCTGTTTGTAATAAAAAAATAGAATTAGTATTTTGTAAATGAAGGATTTTTTTAAGGGCACTTATTTGTGTCTCTTTTTGTATGTTATATATATGTTTTTTATTTTTGTATTATATGTAGGTTTATATTTTTTTTGTATGGGACATTTTTGCTCGCATAGCATAAATGAAATCCATGATTCATTTATATATTGTACATTATTTGTCGCTTAACTTTGACCTTCGATTCGGTCCTGTGTATCATTTTGCACAGACAAAAATTTTCATTTTATCATTTCCAATTACCTGGTATTTTGTATTATTAACGTGTATTATTATTGAATTCTATTTTCATAGATTCAATGGATTTTATCGGAATTCCTTCTCCTTCGTCTCGGACTAATTGGACTAACTGCACTTTCCGACCGGGTGGTTTTGGTGTGACACAGCTAGGAATGACGATCAGACGTCCAGATATGCCTGTACATCGTTCATTAGATATCAACACCTGGGTTTTCCCGATGTCTAAGTTACTCATGTGTCTGATAAAAGTGTGCGGTTTTCTGCGGATATTTTCAACAATGTGGTATTCCCACGAGAATTCGTTTTAAAATGATCACTTTAGTTTCTTTTTTTTTTTGCGATTAATTTTATTGGCACTGATACGTGCACGTATATTTTCTTTTTTTTAAAAAAGGATTGGTTTTCACTTTAACAAAACAAAATTTTTACTCTTACCTCGTATTTTATTCCACAGATGGGGTGTCTTTTTCTTTCTTCCCAGAATCTTGATTTTTGTGGTCAATTCCTTGGTAATCCTTTTATTTCTTTGGTTTTCTGTTGGTTTTGTTTTTTTATTTGTTTTGTACCGCGGACACTTTGATTTCTCACTTTATTCTTTATTTTATTTAAATCTTTTCTTTGTTTTATATTTTATATTTCACTTTTCTTTGTTTAAACAATACTTTAGTTATTTTAAACTATTTTTTTACCTTTTTACTTTTTCTGCCGACTGAATTCTTCAAGTTAGAAATTGCGAATGAGGAATGTTCAGTTGTTCAGCTCGCTTACGTAGTACGTTACGTATGTTCAAACTTCAGCAACTGTGTTCCTTTCTCGGTCTGACTGATTGTGTATGATTGAGGTGATTTATTATTGACTATTAGTCTCTTTCGTGCTTATTGGAATATATTGTTCGATTCTCGACAATAATTCGTCCATCTTTTTCTTGTTGTTGTTCGAAGCATGTAAATATTTTGGCGGTATGTTGACTTGGTTTTCATGTGCCTATTTTTTCTTGGATCTGTTCGTGTGTGAACATCTTTTCACTCCAATTATTTGTTTACATACGAATTATTCGGTACACTTCATCCAATTATGTGGCTCAAAGAGAATTTGTTTTCGCTCTCTTTCTTTCTGACGGTATTGTTGGGGTTGTTGATTTTTCGGTCAATTATCTTTTTCTTTCTTTTTTATGATGATTTTGTTCTATCTTTAACAGCGTTCGGACGGACTACAAAATCTATTAAATTTAGATTTATGACTACTGTGGTAAGTATACATACAATTTTCTTCCCTATTTTCTTGTTGTTTTATTTAGAATATGAGGTAAGTACTAATATCAGAAATGGTGTATTATTGGACATAATAACTTTATTTTCAGATGAGTAGGTCAGTAGGTAAGTATACTTCTGCTATGGCTAAACTAGACGTTTATTTTTATTTGTGTTTCGGGTTTTATTTTTTTGGATGTAATATTTTTAAGCTTTATGACAGTATCTAATAACTTGATTCATTCAATATTAGTGCTCAGTACCTACGATATTTTTCTTAGGAAATTTCTTAAACGTTGGATATTTAATTATTTGCAGACGTTTATATTCCTTGCCGACCTAACTAAAGATTTTGTTTCTAAATTTCTGCGACTTTATGTTGTATCGGTGAGTATTGGTACTCAGGTCGGGCATTACTATTTTTCTTTGCCAAACGATAGGTGTCTCAACTAAATTCGCATTTTCACTGCCTACTCATAGGTGGTTGTATTGTTGTTTAGTATTAGCTAGTTGTAGTGGTTGGCGTACTAGCTACTTTACTCTTTGTTATGGGAACGCTTTTCCCAATTATGAGCTTTTCTAAAGAACTTTACTTAAATGACTTCCTTTTGAAATGGGATATTTCCATTTTGCGAGAATAAATTGTAGGTAGAGAAATTTTTAAGTTGGTTCGTTGCGTTGAAGTTATAACCAATATGTTACTAAAGCATGTATGAATGAATAAGATGAATTTCACTAATGTACTTTAGTGGGTAGTGAAATGGATTTTCCTACAAAACATCTTCAATGCTCCTGGTGCCAACAGGTGCCTTGATGATGGAAAAGAAAATGTTTATTATTCCTTTGTTATACGTACTTAGTACATAAATCCGACTAAACTAATTGCTACCCACGACCCTTATGCGTCTCATGCACAGGCTGAGCAGCTGGCTATGACACTTGTCAAAGCAAAAAAAAAATGTGAAATCCGCAAAAGAAATTGTCGATGACTCTTTAGTTTGCTTCATTTCCGAAGGTCTTTTGTGTGAACCACTGATTCGAAACCATTCGCGTCTTTAACTTTATATAAGTTGTTGCCTACAATTTTTATGACTTTCGTCTTCACGAATTTGGGGCATAGCTTAGCGTTACGATGCTTACTAGCATCACTTAATATGAAGTTTCGACGAAACACGTCGTCGCCTACGTTGAACGTAATTACTCTACTGCGAAGATTATAGATCTTCTCATAATTGTCATGAGCTTGGTTGAGGGCTGTTTTAAGATAGGCGTGGAGAATATTCATCCTAGCCGTTTTAGGTAACCAGTCAATCTCTGACTGGTTAAGTCCACCAAGTTTCTTCAACAACGCATAATCGGCCCCGTGTTCTATCATGCGCTGGCCGAACAGGGCCTCATATGGGGTCATGCCAATCGCGCTGTGCAGAGATGTGCGTAAAGCACTACTGATACAAGATAAGTGTTCGTCCCAATTAAGTTGTTTGGTGTCGATATACGCCCTTATAGCACTCAGAATCAAACGATTCACACGTTCACTCGCATTTGCTTGTGGTGCGTATGCAGCCGTCTTAATATGGTTCACTCCAAAATTTTCTAAAAATGTTTTAAAGTCATTGCTTATGAATTGTGATCCGTTGTCCGATAGTAAACTTTCCGGAACACCGAATATCAGAAAAATATCATCCGCTAGGAACTTTACTACTTCCGAAGTAGTAGCTTTTTTCAGGGGTTTAATAAATACAAATTTGGTCAATTGATCCAATGCGATTATAATGTAGGTATTACCTCTTCTCGATCTAGGGTATGGACCTAAGAAATCGATATATATATGTTGGAAAGGTCTTTCCACTTCGAAACTCTTCCCCATTTCAGTTCTAAGAACCGAATTTGGTGCTTTGGTAGTCTTACATATTTCGCAATTGTTCACATACATTTTGACCTGGCTTGCCATTGCTGGCCAATAGAATTGGTTACGAAGCCGATGCAGGGTCTTGGTGATACCACCATGCGCTGCCTGAGGCGGGCAATGAGCCGCAATTATCAAATTTTCGCCCAACTGCGATGGAATCCACAGCTTCCAAGCCAAATCGTCTTGGATTGGATTTCCTGTCACGTGCCTGACTTTTTTGTATACGAAACCTTCCGATACTTGCAAGTCAGGGAAACGATCTTTATTTTTATTAATGTGTTCTATGATTTGAAGGTACTCTTCCGACTTGAAAGACGGATCCTTTAAATCGATATGTAACACTTTAGATGGACTTGAATTTTCGATGGGCGTTTCTAGTGAAGATAAACGCAAGGCCTCCACTTCATGCACTCTGGATAGGGCATCGGGCACAGCGTTTAACGTCCCCTTCCTATGCTCCACCGAAAACTCGAAGCTTTGAAGCTTCAAACTCCATCGAGCTAGACGTCCGGTTGGGTCTTTGAGACTCATCAACCATCTCAGGCTCGCATGATCAGTGATCACCAAGAACCTGTAACCTTCTATGTATGGTCTGAATTTGTATATGCCTTTTACCGCTGCGAGGCATTCTCTCTCCGTAACTGAATAGTTACGTTGAGCACTATTTAATTTTTGGGAATAGTAGTATATTGGGTATTCTGCGCCAGTCTCATCTCTTTGACACAAAACACACCCGATTCCAGTGGCTGAAGCGTCGCACAAAATCACGAATTGCTTACTGAAATCGGGGTTACGGAGAACTGGCGCTGAAGTCAAAGCTATTTTAAGCTTATTAAAAGCTTCTACCGCCTGTTCGTTAAACTCAAATTTGTTGCTTTTCTTAATGGTGTCAGACATCGGTCCGGCTACCTCTGAGAAATTTTCAATGAATCGCCGGTACCAACCAGCCATTCCGAGGAATCGACGTACTTGACGTACCGTCGTTGGTACCGGGAAATCGAGAATTGCAGATATTTTTGACGGGTCTGCTTTGAGGCAGCCGCGCCCTACAACATATCCTAAATATTGGAGTTCTTCGAAGCAAAAGCGTGACTTCTCTACATTTATAGTCAACCCTGCCTCGTCTAACTTCTTAGCTACAATCTTTAATACTGAAATATGCTCCTCGAATGTTTTAGAGATGACTAACAAATCATCTAAATAAATGAAAACTTGATCTCTCAATTTGGATGGGATAACTTTGTTCATTAAATTCGTCAGACTCTGAGCGGCATTGGACAAACCGAACGGCATCCTTTGAACTGGTATAGTGGACGGCCTGGTATAGAAAAAGCAGTTTTCTCCCTCGACATCTTCTCCAACGGTACTTGCCAGTACGCGTCTTTCAGGTCCACGCTAGAAATATAACGTGTCTCTGAAAGTCGTGCTAACAAACCTTCTATATGCCCAATTGGACTCGCATCCTTCTTTGTTACGGAGTTGACTTTCCGAAAATCCAAGCACATTCTATTTTTCCCGGGTTTCCTCACCAATACAACTGGTGAGGACCATGGGCTTGAACTTTCTTCAATCACTCCCAAAGAAATCATGCGGTCCACTTCGGCGTACACCAAAGCTTGTATCGCTGGAGAGATAGGATAATGCCGTTGCTTAATAGGCAACGCATCGCCAGTATCTATACTGTGTTCCATTAAGTGAGTTCGCCCGAGTCCACGCTCAGCGAATGATGGAAAAAGTTTGACGGTGTTTTTCAACGCAACAGACTGTTCGGGAGTTAATTCACACTCTGAGAAATTTGGTTTCTCTAGCGCTACTTCCGAAATTGTTTCTTTAAACGGTATTATGTGGGGCGCTATCTCGAATAGGGCCCAAAAATTTACCCCCAAGTAGAGTTTCTGTGTTAACGATGGCACTATAAACAGGTCTAAGGCGTGTGATTTGCCATTGAAAGAAATTTTTGTCTTCACTACACCCACTACTGGTTGTTGCTTTCCGTCTGCGGTGGATATATTGGTGGAAAATTTTAGAAAAGGGATATTTTTGCTTTCGAGTATTTCTAAAGCACCTTTTCCTAGACAACTGACACTTGCTCCTGAATCGAGCAACCCGTACCATTCTTCTTCAAATAGTTCTACTTGGACGTAAGGACGGGGATCGTCCTTGTAATTAGACAGTTTTGTTGCTGAAACTACTTTATAAAGTTTTCGCCTATTAGAGAATTTAGTTCTTAAAGCTCCTACTTTTTTTATATGTTTGGGGTACGTATATATACGTTTTCTCGCTAGATCGTATTCGATTTGTCTTTGATGTAAAGACTTTAGAGGTCTAAGCCTCGGAATTTTAGAATTAATGGATGTTATTATCGAGATATTTTTAGTTTCGGGGTTTTTTAATATGGTGATTTTATCAGAATGTTCTAAGTTTACAGCTGACTCCCCGAGTTGCCCATCTTGGCCAACTCCCTCTCGGTCGAATGTTGGCTCGTTGACGAGTTTCCCGGACACATCTTGCAATTTGGTGACAGAACGTCTGGTTTGCCACATCGGTAACAGAAGATTCTTCGTTGCAGATCCGCACAATCCCTGAATACATGACCTGCCTTCAAACAGTTCCAGCATTTGACATTATCTGAATTAGGTTTTGCATCACGATTCCTATCACGATGAAAAGCTTCGACCGCTGTAGACATTTCAGTCAATTGAGAATCCGTTTGGATCTCAATTTCGTGAACTTGTTTTCTCGGGGGGTTATTATATATTGGTGGTGCTCTAGATCTCATTGGGTCATACTGGCCTAGGAATCTCTCCATGTCCCGACATGTGAAAACTAGATCCGCCAACCGAGTTGATTTAAAAGTTAATAATAACTCTCCCATTCGCCTACGTACGTTCTGCTTTATAATTTCTGCTAGCTCTTCGTTCGGTCTAGGGTTTTTCATACGTGAATTTATTTTTAGAATAGCATCATAGAATGCGTCAAAGCTTTCGCCTGGAGCCTGCTTCCTTTCTGCCATTTGCCTTGACAACTCTGAATCAGTTTCAAGACTTCGGTATTGTTCAATCAGCGCCAATTTCAACGCTGCCCAAGATGAATATGGATTATTTTTCATGTACATCCAGTACCACACCTCTACCGTTCCGCTCACAAAATGGTGGAAATTTGCTACTATCTCCTCCCACGATGCACCATAGCTGTCCTTTACCCGATCAAGTCGGAAAAGGAACTCGTCTACTGGCATGTTCTTGGCATTATATACTATGCCCCATTTGTGATAGTGTGGAGAACGTATAAATGATGTTGCCGGTGACGGCACTGGAACTCTCACATTTCGATTTATCGAAGTATTGTCGAATTGGATTTGATCAAGTCTTTCGTAGAAATTAGGGTCATATCTACGAGAAGGTTCCGCTCTAGGTGGAGATGCATTACGTCTTGGCCACTCCCTAGGGAATCCCGGTATGTTGTTTCGGTTGGTATCAACTCTAGGTGGAGTGCCAATCCTTCTTGGTCTCGCGCCTAGTGCTTCCCGGACCGCTTCTCTCAAACTTTCATGCGTTACTTCTCTTTCTGGCTCTCTGATTCTTTCTCTAGGTGTTTCAGGTAGTACGTTGTTTCTGTTAGTTACTTCTGGATTTGGTTCCCTACGGATATTGTAGTTACGAGTGTCAGGTGTGGGCAAATCGGCTAGAGGAATATTCACGGCAGTTGGTCTTGTTAGTTCACTCATCTGAGTTATTGCGTTTTTAACCGCTAAATCTACCCTCTCCAATATCTGGGCTTGACTATTGGCCAGCGTTTCCTGTAGGTTCTTTCTGTCTTCTGCTCTGCTAAGACCTATAGTCGCTAACGCCACCTCTTTTATATACTCTTCCCATCTATCGGATTGCTGATTTGAAGGCTCTACTCGAGCTTCCTCTGGAGTTAGATGTTGTCTCAAATTTGCTAACGGTGTTTCATCATCACTGATTCTCTCTACATTTGACGGTCCAGCAGCATCCTCGACTTGGCTCATGTCTGCTACTGCATTGTTATCCATAGTCATATTATGGAATATGTCATGGTGTTTCCTATAACGCGTAGCGTGTGGCTCAGGTGTTGCTGGTCGATGTGCTTTGTTTGGCTGTTGGGGTTTAGGAGGTCTGCCCCCCTTCTTCTTGTCCGCAGAATCATTTTTGTTCTTATTGTTCCCCATGATTATTGTAAGATTTCAAAAAAAATTTGTTAAAAAAAGTATTAAGGTTATGCAATTCAGAACCTCAAAAAAAAAATGTTTACAAAAAAATGTGTTTACTTCTTAATCCTATACTATTTCTAGTTTACAATTTTCTCTTAACTAAATCTTACTACCTACGTTAAATAAAAAAACTACTAGCTAAATCCTAATATATAAATCCTATTAACTAATTCTTACTACCTAAATCCTATTAACTAAATATTCAATATTTAATCTTAATGCCTATACTTCCTAACTATATCTTACTAACTATGTCTTACTAACTATTTTCTACTAACTAACTTACTAACTAACTTAACCTACTTTTTCTCTAGGGTAAACCCTCTAAATATTTCTCCAAATCTAAAACTTCAAAAATCTAAACTATACTCTAAACAGAACTATATCTAATTAAATAAATCAAAAAAAAAATTTTTGATCTCAAAAACCAAAATACTATATTATCTTAAACTGAATACTATATCTAAATTATGTTTTGCCACCAGGCTATTCAAAAATTCTTCAAAAACTAACTCTAAACTATATGTGCCACCAGGCAATTCAAAACAAAATTTCTGGAAACTTAACTTTATCTGAATCTAAAACTAAATGTCACCAGACAATCTAAAACTAAATCTCAAAATGCTCAATATATGTGCCACCAGGCTATATTCAAAAATGCTAAATTTCTCAAAAAACTCAAAATGCGCCACCAGGCAAACTATATACTAAATACTTGATAATCGCCACCAGGCATTACTAAATTTCTCAAAACTAAATAAACTTGTAACAAATGTTACGTATTCGCCACCAGGTACCAAAATTTTCTAAAAACTAAATTTCTTCAAAACTATGAGTTTTATTTTTCAAATGAAAACTCCTTCCTACTAAATTTCAAAAACAAACTTAAATTTTCTTGACTCTCTCAAAATTAAATTTTTACTAAAATTTTCTAAATGTTTTCTCAGATCATTGCAAGTTCGGAGACGTGACTGAAGCCTCCCAATGCTTCGACAACAGCTCCGCGACAAAATACTGGTATTACCTTCCATTATTCTCCATATCAAATAAAATGTTTATTTTAACTTTATCTGTCTACATTCGTGAAAATCTATTGAGTTCCTCTCGCCAATCTAGCTTGTTCTCACTTCTCTCTACTGCTACGGGCCTAAGGAAGTATTTAACATCCCTTAGCGGACATCAGACCAGAACTGTATCACCAAACTAAACTAACTCGATTCGCCCAAAAACTTTCTAATTTACTCTTTCGATAGATAGTAAAAACTAAATTTTTCAAATAACTTGTTGCTTGAAATTGGTAGATCTTTTCTTTAGCCGTCGTCATTTGGCTTGCGCTGCAGACGTGAACAGGAATATGTTCGACCATTCACCGGACGTAGTTGCAAACAACTAAACAGTTTAAAAAAGATTTATATTTCAGAGATGAGATTAACTCTCATGAGAAGCTACAGACTATTGGACTAAATCATATCCAATACGGACAACCCTATGTAAGTTAATCTTACTGAAATCTAACCGACAAATGTTAAGAGAGTGGAGTGGAGTTTCGACAGGTTGTCGCTACTGACGTGGTCAGGAACTGGTTCGACTAACCACCGGTCGACACTTAAGTCTAAAAACCATCCGGTGTTAAATCTCCTACACCTTACCAACTTCTAAAAAAAAATCAAAAATGACTTAATCGTTTCAAACTTGCGTTTGAAAAAAACTTACTACCTCAAAATTTACTATCTTCGAAAGTTACAAAAAAAAAAAAAATTTTCTATCAACTCTTCAAACTTATCAACTTCATCATTCGTCGGGCCCCACACGTTTGGGCGCCATTATGTAACGGGAACTGGGGATGGACCCGCTACAAGAAAAATTTAAAAGAGGATGATAGCAATTTTCAATCCATACTCCTGAATTCACGTCGATTACAATTTCGAATAATTGTTGATTAAACGAAAAATTCTTTATGAACGCGAATCAGAATATGAATCAAAAAACTGAAAGCAGTCCTTTAATAAATAGGAGGAAGGTAGAATGTGAATGATAGGTGAAATGCATGGTCACAGAGTGTGTAGATAACCCAAAAATGTTAAGGTCAGAAGAAACCGACACTGGATGAACCCAAAACTAGTCCATATTACTCTTCTAGGTTGCCTTTTGGACCACTATTGGCTTTTAATCAACCTTCTTTTGTAGCGAAATCGGCAAACCCTTTATCCGGATCCTATTCCATAAAAAGTTAGAGCAGTGGTCAACTGACTAAAGTAGAGCGCAAAATATCCCTCTAACCATGGAAGCTCAAGACCGGCTAACCATTTGAAAAATAATCTCGCTCTCTTCCGTCAGTTCAGCACTTCTCGGCGTATATCGGTGGCGTATACGCTTTTCCACGACACCACGGATTATTAATCTTACTTCTGATTTGTAATCGGGTATAGTCAGACGTTCACCAGGACGACTTAACGCAGGTCTCCACCCACGAAGAGTCTTCCTAGGAAAGGTTTAGTCTAACTTAAAGTAAACGTAAAAATGTTCAGAGAAATTGACTTCAAGCGAGAAAGATAATATTCCAAGAAGAGTTCTTAATTCCTCTGCCTATCTATACAATAGAAAATCGATCTAGACTCAAAATCATCTCCTAATACAACCTTACGTTCGAGGGATCCGAAACCTACTCATCCCATCAACTTTTAGTACCTTCTCCTAGGATAGGGCACGTCCAAGCCTGGATGAGTAGGGTGACTATCACTGCACTGCTGCTTCAGGTCTGCATGATTTCGCCGGGGCCGAACACATCGGTACAGGGAAGTGGGTGGTGCTGCAGGAGTGAAAGTCGGTGTCACAATTTGATAGACCTGGAATCTAGGTGGTTTTTGATTCTGATAATTTTTTTATAAAGCTATGCTAAAAAGCAAAAGGGACCGACATGATGAGCGAGTATGTTGAAAGTATTTGAAGAAAGAAGATAAAGTTTAGAGGTGGAATACGAGCGTAAACAAATGTAGAGATTATGATGTAAAAATCTCTAGGGACTGCCTAACCCAGCCCTCCATTGTCCTATATTATCCCTGCAAGTTTACTAGGACCCATTAGTGGTGGGAGAATCAGGTGAAAATGATTCCCCCTAGTACCGCGCTTCCCTACCTAAGCGACTCTTCAGGAGACTAGTCCCTCCAAGACACTACCCATTGATATCTTCATTGGTACAAAATTTAATATGAAAATATCCCGCGATTAGATGATATTGGAGAAGAATGGAAAATGTTCTACTTTTACCCTTACATTGCCGCTTGCGACTAGTTCGTTGTCGCCGTTGTCTTCACATCAGGCCATCTTCAGCCACGTCTCTCCACTTAAGTCGTTTAAACTCCCATTTTACCTGAAATTATTTCCAGAAACAAGAAGAAACTTCCCTGGAGTAATCTCTGTCTTCGCTCCAAACTCAACAATGATCATAGACTAAGAAACGCAAAAATTCTTTCAAAAATCTCATATACATTTTTATTCTATAACTTAAATTTAACAATTGCATGTACTTATTCTCAAAAATCTTCAAATAAAATATATGTAATTTATTATTCGACTTTAACAGGACTTCTAAAATCTTTATTTATACTTAATTTCGATTAAAGAATTTCCAAATTTAAAAAAAATGATTAGTCTTGCTAACTAATTAACTCTCATATAAAATTTACTCAAAACTAACTTAATGACCTCAATATCGGTAATTTTTCGAAATATTGTTTCTGTGTGAGAATCTACGAACAAAAAGAAAATAGAAATTATTTGAAGACTGCAGACAAACGAAACCGATGCAAAAAAAAATTCTAACTGTTTTCAGAACTAAGGTTTTTACAAGAAGACAAAAATATGAAATTTTGTCTTGCAAATATCCGTACGAGGATTAGCGAAACCAATCACTATCCCTCTTTTCGCGTCGTATGACGATTCACTCCGTTGAATGATCGTCCAATATTGATTGCCTATCACGAGTTGCAAAAACGATCCCAGAAACGTTCGCTTCCTAAATAATCTTTTAAAGGCCTCTTATCTTATATGTTACATATGCAACTTTAGACAAGGTCGACGAATTAGCGAGCCTAGATTAGTAGGACTAACGTATTCTTCAAATTCGCGACTAATTTTCATTAGTGTAAGTAACACGAGCTAATACCGATAGGTAAGTACCTATTCTGTACGATAACGAAACATGTATTAACCAAGAACATAAATGCTCAGGTGATTCAAATAGAAAAATTCGACACAAAAAATGTATGCGTAGGACGCCTCCACAAAATGATAATCCCCTCCCGAAAGTGAAAGAAGTATAATCAAAAGTTTTCAAAAATTGTTTAAATCAAAATCAAAATTTAAATTTGTGGATCTGAAGGATCATCGAAAAGGCTGGTAGGTACATTCAAACCTTACCGTAGCTGAAACAAATATGATTAGTTAGCAAAATTTATTCGATATTAAAAATATGTTTAAATTCAAAATTTCAAATATAAAATTCTCTAAAATACAGGGTCAGACAGGGGGAGGTGCACCTCACCTTGGTAATAACCAGGTAAGTGAGTTCAAAGATTTTGGTTACTTTACTACGTTTACTAAAACTTTTTCTTTACTCCAATTTCAGACTTCCGATGGTTTATCGAAGATGGACCAGCGTTAGTATGTGTTTGTATTGACGTAATAACTAATTTGGGAAAAATATTCCCTTATGCTCCCAAAAATAATTCGTTATTAAAGTTTACTGACGACTCTGTGTTAGCAAAAAAAATTTAATTTTTATTCTCAATACAGACCGATTCAAAAAAAAAATATTTGTACTGAACGTTCAGCACGATTACTTTTCACAAAAAAAATATTACAGTATAACTACCTTTAGCAGTAAGTACCTATATCAACTGTTATAAATTGTAACTGATCTCAACTAATTTGTTAAAACAGTATAATTCGTTGAAATCACTTACACTTTATTTATTTCAAAAGATTTTAATTTTTAATTTTGCTTTCTTTTTCAGCACAACTGACAAATGATTTTACTAGAATTGATTCAAGTCATTTACAGGCAACGTTATGTTAAATTATGAAAAATCTCTATAATTGACTTGTATAAATTCCATACACAACTAAATTTTTTTTTTGCTGAAGGCTATTTGTATCTTTAGGATACTCACTTACTTCATGTAGGTACACTTTTATTTTAATGTAATTAAAATTTTAAATTCCCGAATTTAATTTCTTTTATTTTTATCTTTAGGTATTCGATACGACCGGACTGTATGTTACTTTAACTATTTATTCAAATTATTTACTTTTCAGATTTCTAGCGACACGTGATATTTTTAAGCGGACGGAAACGGACAATTGGTATGTATTTCATAACTATAAACTTTTTTTTTTGTTTAATTTATATTTGGGTGATCGAGTGTTGCTTTTACGAAAGTGGGATTCTCACACAATACGAAAATTTCTTTTTAGGTTTCGTAGGTATAAATGATTTCTATATCGGCAAAAAAAAAATTAATTTCTTTTCTTTAAGTATATGTTTCAAGGGTATCAAGACTTTTTTGTATACTTTAAATTTGTACACCCTTTCTTTTTCTTTAGTTATTTTTATATAGATACTTTACATACACACATAGTATCTTAGTATTCACTTGTCAAGGACTTTATTTTTCGTCCAAGTACCACCAAAAATGTTTTATTTCGTTTATAAGGTATTTTTTTTTTGTAAATATTGTTTAAAAGAATTTCAATAATATAGGTTTAAATAAATAAGTTCAATCACCTACTTTATATAGGGGTTGATTAATTTTGACCAGACTTGACTCGGACTTTTTGAAAAATATCTACCGCTCATCCTGCCTATAGGTGTCTCCAACAGGGTTTTGATTTTGTTGTTCAATTTAACGGTGTGAATTGATCCTGTTATTGGTGTATGTAGGTAACTCCCACGCTGTTATATCTCGATGAACAAATTTTCGCTGAGGATTTTGATAGGTATGACTTTAGCTGATGATTTTGAATAGATAATTTTTGCTTCCTTTATCTTGGATTATTTTCAGGCCCCCACTTGGAACCAAATATTATCCTCCGAGTGGTGGTTTTTTTATGACGACGATGATTTGGACATGGATGACTGTGAGTGAATGTGTTTGGACTTCTTCGACTCTTTGGTCATCCGTCTTATGTGTCATCGATGCCACTCGGAGTACGTATATCTGTTTGTAATAAAAAAATAGAATTAGTATTTTGTAAATGAAGGATTTTTTTAAGGGCACTTATTTGTGTCTCTTTTTGTATGTTATATATATGTTTTTTATTTTTGTATTATATGTAGGTTTATATTTTTTTTGTATGGGACATTTTTGCTCGCATAGCATAAATGAAATCCATGATTCATTTATATATTGTACATTATTTGTCGCTTAACTTTGACCTTCGATTCGGTCCTGTGTATCATTTTGCACAGACAAAAATTTTCATTTTATCATTTCCAATTACCTGGTATTTTGTATTATTAACGTGTATTATTATTGAATTCTATTTTCATAGATTCAATGGATTTTATCGGAATTCCTTCTCCTTCGTCTCGGACTAATTGGACTAACTGCACTTTCCGACCGGGTGGTTTTGGTGTGACACAGCTAGGAATGACGATCAGACGTCCAGATATGCCTGTACATCGTTCATTAGATATCAACACCTGGGTTTTCCCGATGTCTAAGTTACTCATGTGTCTGATAAAAGTGTGCGGTTTTCTGCGGATATTTTCAACAATGTGGTATTCCCACGAGAATTCGTTTTAAAATGATCACTTTAGTTTCTTTTTTTTTTTGCGATTAATTTTATTGGCACTGATACGTGCACGTATATTTTCTTTTTTTAAAAAAAGGATTGGTTTTCACTTTAACAAAACAAAATTTTTACTCTTACCTCGTATTTTATTCCACAGATGGGGTGTCTTTTTCTTTCTTCCCAGAATCTTGATTTTTGTGGTCAATTCCTTGGTAATCCTTTTATTTCTTTGGTTTTCTGTTGGTTTTGTTTTTTTATTTGTTTTGTACCGCGGACACTTTGATTTCTCACTTTATTCTTTATTTTATTTAAATCTTTTCTTTGTTTTATATTTTATATTTCACTTTTCTTTGTTTAAACAATACTTTAGTTATTTTAAACTATTTTTTTACCTTTTTACTTTTTCTGCCGACTGAATTCTTCAAGTTAGAAATTGCGAATGAGGAATGTTCAGTTGTTCAGCTCGCTTACGTAGTACGTTACGTATGTTCAAACTTCAGCAACTGTGTTCCTTTCTCGGTCTGACTGATTGTGTATGATTGAGGTGATTTATTATTGACTATTAGTCTCTTTCGTGCTTATTGGAATATATTGTTCGATTCTCGACAATAATTCGTCCATCTTTTTCTTGTTGTTGTTCGAAGCATGTAAATATTTTGGCGGTATGTTGACTTGGTTTTCATGTGCCTATTTTTTCTTGGATCTGTTCGTGTGTGAACATCTTTTCACTCCAATTATTTGTTTACATACGAATTATTCGGTACACTTCATCCAATTATGTGGCTCAAAGAGAATTTGTTTTCGCTCTCTTTCTTTCTGACGGTATTGTTGGGGTTGTTGATTTTTCGGTCAATTATCTTTTTCTTTCTTTTTTATGATGATTTTGTTCTATCTTTAACAGCGTTCGGACGGACTACAAAATCTATTAAATTTAGATTTATGACTACTGTGGTAAGTATACATACAATTTTCTTCCCTATTTTCTTGTTGTTTTATTTAGAATATGAGGTAAGTACTAATATCAGAAATGGTGTATTATTGGACATAATAACTTTATTTTCAGATGAGTAGGTCAGTAGGTAAGTATACTTCTGCTATGGCTAAACTAGACGTTTATTTTTATTTGTGTTTCGGGTTTTATTTTTTTGGATGTAATATTTTTAAGCTTTATGACAGTATCTAATAACTTGATTCATTCAATATTAGTGCTCAGTACCTACGATATTTTTCTTAGGAAATTTCTTAAACGTTGGATATTTAATTATTTGCAGACGTTTATATTCCTTGCCGACCTAACTAAAGATTTTGTTTCTAAATTTCTGCGACTTTATGTTGTATCGGTGAGTATTGGTACTCAGGTCGGGCATTACTATTTTTCTTTGCCAAACGATAGGTGTCTCAACTAAATTCGCATTTTCACTGCCTACTCATAGGTGGTTGTATTGTTGTTTAGTATTAGCTAGTTGTAGTGGTTGGCGTACTAGCTACTTTACTCTTTGTTATGGGAACGCTTTTCCCAATTATGAGCTTTTCTAAAGAACTTTACTTAAATGACTTCCTTTTGAAATGGGATATTTCCATTTTGCGAGAATAAATTGTAGGTAGAGAAATTTTTAAGTTGGTTCGTTGCGTTGAAGTTATAACCAATATGTTACTAAAGCATGTATGAATGAATAAGATGAATTTCACTAATGTACTTTAGTGGGTAGTGAAATGGATTTTCCTACATATGCAAAACACAGATCGTGGCCGTTAAAATTATTTCCTTAAAGGATATAAAATATAGTTAAAGTCACAAACCGTTCCGAACAGATCATGAACAGCATACCGAAATTTAACAACATAAAATGTTAAAGCAGCGAAAATTTTGGCTTAATTTTGAAATAGGTTTACAAATACATCCGCTCATTTGCCCCGCTTACAAATTTTATTTACAGAAAAATAAATACCCAGAATAACTACCTATACCCACGAACCGTACCGTCCCGTGCCTGAATACCCGCATTTTTGATTTTTATATTTGGGAATATACGTTTGAGACAGTGTCTGACAATTATTCAAATTCAAAATCAAAGTTGTAGTAGATTTTCAGCTTGTTTAGGTGGAAGACTTTCAACTTTCATGCTTAGAATTCTTTGAATTGCTTAAATCAGGCCCAATATTTCTTTAAGAATTTGCAGATGCGGAAGAGAAATAAATTTTTAAAAAGGCTGTTTTGTTGTTACTTCTTCTCTTTCTTATTCTTCTTCAGCTCTAGATTTGTCGAGTATCAGAAATTATTCTTTGTACTAACACTTTACTTTGTTCTTTTAATCTACACCAAAATCACTTTATGTTATGAAATCGAGGAATGAAAAGAACATCTTTATCGAAAGGTCTTACGAAATTGGTTCTGAAATGCTTACTATGAGTAGTTAGATAGTCGGGTAAGATATTATAATGCAGATATTCTATACTTCAACTCTTAACAACTTTAATGCAAGAAATTATCAGAACCATTGTTCCCAAATTCATCCCCATTTATGTTAAATTTCATTAAAAGTATACACATTTTGTTATGGGTCATGGGAACAGCTATATACATAGAATAATATTCTGCCCTTAAAAATGTATAGATATTCTGAATATTCTAAAGGTCAAAAATGCCAGATGAAAATTAAAAATCATAAATCTCTTTTCAACATACAAATTTTGTGTCTCCCCTAAAAATTTTCCTACGTGTTTTGTAACTAATTAAATATTAAAATTAAGTATTTTCTCATATCTATACCTATAACAATCTCATAAATTTTCCTCTGAGACTTAGAAAACATGACAATGTCATCCTTAAAGAGCCCACCCCTAAATACCTTTTGGAAAAGTTCTTTAAACCTTAAAAGTCTGTGTTTTGTTTTTTGTGTACAAAAACAGCAGGCATAAAAAATAAATAAGAAGGATGGTATATATGTATGTATTAATAGAAACTTAATTGAAAACCGTATAATTTGCTGGCATTGAAATTATAAAAAATTATTTTCTCTCGCAGGTTTATTCTTTTCAATTGAAAGCATCCGAAACGGAGTAAAATTTTACTCTGATTACAGTCTAGACTCCGAGACAACTGGTCGCTACCTAAATGAGTGTAACTGACTGTGGAGGCTTTCAATTCCTACGTTTTCTTATAATATCCAAACACAAAATTCTAAAGAAATAAAAAAAGATTCAAAATGCCACTTAAGATAATTTCTTAAATATTTCAAAAGCAAAATAGTCTGTTGAAAGGATTAAGGCAATGATTTTTATTTTAATTGTGGTAAACACTTAAAAAAAACAGTTCTCTTTATTAAAAGATGTTAAAGGGAATGTTGGAAAACGTCGTCATGGGAATAACATTTTTCTCATTATAAAATAAAACGAGGAGAAAAAAAAAACAAGAAAAGACAAAACGGGATCAGGGAAAAGGAGATTTCCAAAGAGAAGCACTTGCATAATAGATGCCATATGGCGTTCATGCTCCAATTACCTAAGAGATTTTCTAATTCACTTTTTTCATTTAAAAGGCTTTGCAGTGTGACTGGCTCGTAATTTATGCGCACATATACTTTACATTGAAACGAGTATAGAACAGTATGGTGCCGATAAAAGAGGATTTTGTTCGACAACAACGAGCTTGAACAATTTAAAATTAATTTTACAGTTTTAAAAACAAGGTCCTTAGAGTATAGGATTGAGATTTACAGGAAAAAGTATAATACCTGCTTAGTAAAAATTGTTTTTTTCTTCCAATAAGGAATAGTTAGAAAGGTATGGTAATATTTAAGGATTATGGATAAAGATTCGGTAGAAAAGAAAATGTTCAAACATTTTTGACCGATATATTTAATAATTTTGCAAGACCAGAAAATCTAGTGAAAAGTTTTATTATATTACAAATTCTTTATATAGTCAAGTCAATGAAAAGCTTAAAAGGGGGTGTGTTTATCGATCGCAGTAGTTTGGAAACGGTTGGGAAATTAAATAAAAGTTGAAGTAACAAAAGTTATAAAATAGTATGGCCTTTAATATTACTACAAATTTTTTTTTCTAACTTACCCTTTCCGAGATATAAGCGTGAATACTAAAAAGGGGAACTTCGCACCCCTCCGTCTCCGGTTTACCTTCTGATGTCAGAACTTTCAATATGGTAACTCTTACATCACACTTAACAAGTTTCTATAGAAATAGCTGAAGTCACGCACTCTACAATCCCTTGTATACATTCCTTGTATGAGCGTATGTGAATTTATTTTTAACTTGTAAAATAATAAGTTTTCATGTAACAAAAAAAGTCTTTTTGGTCTGATGTAATCAACAATCCAATTTTAAGAATTAATTTTTGAAAGGAAATTCAATTCTCTATAACTTGCTTTAATGATTTATTTTTTTTTTGTCAGATTAACAGTTTGGAAATTTGATGAAAAATATGGGGAAAACACAACTTTTTGTTTTTTCTCTTAAAAAATGAGTACCTATTACAAGACTTGTAGAAAATTTAATGAGCTTTAATGTAGTCTTAGAGAATTTTACCTGACGACGCACGTACCATTTCCGTGGTATAAGCGTAAGTCCCAAAAAGGGCATCTTTATACCCCTCCCCTTCTCCGGCTCACCAACCAGATAACAGGACTTTAAGTATGCTAACTACTTAAGTAGCCTTACCATTATTCCGAAGGAATGGCTTAGGTCCCTGCTCACGAAATCAACAACCCCTTTATTGACTGGACTAATAACATATTTAAAATAAAAGGCACGACTGCGTCGGACCAACTTGCTCTTGTGTAAGATTACTTACTTTTGCCTAACAAGAAACTATAATAAATAATCGGAAGTTCTATAGCGTTTATATGGCAGGTACCGTTAATAAGTTTTAAAAAAAATCAACGAAAATCTTCATTATTAGAAAAAAAAACAGTCACACAAAATCTTATCAAAATCGATCGTATTTTTTCGCAAAAAATCGAATTTTCTATAGAATTTATATGGCAGGTACCGTTAATAATTTGAAAAAAAAAATGATTTTGAAAAAAAAAATCTAACGAAAATCTCCGTCATTGGCAAAAAATCAGTCACACAAAATTTTATTAAAATCAATCGTATTTTTTTTCGATAAAAGTTTAATTTTCTGTAGTTTTTATATGACAGGTACCGTTAATGAGGTGATTTTGAAAATAAATTTCTAACGAAAAATTTCATTATTGGAAAAAATTCAGTTACACTAAATTTTATCAACATCGATCGTTTATTTTACGAGCAAAATTGGATTGTCTTTAAGGCATTTTTGCCAGGTACCGTTAATATGTAAACTTATTATGAAAAGATGAATAACATAAAATTTGGCTACAAATCCATTGTACACAATTTTATACAAATCTATCGTATTTTTTACGAGAAAAATGGAATTGTTAGAGAGACGTAGGGAAATGGATTTTTCTTTGAAGGTAGATCTTGTCTTTTGTGTAAGTATAGCGTTTGAATCTCATTGTTGTAAAAAATGGATCATTGAACGACGGCCTGTTTAATATTTTTATTTGTTTATTAGTTCCAATGTAAGGAAATTGTATTTTAATGAAAATTTTTATTATATCTTTTACCTGAGCACAGGTAAACACTTCCAGCTTAATGAATGCGCAATCGTAATCTTGGTGGATATAGTTCACGTATGCTGCTTGTCAAAAAAGTGATGTAAATTGTAAGATGCTTCAGTACTAGAATAAGCTATGATGAGTATGTTGTGAGAATATGACATATATGTCCGATCGCTCTACATGATACACAATCGAAATACATATCCTCCTGCCCAGATTGTCGTCAAATTTACGACAAAAAACTGAAATTATTTGCGTTATTCTTTTTTAAACTTGATTGAATTTGATTTACGACAAATTCCAATAATAAATCCAATCGTCCGTATAGAAATGTCATAACCAAATAAAAATCTTCTTGGTTTTTTACTACAAGCCAACTTTCTTCCGACGAGATGATACTGGGGCAATGCGACTATTCCACGGCCTCCACAACGACGAAATTTTCCACCGTTTCTTGATCGTTTTTCCTATTTGGTCTACTATTATGAAATTTTCTCACATTTCAAATTTTTTACCACTCTTTATTAAACTATCTCTGTTTTCTTCTTTATATAGCTTCATAGTCTTTGTAATGTTTATGACTTTTTTAATCTACAAGTTAATTCTTTTTCTTCTTTTTTCGAGTTTCAGGCATTTTGTTTATGATTGTAACAATAAAATGTGTTTGGTTAGCAATATTACACTATAAGTAACAGTAATTGTTTCAAGGCTAATTAAACAATGCATTATATTTAATTATTGTACGGCTGGTGACACAAAGATTTAAAAGTTTACTTGTTTGATAGTCCAGCCTTAAACAACTTGATTGCTCGAGCTTAACTTATTATACAAATCAATGCTGACATATGCATGTGAAAACCAGACAATGATTTAGCAAAACGAATCTTATGGAGTCTGGTAGTGTCCTACAATCAAGATTTCAAGTGATGAAATAAAAAATAAAAATGTTGGTTATCGATTTCAAATGATTTCTTGCAATTAGCAAAAATATTTGAAATCCATTTAAGTGATTTTTGCAATCAAAAATGCCATATTGAAATCATGTATTGAAATTCATTATGATTTAAATTATTTGCAATCATTTGATATCAGTAAATTTATTTGAAATCAATGCAATCACAAAACGTTTAAATCAACTTAAATACTGAAATCATATATGAAGTCATTTGAAATATTGCAATCATTGAACCACTAAATTGGCTATAGTGACAAACCCCTCGATTTAACCTACACTGTATGGATGGTATTGATGAAGGCACAGTCTTAAAATATTACGTAACTAGGTACAGCTAGAAGGGATATTTGCGAATTGAGACAGACTAAGACATCTTGTCGCTGTCTTGTGATCCAGATGAAGTTGAAGTGCTGCTGAAACAGCCGAAAACATAAATCCTTCTAATCACTAAACGATTTTAAATAAATGTCTATACTAAATATGTATCTTTAATCTGATAAGTTGTACTTGTATGTATATATTTATGGTCACTATCGTCAATCCACAAAGTTTTTTGTACAGCGTTTGTTACGTCATAAGCAGTTTTTTTACCAAAAAGTATAAAAAGAAATATCATGGCAACCGGCGTATATACATATGTACCTACTTATGTAATTTTAAAACCTTCTTTATATTCAGTTTAATAAAAAGAAACATTGTTAACACTGATTACAACAACAAAAAAAACCCTTCTTGTCACATTTTACACCATACGTAAATTCCTTTGAGAACGAATTCAACATGTTATTTATTCAAATCCTTTATCAAAAGCACTGTAGACAAAATGTGTATCACAAGCCGTTACATCAAAACATTTGTTATTACAAAAGAGGAAAAAGGATTTAAATTGAAAATGAGTACACAGACATACATAATAAAGGATCATTATGAGCGAAGCGAATAGGACATTATAGTGACGAGTTGATGAATGTCGAGGATTTGCGCTCTATTTCAGTTTATATAAATGATGCATAAATATTATCATTGTTTTAACACCGCCAATACACACAACGATATACAAACAAAAGGCTATAAATATGCAACACGCATGGAACATTCTAACAATCAACACCAAACACACATTCCAAAGTCCTCCATTGTGTAAAGCAACGTATATTTGCATTGTGATATCCTTCAAGGAGCATATACTGATAAATTATTATTAATGCTTTTGACAGAGTGTATGCACACATTACTGATTCCTTGTTGTTCCAGTACTAGTGCCAGTCTCAGCCCTCATCATTGTCGTTGTTGTTTTGGGGGTTAAAATGTTGGAGTCCCTATCAGCATCATCAGTCAGAATGACTTTGCAAACAACGGAACCTACTTACTTACACCATACCATGCTCTACTAAGTCACACCCTCAAAGCAATCCTGCCAAAAGAGTTTTCCTTTAATGTAAAATGTGGAACTTTTGAGAGAAAAACAAGAACAACGTTATGTGAAAGGGATACACTGTTCGATGTCTGGCAAATTATCCATAGAAATCATCGCTTTCGTTTGCCATTTTTTTTTTGCTTGACTTTCTCTTCTTGCAAGTACGACATCGTGTGTCGTGTCAAACAGACTATGACGAAAAATGATGAACAACCTTTTTCAAAAACACATCCCTCGAGTCGCTTGTGCAGAACCCATATAAAGGATGTGAGAGTTTACTGCACCCAATGGACCAATGGAATGTTTTTTTTTTCTGTTAATTTTATTTTATTTTTAGTTTTATTTTTCATCGAACTAAATTGAGTGCAAGAACACTTTACTTCCTTGAGAGGAGTGTGGCGGATTTATAAAAGGATGATGAGTTGAATAAGCCGGGAAGGATTATAGTGAGGAGGAGGTGATTCTTTAAGTTTCGAACAAATATATACGTAAGTAGCTACATTGAAGGATGAAGATGGATGTGAAACATTTTTCTTCTCATATGCTATAAATATCTATGTGTGGGTGGTTCAGGACTTTATGCAGGAAGTAAATACATACGTATACATACATATACACTTGTTTATCTGGTTACTAATAGAGGTTCTCTGTTTGCGGTTTTCTTGGAGTAATTTTAGATATTATTATAAGGCTTGGAGCGAAAATCAATGCAATTTAAGGATACGTACGAGCATGATCCACATATGAAAATTAAATAGAAATAGAATAAAAAGTTCCAAAATCTACTTCCGGCAGGAACGGAACTTTTAAGTTTTATACGAGAATTGTTAAACTTAACAATGTTTTGGAAGAATCCCATATTGTATGGTATTCATAACAAGATTTATAAGTGTTCTGCATTTTGCTGAATCTGAGGAAATTGCATTTGAAAGAAATGAACTCTGATGAGTAAGGATCATAGTTGATGAAAAAAAAACTAGTTAGCGACGATTAAGTGCATTTTATGCATGCGATTTGTATTCACCTAACGATTACACAGGATTAATTGTGTAAAGCGTTTAAGTCTCAAGAGTTCACGTCATCATTTGTTGGACTTCAGTTTTATTCGGACCATATGGGTATTGCTAGAAGTTGTCCCTAAGTGCATTTTAAGAATACTGGGTGTATGGTGCATGTGCACTTCTTCTTAGAAAGAAGAGATTTTTTGATTATAACAAAAGGGACCCCGAATCAAAGACACATCGTTAGAAAATGAGAAATCAGGTTTCTGTACGGTGTTTTGTTAATTCCCCAGTAAGACTTTAAATGATGCTTATATTAACTGATTGACCGTCATAATAAGACAAATCAAAAATTATGTCAGTTTAATGAACTGCTGCCACAGCACTCACTGTGTCAGTAGACTGTGATGGCAGTCCTTATGGCTGACTTCCTGAAGACGGAACGGACAAAAATATCTTGAAATCATATTAGCAGCAGCTAGAAGCAACTCTTCTCAAACATTAAAGAAATAAATATGCCTATATTGTTTCATATTACCAGATTTTCAAATCGTACCCCTCTTTCCCCGTCCAAAAAAAATATTTTCTCTCATCATTTACCATCTAGTCTCAATAAGAGAAAATACCTAAACAAACATTTATTTTATATACTTACAAATATCATACAAATACATTGTTATGTAATATAATCACGTCAACATACCTGAAATGAGAAAAAAAAGGATAATAATGTCATTATTTTGCTTTTAGAATTAAATTTAAAAATAAAATGGTTTATTTCAAACAACAAAGGCAAATATCTTTAATCCAAAGAAGAAGAAGTAACCATGTTTCTGAATTGTTTGCCCATCAAATTGAATCCCTCATCATCTCTAACTGAGCGAAAAAGTAAAGGAAAGCAAAGATTATATACATTTTGTCAAAACCTCATAAAAGAAAGTTGATTTCCCAACGGTAACAGTTTGTAGAACGATAAGTATTTATATCTATACATATACATTTCTTTCCTTCATTTTAAACAACCTAGAGCTCTCTACCTATTCATTTTCAAAATGATAAGAGATATCGGAGCATTTTCCATTCTTTTTTTAAAATTAATTTTCCTTTTTTTATTCTTGTTTTTTTGACGGGAAGAATGAAAAGCACACACAAAAAAATTAAAGAATAAACTACGCAATGGAAAAATGGGATAAGGTAGAGAGATGGAACTCTCCGTGAAAGAAGATATACTTATATATTTTCTTTAGATGCTGTGGGTGTACAAAAAGAAAATCATTATACACCGTGTTATTAGTCTTCTCAGATGTTCTTTTTTTTTGTCGAATACTCTTCTTATTCTTTACCGGCGACGACGACGGCTTAGATGACGATGGCGGTCGTCTCTCTATCTTACTGTATTCACTTTTAAGGACATTATACGAGCAATATTAAATTGATAACATTTACGTTTTTCTTTCTGATTTCTTTTATTTTTTGAAGAATGATATTTTTTGTGGTAAAATAGAGTCAGACAGTGAGAAAGGAGCATTAAACATGACAAGAAGACTCAACAGGATGCAGACTTTCTATTCTCCTAAATCGCCCTTTAGATTCGATTAAAATGAGAAATGGGATTTGGCGCCATAATTTTCAGCGTCGTCGCCTTGCAAATGGCTGATTTCCGTTTGCCGGATGATGTATAAAAAATAAGTTATGATATCAGTTGGGTATCATTACGTATAGTAATATAGGATATTTATTTTAGAGGTATAGAACTTTAAATTGCAATAAAACAACGATGGAATATTCGATTGACATGATTTTTTATTTATTCGAAATATAATCTTGTGGCATTACATTTTAAATATGATTTCTGGCATATGACAGCAACGGCTGGTTCGGATGTAGTCCAATCTGGACGTCCAATTTTCTATGACTTTTTCTAAGTCATTCCAAATGGTCAAGCGCTTGTGGCTTATCCGCATAGACCAATGACTTTACACAACCTAACAGAAAAAAGTCTGGCGGTGTTAAATCACAAGATCCTTTAGGCCAATTCACAGGTCCAAAACGTGAAATTAGGCGGTCACCAAACGTGTCTTTCAATAAACCAAATGTGGCACGAGCTGTGTGACATGTTGCGCCGTCTTGTTGGAACCACAGCTCCTGCACATCATGATTGTTCAATTCAGTAATGAAAAAGTTAGTAATCATGGCTCTATACCGATCACCATTGACTGTAACGTTGTGGCCATCATCGTTTTTGAAGAAGTACGGACCAATGATTCCACCAGCCCATAAAGCGCACCAAACAGTCAGTTTTTCTGGATGTAACGGTGTTTCGACATACACTTGAGGATTAGCTTCACTCCAAATGCGGCAGTTTTGTTTGTTGACGTAGCTTATGAAAATCGGCAGCAACGGCCATCTCGTTTCGGGCCCATTCGACACAATTTGCAAGCGTTGTTCAGGCGAGAGTCTATTCATAATGAATTGCCAAATCAAACTGAGAATAAATCACTTGACAGCTGTTAAATCGGTCGCCGTCTTGAAAAGTAATGCCAACTTAAAGTTCTATACCTCGAAAAAAACACCCGTTAGATAAATATAAAGATGTTGAACTAAGATTAATTTATTAGTTATTGATTTGTTGAATTAATGCACGATCTTTATATTTAACCTTTTGTTATTTTAACTGGTAACCATAGATATTAATACAGAATCTATGGTTAACAACTGAACCCACCAATGGTTACACTACACATAACCAGAGCTAAGTGAATTCTTACTGCAAAGAGCCATCAGCAACTAATCGTCAACAAATCTATCAATCTGAGGAAGAATTTAATAACTAGCTATTTCAAATTGAACGTTGAATGACTGCATTTTGGTGAATACATTACCATATATATAAGCAGTAACCATCAGAATGAAGACCATAAATACTGTAATTGATGGTTTCAAGCTTGCGATGTAAGAAACCAGAAACATCAAATTAATACACGGTTCAAGGAGCAAATATCTACAATCAACACCTGTTGATGCAAGTTGTTTAAAGATAATCACCAAATTGAAATCAAAATCATCGAAAAAAATACAATACTGTTTCGTGTGAACATAATTATTTTCAAGAACTCGGTTCAATATTGCATCATCATCCAATTGCGAGGAATGTATCGAGCTATTAAACTGATATTTAACGCTTTTAAAGCATCAACAGGTTCAACGGAAAACATCATCACAATCAATGAAAACATCACATCAGCGAAAAATAAAGGTACTAACGAAGCTAACTTAACTTCGAAGAAAACTTCAAATGTAACCCAAACCAGGATCTCTGCAAGAAATTAACACTTCTATCCTACAGTCTTATACACTTCAAAATGCATTAAACAAATCCTTCTTTTATATATTGTCAAGAAAACGCAGAAATCAGCACTCAAGAAGAAATAAAGGATATTCTGTACAGAAGCCACCGATATAAATCAACTGATGGACTAGATCAAATATTCAATTTTATGCTGATTAGACTTCGTCAGAGATGATAATCCTCTGCAAAATAAGGACGAGCTAATATTTCGAATGCTGAAATTTTCTTGTAATAACAACAACAACTTAGTATACCAAGCTACCGTCAATTGATTTTTGGAATGCGAAGATCATTTGACAATATGGCTATCAAAGGACGAACATATGAATATTCCTTTCCTACCAGTGATTTTCAGATACACAAATTGAAGCTTTTCATAATTTTCTTTGTTTCAGATCGTCCAAACAAGAAATCGTCAATACTAAATGAGGAACATCAGAACCGGAGTTACACAAGGATTGATTAGAATCATTTTTCTTCCTTAAATCCGAGCAGTCACAAGCTAAATCTACTACTTGGCAATAAGTCCTTGACGTATGTTTAATCAATATCACAGATTATTGCTGCCTGGAGAGTTGATTCCATAATAAGAATGTTTTTCCAGTTTTTTCTTCAGCAGAGGAGGATTTAGGTCAACTCTCCTAAGTCCAAGTAAATTTTGTAACTGATTAAGATTAGAATCAGCCTTTGAACTAGGACATCCGCATCGAAACCTGATGCATACGGGTTACTGGTAAACTTAAAATTGTTTACTTAGTAGGTCCGGTCGCTCATCTAATTCAGATGGAATCTTTTATAAACATAATTCCCTTTTGAAACCAATTGAATGATTTCTTCGTGGATAGAATATGCATAAGGAACGAGAATATTAGTTCATTTTCTTGCGTATTTATTATTGGAATTTAATATCAATACCCAGATGTTATGAAATACCAATTAAACACTAAGTAACATTTCTAAGAAAAGTATTGGGATTCCAGTTTCTTTATTAATGACCTACAACTCGCGTTTTAGTTTATTCGTGAAACTCTAGAACACTCTATCTTCAAAAGTTTTTCTATATAACTTTTTTTAATTATGTCTTGAAATTGATTTCGTTAAGTCACAGAATATTTGCAGAAATAATAAAGATATCAATACTGATACCGAATTATAGCGTTTGACACCAACCGAATAAAGTTTTCTATTTTATTCGTATATTCAAAATTTTAATTGAATCTTTAATGTATATCTATATTTTTTAATAGGTTTTAAATTCCATTCAGCAATCAAACAAACGTATAATTAATTTCTTAATTCATAATTTCTAATTATATCAAAGAAGAAATTTAATTATTTCTTTAAATTTCAATTCTATTGAAGTTGTTTTTATTTCCCAATTACTTTTTCATAAGAGTCTGAAAACAGCAATCAAAAAGTGACAAGGATAATAAATGTTTGTATGCAATTTAATTCGGAATTAGTGGCGCTTTGTCATTGAATACTTGGAAGTTGTTTTAATTTTCTCAGTAAATCTCCTTTAAAATCATCTGTTTTCATTTCAATTTTTTAACCACTCAATCTATCTGTTAGACAACGACATGTTGTATTGAAACGAACATTATTATCTTTAATAGTTTTCGATTTATTCACATCCTTTGCCAAATATTTCCTGAAACACACTAAATCGAATAGAAAAAAAAACGAAAAATCTTTCACATATCACAATTTTACAAAACACTTACATATAATTTTCCGTTTTATTTATGTAAGTATGAATGAAAAAGGAAAAAAACAATCTTCTGGATTGATTAATTTTGTTTAATCCTATGAAATTGCTGCACTTAATATTACATTCGAAAAAAATGGAAGGTACAACTTAACTGACAAGCTCTTTCTATTTTCATATCAGAAACACACTCGAAAAGCTCTTTGACATACCTTCCTATATCATTGAATCGGAACAAATTTGCTGCCGGAAAAAAACACAGGATAAACGAATCCTTGGAAAAACTAAAGGATCATTCATTCAGTTGTGCATCCTGGAACATCATTTGTTTGGAATTTTCTTCTTAGTTTTTGTTTTTAGTATTTTTTTTTGTATTAGAAAGCAATGGAAAAAAAACAAAAAACCATATCCTGCAAATGACTTCTCAAAACAAATGTCATTAGTTAACCGCGGTTATTTGTTGGCATCCGGATATGTGTTGGTTTGTTTATTTGGTTGTTTTTTTTTTTACAAAACAAAAACATTTTCCATTTTTCCCTTAATCCTTTGAACATAAAAAAAAGAATAATCGGAAGGTATGCATGGCTTAATGGACCGAAAAATGGTAAACTGGAATGAAAGGACTCTCGTTGCCTTTCGTTTCAGTTTATGATAGCAACAAGCATCAGGAATTAAAAAAAAAAAGACAAACAATCAAGTGCAAAAATTTGGCTTAGGAATTTCTATAGAATTTGTACAGATACTTTTTTTTTTGGAAAAAGATAAACGAAAGTTGAAGCATTAATTTATATCCAAGATTTTTAGAAATTTCAACTCATGATTCACCTGCAGAAAAACCAGCATACAAAAAAAAAAGGATTCGTGGTTAGAAAAAACATGAACAGGAGTTAATGAATGTAGAAGAAGTGAAGTGAAGTTGTTTATTCTTCGTTTCTGTTTAATAGTAAATGCAGTCCTGTCGGAGGAACTCTCTTTCAGAGTTTAGTTTCATTCAAGATAGAAATTAAAAGGTTGAATATGGGAAAAAGATATAAAACATTTTCTGGATAGCCGGAAGACCATAAAATGAATAAAATGCTAATTTCATTTATGAATCCTTTTGATGCAATGAATTCTCATCATTATAATTTTATGAAAGTGCTTTACAAGTTATATTTTTAAGGAATATCAAACAAGAAAGGTTTTAATATATTTTCGTATTTGTGTTAAGTTATTTATTTTAAGTAATAATTTATTCACACACAGTTTCATTGTTTTATAAAATTAAAAATGTTGCTACAACCGACCATAAGGACGAAAACCAAATTTACATAGAAAAGTTTTAGGTTTGATTATCAATAAACTTTATGTCCAAGTTAAATTGTTGGAATTTTAAGTTGTGAATTTGAGTGTCTACAATTTCAAATAAACTTTTCTTCAAAATTTAGTTCTTTTAAGTTCTTAAGAGAATTCAGCAAAATGAAATTAAATTTAAGAAGAAATAATAAACTCAAACCATGCCACTTAAACTTTAAAACTTTCAAAGATTTCGGGAGTTGAACTGACTTCATTGACCTTTTGGTCAACAAACATGAATGAAATATAAAAGAATATCTCAAAAGTAAATCGAGTTGGTTGTTAAAGCATTAAAGTTTTCAATCACATCAATGCATTCAACATGCATGTATTATGAGTTGACACCACTATTTGTAGATAACCAGTATCGTTCGAGGTATCGTTATATAAGAAATTTCCATAGGAATAGTATTATAAGGAAAAGGAATATAAAGAACTTGTTTTTAATACGGATGCTCGATAACTCATCATCATCATCGGCTCGACAACCGGGGTCCGGTCCTGGCCTCCTTCAACAAGTCTCTCCACCTATCCCGGTCTCGATCCGACGCCATCCAGTTGCGCACCCCAACTTTTCCGGGCGTCCTGGTCTACGCCATCTCTCCAGCGCAAGCATGGTCTACCACGCTGTCGTCTGCCATAGAATGTACCACAAAGAACTTTCCGAGCAGGTTCCTCTTCGCTCATGCGAGCTAGGTGCCCTGCCCACCGAAGTCTACCGAGCCTAATTTTTGTCACGATATCTGCTTCAAGGTAGATTGCGTACAATTCATGATTGTACCGTCTCCGGAATCTTCCTTCCTCACATATGGGGCCAACAATTCTCCTTAAGACTTTTCTCTCGAACGCGGCTAAGAGGTCAGAGTGCCTTTTGCTAAGCACCCAAGTCTCGGATCCATATGTGAGTACTGGCAGGACCATGGCAGTAGTTTTGAAGTTATGGTGAGATTTCTGGATTTGAAGAGCTTTGACAGACTGTAGTAGGCTCTGTTGGATTTGAGAAGCCGCCCGCGTATTTCTTCTTCTATATTGTTATCGGCTGCTACTGTTGACCCAAGGTATTTAAAGGATTGCACCACTTCAAATTCGTGCTCCGCTACCTTGATTGTTTGACCAACTGTTCCTCTCGCATTCGACGCAACCATGTACTTTGTTTTACCTTCACTAATGTGCAGCCCCAGATTTTGTGCCGCCTGCTCGATCTGGATGAAGGAATCGAGTACAGCTTGCTCGGTTCTTCCGATGATGTCGATGTCGTCTGCGTAAGCCAGTATCTGGCTGGACCTGTTGACGATGGTCCCTCTTGTTGCCGTGCCAGAGTCACGGATTGCTTTCTCCAACGCCAGGTTGAAGAGGAGGCAGGCCAAACCATCCCCTTGTCGGAGTCCATTGAAGATGTTGATTGGTCTGGATAGCAATCCGGCTATTTTTACTTGGCTTGTTACGTTGGTCATGGTCAACCTACATAGTCGTGTCAATTTATTTGGGATGCCGAATTCTCTCATGGCTTTTTAAAGTTCTACCCTGGCTATGCTATCATAGGCGGCCTTAAAGTCTATAAACATGTGGTATGTTGGGATGTTAAATTCGAGACATTTTTCCATCGCCTGCCTAAGGGTAAAGATCTGATCAGTTGTTGATTTGCCTGGAATGAAACCACACTGATATTGTCCGATGACGATAACTAGTCATGATAAAATTAAAAATGTCTATATTTTTGCTAGGTATACATCAAATTCCAAGATTCGAAGAACTTTGATTTGTGAAGGAAAATTCGGACGAAGTTTCTAGCTTATAGAAACGAATACAAGAAGAACATTGAGCATTTGATGAATCCTAGTAATCAAATATCGGAACATACTTTTGCTTTTTAGCGATCAGAAATCCGTTTTTTTTGCGAAGGTTTCAATTTTTTGAGATATTCTAGTGCGATCATCTATTGAATAGAAGAGAATGATCGCAGCAGTTTAAATAAGGCATTTGATACCTGAGCGCATCAAATATTCCAGAACTTCTTCGAAATATAAAACTATACTGAAAAAAATGAGTAAAGAGCTCATTTTCCAATGTTCGCTACGAGAAATTGCAGTATAATTGTGTTTTTATAGAAGGTATTGGATTAGGAAAGTGTGTAGAATAATTCATATCATCAAGTCAATATGAATACCAGATGCTTAAGAGAATCAAGAATGCATGCAGCATTATGATAAGAAAACCCGAGTCCTAATAGCAAACAGCATTGTTCAGGCATTCTGTTTGTTATTTCCACAGAAGGCTCAGTAAATGAATGTAATATTCTGATAAGAAAATTTGAAGCAGTGATGATTTGAATGATAACTTTAGTCATTAATTTTGAGCTCGTTTATATTCTTTTGTATATCTTTAATACTTAAAGACTTTTCTTTTTTGACGAGCATCCATGAGGTTCAATCACTCCAAGAGCTGGCTATCAGTATATAGTTCGGAGATACGTCATTGAAATATCGTTGATTCGTTGGGCCACAAGTAGAATAGTACTTCGCTTAGGGTTATGCTGTCTTAACACATCCTTTTCTGTCACATTTCTTTACCGAAGAACGAATTATTTATCCGCGGGTCATGCAGTCGTAACACGTCCACTTCTGGCACATTTTTTTACCGATGAACGAATTATTTTTCCGCAATACGCAATATACATTTGCTGCAAAAGTATTACAGATTAAGAAAAAAAAATTCTGTAATTATTTATAATTATATAATTGTATTTGTTCATTTTTATAATTGTAAATAAATAAATAAGTAAAACACACTTGTTGATTTCACTTTTTTTTTTTTATTGTATAAAGGCCGACGCGTTTCGTCTTCTTAGGACATCTTCAATACACTCTGATCTTCTTAGAAAACGTAGCACGTCGGCTTTTATATAATAAAAATAAAAAATTAAATTAAAAAATGGAATCAACAAGTCTTTTATTTAACTTTTTTTCAAAATTGTTTAGAACAATTAATTTTCACCAAGAGCCTAACTATCGCTCTATTGAGGTTGAGGGTATACAAAATAATTATAGTTATCGTCTGGATTGTCGTTCGCAAAAATTATCCAATTTCATAACTAATTTAATAAATAAATGCATTCATGCTATAACATCCAATACACTTGGTTAAATGTGTTTTAAATGCTTGATTTATAAGCGAGACTGTTGGATATTGATAAGTTTTCATTTAATGGAATTATTTAGGAAGATTGGGACGAGAATCAGGCCTTAAGGACTTCCAAATCTATAAATTTCCAACCGAACAATAGGATTGGTTTGAAGGACTACAATTATTAAGTAAAGTTTTTTTAAAAAAAAATAAAATTCCATAAACAGTACAATTGTTTCTCCCGTAAATCTACCACATATTCAAAGCAAAGTAATACCTTGTAACATTGATTTCTAAGAAGACTTTCTTATTGTGTGTGGTTGACTTTGAAAAAGTCATACTAAGGCATATATAAAAAGATCTTAATAAAAAATCTTTTCTTGATATTAATTGATTTGCGAATAACTATTTTGCAAAAAAAAAACACTTTGTGTACCATAAAATGAACAATGTTTTTGTTAAATATCAGGACATTCTTCTATAGAATTTTAATACAAAAAAATTCCAAAGAGAAAATGTACCCTCTTCAATACGTTAATATTGACTACATTGCGTTAAAAGCTGACAACTTCAATAGAAATGTTGAATAAATCTCAAGTTGTGTATAGTCAATTATATTAAAGGACTGGATGCTCTGCTTGGGGCATCCTTCTAAGTGCGGAAAACTTACAAAAGAAACATATTGTATACCAAGAACTTTCTTACACCGCACATACACAGTCTACATAATATAGATATACTCTGTGATATATGCAATTTATCATTCCAATAAAAATAGATGATGGCAATGTACATGAGAATCGGACAATTTGATTTAATGAAATAGATTTGTGTTGCTTCTTCAAGGATACGAATGAAAGTATGCTTCATTGGTACAGCTTTTATAGAACCATCGTTTTTTTTTACTTACTTTTGCTTAAAATGCAAAAATACTGCATGTATTTTTCTTTTCAGAGTCACTAGATGAATGAAGTGAAAAGAAACATCCTATAAGAACATGTATGAGGACGTAGTGTATATCTTTTATCGGAAGAAAGATGTTAGTTTTAAAGTGATGGATGGGAGACAGTATAATGTTGAATCTTTTTTTTTTAAGAAGAAGGCATTTTTTTTCTAAAAAATAAAAATTCTGTGCAATTTTAGCAAATGGTCGTTCTTGAGTGATGAGTAATGTACTGTGACAACTTAAGAATGACTAAATGGAAGTTTTGAAGAAGGGACTTTTTCCTATATTAATGGTTAGGTACACAAGTAGTCTGAACATTACAATTCTTATTTCTATTTGTATAGAGTTTTGTCCTTGTTGGATTTTTAAAATAATAAATCATAGTGACTAGGCTTCATGAAGATGTATTCTTTACATGGTTAGAATATTTTTTTACCAAGATAAACATTTCTTACATTTTAAAAAAAATGTACAAATAAAAAAAACATTAATTTGAAAAAATTCAAATACGAATCCAGCAGTTACATACAATTTCGACGACAATTAATTTACTTCAAATGGTAACGTATTCCAAAGATAATTTTGTTTAAAATATAAAGTGGGCGAAACAATTCTGTCAAGTTCTTGAAAAAATTGAGATTCAAATTAGACGGCACATTTTATTTTAGTCAAATAAAATGTGTATAGAAATTCTGGTTGTCAGGATTGTTGTATCAGTACTTATTGGATATATTTTTAATTGAAATATAACAACACTGTCTGATCAAAACTAATACCAAAAACTTCCAAGGAGAACTTCAAATGATATATTCTTCAAATGACTTTCTTTAACAAAAGATTTGCTTTTCTTAGTTCGTCAAAGCAATTAGCAACATACAAACGCAAAGAGCTGCAAAATTTTTCTAGAGAAGAACAAATAATTAAAAAGGCTGCAAAAACGCAAAAAACGTGATGCTCCTTCCAGTAACTTTTGTTTTTAGTATTAAAGATTACGAAATTCAAATCAGTAAAGGATTCGAAAATAATGCAAAACAATTTACAAAACTGAAAACAATCAGAAAATCTTAAAAAAGGTAATGTCAAATAAATATTGCTAGCGATTATTAAGTGCATGTTACGGCAAATAACTGCAAATGACTGCAAAATAATTTAAAAGCCAGACAAAAATAAAAAGCTCTTAGAGAATTAATCGTTCTTTTGTAGAATCAATTATTGTTAGAATCAAGTTTAGCAAAACTTTTTCGAAGCGAAGCAAAATCTTGTACCGCGTTTACATGTGCAACGTAAAACTTCAATAAAAACTCTTAATTTCGTTGATTTCTATACCATCAAAGTTCAACTTTTTATCTCAATACCATTGTTAAATACACACATATTTCGATCTAGCAAAAAAAATTCTTATCAGTTTTTCTTGAATTTTTAAAAAGAAAGTTTCCATTGATCTTTTATACGTGATATCTTAATTTTTTGTTTGATTGTTCTTCTTTTATTCATGATATCCTTTTCTTGAAAGGACGGGACCCCATATCAAAATTCTTATCCAAGCGAATAAATGAAGAATAAAAAATTGTAACTTTACTTAAAAGTTTTATCATCATCAGAACTCTGAATGTTCACTTCCCAGAACGATGAAATCCTGATGAGAATGACATCGCGTGTTCTTTGCATATCCTATTTTTTTTTGTTCTTGTATTCATATCCTATTACACTTAAGCATCTTTTTCTTCGTTCATTTTATTTGCTCAATCAAATGGAATGCGGATTGCACAGAAAGTTATTGTCGACATTTTGACAAATGTATGTGTGGGAGAATGTATATAGGAAAAGGAATCCCAGATTTCACAGACAGACGATTCTATATCTACTTTTTTGGAGAATAACTCATAGAATTATCCATAGAGCATCAGGATTTGGCGCGGGATTTTTAGTTGCCTTTTCTCTTTCGGCATAAATTGCCATTTGCATTTGCATTGAAAATGTAATAATTCATCTTCATATAGGTAATCACATTAAAAATATGGCTATTTGAGGATGACGATCCTTTTTGGTTCTGTTTTTTTGGCGCTAGATGAATCTAACAGTATTGCTTAGGGGATATGAAAACTTTTTTTTCCCAAGGCAGGAAAAGGGAGCTTAAAAACTTTTCTGTTACACTTCCAACCACGATGACAATTTCTGCGTTACCATTAAATGCAGTGGCGTAGTTTGGATGAGCTGTGGTTTAGGCACTTTCCTTAGGAGCGGGAGATTTTGAACAAAAAAAATTTCATTAGGCATTAAGGCGATAGATTTAGATAAAGGTATTATTAATATTAGGTCTATTTGCTCTTCTGCCTCTAAAAATATATACTAAATCTAATGTCAAATTTTAACAATAAATCAAACCATTAAGTAACTGGCATATTTTTCTATTAGAAGAGAAATATTTAACGTTTTTATATATTTATAGATAAGAACGTTCGTTTATGTTTTCAAATGGCCATACAGTGTTGGAAAGTTCTACGCACAACATTATAATAGATTCGTACAATACGAACCCCGAAAAAATGTATCAACACTTGGAGAAACTTATTTTTCGTGTTAAAATTAAGACTTAAAGCAAGAATTATCCTGCATGAAATTCATTATCCTGTTATCTTTGTAGTGCTTACGGAAACAAACTTCACGCAGAAGTTTCAGTTGAAAAATTATGAAAACAACATAAATTTTATTTAAATTAAATATGAATATGAATATGAATATAAAACTTGAAGCTTTTGAGATATTTCTATTTGGAAAAATTGAAAGATAGATAGTACTACAGTCACATATTAAATCAGTTGTTAATGAAATCATTATTGGCAGTGACATCTGATTTATGCTCTTTTGTATTTGAAAATCTTGTCTTGTAAAAGCCATGAAAATAAAACTATATTTGGAAATTTTCTTAGTTTACGTTAAGTATTGGGAAGTTTTGGACACTTATACAAAACACCTTTCCGATGTAGAACAACGAAATCAAATTTTACCCATAAATCAAACCATTTCTTAATTTACTGGCATATTTATTTATTAGAAGAGAAATATGTGGCGTTTTTATAAAGGTCGCACGGTGTTGAAAAGTTCTACTGACAACATTTTAATAGATTGGTACTAGAAACCCCCCACAAAAAGTATCAGCACTCCTGACGTAGGGTGAAAGTGTCAGTGAATAATTAGGTAATAACAGTCTGATTCACTGTGTGAAGGTTTATTTTAGATAATTAAGATTTATTGATCGCAATCAAAACGAGACCATGCGAATGAAGACAACGATATTGAATCAATTCTTTTACAAAAGAAAACAAATTAAATTAAATTCATAAACTACAGAACAATACAAATAGATGATAAACATTCATAATATATTATTTGACATTTTGATTTTAACATCGTAAGCTGATTCCGAAAGTAGAAGTACGAAGTGTTTCTGCTTGGCAATGCCTTTCTTTGTTCTCTATGGGGCTTGTGAGCGATCGTTTCATTAGGAACTTTGTTACGAGAAACTTTAGCTGTAATATGGTTGATTAAAAGTGATTCGGGAAAGGATTCTGAAATGTTTCAGAAATGTTTCCTATACGTGCTTAAAAACATTTTTCATGTACTTCGGAAACATTTTAGAAACTTTTAAAAAATGTTTTCATTTTTTCAAGTACCTGCATCACCTTAAAGAAAATAGTTTGAAATGTTTGGAAATGAAAGTTTGAAAAAAAATTCAGAAACATTTGAGGAATTTTTTTTTTTTGTGTGGATACTTCAAAAAACATTTTTAAAACGTTTTTCGGAATCATTTCCTGTTTCCCATATTAAAATCTTCGTGACATTTTTACAACAATAGACACCCAACTTTCCACCTGTTTCATTTGCAAAACAATAAAAGTTTCCCAATGTCAAACAGAGAAGCATTTTGGAAATGTTTATCAAGCGTCCATACCAAAAGAAGCAAACTTCAATTGATTAACTTGGCTTGCATTTAAAAAAGAAATCACTGGCTTCATCGATATTATAATTTGCCGATATTTATTTTAAACTTACCTATAGAGAAAAGTAAATGATGCAAGACCTTAAGAAAATTTCTTTTTCTCTTTTTTACTTTTAATAAATAAATAACATCAAAATGTGTCATACGTAATATTCAATGGAAAATACAATTAAATTGGCGCCCAAATATGGAATTCACCCCGGGCCGCAGAATTTCACACTACGCCTCTGCTTTTGTAAAAGTTCTAGCGTACTGAATGTCGCGGTAGGACAAAAGTAAGGATATGTACCTATTATCAACGAATGACAACTCTTGTTACTATCGCCCCACCATCATCCCGCTTACAATGACAGTTACATGCTTTTTGAATAAAGGGAAACACAAAAAAGTTATATACGAATAGATTTAAATAATTTGAAATCTCTTATTCTCTAATTATTTGTTAACTTGACGAACTCAAGGACGTGAATGCTGAAATGGTTTAAATGCAAAATGAATTTCTCTAATTGGCGCTATTCAGTGCCGAATTGCTTTAGGGAAGTGCTAGAGGGGAGAGAGTAGTTAGTGCTGTATAATTGAAGAAATTAATTGTATCTGAATGAGAGTGCAATAAATACGCTAAATTGTGTGCTTTTTTTGTGCAATATATACAATGAACATCAACAACTACTGAATTAAGAATACAGAATTTAATGAAATTCAAAAAATCTTTTTAAAATAACAGAAAAATGTTAAAGTCATTTAGGAAAGAGATTGAGGAAAAGATTTACTTAACCTGTGATTTAGGGGATTTGATATTTTACAACACTTGTAATAAACAGTTTTTAGTTGTTTATAAATAATTGACAAATATTTTTTTACTGTGATTGTTTTTAACTCTTACTACTGATTGTTTTTGGAAAAACTTATTTTTCATAGTAAAATTAAGACTTAAAGCAAGAATTATGCTGCACAAAGTATATTATCGTGACATCTTTTTAGAACTAAAGGAAACAAACTTCACTCAGAAGTTTCAATTGAAGAAATTCTTTGAGAATTTTTAAAACACCATACATTTTGTTTGAATGAAATCTTTATATATAAAAATCAAATGTTGTTCGTTTGTGTTGATATAACTCAAGTTTGGCCGATCCGAATTTGATGATTTTTTTTTGTTGGAAAGGTAAAAAAAAACAACAACTTTCCAACAAAAAAGGTATAAAAATGGCAAATTACTCCATCTCAACAAGTGATGGATCAATTTGTTTTCATTTCTCAAACTCTCAAATTGAAATTAATTATTTCATTCCTATCATACATATGTATAACAGATTTAATTTTTACAAAACGTGGATATTTCGTTTGTTTGAAAATAATGCCGCGACCACGACGTTCAAATATTGGTCGCTGTATATAGTAGTACGACAAGCGTCAACATTAGCGCAAAAACGCGTCAACAAACCGAACATAGATTAAAGAACATGAACGATAAGATCACGTGGAAGACGTTCAAATTACGAACAAGAACAAGAAAATTCACAAGTCGTTTATCAGTAAATTTGAATGAACGAATACGCAAACAAACACCTGGGGCCAAATTTAAAAGACTTCAAGCAGTCAATGTAAAAGACTTTTAACAGACTACAAAAAATTCAAGCAGTTAAGAGTACTGCATTCTTCTTACCTTAAATCTTTTGACTGCTTTAAAAAATTATTTTAGCAAAGACTTCAAAATTTATGTGGATTTTATAGTTTTAAGTTAAAGTACTGGTATAAAGAATGGGAATGCATTCCGAAAAATAAGTTACAAGACTGAGACTTTACGTCATGCAATACCAAAATACTACATTTTTTACAGCTCTGTCAATTACAATCTAAAAATTTATTTTTTGAACAAAACTTATGCGATTTATAATTAAAAATTCTTTCCACAGAAAATAAAACTAGCTATATTTGGAAGTTTTCTTAGTGTACGTGAAATATTGAGTAGTTATGGACACTATACAAAACACATTTCCTATGTAGAACAACAAAATTTTGCCAAATACACGTGTTCCACTGTTACAAAACTTAAAATTTTGTAATAAAAGATTGTATGCGTTATCATTTAACAATCAATCTTTTAGAACAAAATATTAATTTGCTGTCTTAACTGCACTATTCATCTGTCTCACAGATAGTTTAGATAGTTTCCTTCAAAGAAATAAAATGTTTACTGCAAACAAATTTGAACGATTATTTGTAAGGAAGTTTTCTTTTGTAAATGACAAGTTCTCTCAGTGGTAGTTATGCCTTAAACAGAGAAATATTTTGTCGATATTTAAAATAAGCAAACTTGTTGATACGAACGTGCAGATTTTTAAAGCAATATTAAGAAGCTATTTGAAGAGCAAGTTTGTCCGAATGATCAGTTATAAAAAATATATCTTTCTTTTTTACTATAGTAGAAAAAAAATTGAATTAAATTTCATTTAATTCAATAATCTAAAAGCTTGATGAACTTCCATCTAAATAATTGATTTCAATTTCCTTTTGTTTTAATACTGAATAATCGTATTTCATTCTTTTTCTACAAAGAAGGCTTTGTCAAAGTAGAAAAAAAAAATCTTATCGCGTTAAAAAACATAATAAAAAAATCATTCTTTTAAAATGAATTTCCGTAACAGATTTCAACATTCTGTTGTTCTTCTCATTACACAGGAAGAGGAACAAAAAAAAAAAAAAACAAAAGATATTTACAAGATAAAATCCAATTCGTTTTAAATAGTCCCCGTTGAAGTGTAAGATTTTCATTTTCTTGGTAAAAGCATTCAGCATCTGTGTTCACAACTTCTTTATACAAAAAAAAGGTGTTAGAATATCCTTTGACAAAAAAAAAAAAAATAAAAGATTTTGCACAAGAATTTCATAAACACAAATCCAAAAAGCAGCAAACTTGGTGGAACAACAAGAGCATAATAGTACAACAAAATGAAAAATGTCATGATGCCATAGAGGAATTCAATATCCTTGCCAAAGGGCAAGCACAGAATTTAACAGCACAGTGATAATCCTGGAGTTCTGAAATAAAACAACAAAACACACCCTCAGAGTTTCATTCAAAAGGTCCAATAGAACAAAACAAGAGTTTTGTTCTTCCAAGGATATGAAACTATGTAGTGATAGTGTGAAAAAGTGAGAGGGTGAATGAGACGCTAAGGTAATCTCCTCTTTTTGCATGGTTTTAATAACTTCATTGTATGCAAACACAGGAACATAGTGCATTTCTTCTCATACAGAGCTTAGAGCTGAGAGCTGATTTGGAAATTTGTATATACCTACAACAACGCGTATACAGTCGATGAAAACAAAACTCTCTGCAAAGGACATGCTATTTACGTGAAGTCAAAAGCTTTTTAGACATCTTCATGCACGTATAGTTGTATTTAAAGAGAAAAGGCTTTGTAATATGCTACCGTGAAAAGAAAGGAATTAATTCCCAAAGGAGGGATCCTGCAACCTTGTTCGGTAATACACGTCGGTCGTTTCCATATAGCTTTATATGCACAATAATCTTGTTAGATATTTATTGTATACCTGGATGAATCTTTTGGGTTAGTTTTATGGGTCCGCAAGTGTCATAAGATCAGCTTTGTCCTTTTGCTTGCCGTTTTCCTGTCATGCAAGGATCAAAACTGACATGAACGATGAAAGGGATTATTCTGAAAGTTGAGCAAAAAGATGCCTCTAAGGTCTTAGGGGATTTGCTCTCAGAGAATATGAAGCTCAAAGGGAGGTTCATAAGAGCGCTGGACTTTGATGTTAAAAATGGGGATGTATACATAGCTTTGGGTGTTAGAGTCCATAAAACCATAGAAACTGCAGTTGAATGAGATGGTGTAATTAATATAAATACCAAAATTACCAGGAAACCTCATTATTACAAAAAAACAAGAAGTTAAATATTTGGAAGAAGTAGAACACACTTACTTACACCTTTATTAATGGTTTCCGATACTCCAGATTCTGTGAATAGATTATTTCGATATTTTTCTCTTATCATTTTTTATTTTATACCGACAAACAAAAAGTATCATTTAGCTATTCTCTTTATTTAGGGTACCACAATGCATCCACCTGGGTCCGCTTCTTTTTATTCGTGTTGTAATTTTATGATATTGAAATGCCTTCCATGAAGCATTTGCATATCTTACTACTATGATCGTTTTGCTTAGACTATTTCTACTACACGAGAACTAGTTGAATTAGAGTAGAGTCAAAGTTTTACTCAACTAACTTTGAAAATTGCTTGGAACTATTCCATTCGTTATTCAATCACATCTGCATAAAAAATTCTGATTGACGTCTGTTCTCCGTATTCCAATTCTTCATATTCATAATCAACCCCTTGAAACTTTGGTATATTATGTGACCAGGGTCTAAACTTTCTCCTTCATTTCCTCGAAACTATCCATAAAGCTATAATTCTGCATTTGGATTCTTGAAATTATTGTCCGAAAAATTCCTCGACCTACGTGAATCGATCATTATCCTAAATAACATTTGTTTGTCTCCTGTATTGATAATCTATTACTATTTCGAGAACCAGAAGCATACGACGTCGATTTATTCGGCTTGTTCTCCGACTTGCTCCTAAACCCCAAAGCTGATGATATAATATTTCTTAAGAATTTTTTGACATCTATTTTCTTTCCTTTAATAAATTAATCTTGAAGGAAAATTTTCTTAGAGCCATTTGAACAATCTTGGTAAAAGTTCTTAACCAACCGATTTTGGCGAATCAGTTATGGAATTCGGTGTGTTAAAAACTAGAACCGAACTAAACCATCTCTGTAAAACTAACCTTTTCTTTGTTTGAGGATAATTCTATATATGTGTTTCCATTACAAACAATGGTTCTATTTTCAGCTTATACATACATAATAAAATCCATTAAGAAGGAGTCAAGTTGATGCAGTTTAAACAGAGCTTATAGCAAGGCTTTTGATTCCATGAACAAGAATATTATGTAAACAAGAACTATTTGAATTCCACTTTGATTCAAATCTCATCATATCATTATTGGTATGTTCAAAACATTTGTAAATTGTATTTCTTTTTCAAGATCTATTGAATTAAGCTCGAGTGTGCCGCAAGGTAGCGACTTCTTTTCGCTTTTTCGCAATATTTTTATAAACAATATTACTCCAAGTATATATTTATTATAATAGTGTATGTTATGATTGGTTGAAAATTGCATGATAAGAAATGCATCATTTAATTCACAATAATAATTCAAATATAAATGTAACAAAACAGACCAGTAATATTACTAAACAATTGCAGTGCTTTATGCAGAAGATCTTAAAGTTCTTTACGAAGACACTGGTTATATTGCTGTATGAAATAGTCTGGTAGTCTGATACTAGCCATAGATCAGATAATGATTTAGTGATACTTTAGTAAGTGATACTTTAGCATTGTTATTCCTTATATATTTTAATATGCTGACGTTATATGAAATCCAACTTTTAAGAACTTCTCTCTTCGTATTGAAGAACCGTTTCACGAGATCTATATCTAATAAAATGTTGAATTTTATAAAAATTGATAAAGCAAGATGTTAATTCCGAGGAATTAACTTTCCTAAATATCTTGCTGAAGAACAATTCCCTGATTATAATGTTTGTGCGGGATATTTTCAATTATCACATATGATGCTGCGCCATACCTATACTAAAATATCAATCTATGCACAGTTAAGATCTTAACGTTCCAGGAATTTGCTTTTTGATCATTACTATCTACAAATCAAAATATTGTAGAAATGAACCAGTGCGAAGATCAATTGTATGCCAATTGAGACCTGATATTATTTTTTTCAATTATATTTAGGGTGGAGAAAGGGGTTCATTGATACATGGGACACATTGATACAGTCTAGATTACTAAACAAAACGCAGTAGAGCACTTAAGCATTCACCCAATGCAATATGTTTATCAACCAAATTACATTATGACTGGCTGTCATCTCTGTTCATTAATCGTTTAACGCTCATGTAGCACAAAACCATTTGGTATGTGGGTTTTTAACGTCAACGAAGTTTCTGGGGTACTATAAAAGACTTTCGATAAGATGAGACTTTCAATAAATGCTGCGTAATGGACTGCGACTCAAAGTGCTCTTGACCTGTACCAATGTACCCCAAGTGTATGAAAGTTTAATACAAAATCCATTTTTTAACATAAACAAAAATAAATGTGGTTCAACTTATGAGTCTTTAATCAAATTAAAATTAAAATCGAAAAATCAAATCAAATAGGTATTTTTGTTTGCTACTACTGTCAATTTTATTATTTTAGGTCACAAAAAAATCTTATCACAGTGCCCCAACTCCCCTGATATTAATCCCTAATCATATAATATATCAAATAACAATCTTAAAAACATCTATTAGCTCAGTATTAAGTCCTTTACTATACTTCTTCTTCTTCTTCCTCCTGCTTTCCGACGATGTTATTATCTTGAATGGGATCATAGCTGCTTCTTTACTTCACTACAGATTCGTGTGTGGGGTTCGTCTAGTATTAAGTCCTTTACAAACTTACAAGATTATATTCTTCAACAAAATTAATTTATCAATGAGTCATTCATTGAATTTAAAAAGTCAGTTTACAACAAAAATTTGACGTGTTGTAATAAATTTCAATAGAACGCAACCAGCTAATCTTCATCAGAATCACAAATATCTACAAAACCATAAAACAAATAAATATACTTCAAATTCCCAAACAGGAACAGCAGTTGTATGGAGCATTATTTTCATCTCAAATCTAATCGAAGGACATAAATTATTATTCTTCTGGTGCTGAATACACTCCCTCAACGCAGTTGTTTATGCTTTACCACAGAAATCTCTGTGATGGAACAAACACATAGTGAGATATCTATACATCTACTGTGTTATTCTTGGTTATGCATTTTGGTGTATTCATAGAGTGCTTCTTTATAATCACACGCCCACTTCCAAATTCACATAGTTCTATAAACCCCTTACCAACAAATACACAATACACACTTCTCTCGATATCCTATCCCGCTGAGCAATTTGGCAATCAGGATGCAATTTATTATCTCATTGCTATGCATAATAATAATCCCTCATAAAATATTTATCTCCAAAAAAAAAAAAAAAAAAACACATACACACATGACATACTATACAGCAAGGAAAGCTTGACTTAAGAATTGGCTCATTTTATCCTTGGCACACACTCATCGTGAAAAATATGAATTACAAAAAATATTTTTTTCTTTTTTTATAAAAAATAAAGAAAAACTAGGTCCCCGCAATCCGGAACAACATCAAAAAATGAATTCGAGGGTAATATTTTCATATTTAAATAGGAAACACGCAACACCCCGCCTTTCTGCCTCCAGAAAATCCTACACAAATTGCCTTTGATGAAATCACACAACGCCAAGGATATTCCCAAACAAAAAAAAATAAACATGAAAAGCTATACAAACATATAATAAGAGGATCGTTGTGTGTCGTAAACTAGAAAAAAATGAGTGTGTTGTAAAAAAAATAGGAATCTCCTCCGCGTAAAAAGGAAGAAAAAAAAATTAAAAAAGGATGCCATAAGCGATAACCCTGAAATTTTTCTAATGCCAAAAAGGAAGCAACATTTTTGACACGCTCAACAACAACAACAGCAGTCAGGCCGCAGATGTTCTACTCAGGCACTTCAGCACACATGAACGATGACGACAAGAACGTAAATCACATTTAACATCCTCAAACTCTCGAATGCGCATATATGAAGAGAAATCATATTTTGTATAAGAAAACACCAGAGAAGGAACAATCCAGGCATTTAAATAATACTTTATGAATTTTGATCCTAACGTCGAATATCCTTTATCATTTTTGTTTGCATATATATATTCATTCCTTCGTAGGTATATATCCTTGTCGTCATCATGCCAATGTAACCGCCGACGACGTACATATATCCTTTCAAAGTAAACATATTTTTATCTTTGTTGATCCTGCAAACATATAAACCATATACACCCGCACCTATCCCAATACACCGATACTGTAGGGTCCTTATTCCTCTTCCCACGTAAAAAAATACAGAAAATCTCCTTATTTAAATTTTCTTTTGCGTTAAATCATCGAAGTGAACAACACGATGATTCCTTTATTGAGTTAAACAAAAAAAAAAAAACAAGGCAACAAATTATGTACAACCACTCTAGTGACATTTTTTTCTTCCTAAAGTCGTCCTGATTTCCTGAACTAAGCCAATGTAAAATGGTGGCGGATGTAAATTCCAGGAACTGGCAACGAGCAAAGACATTTTTGAACATAATCACGTATTCCACGAGGGAAACATGCAACATTAAATCTCACACACTCATATTATATATAGGTTGACGCTGCTGACGGTTTACTTTACTGCCAGCTGTCAGGAGTGAGATGTCCCAGATTCTAAGGTAATGTTGTTTTTGGCTTATTTATTTATTTGCCTTTTTTTTTTGTTTTGTTTTTGTAATAAAGCTTTTGATTTAAATCGCGTTTTTGGTGTGGTTGGCGTTTCAATTACTTTTTGCCAGGAAAATATTATGTTAAGAGGATGGAGGACTATACTGAGGAGGAGGATTGCCAGCAATTGATTATACAATTTTATTTCAAGCGTTTCCATTTCCGCAGGGGATGTGTTTGATGAGGTTGTTTCACTTGGGTTTTTGTTTCGTGATGGAGATTGGGAGATGGAATCTATTAATGCGGTACAATTATTCGCAGGGATATTTCTAAATTTGTACCTTCAGCTGTGTGCTCAGGCGATGATGCTGGTGACATATATTTGCCTTTGAGGTGTGAACTGAGAAAAGTTTGAGTGGATAATTTGGAGGGCTTACAGTTTATTTACTGATAGGATAACAGTTTTTCTGTGTTTGAACAACTTTCAATAATATTAAATATTTGGAAATTTAAGTCCCTAAGGAATTGATATCTTCAAGTAAATATCAATAATTGTGTCGTTTATTAATAAATATGGTTTTCTTTCAACATAGTGGCGAGGGTTTAGGAAAACTTTATTAGAGATAAATAGAGACCCCGATGAAAATTTGCTTTAAGTATCTTATCATAACAACAAGATAGGGAAATCGAACCTGGTATAAAGCATTTGTAAAGTGCGGCTAAAGAAATATACTCCGTATCATTTTCAAAGTTGGATTGTATGGTGAACTAATTGTGATTCTTTACATGTGCGAGTATTACGATTGAATTGTTTCATGGGATACTAACAGGAACTAAATAATTTTGCGGATTTAAAGTTTCTGACAGAAGATCCTTGCAAAAAATAAAGAAGGGAATTACTTGTATTAAGTGGTCCCAGAGGTTATTTCTGTTGCAACGTAAAAGATAATCATGCTTTCTGATAAATGAACTTTGAAGTCAACCTTTTTCAATAATACTTTTGAAATTTCAAGCGCATTATTCATAAACTTTTTTGGAGAATAAAGGTATCAAATATTGCAACGAAAGCTATGTGGTCCTACGCTGCAAAAATCTGTAGTTTTTTTATATAAAATTATTTAAAATTAAAATTATTTACAGAAGCTTTAAATAAATAAAAGAAAACGAATGCTTCCCGACGTGGGGAATAAACTACATAGCTTAGCATCCTAGAACTTATCTATGCTATGGTTAAGATTCGTAAATAAGACTTCTTAAGACTCTTAAAATGTAATGGTTATGTTATAAATAATTTGGAGTATCACTTTTTGTAACTTAAACTTTTAATGCAATAGAACTTTTTTTAAAACTTCAAGAAATAGACTTATAACGCATCAATCGCCAGTTATTTAAAAATTTACTGTTTGTAATGCTTTGATTTAAAAGCTTTTTCAAAAAAAAAAAATTACATTTACTTGGAATATTAAGCATACCTAACAGAAGATTTTATTTTTCAGACTTCATCTAACTTACTTTAACAAACTGGTAGAGTTTTTCCACAAAATGCTTTAAAAAAGCGATTAAATATTCCAAATATTTCTTTGAAAATAGATAACTTCCATAAATAAGCCTTATGACAACACTAAAGAAGTTATAGCTTCTTCAATTAGAAAACTGTACCTTATACAAGTATAATGGTTAGAATTGGGTCCTTGAGTCGAATTCGGTTGAAATTGATTTATGTGATCAAAATTGAAAAAAAAAACAAAATTGATTTGTTAGGGGTTTGTGATTTAATCAAATTACTGAACATTTTAGGACTGTTCAGGATGGACTTCCGTCATGTGCATTTATATAAAGCCTACTGTAAATAAATCTCAAACAAAGTTTTATCAAAATCGTTAGAGAGGTTTTCTAGAAAACCTCTCTAAATATAATTTTTGGGGCTCATCAGCTATACCAATTGCAATGTAATTTTGTTTTTACACAAATCTATAACTTATTGCTTTTATATGGTCGACTAATTTCCTATTCAATATTGTGTTCAATATTCTGAAGTATTTTCACGATGTTATTGGTTTTTAGATATATTTATGCTCTTGAGGATAAATACCTAATTCGAAAGTTTTTTGAAATCATCAAGGATCGGAATTTCAAGGCTCTACAATATACCAAAAGTTCACTTCAGCAGTATTATGCCATAGAATCAATAAGAATTATTGCCAAAACCTAAATTACTCATATCCAAAAACAATTGAAATTTTCATTTAAAAGCAAAGCCTTTTCAATGGACTTTTATACTGCTGTGAATTTCTTTCATCAGCAAAAACGTTTTCTTAAGCTCCATATGTCAAGCCAGTTAAAGTCATTTCCAAACTTAAAATAGATATTCTTTTGCTAGCTAATTAAATGAGTTTCATTAAAGTATACATCTAGACCATTAATTGTTAATTAAATGTTTAACCCAAATGCTTTTAATCCCAGCACTTGCTTCAATCAGCTGAGCACACAATATTATATAGATATGTGCTCCTAACCAAGTTATAGTTAACCATAATCACCTCTAAAACCAAATCATGGTGGTGTGGTGGTATCTTCCGATTCATCAGTTATTAACAACAAGGCACACTATCTATAGATTTGTGGTCACCCGGATATCCTATAACACCACCTGAACATATTCAGCCACTAGATTCATCCGCTAGCGTATAATATGGCTTGTGTGCCGTCCGATGATGGTACGTATATGTAGATATACCAATATAATATGTATACATATATGGTTATGGTTGCATGAGAACTTTTGAGAATTCATTTTCTGAAACCGCAGTACATTAAGTGACCACAAATAAAAAATGGATTTTGCATGTGAAAGTGTGTGTTATGCTGGACAAGTATACAAACTGGGAATATGAGCCTTTTTTGTATACCCTAAAAATATGCAAACCTTAGTAATTTTAATCGGAAAAGTGAATTTACGAGACCGGTGCTTCATACTGCACTGTATTTAGAGAGGCTGCTTTTGTCGTTAAAGTATGAATTTCTACAGTATGCACATGGAAATTCTGAGATAAAGATAAATTTTGCGATAGCCTCTAAGTTAATCATTATGACATAATAATATTCTAATGTCCTTTCGGTTGGTCAACGTACGTCGTTTTCGTAGTCGTTATCATATCGTATATTATGACCATCAGAATCAAATGCTGCGGAACTTCCTTTTTGCGGGTGGAATGTCCTTCATGCACACATTTTTCGTCCTTTAATTCTTTATTTTGGGCTTAGCATTATGATGGTATTCGTATGGTATGAATTTTGGGTCAAAGGATGTGAAAATTCTTTGACGTCCGTTGGTGATAAATTTTAACAAAAAAAAAAAACAGAATGTCGAGAATTAATAGGGAGATAATATAATCGGCTGTTACAAGCAGTTGAGTTTTATTTTTTGCTTTTCGTAGTAATCTTATGCGGAAAAGTAAGAAAAAATATGCGAGAATTCAGAAAATTTCAAATATTTTTTGAGATGAAAATCTTTTTATAATAACTTTATTGCATCTTGGGAAGAATGATGGAAAAAAAATCGATTTCATATTCAATTATTTTTGAATAAAGAAAGATTTTTGAAGAAATTCGGTATGTACCTATTTACTAGGTAGGCGATATGATAAAATTTTAAAAATCTTTTTGATTAAAATATAATCTCAAAGAATAAAATGAAAAAAATACAAAAAAGATATTCTTAGATCAGATAGTATGGGTATTATTATGGAATCGATATCCTTAGTGTAAAGGATCGATAGTGTAAAGGATCGATATACGCTAACGTAAAGGATTGATAGTAAGAAAATAAGACCCATATAGCACAAAAATTCACATCCTTTGAACATTTTACGGAACTCAATATTTGAATTACAAAAAAGTCCATGCTACCCAGAAGGTAACGAATGGAATATCATTAATTCATTGGTGTTAGTAAAGATTTTGATACGATTATCTTTACTGTTTACTCAAAAATTGAGTGAGTAGTAGATTTGTGAAAATATTGCAGTTGGACTGCGAATTTTTTTAATTTACTTCATGCAAAATTCAACATTTTAAAAACTTTCGTTCTTTCGGTTCATTGTCCAGTTTCAAATTTATTTCTCGAGAATCAAAACGAGTAGTTCAACAAGAAGATTAAGTGTTTTATCTATTTCTCAACGTCACTAGATGCATATCAAAGGAAAAAAAAGATACTAGATAATATCAAAACTTCTAGTACAAGCACTATTGTACAATAATCGATAAACCTAGAAAAGCATTAACATATTCCTAGTAGAAATGCTTCTAATTTTCTAGCTGAATGAATTTCAGTTATTATTATTATTCCTAATACTTCAAACATTTTTACCAACCTACATTCCTAGCTATACTTTCAGATTTGTAAGTATTAAATTTGATGACTTTCTTTCCAATTAAAATTGGGACCCGATAGAAGACAAACATAAACATAGGTACATTTCAAAAAAACTACACAAGAGACATTTCAAGTTTCACCTTCAAACTCCTTTCATATTTTTCTTCTGTATCCTTTTTTTAGATAAACTAATATAGTGTATCTCTTCTTTTTCGAAAATCAAAAACTTCTCAATTCTTAAAAGAATCGTTCCATTAAGATGTAATTTTTTTTTTCATTTCAACGCCTCTTATAATAAAACTTATGTTTTATTATAAGAGGTTATGTTAAACACTTGTATCAAAAGAAAACAAAAGAGCAATAGATTTTATATACTCGTATGTTCAAGGATATCACTAATAGTCTGTCCATATTGCTTAACATTTATTTTTCTTGTTCGTTGTTATACAATTGTTATGATTTTAAACTCATAACAGAACTGCTTGTTTATCTATTCAATTTTTTTAATCTTAAGATTGTATAAGGATTTTCAAAGAAAAATGTGGCCTTAAGAAATAAACATTTCTTTTTTAATTTCTTTAACAATTGTTGTCTTCAAAGATTTTTTTTTGTTAAAGAAACATAAGCAAATGAATGCAACATTTGAATCTATAGAATAAAACAAAAGAAAACGAATGCCTCTGGGTAATTATAAGCTTATTTTTCGTTCTTCACTTGGAATAGAATATTTAGCTTTGTTCTCCTAAAGACATTCGAGTCAGAGTATTGAAAATTTTTATTGCATAGCTAATTTTCTTTTTAAATAGTTGAAGGATTATCTCTGAAGTACCTTTTTCTTAATAGTTTGCAGAAAGGGATAGTAAGATAATGAAATATAAGTAATAAGTAGCCTAGGAAATAAACAATATTAAAAAAAAATGTCTCTTACAGATAAAATTCTTTCGCTTTTATATAGTGGTGTACTGGACTAATAAAGAAATAATGTTTAATTAAAAAACAACATACCAAGTGAACATTTTGTCTAAAAGTAAGCAATGTCAATCTGAACGAGCTATATAATGTGTTGGTCATCACTTATTCAACAAGGGACAAACAACTTAAGAAGTAGCATCTATTGATAAAATATTTCTTTACCAAACCCATGCTGTATTGATATCAGGTTTGCGTGTTACACGAACGAGGATGGAAAGAATGCTAAACACAAAATAGTAGGAATTAAATAAATCAATTTCAAATAAAAGTTGTAAGAAAAATAATTTTGAAATTGCTGAAATTACGTGGACAGTTCTGAAAAAAAAGAGAAATTCTTTCCCATCAGCCAAAGCTAATAGTGACCTCGGTGCATTTTTTTTTTAAAAGAATTAAATATTGAAGTATTAACCTATTGAAATATTGATTTATTGAACTATTGAAGTGTTTAAATATTGAACCATTAAACTATTGATATATTAACTATTGAAATATAAAACTATTGAATTATTAAACTGTTATATAATTGAATTGTCGATCTATCGGAATATTGAGATATTGTACTATTGGACTATTGAACTGTTGAACTATTAACCTATTGAATTGTTGGAGTGTTGGAATATATTGAACTTTTGAAATATAAAACTATTGAACTATTTAGCTGTTAAAAATTTAAATATCGAACTATCGTCCTATTGAGATATTGAACTATTGGACTATTGAACTGTTGAACTATTGAATTGAACTATTAAACTATTTAACTACTGAACTATTTATTTTTTGAACTATTAAACAAATTAAACTAATTAAACTATTGGATTGTAAACTACCATATACTCAGTCCAGTGACAAGATCTACGTTTTGAACTAGTCAAGTCTTTTTGTGACACTTCTTGTACTGCAGAACTACATCTTCGAAACTTAACTATATTACCAAACGTAGAAATAGCTACTTCAATTCAATTGCATGTTCACAATTTAGTTTTGATTTTATTGATGAGAAATCTCAATTAAATAATTTCGTCTGGCTTTTCCGTATCGAATTCCATTAACAAAACGCAGTTTTAAATATTACAATATTAACATCAACTATAGCTATTGAAATATTGAACTATTGAACCATTGAAGTATTGAAGTATTGCACTATTGAAATATTGTATTATTGAAATATTGAAGTATTGAACCATTGAAATATTAAACTATTGAAATATTGAACTATTGAACTATTCAATAATTGAACTATTGAAATATTGAACTATTATAATAACAGCATTAGGTAGTAATAATATTTGTAACTATTTAACTGTTAACCAATTGAATTGTTGGACTATTTAATTGCTGAACTATTGAACTATTTAAAAATTTAAACTAATTAAATTATTGGATGGTGAACTGTCATACTCAGTCTAGTGGCAAGAGCTACTTTTTAAAATAGCTAAGCCTTTTTAGTAAAGTTCTCTCAATGCGGAACTGCATTTATATACATTTTCGAAACTTTACTGAAATACTGTTGCTAAACGTAGAAATACTTCAATTGTATAGCATTTTCACGATAAAGTTTCAATTCTATTGATAAGAAATCTCAATTGACTATATTGGTCTGGCTTTTCTATACCGAATTATATTACCGAAACATTTTAAAATTAGGTATATAATATGCACATTACCTTGGTATATCCTTTTGCAGAGAAGAACAATCAAAATGCTTTAAACCTAAATGAGACAAAACCATAAGAAACCGCTGAAGTTGTCATTCAAAATAAATATACTAAAATCCCATTTTCTTGTCTTGAATCACAATCTTAATTCTACAAGTAATAATTCAATTCAAATACTAAATTCATTAATTTCGTCAAACAACACGTTTTCAATCGAGCAATATTGCCAACTCAAGACACACACAAACCACATACAGCATTCCTTTGGTTTCTGGGGTTTATGTCATCAAAGTTTCACCAGAACCAATAAAACAATACAAGCACCTATAATATCGGATACCGGTTGCTAGATGATTATTATTATCATGGCACACACTATACAAAGCAAAGATGGCAGTGGCGTCGTTGTCGTCGTATCAATAATGTCACTTTCAAGACATTCTCTTCCCCATGTCTCTCTCTCTCTCTCTCTTTCACTCTCTCTTGAGAAGTGGAACAACAAACAAAAGGACGACAACAACGACGATGTTCGACGTGATAGAATCTTATAATCTGCAATGTGATATCCACAAATTGCTACGATTTGACATAATTCAACAAATAGACGGATATATATGCAGGATATTCGCAAACACACAACAATGCCAGCGCTGTCGTCGCCACCACCGCCACCACCGCCATAATAGTAGGAGTAAAACATTGAAATGTTTGCTGAACGTGGGTATTTCAAATTGATTGTGCTATTGGTGGCAGTTATGTTTATTGAAGATATATAAATGAATTCTGAATAGCTTTTTGAGCAAAATACAACAAATATATAAAAATATGTCTAAAATATAAGAGCAGAATTTCAGAAGGACTTCAGAAAATCAATGACTCAAACTTATTTCACAGGCGAGTGGGCGTTTTTTTATGGCTAAAAGTTGGAAGTCATATATTAAGCTTCAATGAAAATTTCAAGCCGTTTGATAAAACGCTTTTTGAAAAGAATTAAAATATGTAAAGAAACAGTAGAATGGGATAATAATTTATTTCCTCTTCCATGGGAGCTCTTTTCAAGTCAAAATGTTTTCTAGCATGAAACTTTTGATAGAAGGCGTATGAAAAAAGTCATTTAGATTTTTTTATATTTTTCGAAACAAAACTGGATTGATGAAAGAGACAAAAATCAATATTGATTATATTATTTTTTCCTCTGATAATTCAAAAGTGCAATATTCTTATCATCTAGTCAGTTTTCGCAATGACAGACAGTTTTAACACCTTTTGTATATACATATAGATATGAACGAAAAGCCTCTTTCAAAAGTCATTCTAACAGGTAGGCTTGTTATCATCAGAAAGTAAGGGATATTTATGGCAACCAACCATGATATCATTACACTCAGGAGTGTTTTCGCAAGTAGACGTTGAGATAGTTTTTTTTTTTTTACTTGTATCCTAGTTACATATGCCTGTGGCTTGTTAACATCCCTTTCGAAACAATGCAAACCATTTGCCTTCAACGGCTTAAAAGTAACTATCCTTTTTTACGGTAAAATGATTTCAGATGAAAAACTAAGAACATCATGCTGATGGTGTATTGGTGTGTATTGGTTGCCGAGTTTTGGCTAACGACTACGATGATGACGTTTTAAATGACTATTTCCTTTTGAATATTATCTCTACTAGTCATCACAGAAGAAGACTAGGAAAAGTAAGCCAAATTGTTACGAGAGTGAGTATCTGCAAGACAGGAAAGGAAAACATTTCGTTGTGGATTGTACCAAGAATTTTAAAGGTTATTTTAGTTTTGAGATTCCAGAGAGTATGCGGAAATCTATACAGATACCTACTTTAAAATTAAACTTTAAATTCTCTGGTCAGATGTCAAAATGTTATAAGTGATTTTTTAAAAATTTACGTGCGTTTTTAAAGATCAAAATTCTGTGAAAAATTAAAGAGTTTTATCAAAAATTAATATAACACATTTTGTGTACCATATTGCATAACAAAGTTAAAGTGCATTAAATTTCCTAAAAATTCGTTGGTGAACCAGATCTGTGAGTCTTATGTTGACCTCCCAAGTTTTATTAAGTTCCGAATATTTTTGCAGGTATACTCAATTTTTCCGACAAATTTGATTAGACTAAAAGCGTAAAATAAGCATTTTATTTATGAGCAAAATTTAAAGCAATATTTGCTTGGAAAATTATTTTAAGTAATTTGGCGTAATTTGTATGGTGTTGCTAACGAAAAACAAATTTGCTTCTTAAAAATAATAATTAAGCAATATTTTGAAGACAATAAAATGTTTTTTAAACAAATTTATACCAGTCCTTTCGATTTTGAGGTACCTATCCGTTCACAAAAAAAAATTACCGATTCCGACGATATCGGAGAATTTTCAATCGAGGTATTCGTTCCGATAAACAAATCAGAGGAAGTTCCGATAGAATTAACCGCAGACTATTGCTGTGCAATGCAATTCATTTTTGATATTAAATATTTTCCGAAATTCTCCGACAGCAAATTTTCTCCGGAACATTGACTTCAAAAATATTTTTAAAAAGTTGTAGCTGATTTGATTGAATATAAATGTGTGTTTTTTGATAAAAAGTTGCAATGCTTTTTTTTTCAAGCTACAAAATGAAAAAAATCAATCTTTTCGATTTGTTTTAATTGTGTAAAGGCATGTGCAGTGCATGTAAGTATGCACATTATACAATCATTATTTTTTAAAATTTTCAGAATATTTTTAACATTGTATTCACTAAGCATATGATGGATAATTTCAAACGGGTTCGTTTATGTGCTTAATTTATACTGTTCAAAAAGGGAAACCTTGATCGCAGTCTGAGTTCCGATCGGAAATAATATCCGATCTGAAATTTTTTCGAACAGATACCTCGATAGGGCTTATCTACGTTTGGTATAAACTGTCGGTATACACTTTTTCTCCGAAAGTACTAAACGGATCTACATGATAACATATATTATAGAACAAATGAAAGGTATTCTCGCGTAGATTTGCAGATTTAGTTTATTTTTCATAAGTTATAAATGTTTTCATAAATAATTGAAGATATATGTAAATAGCAAGTTATATAAGCACTTTGATATAAAATTTAATTTTTTAGGGATCAGAACAAAACTTAAAAATAAATTAATTTTGAAGTTTTGTTTCGTTCCTTCAAATCTGAATGAATTCAATTCAATTGAGTTCAAAGATTCTTTTATTGCAAGTTATAATTACGTTTACAAAAGTTTTAATGATTTTTTCAAGCTTTGGCTTTGCCGTCACATCGACTGAATATATGAATGAATATATGTAATTATGGTGAATATGGTGAAGTCATTAGCTCTCAAATAAAAATAGTGCATTCGTTCAATGAATGAGTTGACATGAAACCACATGGATCATAGAATCGAACGTTCGCTTTCAGCCGATAAGAAATCCAAAAATTCGTAACTTTAGAAAAGGGATTTTACACGATACAAAAGAGAAACAATAGAGGTGAACAAAAAAATGTGAGTCGCGAAATTATTATGTATGTTATAACGCTCGTATCTGTACTGTTTTTCGCAGTATTATACTGTTTTTTGCTCTGAAAAACTGCGTACTGTTTTTTTTTTTTTCAAAAATACTGATTTTATTTTGAAATATACAGAACTTCAAATCAGCAATTTTTTGAGCTTGTAAGCAAACGTGAATGACAGTGGGATATTTACATTGTTAATCTCCAAGTAGCAAATTTGTTCCTCAATGAAAAATTTCTTGGTGAAATTTATACCACTTTTATATATGAGATGAAGTTCTCTGATTTCACTCATTAAAAGTAATGCAAACAGTCAGCGGTTCGTCTTTGGCATATATTTAAAACTCAAAGGAATTTAATAATGAACGCAATAAATTTTTCTTGCACTTTGTCAGCGGTATTTGGAATTCTTTTTCTAGTCTTGACTCACAAAACAACCCGTTCCTTACTTCGGCAAAACAGTGCTGATATCGCTTATGAAAAGCAATGTACCTTTTCAAGCACATGGACTTCAGACAAGACTCGATTAGAAGTGGAAACATTGGAGGCGATCCTAATCGCCAAATGCAATATAAAAAATTCTTGCGTTGATTTCTATCAGTACCTCAAAACAAAGCCGGAATTGCTTGTCAAATTGCTTCAAAGGACAAGTACGAAGCAAAAACCACAGGAGATATTGAAATGGAAAGTGAAGACGATTCTGATGATGGAAATAAATAAAAATTAAAAAAAATGTACTGCGAAAAATACTGTTTTTTTTATCGACATACTGCTATTTTCAATTTTTGAGGAAAAATTACTGTTTTTCGTCCAAAAAAAGATACAAGCGTTATGTATGTACATAATATGTAAGTGATTTCAAAAATGTTTACTTTAAGTTCGATTTTCTCTTCATACATACATACTAGAGGCCATAATCTGGTTTTTGGTGATCATTGATCAATTTTATCCGTAGCAAATTTTGCAAATGAAACAGGGGGCCTATTCTGGTTCTGTGAAAAATTAAATCAAAATATTTTCACGCTTTCACCCTTATTTCGATTCCCGTTGTGTGAAAAAGTGAAACCATACGTCAATAATTTTCATTCAAATAAATTGTTTTCAAGCCCTCATTTGCAAATGAATGTTTTAGTTAAAGAAATTCGAAATTTTTATAAATTTATTTGTTTGACTTTTTCATAGAACCAGAATCGGCCCCTAGCAACCTCAATAACAAGGAAAATACACAAAAAAAACAAAATTGATCACCACAATGAAAATAATTAAATTCACCTCCAAATTTTCATTCACTGAACGAGAATCGCATTTTTGTACCAAGTGAATCGAAGAGGTGAAAGCAATGATTGAAAGCGAATGTGAAAACGATTTTTCGATGCACGTTTTCCCAGAACCAGAGTAAGCTCCTAGGAGTCCATTCTCTCCCAAATTGATTTATTATATTGTATATTTAATTCATTATAAGGAAATCAACTCTTGAAATTGCGGTTTTGAATGCTTTATGCAAAAATATGTAAATTTATTTTTCACCTGTAGAAGTGAAATTATAATTTTTGATTTTTTATATAAGATGATTTTCGTCTTATGCATGAATTAATTTTACTAAAGGGAACTCTCTCTATATAACATATTCTAAGGGATTTTCGTTTTTTCAGATTAATAGTTTAGGCGATATTACGGAATGTTTAATGATTTTTTTTTTGCGATGCATGTAACATGTAAATAGTTTCTCAACTTGTAGTCGAGTTGATACCGCTGGGCGAGCATATAGTATTTAGTGAAGAGGCTCATTTTCATATTGTTAAAAGTTAAAACTGTCACTTTTATGTTTCAGAACACCACCGCGGATGATTGTTGAAAAACAAAGCCATCTAAACATGCCGCTGTTTAGCACAGACTTTGATTAAAGAAGCCATTGGACTAATCTTCTTTTATAATGCGATCAATCACCAATAATTGGGGAAAAGTGATCTCAATTTAAATTTTTTAAAATGTTCGTAATTTTTTGTTAGAAAGTTCTCATTTTGTTTCGCTAACACGTCATTGCGCACATTTTTCCTTTTTGCAATTTAGTATGTACTGCTACTTTATTATTCGAACGAATCTTCATCAAATGTTAATTGTATTTTTGTTCTTTATTTAATTCTAAATAAAGAATTGATGGTGAAGAACATTTAAATGAAATTATCAAAGGTTGTTTCTTCGAAAACAAAATTAAAATTCTGAGAAAATAAATGTGCATCGTTAGAGATCCTTTGTAACCAAATACGATTAATTTTCCATTTGTGAGTTGCAATGAGAATGGAAAATATTTAATTAAATTCTTTCTTTTATATTTTTCTAATGACAGCGACACGACAGGGTCTTATATCATCGTATACCGAATAATATTTGAGTCTTATATTACACCACACATCAAAATTAAGGATGGATGATGGTGACGGTGCTAGTAATTTAGCGGAAATTTAAAAGCAAAGTAATTTCCTTCTTTTACTTTTTGTGACTCAAATATCATTTTAAAAGCACTGACATGGAGTAGATATTTCTATACATATGCACATACAGCAAAACTGATGAATTTTTGTGCTGAGACAGACGATGATGAAGACGAAGACGAAGAGAAATATGTATAAAGGAAGCTGTTAAATTGTACCTATAAGCATATCCATAGATAGAATTTCTATACAGGGTGATTCAAAGAAAATGTGACAAAAAAGTTTAATTCCGTTCTTGCTAATAGATATTTGTTACTATACCGTTGTTTTTATTCTGATTACAGACCTTACAAAGACTTAGTTCCAAATTTTAAACAAATTGGCTGCGATGTTTAGTGAGGTGTCAGTGATTCCAGTACAACGAATACATAACTTGAACCATAGTAACTATGAGTTCAAGGAAAACAAATCCTATACGTTTATAAGATTATTTAAAATTCAAAAAAATAATAAAAAACAGAACGGATACTACGGTATATCTATACAATAGATTTTTAGAATTTTTCTGAGAGCTATTTATTCATATATTTTATTTTTAAATTAAATTAGCTCAGTAAATATTTTTTTGAAAAACAAAAAATTACTCAAAAAAACAAAAAAAAAATAAAAACAAATTGAATTGTTTTAGAAAATTTAACGTCAGTTCTCTATTATTTTATTTTAATCATACAAAGTTTCATTAATTTTTTTAAGGGAATCGCCAATTTCTTTTTCTTCCGTCATCTAATGCGAATCACCCAGTAGTATGTGCATAACGTTCGACTGTGCAATGGCATCTCTGATAGGTTCTATGATTTTTTTTTTACCAAAAGCCGTATAACATCGTGATTCGTGACATGAGTTCTCTGTTTTTCAACCATGACATAAAAACCTCGAGCTTGAAGGAAACTAAGGACATTTGATACTTACATCCTGGAAGTCGTTCATGTAAATGTTTTTAATTCGCATGTGTTTATATGACGTATGGGGGCATATGTTAAAAGATACAAACATCACAACAAAAAAGTAAGAAATGTGTTTAATCTGTGTTATGCCGCGGATGATTGAAGAGTTTTTGTAGAAATTTAGTGATGAAAAATACTTTATGGTATTTTTATTTGTCTTACATTTTTTTTTTTATGTGGGATTATAAATGAAGAGCGTTATGATCTTGGGGGTAATCAAAAACACATTATAAGGTTTTCATATTCTCGCGTAGATATTCTGTATATGGGTATGGAAGAAGCTAAAGACGTTGATGAGATTAAATATCAATTGCGGATGTATTTCAGATGATGGTTGTTTCTCATATCTTGATATAAAGATAGAGCAGCAAAAATGCTAAAATAATTAATAAAAATAATCATCACATATTTCTCGCTTAAATCTTTTATAACACCTTTAGCTATTACATAATTTTATATAACTTCATTAAGCAACCTATTAAAATAAGCTATAAATATATATATAGCCTGAGTGTTCCTTAATTAATCATTGTTTATCATATTGTGGGTAATAATTTTAAGACATAAGAATCTTTATTACAAATTAATTTAACAAAATCATTCCTATAAATATCGTAAAAGCATTAATTACAAACATGAGCAATGTTAATTGGAAAAAGCTATTTACAGGAACGTAGTTATCCATACAAACATCCAACTTCCGATCATTTTCGATAAAAGCAAAAGTCTAACTCCGATGCAGATATACTTTTTGTCTTTTAAATATAGTTTTGATGGTTTGATTTTTAAACATTGAAATTGATACGAATAATATTTCAATGCATCTCGAACGACTTGTTTATAAAATTGTACATGTATGCCTAGTGCATTTCAGAAATATTCAATTCAAGTTTGCACAAAAAACCGAACGTTCTTATGAAAATTTGCAGTAGATAAAAAACAATAAGATTTTTATGAATTTTTATAATCAGATAAATTTTTATAATTCCTCTTACGCTCTATAGCTCAGAAATGGCGAATGGCAGTTTTGAATACCTATACTCATATGGTTAGCTTTAAACATAAATTAAAAAATTGAATAACATTTTTTTTTTGTATAACCAATAGTATACCATTTAGTATGGTATAAATTTATACCATTTGGCATGATATATGGTATAACTTATTTTGTATAAATTTGAAATACACGTATCTATACCTTGTTTAGTGACATAATTTATACAATTTTATTATGGTATAAATGTATACCATTAATTACAATATAGGTAAATGTATACTTTTTCATATGGTCGGGATCGGTTATCGGTATCTCCTTTCAACCCCTATCCAATTTTCCTAACGCTCGTAATATTGTGTTAATCATATAAAGGGTATTCATAATCCCTTGAGGGCGCGCAAAATATAAAAAAAAAAACAAGTGTATAAAACAATCTTAAGCGAACTAGATTCAGCATCATATCGATGCTTAGTTCTCAAATGTGTTAGGTAATTGTTCAAAACTTAATTTTGCAGGAAAATGTTTTTAAGTTTTGTAGTTCCATATCATCATATTATTACAAAATAATGATTTGTATGAGCTAAGTTGATTGGTATAATTCCAAATTGCACTTAAGACGTTCAATAACCTAACTGTTTCCAAATAACTTGCAAGGAAGAATGGATTGCTTGAACTGGAAACTGGAAGGTTTAACTTGAGTAACAACGATTTTTTTAGAAAATTAGTTAAAAAAAAAAAAAAAAAAAAAATTTTTATTAAGAAGAGATACTACGACATGCGTTGATAAAAACCCAAGCTTAATCCTTAATGCCACAGAAACATTTTTAAACAAATTGACCGTCAATAGACAGTAAAAAAAGAGAAAAGAATTGTTTTTTTTTCGAAATTCCAATTATGGGAAGTTCTACAATTTTTTTTTTTTCAATAACATTTGCTAGACCCATTGGAGAATGTACCTTTGTGTGTTATTTCATCGTTTTATCAAAAAGATTCAATTCACTACTGGTCCAGAAAATCGTAGTTTGATTGAATTTTTTACTGATGTTGTTGAGCAGAGCTCTCATGTTTCAGTGATAGTATACAAATCTCCCTTATATGGGAATCAGTAGATCTTCCGTGAAGGGCAGAATATATGAACATTTCCTTTCACAAGAAGGTGGCATAAGGTTTTACAAATTGTAAAATATCTAGGAAGCTATGGACAACCTATGACAAAAACAGATCGAATGATTTAATAAAACAAAACAGAATAGACACCGCTAGGATCGTGGCAATCATTACTAGCCATTGGTCAATAGGAGAACATGCAACTAGACTATGTATACCTTTCAATAGCTACGGCGCCGTAGCTGTAGAAATCCGCTAGAGAAAGAAACTATTAAGCACTTCCTCTGCTACTGTCCGGCCCTGATGGCTAGGTTTCACCACCAGGCATTCGGAAGCCCGTTTCTCGACAACGTAAACGTGCTGTCGACCAAAAGGATAAATGATTTAATCTGTTTCCTCAACATCACCAGTTGGCTCTTATAAACCAAGTAATAACTCTATTTCAACTCCTTCTTTTGAAGTTTTTGGAACTTCCCTTGAGATAGTCAGCTTTTCGGACAAACACTTGCTCTACTTTTGGGGAACACATCAAAGCACTGATTTATACCAAGTAGGTATGTCTTGCCTTTGAACGGGCCTTTGAACGGTCCCAATGGAATCACCCAGGTTTTAGCGGTGTTTTTGCCCTAAAGGACTAGTTTTTGACTAATCTTTTTCAGACCGTTTTTAAAGTTTACTAAATTTAAGATTTTAATTGTTTCTGTACACCCAATAGTGTTCGAGATACAGATTTTAAAAATGTATCATTTTTTTTTCTTTTTTTCAAAATTTGCTCTTCTTCGCGATATTTTGCAGTCTTATTTAATATTAATGATACTGTCCTTATAAGTTTTTAAGTTTATAACCTCGAGCGCCTCTATGTCAAAAATCGAAAATTTCGCATTTTTGTTCAAATTTTAGCGATTTCACAAATGAATTTGTACAATAAAATGTAACATAATACAATTATTGTATTCTGTATTATTTTTAGCTCTGGTCACAAGAGCAAGTTTATTCGACCCATGTTGTGCCTCTTACTTAACAATCCTACATGAAAAAATTTCATGAAATCGAATTGCAAAATGTCTAGAATGTCAGAAAGTACAAAAAGACAGCTTTAACGAAGATTTTATATACATAGATAGAAATATATATTTCACCGTCACCATCATCACCACAAACAGTGTAATCAAATAAATGCATCCATGCATGCAAAATTCAAAGATAAATAAATGGTATAGAGGAAAATTTACCATTTTTGGTTATGATTGTAACTGGTCTGTCGTTTTGTGGCTATTCACATCCATAGAATGTTACACGTTGTCGACAACAACTGTAACTGTTTGAGTATTGGTCATAGATAAAAGACAGGATAAGGATATTGAATTTTTGGGATATAGCTGGATACGTTTTCCAGTTTACTTTGATTGCTTTCAGTTGGTATGAGCATTAGTATCTCTTATAGTATTACCATAGGAATCAAAGGATCATTCGCTGAATTCATTTATTGTACGAAAAATATTTTTATTCTCAGAAATAATTGTATAAATTCGAGAAAACAGAATTAAATACCTAATTAATGAAATATTAAATAAGATACTGCGATTACAATTGTGCATCAAGTACCTTTTCGACATGAAAAATCACATTTGTTTTCCTTTTCCTTTCTAACAAAAATATAATTCTTGGAAGTTTAAGGATAGCTAAACAAAATTTAATTTCTTATTGAAAGTCTTACACAAAAAAAAAAAAAAAAAACAACAATAAAGTTGTTAAGAAGATACTTAGGCAATTATAATTTTTGCTTAACTACCTCTTGAAGTTCACTTAAAGAAAACATACATACTAAATATAACTTCGACTCAACAACAAGCAAACTAATTAATTAATTAAATAAATCCTGTTTTCTCTTGAAAAAGTTAAAATCTACAGTAGATAAATGTTTGTTTGTCTTCCCAAACTAAGTTTTGCCATTTAAAACTGAATAAAGCCAATTAAAAAATATATAGACAACCTCTTATAATTTATATTGCATCCCCGCGGTAAAACAGAATCAAGAAGCATACTTTATATATCTCAACCTACAATAACAATACCCAATCTAAAAAGTCTCACGTGCAAAGAACAAACAACAGAAAAAGATGTCCTTAAAAGATATTTGCTAGAATTTTCATAAAAACTTCTATAAAAGACGAAGAAGCGAGATAAACTTTCTTATATTCTTTGATAGTTTTTTTGTGAAAAGAAAACAGGAACAAAAAAAAAACATTGGTTTCTCTGGTTGTGCTCTTATACGAATGTACCTTTTTAATCTTCTTTGCATATATATATTTTTGTTCAATACGCCTCAGGGATGCACACAAAATAATTTTAAAGATGAAACCTTAAGAATTTTTGTGTTGAGAGTTTGGCAAAGAAAACTGTGAGTTATATTCCGTTTCTGGTATAAATATCATGCAATGCGGAAGTCCTTTTTTTATTTTTTTGAATTATTTATTTATTTTTACGGAATGCAGTATTTTGTTGAACACGTTAATTTAATTAAGACTTTTTTGGCAAAATACCCAACACCGTCACTGATATGCAAATCAAGAATTGAAGTTCGTTTCTTTTTTTCGAAAAAGTTTATTTAGGTTTATTTTTATTTTTTTTTTGCAAACACGTCAAATCGATGTTTCCGCATTTACAAAAAGTTTGAAGTACATAAACTCGTTCACACACAAAGGCCATTTTGAAGTTAAACTTCTTGAAAAGTTTTGACGATAAAACTATATGGCAGAAAAGTATTTAACCTCATTTTTTGAAACTAAATACAAATTGGGTTTAAATGAATAGAAATCGTTGTGCTTTATTGAGACCAAAGAAGAATTTCTAGTTTTTAAAGAGAAGTGACCTTAGGGTCTAGAGAGCTGTAAAAGAGCTGTTTAACTTTCATAATCTATCGGACATTTCAATAGGTAATCGATAAATAAAAATTGTATGAGGGTTTTTTTTGTTTTTGATTATTGAAAATAATTTAATCCAAACACGTATTTGTAGTGAAAAAACATTGGCGACTTTAAAAAAAGTTTTACCAAGAGCCACTCTAAAAAATCAATGGCATCACTGACTAAAGTTTTACTAAAAACATCATTTAAACAAACAATATCAACACTTAAGAAATGTTTACTCACTTATACAATGTTGACTAGATCATAAGAGTTTTTGAGTGTTTAATAATAGAAGGAAGAAAATTACGAGCGTTCTGAATTCAAACTAATAAAACTCACTCAAAGTTTTGGAGTTTAACATGTCAAAACCAATTTTAGAAAAACTATAGTAACTCGAAACATTAAGATCTTGTTTTGGAACAAAACCATTTTAGAAGAATTTCTATTCGAAGAAGTTTTTCATAATCGTCAAAATAAATGTTTTCGCTCGAAAAAATCACTCTCCCGCATACGCACGAATTATGAAGGAATACAAGAAATTAAGAAAACGAATGGGATCGCACAAACTTGATCTTATGGCAAGTAGCTGGAAAATTTATTGGACCAGTTTCAAAAAAAAATTAAAATTTTGGTTTTAATACACTTCGTCCATTTGAGCAACGCAACGCAACTCACAAGAAAATTCAAATCCAATACAAAATTATATAAAAGTGAAGTTGTATCAAAGTTGCGTGTCTATTTTTTTGTTTCGTGGAGTTTCTTAATTTCTTTGTGAGTTGCGGTTGCGTTGCTCATGTGGACGAAGGCATTAACGTCTTGTTTGACGCGAATTACGGAAACAAATATTAATTGACAACTGTGTGTCAAAATTTCATTTGATTTGCATTTGCACAGTGATAATTTCGCAAAAGATTTAGCGCAATATTTAATCCGGTTGTTATCATTTAAATAAGTTTTTTGCGAATATTTCAAAACAAATTGTTCGTTAAATTCGAGATTAAAACTCCAACTAAATTATCTGATGTAAGCAAAGGCGTCAACTATAAAATAAAATGCAAAAGGCAAATTGAAAAAAATTAAATAACAAAGATTCCTTGGCGAATATTCGAAATTGACAACAACCATAGAAATTTTATTAAGAAAAATTGCGAAATAATCAAATGCGGAATTATAAAGTACAAGTCAAGTAATTTGAAAATAATCCAGCAACGTGAAAAATTGCGAACAAAAAACCACTATGCAGATTTTAAAGTCACGGATATATTCCAAATATAGACAAATATGGCTCTTACTGTATTTATTATTTGCGATCAGATTAATGCAGTTAGATATTTAATTGAAAATAAGGAAATAATGTAAGACAAAAAAACATTTTGGGGGTGTTTTAGAGAAACAAACATTTCATTAATAGAATTGTCTCCAACAAGTTTCATATACGCATTTCTATTAAGGACGTTTCATGCCAAAATCTTTCGAATTTCGAATGGTGTCAATCATTTTTGGGAATCAAAAATAGGATACGTAATCGAAAACCGGATGTACTGCAGGATATTAAGAATTTTTTTTCTTCCAGATATTTCTGTTTTTGATTTATAATCTTAACAGCAGCGGAGTAAACAAATGTATTTGGGCCTATTCTGCCAAATCTGTTATTTTGTTATGAATTTTCTGTTATGAATCATAAAAGATAGTCACCATAAAAGATCTTTTATAATTGGTATTCAGAAGTTCGATCTTTTATAAAATTCTTTTATGGAACTTCGAAAACTAAATTCTTTTTCAAACAAAGCAAACAGACCTAAAATCTGTTATAAATAATCAGCTGTCATTGAGAAAAATAAAATAAATGACCAGACAATTATTGCGGATATTGGTCAGCAAATCATAAAAGAGTGCCAAACCATAATCGTTGACCACACCTAGCAGATCCCAGGACTAGAAAGAAAGCTTCTCCAAAATATAGAAAGGTTTGATGTGAGTTGAATATTAAATTATCGATTTCAGACTTATTTAACCTTTGATGATGGTTCAGCCACTGACGGTATTGAATTTGTACTCTGCAATGGAAAGCTAGCTATCTACTAGTAGTTTTCTGAAGATACAGTCGAAAAACAGTGGTTCCCTTTGGGCTATTTTTTGAAAAATGAACCATAACATGTAAGTTTTTAGTAAGAAATTTCACAAACAAATTTTCCTGACTAATTTTGATGCATTTGTATTCATTTAGAATTGCCAGTGATAACAACCTGTATAATGAGCACGCAGATCTTTTCAGAGGAGTTGCAGAAGTCCTGCAAAATAATTTATCACCATAGCGTGTATATTTTCATACAGAACACATTACACTTTATATCCCACCATTGAAGGAAGAACAGGCAGCATAAAAGTTGACACACCTTTATTTAGCACAGAAGCAATGGGAATTCGTTCCATTTTAGTTAAAAGTTGTAGGCTTGTTTCGAAAACACGGTGCCGTAGAAATGAATACACCACTTTTTTCGCTGTTTTCTAAAAATTTCCATCCCAACTATAAGCTTTCATTCCATATCAACAATTATCGCAGAAACCAGAGAATGCAGTTCATTTTGTTAAAGTAGCGGTGGACGGTTGGCAGTGCGTGCGTTCAAAGAATCTATACTAAGTATGTACAAGCCTCAACCACCAGTTTTAAGACCAATGAAACCTTCCTCAGTCATTTGGCGAAACTGCAGGTTATTTCATTGTGTATATATGAAACTTTTGAAAAAATGACTGCTAGTTTTCAAAGGTTATTGAATCGTGTGATACTTTTAATCATATTAATAAAAAAACTTGTAAGCAAAATTTTGCAATTTTAAAGTTTGTCATTACTTTGTATTTTATTGTTCGTATTTAAAATTACAAGTAATGTATGTATTGTATTGTAAATAAAGAATTTTGTTTGCATTGTTTGTACTGATTTTCAAATGGGCTCTTATAGTTAGCTAAACTTTAAACGTTAGGTGCTACGCGTTGTTTAGATTCGCTCCAATTGCACCAAACATCGAAATTGTTACTAGGATATCATCGTTTAAAATTTTGTTGTCGGAAATCCTGCACAGATGTACAAGTATAAAAGAATCGAAATATCTTGATCCCATATGTTTAGAGAGTTGAATTCTTCACCGCAGGGTATGATGTCGAAATATGGAGTACCTTCTGCCTCTGGTTCATTGCGTTCAGCACTTTCCTAATGAAGTATTTCAATATGAAACTAAAATGCAAATATTTCATCTATTAGCCCACGGAATAAATATTTGAATTGGATTCAATTTATCCAACCTAAACAGCTGGATGAACCGAGGATCCGGAAGATCAAAAGGCCTACTTCTTAGTCTTAATTCCAGCAAGTTCGCGTCTTAAAAAAAATTTTCCGTTTATTTATTTTGTTTCATTTATTATTTTAATATATATTAACTTACATTTGTCTCCTTTTTATAGCATTTCAATGACGAAATAAAATATAAATATCCATTTTTTCTTTATTTTTTATGTTTTGTTGATATTTTTTATTATAAAAACTTCGAAAATGTATCTTTTATTCTTTTATGATTTCTGACAGATTTCATAACAGATTTTTACATGCTGGATACCAAATCTGTTATTCATAAAAGATTTTTTGAATTTTCGATTTTTAGACAGTTCATAACAGATGTTTTAAAAGATTTCATAACAGATTAAGCATGCCGAATACCAAATATGTAATTCATAAAAGATTTTTTGACAACTTAAACTTTTGTATGGAAATTCATAACAGAATAACAGAATAAAAGAATAAAAGATCTCGCCGAATAGGCCCAATTGTCATTTTAACTTGAAATGGGTTACACCAATATTGAGTGGTAAATTTTCAAATATGAGGAAACTTTTTGCCAACCCTGGTTTTTTATTCACCACACTTAGGTTTCTTTAATAATTAGAGTAAACAAGAGAAAAGAGCATGTCAATCGAACAATTTCAGCGTTCTCTTTGTCTTGTATTTTTAAGAAGCATTTAAAATTTATTTGGAACAAAATGGGACTTTAGTTTAATGGTCCTTTAAAAACAGAAAGTGGTTGAGGCAATTGAAAAATGCCATTTAACAACTCAATAAATATTTATAAGTGTTTGGAGAAACTGAACATAAAAGAGTTTACAACAAAATAATAATCGGTCTAAGCTAACTGTGGCTTGTGGAGAAAGGAGTTATTTTGACACAGTTAGAATCTTAATGTAAAAGAAAACCCGCTCCAGGGCGGAAGCAACATTTTATCATTTTCTGACTTATTTATAAGCTAAAATAAGTTGCACTAGTTTTGTATCGATTAATCGTTAACTTTTCGTTGTTATGATGAGAAAAACTAAAAATTGAAAAAATGTGGGTTACGCCACTTTTGCACTTACAGCCTAAATTATTCTGTAATAACATTGCTTTTTATATGAAACCGATAAAGTTAAAATTTGGCAAATGAGTAAAATGTTTAGGATTGTCCTTCTTTCGACTGGAAAAATACGAAGTAAAATAAATTATAAAACAAATTTTTTTGACCAAACTATTTCTGAACTCTTAGTTCTGCTTTCCCCGAAAATAAAAAATTGTTTAACTAATATTTCACAAAAGAGGAAACTTAAAAAACACTTAAAATTTCTGTTATTAAATCATTATTCAAAAACAAAATTTGCCTTTTTGTTTTTTTATATTTTTACAGCGGTTATAATATAGGGTACTAACCTGAATTGGGCTGTCCATTGCTATTTGGCCGGGCTGATGGTGCTCCATCTCGTGCTTCCACTTCCAAAGCATAGGCGCCTTTCTTCTCTCTGTCGAAAACGGTTTTGGTGAAAATTTCTCCACTTTGTAGATTTATTTCGAAAAATTCCTTTCCTTCATTACGTGGCGAATCAACAATGTAGTAGTAAACCTATAATAACAAAAAAAAGAAAGAACAATGTCATGGATGAGAGCAATTAAAAAAAGAAATTACGAAAATTAACAAACAAAGAAAAGAGGATTAGAAATAAATATGTCTGCTTCAATTCATTTTCATTGAATGTATTACGGATTTTTTTTTTTTATTTTTCATTCTTTCTCACCCGCAATCCTTTTTGAGTTCTTAAAGTGAACCAAAAAAGTTTTTTTTATACTCTCTTTCTCTCTCTATATAATCTTTAACAGTGTGTCTCGCTTTCTATTAAGGAATGTGAAATTTAAGTTTGCCAGGATAATGCTATGCGGTTTAAGTTTCCTTTGGTTTTATTCTTTATTTTCACTTCAACGAAGCGTGAGCAATGGAAATCCTAATTAGCTTGAAGGTCTTTTTTTTTGCGCCTCTCAACTTGCTTACTAACTATAACTACCTTCACCACTCTATCTTGCCAAAGTGGACAAGGGAAGAAGCAGAGTTAACTCTCTCTTACCACCATTCTTATCCTTGGAAATAAGGATGGATTAAGTTTGAAAACTAGTTAAGCTTACACACTTTGTTTTTTTTTTTTTTTTTTTTTGTTGCTCTGCTGCTATGGCAGCCTGGGTGGTGACTCCACTGTTCCACACAATCACTGAAGTTGTAGTTACAGTCGTTTGCAGATTATAATTATTGCGCTGTGGCCCTTTTTTCTGTTGCTGGTTCAAATTTAAAATGATTATAATGCTGATGGGGTGTAAGAAGCTTTTTTGCCGTGGATGTACATTCTCTTGCTAAAACCTGGATTTTATTTTAATATTCCTTTCTTATTATGTATTTGCTTTCGGGTTATTTTTTTTTCAATGGAATGCGGTGGGATTTGAGTCTTTTTGAGTTCTTTTTATATCTAATCACTTGTTTTTTTTTTTTAAAAGGGAAAATTCTTTGTTTCGAAAATTATTTTTAGTCTGAGGCGACGAAATTAGTAGGAAGAAATTAAATTAAAAGGATTTGGCAAATTCAATTTGACGGAAGACGTAATTTTTTTTTTTTTCGAAAGGGTTGCAATAAAAAATAATTGATTTTCTTATTATATTATTAGTAAACCTTAATGATCATTGTAACTTTCAGAATATTTTTTATTTTTATTTCTGACGGATACATTATCTATGTTAATTTTAATAACCTTGTTCAATAATTATTTATAATTATATAAGTTAAAGCAAATGGTGTTCTAGTTATAGAAGCAAGTTCATGTTCTAGTTAGAGCATGACTTAAACGGTATAGAAAAACTACCGTTTCGAAACAGATAATTTGACCAATTCTGTCATATATTGTTTTTGATGGTTATGAAACCCTTCAAAACTCAAGTAGCACAAGAAAATTAGTCACGAAAAGGGAAATAAAAAAAAAAAAACGACAAAGCTGTATTTTGGCGGAGAAGATTTATTTTTCTATCTTGAGAAAATTCAAAAAGTATCCTTAATTTGGTCCAGGGCTTAAGTTTTTAGGGAGAGAGGAAAGAGGTCAAATCCCTGGGTGGGATTCTTTATATATAAAAAAAAAATATACGATTTCATCTGCTTGAATGATTTTCAGAGCAAAATATTCAGCAAATCATTCGCACATAAAAACCTTTGATAGTTTTTTAATACAGAATCTGGCATTTTTTGACAATTTCTTGGAAACTATGGTTGAAATATATTGACAATTTGTATCGTACCACCAATCAATTTTGAGAAAAACATGTTAATTTCTTATAAAATTTGCTTTTCACAACACTGCCCTTTTTATTAGTATTTGGCGTTTTTTTTTGGGGGGGGTTATAATATTTAACTTTATCATAGAAAATTTCATAATATTATATTTTAAATCTAAAAATCTTTATGTGATTCCAGCACAAGGCTTCAATCATGCACATGATTGAAGAAAAAATAGTAATAAAGCACTTTATTTTCCCATAGGTAAGGAATTTAATTTTATGAGAACCAAATCATTTTCGGCTATTTAACATTAACTTTTGCTTTTTTCTTCGAGCACCATCATCGGTTGACAGAATGCATCAACTCGATACCTTCAAAGTTTGAGCCAACATTCACAGCCCAGTTGTTATATCATTTCACGAATAGAATTTTGTTGGCAGTATTTTGTATCTGGTGATCATAGAAGCCTCTTTTTTTTATCCTGCATTTGATTTTAGGGGACATTTTTTTGTTCTTAGACTCACGTACAGTCCCAATAGCTCGAAAACCCTTTTGTTTCAGCAAAACAAGCAGATCATGTGACGTAAAAAAGTTATCAAAAAATACAATGTGATCTGAAGGATAAGAAACTTTCTCTAAAAAATCAACAACAGCTTTGGATCCAAGTGGCATTTGCCATAGAGACGTTTTTGATTACACAATAGGTTTTGAATTGGTACAAATGATCACAACTGCTCGTCAGCATCCAGTTTTTAAAGCTAAATCTTTAATAAATTGCTTCGAAAACTGGCTGCCTTATAATTTTACCATCGACTCATCAACCGAAAGTTTTTCATGTATGTACCCAAACTGGTAGAATTTTTCATTAAGAAGTGTTGCTTGAGGTCTTAATTTTGGTAAGAACCAAATTATTGTTGTCAGCAAGGACATATTGTTAGCAAAAAATTGGTACACGAATGTCTGCATCTGTTTGACAGTACATGTTCTCTCTTGGAATAGAGTGATACCCGCTGTAAAGCAAAATACCAAAAAAGACTTTCAAATCGTCTTCGGTGAATGCAAAATTATGCGCATTATAACCTGTGCTGCATTAACGAGAGACTGATCAACGATACAATTTACCACTTTTTTAGCAAATAAAGTTTCGAAAATTTTAAGTTTCGACTTCACATGCAATGTTCATTTGTAAGACGATCCATGGTTAAATTGCAAACCAAACTGAAGCTGTTTGACAGTAACACAAGGTACTAAACACACGTCAGCTGTCAAAACCAGTGTTGCCAAAACCAAACCAGCTAAAAAATCACCCGTTAGTTACCATGTTTACTTTTTGTCCCATGAAAAAACTGATTTTTGGCATTTCAAACGCATATGGTTTCTTGGGCCATTTTGGAACATTTTTACAACGTTTTGCATTCTGAATCGTCTTCACTGTCACTTCTACAAAACATTTCTACTTCACTTGGAACGTCTTGCATATAGTGCAAGTAACAAGGCCTTCAGCTTCATCCTCAAAAGCACTATGGCTTGAAAACTTTTCAACGAAGTCTAAGGCGGGTAATGATTGTTTGAAACCCCACTGTTAAAAATTTGTTCAAATTCACTATTTTTAAGCATTTTTAATTCTTAGTAATCTAGTAACTAAGGCCACAAAAGGGTACCCTGATCAAAATCTTATAGTTATCTGATAAGGCTGGGATCGGACAGCCTTACCTCAAATGGTCCGGATCATATTAATATTTAATTCCCAATCTGGTTTCCCACCTACACATAAACACAAATATTTTTAAGATGCATCAAATAAATTGGCCGTCCAGAGTTCTTTGTGAAAACTCTCAGACCAGACAGACAAAAGTATCTGATTTCAAGAAAATATTCCAAACTGTGTTTTTGATCGTGAATCTGATAAAATAATGGCAATATCACTCGTCTCTTTTTCATTTTCATCCAAGAGCTAATTTGCTACTAAAATAATATTGTCAATGAAATTTTAAATTACAATAAATATTTTAAATGAAATTTTAAAAGGAAATAATGATATTTTGATATTTTAGTTTTTCAAAGTTCGCAGTAAGGAAGGAATTATAAAAAGAAATTTGAAATGTGAAACATTCCTGAAATCAGATTTTTTAATGTGTCAACCATTTGAATCAGTTCACCAATACATCTATTATATTTTAAATTAACAAGGTTAATGGAAGCATAACATGACGCTTTGATAAATAAAATATACCAGCTAATAGACAAAAATGTAGAACTGATTCAAAGACTAATTTGTTTAACCAACTTTGCATTGATTTATTTAAATCACATTATGCATATTCCTATTATTTTTGTTAATGGAATTGAAAATTTTCTTCAAATTCATTTCAAAAGCTTAAAATTTACTTAAAGATTTTACCACCCACTTCATTAAAACAAAGACTTTAAAATGTAAAATTCAAAAACCACATATATCTAAAAACCCATCAACCTATCCTATCGAAACAAGTCTTCCACTTGAAATACAATTTGGTAAGGTATTACCATGTCTTTTGAAAATGTCTTCGTAAAGCTTTATAGATTTGTAAATGTATGTGTATATAGAGAGGTAAAGTAATATAATATGTAGTTGTATATTCACATACCTGATTATTTGGAAAGGTTCCATCCTTGTCAATGGCATTCACTTGAGTAACCTTTGTACCAATTGGTTCACCCTCAAGTACGGTTTCTTGTTCTCGTTCCGTGAATAACGGTATCTCATCATTAACATCCTCAAGCATTATGTAGACAGTTGCCTCTGAGGCCAACTGTTGTGCGCCATTGTTCTGGAAAAGACAAAAAAGAATAAAGAATGATAAGAAGATATAAAAAATATATAATATACTTTTGCATTGATAAGAAGAATTGGAAATGATATTTTTTTTTTGTGATTTTGAATAAATTCAGATCCAAGAGGTAAATGAATTATTTTATTTTTGTTTCGTTTTGGCGATGGAAAATTTAGTACAACTTAAAGTTGAAATATTTAAATAATTTGTAAAAGTTTATGTTATTTGAAATCAGAAATTTAATTTTTTTTTGTAGAAAAAGTAATTTTTAATTCAACTTTATTTAAAAAGGGTTTATCGTTGTTTTTAAAATTTGTTTGTTCTGTTATAAGTATTTTTTTTTGCCTTTCCCGCCTAAACGGGAGAAGTTAGACCCTCTCCCATACGATTTTTTTCTTGTCTCGACCCATCGTACATAGAAATCGATGTGTGTAAAGATTCCCGCAAAATGGCTGCACCAATTTTGATGAAATTTGAAGGCAGTATTCAGATATCCCATCAAATAAACCTGTGAGATTTTGTAGCTATAGGATAGGAGAGAAAGCGAAACACCAGGCCATGGGGAGGGAGTTTTCCATACAAACGATCGATTTATTTTGAAAACGGTTAATTTTGACGAAAAAAATTATTAACACATTTTTTGTAGGAAATTGACTAGGCTACAAGTTTGCAATTATCTTTTTCATCTAGCATTGATTGTTAGGGAGTTATTGAGAAAAAACGGTTTTGAGCGGCCTCTGACCCCCGTAAAATTGTTAATGGCGCTCATATCGATGTGGACTTTTCACAGTTTTCTAAGAACGCAATCAGAAAATCTAAAAAAAAAACTGGATATGAAAAATCTTTATCTTCAAATATGAAAGCAATCACAAAACCATTTTTTAGAAACTAAAAAAATCGAGTTTTTAACCTAGTAAGATTTAAATTAGTTTTTTTTTACCTTGTAGGGAAATGTTACATAACTCTATTTATAAATCTATTTACAAAGACTGCATAAAAAAACCCATACAAATTGTGCCCCTTAAACAAAAAAACGGCGCCATTGCATTTCTATTAACTCCCCTTGAATATCGTTAAATGATAAACTGAGAAACAAGTTTGAAACTGACTGTTACATGAACTTCTGTTTTCAGTTTTTCTGTATATGTGACATGTGACATGTGACATGTGACATGGGACATGTGACATGTGACATTACAATTCACACTTAATTTCTTCGAACTAATTTTCAAGTAGGAACACGAATTCGTATAAACATCGAGATAAATAAGTATCAGAGATAATGGAGTGGAATTTAATGTGCCAATACTATGCTTCGAAATTCCATCAACCAGATAACGATCACAACAACAAGCGATTTCTGAACAGACTGGTTGATGTCATCATCAAGGGATGCTTAATTATTGATCATAGATCCAAGATATTTAAACTTTTTGCACTTGGAAAGCACTGTTTCCGCCGGAATAGGCCTGGACGGATCAGAAACAGGGCAGCATAGATAATAGATATTCTGTCTTTTTGGCAATCATGCGATACCAGTTTCACTCCGAAGCGTCCACCCATACATCAACCTTTCATTGCAAGGATGAATTATTTGCACTTATGATGGCTCCATTGTCAGCAAAGAAGAACTGAGTCACTTTCGGGTCTGTCACCTTATTTTCGAGTAGATAGTCAAGGACTAAAATAAAGAGCAAAGGACTCTTTTTTTCTCCTAAATACTTCAATTATGTGCATCTATTTTCAGATCATGTGAATAAATTTAAGCTACAAATAATGTAGTTTACTTTTTATAAAGATAAAACGTAATTTTCTGATCAAAACCTATACAAAATTATGTAGGGAGAAAAAAGGGTTTTTTTTCGAGATCTAGGGAAAAAAAAGTCGTAATGGTGCTTAAAATAGGGTAAAAATTTATCTAAGGCCTGGGCACACTGCTTAGTTCTTACGTTGTTCTACTCCATAATAGTACATCTTGTACGTTTTTGTTGTGACATCCAGGAAACGGTCCCTGTTTCCAGTATTTCGCCATTTCATTTCTTGAACGCCTTAGTTGGCCTTAGTTTTCACTTACACCTTCGTTCTTGATTTTGCTCAAATAAATTAAATATTTTCAAAACTTTCGGAATGTTGCAAAAGTGACCTTTTACAAAAGTGGCGGGTAATGTGAACATATCTGTTCTGGTAATGTGGAATACACGCATATCTTTATTCCAAATAAAAATTAGTGTTTTTTCCATTTGAATTGGATCATCATCAAGGCATGAAGTACAGTTTTCGGGAACACCATTTCACAATGTATCCTCTCATAAAATTCCAACAAGACATTAACACGGCCTTAAGCAACGAACGGGTCATCGTCGGATGACTTCGGCATGTTGAAAAAGCTTTTGACAGCAGCTGGAGTAGCCCAAGGGTTTTAACTTAAACCGTTTCTCTATAGCTATATATAAAAATTATTCAATTGTGTATTTATTGACACCTATCATCTCACCAGAAAAATAAACTATAAGTATACGTTTTCATGAACCAGCAAAATAAACCTTCTTAACTTCCATAATTGGTTTTTGTGGCAAAGGTCACTAAAAATTCGATTTTACTTCTTAACTTCCTTCAACAATATACCATTGTTCATGATTGCTCGTTTAATTGTTCTCACACGCTTGCTTCACAGGATCCAATGTACTTATAGCTACAGCTTAGAACTGATAGATTCTATTTCCAACAGTAAAAGCTGTTAATTGGAAACTATGTATAAAAACTTAAGTAAATGTGACAACCACAAGAACTCAGTGAGTTCTTCACAATCCTGTGGCTAGAATTTAATCAATCTAGGTCAACAAGCTGTTTACTGCAGATAGGAGGTATATTAACAACAGCGGTTTTAGTGCAAGTGAGTGAGTGACATGTCCTTAGCTTGCAGTTTGAATGTGGATAGATACAAACAAACATAATGCGTAAGCTCTTTATGTCAAATTGTGCTTATACTTAGTATATACGTGTGTATACGGATTGCAAATATATATATCAATCGATTTCGTGGTACACAATTACGTGAGTTGAACAACTCACTGATTGATTATTATCTAGATGCAGCTATTATTGTGTTACTCAACAAAACCATGGCATTTGTCAAAAACGATTTTCAATTTGTTATAGCATAAATGTATATCCTTGCAGCTTTAATCACTCTGAAAATGTTTCTGAAGGACAACATGGGATGACATTTTAAGTTGGTCGACAACGACCACCAGAACCGAGATTATATCTTCAGCCATCAGTTGTCGTCATGTATAGGCTTATAGTCACCCACATATCCTTGTGAAACTTTTAATGGATGTTGTATTCATAACATATACAACGCATACATATATATATATTATATATATAACGTACACTATAGAAAAAGATTCTAATTGAATTGATTATCAATTTAAATTTATTTCTGTCTCCAAAGTGTAGACAGAAAATAAAAAAAAGAAGAAGGACAGACAGTTTTCCAACTTTTTATCGATCAATTAACATGGGCGAACTTAAACATGCGGACAAATAAGGAGGCGTTTGATAATATATATATAATGACTATCCTTTAGAAAATAAAAATAAAAACATGGTTTTTAGAGATACTATCAAATAAGTGTCGAAATCATAAATTCTCATATAAATGTATGTGGTGATGGTGGTATCTTCTATATTTTTTTATTATTGTCAGGCTTGAACAATCAGAATAAGTCATATTTGCAAAAATAACGAAGTACATTACATCAATGGCATAGTCAAAGAAGATCAAACAATTTAATTGGGAGCATACCGAAAAGAAAGCATCCGAAAACGTTTTTCAAAATTTCTACACGCTGGAAGATATGGAAATCAGACGACTGCGCATCTTGTGCATCTAAGAAATAAAGTCATGAAACACTTGAAAGAGGCTCCATTTATATGGCAGGCTGAGATGAAATCTTAATATATGTTCTACTACAAAGAAGAATTGATAATGATGTCACTGAAACTGGTAAAATAGGCGAAATCTTAGCGCATTATCAGCGTTAAATTCGCCAAACTGATTGTGACCAAGTGGAAAGAGATACATGATAAAAGCTTCCCGAAGAATGTGTTTTTGTTTGTGGATGAAATTCTGATGTACAAGAACTTTGGTGATTGCTCCGAAATTTACGGCCATTGTTAGTTATACAGGATTGAAGGAGGCCTACAATTTATCGTCAAATTCCAACGGCTATAAGGAGAGATGCAATTTTGATTAAAATGATTAACTTTTGGAGCAATTGTCACTTCCTCTCAAGAGGTACGCAGGGCTCGAACCCAGACCGCCAGCTTGATAGTCTAACAAACTAACCACTACGCAACGGGGCACTACGGATAAAAGCATGGTAGTCTGGAATACAGCAACAGGATTTTACGAGTTAAAACTGTAACCAGGTCATTTTCGGCTGATCTTATTAAATACTATATTTTCAAAACCTTTTCAACAGTTGATCACTTACAACAATGGCGGATGTAAACAAAATTTGGCATCCAAATTCATGTCACGTGTAAGCAATTGCAGAGCAGTGGTGAGATCGCCAAGCAACATGCCCCATGCCAACTTCTTGTGGATGTCGACAAAATTATTCAAAATTAGGGACCCTATTTAACAGTTTCGAAGAAGTAAATGCGGTCGTGGAAAACTCCAACAAGGAAAAGCGATACTCCGAGTCCAGGAATAAGATAAAAAAACATCGGGATATGGTGTTTGACGATTATCATATATAAACGTATTTACTGCGAATAAATGCATTATCAGTGGTTTAAAAGATTAGTTCTTCCAATTTACAAGGAAAATGGTGATAATTGGTGATACACGAAAGTGATATAGCTACCGTTCAATCAAACTGATGTCACAACACACCAAAAAGGTCACAACACACCAAATGCTTATTTGTTTTGCATATATCAGCCCTTAAATGATTCATTGGTTTTGGGATTTGCTTTTCTACCACAGATATACAATCAAAAAACATTGTTCAAAAATGATTCTAAAAAGTTTTGGATTTGTCTCAAGAACCTTTCAGAAACATTTCAGAAATGCTAAAAATCATTTTTGGAATGTTTTTTAAATGTTTCGTATTTCCGACTTTCTCGTACAAGCAACATTTTCATATTTTTACAACAATAAACACTTAACTATCTTCCTGTGTCATTTGTGCAGAATCTTTGTGAGCATTGTTTGTGTATATAAATTCAAGAGGCAGATCTTTTTTGATTACCGTTTGTTGGCTTTGATTTGATAAAGACGGGTTAACTTGACCTTGAAAAATCGTACTCAAAATAGTACTTAAAATAGTATAAGGTTGGCTTGAGGAGGCGTGAAAATCGCCTGAGTACAAAAAATTAAATATATAATATGAATATTTCAAATTTGAATTGCGAATGTATAGTATTTATTGCTTATCCTTTACCCTACCCATTAAACCTGTGTACACAACTGTGCCATATTGAAATTGTGTGGCTTTTGGGCAGCTTGTAACTTCTAATTACATCATATTTTGTTTTCATTACTGCAAAACGTGCTTCTTATGAATCCATTAGTCTTAAGCACAAAGTTCACATTACACCGTCAAATAATTTATCTTAATTATATCTTTCGTTTCCTAGTTATCGATTAAAATTAATTCCTTTTCTTAATGTTTGTAACAGGATATGTGTGTGGGTACACCAATTTCCAACAAAAGAATATTAAATTAAACACCAGCTGACAAATTATTACCCAAACCAGTGTTTGAATGTATGTTTTAGGGATTTTTATATGGTGAACGGTAAACAGTATCCTTAAATAAAGTGTTTGTTCGTGGTACACACGAAAATTATGTTTATTCTTGAATAAATTCCACCAAAAATATTCCTTGTTTTATAAAATTAGGAATTTTAAGTGGAGGACACACACGGCCATGTTTTTATGGTGACATTCCAGCTGGACCCACCAAGAACACCCTTTTTAGTATACAAGATTCTAGGTGTGAGTGTATTGTATAATTGAAATTGTCTGTCATCTATACTCTATAGGTATAAGCTGGGATGTACGGTCAAATTTTTGACGTGCCTTGGCATGGATGCATGTACTGTACATACATATATTGTATATTTACCCTATTTTATCATATGGCGTATTTGAATGTTCCTCCGCCACGTTTTACAAAATTGTGACTGATTGTGGAAACTCAAAGTATTTTACACAAACAAAAATTATTTAAATTCCATTTTTTGTAACAAAAATATATGATGGTGGGGCAGGATGACACACATCGAACCTAGAACAGTATCCTTTGTCTGTGTCTGAAGTTGACTGGATAAAAGTTTAACTTTTGAAGAGACGAAAATACAGTTGGGGGCGATGTTTGTTTAAATGAGGCGATTGCCATTCCATTTTATATTTTGTTAAAGAGACGTGCGGAAATTTTGTTAGATACGTTTTATGATGGTCACCGAAAATCTATTCAATGCATCATATACAAAATTTTAAGCATGTGTGGCCTAAAATCTATGTAAGAGGTTAGTAAACTTTTTTCATAGAATTGGTTAACGAGTTGAATGGGAGTACGAGTAGCCTTTCAGAGAGGTCCAACTTATTTTTGTACAATAATAAAGACAAAATGTTAAAACTGTTCACGTTATTTAAGTATCCCTTATCTTTAAACTTGTAAACTTTTTTTTGGTCAGGTTATACAATGCTTGTTAAACAGTAAATAGCAAGTGAATACAATACTTGCAAGTTTAGATATACAATACTTACTTAAATTTTGTTTACAATAATATTTACCTTTAGAAAAACCACTGAAGTTAAGATAATGAGGACGGAATAATGATTAACGAGAACAAATCAGAATAGAATGGGCTTAGTATATACATATGTATGTATGTATGTATGTGTACCTGTGACTTCTTGTCAGATTTGCCCATTTATGACTTTATGTACACTTCGGGCAGGTATAGCTAGAATGGTCGTAGTATACCTATAGGGAGAATTAGTCCAAACAACAATCGTAGTATTGACAACTTGCGAAGATCAAAAGGAGGCTAAACATCAATAGGTACCTATCATAAAATCACGCATTGTCAGATTTTTTTTTTTTCTAAACACTTTTCCGGGACCATATTTCCTGCTTTCTGATCAGGGCATAATACCCTGAAAACCCTCCTTTTTATAAAATTATACTAGCTGAAAACCCTTCGAAAACAACGGTGTAATTGAAGATTTTTTGGATTCTTTAAATTTAGTGTTCTTGTTAAAATTGTAAAATTAAAAAAGCATCGTAACCAGATTTTTGTTTATGCACCTCAAATTACAACTTTTGTGTTATTTGCCAGATAAACCGTAAACATCTGAGCAGAAATAAGGTTCCCATGACAAATTCTAAGTTTTTTTCCGCTCCACAACGTTTGAGCCATGTAAATCGTTGCCGAATCACAGTATTTTCTTTGAATCTCCAGCTAAAATTTGAAATAATAAAAATTTAAAATTAAATGATTAGATATATAAAGTTTGGATTTCCCATAAGCTTATTTTTGACGACTTATTGTGGTCAGTTTGGCATTTCTGCAAACATAAACGCTGTTTTAACTAAGTGAAAAATCTGCTAAAGCTGATTTTGGTGCTTGTCTCTGCCTAATCAGTTTTTCTAAGAAATCTCAATAAATGTTTTGTTCTGAAAATGGGTAGTTCTCACGAAATAAACTGACATTTTTCCCTTTAAAAAACATATGAGCTATGTATAGATAAATCTTTCCATTGATTGCTTAAATACAGTCGAATTAAGATGTGTCTATATACGGAATCTCCGTAAAGTTCTTAACTTTCGGTCAAAATTGCAAATTAAACTTCACTTCCGGCCAAAATTCAAAATTAAAATTATATGTTTTCGGTTCGGATTATATAGGTAAACTTAATTTAAGCTACTTATTGTGATGCTTGCTTATATCTGCTCAGGATGGTTGGAATCCTCATAAATAGGGTAAAAATAAATCCGAAAGAATCTATAATATTGTTGTGACTTAGTTAGCTTTTCTCCATCATCAACTCACAAAGCTAACCAAAAAGCCTTATTAAACAGAAACTCAAAACACTTCAAAAACTACATGTTCTTTTCGGAATTATTAATATGAAATTTAAAAAGTTTAACAAGTGTCGTAAATTTGTCATGAGCAACTGAAAAATGTGTTACGCTGTTTTTTTTTTTTTTTTTTACTAAGTAAGGGAATACAGAATTAGCTGTCGCTTTTTGTACCAAATTTTCTCAGTCCCCTGGTGAGGGCTTACATATTATTTTTGTATATAAGTAGGCATATTTTGGTATTTTCGGTTTTTTATTCTTTCAAATTAAACGCTTTTATGTTTTTTGCTTAGTCTGATTATGTTTTCAGCTTAAGAAATGTAAAAACAAAACCTAGTCCCCTGGCAATTTTATGAAAAAAATGGACTATAATTATATCCAGAGGTCTGAGAAATTTTCAAAAGGTGATGCATTTTAACGGATTTTGCCGAGGGTTTTGCTATGTAATATCAAATCGATGATCCAACATAACTTTTAACGGCGATATTGAAACTATAAAACCTTTATGGAAGCACTTTCAAAGTCAACTAGGTCCAAGATAATGCTATCTTATTACAATAAATCGTGCTGATATCGATCGGTTATTTCAAATAAAAAGTCATATTTTGATTGGAATAAGTGATAATTTATAAGATTTAATTGTTTTTTATCAGTCCCCTGGTAACAAAATCTCATGTCCCCTTACCAACTTTAAAAAAAAATGCCATAAAATTGTAAATTTTTGTTTTTTGACTGGCCGCTTTCAATAATGTTAGAGGACATTTCTAACATATAACTAGAACTAATTTTTGCAACTTAAAACTTCAAAAAAAAAAATTGACGAAATTATGAGCATTTTATTTCACGAAAAAAATGGAAATAATTGTTTTCATGTTTTCCACTTTTGATTGAAAAATTTAAGAAAATTGACCAATCCATTGCTTAAGCAACTGAAATTTCAAAATGTCATCTATAGTGATGGCATGCAAGGTTTTAAAAAACTTCCGATTCGTTTAAATATTTTAAGACTATTTTAAATTACAATGATATCAAAATATCAGTATCGCATCATCTGTGATTTTAAATCAATAACCAAAAATGTGTTTACAAATGAATCACATTGTTATGATATTTGTTTCACTAAAATCTTAAATTTGAATAATATAATTCAAGAATAATAAAACATCTGCTTTTACACTTACTCATACTTATAACAATGAATCTACAGATTTTACTTTTAGGTGTTAAATTCTACTTCAAAGAACGAAAATTTCCATATATTGTCAATCTCTACTCCTTTCTAACAATACCCATTGGGCTGATTTATTATAAATTGAAAATTTGTTAATTGATTTTTCGAATATAAAGACAAAAAAGGCCAAGAGCTAATAGCCCGCATCAGGGTAAATATCTGTCGTATCAGTTTTGTTATGATGGCAATATCATGTGATACCATATGTCTCTCCGGGAATTGCCTTTCGTTTTAATCACAAGAAATATGCAAAATCTCTTTGACATAAGTCCTTCAGCAACCAGTCACTAGCACTTGGCACCAACCAGCAGCATCAATAAATTATTCAAATTATATTCATAAAACTTATATTCAAATCCTGCAAACTATAACACACACACTCACTAGAGTTATAACATCATTTTGATCCTTCTTCCAATTTATGTATACATATACTAGATACATTGGTGAATTTATGCATGCACTTGATGTTTTGTGCAAAACCCAAAATACATCCAGAAAGAAAAAAATAAAGGTGTACCACTGCTCCATAAAAGTGCTCCTTTGGTTCGTTTGGGAACTTCTGCATGTTTTATCTCCGGACAGGGATATTCTCTGTGGGGAGATCCTCTTTGAACATGACTTTCTTTTCAGTTCATGAACACGAAGCCAAAAGATTACCTTAGTTGTGTTTTGTGTGTTTTTCGTTAAAATACATTTAGTTTTGTTTTGTTTTGTTGTTATAGTTTTAATTTTTTGTTTAGAGGATATGCATATATCCTTTTTGGCCAATATGACAAAACCTTTGCTTTTACCTTCAGGTTAATTTATCTATTCATATTTTGCCATCATGCAGTGGTATGTTCGTATGAGTAGTTTTATGCTGAATTCATCCTGTCCTTTGTGTTATATACTATAATATGCATTTGTGAAAGAGTTTATTCCTTTGGAAATTGTAATTGCAATGTCCTTGATGTTTTGCAACACATTTAAAAGATTCTTTTGCACAAAGCGCTACCCGTCAGACTTGATCCCTATTGTGTTTACTGAGCATTAAGTAAATCAATGGGGAATACCACAACAAATATGTTTATATGACTGAGCCCGCCACCATAAAATGTCCTGATGGGGGTATACTTAGGAATGTGCTTTTTTGTTTTTGACCGTTTGAAGCTGTTGTTATGAAAACTGTCGTTATAATATTTTCCAGATGGTAAAAAGGCAATTATTGTGTTCATTGTTTTGTTAAATTAATATAGGTAGGGGAACGGTGGAAACAGTGAGACATATCTTTGTTTTAAGTTGGTATTTCTTTCATTGTATTTTTTACTATTTTAACATTATTCGGGTCAAATTTTGCTGATGCGGAACTATGTTTTAAATTATAAAAAAAAGTATAACTATCTCACTTTTTGCCGGAGTATGCGATTGAATTATGAAGCCTTATGCAGCAAAACAGTATACGTTTGTTATCATTATGAAAAGAGTTCATACTATCTCATTGTTTGCACTGTCTCACTATTCACACCATTCCCCTACATGTAATATCATGTTAATTTCATATGTGGGTATATTTAGTAATTCGAACGCTTTTGAAATTATTATCTGTCATAGGCTTACCATGAGACCATGGGAACAACAAGCTTCATTGAATATTTGATTGAAAATAATGTGGAAAATTTTGCATTTATAAAATTTTCCAGATTGTGGGCTCATTAAATAGTTATCCCAATGTAACTACACACACGTCCTGTTAATAATGTTTAATTTATTTTGATTGAATTTAGGTGATTTTGGCGTCATATTGTTTTTATTTGTGTACGAATAATGGTTTATTGTTCATAATTTATAAAACAAAAAAATAAATGACGACAATGGTTTTGAAAATTATTATTTATTTCAAACCAATAAAATAACTAATTTATCACCTCTGTATGTTTAATGAAAATGTGTCCTTTAACGTAATTATAATTTTGTGTTAGAGTCTATATATATATGTACCTTTTTATTTACATCGAATAAGCTGATGACTTATGATTAAACTGATATAACCATTATTGAATATGGGAAATTACGATGAAAATGTTTAAAGTAAAAGTAGAAGAAACTTGAATTTTAAATTGCAAAAAACATTCAAGCAGTTTTCGGTTTGAAAGTAATAGCAAATCATTCACAATTGCAATTTAATTATTAAATGTACCCAAATTACGTCCTTTTTTATAGTATTAATATTTTAATGTTAATTCAAAAAATTCATGGCAATATACCATTGAGGGTGACACACACCTTTTTTAGTATGTGTTGACAGCTCTGTACTAAAAAGTGATTGATTTTTTTTTATTATAATGAAAGATGTTAGTTTTCAATGGTTTCTTTTTATGCTGACACATAATAACCACTAAAAATGTATTAATTTAAAAGTTTTTGATGTACCTGCCTAATTTTTAAATTTTTTACGTCCATTTGCAACAAAATACCATTTTAACTGATAAATCAACAATAAAACTTAATTCAAGGCACATTTATGAAAAAAAATGGTTAAAAATGGAGCTGCATAGAAAAAATGTGCATACTACGGTGAATACGTAGGTATATACTACGGTAAAAACACTAGTTTTTCTTGACATACTGGTGGTTTACCCGAATATCATGGTATTGATATCACCAGTGTGTCACAGGTATTACCGATACCCGGGCAATCTGCTGACTGCCGTATTTTATAAAGCTTATTTACAAATTTAGCTAAATTCCAAATTTAGATCATCAAAATATGTTGTTTTTAGAAAAGCAACTACTTTTGAAATTAATATTTTCAAACACATAATTTTTACACCGATGTTCTGTCTTAACAAAAACTTGACTTCGAATGACAATCTGTTAAAATAAATACTTATTTTACACTTTTTTACTATTTTATACAATTTTTTAAGTTATTTACATTTTTTACATGTTATTTCATATTTTTTACCGTTTTTTACCCAAAATATGTAAAATAAAAATGTTTTTACAGCAAATTGCCCACCAGTGTTGTATTTATAAAGACAAATAATAGTTTAAGATTGCGGTACAGAGAACTGGAGAAGACACCGGAATTTCAAAAACGAAAAGACGGACAATTAATAATTATTGTGTATTATAAAAGTTTGTACCTTTTATGGTATATTAAATATGAATATCAGTTGCTCTTGCTGTATGAGATTGGGAAGTTGACAAGAGCTCAAATTTAAATATATGTCACCGAAAAGCTATGTTGCTAACCTTTCTTACCTTATTATTCATGTAATTATACAGAGTTCTAGAACACTCTAATCCCTACTACACAGGTAATAGTGAGTACTATGAAGTAGAGATCAGAGGTTCCTGCGAACAGAGCTGCGGTGGCGCAGAGGCAGGTATCATAAGGGTAAGTAAATGTTGAGAGCAAATAATTTGTGGGTGTAGCTTTTGGGGGTGGTAATAAGAATGGATTTTTGTGTTAGAATTGGGTTCTATGGGTCGTGTTGTTGATGGAAGTTTGTGTGGGTGTGGTATGGGTTTATTTGTTTAGTGTCTGTTTAAGTAAGTTGTGGGTGCAGCAGGGTAAGTGGCTTTGAGGGAAGAGGTAGAAAAGAATGGCTTGGTTTGCAGTTCTGTGACTTGATAACTTTGCGGTGCGTTTTGCTGAAAATAATTAAAGACTGTCTTGAATACCCCGTTCTCTGAAAAATTGCTCTTCAATATCATTTTGTTATTGATGATACGAATAATAAATTCATGTATCTCAATAGGGGTATGTTCGTAAAGTAGTAGTAGCTTTTAAACTGTGATCTTGTTTTATGTTCGATTGCCCACAAACATACCCAGATCTCGAAACTAATTATCAAAATGTTTAAGGAAAATCAAATGTTTTTGGAAAATATATGTAGGAGGACTTTACATTTACCAGTTCCATCCAAAAATGTGCTCTTGTTGCTCGAGTTAAATAAAAATAAAAGTAAACAGTATCTTGTCAAATATGAAATTTAAGTTCTTTTTGTTTTAAGGTTTTGCTCAGTTTTGAGCTTTTTCACTTTGTGGTTGGACAGATTCGCATTTGTGGAATATTCAGTGCGAACTAGCTGTCATTAGCAAGCAATAAATGTTTGACACTTACTGCCTTACTATTAATAAATAAACTCTGATTTTATGTCCAATTTTCAAAAAACTAAATCCATGTATTACTATTGTTCTGGAGGCAACTGGAACAGTAATTAATTGACTTTATGTTGAGTGTGAAAATTCGTAAAATATGTGTGTGCAAAAATCATATCTATTCTACGAAGCCCCATTTTTTTTATAATTAGCGCGCACTCAAGAGGTTATGACTACCCTTATAGTGTTAATTATACACATCACGAGCGTTTAGGAAATATGGAGAGGATTTAAAAGGAGATGTCGATGCACATTGGTTTTGAATACCTGAACGTCACAAAGAGGGGGGAAAATCGTGTGAGGCAAGGCATTCCACAAACGTGTTGTTCAGCTAAAGAAAGAATCTCTATATTTAACAGTACGTCCGAAATTAGGCTCAAGGGTGAACTGATGAGCATTCATAGCTAAGCGAGTATTACGGCGGAATATTTTAAGGGGAGGAATGCAACTGACTATTTCAATTGAACACTGTTTATAGAAGAAACCATAAAATAACGTTAAACAAGAAACATTACGACGGTGTTCTAAGGAAACAAAAGTTTCAATAATGGATATGTCTCCAATCAGTTTAAGGGCTCTTTTTTGAATTCTATCTAATAGATTCAATTGAGTTTTAGGAGCACCTGCCCAGATATGAGAGTTGTATTCAAGTTTTGGGCGAATGTATGCCTTATAAACTGTAGCCAGATCAGAGGGAGACAAAAATTGTTTGCATCTTTTGAGGAAACCTAAGCATTTAGCAGCATTTAATTCCACACGGTTGCTTACATCCCATTCTATTATGCTGTTAAGATCGGAATTTAATGAGTTCAACATAAGATGCCGCTCCAGTTCCACATCCGAAGAGCAGGGATGTGAATCTGTGAACGAATATGAAAAACTAAGCGTGCTGTCGTCAGCGAAACAATTTAATGGATTAGAAGTTTCAGACAAGAAGTCATTGATAAATATCAGGAGGAGAGTTGGAGACAAAATGGAGCCTTGGGGCACACCAGCATTTATTTTTTGTAAACCAGATTTAAAACCATCCAAAACAACTTAAATTGAGTGGTCTGAAGGGTAATTTCTAATTCATTGAAGAAGAGACTCATCGATACCAAATGGACGCATTTTCGAAAAGAGAGCTTCATGCCAAACTCTATCAAATGCTTTTGAAATATCAATATCAAGCGCAATAACCTTGGTTTCACCAAACTGGTGTAAGGATTGGTTCCAATTTTCGGTGAGCTATGCCATCAGATCACCAGTGGATCTATTGCTACGAAAGCCGTACTGAAGCTTTCATTCTTCAAGATATTTCTTTAGCTGTTTATTAATCAGCGTTTCCATGACCTTAGAAAGAAGGGACGTAAGTGCAATTTGATCTTGTTTTAATTTTTGTTGCTGCAAAAATAAAATTGCATTACAGCCGTGTCGTAGGTTAAATAGACAGGCAACTAAAACGTTTGGTTCTAAAGTTTTAGTCAATTTTTTTTTCTAATCGGTAAACTTTCAATTTCTGAACTTTTGTCTCGATTAATCATTGTCTCTTAGAAAGGTTATGGTATTGCTATCAATATTACCCGAACTCAAAAAATGTTGACAATTATTTAGCAAAGAAGGTGCTATAGCGTTGGGAGTAGGGGTGACAAATATGAGTTTCACTCATCTTATTTTAAAACTAATAATGCCCCATTGACGTTGTCAGAAAAAAAAATTCTCTGAATACAATTACTTGGCACACAGAAAGTTCTTTCTTGTTTGAGAAGAGAAAATAGAAATGCATTTTAGAAACTCTTACGTCTAACCTTTCATGTAATATGAAATGAATTGTATTCCTTAAAGAATTCAACTTTTCCCCAACAACTCAACTTACACACATAGTTAATGTAATCTTGAAAATGAGTTCGACATCGAAAGAAGATGGACAAAATGAATAAAAATTAAAAAAAAAAAAAGAATAATCGATTTAGGTATGCATCCTTAAGGATTTACTTTAAATTCCCAAAACTAAAGACAGAATATAAAATCTACAAACTGCATAATCCAAAAGCACGAACAAATAGAAAAACTACTCCCCACTCAATTTACTTCTTGAAGAAATAATTACCTTACACAAATACATGTATATCTTCGTCTCCAAGCACAAACCTACAATATATAAAATGCATCTAACCTAGATAAGTAATACCTAGATATATAATTGCTGGTGAGCTTACACTTAAGTATAAGGAAGAATAGAGATATTCTCCTTTTCGTAGAGAAATGAAAATTGCAAATATACAAATGAAATTGAAAATCCTTTAAATGTCAATCTCCTCCCTGAACGCAAGTGGTGTCTAATTGGTTTTACAGGATCTCAGGCCAATGTAGTTATTATATACGTGCCAGTGTATGCTCCCGATTGACATTTTCGTAATCCACTCTAGTTGTGTCAAAACTTGCAAAAGTTTTCCTTACAGAATGGAAATTGAACTCGTAATCGATAAACTGTTAGCACTGGCAATGTGGTGGTGTTTGTTGAAGGATATGGAAACATTTCAATTTCCTTAAATTAGTTGTAGTACCTATCTGTATATATAGTTTGGGGACAACTCAATGCGGTTGACATGGATTTATTTTACTTTCTTAAAGCTGTAGATTTTACTGAAATGCAAGCCATACAATTGTCATGTGGGAAGAGAATAAACAAAGTGAATGAATTTTCTGTAAAATGAAAATCTGAAATTGACTTGATATTTCTGAAAATTGGACTTTTGATGAGCTTTGAAACGTTACAAGTTGGCCTGTTGATGAGCTTTGTAATGTTACAATTTTGTGAGTTAAGATGTTTAATCAAAATATTGTAATGGTATAAAACCTTACACAAAGGTTTCTATTTGAAAGTCGATACTTTTTTCCATTTGGACGAAATTAAGAAAACAAAATCCATGTACCTACAGTAGAATCTCGAAAAGATGAACAGAGAGGTAAAACCTGTTTTAAAAAATTAAAAATGAGATAAAGAAAAACGCATCGCTTTTTATAAAAAAACAATTCATTTTATTTTTTAAAACACATACAATGAAAAACAATAAAAAAATTGATCATGAGAGTTAAAAATTATTCCGAAATGTTTATGATGTGATTGGTCACAATCCGCATCAAATAACATATTGCTGATCTGTGTCTACGCTCCCCACGAAAAGAAGGATGAACCAACCAAGGACGAGTTCTATGACCTTCACGAAAACACTTACGATATGTGCGACGTCAAAATTATCCCGTGTGACTTCAGTAGCAGGTTCGGAAAGGGAGGCAACTTTTGTTTAACCGCGCCGGAGGACACAGCCTGCACGTTGACACTTGCACCAACGGATACAGAATAGAAGATTTCTTGGTGGGGTGAAATGTCATCACATATCGAGCAACCATTTCCCGTACCTTGATATAGATTCACAAAAATACTTGGCGGAACAATGATCAAAAGACATTCAATCGAATTGATCACATCGCAATAGACGACAGACATGCTTCCAGTATCTTGAATGTCCGCGCATTCTGTGGGGCAAACATAGACTCTGACCACTACTTGTTAGTATCTCGAGTATGTATGCGGATATCCATGGCGCCACAACGCCAAACTGATGCTGTGTGAAGATTTGATATCGCGAAGCTAAAATCGCAAGATAACGCAAGAACGTTTCTAAAAAGCACAGAGAACCAGTGGAGACATTGCCAACAAGCCATCAGAAATGCCACCTCCGATGTGCTGGGTTTTAAAAAGCTAGACCCAGAGCTACGGAGAGATCAACCCGGGAGCTATACGGGCAAAAAAGAAGGGAGGAACGCTAGCTTCTCAGGAAGAAAATGGAAGAGTCCGAGAAGTGAGCGGACGAGTCTATCGTATCGAGGGTTGTACCAGCAGGAGTGTTTTAGAAAATTCTACCAAAGGGATTTTCGTCCTCCCGACATAAATGAAGTGCGGTTATCGACTGCCAAGCTAAAAGTGAATAATTTGTTGGGGCAGACAGCTTATCAATGGTTATTGTTTAAAGCTTCAGGAGATATGATGGTAGGGAGCACGCATCAACTCATCGGTAAAATTTGGTCGGACGAAAGTATGCCCGTTGAATGAAACCTTGTCATAGTGTGCCCCATCCACAAAAAAGAAGATGCTCTGACCTGCACCAACTACAGAGGAATTAGCCTACTAAACGTTGCTTATAAAAACTTGTCGTCTATCCTGTGTGATCGTTTTATTCCAGACAAGTTAACCTTTGTCCAAGTGTTCACACTCCGACAAATTAAAAAAAAAAAAAAAACAGAAATTCCGGAGCGATAAACACCACCTCTTTATCAATTTTAAAGTCGGGTACACCTGCAAAACTCGTCCGCTTGTGCAGGATCACGATGGAGAAATCTCGCTACTCTGTCAAACCGTTTGACGTTGAGAAAGGTCTAAGGCAAGGCGAGACCCGTTATGATGCAACCTATTTAACATCGTTCTTGAAGCAATTGTACGAAAATCGTAAGTCAACACCACTGGTACAATTTATCAAAAGTCCGTTCAACTACTTGCTTATGCAGATGACATAGATATAATCGGTAGAAATAAACGAGCATTTGCCAGTATTGAATCGGAGGCGGCAAAAGTGGGATTGGCTATTAACGAACACAAAACGAAATATTCGCTATGAGCGAGAAAGGTATCTCAACATCGGCGTATCGGGCAAAACGTAACAATGGATGGAAAGATATAATTTTGCAATAGTCAAGAACTTTGTCTTCCTGGGATAACAACGCAGAATTCCATCAGTGCAGAGATCAAGCGAAGACTTACATTTACCAATTGCTGTTTCTTCGCACTCAAAAGGCATTAAGGTAAGGCCCTCTCTGATAAAACCAAGGAGAAGCTGTACAAGACCTTGATCATCCTCCAGGATACCTGCTATATAAAGATATTGACTAGTGCAAAAAGCTGAAAATACAGCGGCTGAGATGGCTGGGTCACGTAGAACGTATGAAAACCAACGCACCAGCCCGACGAGTCTTCGAGTTCAATCCTAATGGTGTACGCAGCATTGGAATACCCCCAAAAGATGGCGCAAACTAGTGAAAAACGAGCTCAGCCAACTTGCGGTGCAAAATTGTAAGCGACTAGCTAGAAACTAAGCTGGCTGGAGAGACTTGTTGGTTGAGGCCGAAGTCCATTCTGGGCTGCGGGCGCCATTTAAAGTAAGTTTTCTAGTTACATGTTTGGACAATTTCCTCTTTAATGATTGTGCATTGCAAAAGACATTTGGCACTTATTGAAATTTGGGACTGATTTAAATTAGAGAAATATGAAAGAATATTCAACATTTCACACGTTACCAATATTACAATAGGTAAGCCAGTTATATCTAAAATTCGGGTTCGCGGGTACCGCAAATGCCCTTGCGTTTAAGTCTTTATTGATTGTTTTCTGTTAAATAATTCAATTTTATCGAAAGTGATACACTGGTTGAAAAGTTTCTTTTAAGACAAAATGTTTTTATTCAAAAAACATTTCAGATAACCTTTTTCATCAACAGTGCTTTACAGAAATATCCCTCAATAAAGCTACAAAGCACTCTTATTTAAAAACAAATTGATACCTTTCGGCGCTAACCTTGTCAACCTACAAAGTCCTGTTATTGGATGAAAACTTTTCAAAAACCATTAAAATATAATTTAATTAGCCAGTTTCAAGTTACCAATGTTGGCAAAATATCTCCCTTGCTTATCCCAAATCTTTCTCCTATGTTACTCCATATTCAAATGAAACTGTCAGTAAACAAGTTTCTGTGTTCAATTTTCCAAATGTATCTACATGCGGATAAACGAATCGAAATCCAACAAAAGCACAGAGAGTGCAAAGCCAGGAGAGCGGATTCCAGCAATAGTTTCGAAATTAATTCCATTAATTAGAGTAATTATTTCCTTTGCCGTTTGCGCTTCGATTGGTAGATTTTTGCAGTTTTGCTATTAAAATGCGAGGCATGCTTTTCAACCCTCAATAACACTCAAAAATATATATAGAGAGCTGAGTCCCTAACTATGAATTTTGAATGAAAGAGGATTAAGTGTCCTCGACCGCTGCAAACAGGAATTTGTGTTTTAGTTGAATTAAATGTAACGGAAGATTAAACTTTTGAAACAAGGGAGTACAAACAAAAATGCTATAAATCCTTTTGTATTTTTGAATGATATACTAGCTCATCTCTTCCAAAATGCCAATAATAGAATACTCTTTGTGTATTGCCATAGCGCCACCAACCACACCGCGCACTACACTGCGCCACTAATGCCACTGTACGTGTGTTTTGTCGAGGATAAGTTTCATTATAATTTTCGTTAACTAATTGCGCAACAAATGCTCTCTTCTGGTAATTGAAATTTCATCCTTCATTAACTAAAACACTACAATCTCGAGAGTATGCGTGTATGTGTGGGCACCGTTTTCGGAAGGACATTCTAGATATCAACGGTCAGATACGGATGATCCGGAGTGGTTGGATGCGGCCGGATGGGATAATCGCTGAACTAATTTAATTTGAATAGGATTTCCGTACGAAAGATTATATATGTGAAGAGAATTAGGATACGCTTAGATAAGAAGTTACTGATGCTATGTTCATAGATAACCGGGGATCAAACATGATTGTGAGGATAATTATTTGAAGTATAGAAACGGAAACTTTGGTTGATTGAGGAATGTTGTGCTATTCATTTAAGTTTATGGTGTGATGTGTGTTGGTGGCGTTAGCTACATAATATATAAGTTTATCTATAGGTCAGCTACCGCCAGAACGTTGAATATTGAAGTCAAGGATGTTCTTAACAATGTCCGGGAATGTTTTTGTCTTCAATGTATCTAAGGGAATTATGATAAAATTCTTTATATGTATATGCTAATTTATAGTTTATGCGATGTTGAGATATTTAATTAAGATACAAGATTTTGATTTGGTTTAATCTTTTGATTTTGAAATCTCTTGTTTTAATATAACAGCATGAACCAAGATATTGATTCTTCAACTAATTGTGCACAAAAAAGAAGAACAAGAATCAAGTTGGAAGGATATCAATTGGTTTCGATAAAAAGACATATATGTATATATAAATATTCTATTTTATATTTAATTTCATTTCTTAAATTTCTATCAGCAAGATTGTCGATTAACCAAAAATTACAACGAATTTTCAAGAGAATTCTATTTTCTTCAAATTTCTGTTGAGAGCAAAGTATGATTTGATATTACATAACACTAACTTACTGATAAAACAATCTGTAATAACAAAATTCCTAAATATTCGATAAGCGAATAGGTGCATTATCGATTTATTCAGAATATGTTGAAATATTTAATTCTATACAAATAAGTTACTTAAGGGCTTACAAAAAAATGTGAAAGAACTATATAAAAAGAAATGTTATCAAGTACTCAAAATTTAAGATTTATTATGATGTTTTTAAATTAGGTATTTCTATAATTTAATGTGAAGGACCATATAAATCAATTTAAAATTTAAATATAGCAATGAAAAAATATAAGAAATAAAATAAGTAAGGATACAAATTCTATATACTTACTAATATGAAAATTAATTTAAAAAAGTTTTTTTTTATATTAAAAGTATTCAACCAAGTAGAAGACTTAGCATCAGTGTATTTTAAGTGGACTTTTCTGAATTATTATTCAAAATTAAAGCGTTTAGCGGCCTATAGTAATGGCAAGGTTATGTGACACGAGTCCACAAGCTAGCACCGGGCGAAACACAATGTTTTCTTGGACTATGGGCCGCTAAAAACTTTAATTTTCAATGAAAAAAACTGTATAAAGAAAAAAGATTTATTGTTCTAAGAAGATTCCAAGAGCATTATTAAGTGATGACTAATGAGTTTGACTTCTCAGAATTGAAAATTAAAAAGATTATTCATCACGTCAATTATACACCACACCAAAGTGAAGTGACATACTTTTCAAAATTAAATCTTACTGATTTAAGAAGAATTCAATATCATTGAAAATAAGTTTAATTTCTCGGAACAAACATTTAATACGATTTCAATGTAATTTGAAGTAGAATTTAATATTCTTGTTCAAAGTTAAATAATTTCAATACATTTATGTTCGTAAAACATAATGGCAAAAAGATGTTCATACATTTTTTATAAAACTCTTTGTAAATGTAACATAAAACACAATTGAAAAGTTAAAAACAAAAATCAATAAAATTTTTCTATGAAATTTTTTTTCTGAGTAGAGAAGTTTCACCTTTACTTCATCATCCACGTATTTGAAATAGAAAACTGACATTTTTGTATATATGTATGGATTAAGCGAACTCTTGAAAACAAATTAGAATACAAACATACTTATTCAGGAAACGCACGCAAACGAAGCGATTCATAACGAAATGGTTCTTTTTGAATATGTGGAAAACTAAATACGCTTGATTAACACAGTGAATAAGAAAATTAAAAAAAGATACAAAGACTTAAATATATCTCTAAGTAATGCCGATACAAATATAAGAAATTTTAAAAGCACTACATTAATGAGTGGCCCTGAAGCAATAACTGCACAAAAATTCAGGCGCGCCAAAATAATGACCCAAAATCGGTCGTTAGCTCTCCTACTAGTACACTTGAACCCTATATTATTTGGAAAACAAACCAAATGTAAAAAAAAAAACATTGCGGAAAAAAATGGCGGAATCGCCAATTACGAAATACACATTATTTGTTAATTTAATACAGTGAACGCTGAATTTCTCCCGATCCCTAAAGTTGTGTTTTGTTAGCAAAAACTAGGAACCTGAAACTAAATCTGAAAATTCTTAATTTATTGAACAACATGCTGTATAAATGTATAACCGAAACTCCGAACGATACATTTGATCGCATACTGTCTAAGTGTTTAACCAACTACTGACTTATTTCAATAGTGACGAAATAGGGATCAAATAAATAACGATACCAATTTCGTCACCTAGAATTGATACATTTAAATAATAAGTTTACCTCATGGATACAAATTGAACTTGTTTATAAAATAAATTTGTTTTTTTTTTTTTTTCAACAAAAATAAAAATTCAAATAATACAAAATAAGTTATCAAACACACACTTACCTCAACACGTATTGTTAGATTATATTCCTTTATACTTTCATAGTCTAACGGATGATTAACCTTAATGTCAGCCCATGTATCTCCATTATCCGGTCTTTGTTGTAAGTAGAACGTATGGAATTTATTTGTTTGTGCCGTTGAGCCCGGCATTAAACGATAAAATACCGTAGGATTGCCTTCAATGCCAGAACTGAATATAATCAGCGCAGACGATGATTATGAGTAAAAATAAAATAGAAAAAAAATATTTTATATTAGAAAATATGTCGTTGAATTAATTTTTGGTAGAAAAAAAAAATATTATTTAAATAAATTGGTTAGTAGAAGAATATTTTGCAAGTGAAAAAATTATCAGCGAATTTTGTATTTTTTTATTTTAAGATTGAGGGTGACTCTGAAAAAGAAAGGGCCAATACAGTACGTGTTCGAAAAAAGAAACCGATTAGATGTCAACAATAACCGAGGGACAATAAATGTTATAGCCGAACACTAGAAGAACACAATGAATGGATATATGATTTGGTATAAGAAAAATCGAGAAACAGCTGTAAAATAAGTGATCGGATACCATAAAAGTATCTTCACCGAATAAGTGAAACGAAAATCAAATCAAATTATCTGAAGAGAAAAGTTGCATTTACTGAAGTAAGATAGGTACCTACACTTTTGAGAAAAGTCACATTTACGACAATGATAAGAAATTTTATTGAAACTATTATCGAGCACGTACTGTAATTATTAATTTATTCATTAAAGTTGAGTTAATAGCAATATTTATTTCTTAAAAAATAAAAAAAAAAATGTTTTATTGCTTAATAATTTGTTCAGTTGCATTTTTCTTATATAAAAAATAAATATTCTAAATCTAATGTTAAAACTAATAAAATGGAACAAACAAAATAAATTAAAAAAAAACATTTATGGTTAGTAATTAAATTGTTCCATAGCAATACAAAAAAAAATTAACAAAAACATCTTCGAAAAAGTTCATATAACTTGACGAATAAAAATAATTAAAAAAAAAACATTAACGTTGGAATTCACCACGTTTAAAAAAAATTACATTTATTTAAAGCAATTAAAAATGTGCTTATACAAAAAAAATATATATATGCACATGAGGAAGGGATTTTTAAAGCTCTTAGGCAATAAAATATTCCATTACACATTTAACCAAAAAAAATTAACGAAAAAAAATGACATGCGCCATTCAAAATTCAAAAAGTATGTCGCCACATTTTTACTATCTATTTTTTTTTTTATTATTTATTTATTAAACTTTGGTTGGTTAAGTGCAAAAATTCAAAAACTGTTTTTCTTTATTATTTTCGTCTAAAAATAAAAAAAAAATGTTTCCTAGTAAAATAAAAAAAAGGTTTTTCGTGAACTGGAAACATTGTTGACACAAAACATTTTCTTATGACAGTATCCTTCAAAAAAAAAATGGGGACAACACGCAAAAAGATGGTTTAAAAAATATAACTTTTTATACATATATACGAAATTTCATATAATTTTTGTGTTTCCATTACACAAGTATGGGATGGTTTTTCGCGTGATGAAAAATTAAATGGATGATGAGTTGTTTTTTTTTTCTATTTTATTTTTTATGTGAAATGCTGTGTTGGGTGACAGGGGGTGTTAGGATTGTGGATTGATGGATGGATTCGGTGAGTACTTGTAGTTAGGAAATATTATACTCTATAAATCTTTTTTTATTTATTTTTTTTTTTTAATATGAGGCAAGGATATTTTTTTGTTGTTTGCTGTCCAAACTTGTATACGCTCGGTTAAATTGGGTGAGTTAAACTAAATGTATACAAATACACCTACAAACTGTGAGGGGTGGCAAATAGTTTCAGATTAATCGTTATGCTAGGATAATTTTGTTAAAAAAATATATAAAATAAAAATCATAACTTAAATAAAGTCCTTAAAAAAATGCCATAAAGTGTTGTGAAAGAAGGTCCTATGGGAGGAAGAGTTTTTTTTTTATTTCTTCTACTCCACTTACCTTTTGAGTGGTAATATTTTTTTTTCCTTAAACAACTTTACATTATTCTTAACATACCTACCAAGTTTTAAGTAGGTTAAGTGGGGGGTTTGGCAGGACTTATTCTCTATATATTTATGGATCTTTTTTTTCGAAACAAAAAAGTTTTGTAGGTCAGATTCTTATAAGTTTAATTTTAAATATTTTTTTTTTCTGTTTGTTTTATGTATTAACGAAATTTGCACTGAGTAAATAAAACAACTTCAAGTTTTTATTTTATTTTATTCTGATTTAACTAGCGTTGATTTTTTTTTACTTTGAAGGAAACAATAAGTAAAAAAAACACTAAAAAAAATTTGCTAGCCACAAGGACAGTTCAAAAAGTTATTATAAGAAGGACACCGTTGAGAGTAACATTGGACTTATAAATAGAGTCTAAAAGACTTTTTTAAGATTTTGAAGGTTGGTCACAAGGATTTGACACTTTGACAATGCTTGAATCAGCGTTTTTCTCTTGCCAATTGAATAATGCCTAGGACAATCGTAAGTCAACAATGTATTTCATTCTACATTTAAAAATATCCCTGCATTGAATTTCGTTTTCGTTAAAGAAGACTATAGGGGATAAATTAAATCTTCCAAACTGAAAAATACGTAATGCCCCGTCGTGTAGTGGTTAGTGTGTCGGACTATCACGCCGGAGGTCTGGGTTCAAGCCCAGCATCTCACTTTAGTCGTTCGGATTCGACGTAAAATTGTAGGTCCCCCCCAATCCAGTAGAACTAACAACGCACACAAAAGGATTGGTTGAAAGTTTTAAGTCACTGCCACTAAATTTATTTATTTATTTTTAACTGAAAAAATACAAAGGTGAGCATACCTCTTAGCGACATAGAAATACCGTAAAAATTCCCAAAACTATTTATATGCATGAGTTATTTGAGTTACGCGAGTGAAGATTATAGACTGATGGTAGTAAAAGTGGGTCTAAAAAGAAAATTAGTAGCATAGCTGTGTCGAAGGATGATGAAGGATGATGAAGAGGTCTAAAAATTCCTTAAATAAACAAATGCAACAACACCAGAAATTAAATGGATTCAGACATGGAATGATCAAAACCCACGTATCAAGTTGTCTCATTAGGACCCAACTTCATAATCACTATAACAGCGACACACAAGCCCATCGAGGCTTACCCAGGTTGCGTTGGTTTGTCTGAATGCTTGGAGGATTTAGTATAACTGATTTGAGATCGATCAGGATCAAATCAGGAAATCTTATCAAGACTATAGTTTTTGAAATCAAGGCCGGATCATAACTCTTCCTCATTTTTAGTTGGTTATATGTCCCTGATATTAATTTGTGTATATTCAAAACTGAGTCATAAAGTCATTTACATCTCTGGCAGGTTGCAAAATAATGGAATGGTAAAACCATTAACCATCACATCGTTATTTCGATCTCTAGCGTTGAAGCAGCAATAGTAAGATCTAGCAAACCCAAAGAAGTTCCTTTTTGCCCAAAAGTCACAGAGGACCTGAAAATTGTCTGGCTTATCGATAAAGGGAATAAACAGTCCAAAATATCGCACTCTTTATCAAAAGTAAAATTAATCTATGAGAGAAAAACAGACTATCAATTTAACATCTCTGATTTGTTGCGTTTGTGAAGCTTCAAAGTATTCTGCTGACATCTTGAATAGAGTAGAGTCTTTTTTCAACCAACGACTTTCAGTTTTGCAATAGCAGTCATAAAAGAATAGTCGATACGAACATCTAACTTTCAATAAAGAATTTAAATAACTAAATTAGTTCTTAGAGTAAAGCGTGAGGATCCCCATACCCGGTGGATCCACTGAACATTTCTCATGACAGAAATATCGGCCTGTCATCAGATAATCCAATTGAGTCCAATAATCCAATATCTACTCCATAATTTGTTTTTCTCCCAGTCGAAAAAAAACTCTGTTTGTGAATCAGATTTCGGTTGAGAAGTTGGATTGGATTTTACTCTGGTGAAAACGCGAGGTAAATATTTTGTTTCCATAAAAGGAATTTAAATGATTTGAACGAATAACCGGATAAAATTTGGATTCGCAATATACAACTATTCATTTTTAAGATTTCTTCCCTCAAATAATATTGAAATCAGAAGTCAAAAGTTATTTGATATCAAGATAAAGCAATACAAGAGCGCTGTCCTAGTCACAGTTTCACGAAGCCAAACGAAACACCACGAAGCTTTCCTTGGAATAGAATACTTAGGATGCACAAAGCAGAGGTTTGTGAGACCAAGGCAAATTAGAGATTAAAATTATCGACAGATAGTTCCACAAGCTCTTGGAGAATTAATTACTAGAACTTAGCCCTGGAAAAAAACATTGAACTGTTAAACTGGGTTTGATTTGTATCAAGAACACGTTTTTAAATTATTATTGTTAAAGTTTTAAATGAAATTCATTTTACCTTCATTTTATTTAATATTCTTGGAAAATATTATAAAATAAAATGTATTATCTTTTTTTTCTGAGCATTTTTATTTCAAATGCAAAATGTGTAAACAATGTTTTTGAGTAACTTGATACTTTTTTACAAGAAATTTAACTTATATTTCTTACATTTCTACCATCTTAAATTATTTAACAAAGTAATTCAAAGAAATTATCTTTAGAAAAAAAAAACACACAATGCATAACACTTAAGAGAAGTCATAAAAAAGTTTGTGTTATTTTGCATTTAAGTTTATTTAAGTATGTATAGGAACTTGAAGAATTATATCCAACATCACCTTAAAAATATATAAAAACAAAAAAATCAATAGAGGGTGTCTCAAAATTGACGCAAGATTTCAATTTGGTGACGGCGAATAAAATTAAGTTTGATAGCTAACGCTTTGACAGCTTAACTAAACGTTTTAATTTTTGACGATTTTGTTGTCTTTCAAACAAAATCATTTTAAGCGATGAAGCTTATTTTCTTCATCTTGGTGACTTTCTTAAACGTTAAAATGTGGGGTTCTGGCATCCATTATCAAACCGTTCTTATTTGAAAATGCGTTACGTCTGGCCATGTAATGACGGTAAATACTCTCTATTGCAACTTGAAACTTAGACTTCGTGTCCTTTCCATTAACTTATATTACCTATATACAGTTACATTTCTGCCGTAACTTTTGGGACACCCTTTACAATTATTTTGTTTCATAATATTTCTCTGTTCTATAGAAGCAACACGTTATCATTCCGTCATATTTTTATTTTTTCTTGTAAATGTCTTCGCTAAAAAAAAAAAAAGTATAAAACTTGATGCATCGTCGAACACTCAAAAGATAAATTTTCTTTTCGACTTTTTATTACGAGTACCGCAGTACACCTTGGGTTCCTTACAACATTGTAATAAAAACCTTGCGTTTTCATCCACACAAACGCATTCAACAAGAAAAAAGGAACATTTGTTAGAAGAGGATGTAACAAGTCCTTTTGTTTGTTATTCAACGATGTCCTCTCTGAATAGATTATACAACAACAAAAAATATATAAAATTAAATAAAAAAAAAAAAAAACTGTAATGTAGTAGACGGAAGGAAGAGAAACAAAAAAAACACAATAATACATACACATTTTGTAGTTAAAAAAAAAATTATGATGATCCTTAATGCATTAAGAGCAGACATTTTTATGAAAGTCTAGTGCGCTCAGATAAATATTTTGTAGTGGTTTTTCTGCTTTGGTTTGGCGAGTTCATATATATACACAGGGTGATTTTTAAAAATGACGAAGGTCGATTAAAAATTTAATGGAACATTTTAAGTTATTGTTGTCACAAAGATTGGAACATAATGGAACTTAGAGCGATAGAGTGAGCACCTAAGATCACAATTGCTAAAAAAAAACATAAGTTTCTAGGAAAATTATAGAACGATTACGGGAAACCAATAATCAATTACGGTTGTACAGAAACGATTTGAGTTCGGAGAGTTAAACAAAAGAGGCAAAGCAGACGAAAAATTAACGTTAGAAGATAAACGCATAACTGCATATGAATGAGGTTAAAACGGAAAATTAACAAAACCGACCTTTATCTCCATTAAGGTTATGTAATATGTGACTACATCTAAAACCATAGAAATAAAGAACCATGTTAAGTTTTGATTTGAATCCTTATCGAAAACTTATGCTCTTAATAATTGTGGGGAACACTCAAAGCTGTGTAATCTAATATTAATATTATGTAGATAGATATTTTTGAATGCACAGACAAAGCAGAATGCTTATTTAGGTTCCAATTCGCGAAAAAACTATGACGTTATCACGTCATCAATTATTATTCTTCAAGGAACATCACTCTTATAGAAAACTCGATATTGCTTCGCATGAAAGTCTGAATTCTCGTTTTTTTAAGTTGTTATAAAGATAACAACTGTTCAATAAAGTTACGTGAAAGAGCAGAAGAAAGTACAATTTTAGCTGAATTGTGGGAACATCAGATAAGTATATCATCAACCCCAAATATCAATACTCACCAGTTTTTCATCAGCTTAAAAATTATTTCTGACAGCATTTTAATTAATGTGTTCTATAGAACCATTATATCTTGTTTAGTTTTGGGATCTCTAACAAGGTCGTTCAGCTATACAAAATGACACTGGATACCACCCGCAGCTAATTTAAGATCTGAAACAATCTCACCGAAAGTAGTAATTACCAGTAAAGAATTCCTCCCAGAAGAATCCATCCATTCAAAAAATACGAGTATTAATCTATCAAGTAGACGCTTCTATCAGTAAACGCTATCAGGGTACTTCTTTTAAAGGTTGATATCCAAGAAGTTTCACAATATGCCGATAAAATTTCCATCATTTGATGAACTATTCGAAATTTTGTTGATGCGTTCGTTACTATTCAGCAGTATAATATTATGTTCACAACAAATAAACATTTCAGAAACATTTCAGATACATTTTGAAAATATTTCAGAATTATTTAAGAAACATTTATTCAACTGCGAAAATATTTCTTAATGTGTGTCCAGCCAAAAAAGCATTTCACAAACATTAAAAAAAAATTTCAATAACGTTTTTAAAAACATTTTTTAATAAAAAGACGTTTCCGACATGTTTTGAAAAATTTTTGGAAGTCTTCTACTGTCTGGATACTTGAAAAAACATTTCTATTTTTAGTTTTTCATAAAGAGAAAACATTTCTGAAACATTTAAATTTTTTTTTTAAATGTTTCTTGAATTTTTTCTTGGTTCTGACCACACATAAAGAATTGAAAAATTGAACTATGGTGAATTGGATCTGGAAGTGGTCAAGTAGCTTGCTGAAACAAAAGAGGCTGTAAATTCAACATGGAGGAACCTGATGTCAAATTTAAGTGTGGGCATTCCAGCAAACATAAAGGTGTTTGATACTTCGACGACGTAGAAAAACTTTTGCTATTCTTTTTGAACAAACTATTTAGACTGCCATATAATACGCCTAGTTACGTTCTACAAATTGAGACTGGCATATCGTCTCTTTTCACGTTCACACTTAAGATGAATATGAAATACGTAACCAGGGTCTTGAACGAGGAAGGTGATAGACTGACCAAAATTCTTGTTCAAAAAGCTTTGAGAACGCGAAACCTTTTTTAAAGTCTGGGAAAATATTTCAAGGAGATACAACGTCAGGCTTGATTTTGATGAAAATAATATTGGCATAATAAAAGTATGGAGCACTATCACTCAATTTTTTTTACGGAAAGTGAAACAGGCAATAAAAGTAGAGAGTGTTGTACAAGCCGAAAGCTCAGCGACTTGTTGTATATACCAGCAACTCAATCATCAACCGATAAACTTCTTAAACACTGACCTTAGTACTGCCCAAATTTCAATGGTTATCCGAGCGAGAGGGAAAACTACTTAAATTAAATTAAATGTCACATCGCGAGGGTGTTACTCCACGCTGCACTTTATGTAATACTAGGGAGGAAGACGGTATGCATTTTCTTGGTATTTGCCCAATTCTTAAGGAAATCCGGCGAAATAATTTTGGAGTCGATCTTATGATGGTAGACGACGTGAAACGTGTTTTGAACGATGCTGAAAATTGGTTTACTTTAGTTTCGTATTGCCAAACCGCTCTTATTTATAGAAGAAAAATTTGAGGTGAAGATTTTTTTTTCTTTTCGACTTTTTATAAAAATAATTATTTAAAATTAAAATTTGTTGTCATTTCTCGGCAGCTATGCTTAAACGTTACCGAAATTATTTCATACGACCTGTAGTTCAACTACACCAACTTTCATCACCTTTTATCACCCTGTGTTTATGAAAATCCATAAAATCGTCCTCATTCACAAAATGCTGTGTAACAATTTAAATGTATTTCTACCTTCCAAACAAAAATAAATAGTAAAATCAAGAACTCTTAAACACAATAAATAAAAAAAGAATTAAATATACTTTTTTATTGTTTTCTTGTAAATACACGTGTCCGTAATAATACCTATCGTGGCAGCGTGCCTCTTTCTCTTAAAATATTATCCTTTTCATAAATTTTCTACTCGTCTCTCTATAATCCTGACCTTATACATTTAATAAAAAAAAAAATAAAAAAATATTCTGTTGTGCTGAGGGGCTTAAAACAATTTTTTTTTTATTTTAAAGATATCCACTACGAGGTGCGCTCTAAATACATGCAATCACAGTGCTTTTCCTGGCATCCAGGAGTGAGTTTTTTTTTCTGCAGAACAAAAAAAAGTTTGTATTCCACATTTTTCCTTTGAATGCTTTTCTTTTTCAAGACTAATGCTATTGGTAATTGTACTGGCCACACAAAAAAATTATAAATAACCACCACCACCAACACACACTCATAGAAACAGAAAACAAAGTCGAGCAAAAAAAATTTAAAATATTTTTATATTTTTATAGCGTGAGAAAAGGATGTTCCTCCAAGCTTGAAAACCAAAAAAAGAAAAAAAAAATCCACCACAATCTATCAAGAGCGTGCGGGAGTTAAAGGATTTCTTTATTTTTCTTCTTTAATTTTTCTGGCCTTAGCATCCCGATTCCCGAATGAATTAAAAACAAAAAAAAAAGGAAACTATACTATATAGATGTGTGTGTGCTTGGTGTGGCAGCAAACAATTTGAGCTACAAAATCAACTCTTTTATCCTTTTTAAGTCTGATTTTAATATTTTTAGCAAGGATATATGCGAATACAAGGCTTTTATATTATTTTTTTTTTCCATAAGAAAATAAAATAGTGCATTTCAGTTGAGGGAAGGAGAAATGTGGGATGGATGGATATAATGGATATGGATATGGATACGGATGATTTTGCCAGAGGACGGGGCAAGATATACCTATTTTGAGAATATTCTAGGGGCAAATGTTATGCAAATTCTAGAATGATTTGTACGTGTCAGAAGTGGGATATGGGTTTTTTTGTTATTCCATTCGAGTGAGTGTACAGACAGAGAAAGAGGCAGAACAAAAAAAAAAAAAAAGTTAGAACAGAAAACATAAATGAGGATCCTTGGGAGATTTCTTGATTTGATTTAAGGATGTGGAAGGTTAAGGATTGTATTTATGTAAATGAGTGACAGTGAAGGGAAAGAGGTTTTCATTTAGGGTGAATAAGTGATGGTCGAGCGCATGTGATGGATTGAAGCATGTATGTTAGTGATATGTGTGCGTCTGTTTCTTCTTTTTTTTATGGCCTACTTTTGGCTTACTATAATGCTAAATCGAATTTAAAATTTATTTGTTTTATGGTAAGAAGGATGTCAAATAATGTTGAAACGTTTTATATTCTTTTTTTCTTAATTTATTGAGAAAAATTGTGACAGGATCAAGTGAAGTTAGAGGCCATATTGATTTGTATTTTCTTTTTTTTTTAAATAAATCGGACCAATTTATTGTTCAGTAAACATCGGGTTCAAAGTCTAAGTCTAATATTGATCTAAAAAGGTGAAAGAGTTAAGCATCATTTGGGTCATATATTATCCTTGGGGATATAAGCACCAAAAAACAGATGGTCGGATTCTCGTTATACGGCTTCTTATATCTATTAGCTGTTTTTTTTTTATTTTTGTTGGACAGAGTTCAATAAGAATCCTTGCCAAATATACAAAAAGAAAAAAAAAAACTGTGCCTATGTTATTTTTGCAAAGAGGGTTTTCTTCTTTCAAATACACAGAGTTTGAAGAAGGAGGTATCGAAAGTCGAATGACCGTTTTTATGTAAATGAAAAGTAAATCGTATTTTCATCTCCGGTGAACTTCTGATGATGCCTTACAGCCAAAAAATGAGAATGGCAATTTATTCAGAATTGCCTGCCATATAAAGGACAACTACCCCATTAGATATTGGCCATTTCGATGAGGAATTTTCGGGAATGGAAATCGATTGGTTGGGATTGCACTTAGGCAGGCAAATGTGTTTATTTTTTGCTTAAAGTTTGATTAAAAACAATAATGAAGCAAGTTAAATTGAAAGTATCTTGAAATTATTTTGAAATCTTTTACTTAAGTTTGTTTTTTTTTTTTCAGGTAGAAGAAAAAAAATTTTAAGATTTAAAAGTGTTGGAATTTAAAGATATAGGGATTCGGGAGTTGGTATTTGCAATGGTTGCAATATAAAAACCTAAATAAATTTGATTTACAATACCTGATTAGATTATATGGCGATAGAAGCGATTTAATTCTCCGTTATAAAGTGGCTACTCTGATCCCACTTTAAGAGTGGGAACAAAACCTTAAGTGATAAAGACATGTCAGTAGATAGCTATCAAGGCATCATGCTGAAATACCAAGGACAACACTTGGTAAACAAGATGGAGTTTTTTTCAAAAGGATCGGATATATAGTAAATAAATTTTTGGAGATTTCAGATGAATAATCCAAATAGTCGCTATCATAAGAAATCGTACAACAACAAAAGATATCTGGACTTAGACGATTTTCTAGAAGCCCCACAGGCAGATCCAAGTTTAAACATTCAAGCAGGAGGTTTGTAGGACAGAAGGAGGTTTGTAGGACAGAAGGAGGTACGAGTATTTGAAGAAGAATACCTTCAAATACTCGTACAAAAAAACAAGATATCTCGCTCAACATGGTAGTTTAGTGTCATTGGCACAAATTAAATTTCTTCTGGATACAGACGTTTTTCTGGCAGCCCCACAGGGAGATCAACGGAAAAGTAGGAATAGTTGTAGTTCCAATCGATATCATTACCATGTCCGAAAAGAAGGAGAAGGAGATAAACTATTTTCTGATTGTAACCGTTGAAGATTCTGAAACTTAGCATCTGCTTTACACACTTTCGCGTTTTCTGCTGCTCTAAACAATCATCTTCTTTTGAAAACGAAGTTCATTTCTATTTTCCGAATTTTTATTTCGTTGTGCCTCAAAATCAGGTAATTTATTTTGGTTTGAGCAATAAATTAATTGGCTCTCAAATGAAGTCATTAAGCCAGATTAAATTTCGTCAAGCTCCAAAGGAACTAAGCTCGAGTTTGGTCAGCTGAAGTCCCAAAAGCTGAAGTCTAAAACTTCACTGCCTTAGAAACAAAAAAAAAAAAGAAATTTCTAATAATATGCTGAAATTGAAACCCAATATTCCAGAAAATAACCCGGCAAACAACGAATCTGAAACCTACTATCATATTGCGGAATGTGAAGACGTATACAACATTTTTAACATCCTTCCTTAACATTTAAATTTTAATCCAATCTAAAAATCAAAAGCTGTGAAATATCATGAATTATGTCAAAAGTCGTTATTTATTTTATGGGACAAGGTTAGTGCAATAAAAAAAATTTCAAAACACATAAACATTCAAATATAACATTAGTCAACTACATATAAATATATACAAAATTAAAAATTACTATTCTGGTTTTTTTTTGACAAAAAAACTCTCTCAAAAAAATTTTCTTTTCATAAAAAAAAAATATTATTTCTATAGTCCTTATAAATCGAACAAAAATAAAATTATTCTTAAAAATTACATTCGCTAATCAACAGACCTGGCTTTGATCGAGACCACTTTTCCGCCAACTGGCATATTTTCCTTGACATTAATCGGCCCATAGACCGTATTATCCCAAACGGGTGGATTATTAGCCCGATCAACAACATCAATTTGCACCTCGACTGTACGTGACAGGGGTGGATAGCCTTTGTCTTGGGCCATTGCTTCTAGTTTATATGTTTCACGCTGTTTTTTTTTTTTTTTTTGCATATATAGTCATACATATATTATATAGAAACACAAAAAAATTCCCATGTTGAAAAATTCACACACACATTTTGTAATTTCATGCATATTTTCGGGCAGGAAAATTGATCGCAAACGGTGTTGGTTTTATTTTTTATATTGTTGAGGTTATAGTTGAATTTGATTTTTCAATTTTTTTTTTTATTTTTGTTGATTATATTTTCGATTTGAAATAAAAAAGCAAAAAACAAATCGATATAATATTGAGTTTTATTTAATTGTTTGTTTTTTTTTATCAAAAAATTTGTTGTTTTGTGTAGATATATTAAAATAGCCCAAAAAAATAGGATAACCCTTTTTCTTAGAAAAAAAAATCCTACATCAATTGTTATGATGTTTTAATTTAATTTCAAACAAACAAACAAAAAATTAAAATAATTGCTTACAATTATTCCAATTCTACACCAAAACCAAATTAAACATAAAATTAAAAAAAATCCAATATTACTTTTATTTTATAAATTCACACACACAAAAAATAGAATATATCAATGTTTAAATCAATCCAAGAATAATTCAGAATTGATTTGTTGTAGATATAAAAAATATGCAGAAAATAAAAAAATATTAAAGCAAAAGCAAAATAAAATGTATACTTCTAGGCGCAACATTTTAAGACAGATATTCTGCTACTCTGTTTTGGTCTTACGTACTTAGAAGCTTTGATGTTTTTTTCTCTTAATGTGGTAGAAAACAAAAGAAAATTGTACCTACTTTTCGAAAACAAAAACAAAACTATTTGATACATTATTTTATGTAAAAAAAAACATTACTGCAGTGCAAATTGTTTTTTTTTTAAGTTATTTTATGTTATAGTGGAGTTTTCTCGATCCTAGCCATTGAAAATGTGTGTTTTTGATTTGTGGGGTTTATTTATGAGAAAGAACAGGTTGCAAGAATTTATGGATTTAATTATATGTACATACCTACTCATAGTTAGGTTGACCGAAAATGAACAATTTTTGACCGAAATCAATTATTATTTGAACTAACATTATGGCAAACTTTTTATTTATTGAATATTTGAAGAATTTTCCAGTATTACAATTATTTCATTCAAAATTTGCGGTCGATGTGAATGGCGAGATGTCAAGTCAAGTCAAGAATTCAGAATTGTCACATAAGTCGAAATGTTGCTCAAGTGCACTTCTCAGGAAACATTTGGCAATTTTCATTAAATTTGATTGAGAAATTATTTTACTCAAGTCAATATATTCACTATGGATATGGACTTCGGTTAACAAATTTTTCACTTAAAAAAGCGCAATCTTGTGATAAAAAATTTTGCTATGTTGTAAAAAAATAAATGACAGCTTACACTTCACGGATGACAGATGCTTTTTCAAGGCTGTCAAACTCAACATCTTGTAAAAAGTATTTTGTAAATAATTTTAAAACGCGCTCTAAAAAAAACGCCGTGACTAAAAAACTATTGACTATTTACAATTTTCGGGCACAACATAAAAAAAATCGCTCAATTTTTCAACAACAATGAAGAAGATTAGCCCTTATAAGCAAATTAAGCAATTGCTTAGGGCACAACGTCTCGTGGGGCACCACAAAAGGACAAAATTTAACAGAAATTCAGCAGTTTCATTCATATGCCTTAAACGAAATAAAAAAGAAAATAAATTAAAATAATAGCAACAGCTACTGCTAGTTTTTAATTTTTAATTTTGTTTTTAAAAGAAATGAAATAAGTTTAAGTGATTTGCCTCGCACAGGTTCATAAGCGTGCAAAATAATACACGATTGTAAAATTAGAAGTGAACCAAAAAAATGGAGGAATCCTATAAATCGGAGGAATCAGATGAATTTTTGTTGATTCAAAAAATTGTTTCCCACCACTTCTTTTTTAAATGAAAATGCGATAGAGTGAACTTGATCGAATTTGAAGAAAGAAGGTCCGAAGAAGCCTTCACGTAAAAAATAACATAGTGAATAAAATAAAGCAAGACCATCTTATCTGGGACTCTCATGTACTAAAAAGAGACCTTGACCTCCCAAAGGCACTGCCATACAAAGTTGCGTTACAATCGCAAAAGAGAATCCGGCATAAAAACTCTTGTTGGAAAATACAGCGACATCAGGGAGCCAACTCTGGTTCTGTGAAAAGTAAATAGAATAAATGTATACAAATTGCAAATTTTTAATTTCCTTATTCGTGACTCTTTGATATATAATTATTGAAAACTTATAGCCCAAAATAGGTACGTTTTCAATCATTGCAAATTTGTTTCAATCACTGATTTCTGTTTCATAGATGTTACTTGCAAATGAGGGCATGAACTCAAATTATTCACATGATTTTTTGACGTTTGGTGAAACGGTGTATTTCACCGAAAGAAAATCTAAATTATACGGTGAAATACTGAAAGTGGTGAAACGGTGTATTTCACCGAAAGAAAATCTAAATTATACGGTGAAAGACTGAAAGTATTTTCATTTAATTTTCTCACAGAACCAGAACTGAACCGCAGTATTTAAATTCAATTGCATACTCATTTATACAAATCTTTAACCTGGTGGCTTGAGGACGTTTTTTTAGGTTGACCCGATGAAGTTAAGATTGAAAGTTGTCATTTCATTGGAGATCATAATATCGTTGGAAAAGAATCGCACCCTGAATAACATTATTGGTGAGAGCAGCTGTAGGAGGCGGATTACTTCGGGGTGCCTGTCAAATATCTATAAAAACAACTCACACTAAAATAAAAGTGCCGCATTCTTTTTGCAGAACACCTCTTCCTATATTTCTTCTTCATTGGTCAACAATAATAACAAATATTTTCAGCTGACATCCGTGAACTACTGATTTTGACTCATCTGTGTGAACGAGAAAGAGATATATTGTTTTGTTAATTAAAAAGCCCTATAGGGAATTTTACCAGCTTGTCAAAAAATATGACAGCTCACACTATACAGATGACAGTTTGAAATATGTATCGCTCTTTTTTTCAAACTTACAGAAAGCAATTTGGAAGTTAATTAAATTTAATTTAGTTTTATTCCTTTAGTTTTTTCTTCCAATATAAGTGGAAAGACAAATTCTCTCAATGTTTATATTTATTTCTTAAAATTACTACACAACTTTCGCGCACAAATCTTTAAAATTCCCGCTTTTGTTTTCAATCAATTTGTCAACAATGATAAAAAAAATTCATACTGTATACTGCTGTTTTTGACAATTCTGTGAGAACGAGAAAGAGATATATCGTTGTTACCTAAAAAGCCCTATTGAATTATCACCATTTATCACTAAACACTGCTGTTTTTGACAATTTTGTGAGAACGAGAAAGAGAGATATCGTTGTTACCTAAAAAGCCCTATTGAATTATCACCATTGCCAACATTTATATGCAAAAATAAATGATGCCAAACAACGCAGAAATAATTAGTTATAAATAAATAAACGTGGCGAAAATTATTGAATAGATTTCAGAATAAAAGCTATATACGTTATTTAAACTATAACCACCAATAGCGTCGTTTACTACTACTTAGTGATTATTTTCTTACTAAATAAATCGTCAATAATTTTGTCGGTTGAAAACGTCATATGGATCAAAATATGTATTTCTAGATTCTTCTTAAGCGAATATTGCAAAAGTCAATTGTTTGAAAGCGCAAAAACATATAATTTGTTGTAAAAATGGAAATCATTTGCATAAATACACGGATACCAACGTTAAAAAAAAAAATTTCCGTAGAATTCACTCGAATTTCCTGCTTGCTGTGGGAGAGCGTTACTTCATGCAACCGTACATGTTGCAATTAACATTTGAAATTGATATTTTTTGCCAGGTCATTTTTGTTTCTGATCAAAAAATTTTGCTACTTCGGAAAACGAAATCAAAAATTATTCTTTAAAATCTGGATATTTATTTTGCGGAAAAATATAATAATAATATTTTACAAAAAATACGCGGATACCTCAAATGTATATTAACATATTCTTGCAGCAAGTTTTTCCTCATTTTAAAATCTCTACAACCCTTTTATCTTACACATTTCAGAAAATACCTCATTAGTCTTTTACTAAATTTGTCCCTAAAAACTAAAACAATTTAAACAAATAAGCATTTTGATAAAATAAATTAAAACCAAAGCCAATTTTCAATGCAATTTCAAATTATATAAATAGTTAAATATAAAATATTATATTTATTAGTAATAAAACTCCATTTTCAATGCATATAATTTTAAAATTGTTAGATATTTGCTTATTTTAATTATAATATAATTTTATATACTAACTACATGGATGAAATCAAACATCGTGTAAACAGGTGTGTAGCTATATTATTTATGTTGATCAAAATTTCAATTTTGCTCCAAGCTAAATAATTTTTGCGATGAAAATGGTTGGTAAAGTAATTCAAAACTTGTTTAGTCCAAAATAAATGATATGGACCCTTAAAATCAACCCTCATTTTGTTCGCTCCCCTATATATGTATTTTATATAATAAACCTCACCATCCAGAAACATCTCTGTATAATTTTAGTCAATTTGGTGATTTATGCGAACAAAATTGCATATTAATTGAAGCAAATAAAATACAAAGTTTTGTGTTGGCATTAATTTTACTGTGCGAAAATTAATATTCAGACAAGCAAAGTCCGTCGGAAATCGTCCTCCAGGTTAAACGCTCATTAAACAACCATAGAAAGGTGCTTTTTTGTTTATCCTCCATTTTGATGGAGGCGAAAAGGGTCTGTTGATTTAGACGACCGATGCTACGCAGCACCCCACAAAATAAATTGTGGAAAAGGTATAAATATTATTTATGAGCCGATTAGGTAGTTCATTATAATAGATACACGAACATCAAGAATGAAAGTATCTATCACTTTGTTTCCAACATCGCAAAAATATTGTTTAGCTTTTTATAGTGTTATTTATAACGAACAAACAAATTAGCTTATTTAAAAAAAAAATAAATGTGGGGAGAGGGACTTAATTTGTGCAAATTTTAAAATAATCTTGTTAGATACGCATTTACATTTTAAGCTCATTTTGATATTTTATAGATACATTTACAAGCTTTGTTTCTATTGTTTTTAACATTTACCTTATTTTGTTGTTAAATATTTTACCTTTTATTATAAAAATAGGAATATGGCATATCTACATAATTATATTATACAATCAGAGGATATATTATTATTGTTTGTTAGCAGAATAAAGGATGAATCATTGGGAGAGTTTATTTATTTTTTTTTTATACAAAGACGGCGAAAAACCTTGTTATCAAAATTCAAAAACTACTTTCCCATCACTTTTTATTAAATTTGTCTTCAGTTATAATAATTTTGTTCTATTTTAAATTTAAATTCAAAAAACAATCACCACAGTCACTGTGAACTTTTTCAGTAGCAAAATGTATATACCATTGTGAATGAAAGAAATAATTCGACTGTAGAACAAAACTACTTGGTAGCACTTTGTTTAGTTAGTACAAAAACCTTTTATAATTTATTATTATGGTTAAAGAAAAATTTCTCTCATGAGACAAAGTATAGAATGGTTGTAGGATTCGATAGTTCTAGCTATAATACAAACCTTGCCTTAACCGATGTTACAACCGTACCAACAGTGACATTTTCTTTAATGTAAATGGGGCCATAAACGATTTTGTCCCAAATTGGTGGCTTGTTATTTCTATCGACGACATCTAATTCAACATCCACATCTGCGTATGATGGTGGGTCACCTTTGTCAGAAGCGCGTACTCTTAAACGGTATCTATCGCGCTATTATTATTTTTGATTTGAATTTTATAGTGTGTAGCAACGACGCCATCACCGGAATTAGTACCAACACCATTTTTATATTTGACAACAATGCCCCCAAATAAAGGGTTTGTGTATACGGTTGGATTTCCCATAATTTTGTGTTATAATATTTAAGTTCCACATTGTGTGGATGACAGATGGTTTTTGTATTGGATAAACGATTATGGATTATTTTTGTTTTTTATAGTATTTAGTTCGTTACGTTGATTTATAGATGGCGAGTTGTTAAAATGTAAAATGAAAAATATAAAAGAAAATGAAATTAACACACATAATGTAATATTATAATAATAAAATAATACTGAATGAAATAATGATAAAAACAAAATACACAATATATTTTTGGAAACATTCAGCAATGAAAATTAGGGAGGAAAAATGTTTTGAAAGGATTTTCTAGGTTATCTAATATAAAATTATGAAATTATAAATGTCTATAATAAAACAGGCTCCTGTAAAAATGCCGGCAGATGTTTATTCTATCTTAATTAATAATAAATTTAAAATATAAAAAAAAATAAATTAATTCAATGTTTTAAAGGGAAGGAAAAACCAATTAGATTTTTTATTTATTTCTGAATGTTTTTTTTTTTTTTTGGCTACCACAGATGATTGTTTTAAATTGGAAAGACGACTTGATTAAGTTGTTACAACACTGATGAGTATAAGGGTGGTTAGGATGATTGCTACTTTAGAAAACACATCAACAAAATGGGATGGGTTGTGGTTGTTCTTCTTGTGAAGCCCGTAGCAATATTTTCAATAAGATACATTTAATTGATTTTTTTGTTATGTACTCACAGGATAACACCCCTTCTTTGATGAATCAGTTTATTTTGCAATTTGGAATTATTGAAGATGAAGAAGATTTTCACAAATCCCGAAGATGTAAAAATGTCGTTTTAATATCAAGAAAGCTTATTAAATTTTGATTCTTACAATTTTTTTTTTTTCGTCTTAAATTAGATTTCTTAGAAAATAAAAGTAAAAATAAATTATTAGATAACGGTGCTGTTAAAATGAAATTAAAACATTAACGCCTAAAGCAAAAGCAGTAAGATTTTTATTTGAAAATGTTTAAAGTTAGAAAATAATAAAGATAAATTAAATACTAACAAACTATAGTATAATCATAAATAAGAATTTATAAAATATCTATCGGTAGCTACGTATTTGCCTATCTACCTAGTAAAGAAATGGTAATTTTGGTCATATCTACAGAAAATACATTATAAACCTTTACGTACCTACCTATTATCCTCAAACCAAAAATCGATCAATTTGGAAGACATTTTAAAATATGGCGGCCAAACGACCATGATTTGGATCATGAGACTACATAATTTGTATAGCTACTCTTATGGCTGTTTAACAAACCCACACATTAAAAGATAGGATAAATATAACGGCATACGTGACAACGCACTTTTAATGTCAAAATAAACGTTGTTCTCATTAATTCATTTGTTTTTACTTTTTTAATTATATCTTAAATATCTCAGAAACAAGGTCATGTAGCGAAAAATGTCTTTTAACAAAATTTGTTTGCCTTTAAAAATGTTGTAAAAAAACTTTACAAAATTATAATCCGTAGATCACTTTGGCGGTAATTTTACAAAATGGCGGCCAAACTCCCAAATTAGAAAAATAGGTCCCAGGCTAAATTTTATTTTTATCATGTCGAAAACCAATTTCAATCATAAAAAAAAGGTTACCCCAAAAAAACGCACGGGTTTCGGTATCCCGACCGGACTATTATCAGATAATTGCTGCGCCAAACAATAATTGAGTTGTCTTAAACTTTCAATTTGAAAATTGATAAGTTTATCGAATATGACCTTAATTATCAATTATTGTTTCTTGGACTTATCGATGAATAAGTTAAACAAAATTTTGCTAAGGACAAATTACCTTAATAAGGATGGATTTTTATGAAACAAATGGATATAATAAGTTCTTATTTATGTATTTGTTTATTATGTTTGTATAATGTCAATAGTGTTTGATTTATTTGCGGCGATGCAGAGCCTATATTCATGTCGAGGGTAAACAATTATTTGAACTTTTGATTTATTTTAATAGATTAAATAAATGTATTAAAATATTTTCTTATGGTTCTTTAAGATAAAAGTTGACAAAAATTTTATACATCAATAATTTAAAATACTTTCCTTTATTTAAAAAGTTAAAATTTTAAATGCTCGAAAAACTTTTAAATAGTATCATGTAGCAAGTAGCAAACAATTTGAAAGATGAAATGGGCAATTTTATAATTTCATAGCAAATGGTTAGAAAAACTACACGTTTTCAGATTCCCTACTTTTTTTCATATTCTAATACTGTTTTTATATGAAAACTTGAATTATTTTTTTATACAAACAAAATCCCTTTTCTTTTAACATCAAAATCATACAAATCTGATAATTGCCATTTTTCGCCAAAATTATAGCTTCTTTTTATAAAACTTAGTCCACGTTTTCCTCTTCTTGTAAATATGCGAAACGGTATAGTAAAATTCCCCGCTGAGAGACGATCAAGGTCAACGAACAAGCAAAAAAAAAAACACTTATCAATTGTATGCTTAGTCCTTGGAAAAGAAACAATTTTGATAAGTTTGATTTTTAGTTGAAGAAACGCTTAGCATTTTTACTGAGCAAAAATGCGATAACTTAATAATTGATAATTGAGTGAAACGTAAAATCGTTTTGTGTAACGCTCATCACTTACACTTATTGGAATTTGCAAGCAAAAATTGATAAGATAGATAGATAGATAGATAGTTTCCCTAAATCGAACTGATCTCACGGGAATCTGGTCCTACCCTAAGCCATCCAGCACCCTGCCTGTATAGGTTTTTATCGAAGACAACCATATCGAGCTAACAGCCTGGCATAAAGCCTGGTGGGGGGAATGGGCCACTTCCCTTGGGTGAGGTACCCGAGGATCTCTTGTTTTCCTGTGGAAGTTGGTAATAAGGGGATCATCTCCCAAGCAACACAATTCCATACCTTAAAACACCACAGTCATCAAAACGTTATCCCAACCTCCACAAAATAATAGGTCTCATGAATTTATGGTATCAAAATGGCGCACCAAGCGCTAATTGGGTTTTATTCTAGCAGAATAGCCGCCATTCCTACCTACCTACCCTAGATATATCGATTTATTCATGTCGAATTCCTTAGATTTTTTCAGATTTGATCAGAAAAGTTGACTTTTTTTCCTTCCTATGGATGTTGAAACAAAAAAGTTGTTTTTTTTTCTGTAATTGTGTGGTGTACATTTTATAGACGCGATCTAAACAATTCACTTAAGTTCACTTTATTAACATATTGCACTAATAACAACAAGGTTCACGTCCAATGGATTATTTTAAAATTATTTTATTTGAGAAATCTATATTAAAATAAATCAAACTACACAATTAAACGGCTCGTCTGACAGAAGAAATTAAATCTGTTAAGTATGTGTGCAAATATGTGTGAATCTTGCTATCAAATCGAGATTCAAGAAAAATTGATCTGAGGGGAAAAAAAGCAACTTTTTCTTGTCTATGGATCATGATTTTCGGAAAAAAGGCAACTTTAGTCCGAAAAAAAGCGACTTTAGTCCGAAAAAAGTCAACTTTTTATATCAAAGGAATTCGACATCATATAACATTTTATAAAGGTACATTTTTTGCTACTTTTTTGAATAAATTAGGGCATGGCTTTGCTGCTGATAGGTGGTTTGTGCAATAGGGCCCTGGTGGTGATTTGATAAAAAATCGAAACGCGTTCTATAAAATACGAAACACAAGCCTAATTATTTTATTAAAAAGAACAAAGACTTAAATATTATATTATATTTTTATTTTTATATATAATTTTTGTGTTTATGAAAATTGTTGTGGTCTTGGCCAAAGGTTCAAAATTAGGACTATCTTTAGATAATATAGGTCCTCTTAAAAAAATTTGTTTTCTAAAATATTAATCTTAACAAAAATTATAGATACAATTCTATCTTACTGCTTTTTAACAACTAAAATTCTCTTTAATACATAAATAATAACTAAATGTAATAATTGAATAAAACTAAACACCATGCAATATTAAGTTATTAAAAAAAAACACATAAATATCTGCCATAATAGATTCTCATTTTTTTCTGTATCTTCAAATCCTCGTTAAGTTAAATAAGTGGCATTGTTTACTGCAAAATTTAATTCTATTTCTTTTTAATTATTTAAGGATTGGATATTGGGAATAAAAACAATGAAAAAAAAAGTAATTCAAATTTAAAGAAATAAGCTTAAAAAATATATTTTACTAAAAAATATATATAAAAAATTGAATAAACTAAAAATATCGCCATTTTTAAATTCAAAAATTTGTCAAAAATTCGTTTATTTAATTTTAATTCGGCGTTTTGTTGTTTCGGTGTAAAACGACACTCAAAAAATTCCATGATCGTTTTAAAAAAATAAAACATTTCTTTTTTGATATAGTGCAACGCAATGATGAATGTCAAGTCAATTTTTATTTTAATTGCCCCAAACACTTCGTGGAAAATGTCACTTTTCATTCAAAGTTTTTTTCTAATTTTTTTTTTTTTTTACAAAAATATTTTTATACATAAGCGATTTTTAGTTATATAATTTTGTAATAAGCTATGTACACAAAAATATGCCCTCCTTCACCTCTTAAGATGATTTTATATTTTGTTTTTTTGTAGGAAAAATGTTAAAAAACAATATGTTCTATGTTTTGCATGAGTCTTATTTTTTTACTGAAAACTAAACAAAATTGTAATTTTGTAGTTTTTTATTTTGAAAAAGTTGGAGATAAAATAAACCAAAACCAAAGCGTAAATAAAATTTCCAAAATTAAATAAAACATTATTAAATGCCATTATAATTATTGCTTAGGTGCAGTCAATTGTTTTTTTTTTTTTTTTAAGAAAGTTAATTTCATGTTGTTTGAACAAAATAATTTGCACTGCTCACATATTCATTTAAAAAATATTTATAAATATATATAATACCAGCGCAAAAATAAAGATTTTTCTGTCTATAAACAAAAATATTAATTAAAATCGATTATTTTAAATAATCGAAAAAAATAAATGAAAATTTATAAAAATTGTTTGTGTTTTAGCAAAAATCATTTACGTGGTTCTGAATTTATATTTCTTTTTCTGCTAAGCAATGTGCTATACAAAAATTTTAAATAAATGAAGATTGCTTTACACTTAACCCTAAAAAAAGTATTTATATAAAATTAAAAAAAATAAAAAACATCAGCAACACCACAAGGATTTGAATTTTGTTTTTTGAAGGTTGCTTTTTGATTACCGGTGTATAAGTCTCATTGAAATTTCTACTACTAAAGTCCTTACTCTTTGCATAAATTATTTAATCAAACTAAATATAAATAAAATAATAAATATTTTTTATATTAAATATTAAAAATATTTGCAAATTCTTAACTCAAGTATAAATTTCTCTTTGAAACTAAAAATTTGGTGCTGGAAACTAAATATAAAAAAAAAAATAATTAATTTAATAAATAAAATATACAAGCAAGATATTCTATGCTAATATTGCTGTCTTTTTCTCTCTCCTAAGTACGCAATGTTCGATTGAATTTTTGCAGTGCGGTGTTAAAAAAGGGAGTTTTCAATTTTAATTTCTAACGTTTTTTTTTCATGTCTGCGGCAGCCATTAAATCTGTAAACTTAAACCTAAAATTTAAAAATCACTCACACAAGCTCACACATTGATTTAAAATAATTTTTTTAGTGCACTCAAACACCAAACAAACATTTTTTGTAATTTAATTTTCATTTTCCAAATAAAATTCGCACCTAAAAACGGAGTAATTTTGTAAATGGAAAACATAAAAGAATACAAAACTAACTAAAAAGAATGTATTTATTTTTTTTGTTTTCTTTTCTAAAATTGTTTTTTATGTTGATTAATAAAAATTAAAAAGTATTGAAATGAAATATAACTAAGAAATTCTGGATTAACACTTACGTCAAGAGGCTTTTTAAGAACAATCCAACCGGATTCGGCTTGAATGTCAAAATATTCGAGATCATTTGGATTGTATGGGGCACTTAGACTGTAAACAATCGCTCCATTGTTGTCAGCATCTTCATCGGAGGCAGACACACGTAAGATATTTGTTCCAATACTGGCATCTTGTTTGACGTTTTCGACGTATTTCTGAAATTGAAGATTTTTTTTTCAATAATATCTTTTAAAGAAGGAATAAAACTTGTTATCAAACGGTTTTAAGGAAAAAAGGTACAGTGAGAAAGTATACAAATTTCTCCGCCTCCCGTTTGATTGGTCAAGAAGTGGAAACGTTTCTTTATGGAATAGGTGTACTAAAACGTAAACGGGTGAAGAATAATGAGAGAATTTAACGGGAGCTCGAAGAAATACTTGCAGCGTTCAGGAACTTCAAGACATGAATAAGGGCACAAGTATCACCGAACTTTGGACTCAAATAACAGAAATGTTCAGTAGGTACATACGATAAACAAAATCATAAAACCATGTTCAAGTAATTGTTAATACCGAAAGAAAAAAATTTGGTTGGTTTTAACATATTTTATTGTTAGTTAACAATTCAGAAATAATTGTGAATCTAAACAAGTTTCGTGATGAAAATATAATAAGATCAAAAAATATAATTTTAGATGTTTTAATTTTCAAGCAACAACGACCTAGTTGATTTTATACTTAATCAACAACGAACATGTTTAATTTACAATTCAACCAAATTTTGAAAAAATAACAAGGTTTTGATTGAAACATCATGTTTGTATTTAAAATAAACATTGTTTCATATTATTCAAATCAACAAATCTATCGTAGTTTGTTTCAAAAGACGATGATCATATTTCTTACATCACAAGCATTGTTGATCAACACCTATCGTGCTCAATTTCGTATTAATTCAGCATCACAAACGTTGTTGGTTAAGAATGTTTATGCTCATGTTACTATTCTTTTAATGATAGCTTAAGCACGAAATCAACAATGGCGTTGTTGATTTAAGCAACAAAAATTGTATCATTTAAACGAATAATTGAAAATTCCGACTTATTGTTTGCAAAAACAAACAAGTAGGTTTATGATTGATTTTAGAAACTTTTTTTTTGTGAATGATGTGCAGTGGCGTAGTTGTAGTGGTTAGTCTGTCGGACTATCACGTCGAGGTCTGGGTTCGAGCCCTAAGTACACCTAAAGTTTGTTCAGGGTCACTGGCTCTTGCGAGGAAGTGACAAATACTCCAAGAGTATCATTGTCATGAAAAATGCATCTCGCCTTAGTCGTTCGGATTCGACGACAAGTCTCACTTAGTTTATTTATTTTTTTAGCATACTATGAAGGATGTATCGGACAGTTACCCAGGCTTTCAAATAGCCAGATTGACATCAAACGGAAAAGTGCTTCCAAATGCGAAAAATTGAAAATACCTTGAAACTTTTATTAGAAGAGAAACATTTTATTTTGACATCATCCATCGCGTCAGCATAGTATGAGTAAAATTTCGAGATAACTCAGCATTTCTCTCTGATCTATGATTCCTTAACTGAAAGAAGGGTTATTTATCGTCTAGCAGTCATCAAATACGGTATTCAAAAGGTGTGAGGTTAAATTTATGTCAGCTAAGAAATAAATGTGGCGTATGCAAGTGAGCTTCGGATCGAAACTAAAGCATTGTCTAACAATTCAAAACTGGGACGCTAGATAGATCCATTCCAAGTTTGTAATATATTAATTTCGGTAAATTAGGTAAAGGTTTTCCCATGATTTCTAACGAAAAAAAATGGAATGCGTGCGAAGCCTGATATAAACAAAACTTAGAGCTCAATGAATTTCAACGAAATATGAATTAATTTCTGATATACATATAACTCATCTAGAAATACCTAAAAGTAAAAAAAAATAACAATATACAAAACTCACCTGTCGATCAAACAATGGCGGATTATCATTCACATCAGTAATTTCAACTGTAAATGAACAAACACCTTCCAAACTGGGTTCACCTTGATCTGTTGCTTTCACTGTCACCGAAACAAATTTACCATCATCACCTTCACGATCAAAGACTTTATTAGTGGAAACCTCTCCAGTTTCTTCATCAACTGTAAACTTGGTTCCTTTTTGATTTGGTTGTTGTACAATGGAGTATTTTACCTGTAAATAAAATAAACAAATTGTTAAAAATCTTATTCAAATATAATAGGAATGTTCTGATTGAATTTATTTCATATAATATAACTAATTGATTTGATTTAATTTCGAGATTTAAAAAGATTGTAAAATGTAAATGGATGGAATGCAAACATTTTAAATTAAAAAAAGATAAAATAAGAGACTCGAACTAATAACTCCAAGCAATGTTAAAAAAATTCAAATGAATACAAAAATGAATTGAAAGAATCTTTTGATAAGCTAGGCAATCCTTTATTATCTAGAAAGTTGTGTGTATAGGTATACATTTTGTATACTTTGTATTAATTTGTTAAAATAAATACAAATCAAAGAATTTAGCGTTTTCGGAAAAAAAATGTATTGAAAATAACTCAATGGTATGAAAGCCAGGACCTATTGGCCCCAATCGAAATTATCTTTATCCTTATCTGTAAGTAGTTAAATTACAAGAAACTTTCTGAATGGGAATCATTCTATTGTAAGAATACTTAATGAAATAACCAATACAATATCATTATAAGTCATATACAAAATAGAAGAGGTCTCAGATGACTTTAGAGAACCCAGTAGTGGCTCAGAAAGACTTAAGGAGGTTAAACAAAATGGGTCCGAATACAATGAATTACAATTTGAAAAGAAAGTAGTCTATCTGAGATGTTGTCACACGCTTTACTGGGATCGATTGAAATGTCTTACGGATCGCGTACATTGAACCCGTCATCGGCTGAGTATGATCGGACATCATCTCCCGAACTCGGCCGAATGAATCAAACATACGGAACACGTACACCGCCTAGGATTGCCGATCAACAGACAAATTCGAATTTGTTTGAATTGTCTATCAGTTTGCCGGTTATTTTATTAAAATGAACATTAAAAAATTATTATAGATTGCGAAAAATTTATTTTTTAGTGAATATTTTACATTTTTAGGCGTAAACAACGTTTTGTTGTATATATGTAAGTGTATATTTGTTGTGTTTATTGTGTTTTATATCGGCCGGTATCGGTTTTAGCGTATGCACTATGTAGACGTGCGTCCGAGGTAATCGCTCGAGCTGTTCCAGCCTGATATCGGACGATGAATCGGTTTTAGTGTAGGTAAGCGAAGCGTTAGACTTCACAGCCGTTTTCAGTACAGAGAAGATATAGGTCCCAAATTCGACAAGATTATAGTACATGTTGATCTTCATTTAAGGAAGTCATTTTGTCGAGCAAAAATTAAATACTTGCAGTGAAAACTTAAAATTTCCTACAATATAGGTAGGTAAGGTACATATTATCAAAAAGTAAAAGTGTGGATGATTGAAATTTCATTTTTGAAAAAGAGATGTTAGTTTCGCCTTATGCACTCTATAACCTGATTTCAAAAGTTAATTTTCTTAAAGAAAATTCGAAGCTCTGTAAATCCTTTTAATGGATCTTTTTTCACATTAACACTTTGAGAATAATATATGAGGTTAAAACATTTTTGAAAATTTTAGCGCTTGTTTTATTTTTTGCAAACAAACATTGGCAGTGGACAGTTTTACAAAGCATGCACCTAATGTTTCTTCATTCTTTGTAGACAACAAAATTCTTCTTATTGCTAAAACCTCTTTTGATCTATTTCTGTTTAAAAAATTGTAAGAAAATTGGTCTTTATAAAAAATCCTTTAATTATAGTAAAAAGTTGTTCCAGGAACTTTGCATGTGTTTAGGTTTTCTTATAGCGAATTTCTTAAAATTAGAAAGTCCGGAAAATATTTCTGCAAACTAACAATGGAATAGAACCTAATTTTTTTACTTGCGATTGTGTACTATAAGGCAAGTTTTTAGATTAAAATCAAACATGAAAATTAAGAGATGATAGCGAAATAGAAAAAAGTGGGTCTGAAAATTCAGTCTGTCCGTATCAGCACCTATATAGCCTAAACGGCTTTGCCTATTTGCTTCAAATTTGGTATGTAAGGTTTCTAAAATACTCCTTCGAGGAGAAATTGAAAGGTTTTGTTCTATCTTATAAAACAACCTGCCATATAACCGCAAACAAAAATCCAATTTTTCTCAAAAAAATACGAGCAATTTTGATAAAATTTCACATAAGTGATTTGTTGCCAAAGTTAAAGTCTTTCGTCAGAAAAAAAAATTACGGTACTTCCCATAGAACCATGTGGTTAGAAAATAGAAAATGTAGATTTTTTTAATTAGCAAATGAAGACAAGTATGTATTATAGATTGAATGGTGCAGTGAAATAATGACCGCGGGTCTTAACTCCTACTATAACAGACAGCATGCCCCCCTTACCAATTTCAATAGTTGGGAAATAACACCCGCGAATTTAATCGCCATTTCGGGAAGAAATAAATGCCTGTGAGCGTTTATTCCTTTCAAATTGGGAATTAAGACTAACGGGTCCTAATTCTGCGGCCCTTATTTCACTGCACCAGGTACAATATTGTGTTTGTGCTAGTTTTTGCTATAAAAAAGAAAGAGAAAAACTATCAGTACTAAAAAACAAAAATTTGCGAATTTTATCTCGAACTCATTCACGACGAATCACTTTTTCGTTCTCTTTCAGGTTCGTCATAAAGAAGTTTGACTGTATTAACATATTACTTTCAAACACTCTGTACCTAAAGTAATATGGCAAGAAAGTGTATACTGTTAATTTTGATAAACTTCTGAAGACAGTGTTTATACTAAACATATATTGGAAACAATTTTAATTAAATCTGTTGAGTCTTTTGGACTCAATTAAGTTACTAATAAACAGGGGCGGCTCGAGCTCGATAAGCGCCTTATTTAACTTTGATAAGGTTATATATTATAAATATTTCTGTTAAGCATTTACATGAAGGTGCCCAACAACCGTTGTCCACTTCTACACTGAACTGAACCGTAACCTAAAAATCAAGTTAAAAGTCAAATTCTCAAGAAGGAATGATATTAAGTATTCCATCCCAACAGTTTTTTTTTTTTTTTTTTTTTTTTTTTTTATTAAAAAATTATAGTTTATTTTGTGCGAAATAATTATAGCGAGTTTATTTGCAGTTTATGTTAGTACGCCCTCGTTTTTCCAGCAAGTTATATTTTTGTATACCGCTTAAACACGGTATGCCCGAGTTTTTATACTATTTGTGAATACAAATGATCCGGACCTTCTGAAACAGACATTAATATACAGAGAGACTGGTGTAGTTCCTTTTAGAAAGTAAAAATATTTGCATTCCTACACACTCCTACAGTGTTGTGAATGTTGGATTGCAGTCAGGAGCAAAGTAAAATGTTATGCTTCTACATTAATTTGAATTTATTTTAAAATTTTAGAAAAAACGTATTGTTTCTATTTTCACCCTTTCATTTACAAAAGAGAATATTTAAGTCTAATATTACATGAGAATAGCATGGGAGTTAAAAGGAGAGCGTGTACATCTACACTTATATATGAAATTCATAGCATGATGAAATCAAATAGAATCACCTATATATTTAAATATTCCAAGTGGGTGCATGTGGGCGTATAGGGTGATTACAACACTAACAAGAAGGGATGGTCTATATCATTTCCATTCTATATCAATGGAATATCGAATATTTTTAATTTTTTTTCATTTCTTGTTTCAATGATTTTAAGGATTCTGCTTCCGGGTGATTGAATTACTTATATGGCACACGATGTAACGCACCAAGGCTTCGTTTTACCATTGTGAATTGGGATGAATATGTTGTTTTTATTTTTTCTCTTTTTGTTTTTCTTATTTTTGTAGGTAGGTTACATTTATATTTTATAAAGAACGGTATCTTTACTCGTTGGTTCATTCAGTATTTAAATTTAATTGATCTCTTTTATGCATGAATTCGTATTCAGGTTTTAAAGAGTTCAATGGAAATTTTAAAGGAGAATAATTAATGAAGGTTATATTATGCTTACATATGATTCAAATTATTTTTTTTTTTGAATATAATTGATTAATTTAAGTTGGGGTGTATGTTTTACTGGGTTTTTAAGAGTGAATTGATTTATTCAGTAATGAATGAAGGGCGTAATATTCAGATATTCTTTTTGATAATCAAGAAATAGAATTGAAGAAATTATTGAAAATTTGTCGAGATTCTGATGAAATGATTTATCAGTTCAGTTTGATAATATAAAACTGAACATGTAGGTAGATTTGATTTCGCTTTTGTGAAAATTGTAAATAATTTGAATGATGATAAGAAAACATATGAATTTGTTATACCTTTTGTAAGTTATACCTACCTATACATGTTAAAACTTAAACGATTCACAATCACAATTTGATATCGTTTTCTTAGAATCGCAAGGAAAATTTTCCATCAGGAACTATATGTATAGGGTGATTGGTATAAAATGCAATACCAAGAGCTGCACAGTTTGAAAATGAATAAAATAAATTTTACAAAAACTATTTACCGAAAAAATTATTGAAAAGAAAATAAAAGAATATATATTTGGCTTTTCAAAAAGGTATAGCGTGTCATTGTAGGTCTTACCATAATTTTTTTAATAATTTGTTTTCTGTCAATTTTTTTAGCAAATGGTCATCCCCGGATAAACTGGGGGAAAAAGACCCCCGCCTCTACGTTTATTTTTCTTGCTTTAGTTCAGCCTATTAGCTCTAGCATATTGGTGCACCTTATACCAAATCACCCGTTCTATGTGGCTGATCGAGTGGTTCGTTTTTACTTGCTCAATAGGGCAAGTATTGATTTCGTGTAAAAAAAAATTCGAGATTTTAATCAAACCTGACATTACGATGATTGAGAAGCCTAAAAAAGTAGGTTTCGTCATGCCGTCCGTCGGTCTGTCTGTGCGGATGTGCGTATGTTTGATTGGCTGTGCACCGACCTACTTTATACTTCGTGGATGGTACTTTTTGTTGATTCTCGAGAGGAGAAATTCGATTTCTTGTTTTAGCCCGGCTATAACGGGCACCTGCTACTTAACTGTTTTAGTTTTTCTAAATTTTCTCCAAAACAGCTCTAACGATTTTGATAAAACTTGGTGTACGTTATATTTGCAATAGTTTTAATATTACTGCATGTCGGGTTTTTGGCTAAAAATTCACATAACGGAGATTTTGTGTTAACGTTTTTTACAAATTTGGCCATAACTTGGTAACGGCTTAATCGATTCTTTTTAAATTAGATTTTAAACACAAGACGGCATTTAACACAAGACGGCATTTACAGTTATTTTGATTTTTATCATAGGTCTTAAAATAACAGTACCTGCCATATAAGCGTAACAGATAATTCAATTTTTCTCGCAAAAAATACGATCGATTATGATAAAATTTAGTATGACTGATTTATTGAAATTTTTTTAAGCGTTTTAGACAGTTCCATTTTTCTCGTAGAAAATGGGATCGATTTTGATAAAATTTCGTATAATGAATTTGTAGTCAAAGGTAATGTTTTGTGTATATTTCCAGAATAACTTTACATATTAACGGTACCTGGCTAATAAGCCTTTAAGATAATCCAATTTTTCTCGTAAAAAATACGATCGATTTTGATAAAATTTTGTGTGACTGATTTTTTTCCAAAAATTTAAATTTTTCGTTAGAAATTTGTTGTCAAAATCACCTTGTTAACAGTACCTGTCATATAAACGCTACAGAAAATCCAATTTATCTAAAAAAAAATAGGATCGATTTTGATAAAATTTTGTGTTGTTTATTTTTTGCCAATAATGAAGTTTTTCGTTAGATTTTTTTTTTCTCAAAATCACCTTATTAACGGTACCTGACATAAACGCTATATTTTTAATAGCGATTATTTATTATAGTTTTCTTATCCTTAGCCAAAGGTTAGTAATCTGACACAAGAGCAAGTTTGTCCGACCCAGTCGTGCTTTTTATTTAATGCGGTAAACCGGATCCAAAGAGAGCTAATCTTAACATGAGGACTGTTTTTATAGCGAAATAAAATCTATGAATCCAGGGAATACGCCCATCAAATCTACAAACCAATGTGTTGAAAAAATGATTGCTTTTCTAACCTTTACTATTCTATTTAGAACTGCATTAACTATAGTATAAAATTTTATAGTTAACAAAGAAACTAATTTGTACGTGACAACAATTCAATTTAAGCACGAAACAAACTATATTTAACACAAAAGCTTTAAAACGCCAACTCAATTTTAATTACAAAAAAAAAAGGAACTTACAAAAAACATGATGGAAACAAATTGCTCTTAATTCACAACCTGAACAAATGATAGCAAAATGTTTAAGTACCCATCAACTATTCTGCTACCTCTTCCCTCTATGCGAAAATATTTATAAACTTACTAAGGAGTTAAAAATGGGAAAATACCGTTTTGTTGTGGTAGGAAGTATTCAATGTTGCACAGAAAACTTCTGCCATATAATGGAAGGACTTTATCTTAAAACACCCTTCGAACTCCTGCCTCTGGCCGTACACTAGAAACATCATTAACATAAATCATTTCTGGAAAATAACACTCCACATAGAGAATTAAGCTTTCTCCTTCGAGATACTTTTATTTGAATTTGTTGTTGTTTTTTTACCAACCTCTGGTAATTTTTGGTGAAAAGTTTTTCTGAAGTTTTTCATTTTATTCTTCAAGGTTAGTTAGTTTTGCTTTTGAATTTGTTGAAAGATTAAGGTTTTTTAAAACGTTTTTCAATTAATAATTAAAAATGAAATGGTAACTTATGAACAGGGAATCAGAAAATAGAGTTAAAATAATTTTTATTTTTCGACTTTGTGGTTTTCGAGCATATATACAACTATTTAATAGGACGTCAACTAAAAGGGACGCATAAACTCTCTTTTTTCTTGAAGGCGAAAAAGTTAAACGGATGTCTTTGATTTATATGGAAATTCTCCGCGGCAAGTAAAAATATCAGTCGAAGTACCAGTACCGTCTCTTTTTCCTCTACTTTAGTTGAGCCATAACTTGATACTATGCATTAAGATACTTAAAAATTGAATATTAATAGAGGCCCAAATATTTAAACAAATATGGAAGAAGATTAAAATAAAAAAGCAAAAAGTTTATCTAGTTTATAAAAAACTTGGTATTTTCTTTTTGCATATACGAGTATACATGTTTTCATGCATATATACACAGTTTTTAGTTGAATTGTCGTGGGGTGCACATCTCTGTTGAAACAACTTTATTCTCTCAAAATTAAATGTTCAATTAATGAAAATAGCAAAAGTAAAATATCTTGTAATGACTGGCTTGGGCAGTTTTCATTTTGCGTGTGTTAATATATCTGTGGTCCACTTTAAACACTTTAAAGAAGTTGGAAACGCTTTTCGTTGTGATAAATGCAGAGTTTCAAGACTTATATCTCTTGCTTGCATTGAACCGGTGCAAATTGAAACAGCAAATTCATTAACTTCTAGTGAAAGTGAAGGTGAATACACTCTACAAATGATTTATTTAAAGTTGACAAAGCTAGAAGAAACCAACCATCGTTTCCTTAAATCACTAAATGAGCTAACTTCGGAAAATGAAAGATTAAAAAACAAAGTTGAATTTCTGGAAAACAAGCTAAATTGGCAACAACAGCATCTTTTAACCAACTGTGCGGATTTAGTTAGAGTGCCAAACGTTGATAATAAAAATGCAAAAGTCAAAGCACAACAATTTTTTAGAAAAGCTCTATCTGTTGAAGTTCCTGATGATAAAATTGAGACATGCTTCGTATTTCGTAAAGAATTTGCGAAGTAAAGGTTAAGGAGAAGTCGCAAGCCACTTTTCTACTAAACCTATCATCTGTCTCAAATTCTCCGATCTTTCAACCAATAAGCAAATTATGAGAGAAAAAAAACAAAAACAAAATAAATCTCACCTCACATGCGTTTGTCGAAAGCGGGAGTAGCAGCAGTGGAAGTAAAGCAACTCATATATACGTGAATGATGGTCTAACAAAATACACCCAGATACTCTCATGCAGGCAAAAGAGGCGAGAAAGAACAAGGGATATAAATATTTATGGTATAAAAACAATCAAAGAAAAGAGGAAGGTGGGAACGTCATTGCTATTAAAACATTTAATGATCTTGCACTTTTTATTTAGTGCATCTTTCTTTTTTTTAATATGCTTAGTCAAATTAATTCAACAAACTTTAATATTGATGACGTCTCCATCCTAGATCTCACAAATTTAAATTGTAACAATGTTTTTTATAATCCTTCTTATTGTGATAACAAACTATTTATTGTGCATCAAAATGTCAGAAGCTTAAGCAAGGCCGTATCCAGACAATTATTTCGGGGGGGGGGGGGTTTATACTTATTCCACACACCAATCAATCTGTACCTTTCTGTAGATGTAATAAATAAAATTAGTACAGCCCATTAACCCAAAATCCACCAAACACGACTTTTAATTGCGATAATGATACTATTCTATGTATAAGGCAAGTTATGGATTCGTAAAAAAAAAAAAAAAAATTGAGATAACAAATAAACATGGTATTGCGATGATAGGGAAGTAGACAAAAGTGTGTTGGAAAATTCTGTTCGTCCGACTGCCGACTGAAACTTGGTTCAGTGTTTATTTAGTAGTCTCGCACTAGGCGTTGTTGAAATTGGAATTTTAGCTCTAAAACAATGGTAAATTTCATATAACAGTTTGTTAAAACTTAATTTTTCTAAAAATGGCCTTAACGATTTTGATAAAACAGTCGAGATTTATCTTAAAACAGTACCTCCCATAGAACCGATTTTTTAAAATCAGAATTTCTCGCTAACAACAAAACCGATTTCAATTAAATTTAAAATTTAGGAAGGTTTTTCTGATCAAATTCATATACATAACTTTTTAGATTTTTTTAATAAGTTGGAAACGCGAATATCAGATTTTTTTCCAGATGAACTACAGATTTCGATGTATTGAAATACTCAAAAAATTGCAAAATATTTTTCAAAAATTAAAAAAGAAAACAGGTTTAAAAAAAAAACTGCTTTAACGATTTTCAATATTTTTTCCTAGGTAGAGTACTGCTAATAAAATACAATTGCATACTTAGTTTTTCAAGAAAACTCTCAAACAAATTTGAAAAGCTAAATGATTTTTCCAATATTTTTTAAAAATAATTTTAAGTTATTATTTATTAGGTATGTACATTTATCATCACTCTTTAAGATTTTATTATAAAAAAAAGTATTAAATAACATGTAAGTAGTTATATCATTTTTATAAAATTAAATTTAATCTTCTGGCCTTCTGTGCTGCAAATATGTCTAAAGGCAGAACCATTATAGAAGAATTAGTACGTACGGTGCCGTACGAAATTGACGAGAACAAGGAATTTGTATAGTGCGCACATAATGTCGGATTGCTCAGTTTGGCAAGTTTTCGTTCACTTTTGCCTCCGTATGTAAAGAGCGCTCCAGAGCGCAGTTTTCGTACGTAAATCTGACAGCCAGCCAAATACATGTGAAGTTGGCTTGAGTGTGCGTTCGACCATTATGGTCGACTGAAGGTAATGGCGGCACTTAAGGAAACTTGACGTAGAACTATGACATTAGCTTTCGTTTGCTTACGACTATTATGGTGTTGGCCCTTAAAACTTCCTCAGTGTTAATCTCAATTTGTCGATGAATTGATATTAATGCCAATCCTGTTAGTCTTTCTTCGCCGGTAGAATTTCTAAGGTAAGTTTTTACACGTTTCATTGTCGAAAATGTTCTTTCCGGTGTACACGTTGAAACCGGTAGTGTCGCCAAAATTTTGAGAAGCTTGTGGATGTTAGGAAACAGATCCTTATTGCATTCCCCAAGAGCTGTTACTGCACTCTTTGACCGCTCTGTATCTTTTTGTCTATGGCATTTTGTCTTCCATAACGTAAGCTCAGCTTCTAAAGTGTCCCAATCCAAAAAAGATCTATAAAATTTGAAGTTTTCTTCGTTGTAATTTTGTTCATATTTGCCAAGGATCGTTGGAATAAAAATGGACAAAGAGGAAAGTATGGACTTATGATTTTCAAATCTTATTTTAAGCTGACTTAAAAAGTCATCTAAAAGAGGAATCATTATACTTATCCTAAAATAGGTTTCAGGATCCGTTGTGCTCACGTTTTGTCTGTGCTGTTGCCTTGACACAATTGCTCATTCTTTTTTGCCTATTGCTGGCAAAAAATAGAAACGCATGGAATGAACCGGCTAAAATGTTGCAAGTTACAATTGCAACTATATAAGTGGAATAACGAAGTTGAAAACTAATGCACACAAGGACACCATTAGTTTATTTGGAAGGGAAATAAGAATATACCTTTTTACTATACATATTGTTTCATGTAGATGCATACACATACCTATCTGGGTATACTAAACTTCCTTGAGGCGTTTAGTTATTCATCATGTGCAATCGAAGCAAAAGTAACTACGTAGGCTTAAAACTAAAATAAGAAATTTCATACTTATGCGGAAAAGGTTGATTTACAGATGCATTTCTAAAAAAATTCGGGGGGGGGGGGGTGTTGAACCCATGTGAACCCCTTTGGCTACGGCCTTGAGCTTAAGAGATAACTTATCAGCCCTTGCCTCCATCTTGATTGTCTTATGTGCATTCAAGATTTTGTTTTTTGTATGCGAGATTTGGATCTATGACTTTGAAAAATACGATTTTTCCTTGCCAGGTTATATTTTTTTTGCTAAAACAAATGAAAGTTACACGGCAGGTGGTGTAGTGTGCTTTGTAAATAACAAATATACTGATTGTGTATCATCAGATGTGAATTTTTGTAGCGCGGATATTCTTAAGGTTACTTTTAGATGCAATCAAGAGTTTTATGTTGTTTTTTGCGTCTACAGACTTCATATGTTTCATGTTTCGGCGTTCATGGAAGAATTTTCTGATTCTTAGACAGTAAAAAATCAAAGAATTTAATTATTTTGGGTGACTTCAATATAAATATATTAGAAAATAATGGTGTTGCTTCAGCTTGTTTAGCACTTTTAGATTCGCATGGTTTTTTTGTTTCAATTTTGATTATTCTTTTTTATTTTTACTCTTCTAATTCTTTTGTTTTGAAAAATCTGCAAAAAACTGTTTTTAACTTGGACAAATTCGCCAAGTTTTTAATACTTAAAAAAAAAAAGAATCTTTCGATGAAAATTACGTAGTTTTACTTATCTATTTTACAAAGAACATCACATTCATTGATGAATGTGAAAATAACCTTATTTTTATGAAGTTTTATAAAGTCAAGTAGGTATAGCTATATAATTATTTGTTCAAACATGGAAATCATCTAAAATATAAGAATTCGGAAATCAATTTCATATAGAGACAATTTTTGCAGTAGGATTGAGATATAATAAAAAAAAACTTATTAATTTTCACTTTTGAGAAGATAATCTTTTAAAAAATTGATTTCAATAAGGAAATTATCTTAAATCAATAAAATTTCATTTTTGAAACTATAAGATATTTTATATTGTGTAGTTTATCAATGCGCATTGCGCAAGGCGCATAGCCAAACGCATTTTGTTAATGATTTCAAAATGCCATAATGATGTTCTTTTGTCCGAAAGTGAAAGTGTTTACTCTTACGTTCAGTTTCACAGTGGGGGATTAAACTCTATTTTCGGTTTAAACTACCTTTTTTTAATTTTTCGGTTTCACATTTATTTTAACTATACAGATTAGAGTTTAACTTTTCGTTTTAGTTAAACGATTTCATTTCTTCATTTAAACGCCGTCGTTTTCGTTTAAAATTTTAGAACCCACAGACATCACCATTTTGATGTTAATTCTGGCACATGATATTTCAATAATTTTTTATCACTGTTCACTTGTTTTTTTGAATTTTTAAATAGTGGTTTTCACAACAATAATTTGACATTTCAAAACAAATTTCATAACACAGAGCTTCGCCAACTGCTTTTTTCGGCGTGAAACCGAACGAATTTAACGTAAAGTTTAAACTTTCGTTTAGGTTAAATTAAACTACAGTTTAAACTCTCACTGTACTGAGGCATTTGACTTACTTGTTGGCAAACAAAGTAAAAAAACAAAACTTTAACAGGAAAATTGTTATCATGTTGGTGTAATGTTGAACATTCTGTGTTAAGGTAAAAACTGTAGCTAATATAATTTTCAACAAAAAAGGATTTAACATTTTGCATCGTACCATCAACAGATTTTGAAAAAAGGGTTTAATTCTCACAAATTCCGTTTTTTGACAACATTGCACTCATTTACCAGTGTTTGGCATTTTTTCGTTTTATTTTTTGTGGTTTTGCCTATTCCACAGAAAAAAAAAATTAAATGCACGACTGGGTCGCACGAAATTGCTCTTGTTGCAAACTGTGGGACTACATAAATTAAAATTCATTAAATTATTTATGTATTGTCGCATTAAACTTTTGTGTTGTTTATAGCTAAAAACTTTTAATGTCGATTCACAATTTTTGCAAAATTGATAGGTCCCGGGATAATAAAAAAATTTTATTTTGACCCCTTCCCCCCCCCCCTCAATTTTTTTACCTCCGGGCCAAAACATGGGTATTTTTTAGGATTTGCTTAAGACATCAAAATAAAGGTCTCCATCCGCAAAATCCAGCTTTGTCGGAATTATTTCGAAGTAAAACTCTAATTTTCCTGTGAACTCTAATTTTCCGCTGAATCTGAATCTGAAGAAATCGAACACAATTTCCTGGCGCGTTTTGAGATATCCGCGAAAAACCGCGGAATTTTTACACTTTTTCGGTTTTTTGCATACATCTCGGAAACTATGCTTCTTATCTGAAATTTAACCACAAAAAATGAAAGACCATTAAATTTTTTACCAAATTCCAATATATTGTTTATTTCTCAAACGTACCTTTAGCCCGTTAGAGCGCGTTGAAATTTCAAGATTATTTTCCATTTCTGGTAAAAAACAATTTGTGTTTTTACATATGAATTTGCAACGGTTTGTTTTGTTTGTTTTTTCTTACAGAAATGGGAAATTATGTTGAAATTTCAACGCACTCTAACGGGCAAACGGTACGTCTGAGAAATAAATAATAGACATGAATTTTGTAGCAAATTTAATGGTCTTTAATTTTGCTGTGGTAAAATTTCAGTTAAGACACATAGTTTCCGAGATGTAAGCAAAAAACCGAAACCGCGATTTTTCGCGGATATCTCAAAACGCACTAGGAATTTCGTTTTTTGATTTCTTCAGATTCGGATTCAGCGACCCAAAAAAAAATTCATTTGTAGATATATTTTTTGTAACATGAGACCGATTTTAAAGACTCTTTGACTGGACTAGAGTTCTTAACAAGATGTCCTTTAAAAGCATGAGATATTTAATTATATGAGTATGTTGCCATCTTCAAGATTTCAATAAAAATAAGAGAATTTATTAAGCCTCTCTTCTTGGATAAAAACCATAGAGACATATTAACTATTTGTCTTCTATTTTGTGTGATGGTTTATGCTCTGTATATATATTTATATATATCATATATAATTTCGTCGAGCAAACTTTTCACAAACTCTACTGAGCTTAAAAAAAAACATTCGCATTGAATAAAATTTCCTAAAATTTATCTTAACTCGCCGAAAATTAAACCCACGTTTATTTAGGAAACGCCCACAGATATAGGTATACAATCGATAAATCTAACCTGTATTCAGGTTAAATTACTTAACACCTAAATACGTACGTAGATATACTTGTAAATAAATAAATCCTGTCCAGTGTCCTTCGAACAGATAAAAAAAGGTTTTACATAAACTATAGCTCACGTTAAACAAAACGGACAAGGACACTCATTGTCGACTCGTATATAGCTGAATAAATTTTCATCGAACCTTTATTTTTATTTATTTTGTTATGTCCTGATGATGGAATTTTTTCCTCTATATTTATTCAGACACACACAATTTAGTTGTCCTTAGCAGGACATTCTACAAAAAATAAATAAAAAAGAGGTGTGAAATTAATGTTTGTCAAAAGCTTGACATTTTGGATTTCCGCACACAAAACTCCAATTCATTCGATTGAAAATTCTAATAGCGTTTGGCATTGCTAAGGAAATAAAATATTTAAACTTTAGGAAACTTTGTTATGGGCTTTGAGTCTTCGACCAACATGCACACTTTTTTCTACAACTTTGTAACTGTATATATTTTCTCTGTGAAAAAGGTAATGACAAAGGTGATGCTGCATTCTGCAGATACTCACGGAAGAAATGCAATTTCCTGTCTTCTTCTAAAAGGAACAAAGACAAAGGACGAACAAAAAAAAGGAAAACAATAAATTTTCCTTTTCGTGTTTAAAGATGAAGCCAACCAAGTAAAGGTATAGAAGAAAGCCCAAGCAAAAGACTATGTCTGTTAGAAAGAACGCATTAAAATTGACGTTAAGTGCGAGTATTCGTAAACTTCTTATATAAGTTTGCCATTAAATTTTAATTAGAGAACTTTAGTAGTTCATGCTGCATCCTTGGTGCTGTGGTGCTATTACTTTTATATAAGCCAAGCGTTTCATTATGGTATTATGGTATACTTTTTATCGTATTACATGTTCTATCGTACTAATATCAAATAAAAATAAATTTCTTAAGAATATTAAGTTCTTAATAACATAAAAATACTCTACTTAACTCATACGTTATTTTAAAATAAGAAATATTTATTTGATAATGTGTGCTTTTGAATTAATTATAGAGGTAAAATATTTTAGCGAAACAGTTTAACACTCAATTTCGTGGCAAAGTAAGGATCTTTTTTGAAATGAAAATTTTATGAAATATTTTTTAAAAAACATCAGAATATGATTTATTGTTTGATTGTTGTTTTCTTGCATAAGACTATATTAGTCCAGTAAAACTGTCGCCTGAGAGTATGGAGTAATGTGCGTGAAAACCTTCTCAGGACATTTTTAAAGTAAATTTAACCTAATAATATTCGAGATACATTTTGTCAGAGTTACAATTTTTTCGAACTTCGCTATTTTTCGCAAAATTCTGTAGAGCCCTCTTAGTAAAGTAACTCAAGTCTAGAAGTTCTGATTGTTTGCCGACTTATTTATGATGTTGACCAAGTGAATAAGCTAAGTTTTCGACCTCGAACGAAGTATAGGCAACTATATGTATATGTATATCAAAAATGGAAAAAAAAACACGAACATTTTGGATATTTTTTCAGATTTTAGCGATTTTAACTCTAAGGGACAAGTTGCAACTTTTTCAGGATGGTGTTAATGAAGATAACTATGGCTAAATTATAAGACTGTTATTATCTCTGTAGACCCAATAGTTTTTGAAAGCTGTTCAAAATTTGCGAAAAATTGGGAATTTCAAAATAGTGATCATTTTTTGCAAACTTTGAAGAGCTTTATTTCAGTGCAGAGAAAACTATAGTCTCATATTTTGAGCATTTTTAGTATATTTAGTATATGTACTACGGGGAATGTGTGCCCTTGTAATACCAAAAACTCAAGTGACCTATATAGACATAGAGGCTTGGTTTTTAAAGTCAGGTAGAATCAGAACTTTGACTCATAACCAAAAAGGAGAACTATAATAGCTAGGCTAACCAGACCAGCAGATAATATTGGTGTTATACTGATATATCTACCGTGGAATCCAGAAGCATAACTGGAGGAAATCATCTAGGATCACAGTTTGTATGCTTGGCTTAGTTTTTTTTATATTTTCTGGGCACTCAAGGGACTATAAATACCCTTTATATGATTAACACAGTAGTAGTGCTTATGATATTTTGATATGGTTTGAAAGGATATACCGATGACAATTGGTTTTGAATATTTAAAGATTAAAATGGGGGGAAAAAACAGAGCCAGATAAAGCATTTCACATTCGTGTAGTGCGGCTAAATACAGAATCTCTGTACTTAACAGTACGTCCGAAGTTGGGCTCAAGAGTTAACTGATGAGCATTCTTTGCAGTACGAGTATTGCAGTTGAATTCTGTCAGGGGAATAATGCATCTGGTTATTTTGGCGGAGCACTTTTTATGATAAAAAGAGGCAAGAAACATTACGGCGGTGTTAAAGTTAAAACAATATTCCCGTTATAGTCTTATCTTCTATCAATTTTAAGACTCTTTTCTTAATTCTATCCAAAAGTTTCAAATAAGTTATAGGAGCTCCTGCCCAGACATGAGAATAATTGTACTCTAATTTTGGCTTATACCTTTTAGACAACATGCAAGATCATTGGGAGAAAAAAACAATTGCTTCGTGCGTCGGTTGCAAGAAACCTAAGCATTTCGCAGCGTTTTTGGTGACGTCAAATATGTGGTAATTCCACAGAAGGTGGTTAGTAACACACATACCGAGAATAGAAAGCTTTTCAGTTTCCTCTATACAAGTGCCACTCATAGATAGTGGCAGAAAGGGTATAATGTTACGCTTTAACAACAAAAGACAAAATTAAATTTTAGAAGCAATTTGGCGTGTGAAACTGGAGGCAGCTAGCTAGAAACCGTGCCGCCTGGAAGAAGCTTGTTGGTTGTTGCCCTGGTCCACCCCGGACTGTAGCGCCACCTTAAGTAAGTATGTAAGTAAGTTTAGAAGCATTCACGCGGGTGCTAATTCCCCACTGGACATAATGCTGTCAAGAACATAATTTAAAGATCCTATCATACGGTGCTGCTCCTGTTCCATAACCGAAGAGCTGGTTGGTGAATCTGAAAAGGAATATGAAAAGCTGAGGGTGCCGTCATCAGCGAAACAATTTAGTGGATTAAAAATGATCTGTGTCCACTCATTATAATTTTTTCGACTCACCGAATAGCAACCAATTTTTTTTTTTGTTCGTAGGAGAAAACAGTTTACTTTGCATTGGGATTTAAAAATCCCATAATTGATAGAAAACGTATATTTTATGACGCCCATTTATGTATACGTGCAAGTACGTCCCTGTGATAATCGTTCAGCACATAATTTGTATTTGTCTTGCACTTCAATTAAAATTTATTTTGATGTTGAAAACCATTTTTCATGTTTTAATTTTCTCAACACGCATTTGCTGAGAAAAAAAAAACGTTGTTATGGTCATCAATAATAATATTATTGCACAAATTATGGTCAACCACAAATAATTTATTCAATTAAATTATAATTACATATTAGTGGTTAAATTTTAAGCGTGAACATAAAAATCTATACATTATACTTTTTAATGTTTCTTTGAATTTAACTGTCAGTACATAAAAACCTACACAAATGATGACATGTTTTTTTTTTTTGAGGTCAAGTTATCATAAATTCGAAATTTTAATCAGAATAAAAAAATATCCTTACCTGTCCATTGACACCCTTATCCTCATCTGTGGCTTGAACTTTTATCACCGGACTACCATTCGGTGCACCCTCTTCAACTTTAGGGTAATATGTTCCGCAATCCTTAAACACTGGCTTATTATCGTTAACATCCGTAATGAAAACAACGACTACAGCTGTTGAAGTGTGTATAGTTTGGTCGCCATTCACACAGCACGACCCATCATCCAAGGCCGTTACATTTAACTCATACTTGTCACGATCCAACGAAATAGCTTTATTATGCAGTCGTATAACTCCGGTTATCTCTTCGATAACGAACTGCCCGGAACTAGTGCCACCACCCACAAAACCAAAGCGTACATTGTCGCCATCCTTGTCCGAGGCCACCACTGTGGTCACCAGGGTATTAGCTCCGGCATTCTCATCAACATTCGGCGTATAAACTTGCTGTGAGAATTTCGGTTCCTCGTCATTTTTGTTCTTCGTGTAAATACGGACTGTGGCTACACCGCTCTTTGAGGGTTCGCCCTTATCTTTGGCTGTGACAATAAACTCGTAGTAGGCGTTATTATTGTCGGCGTCCAATTGCTTATTGTTCACAATAATTCCGTTCGAATCGACTGCAAAGTGATCATCAGAGACAAGGTACTCGATTTCGGCATTTGCACCTGAATCGGAGTCCATGGCTTTTACACGCAGGATGCTCGTGCCGAGTGGTATGTCCTCGTCCACGTTGTGTGCTTGATAATCGGGCAATTCAAATTTTGGTGCATTGTCATTCACATCTGTTACACGAATTGTTAACTGTTGGGAAAAGAAATGAGAAAAAAAGAAATAGAATCGAGTTTGATAAAGGAGAATAAGGATATGCACTACGTGCAGTGTTGACACTTTATTTAATTTATTTGAAAAAGAACTTTTTATAAAAGTATTCTTTTTATAGCAAAAAAGTATGCTTGGAGATTATTTACCGTAAAGATTTTTGTACAATTCTTACAAAATTAACAGTTATTTTTATCGAACGTTTTTCTTTCCTTTTTTTTATAATGTGCTATCTAATTATACCAAATATAGGTAATTGCGATGCACGTTGATTGTCAATTTCGGTGCAGTTAGAGCATTCCACATTCGTCTAGTGGGGCTAAAAAAATGAATATTTCTATACTTCACTGTACGTCAAAATTAGGCTCTAGGGTAAAACGACGATCATAGCGTTTTCCATTTGAGACATAAAAACCCCGATTTGACTTTCTTTAAATAAGAACTTCCATTTTTTTATTAAATCACTTTGATAGTTTCTAAAGTGTCAGCACTGAATTCATACTGCAGTAATTTATCTGTTCACATTCAAATTACCTCAACTGATGTGGAGAATCCTCCCGAATCTTCAGTAGCTGTCACAATCAACGAATACACATGCGGTTGTCGTAAATCTTCAAAATCCAATTCTTTTGCCAGTTTAACAATACCCGACGATGGGCCAATGTTAAATGTGCCTGCTCCTTGTCCTTGGGCTTTAAGGGTGTAACGAATTTCTCGGTCGGCAAAAGATTTTGCTTTCACTGAAATAATACTGCAAAGAAAATAAAGGAGAAAAAAAAAGATTGTTCGATTAGATTAAAGTTACATTAGCATGTGGATTGTGGATTATGGCGCATTGTATTTTTTTTAGGGATAAGTGGTGAAAGGAAGATCACACATTTGCCGTAAAAGATTTTGAATAGATATTAAGGAATTGTTATTGTATAAGTTTTTTTCTAGGGCAAGTGCGGAAAATGTTTTTTTTTTAGTGAAAGACTGCTTATTGGAATTTTGTGGAGTTTTCAGAATATATTGTTTTTTTCCTATGGTTTTATTTTATTGTTGGATCTAATCGAAGGAAAATAGTATACATTAATATAAAATTATTGTTGTTTTACATTTGACTTATCTTCTTGAGGTTTTTAATGTCAATGACAAACGATTTATAAGTTTGTGAGGCTTTGTTAAAAAGAAACATACTTATACAAAGGAAATACTGAGTTATACAAGTAAATTGTATAGGGAATTGAAATTAAATCTTTTCTGCCAAGGACAATTTAAATCTATAAAGATGAAAATATATTAAAATTCAATATTCTTACATTAGGTCGCGAAATGTATATTAGGTACTGATTTTGTTCTAAAAAATCTTTTTGCATTTCGAAATGGTGAGATAAATTTATAATAATAACTTTTTTAATCTCTAGTAGTCAAAAGTATCGAATCGTTGAGTTTACTGCTGAAAGGAATTAAGCCAGCGAACTATGTATCCAATCATCATAGTCAATAAATACATTATTTAACTGCTGACACGAATAAAGGCGGAAAAGCTAGACGGATATGCGTAGCTCTTATTATAGCGATATGTAGGTATACCTACCTACAAAAAATTCTGAGATATGCTTATAACAGAAAAAAGGAGGCCAGATATGTTTTGGGATCTTGCACATTATAATTAGCCACATGTTGTAGAAATCAGGTCATGTAAGAATAATGATAAAATAGCATCACATCTAATCATCTTCAAAAAAGTTTTATTAAGAACTAGCTGTTAACCGGCGCGTTGCTGCCGCAAAAAATAAGCGAGAAAATTTTGTTTTTGAAAGAGTTATTATAAGTTTATTTGTCCAACAGCCAATGGTTTTCAAACTCATATATAAGAGTTTTCGAAAAAACGATCACAGCTCCATGTATTCGGTAATTAAAATAGCCTTAGTAATTTCTTACATCAGCTATCCGCGTCCCGTCGGTCGGCGCGTTCGTCAGTTTAGAAATAATTTTTTTCGAAAAATCTACCCCAGCACCACCTAGGGGATAATTTGCATCATAAGCTACTTCCTATATCAGACATCTGTCAGTGAAAGTCCCGTCAAAATCTGTCCAGCCGTTCTCGAGATTAGCCAGAACAAACAGACAGACAGTCAGACAGTCAGTAAAAAATTGAAAGACGAAAAATTTGGAATACAAAAGAAATACAATTTTAACGATCGTCTGTTTCAGTCGAACGGACTTGAATAGTGCGTACTCGAACAGCTTCTAGTCTCTCGCTGAACGTCTGTTTGAGACAAACGTACTTGAGAAGTGTGCCCTCGAACAGTTTCCAATCTAACTTTGCGTTGGTCGTATGTTTCTGTAACTCGTGATGCCATTTTCCTTTTTGCTTGAGCTGTGGATCTTCCAATCGCATTCCGTTTGGGTGGCATACCTAATTGATAATTTTATAAAAGAAAATCTTTTTAATCACCATTAAAAAAAATAAATTTTTCAGCGATGTAATTTTGAATTTTAGTTCAACCATTCCTTAATTTGTACATAAATCTTATTACTTTAATTTAAATGTCTTAAGAAGTATTCAGCTCTATCACAGGCCACGTCGTAATATATTCGTAGTACGAATCCCGAAAAAATCTATCACAAATCCCGACGTTCTGAAAATTTTGCTAAGAAATTCGGAGTTCGGAAAAGGTGTTATCACCAGCCCCGGCCACCGAATGAATAGAAAGTTTGGCCGATTTTTCTACGAACAGAGGGGCACTATTTTTTACAACTAGATTTTTAACGGTACCTGCCATACAAGCGTTTTAGACAATTCCATTTTTTCGTAAAAAATACGATCGATTTTTATAAAATTTCGTACAATGGATTTGTAGCCAAAGGTTGTGTTTTTAATTTTATCAGAATAATTTTACATATTTACGGTACCTGGCAAATAAGACAATCCAATTTTTCTCGTAAAATATATGATCGATTTTGATAAAATTTAGTGCGACTCATTTTTTTTCCAATAATAAAGTTTTTCGCTAGAAATTTATTTTCGAAATCACCTTATTAACGGTACCTATCATATACAGGCTACAGAAAATCCAATTTTACTCGAAAAAAATACAATCGATTTTAAAAAGCTTTTATGTGACTGATTTGTTGCCAATGACGGCGTTTTTCGTTAGATTTTTTTTTTCAAAATCATCTTATTAACGGTAACTGCCATATAAATTCTATAGAAAATTTGTGTGACTGATTTTCTGCCAATAAGGAAGTTTTTCGGTAGAATTTTTTTTTATTTATTACCGGTACCTGCCATAAAAACGCTAAAGAAACTATTTTTACATCTGATTATTTATTATGGTTTCTTGCTTAGTATCCTAAGCCAAAGGTTAGTAATCTTACACAAGAGCAAGTTTGTCCGACCTAGTCGTGCCTTTTATTTAGTAGGTAATGCTAATCTGTTATAATTCTTTTTTATATTTTTATTCTTAAAACACTTTATTTGTCTTCGCCGATGATCTTAACTTGCATGTAAAAACCGTGAAGGGACCATTTTCAGGATTCCTTGCACAGTTGCACTAAACTTTTCAGTACTGAGGTTATGTTTTATTCTAAAATTCTATTTATCAAATCCACTCTGAAAAAAGACACCATTTCTATTATTGAAGCACATTTTGTTGTTGCTTCATTTCCCTTCCATGTATTATTCCTTTACGACTTAGTACATGCCAACGTCAACACAGAATATCATATTGTTTTTTTTTAATATTAACTACCTACATTATTATGTCAACATAATTTCATTATTTTTGTACAACAGGAGTTTTTTGGTCGACAAATTGTACGCTTCCTCCTTATGGGTTCTATTGATGCTAAAGCTGGTTCAATACCTGAATACAAATATAATGAAAATACCATTGAAAGCTCATATATTAAGAGTTTACCTGCAAAAAATATTAAGAACACACAATAGAAATCACTGGAACAGACAGGAAATAAAACGTGCCATTTGTTCCACTTGAACTAAATCTTTTTCTAATCCACTCTGTCGTTCTTAATTCACGGAAGTACTTTCTAAATTTTCTACAACCACCTATATGTGTGCATGTAGTGTTAACTAATTTTTTGCAATTTCCTTTTCTCGTCTAACACTTAATACCATATACTGACATACATCCATACACACACATACACACACCCTAAACATTTCTATTTCCTTAGCTTTCAACATAGTGGTTTAGCATTTCATGGAGCATTAAAATCTTTTCGGTTAATTCCCTTTCAGACATTTTGTAAATAAGTTGCAATACCCGTTATACCTTCCACCGTCCTATTCACTCGCAGTCCCACTTCCCCGCATACACACAAAAAACATAGAAGCAAAAGTGTAAATCTTCTCTGTCAGTAAACTTGAAACGAATTCCATTTACGTTTACAGATATTGGCACAATGTTGACATTTAATGCACGTGTACAAATGTTCACCTGTTCTTTCTAGCGTCACAGTGATGTCAAGCTATCCAAAAAACTTAAGTTGGGTTTTGTAGCCAGGTAGGTATACTACCTATTCCTATAGGTACTATAAAGGAAAAATCCCTCATCCGTATGAGATACAATTTTCACACCAAATTGAATGATGTACCTACCACAACAGAAGCTACCATCAACTTCAAGAGTTCAGAAGACAACCTGTCAGGAACATGGACCGACAAACCCAGGATCTGATGAATATAATTCTTTGCTTACTTTTGTGATCTACCGAATAGCAAACATTTTCACTTCGTTTTTACATATAATCATTATCCCCTCTTCGTTCTTAGAATTTTACAGTTTTTTCACCCTCTTTTTGTCAAGAAAATCAAAAAATTGAAAATTGTTGTCTTCTGGAATGGGAAGTTAAGGTGGGTGTAGAAATGGGCTGTCGTCGTCGTCGTTGGGGTAAGTTTTGTTTGGGTAAATTTTATACCACATCAATGAAGTATGAAAGAGGTCCTCTCTTATAATACTGTCTGTCCCCTTTTATATGAAAAGAATACGAATGTATTAGTGACGCAATTACTTTTCATTAAAAAACATGAAAAGCAATTTTTCTGATTGACTTTATTTTTTAGGTTTTCTTTTATTGTTATCTTTTTTTTTTATTTTGTGTCAGGAAGGCGTTAGCAGTGCGTGTTAGTAATAAAATATTTCCATTTTAATAACCAACAGACGCGCACGTTCTTAAAATTAAACTTCAGAAGATTAAAATTCAAATAACAAAAAATCTTCAGATACAAAAAAAAATTCTGGTAACATGGTTAGGTAGTCGGATGATGGTAATAATTTTAGTGTACAAATTTCTAACATTTAAGAGATTTTTTTTATGAGTCAGCTTTTATGACTAATTATTAACTTTTCTTTACTTTTTTTTTTCATTTTTTTGGCTGTTTGGAAACTGATAAATAAAACAAAGCAAGGCGAAAATCGTTAAAGGAGAGCAACTGCAAACATGGGGTGGTGTTTTTACAGCTTTGAACTGGAGACCATTAGTATAGCGGACAATTTTGTTTTTTATTTTTTGTGTTTTGATGCTTAAGGATGTTTTTTTTTAATACAAAGTTATTCTGACACTGACTGACTGACTATTTTTATTCTTTATTCTGTGAGTTTCCACGAAGATTAGTGTCAAGCAAACAATACAGAAACGATTTAAGCTTTCAAAGTGCAGATATCGTCCGAGTCATTTGTGAGATAGAACAAGAAAGTATTAAAAATATTTTAAGAAAATGGATTTTCGGGATTCGCGGGTGAAATTGTATTCCATAAAGAATGCGGATTTTTTATTAATTTTATTTAAAAACAAAACCAAAAACAAACTTGGATCACCCGTTTTAAAATACTTTTATGATTTCATTACTTCCAAAAGATATACAAATACATACATATTGTCTTTAATATTGAAATGTCAATCTTAAACTAGTAAAATCTGATTTCAGCATGGAAACAACTTACGTTCCGAAAAGGTTATATGTATGAATATTTTTTTTAAACATTATACGTTATAAATCTACGCCAAAAGAACTCTGAAATGTTAAGTTTGTTGATTTATTTCTGATAATGATACAGACTGTTGCCGTCTAAATTCATATCTGGTTCAATAAATAGGAACCAATATCTTCCATGACATAATTTTTTCATATCCCTCTTTAAAAAGTTATCCATCAATCCACTTCAATTAATATTAAATATTTCAAAGATACCTATAGGTACATATATTTTTTTTTCTCCTCAACATCAATTAATTTCAACTTACTCTGAATCTTTCTTTTGATTTTCCGGTATTTCCGCTTCATAACTTGGCATATAAAATTGCGGAGCACGTTTGCCACCAACAATCGATAGACGTTCTTCGGGTGTGCTCTGGAATCGTCGATCATCGACTTTGCCATTTTGATCTTCGGCCTTTACATAAAGCACATATTCCATATCCAATTGAAAGAGATCAGTACCACGTGTCCGCACAACGCCAGAACGTTCGTCAACCTCAAAACGACCCCCAGTTCGGTCGCGAACAATGAAATAATGAATATTATGATCGGTGTCCGGATCGCGCGCCTGTAATGTGAAGACTGGCGTGTTTGGGGGTGCGTTCAGCTGGACAACAGCTTGCATTGGCAATGGTCGATTAATAAAATACGGTGGCTCGTCGTTGACGTCTTTCACATGAATTATAACTCGTTGATTGTCGGTGTATTTGAGGCCAGCTGAAATGGAAAAAGTTTTTTTTTTTATTATTATTTAATTTGAATTGAGTAAAAAAAGTTAGATGGATATAATTGGGTTAATATGCAAGTATTAAAGACATTGGGGGAGTTCATATTTGTAATTCTTTGAACAAAAGGGTGAAATTGACAATAAATTAGTGACCACTCTTAGATATTAGGTACTAAAAATGTTTGAATGATCATAACTTTTTTTTATTTTTTGGGGTACACCTACATATCTACCTACTCATTGAATTAAACTTAATTTTAAGGTTTTTTTCTATCACATGGATTTTTTTTAAGTTGTTAACAGTTTGCGAAGATTAAAATGCCCAAATAATGTTAAGTGCTTTCTTTGTTTATTATTTATCTAAAGGTGTAAAAGGTCAATAAGTTCGAACAGGGGGTTCGATGAGTGTATCTTGTCTTAACGGAATTCTACTTCGCCTAGATGACTATTGATGAATGATAATATTCGACGGCTTTAAGGGTGGAATTTTTTCCGTATAGTAGAAGTAACCTTGAATATGGTGCCTAGTATTTAGTAGATACATAAGTTTGTTCGAGCATAACATTCGGCAAATCAAATAAATTATTTTTCGTTTAAAAAAAAAGACATAAGAATAGACCAGCACTATACTAAAGCACTATACAATCGATAACAATGAATTAATTATTAATTATATTAATTCCATATTTGCGTTAAAGTTCAAAGGACATGTTACAGCTTTTGCTGATGACTTAGGTATTGCCTATAACTCTAATAACCCACTTGATCTCGCTGCTGATATTAACAATGATGTAAGTTTATTAGGATCTTGGTTTGCTGCTCATAGACTTGTTATAAGTAGCAAAACAAAGTTGATGTTTTTTAGTTTTATTAACGAGAGAAGCTCCGATTTAGACTTCATTTTTCACTCATTTGAGTGCCAGAAACTTAGCTCATCATTCTGTTCTTGTAATTTGAATATGAATAATAATTTTAACTTTTTCGGAAACTGTTCGTCTAAGTGCTTCAAGATAGAAACTGTTAGCAATTTTAAATACTTGGGTGTGCTGATCGATAAAAATATGAGCTGGCTTGATCATATTTCTTATTTGAAACAGCAGCTCAGAATTGATCTTCGTTGCTTTTACCGCCTTGAAAAGCTAACAGACAACAAAACCCTTAGAACAGTATATTTTGCAATCTTTCATTCAAGATTACAGTACGGTATTTCCTGTTGGGGTGGTGCATACCATTCAAAGCTCCACCCACTCAATGTGTTGCAAAAATGTGCTGTAAGAAAAATTTCGGGTGCAAATCGTCTAGATCATTCTATACTCCTTTTTAGAAAGTTGAGTATTCTCCCAGTAAAACATTTATATTACTATAAAGTAACTAAAGTATTTTTTATGAAGAGTGGTTTCTTTGAAAGCCCTATTAATGAAAGGCATTACCTGCGCAGTAATTCTTCTTTCACTGTTTCTATTCCTTCTTTCCGAACTACTCATTTCAGAAACTTTTACACTGTAGTAGCCTGTAAATTTTTCAATAGACTGCCTTTTGAATTTCGTGTTATAAGAATCCTTAATCTATACTTAAAAAAAATCAAGCAATGGCTTCTTGCTTTTGACCACAATGAAATTGAAACTCTGCTTCCTTATGTAACTTAACTATATTATTATGCTTTTAAGTCAAATTATTTTAGTAAAATAACGTTAACTGTGCTTCTCTTTTTATTTTAAATTCAATACAAATTGTAAACCATAAAATAAAGAATAATGTAATAATGTGTTCACCCCACAACTAATAAAACTCATAAAATTTTGTACTTATATCCAATTATTTTCTTAAGAATTACATATAATTTCTGAAGTGATTATAACACTATTTACTTGTAAATATAATTTATCACTACTTATTCTTGATCTCTTATTGTGAATTATCTTAGTATTAATGATCTTGTTATGATCTCTGAATAATGAATAAAATAAAAAAAAAATAAAAAAAAAAAAAAAAAAAAAAATTAAGAAACGTAGCTGTAGGTACCTACCTAATATAAAAATATATTCCCAAATTATAACTTAATCTTTTCCTATATACCTATCCCCTGTTTTTCAGACTGTTGAGAAAAATAGATACATAAATTTACTGTACCTATACCGACAGAATTTGTCACTTCCTGTCAAGAAACAGCCTCTGAAAAAACTTGAACCCATATATATCTGGCATGAAAATCCGATGCATTATACTACTATAGCGACTAAGCCACGGGTTGCATGGGTTCAGAAAAAATTAAGAGACAAGTACCACGGTTGGAAAACTCGATACAATTGTACTTTTTTCGATACAATCGAATTTGCTTAAGTACACTAGTACACTTTTATTAAATTCAGTACACTTTTTCCCAACCACTGAATTCGATGCATTTGGGGTGTTTTCATTGCTAATCATAGTCCCTACCATATAGGTGTATACGTATACCATAATTTGTTCGAGCATCAATAATTGCAATTATTGCGATTGCAACAATGTATGAACAAATCCATTTTATCAATGAAAATAATTGTAGTTTGAAAAACATGTTCCGTAAAATGTCAATTTTGTCAAGCGTCTGTCTCTATCGTGCTTCGATACTTCGATTCTTGATGATGAAACAGTTTTATGAACAATTAAGGCAGTGGCGCAAAATTATAGTCAACTTAACTGGAAACTACGAAAAATTTATATCTTCTATTATATATAAAGCAAGTGTCACGTTGTTGCACACGATGAACACCGAAACTATCTAACCCATTTTCACAATTTTTTTTTATAATTTTTCTTTCGCTGGCGTTCATAAGATAGGATACTTTTTATTCCTTAATTTTTATTATTTAATTTACAATTCAACTTTTAATAAATTTGCATTACAGCAAACAAAAAAAAAGGAAACGTCAAAACAAAAGCTATGTGCGATTCTCTGCGTTCCTCAGGGTTACCACTTCATTTTTTTTACTACATATGTTATTTGTACTACATTATATGTTATTGAAAACAAAAATCAGAATGAAACCATCTTTTTGAGTTCAGGCCTCATAATGAGAATAACAAGAAATGTATCTTAGAAGGAAAATTCAGTTTTCAAACAATTATTGCTAAATTTATGGGAAAATCCTGTGCGTGTATCAAAAAGTTGGGCCTAGCGTTATTATTATGCGAATTAAAAAAAAAAACTACTACCTTAATTTTAATACCAATTAACACCAGAATTGTTGGATAATTGACTGACCCCTAACCGTTAACAATTGGTTGCATATGACAAGAATATACCGTATGGTTTTATTTGTCAAAATTGTTGAGAAAAGCGTCATATTTTTTTTCAAATCAATAATTACACATTCGATACACTTTTTTTCACTACTTGTCCATTTTTCATGCCTGAACCGGTTTTATGTTTTTCATGTTAAAAATAAATTATGATATGAAAAGATTATCAAATAAAAAACAAGAATATTATCTTTCCCTTGAAATTCTTCGTAATGTTGCAATTTAAAATACTTAATGATCAAATTGTATCTTTTCGTAATTTCCAAAACCCCTAAAGCACTATTTTCACACATAAACCACCAACAGCTTATTTACATAGTTTACAATTATGCTCGTCTTAATTACATACTTAGAATAGAGGGAAATATATGTTAGGTAACTAAAAGGATAATTGAAGGCTTAACGTACTTTTGCTTCTCAAATTTCCTACTAACAAAAAAAAAAAAAACAATATGTAGCTACATAAACTTTATTATAAGTTCAAGGTTTTTCCGAATTACATTAGCAAAGAGAGAAGTTGGTGTGAAGGTATACAGGATACAAAAAAAAAATACCTTCCAACATAATTTTGAGAAAAAAGTTTCTTCGATTTTCTATACCACCACATTGAAAATGTTTTTGGGAAAAGTTTGTTTTTTAATGGCAGTTGTTGATCAAAGAAGCTTTGAGCTGCTAAAAGTGTGTTATTTGGTTTTAGTTCTTTTTTTTTTTTTTTTGATAATCAGGCATTCTCTGAATACGTTTGTTCTTTTGCCTGTCAAAGCGAAGCTTAGTGAAACTTTTAGTTTTACTACTTTTGACATTATTTTGAAATAGTTTGAGTTTACTTAGGTGTTCCACTGATGCTAATGGTGGGTTTATTTGGAAACAGATTTTGGACAGACGATTTTTTAAAAAACAGAACGATTTTTTTACAGTTGGTTAAAAAACTGTTCATCATTTGGAAAACAAATAATTTAGAAAAAATTATGTCCTTCAAGATAGCTGGCACTACCACTTTCAAATCTTAAAAGTTTATAACTCTTGGGTTAATTGTCGTAAATTTGTCATAAATATTTCGTGCAACAAAAAAAAATTCAATTCAAAAAATCTAATCGAAAATTAAAAAGGATAACAGAAATAATTGTCGCTTTTTGTCGTGAATATATACGTATGCAACAATATGCGCAACTAAAAAATTTGTCACGCAATTTTTGTTTAATTATGTAATTGAAAATACTAATTTGGTAGTAAACTTTGACACCCTAGTTAAAGGAAAATTCAGAAGAACAATGCAAATAGTTTTCGTTTCGTGGATTTACATTACCGCCAAATTAGTATATATTTCAAAATTTACTAAACAAAAATTGTGCTTTCAATTTTTCAGTTGCATGACGTTTTTACTACAAAAAAGCACAATTACGTTCCTTCCTTTTCTAGTCCTTTTTCTGGTGTTGTAGATCTTACATAAATTCAAAGTTGAACAAAAAAAAAAATCGCGTAACAAATATTTGATAAGTCGTATTTACGACTAAAAATTAGATTATTTTTCTGGTGTGGTGGTTCTTAATTGACAGTTAAGGTACCAGGTATTACTTTAAAAAAATATTCGCCCAACAATTTTTTAATTTTATTTTGCACGACAAATTTATCTACATCGAATTCGCGACAGATTCAAACTTTTGAAATATAAAAGTGTTAGTGCTAATTTGACTGACATCCATATATTCTCATTGTGTGAGATCGATCCTGGAGAAAATCCTGAAATTTAATACTATAAGACCAAGTTTGTGCGACCTAGTCGTGCCTTTTATAATGAATAATACCTACCTATGTGTAAGCGAAAAAAAATGATTGTACACAAAGTAACACGAGCTGCCAGGTATAGGTATCCCTTTATTATATTTGTACCCATGTTATAATTTGTTTAAATGTATAAGTATCTTTGCTTTAATTTATTATGTATGTATTCGCTGAGACACTCTGTGTTCATCGAATAATACGATACACGAAATAAGAGTCAGTCATTCATCTCCCTCGCTAGTATAAAGACGTGTTCCGCTGTTGTTATAAAAAAAGATATACCTAATTATTAAATATTCAAATCGAGTGTTCATTTATTTTGAATCCAAAAGATAAGACTCCGCCGTCTTAAATATGTAAACTAATCTAACAGAGATTTTGTTCTTATTTCTCAAAGACTGTCCTCTTTGCTCCTCTACTTGACTAAGGGGCCGGTTATAGCGATCAGAAAAAATGTTCAATTCGATAATTAGCCATGAATTCATCTGATTTAAAACAAAAATGTTACACTTATCGATTACAAATAACTCAGAGAATTTTTTGTGCCAAAAAAATGTTCAATTTAACAAATATTTGTTGTAAAAAATATCAGCTGACTGCCGTTTTAAAAAAAATTAAACAAATCGTTCCAATTATTTGAGTTCAATTTTCACTTGTTCCACTGACAGATTTCTGTCAGGAAAAGTTTTTCGTGTGCATTTAAATCAGGAAAACAGCCTGATCTACTGACACATTTTTACTGATCGCTATAAACGCAAATCAGGAAAAAAATTCCTTTTCTCATTTGTTTCTACTTTTACTGATGGTTTTTCCTGATCGCTATAACCGGCCCCTAATGTTCTTCAGCAGCTTATATCTGAGTGTGTACAAATCAAAAAAGGATTTGACGATATTATAACCTTTCCCCACAACTCCTTGTATGGAATTTTTTTTCCATCTTCTTTTTATCTACTATTGGTTTTATGTATATTTACATAAAATGTGCAACTTTCAACGACTATACGATTTAAGTCGTTTTCTTTTCCAGACTCATATAGAGAGTATATCTACATCAAATGGTTTGAATAACTGAATTGCTTATAATGCAAGGAAACGGCATTAAATGATGTAAAACAAATCTATGCCCAGAGAAAAGGAAAAAATGTCAAAGGTTCTTCTGCGACGTCAAGGATTCAATTGCTGCTGACGCGCTTGCAATGGATGATGATGATGATGATGATGATGATGACGATGATTATGATGATGTTGATGACACTATTATTTACTTTTCGAATTTATGTTCACTCGTCCTGAAGCGGATCACATCTTAAATTCACTTTACACGAAGCGCATATCCTTTGAATTGAAACACAAATGAAACTCCTACATCATCCTATGTTGACTAAAAGTGAGGGAGTAGTATGATATACTTGTTTTAAGGTAAGGAAAAATATACTGTCGCTGACGCCGACGCCGCGCCACTTCTATTACTGAAAGTTCAAGAATAGGCAATGTAAAGATGCAGATAATAATATGCAAACGGAAAAAGTTGCTGATGTATACCATATTGTAAGTTGTAAGTGAGCTCGTGTGCTCATTTTAACTCAGTTGTTGCCTTTTTGTTCTCCTTTTGTAAGGATTACAAGGATAACTTTTGTTTGAATAAAATATGAATTTCTTTTTCTTTGACTTTTTTTTTGTTGTTGTTATTTTTATTTGACAAACTACATACAAACAGCATTTAGAACTATAACATTAAGGTGATCATGAAGAGTGTGTCTAACAAACAAAAAGTTAGCTTAGGTGTTCTAGATTTTGCTGGAAGTCGTTATTTTAATTATGAATGAGTAAAGGAGAAGTTTTCATTATTTATTTTCTTTTTTTGGAAAGAAGAATGAGTTTAATACATTATTTTCTAATAAGAAAATATTGTTCGTCAATTTAATAAATAATATTTATAAACCTATTAATAGATAATGTCACAGTAAAATTTAAATTAATACCTATATAACGAAAATTTTATAAATTTGCATCCATTAATTGTTTACACTGTTTATCGCGAACACGAAATGGATTTTTTTTTAAATTTTGATCGTGAAGATGAATCACCAATAAGATTTATTATCTTTAAAAAATAATGGTTTGGTTGGTCTAACGTCGTTATTTTAACACATTAGGGCATATTCATATAGTTCCTTTTAAACTATACGGTTTGATTAGATTGGGCTTAAACAATGTAATTTAAAGGGATAAACTCAAGTTTTTCTTAAAAACAACTTAAGCGGTGTCCTTTTTTTTTGAAATTAAGAAATAGTTTACTTGTTTTAACGAATATGTTTATTAGTTAAACAAATGGAGTTATTGATTCAGTAAAACGTTTGTTATTGAACTCTTTTTTTTTACTTATTTAATTAACTATGGATGCAGTCCATTCAACGAAAAAGTTTATTATCACAGAAAAATATTCCATCAAATTCAATGAAAATGTTTACAATTATTCTAATACGGACTTTTGTTGTCATAATATTTAGTTCGTACCCATTACAAACTTAACAGTGGACCTCTTGTAACAATCAAGTTGTATGCAAAACCATTTAAATCATATTTGTTGATGCAAAATTACATACGTAACTTAAACCTTAATGTGTCCCAAATAAAAGAAACAACACGGTTCGTGTTTATTTCAAATTCAATGATTCAATAAATAAAATATTAAGACAAAAAAAAATATTATAAAGATTAATTTAATTTTTTTTTTTCAAACAACCTCAATTCAAAGTTGAAACAATTTTATTTTTAGGTGACTTGAAATAATTTTTTAAAGTTGAACCATTTTGATTTTAATAATTTCGTGTTTAGTCCTAATTTGTAACGGTTTCACTTTGTTTTAAGTTATTTTATTGAAATTTAACGTTTTTTTTTTTTGGTTCAGTCTTTTACACTACTTATTCCAGAGGAAATACCTTTACAAGGAAGTGACAAATGATTCAAGACAAGAGTATCATTTTTTGTCTTTACTGTGCATTAATTAACCTTAGTTTTCGTTAATTCACTCTTTCAACTCGTATGAAAGCAGCACCTCTACGGAATAAAGAGTTGATAAGAATAGCTTTTAGATCCGCTATAACTCTTAAATCTTAACTCTTTACCAACACCAAGGGAACGATAGATACCATGGATAAGTCAGATGTTGTGTACCAAATAAGTTGCTTAGGTGGAAAAGAGACAGCATGTTCGTCTGTTTATATAGGCACCTCGAAACAAAAGCTGAGAAGTCGTCTCTCCGGTCACCGCTCTGACATTAAGAATTGGGGGAAACAGAAAACTGCACTTGCACTTAAAAACGTCAAAGTATTGGAAGTTGAGAGGAACTATGAAAAAAGAATGTTGCTAGAGATGTTGCACATTAACAACACAAATAACACAGTCAATAGACGATCTGATTGTGATAATTTATGCAACATGTATAGCCAAATAATAAGAAAGATGTAATAACAGTGGCAACCACTCAAAACTAAATTAGTCTTTTGTGTTAGGATTGAGAAGTTTTACACTGTGTACAAATTTTAATGTGTTTCCATTTAAAAGTAATTAATTAATTGTTTTTATTTCATTTTATTATTTTATTACTGATTTGTATAATCCTTTTTTTTATCTTGTTTTATTCAGTAACAGTGACACATAAGTATCGTTATTTTTTATATATGACGTAATGTTGTCCCAACGGGTTTTTTAACATTAATTGTAAGTTTTGTTGACAAAAATGTTCTTAAATATGTTTAATTTGACAAAACATTTTGTTTATATTTTAAATGAATAAAGGCCTGAAGAAGACCGTATCCACGTTCGAAACGTCGCAAAACCAATAACATCTTGTTTTATTGACCTTGAGCCTGCATAACAAACTATTTTAAAGTTAATTCATTAGTTTCGCCGGTTAACTGAAATTCTCCTAAACTAGCATCTTTAAAGGATTGCTGATTATAAGTGACTAGGCCTTGGTTCCCGTCATGAGGTTGTTGATTCAGACAATATATATTTATATGGTAAATACACATATGAATATGTATACTAAACTTAACATAAGTAGAGCAAGTACAAATACAAATTTTACTGCTCAAAGCTCGATAATAATTAAAGACCTTTGTTAAAACACAATTCTGCATTAATATACTGCATTAATATACCATCCATATTGTGGGTGTACTTAAGAAAAAAAATTATTCAACCTGAAATACAAAAGAGTCATTCACTGCTGAGCTAATTGCATTAAGGTTCCGCACAAATGCTATATATCTATCGATCACCCTCCTCAACCTAATTGTACAGATTGTTAAAACAACAAATTTGATTGGATTGACAGCATACATTGACATCAATTAACACCCCGGTTGCCAATTATACATTTCATAATTTTTGCACAATAAAATTGTGGGGTTGGATTTATCATACAAGTAAAAGTATTTATGCGATGATGTCTAGATTTTTCATGTATTTTTTTTTTTTTTTGTGGGAAGGGGAGGGAAATTTGGGGAAACAAAAAGTTTATCGTTCGTCGACTCTTGAAGTTCAATGCACACCCTTGTGTACTTTTCAATTCGTTTAACAATTAAATTGGAAGCCAAACAAGGTCTCACGTTCTGAGCTTCAACTAATGGGCTCACAAAATAAATAATACCATGATGACATGTGTGCAGAAAATGCATTTATTTTTGTGTTTATATATTTCCTATTGTTATTGTTTTAGGTATAAATAGTGGATAATTAAGGTAAAACACCTTTTGTCTGATGTTTAATTGAATCAAATAGGTTTGTAGCCATTTTCCATAAATGGATGAATGACTATTGGAATTTTGTAGGTGTATTAAAAATATATATCGGATGGTCAACTATAGATGATTTCTTTTGTTATAATATTCCTACTATTTTGTAATGAATTTTCACATACAAAAATAGATATATAGATATTTATTGGCATACTTACATATTTTTTCTGCCTTCGTATTACTTACAATAAAAAAAAAATATTGGGACGACGAACTTCAGTTTATTAACTAAATTAATGTTTAAAAAAATGTTTATTTTAGGTACTTATAAGATTGATTGTTAAATTTATTTTAAACTGTAACTTAATTTAAAAAAAAACTATTTATTTTTCTACACTTTGCCTTTTTCATTTTACTTGCCATTAAAAGTACCTATACTATAAGGCAAGTTAAGCATTCGTAAAAAATAGAGGACATGACTAGGTTGCATGAACTGTTTCTTGTGGTAAATAACCTTCGTGTTAATGATTTGGAAATTCGTCAACTTTTTACCGTTGACAACAAAGCACTCACATAAAATATAAAACATTTTTTTTGGAGAAAAATGGAAGTTTTTAGAGAAAACTTCTTGCTTAAATTTTTGGTTACAGTATTAATCAAGTTTAGCACAGCTTTAAGAATATAAAATTTCGACAAAATCGGTACAGCCGTTTAGTAGTTAATCGGTATGAAAAAAGTACCGTTTTATGGCCAGGTACCGTTAATAATAGCTTCTTAAAAAAAAAAGTATTAAATAAAATTCGCATAAACATTTGGGTGATTTTGCTATACCAGCTAGCAAAAATTGATAGATATATTATTATAAAACACCGTACCTATATTATCCTTATTTTACTTAAAATATTCAAAGTTTTTGATTGTACTAACATAATATGCTTTTAATTACTGACCGCCAAAAAAAAGCACTAAAGGTATGTATGTGAAATGTGAGTGATATGTGGGTTAGATATCACCAATAGTTTGAAGATGAATATCTCCTCGTAGTTAGTAAGGGAGGTGACCGGTAAGACCACCTATCTCACCACCCGAACCAGCCTATATACATTTGTAAAACTGTCAAACTGATGGTCGGAAAAACTTTTTCAAGTTCTTTTGGTTAGAAAATAGCAACTTTCAGTTTTATTTAGCTGTTCTCAACGCTATATGCCCGATCGAAAATGAAAAAATGTATATAAAATGGGGATTGAGCTGCATAACAACAAAATATTAATTATTTGCAGCTGAAATAAATATGAAGAAAGTTATGAGCATTTAAAATTTTTGAATTTTTTCACAAACACGAAATGATTATTTTTATTTAATCAACTCCTAGAAGTATACTATGTTTTTTATCCAATATTTTAATGTTGAGTCAAAAACCATCAAAATACCCGAAAACGCACCAAAAAATAACTTTTTTCTTCGTTCGGGCATAGCGTGTGTCCCTCTTTTTTGACCAAGAATTTTATTTCATACCTAGGTGGAGATACTAGATAACTTTATGGGAATTAACTTAAAAATGTTTATTTTAATACCTACGGTCTTTTAATAGCACCAACTTTTTTTTTGTTAGCCGGCTAAAAAAAATATCCCAAATTGCCAAATGCCAAATTGCCTGTTGGGTCTAGACTAGACAATTATAGTCTCAGATTATAGCCAATGTAGTCTACTTTGAAAACGTTTTTTTTTTAAACTACATGATTTGAGATACTGGACTGGAGGCTCTACAGAATATTGCGAACAATAGTGAAGTTCGAAAAAATAATAAACTTTGTATCAATAATTAGTTAAAATATTAAAAAAAATATTAAATATTTAGTTTACTTGAGAAAGTCCTGAGAAAGTACTGTCAAATTAGCCAGGCACAAACCCTCGTATCAAACCCTCCAAGTGGGAGCCGGGCGGGCAATGATCACTACAATTGTTTTGTGCGTTTTTGGCAATAACATGTGATTAGCTAAGGTCAGGTTGCATCGCTGTAACGTTACTGAACTTCTCCATAGTTAAACTATCAGAAATGCAAACTGACCATAGATACGGGGTTCCTGATTTTCAAGGTGGAGTGAGCGTACTTTGTAGACAATCCGTGCTGAAGAAATGGAAGGCTGGGGGATAAGCCAGTCATTAACGAGCTCTTTAGGGTGCCCAGGCACAAGGCCCGAAATATTTTTTACCTTACCCCGGTAATCGGCTCTACCGGGGCGGACCTCCTTTCCAACCTACTCGTGGGAACCAAATTTGAAACCTTAAAAAAAATTAACTCGAACAATGAACTTATTAATGAACCAACCAGCAGCTTATCTGAGGATGAACTGTTGGCATCTAGCCAGGAGACGGTTGTAGGAAGCTTTTTAAGTACTGGTAGCTCCAGTGCTACGGAACTGCCTACACCTCAGGTCGTACCAACCATAGTACACCTGTCCCACCAAAACCTTCAGGTAGTTCAGGTAGCACCAGTCATAGTGCATCTGTTCTACCTAAACCGAATACAAACACCTATTCCACAGATGGTAGTCACAAAAGATTCAAGAGAGCTATTTGGATTAAACTGGATTATTCATTAAGCCAACAGCATAAACAAGTCTGCGAAAAATAAGTAAAATCAAATTTCACGCATTATACAACCCAAAATAGTCTCGGCGACAATTTTACTCGCCTATTAATTTTGAAACAAAAAAAATTTAATATTTTGTGTGACTGAATGTGAGGGTAAATTATTGGTCTTTATAAGCTATCGTTATAAAAACACTGAATTTATAAAATACTTTGTTACTACTGTATAGATAAACATAGGTATATATAAAAATTTGATGAAATTGTTAATCTAGTAATAATATCTGAGTATCTTTGTTGGTATTATATATGAAGATATAGGTACAATATATCTGCATTTGTGAAAAATAAAATTAAATAAATAAAAATGTAACTAAACACACATAGAATTATTGAGCTTATTTAAACAAACCACGTTCTACCACTGAGTTTGTTCTTGTCGTCTGCCATCCTCATCATCGACTTCAACATACCAAAAATAAATTATTGATGACTCCTTGTTAAATCATTGCTAACCACTAACAACGCAACCAAATAACGTGATTGCACGGTACGTGTATATTATTTATAACAAAAATATGAACATGACATGCATAGGATATAGGAGTGGTATAGGTAAATAATCTAGTTTCCATTCAAGCTATAATAATATTTTAAGCCACAACGCAACGCAACGGATTAAGGTGCAGGTTTTCTAAACAACCACATTTTTGTATGAGATAATTTAAAATTAAAATTGTTGAACAAAAAGGCGGTTCCCTGGCAATTTTGATTTCACACCTATACAAATAACCTAACCCAAATATAGGTAGGTACGCCAACCATAACAAATAAAGTTTTTGTTATCCTTCCATACTAGGAAAATTAAAATGTAGAGAGCTAGGAGCAATAATTTGTATCCTTTCTGTGAATTGATTCGTGTTCTACAATATGTAGTTAAACGAATTGAAATAGCCAAAGGATACTCAAACAAATTTACCGATACAAACATAATATTGCAGACCAACCTCAATTCAAACAACCCCCAACCAAACCCCGATAGGTACATTCTGTTTCTGAAATTAAATTACAATTTTCACTTAAACCATTAAATAACAATGAATCACAAGAAAGGAGAGGAATTTCGATGAACAGTTATCAGAAGGTCGTTCCTTATAGGTACATCGTTATGAAAAATTGTAAAACAGCTCGTGAATCGTGATAAAACTTCACATCCTTCAATGCAATCATGAATAGAAAATCAAGTAAATTTCAGCGATACATGTTTTTTTTTTTAATCAAAACTATCTTTGATTCATATTTCTAATTTCGTGAAAGGATTTCATCACTCCTTTGCACGTCATCTGTGAATTCACAAAATTCTCATTAAAATGCGCAGCAATAATCGTTATCCTTTCTGCAGAGAAGTCGGTTTGTGGTGTTGGTTAAAGATACGAGGATACATGAAACGTTATAATTACGTACCTAGTTACAAAGAAAGCACATCTATCTTTCAAAAGATATATATCCACCATCATATTCCTTCCTGCATATACAAAGGTAGGAGATAATAATTCGCAAAAAAAAATTACTCCTTTTCGAACACGCCAAATGAAACAAGGATTAGCTGAGCTGGAAAACAATAGCAAAGGAAGCTTTATTCCACCTGCATATAGAGTCTTTGTGTATCGTAAAACATGATGACTTGCTGTATGAGTTACATAAATATCCACAGCCAGACAACACTCTCTGGAGTGGATGTATCTTTTCTGTTTTTTTGGAATAAAAAAAAAAATTAACCCGTAATCATATCCATAGCACACTGACTCTTGAAGAAAAGAAGCTCAACCCACAATTTCCCGGCAAAAGGTTAATCCCTTAGACACCCTTCAAAGTTCCCCACTTTCTTATAATATTTGCGAATATAAAAAAAAAATAAGGGAGAAGGGAGGAAGTATGCTGTCAGAGCAAAGTGGGTAAATTGTCCTTTTATGACAAAGGAAAAAGACGCGCCGAGTCATCCATCGACGGCTTTGGTGAGGCGGAAAAACATATAAAAAAAAAAATAAAAAAAAAAACAACAACAAAATATAAAAAGAAAAAACCCAATGAATAAAAAGAAGATATTTGAAGAAGACGACTACGACAATGATGATGACGAATGAGTGAAATTACACGATGATATAGCATGAACAGACCTACTTATATATGAAATTCATTCCATATAGACGTAAACGAGACATAAGAATGAGGAGCGGGTGGATGGATAGCCAAGCCATTTCAGAGGGAGCAAGGATAAGGATTAACGACGGATATTTGGAGAGGGTTGCATTTTGAGTGCTGTCTAAAGAATAGGGTTGGTTTTTTGAAGTGAGTCCATGAAAATATAGGGAGTTTTTGGTTTCCAAACATAATATTTTTTTTGTTTCTTCTTTTTTTTCAGGTAATGTACATGTTTTTTTGCACACCTATTATAGTACTCATACTTAACTTTGGATGACTGCAAAAGAAATTGCAATCATGAGCGTAATTTAAGGAGAATAAAATTGTACAACAGTTTTATTTACACAAGTTAATTGTCTGTCCATTGTGTTGTTTTGTGTTTTATGGTTTGGGTATTAAAGTTGAATACAGTTAGAAATGAATATGACATAAGTAGAATGTTTTGGTCCGTCGAGCTGGATCTGTTACTTTGGAATTTAAAAAAAGTAATGATAATTGAATTATGCTATTGCTAATTAGTAATTCTTTGTGATAGTTAAGTACCAAAATGCTGGACATGATTGTTCTCGTCTTTCCTAGTACCTAATTTAATCTTTCTAAATTCCAAAGTGGTGGAACCATCTTGACATCATGTAAATCAGCAATCTCTTTCTGTGGTGAATTTTTCTGCTTGATGGACCTCAAAAATTTAAAGGAATGTTGAGAAGCGATTACTTAGTGAGATTTTAACATTCATTCGTTATTGTTAGATCTTGAAACCCACCCAAATTGTATACGCGAAGCAGCTTGTCAATATCGGTCTCAGCTTCAAAACTTCTAATGGAATATTAATTATGAGATATAGTATTTCTAGATATACGGTATACAACAAATGGTGCGATTGGAACCACAGATTCCTCAAGAATATTGCTGATGTCTAAACTGGACCTTACCGATACTTACTCACACGATGCACAGCTTTATTTTTTCGCTCACGAAAATTGCTGGCCTTTACCAAGATTGAACCGAGACTGACTGGAGTAGAGTTCTTTTCACCAGGTTTTATCCGCGCTTGCCGCTTGGCCTCAGCAGATCGTGGAGAAATATACTCTTCAGCAGCAGTAGCCCAGCAGTAACATTTCAGAAGAGGTTCCATCATGATATATGTGAATATTTTTACGCGGGTAAAACCAAACCGAGCTGTACGAAACTGTAGTTTCGTGGTTCGATTTATTGGAGAGAACTTCTTGTTATAGCAGGAAAATCCTAAAACTCACGTTGATAGGTATGTTACTACTTAAGACAAAGAAGTCGAAATCAATGTGAGAGCTTGATCTGCTCTGGCTATAGGAATGGGGTGATACAGACTGACTGACAGACTGATAGACAGCACTCTAACAGAATTTCCAAAGAAAATTTCTTTCTCTGTAGCATTAGTGTAGTGGACACGTATAAACAAACAGTGATTCAAGGTAGTTGTGAGACACGGAAATCTTTAAATAACGGGGGACATGGGGAACGCTTTAAAGGTTTTGCATGACTATATTATTTATTTTTTTTTGTAATGGGAGATAACATACTTCTACTAATAAGCAAGTTGTATATTCGTGCAAAAAAAGTTTTGAGATAACAATCAAACATGACAGTACAATTAAAGCGATGTCGAAAAAAGTGGGTCTGAAAAATCTGTATGTGTGTCTGTCTGTCCTCAGTCTGTCATTAGCACGACCGTCAGATGAATTTATGGAATTGTTGTTTAAGGCCAAAAAACAACGGTACGTGCCATATAACGGTTATGAAAAAGCTAATTTTTCTCAAGAACGGCTCTAACGATTTTGGTTAAACTTAACATGCGCGATACGGCCGGCGCGCCGCGGTGAAAGGTCTTTCAGATTATTTAAACCGTTTTTTCTAAAAGATATATGTAATAATACGTTTTTTTTATTTTGAATTTCTAGTTAACGACTAATCGGATCTTAACCATATTTAATTTACTAAAAGGCCAAAACTGACGAATGATAATGGCGTATACTCATTTTTTAATAAAATTAAAAAAAATATATACTAAGTACAAAATTTTTTTGTTTTAAAAATTCAATATTTTAAAAACCAATTTTTTTTTTACTAAAATTTATTAAAATTTTCAAATTGGCATACCTACACAATTTTTTTTTTGATATTTAAAAAAAAAAATTAACAAAAATCGTTTTTTTTTTTAACGTTTGGTATAAAAATATTGTAAAATATATTATTATAAACTAAAACTATTGGCAAACCATGATTTTCTCGGAAAGCTCTAATTTTCTGACTCTTATTTTAAAAGTTATTTATTGTAACTATTTTTATTTTCATTATTTCTCATTTTATTAATTGAAAAATTTAAGAAATAATCTCACTCTCATATATAGTGAAGTGAAGGTTTTTTTTAAGCTCTTAGGTAACTTACCACAAGAGCAAGTTTGGGCGACTTAGTCGTGCTTTGTATTTAAAACGGATTCAAGATCATAATAAGTAGATAAAAGGCGCAAGATGTCGGTCCGATGAGAGGAATAAAGAGGCTATAATAATATATGGCATTTCTTTAAAAAAAAAAAAAACTTTTTTCTTCTTTTATTTATTTTTTCAACTTCCTTCTACAGTTTAGCTTATCCTGGGTGTAATCAACGTAATTTAAATAGGATTGTGGCGGTCGAATAGATGGGTACGAGTGGACTTACCACTCTACCGCACTAATGGCTGAACGCAGCCGCAGTAGAAATAAATGTACCATCACTGAACGATGCTCATCGATTCTTTCTGGCATCTGGCATTCTGTTTTTAACCACGCTTTTCGATTGTCGACTATAATCGTAGCCATAAATTTTAATTTTGTTAAGGTAATTTTTATAAATTTATACTTAAAGCGAATGATAAAAAAAATAACTTAATAAAATTAAATATTGTAATTGCTTGTACGCCTAACATTAACTTCTGTTTCTTTCTGGTGTGTCTTTTTGGGAGTCTCGCACTGACTTTAAGCCCGTTCTTTAAGGCATAATCCAAAGGATAAACTTGAGTTCTTCTTAAAACCAGCTTAAACAGTGTACCATTTTAATAACAAAACAATTTTTTTAAATACACTTATAGGCCAAACTTCAGAGACAAAATGTAGTTTCCATAATGCAACATATCTATCCATTATCTATTTTATGATTGGATATAGGTATGGTTCGATAGTCTTTCAAGAGTATTAAAAAAAAAAATGGTGTGAGGTTTGCGGTAGACGCCATTTTGAAAAATGCATTTTTTTAAATAGCTAAAGAATTTCTCTGTTATATTAAAGCCATTAACTTGGTATAACACTTATGGCGAGTTATGGCGTTTCACAGTTTATTTTATATTTAATATTTGAAAATTAAAAATAAAAAAAAAAAAAAATATATATATACGCCCTAAAGTGTTAGTAAAACTTTACTTTTCGTGACACTCTTATTGTACCAATAGAGGAAAACTTTTAAATCGAGGTTTGAAACTTGGTTATTATTTTCATGGTAAGACACCAGAATATTAGTCGTATTATTGTTGTAAGCACTGTAATAGTAGATAGGGACTATTACCTTATTTTTTCCCCAAAATTCTGATATGTCGAAATCTGTCAAAGATTAAAAAAAATACAACTCTCTTCCTGTGTCATTTTCTATAGCGAATGGGAAACAGAGAAATATGCTTAAGAAACGTTTATTAAGCGTCCAAGAGCAATTAAGAAATACAAATTGAAAAAACATTTCAGAAATGTTTTCTTTTTTCAAAAATATTTCTGAAATATTGTTTAAATGTTCCTGAAATGTTTTTTTGGTTTGATAAACAATATTTAGTACCAACTTATACCATTATTTTCACACCGAATCAAAAATTCGGTTTTTGTGAAAAATCAAAAACCTGCATTAAAAACACACGTTTTCCCATACGTTTTTGGCAAGTAACAAGTTTACAAAAACCTATCAAAAACCAGTTGAAATTGAGAAATTAACAAATCAAACATAATTAGTGAAACATTCAGCACTCAATCAATTGTGAAGAATGAGAAATGAAAGAGGACTGTCAATAGAAATTATTTTATCTGTGTTCAATGCGACTGCTAAGAATCGATAACGAAAAGAATAGAACATGTTATCAGTGCAAAATGAGAAAATGGCTGTGCTGAATTATTCTGAAAGCTGCTTCATAGTCCTTATCAGAACAGTTCCCAACCGTTTTGGGAAACTTTTTAGGCTTGCTGTTTTGAAACGTGCTGCAAATTTCATTCAACCAAACATAGACTTAATCACCCTATAAAATTCTAACGTTAATTTAATTTTGCTAAATGTTATTTTCTCCAAACCTATCTAACGGCAAAGGCAAATGCCAAAAATGTATTCTTTGTATTATTCATTTTACAGTTCTTATCTTGCAAGAGAAAATTATTATCTTACGTTACATTTTTGCAATCATTACTCAGATCACTTGCTGTTTGACCACCACCGCGATAGTACCAAAAAATTGTTTGTTCCGCGAATTAAATGTTAAAATTTACTGTAATCAAATTGGCTTTTTTCCTAATAGAATTTTTGGAAATATATTGAAATAATTTTAACTAAACAAAGTTTTTTGTCCTTTGAGCCGGATTTAAACAAATTTTTGGACATTATTGTGACGAATCGTGGTAAGACTAAATCCAATTAATTAATTTAAAATTAATTTGGTGCACCTACTCATTGCATATGGCAATTGATGGTGATTATGTACGGTAGAATGTTATGATCAGTGCGTAATTATTGAATATATTAAAGCAATCGTGACTATACCAAACTCGTGACATTTAAATTAAACTTTTCGGAAAAAGTAATATACCTAGTGCATGAAGATTGGGACCAAACACGTGTGGTTTCATCATACATATAATTTCACTCTTTAAAATAAATTATAATAATTAGATTAATATGAACGCGATTAAAATTAAACGGAGTTATTCAAAAGGTAGTTTAACGCGAGCGGCTAGTTATGCAGAGTCGTTAACCGATGAAATAACACTCTCAGAACTTGAAACACGTTTAGAAAGACTCCATGAAGCGTGGTTAGATTTAGTAGCTCTAAATAATGATCTTTGCGAATTTTGTGACAACGAAAACTTTGTAGATCCAGTTCTTGAATTGGAAGAGTAAATCAGAACAGTTATGATTTGCGTATAACCCATCCTGTCATCGGCCGATGTACGCTCGGGCACCTTCGTCCAAATTTGACCGATTGAATCAAACATACATCCGTAAACGAATGAAAGCGCAAACTTATACACTACACCGCTTTATCCGGCATCGCCCGATGACGTCCTTTAATTTCTGATTAACCAAAAAAACCCAAACTTGTTTGGATTTTTTGTTAGTTTGCCGGTTATTTTATTCGATTCAACATCAAAAAAAACAATTGCGGATTGTGAAAAAATAATTTTGTGTGAATATATTTGGAGAAAAATTGTTAGTGATTGTTTTACTGCATATTTGAGTATATTTGTGGACGATGATTCGGTTTTAGTATGCCCGAAGCGTTCAAATAGATTTTCAAAGTGTTTTTTTTTTTTTGGTTCCGACCTCAGGGCGTCTCGTTGAACAGAACTTTTACGATAAATTGATATTGTCAACATTTGAAACTGAATTTACCAAATATTCATTAAGGATTGTTAAAAATGCACTAAAATCAGTTTAAAATAATTCTTTTCAATTTTAATTTCATTTGAAACTAAAGTGGAGTTGACAAAACAAAATTAAATGTCAAACAGAAACGGGTAAATGTGCGGTGTGAACGAATTTAAAGTGTTTTTAAAGTAATATGGTTTGACAGAAATTGCGACTTCCAATTTATTGTCTTATAAACCCGGTGATAAATGAAGTGGAAAAATTGTTTTAATATTAATTGTAACTATACACTTGAAAAACATTCAAAGCGAAACCTTTTTTTAATATTTTCGTTTCTCTAATTTATTTCTTTTTTTCTACCCAAATTCACAAGTCAAGTAGAAAATTCACAGTGGTCTGGTTTTTTTGGTATCACACTATCAAAAGCCATGATACATACATAATTGCTCTGTCAAGGTTTCAGGAGTTAGATACACACAGCATCTGATGATTCTGATCTCTATTTTGCTCCTCGTAATCTCAACCTCAATATACATATACTATAGGTACAATATATCTAGACGTGTTGTACCAAAGGAGATTCTTCTTTCCAGCACTTGTATATTAAAAAATAAAATGAATAAAGATTGAAGAAAATAAAAAATAAAAAAAACTGCACTGTCGCAAATGTCAAACTCAAACACCAAATGGAGTGGAATCTTCTGTTACAGTGGATATAGATGACGATTTGACGTGGTCGGGTTGAAATACAAGACTCTAGTCCTGGGAAACCACCACAGATATCATATCTATATATAAAGCAGTAGGAGATGATGGTGCGGATAGTTAGTGGTTGAGTAGATGTGGTTGCCCTACATTTGAGAAGGAACATCCATATCGGTGTTGGGACCATAAGGATCTTTCTCTTTTGCTCTTCATCTAAAGACATAAGAGGGAGACTAAAGTGGTTTCAGGATTTGGGATGAATATTAATGTGATTTATTTATGCAGCTTTAGAGAGGATTTAGTATCCTTAGGCAATGCTTGTTAGGGTAAAGATGTAGTTTTGGTGTGTATGTGTGTGTGTGTGTGTGTTTGGCACAAGGTAAGGTTGATTTAAGTATCGTAGATTTATCTACCTATACGAAGGTATAAAAGTAGAGGCTTGAAATCTGATTGTGCTTAGCTATGTAAACGTATATATACATATGTATCTAGGTAGGTACTATATAATCAGGAAGCAAATTGAATTATAAAGACTGTAAGCGTGAGAGTTATACCTGGAGAATATTTAATCCGCGAAAACAACGACCCGCTAGCAGCTTAAATGATGTTGAAGCTCTTTGATATAAGACAAATTAAATTTAAATCAGAGATGCAGTATTAAGTAAGTACAGTTATCGTCCCATCAACTCTTTAGTACTAAAGGTGCATTGAAATTGCAGGCAAATTAGAGACGACTCTTTTCTTAAAGTATATACTTCATTTGAAAAACAAGTTAAATTGAAGTGGAATATTTTGGGAACATTTTTCTGAAACAAGCATGAGATTTAAGTCAACATTTATGTAAAAGAATGAGACTAACGAATCAATGAAGAGTAGTAGGAGAGAAATAGGCTAACAGTCGGAGTATCTTGTACCAAGAAAGAGTGGAAATGTCATATTCCGAAAAGTATTAATACCACAGAACACTTTCTTCCATCCATTTTCTACTTCTGCTTTCTTTTTGAGTAATAGCAAAATAACATTTGTTCAACCCTGTTCCGCAACAAGAGCCGACTCTTCCTTTCTTTCTAATTTACGGTTCCTCCAAAGCATACTTTTTTTCAAGGTCATTGAAACACTTCAAAATATCTGCTAAAAAAGTATCTCGAAAACGAAAGGCAAATAGCCGAAATAAATGCTGTACCACAGGGCTCTATTTTTTCTCCGACACTTTTTAACTAGCAATTATAGTGGTCGGTATGTACTAAGGTACCATAAGATGTTGGTGACCTTTTTTTGTTACTATATGTAAGCTATTGTTGAATGTGCTTTAGGTCAAATGAAACAAATGTTTTGTTTGCCACGACGTTTCGTCCATGTATATGGGCATCATCAAGGGAACAATGGTTTCTATATTAGCATGGATAGATATGTTAACAAATATTTACAAATTATTCACAGTACAGATACTACTTACAATAATTATTGTTACATTTATATTAAATAATTTATTTATTTTTGAGTTTAACTGACAAGTAACATGTCCGACAAATTATATCACGAAAAATTATACAAACATAACTCACAGAGATCATATTGCAGAGCTTTTTCTTTTCCTCTTCTCCACCAAGTGCTTGCAGTGTGGGGACGTCTTCCATATCGGTTCTAATGTTCATTGTGTTATCAGCATTGATGATATGCAGCGTCTCGATGATCATCCTTTTATTTTGGTGTTCTTCTCGCTGCATTATTTTGACGTTATCATGGTCGGGGGAGTGCCGGAAAGTTATGCAATGTGATGCCAGTGCTGTCTTCTGGAGTGCGTTGCTCTTCTTTTTCCTCTGGTGGGTGGATAGTTCGATGTTTATACTGTGTTATTAGTGTTTTTATTATCTACATAGGAACAACTAAACAAAAACTTAAAAGTAGACTCGCAGGCCACAAATATGATATCAAGAGCAACGCACTCCAGAAGACAGCACTGGCATCACATTGCATAACTTTCCGGCACTCCCCAGCGAGAAGAACACCAAAACAAAAGGATGATCATCGAGACGCTGCATATCATCAATGCTGATAACACAATGAACAGGAGAACCGATATGGAAGACGTCAGCCCACACTTCAAGCACTTGGTGGAGAACAGGAAAAGAAAAAGCTCTGCAATATGATCTCTGTGCGTTATGTTTGTACTAAGGTACTATAATTCATAAAACAAATTCTAAGATAACAATCAAACATGACATTACGATTATAGAGAAGTCGAAAAAAGTGGGTCCAGAAAATTTTTCTGTCTGTATACCTATGTACCTATGTATCGATGCCTAAAGAGTCAGGCCGAATTTTTTAAAACTTGGTAAAAAGTATTCTTTTAGTAATATGTCCAAAAGTTTTTTTTATTTTGTTTTAAACGTTACCGATAAATCCATTTTTCTCGAAATAAATAATGATTTGTTGCCAACGATGATGTCTCTCATCTAATTTTTTTCTGGAGAAGCTTATAAACGGTACCTGCCAATCTGCCATATAACGGTACTTTTTTTGGTACCGATTGTATTCTAAACGGCTGCACTGATTTCGACGACATTTTATATTCTAAAAGATCTGCTTTGTTTGATTAATAATGCAATCAAAAATGTTATTACATTTTTTTTATAAAAAGTTAGACGGTTTTTTGAGTTCCATTTTTCTCGAAAAAAATACGATCAATTTTGATGAAATTTTATCCTTGTGATTTTTTTTTTCCAAAGATGATGTGACCCAGTCGTGATCTTATTTGCATTTGCATTTATGATTTTCTATATTATAATATATTCTGATCCAATACTTATTTTTAGTGACAACAGCATCCTCGAAACTAAATTTACTTAAAAGGCATAGATTCGCCTAAAACTAAGCTATTACTATTATCTTGTCGGGGCAAAAGCTCCTTCAACTTTTTTGAGTCTCCTGTATAGAATCCACCATTGGTTTCGTGTAAAAAAAAACTCGAGGTTATGATCAAACCTGACATTCCGATGCTAGAGAAGCCCAAAAAAGTAGGTTTCGCCATGCCGTCCGTCGGTCTGTCTGTGCGGATGTGCCTACAGCCTAAACGGTTTGACGAATTTTCTTCAAACCTCGTACACTTTTTGTGATTCCCTAGGGCCGGTTATAACGGGTACATATCATAAAAAGGTTTTAGAGGAAGTTTTTGCGACCCTGTCGTACATTTTATTTTATAACAAGTGACTACCCGAATGCGAATTTTTTTAAATAAACCCTGGTATAGGGCTTTACTGATGCATTTCTTTGATAGCTATTGCTGTTTCTTTAGATTCGAATTTCTCTTACAAAATACCCCTAAACAGATCTAAGTTTACTTACATGCAATCTTTAGAGAATATGCCAAACAGAGCAAGTAAAAAATTATAAAAATAATTTAGTGTAGAAATTATTCGTACTTTTTTTTAGCTAAAAGTAATTAAATGCCCGAGCAACGACTGACGGTTCATGCATATTAGTATCCACCTTTATCAGAGATAGAAAATTGGTTTTACCTATAAAAGTATTATTTAAATAATTCATTACGGAAAAAACGTAACAAAAAACGAATAAGACAAACACGCAGATAATAAAAACCACACAACCCATGGAACTTCACAGCAAGTGGCATATCTCATGGCATCTTTCAGTGTTGTCACTGTCACGGAAGTGCGCTGCTTGCACACTATTGAATTGTGCATAATGTCTTTTGTTTATAAATTTTAATTTCTTCTTTTCTCTGCAATGCTATGCTTACAATGCAACATAAATGCTATTGCACGATAGTGTCACAGTACCGAAGAAAATGTTTCAAATTGAAAAGAAGGAAGTACGGGTGTATCACAAACAAGATGATGCGAGTTATATAGAGTCACACAGCATTATGGAATTCGATCCAAAGCAAAGTGAATGCCTTATGATCGTTGGCAAGCCACTGATGCTCTACTGCTGCAGATAGTGATGATAATTTTTAATTTCACTTGTAATTTGTATTTGGCGCTAAGTGGGATAAGATACAAATCAGAGCGGTGTTGGTATAAGTATCTAACCGACACGACGAGATGCTGCGCTAATGGTGAATATTGCAATAAAAGGTTGACTGAATTTCTATGCCACAATACAATGATAATGTGCGGGACGATGCATGCGGTGGTGTTGCATTTCATTCCGGTGCAATGATAGTTATGTTTTGTTTGCACTTTATATGATGATATGGCAAGGATTATTTTACAAAAAAAAAAAAAATACAATCCAATTATATGTTTTTTTTTTTCACTTTTATTTCCGTTGTTGAAGTAAGTGCTACAGGAAAAATGTGCAGCGCAAATTTGTTTGAAAAATAAAAAAGAGGGAGATACCATTATATCGAAATGAGGACAACAAAAAGTTTCATTTGATGCTAATGGCTGCAGTTGGATAATTTATGTGTCAAGGATTTATCTTGAACTTTTGAGTGATTGGAAAATTGGGGTAGAAATAATTTTGAATATTCTATCAAACTTCAACTATAAGTTCAGTATGAACTCTATTAAAAGGCTTGCAGACGGAAGTTTCGTGCAAAAAAAGGTATTTCGAGGTTAATATAATTATGTAAGAGGTAGACGTACTTTAAGATCCCCAAACCTAGGTTATCTCTTTTTGATTTCCATATATGTATGTTTATCTTAACAAAAAATTAAACAGGAAATTGGAAGACTATCAAATTTTCTACAAAAAGCATTTAGATTGTAATTTGATTCCAACTAAAAAAAATCCCTTACCGCATATAATATATTTTATTAGACTTGAAGTGTTAGAGAATAAGACTATAAGTCTAATGAGACGAAAGCAGAAGAAGTCTCCACGAATTTACGCTTTTTTTTGTCTAGTTATTAGGATGAACTACTTGGAAACACCATATTTGCTATACTACGATATATTCTCAGCTTTTTATCCGGATCTTTCCTCATGGAACTAGTAGAGTCTGGTTCTTCTGGAGGGACATTGTGCGTCAGAGAGTAACTTGCTTCCAACGAACAAATTTAATGGTTCCCAATCAATAAAACGCCTCGGCTAGAGGATTTTAATTTTGATGTTTCCATCAGCAATTTATTCGTGTACAAGGAATTTGGGATCATCAAGATCATCAAAATGGTCTGCCTTCTAACAAATCAAATGCAGTTTAATATTTAGTGGAAAATTTGAAATCAAGGATGACGTAATAATCATCAGAAAAATGCATCCGTTCCTTGGAATGAAGAAGTTGTGCGACATTATTACTACTTCGGATGGTACAAGGAACAGGGACTCTTAAGATATTGCTCTAGACTTTTCAAAGAAGTCTTTATAGAATACAAGCGAGTGGTCAATTCTGCATCAAAGTGCTACAGAACAGAAGGATGACCTAACCAAATAAGCATTATGTGGTTTTCTCGGGAGCCCTTATGAAATGTGATCGAAATACAAAGTCAATATTATTCTTGTCAATTTGAGTGCCAACTTTAAAAGAATGATATTATTGGTTTTCGGCAGCCGGTAGACAAATCCTGCACAACAGCACTTCTGATAATTTCTTACGACTGGTATAGACTTTTTAGCTTTTAATATATGTAATGTAACTTTGCGGTCTAATAAACCATCATCAACCAAATTGAGCATACTGCGATGGATACCAGACGCTTCTAAAATCTTCAATGTCAGAACGTTCTGAGTGGCCAACATAGACTCGGCACACTATAACTTGGTATTGGCTGAAGTAAATATGTATCCGCATATGATCCTATAACGCCGGACAGATGTTGTGAAAAGATATGACATTCCAAATCTGAAGTATCAAGGGACCGCCAGGAGCTTTTCCTGACCACCACTCTCTTTATCTATCAGCAAGTCCACCATCAGAACTAATTCCAGAGGATCATCAGTCAACAATCTATCAGTAGTGCCGCCATGATGTGTTGTGTTTTACTAAATGACCACAAAGGAACCCTTGCTGAAACAAAAAATGCAAGCTGGTTCATGTGCAGCTGGTGCCGTGACATTGTGCCAAGCGTCATTGTGCCAAATTTCTAAATTTGGCACAATGACACTTTCGAAAGCGACATTGGGCCGAATTTTTATATTTGGCACAATGACGCTTAAGTAAAGCGTCATAGGGCCAAATTAGTTTGTGACATTGGGCCGAATATGTGATATAAAATAAATTTTGAAAATTATAAATTAGGCATATACTATGATTGAATTTTTTCACAATTTGTCTGCAATATGGACACAATATCTTAGAATTACCATCATTTTTGCAGCGATCGCTATGTATTGCAAAACATGATCCACAAAATTTGAAATGGTTACATGGACCGAATAAATCTTCAATGACCAAGAGTACCTACAGTACAAAGTAAGAAATTTAAAATTTTTCACAAACGAAATTTCGCGTGAATTTGTAAAATTTTACATTTCTTACTTGGTACTGTTATACTCTTGGTCATTGAAGATTTATTCGGTTTGTGAATTTTAAAAAATTCGCGCGAATTAGCACAAATTTAGAAATTTGGCACAATGACGCTTGGCACAATGTCACGGCACCGTGCAGCTATATAAGAATAAGTTTTACCAAGCAGTTCTGCAGTCTTCAACCAGAACTGCTGAGAGAGCAGCTTGGAAACTTTACATGCACAAATGAAGAGAAGAACGCAAACTTCTTGGGAAAGGAAAAAAGTCGAAACATCACCATCACCAAGTAATTCCAGAGTGATACACACCACTCTATCTTTTGGCAACATTGCCAGTCTCGTTCGCTTGTGGAGGATGACGATGAAGAAATCTCGCTGCTCCAAAACATTGCACCCTTCAATATTGAGAAAGGTCGTAAGAAAAGTGACGCCTTAACGTGATGCCACCTATTTGTCTTTGGCATCAGTCGGGAAGCCTGAGCTGGTAACTTGCAAGTCAACATTAGTCAAGAAATCAAACAAGGTCAACCTTAAGTTTTTTCGAAAATTTTTAACTATCAAAGTTTTCTCAGAGAACAAATATAAGAATTTGAACAAGATTTAACAATTGCACAATAGTAAACAAAATTAGAGGAGACATTCAGAGAAAAATTCTTTAACTTAAAAGGGGTTGTTCGCTGAGGCATCTATTAGTCCATCTTAATCAATTTAAGTTAAATATTATGTATTATGATATTAACTTTAATTCCTCCATTCTTAATGTCATAACATTTCATAAATAACTTTATCAAGAACAATAATGAACTCAATTACATGTTTATGTCTCGCATTTTTTTTGGAGAGCATACTGAAATATTATAATATAGATATTTATGCAAATTACAATAAATAAAAACAACTCTAAACAAAACTTAATGAGACGCACACCAAATTAGACGTCAAATTAAAAGTAACAACCTTTCGAATGTTGCGTGTTTTGTAAACATTTTTTTTTTTTTTTTTTTTATATTTTTGACTCTTCATTTCTTTAACCTTCTTAATATAATTTCCGATGGAAATCGGACCTAATTTAGACTAAAAAAAAAGAAAAACTATTAAGAGAAATACCCTTGCTGTTATAAAATTCGTGTTTAACACCATACGCGACTTGGTTACAAACTCATTAGGCATTTTTAATTGGAGGGAAATTATTATTTTCAAAAAGAAAGGTTAACCATAATGTAGTTTTTATGTTCTCATTATTAAAATCGATAAATATAATTAGGTATGTTTCTTAATTTAATCTTAAATAGGTGATTGTTATTTATTTCTTGAAATTGACATAGTTTTGATAATTGTTTATAGCTTATGGTTTTGACCGTCTTTGCCTTCAGTTTTTAATCATCGAAGAGCAATAAAGTATGTAGGTACCAAAACAAGATTTTAAACTGGGAATTATATGTAAGCTCTAAAGAAAATCAAGGTAATATACGAGATCTGAGGGCAATGGTATGGTTTATACATACATAATGTATTTTTTGTGAGTTTTCTCAGGATTATTTTTTTTTCTATCGAAATTTATGATCTAGAATGGGTTCAGGTATTCCTCACTTTTTTCCTTCTAACGGGTGATTTTTTAAGAGGTTTAGAACTTTAAAAAAAAAAAAAACACAAAAAATTCGATTCAAATATTTATTTGAATCGATAGTTTGAACCTTGCAATTTAATGTTTAAAGATAATTTTATGCAAATGTTGACCGCGGCTGCGTCTCAGGTAGCCCATCCGCTGATTCCAATTTTGGCATACTCTTTCACACATATCGGCCGGTATCTCACGAATGAATGCATGGATGTTGGCTTCCAGTGCGTCAATCGAAGCGGGCTTGTCCCTATAGACATTAGCCTTGACATACCCCCACAAAAAATAGTCTAATGGTGTCAAATCGCACGATCTAGGCGGCCAATTGACCGGCCCGAAACGTGAAATTAACTGTTCACCAAACTCGCCTCGCAATTGCGCCATTGTTTCGCGTGCTGTGTGGCATGTGGCACCGTCTTGTTGAAACCACATATCATGCAAGTCAAGAACTTCCATATCGGACAAAAAAAAGTTTGATATCATCGCTCGGTAGCGTTCACCATTGACAGTAACGCTGCGATTCGCATCATCTTTGAAGAAATATGGCCCAATAATGCCGCCGGCCCATAAACCGCACCAAACAGTGGCTTTTTCGGGATGCATTGGTAGCTGTTGCAATGCTTCTGGCTGATCTTCACTCCAAATGCGGCAATTTTGCTTATTTACGTACCCATTCAACCAAAAATGAGCCTCATCGCTGAACACAATTTTTCGATAAAAAAGCATTTCGAACATTTCGAACCGAGCACGAATTTTGATAGTAAGATTCAATAATTTGCAAGCGTTGTTCATTTGTAAGACGATCCATGATTAAATTGCAAACCAAACTGAAGCTGTTTGACAGTGACACAAGGTACTAAACACACGTCAGCTGTCAAAACCAGTGTTGCCAAAACCAAACCAGCTCAAAAATCACCCGTTATATCTATATGGATCCCCATTGGTGTACAGTAGGCTTGTTGTGTTGATGTTGTTGATTCAATATTTTGAATACCTGCGGATGTTTTAATGTTCCAAAGACGATGATGGATGGGTGGGGATTTGCGGTCAAATGAAGTCTTAAGCAAATAAGAGACGGCGAGCCACTTCAAGATCAGATTCCACCATATGACTCTTATATGCGTCCATTTCATTTCAAGGTTACGCTACCGAAGAAATATTCAACGAAATCCTTTCCAAAACCTATCAGCAATGCCCCAAGACGAAGAACTAATTGCACAAGTTTTTTTAGAAGATTTAAGCGAAGAAATTGGAAAAAAAGAGGTCTTTAGTAGAAAAATTGGAAAACATTGGGTAAACGACATTACTTTTGTAAACGAAATAAAGCTTATTGACTCCATTCAATTACATTCGAAAAAGCAGATGTCTTACAAAGACATTAGCATTCAGCTGGCCTCAGACATGAAACGAACCCAAACCGGGAGGCTTTCCAAAGTTTTCTGCGGTCAACACGGCAAACTCCACAAGCAAATCTTTAGGTGAAGTGTGGTGAAAAGAAAAAGACTCGTAGCTGAGCAGCACATAATTCTGTCGCCTTGAAAACTCAGGCGGTTACGTGAAATCGACCATATACAATCGACGAAAGAATACTGCTGTTGAGCATACTTACATCAGAAGTTGCGCTCAAGTGTGAATAGTTGGGCAGTGCGAGTATTACGGTTAAATTTTTTCAAAGTAGGAATGCAAAACTGGCTATTTCTTCGGAACACTCTTTATAAAAGCATCAACAAAATAAAGAAAGACAAGAAACATTCAAGCGATGTGTCTACTACTTGTAAAGCCTATCAATTTCAAAGCTCGCTTTTCTAAATTCTATCAAGAATACTCAGTTAGGTTAAGAATATGGGTTTTTGGCGACGTCAAAAACGTGGTCATTCCACCGAAGGTGCGGTCTGTGACGCATATACCAAAGAAAGCTGTTTTGTTTCTTTAATGCAAGTGTCACCGTTACAGTGAGTCTTTAAATTGTGCCAATTCGTGGAAAAGAGACTTATTTAGAACTATAATGATATAGGTATAACTGCGAGGTAATCACCTAATTTGTCTACCTGATGATAGGCACTGGCCACTTCGACTGCTGTGGAAGCTTACCATCAAGCAAAATCAGCACATAAATCAAACGTAGAATAACTTGCTGTTTTTTTGTTCTAAGCCAGCTATTAAGAGATAAACACTTATCCAGAAGAACCAAACAGATGCATTCCGGTTCTGTTGTATGATGCAGAAGCATAGATTCAGTCACAATTAGATGATAGTTTCTCGAGGTGTTTGGGAGAAAACTACTACGTACGATTTATGAACCAGTCTATGCAGATAGGCAAAACAAAATCTGACGAAGCAGATACAAAGTACAACAACGAACTTTACGAACTGTACAGAGACTCTCCTATGTCGAGAAATTACGTGTTCAAGAAGTATGACACATAGCGTGACTGACCATTCTTGGCTAAGAATTTAGTGGGACACAAAATCGAGGTTGGTCCCATTTTCGATAGGTTAACCAAGTTTGAAAAATTCTCTACCAGATTGAGATTAATTGGAGACAAGATATATTGATCAATCAAGCTGGAGAGACATATAGTACATATGGCTCTGGAGCACTACTGCTGTGTATTCAATCTCATGCTAAGTACTTAAGTTTTTTTTTTGTTTGGTATCGTATCGGATAGAAGATGCTTTTTAAGTTCAAAATACTAGATGTCATTATTAACACATGTCTAAAATAAGCAAAGCAATGCAAAAATTCGTGCAAAATTTTGTTGAAGAATTAAAATTTCTACAAAGTTTCTTCACCGTCATCATTGCCAATACATGCGTTGCACCCTGATTAAGGACTTCCGCAAGTCGACTAATAAAACTTGAATGCACATATGCGTGAGAAGCCATACCTAATTTTTTTTATATATCCTATTTCGAGATGCAATCAGTCCTTAAGTGACACACATGTTCGACACCTCATTTGGACTTCATAAGAAAATATCTACATAATAATGTATGTTGAAGTCATCGCGTGGTATAGCGATGGCGTGGCGCCATAACATGCGTGAAAAAATGTGTTCATCTGACCGTCATTCCAATTCCACACACCATGTGTGGTTTTAAATTGTGCGTTCCATTGAAATCGTTAACCATCGCATCCGTTCATCGTTGCTGCCGTACGCGCGCCGTATTGAAAAGATAAATAAAAAAAAACCGACACAAAACACAATCCTGACAAAATCATGTAAATAATTATAATTCCGCCTATGGCCGGCAGTTTATCATTTTATTCTTGAATATCGAATGAGAATTCCGCCCTCAGGGAATAACATTCAAGAATGAAATCGAAAGGGAATACAAAAGATATTTTAATGCCATTTAAGTAAAAAAGAAATGATTGGAAAAGGGGATTAGCAATATAAGAAAATAACAAAAGATACAAAAACTCACGGGAGGAGGCATAAACATTTCGTATTCAGATCTTGTGTCAATTGAATAATTTGTTTTGCAGACGACACGAACGGGATAAGGAATACATTTTATGTAAACCTTAACCTACCAAATGATTCTGGTACCGATATTCCAGGGTTAAAATAAATCATAGACGGAGGAGTTGGGAAAACATAGATGAAGAGATGAAAAACTTGGTATCGGAACTTGGACATAGAACTTAACCTTCTTAATTTTTTTTAGTACAATAGGGTAGCAAATTGATAGATGTATATCTACATAATATACATATTTTGATTTGCTTTTAAATCATTTACAACGACCGACATTGATGAATTTTGATGGCGATTGTCTGGAGTTACTATGTTGAATTGTTTTGTCTATAATTTGATTTTAATGACAAAGTTAAGGTTGGATAATGAATTCAAATTTATTTCAGCTGTCATTTTCCAACTGTGATTAATAAGAATATTTTAATAAATAATTTTTATAAAAGATTTATATTTGAACAATTTTGAAGAATGAGCTTCATGTTTTGAATTAATACGTGAAGTATTAGAAATTTAGATAATTGGAACGATTTGTTCAATAAACTATTTTTGGTCTTTTCTGAGCCGGAAAACGTACACTTTGTTTTGCAGATCTCACACTTATTGAGAACCTTTTCGTATGAGAATTGTGGATTGTTTGAAAACATTTTTAAGAAAAATGTTTCTAGTAATGATACCGGGTTTGGGTAAAACATTTTCGGAAACTATCAGATCAGTATCTACCTAATAGCTGACAGTCTTCAGATATCAGACGAATAATTAAAATAGAATGAAGATAATACCGACTGCTGATGGTTCCTTCGCAAATGTTGGGTATAAAAACAGCGACATGGGTTTGTTTGTTGGTTTGTTTATACGTTCTTATCAACGAAAGTTGAATCGCACCTGGTCAGATTGGGAATTTAGGTTTAGTCAATGGATTGTCTTGAATAAAAATTATTTACCTGTTTCTTTGAACAAAAAAGCAATTGATCAAAAATATCTAAGTATACTCTATACAAAACTTATCATCATCATCATGTACCTAACATGGTGCCGAAGCATTGACACGGATGGATAAAGCTACAATCTAAATCAGAGTATCTAGCAATATAAACAAAATACATATTCGGTATACATAAAAGTATGAAACAAAAAGAAATTAAAAATCTAAGGCCAAAGTATTTTAAAAAAAAGATATATTTAAAATAATTTTTCGAAAACATTTTTTGAAAAAAAGTACATAAGTACCTACGCATATTTTGAGAAATAAATTTGTTACACTTAATACGAATTTTAACCAAAATCCATTACCAGTTTTTCAATATACCTATTGAATTAACAAAAAGAAAATAACAAACAAAAAAAAAGATTTAAAACTTAACAAAAATATTTAATAAAAAACTATGTCATCATATTTCAATAAAAAAGTTGAATTTCAGTGTGATTTTGTTTTAACATCGCTTTTCAGCTGTTTTCGAGAATGTCGAAATTTTAAAAACAACTGTTATTTGGCAGGTGACGGCAGATGTTTTTTCTGAAAGTTTTTTTCTTTCATTTTCGGGTAGGAATTGCATGGTTCATTAAAAATGTTATACTTGGATGAAATTGTTAGTGCCGTTCTAGATAAAAATAAGCTACTATAAAAAACTCTACTTTCTAACTAGTTTACTGGCATTATAGTTCGAGAGCTATAGCGACCGATTTTGGACATTATTTTCGCACGCCTGAATTTTCGTCCAGTTATTCCCACTCGTCAATAATTTAAATTACGGCTTCCGGAAATAACCGGACACCAAAGATTCAGCCCTCCAAAGTGCAGAAAAAATTAACCAACAATGGTAAATAATTTTACCACGAAATTTTGTTTTCACTTAAATGTAGTTTAAAACGTTTTAAATAATAATGTGTAACTTCCATAACATTATCATGCCGGAAAAGGGTTGCTAGAGCAACTAAAAAAATTCAGTAAATTTCTTTTTTTGAAGTGTTTTTTTAGTTGCTCCCGCTGTCTGGCAACCCTTTTCCGGCATGATAATGTTATATAAATATGTAAACAAGCATATGTAACAAGCAAGTCTGTCTGTTGATACCGACTACTCTCGGAAACGATTGGACCGATTTTTACGGGACTCACTCGGCGGTAGATAATTTTGAAACTATAACCTGAATAATTAAGGCTAACTTAGTGACCCGATGGGTGGCGCTAAGATCTATTTTTTTTAAATTCTTATATATGCACCGATTTGGTTTAAAATTAGTCTTGAGTAAATAACTATAAAATAACTTTTAAAAAAACGAGGTTTTCTCCATTATTTTTTCTGCATCAGCAACTCGTCAGTCGTTAGGAAACAGCTAGTGCATAAAAAAATTCTGTATAAAATTGTTGAAAAAGTTTATTACACTTATTTAACTTTAATTTTGAGTAATTTAAACAAGTAATTTAGTGTTGGTTATGAACCTACCGTTATTTTTTTTTATTAAATAATTGTTGGCAACTCTGATTCTATTTGAAGAGAAGATTCTGATAGAAGAGACTGCTGAACACTTAAAAGGACCTTACACCTACACAAGCAGTCCGCGACGTAAGTCATCGTATAGGTATACGTTTATATATATAATCTGTCAGCCAGGCAAATTCAAAAGTGATTTGATTTTTGTCAAACAAATGAACGTATACAGCCTTTTACTAATACTATTATAGATGGATTGAAAACCCAAGAATTTAACATCGATACTCACCACCTGTTCGTCGATTTTAAGGCAGCCTACGACGGCGTTGACAGAACTGAACTTTATCGTGCCATGTTCAACTTTAGAATTCCTGCCAAACTGATCCGACTAATCAGGATGACGTTGGAAAATGCTCGCTGCTCCGTCAAAATTGGTAGGGACTCTACTGAAACCTTCGACACCACCAGAGGGTTAAGACAAGGAGATGCACTGTCATGCAGCTGTTTTAATATTGTGCTCGAAAATGTTATACGGAATACCCAGGCCAGTACATCGGGCACCATCTTTAATAAATCGACACAACTACTTGGGTTTGCGGACGACATTGAAGTGATAGGACGAACAAAAAGAGCAGTAACCGGCGCTTTCACGTCTATGGAGTCAGCAGCAAACAAAGTGGGACTGAAAATAAACGAGGATAAGACGAAGTATATGCTCTCATCAACGAAAGTCCAATCCCACCACCGACTTGGTCAAAATGTAACCATTGATAGGCATAACTTCGAGGTAGTTAGTGAATTTGTCTACCTGGGCACTGCTGTAAACTCAGGCAACAACATCAGCGCTGATGTAGAATAACTCTTGCTAATCGCTGTTTTTTTGGGTTGAATAAGCAATTGAGGAATAAAGCCCTATCGAGAAAAACCAAGGAGACACTATACAGAACACTCATCATCCGGGTCCTGCTGTATGGTGCAGAAGCATGGACCCTCTCCCAATCGGATGAAAAGACACTTGGAGTTTTCGAGAGAAAAGTTCTGCGTACGATTTATGGTCCTCTCTGCGTAAACAGAGAAAGCAACGTTTGGCGAAGAAGATACAACGACGAACTATACGAGCTGTACAGCGACATAAGCCTAGCCAGAAAGATTCGTCAACAACGACTAAGATGGCTTGGCCATGTAGAGCGAATGGACATCAACGCACCAGCACGTAAAGTCTTCAACGTCAAACCACAGGGAGTCAGAAGCCAAGGTAGACCTGATCTTCGATGGAGCGACCAAGTAGAGGGAGATCTCCGACTACTTGGAGTGCGAAATTGGAGACGGCAGGCTAGGGATCGAGCCGGCTGGAGGGGCATATTAAAAGAGGCCTAGGAGGACAACACTCTAGTTGAGCCAGCATAAGCAAAGCAAGCATTATAAATTGATGTCAAACGATTGACAGTGTAGGTTCGCTTTAGAGACCAGGTTTTGCTTAAATACTCCTCTCAACTAGTAGATTGCAGTGAATCCTTCAAAAAGTTGTTCCTATTGAAATTATTTATAACTTTTGGACAAAAATCCTGGGTTATTGAAATCAAAAATAGTTTTGATTTAAAAAAAGCTGCACTACTATTTTGCAGCTAAATGTTAAAGCCTTGATATTTTTTTAAAGTGATATAGAAAACGACTTAAAAGGAGTCTGAGTGTGAGTAAGAATTAAAAAAAGTTGTCCTTTAGAATATTATCTTTAGTCGCTGGTTTTTATTTTATTTAATAATTTAGCAACCTTTTATTTCAATAACCTTTTATTTAATAACAATAAAGGTCCGACACAGACTGCTTTATTCTTTTCGTCTTTTCTTATACGCTAAGGGGAAATTATTTATAGTTGGGAATTTGGTTAAAGGAAATATTCACAAGTATTTAAAATATGTTAGTGTTGCCATAAGGCTTTAATTACGACATATCTTATATTAAAATATTTATATTTGCTGAAATAGCTGTTTTTACTTCTGAATGAAATAATTTAAAAAAAATCTATTCTCTTCCATGCTTACCAACTAAATCACTGTTTAAACTTTGTTGCTTACCTGAAAGAAAAAAAATAAAATATTCGTTAATACTTTCACTAATTAAATATAGTTTGATTATATACTTAAATACGAGATGCTTCAGTTAAAGTTTTTAGTTAAAGATTTTTGAAAGAAATTTTTTAAAAGAGAGATGAGAAATCTGAATATAATATTCATTAAAAAATACGCATTCATGCTTAACTGGGAGCTTTGCAAAAGTCTTTTTTTTATAAATCACCCTGACTTACCTTTCAAGTATGCTCCAACAGTCATAAAATTAACCCTGACCACTCCTTTTTTAAAAAGTTCACTTCAAATCCATTTCAGATATCCGTGACTCTGGCATATTTCACAGAAAAATGCACCAAAGAAATAGCGCAATGTAAACATTTCTCCGCACAGTTTTCCAACTCCCATTCATTTTCTTTCTAAATTTCAATTCATGAAATTTGCATTTAATTGCATATTTATACTGCAGAAATTTCTCACCGAAAATTACTTTCCCCATAAACTACATAAGAACCTCCCTGTTCACTATATATGCATCCATTGACCACAAGGATCATTCTTAGTGTGTTTCCCTATTAAAAAGTTTTTTTTTATTTATTTATGTTCATACAATGTCCTGCAGAAAACGACTTTTCTTGTTTTTTTAGCAAAAAGCTAAATAGAGCTCTTACAAAAGAAAACAGAGAAAGCGTAACCAAAAAATCAATTTCAATATTTAAACCATTTTTTTTTTTTAATTTTATGTGTAGATACTAAGTTCATGGTTCTAACCTCAGAACTATTGTTTGAAAATATTCATTTTTTTTTTCGTTGGAATGTTAAAATTGTTTGGTAACCTATCTATCTGCAACCTGGAAACATAAAACCTTTTCGCACATCATAGCAAAAAGGTATGTTGGGGGATGATTTTGAAATGCAAGTGCAGATAAAAAATTGCATTCATTTTAAAATTCACCTTTTTGTGTGTTATGGAGGTATAGTAATTCACTGAGAACAAAAAACTAGAGAAGAAAGGAACCACAAATTACTAAAGGGAATAACAGCATTCTATATAACACCCTGTGAATATGGTTGGGTGGACCGTGTCGGTATTTAACCAACAAAGAATAACCACCAAACCAACATAATGCATTCACCAAACGACCATTCGAGGCCACCAGGGGGTCAGGACCGGATTTGTTAGCTTTTTTAATTAAACATTTTTTTTTTTAAATAAATAGAAAACTTTTAAATTGGTTTGGGGAGAAACGTAATTCAGTATATTTTCTGATTGTAGATACACTTTTCTTATACTATTCGTTGGAGGGGGTCATTGTAGAAGCCTAAATGATAACTTGGACATTACAATAACTTAAACAAGTAATTTTTCAGGTCGGGATGTTTCTAGCCGGAATTTTAAGAGTCGGAATTTCAAAACATTCGTTGCCAAAAATTGTCAGGGAGTCAGGATTTTGATACGATCGAATTCAGAAGAATTTTTCAAGTATAGATTTTCGTCGAGGTGTTACATTCTACACATATATGGAGTTAAAAAAACAAGGAATCATGTTAACTGCACATTTTTTTAACAGAGAAGAAAGAACAGTGTATGAAATTAACATTTTCTGCGTTTCTCATTTACCCCAGTCGGCAGAGATTTTTTTTTATCAACGGAATACACATCCAATTTTATGATGGGATATGGTTCATTAGTCTTTTAGGAGTATCCGAAAAAATTACGGGATGGTAGGTCGTTTGTGTTAGCCACCATACTGAACAATGCGTTTTCTCAAATAACTCAACAACGGCTTATCGGACAAAACAATTAATCAAAGTTTTTCGATAGCAAATATGATTTTCTTTTTTTTTTATGACTACAACTTTTTTTCGAAAATATAACACTTACCCCCAGTTTCACAGAGATCGTTTAACCTTGAACTGTAGTTCAGTCTCTACAAATTCTGTAGTTTAAACCAAAATTTTAGTTCAAACGCTGACTGTGAAAGGAGGTATGTAAAAGTTTTTTTTTTTTTTTATTTGAACGAAATGTGTTTTATTTCAAAATTTGAATAAAAATTTAGCTGTTATACGCTAAAACTCCTAAAGTGTTATACAATACATACAAACAAAAGTTGTAAGCATGACAAAAAAGAAATTATGTTTTCTATCGAAAAACTTTTAATATAAAATACAAGCCATTCTTTAGATATTTGAGAAAACGCGTTCTTCAATATGGCGTCTAACGCAAACCTTACACCATCCCGCCATTATGTTTGGATACTCCTAAAAGACTAACGAACCATATCCAATTATAAAATTGGATGGGTATTTTGTTGCATTATGGAACCTAAATTTTGTCTCAGCCGGCTGGCCTATAAGAATAAAATGGTACCAATCTTATGCCCAGTTGCACCAAAATACACTTAGAAGCGTTTTTATTAACAGAGTAGTAAAATGTATTGGCATTTTAAAAATTTACATTGGGAGGTAAATTTTTAAAAAATGAGGAAATTTGATGTCAACTATGGATTCACGACACTCCAGTCTCTTTCATTTGAGTAACCAAAAACATGTCAATCGAAAAATTATAACGTTCTCTTTGTTTTGCATTTTTAAGACGCCATTAAAATTTATTTGAAACAAAATAGGCTTTAGCTTATTGGCCCTTTTAAAACTGAAAGTGGTTAGTGCAATGGAATGTTATTTTAAGATTTAACAACCCAATAAATATTAAAAAGAGTTGGAGAAACTGGTCATTAATATAATTTTAGGAAGCAGGACCTTCGTCTTAAAAAGATGTAATAAAAACCTAATTTTGAAAGAGAACAAGTAATTGCGAATTATTTGCATCCACATTCATTGCACCCGCTTGAATTTAAGTATTGTATTGTACATATCTGACACACAGCTGTTTTTGAACATTCATTTAAGGCGTTGCCGTTTGTGTGTTTTGTTTATCTTTAAGGGATTTTTAAAATATGGTATCGATTTCTATTATAGTAATTTAAGAAAAAAATACGATACTTTAATCAAAATTTAAAAGTTAGGCTTTAAGATCATTTCCATCACAACCAAAAATAAATATTAAAAAGCGAATTTTTACACGTTTTTTTTGATGCACTGACATCCTAACCATTTTTCAATATATATTTACAATTGTGTGCTTGACAGAGGTGTATAGTACTGCAAACTCCATTAATTTTAGAAAGCACATAAATAAATAAAAATATGGTTTACTAAGCTAAGGTCGTACCTACACCTATTTTCTACTTATTTTCAAATGTGGCAACGCCCTACTTGATATAACATAAAATACTACGTACTTGATGATCCATATGCCTCTTCACTGAGGTGATACTAATGGGTTGGTTATGAAATCTCGCCTTTTAAATCTTGCATTCCGAAATTTTGGAATAACATAATCCCGGCATTCATAATATCGCAATCACAAAATCCTGTTTTTTAGAATTTTGCAATTACAAAAAAACCCTAACTAAACTCTCGAAAATTTAAATTTCGCACTTAAAAAAGTAGTTCAAGTTTACATCGTAAAAACAGAGGAGTGCCATGTTGCCCCCTTTGGGTATTTCCAGTTTCTTTAAGATTTAGTATATACTATTTTTCATTATACATATATATATATATATGTATATTATATATTATTTTTTTTTTGTACCTAACTATTGGTTATTTCAGTTGTTAACCATAGATTTTGTATGTGTTTCTATGGTTACCAGCTAAAATAACAAGTAGTTAAGTTTAACCAGAGCTGAAAAGACTGGCTAGCATAATTTTCGTTGAAAAATATGAGATTTTTGTGTGCGAAATAAACATGCGAAATTGTTAAAAATGGAATTTTGTAAATTCGAGATTATGAAAAGATAGATTCAAAACATGTCAGATTCCGAATTTATAGAGATTTAGAAAAATAAGAGAGATTTCGTTATTCAAGATTTTAATTTGCGAGATAGAGTAACGCTTCTGATACTTATGCTGCAGAACCAATGCAGTTTTCCGTCTTCGTATACATATGTCTATCTACATAATATCATTATTATTATTATTTAAAATAAAATTATTTGGCTTTTACCTGTCACTGGTAAAGAGTGAAGTTAGATTGTTATGTTTGCAGTCTAGTTATTATCATCTAAATAGAAGAAGAATAATAATTCAAACCCGATTCAAACCGAATTCAAATAATAAAATAGAAAAATTTCAAAAGTTAAACTATTGGATTAATTGTCGTAAATTTATGGTGCAACTAAAAAAATTGTCGCGCGACTATTTTTAAAAATAACCCCTTGTAATGCTAACTTGATAGTCAATTTAGCACTCAATCGAAAATTAAAAAAGGATAATGGAAATAATTGTCACTTCTTTGTCGTAAATAACTTATGCAACTAAAAAATTTGTCGCGCAAAAAACTAATTTTCCGCTCAAGTAAGGCTTACCACCCTAGAAAAAGGATCAAATCTAATCGAATTTAAAAAAGGATAATGCAAATAATATCAGTTTTTTTTTGTCTTGAATTTCTCGTGCAACTAATTTGACAGCTAACTTGAAGGTCAAATTAGAATTACCAGGTGCTATTTTCTAAAATAGTCGCGCGAAATTTTTTTTAAGTTGCATTTACGAGTTTTTTTTGTCTTGAATTTGTCGTGCAACTAATTTGACAGCTAACTTGACGGTCAAATTAGCATTACCAGGTGCTATTTTCTAAAATAGTCGCGCGAAAATTTTTTTAAGTTGCATTTACGAGTTTTTTTTTTGTCTTGAATTTGTCGTGCAACTAATTTCACAGCTAACTTGACGGTCAAATTAGCATTACCAGGTGCTATTTTCTAAAATAGTCGCACGACAATTTTTTTAGTTGCACTCACGACAAATTCACGACTTTTGAAATTTGAAGGTGGTAATGCTAACTTGACACACATAAACTAAAATACAACTGCAAAATTCAAAAAAGTTATGTTATCTATTCAACGCCCTGATATTTTTGAAACCCCTAATGCGTCCCTGATTTCCATTACGCTTTACCATGATTTCTATTTTAAAATTCCCTTTCTTTAATGAAATTCGTAATATCTATGTAGATATATAATGCCAGTATACATGTCCGTAAACAAATCGCAGTGTCTGTGTTTGTATTGTGATATGCTGTGAGTTGTGTTTTGACCATAAAATAACATTCAACGCTACGCATGCCATCCAACATAAACAACATTCCTTCATTCTTGGTTGTACGTCCATTAACAAACCACCCTACTATCTGGTACTTTATTCATTCCATTGCCCCACCCAATGTGGTATATATTGCAGTGGGTGACTATAGTAAAAGCAAAAGGGTTAAAAAAGGAATTCAAAATAATATATAGCATTAGCTACTCACTCGTTCCTACATAAAAAAAGATAAATGGACAAATGAACAAACTCATCAGCATGCAGAACTTCTAGAAGTAGCAGGATAAATTTCATTAGACACAAAAATACAAAAATACAAAAATAAAACAGAAAATAGCACCCCCTCTGCGTTCAAAATAAGGATAATTCAATCCTTTTTCTGCACTGACCATTGACATTTATAACTGAAATGTGTGACGGTATGTGTTTATTCATGTTGGCAATAATTGACATGCTCTGAATTTTCCAACAAAATTGAATAAAAAAACTTATGCACAGTTCAGTTATAAGCGCAATGAACAAAGTTCACAAACTAAAACTACTGTTGCTTTTTTCATAATTATTTTCTATATCTAGTTGGACAGCAGAGTTGAGAGTGTTTGGAAAAATGTTTGTGAATGTGTTTAGTTTATGTTTTGCATATTTGTAGGTAGTACCTACGTTTCTTTGTCCTGTTTTCTTGTTGAAGTTGAATGCTAATAAACAAGGAGTCAGTAATTAGGGATTCCGTTTTTCTGGTCGTCGCGCACCATATTTAGTGGGGGTTGAATTTTTGTTTTCATGTTTTTGTTTAGGTAGGTATGTTGTTTTTATGTCTCTACACAGTCATAACACACCTGTATTTACTGAAATTTGATTCAAAATAAGCAAGAAAATATTTTCGAAAGCATTTTTGGTATTCAAAATAAGTTAAAAAAAACTTTTCTGTTGTTTTTATAGTTTTAAAATGAAACAATTCTTAATTATAAATAAAGACAATGTTTAATGTTTGGAAATGACTTCGGTCAATTAGGCGCCTCCATTTTGATGACTAATTGGACTCTTTCTCCACATTCCGCATCGTTTTAGCAAAAACTTCTGAACGAGGATTAGCATTCGGTAACTGAAAAAAAAAAACATTTGGTCGACCAATTTTTTAGTTACACGAAAAACTTTTTAGTTGCACTACAAATTTACGATATCTATTTGAAACTTCCTTAGTGACAGGGTTTAGTTAACAGGCAAGTAAGCATTACGAGAAAATAAATAACAAAAATTTCGATTCTATGACAAAGCATACTATATATTTGTATGTATGACAACTTTTGAAAACTTTGCAGACCTAGAACTTTTACTCATTTTAAAAAATCTTTGTTGCTTGTTTGCAAGTGGTATTTGTTTTTATTGTAAGTCTGTATCTTTCATTGAAAAGCAAACGTTTTCTCTGCTAACCAACTGTTTCAGCTGTTGCCCAGTATTTTAAACAATTTATTTTGTTTTATTTTGTGGTATAAATGAAAGAATGCTCGTTTTACTGAATCTTGATACTTAAGAAGGCACTTCGTTCAATCAAACCCTCTAAAATATTTGGTATTTTATTTAATCATTTTATAGGGGCAAATTGAACAATCGAGCGTGGGTGTGCGTTATAACCTAAAAATCCTAAGTTTCAAGAATTGTGTTTGAAGCTTAATAGTTTAAGAGTTTTTAATGCCCAGTTTCACAGTGAGGGTAATTTTCAGTTTTAACTATCGGTTTTCAATTTTCGGTTTCACAGTTATCGTTTAACACAGATTGGAGTTTAACTCTTCGTTTAAGTTAAACAATTTCATTTCGTCAATTAAACGCCGCCGCACTATGGAGTAAATGCTTGAAAAAACGAGACAAATTTATTTTTTGGTTCCAATGGTTAGATATCCGTCTTAAACGATTTTTAGTGACATTCAAAATGTATTTTATATTTGTTTTAAGCAATAACACATGTTTTTAAGATGTTTTTTTTTTGTATTTTAAAAAAATTGTTGAGACACATAATTAAAAAAAAATTATTTTTACCACTGTATCTCATAACGGTAGAGATAAGAGTAGTCTACTTAAAATTAATATTCTTCCGACATTATATTAATAGGTTTATCATAATTTAAAAAAAAAAATTAAAAAATGAAGATTTTAGCAAAAAATTCTTTTATTTTAATTTTTCGGCTGTTGCATAAAATCTGATTGGTTTTCCGCAAAAATGTTACAAGAAAAGAATGTTACGTAAAGAAAAAATACTTCAACCGTTATTTTTACTACGCATTTTCTGAAGAAAATTGACCCGAAGTCAAAAACTAGCATGTGCAAGAAAAATTGGTATTTCTTCATTATTGAATATCTCAAGATTAAAAAAAACATGTCGATTATATTTAAAACTTTATAAATGCTAGTATTGCTTCTAAAAACAAAATACTAAACAACAACCATTAATATTAAGCGAGATGTTTTTGTTAACATGGGTAAGGGTGCATCAAAAAATTCCTTTTCTTGAATAGGCAAGAAATGCTGACAACACTGGTGAAAGACGCTTGCAGTGGAACAATTTTACAAAAATTTTTTATACATTTTTTTATACAAGTATTATTTCCTAAAAGATTATCTAACTGTAAGCATTTAAGGGGTTACGTTGTTTATCAAAATTGTTTTTGTTTTTAAAGAAAAAGTTTAAAAATGCATAAATCATCACACTTTCTAACACCAATAGCAACCAAACCTGCAGGAACATGCAGTCATTTTTAGTTTCAACTGAAGCTTTATGATTTGCTCTATTATTTTACATAAAGAACTCAACGGAATTCAACGGAAAACAAAAAGAAAATGATTATGATAGAAAGCACAAAACACGAAAAATTACATTTAAATAGGCAGTTTTTTAATTAAGTCACTACAAATATTAATACATATTTTTAACATTAATTTTATTGAATACATTAGAACACACCTTCAATTTAAATAAAAGTGTTTAAAATTCAATCAAATGGTGCGAAATGTTAAAGCTATAATTAATTGAAATTTTCAGTTTTTTCTTAAGGTGCAAAAAAAAATAGTGCTCTCATTTTCAGAGACCACCTTCAGCGGAAACAACAGTGTTCACATTTTTGACAATGTAATACGAAATGGCGAGTTTCTGTATGTTTGAGCAGGTGATCCAATCATTTATTTAAGTCTCTATATGAAAAAATCTAGACAAGAGCTTTAAAATAGTTCAGATGCATTGGTACAATTTAGATCCTGCACAAATTTTGACCAAATTTCCCAAAAACACGTGCCAAACAAAATAATGACAAATATCTGGGTTAAACAAATTTTGGAGGGGTTTGAGTTATTAGTATATGAACATAAATTCTTTGAGTCTTATACGTAATTGAAAAAAGAAGATAGGACCTTATACTAACTACAGTAAGACTTCTTTTATAAAGATAGCTTCGATGTTGTTGCCAGTTGCATATTCCAATTTTAGAGCGATAACGAGATTAGTTCTCACTTTAGATTTTTTAACGTATTACGAAATTTTATAAGGGTACTCATCTAACGACGTAAAACGACGGAAACGATATACTTTTCCGCCGTCGGAAACGAGCTGTCAAATTTTGTATGGGAAAGTTTTCCCTCGGAAGATATAAACTTTCATCATGAATTCGATACAGAAAGTGATGATGTTAAGATGAAATGAAGTAAAGTAGCCATACCCTTAAAGAGCGTTTTGCTGTAGGATATAGTTTTACAAATGTTCAAAAAAAAAGAAAGTGAGAATGAAAAAAAATTATATAAAAACAAATGATAAACAAAAATTCAAAGTAGCTCACTCAATATCTTTTATCGCCATTTTGTCCAGTCTTAAAATGATAGTGACGTCATAATACGATTTATGCCAATTTACGTCAACAGTTTTCATAGGGCGTTCATGAAAACGTATGAGGGAAAGTTATTTTTTACATAAAATGTGAATTTACGTCGTTAGATGAATACCCTTATTATAAATATATTCTGTATTAAGCATCACCATACACGAATATTAAATGCTATAGGTATAAACCTATATTCTAAAACGAAGTTCTTCGTAATCTCCTGTAAGCTCTTATTGAAATTTTATTTTAAAATGTTCTCATTGTGTTGCTATTGCAATATGTTAAGGTAGTTTTAACCCCCCCTAAGTGCGGAAATTACTTGCATAAAAGTAAATCAGAATACCAGAAATCATAAAAGATAGAAAATCACCAGTGTCCTATTTAATATATACCTACTTAAATATATATATCAATAACTCCAATCCTTGTCTATTTCTTCAATGAAATGGAAAAAAAAACTTCTTTCATCTATTCAATGAGTGTTTTTGACAAGTCATCAAATACAATCGTGACTAACTTCATTCATCTTTTGAAAATCAATTCTTCGTCAATTCTTCTTGTACTTAAAGCTTACTTAATTCTTTAAAATTCAATTTCTCCGCTTTTCCTCAATCGACTTTCTAAGTGAAAGTAAAGTAAGTAGTCTGTATCTTATAATATTATGTTCTTAGCATAACGTTATTATTAATACTACATTAAGCAAAGTCAACCGAATATCTACTCAACATCGCTTTCCATTAAATATCCTGGTAGCCTTGTTGTCTGGCTGTTTGCATTTATCAACTGATGCAGAAAATAAGATAATTCAATTTTGCACAAAGTCAACGTCAAAGTATCTTACACAAAAAAAATAAATAAAGTGAAATTAAATAATACAACGTCCCCAGACGGTAGTTATGTCCTTTACAAGGATATGCAAAAAAAAAAAATCACATTCAAATGCTAATAGCTGTAGAAAACATTTTCCTTAACTGCGGTTGGTCTCACTCTCCATCCAATTGGAACACAAAAAAAAAATCAACTTAAAGTTCTGGAATCAACCCAGCGTTGAAGTGTCACCCTTTAAAATAGTTTAATCCTTTCCACCCATGGTATTCGCATATTGTGCAATTTCATTTTCCTGAGTTGAACATTTATGTACATATCGGTGGATTGGAAAAAAAAATGTTTCTTTGTTCTGTGGGTGTGTCGTGTGTGTGTTTTTTTTTAATTCTTCCATGGTACAGTACTTCCTTCCTGGCAGCACAACATCTCTCTCTAAAATAGCACCCTTTTTCGTAATCTTCCTGGCAGTAATGTTCTCAAAGCATTTTCATACTTAGTATACGAATTTCTAGATTCCATCTTAACCTTACTTCCCTACCTAATATGAATACCAAGAATAGTTACTACAAAATGTATCCGTTTCGTTGTTATCCTTTCAGGCCACCTACTTTGCCCCAATATATGCATTCAGAATGCACAATGCCAAACATTCCTGGATTTCTTTCAGTAATCTCAAAGTCAAAGGCTCGGTTTTTGTATTTTTTTTTATTTTGCTTTTTTGCTGGGTTCTTTTAAATTTTGTATACCCCTTTCCCACATCATGGCGTTCCGAAACTCCTGATAAAAATGTTCTTTTATTCGTGACGTGAAAAAGTAAAGGGAACACTTTGAAGAAGTCTTGAAAGCACAGTAGGGTGGTGCTTTATTGATCAGACAGACACACTAAAATTATTTAATAGTTGGATCTGATGTTTAAATAGATAAAATGATCAGATTCCTTGTTATAATAGATCTTCAGATTAGCCCAGCGGGTGATATCTACTTCTGTGAAGTTCGGTAGTAGTCGGATCAACAGAAAACAAAAGAGAACGGGCGAGCGACTCCGGGCCAGATGGATATCATATAGACGAAATTTTAAAAGCAGTAACATAAATCGCTGCAACAACAGCATTGGCTGGATTCGTTGTCATGGAAAGTATTTATTATTTAATTAAGACCGTTAGACACATGAAAACAAAGTTTTTTCAATATTGTGGATTCACGGATTTTATATCTGAGAAAGTTGCATGAACAAGGAAACAAGGAGCTAGACTCTCTCCCAAAGACGTCAATTACACTAAAATGCTAGTACGCACTTGATGTGAAAAAAAATGTTAACGAAACGGTACTGGAAAAAAATTATGTAAAGTTTACCGATTTGTAAAAAAAAATATTTTTCAAAACACACAAAAATGTCCGAGAGCTAGCGATCGATTTTTTGACATTATTTTGGCGCGCATGAATTTTTGTCCAGTTATTGTTTCAGGGCCACTTATAAATGAAGGACAATAAATTATGGCTACCAGAAATGGCCGGAAACCAAAGATACAGCCCTTTAAAGTGCAGAAAAAATAAATCAACTATACTAACTATGTATAGTAAGTGATTTTTGCGCGAAATTCTTTTTCTACAAAAATGTAGATTGAAACATTTAAAATAATAATTAGTAACTGCCTTAACAATATCAAGGCGGAAAAGGGTTGCCAGACCAATTCAAAAAACAGTATAAGATAACTTAAAATAAAAATTTATTGAATTTTTTGAGTTGCTCTGGCAACAGTTTTCCGGCTTAACAATTTTATGGCAGTTACACATTTTTATTTTAAACGGTTCAAACTACATTTTAGTGAACAAAAAAATCACTCAATTAGGCTGCGGTCCCGGGGCCAGCGATTTTACTCGCGCGAACTTAGCGAATGTAAGCGATTAAAATTGCGAACATTTAACTCGCTAATCGCGAGTAAATTTTGAACCATAACATAGGAAATGCGTACTTTCTAATAATTTTAGAGAACTTTTCGAATTTGCGCGAGGGAAATTCGCCTACATTCGCTGGAACCACAGCCTAAATTGTGCACGAAAAGAGAGTGGAGAGTAGTGGAGACTTAAACCGGTTATCTACCGTTTCTCTTTTATTCAGCCGTGGAGCTGCAAACTGCGAACCGCACAAACTGGACGGAAAATCTCGCCTAGGCATAAAAATTTTTTTCTGAGAACCCCATAGCCCAGTCAACAAATGCTAAAAAGATACCCCTATACCACTAGGTGGAAAAATCGAGGGCAGACAAACGAAGTATGTAGCTTTGATTAGACTAGTAAGGAGGTAAACATACAGTCCCCGATCCTAGGTTGGTCGCAAAGGGGTGCGGGGGGCCTAAAATTTTACTTTTTCAGTTTTTCGCATATAACTCAGAGACGCTTAAAACTCCTTAAACGCTTAAGGCCCACAAAAAAAATATTATGCAAAAACAATAAACCAAAAAATTGGTGTAGTTCCAATTTTTTCGGGAATGTGTAGGGGGGGTCCCATGTACTTGCAATATAATATCCTCGGTGATCGGAGTGTTGCGGGGACTGGGGACGTGGTTAAAAGGTATCTTCTCACGGTTGCATTAGCATATCTCAAAGACGGTGCGTCGTACAAAAAAAAAATTAGGATGGAAAATGTAGCTGATAAAATTTCCTACAATTTGCTACCATACATTATTTTGCAAAACAGAATCATCTTTGAGATATCCTTTCTGGAAAAAGATGTCAAATTCCAAAAATATGGTTTTTCGCCAAACTTCTTGTTGGGACTTTTTTCCACCTTTTTTTTTAGCTCAAAGTTGTGAATCTAAAAATTGTAGAGAATTCAATTTCCTTTGAGAATATATGCTCAAATGTCCATTTACTTGCAAGTGGGCCTACAAATAAAAATATTATGCAAAAACAATATTTCCTACAAAAAATGTGTACGTAGTTTTTTCGTACCTTTAATAGTTTCTGACATCGCTAATATGTGAACAAAAATAAACAAAACCGATTTTTTGTCGAATTTTTGTTTATACATTAGCGATGTTTTAAGAAACTATTGAAGATACGTGAAATAAGGATTATTAAATGGCAACAAAACAGAAAAAATCATATCTAGGTAATTATATTTTTTAATATTTAGGTAGCTGGATTATGTAGATAAAATATGTACAAGACAAAGTTATAGCCCTTCACTAGAAAAAGACATTATAAAGGTAGGTAAACGTTTACCTTTCAACTATAACATTCTTAATTGTTTTTTGTAAACGATTCCCACGAAATTGTTACTTTTTCGTTATTTCAAAATAATGCATGTGACATTTAAAAATCTCCAAGCCAAAAAAAAAACACAATTTAAAAAGTATGTCCCTTTAATCAAGACTTCTCTGTACAAGTTCATGCACATTTTTAGTTAAACTATATGGAGTAAGTGCACGCACACTTGCCAGGGGTACAAGAACAACATAAACATAAACACAAAACTAAGTTAAAAAGATATGCATAAAAAACAACAGCTTTCTTCACCACTGCAACACAGACGGAAACAAAAAACGGTTAATAAAAAAAAACACCCTCACTGCAATCAGCCACCCACCCACAGTACCTACACACTTCCTAGGGGTCTTTGTTGTTTTCTCCTGCATTTGTTTTTCTTGCTTTTGTTTTCTTAGTAAAGAATTTTCCCCATAGTGTGTGGGTATTTTTTTTCCCCCGCAAAAAAAGATGATAAATGGGTTGTAGAAAGTAAAACATAAAAAAAAAAGAATGTTGGGTGATTTACTTTGCCCATTTCAGGGCGCCTCTTTCCCAATTGCCTTTGCCTTAAAGTTTCAAGTTTACTGTAGTATGTAATTCTTTTCTTTTTATTTTATTATTATTTTCTTGTTTTTCTTGCGTTGAAAGCATTTTTCATTTCCTTTTTAGTTTTATTACTCTCTGTGTTATCCTCCTTGTTGAACTGTCTCTGCTGCTTTTACCCCATAGTGGTGGTTTTTAGTTTTTACTTTTTTTTTTTTTTAGAAAATGTTATTTTTATTTCATTTTAAAACTCTGAGTGTTCTGAATAAGAAAAAAAAAATTAAAGACAGGAAACTTTGCAAATAACTAAAGATATACAAATTTGTTCTTTTTTGTTCCCTTTTCTGCTGATTTGAGATTTTTGCAATTTGTGTTTTCATTTCCTTTTTTTTTTTTTTGTTCCTGAATTATTAAAGTGAAAATGTTGCTTGAGTGTTATAAAAGAAAATGGTTCTTGAATTATAAATGTTTGATTGAGAACAAATTGAGAATTGAAAAGGATTGAAAGCAATATAGGTAATTTAGATTAGCATAGCTTTAACAGCTGTGCAGTATTGCTAGGACTCTATGACGATCTTCACATTGCACGTACTCACCCGAGACGCATTTTGAAGTCTATATGTTTTGTCCCTTTCCTAATTCGTTGTTATAAAAAAAAACTTTTTGCACCAATCTCTTAAAAGTTTTCGCAAAATTTGGTAAGTTTTGATTGGAAATTTCAATTAAGCATGAGCCTATAAATAATATTGTAAACATTAAGGCTCATTTCATATAATTATTTATTTTTTTTTTTTTTTGTGTCCTGGTGGTTTGAATCCTTTGTGTTCACACTACTTTGCAATGAACACGGCGGATTGGACTCACGTCAAACTGCGTCGGTCGAGTACGTACAATGAACATCGTCTTTGGTATCAGAAAATTCCAGATGTCAGACCAGAATAGAGAAGTATTCGAATACGTCACAGTCAAATATCGAACCAAGAAAAAAATTGACAACTAAATCCTTTGATGGAAAACAATCGCATTTTGTACTGGCGGAGTACAATTTCGCACTTCAATCCCGTATTAACACTAACACTTCCACTATTTTTAATCGAATTATTATTTAAAGCACTAAGAAACTATTTGTTAATTGCTTAGTAGTAAAAAATAATAAGAAATATTAGTCCAAGATAATTTTTCTTTATATTTTGTGGAAGACCGATCTCTTTTCCTTGCAAAAATCACAACTTGGTTTTTTTTCCAACAAAGAATTTCGTTTGACGTTTTTTGATGCCTTGGAGTGAGAGAGAAAATAAATATATATATTTCTATATAGCCGTTTGCTTAAGAAGACAATGAAGTAAGTTTGACAAAGCAAGATTTGTTTATAGATTTACCAAACAACTATAGAAAGTGATCACATAAAAATTATCTCTAATAGTAATATGAATATGAGAGAAGATACATTATCGTTATGACATCACAAAAAAACTAATTGCTGAATTAATTGTTTGCTGGAGAAAATGAACTGATATTTGCCTTAAACTATGCCTTAAATTAAGTGCACATTATTAAATGTAGTGTATTTTCATTTAGTAGAAATTTTACAATGACTTTTGCAGTAAATTATAGACTACAGTAAATTGTCTGCACAATGAATTGTTCCCCAGATGAATTATTTATACGACTATTCATTATGAACAAAGAATTATTACCACAGTGTCCAGAGTGACAGTGACAGAGTGAATTATTTATATAGTGAGTTTTACCATTGAGTTTGTACACCTCATAGAGAAATCATATTTTTCAAAAGTAAGTTTCAATTAATTCTCTTAGGATATCGTTACTATCGAATAGTTCTTTTTTTTTTCCTTGTAGCAATTGTTCTTGATTTAAAAGGTAAGAGAAATAAAGAAAAACAAATGCAAATGTACCTATATGAAGAATAATTTTGTTCAGTTCGGTTTGAGTGTTTTTCGTTACAGGGAATTAAGGCAATAATTCCCTGTAACGAAATACTAATTTGGTAGTCAAGTAAACCCTACTTACCATAGTAAAAGCATCAAATCCAATGGAAAATTAAAAAGATAACGCAAATAATTTTGGTTTTTGGTCGAAAATTTGGGAATAGGGACAGAATTCCGACTGCCAAAATCCTGACAGAACGAAATTCCGACTATTTCCAGCGACTAAATGAGAAATCCTGACTAAAAACATACCCAACCCTATCGAGGTATCCATTCGGAACGGAAAATTCATCTATTTTATACAAATCCTTTTTTGTAATTTTCAAAAATGTTGCTTGAAACCACTCGATCCCAGTGCCTTCCAAAATGCTATTGTGCGTTCCATAAAAATGTGCATTGCGAAAAATATTTTTTACAAAAATCTCGCAATTTGTATAAAATCGGAGAATTTTCCGTTCCGAACGAATACCTCGATAGTTCTGACCAACTTGACAAAATCCAGACTATCCAAAGTCCCGACTTTCAACACTTTTAGTAGACAACTTTTAACACGTTTTTGTACCTCATTTTTGTTTTTACATTACATTTTTGATCTGAATCGAGGAAGTTTAGTAGTGCCCCGTGGCGTTATGTAGTAGTAATTGTGCCCGACTATCGCGCCAGAGGTCTGGGTTCGAACCCTGAGTACACTTGTAATTTGTTTTTAGGGGCACTGCATTTTGCGAGAAAGACACAAATTTTCCAAGAGTATCATTGTCATGAAAAGTGCATCTCATCTTATTCTTTCGGATTCAACGAAAAATTTTAGGTCCCCTCAAAAACTGCGCACACAAAAGGATTGGTTGAGACTGTAAGTCACTATTATAGGTTAGTTCTTCGGAGCTATCGGTGCCCCTTAGTTTTTTTTTTTCTATTTTAGGGAAGGATATTTTTCTCAGTACAATAAATCATTATTTTCCTCGGTTCAAAGCAGCAAGCAAGCAGCATACGCAAAAGTTGAAGTTGAGCGAACTTTTTTTTTCTTGAACGTCAAATTAGTGCTAATAGGAGAAAAAAAAAATCGCATGACAAATTTGCGACGTTAATCCAATAGTTAAACTTTTGAAATTGAAGTGCTGACTTGACGGACATTAAATAGATATACCTAAGAATCTATGTATATGTACCCTCAATAGCTATGAATACGTATTGGTAATATCTTCGAAGGAAGAAAAATTCCACGATCCTTTGATGAATGAAGTCCAACTAATTCCAAGTCCAAGCTCAGGAACATTAAAAAAAACTTAAAATAAATTCTTTATTTCCACAAAAAATCCATCTAAATTATTCCTGAATCCATCTAAATTAGTCCTGAAAGCAAACTATATAGTAATAAAAAATAGCATAATAATACTATTCAATTCAAACTTCTGCAAACTAAATAGAGGAACTGAAACTTAAACTCGAAGAAGAGAAGATACTGCTTGTACTTAGCTTGTATTTTATTCCCCTGGTATTTGCATTATACCTATCCCACTTTGTTTATAAATGGTAAGGATGCCAGAGCTGCCTCCCCCTTTCCTTTAAAGAAAACAGAAAATTCATTGGTGGCGACAACCAACACAACAGACAAGTTACTTCCTTTCTTTTATTTCTGCAAAAAAAAAAAATGGGGGACTTGATTTACATTTTCTTCTCGTACTTCGTATTTTTGTCGTTTGATATATATTTTTTTTTTAATAAAAAAAGGGATGCTGACTGATGCCATCTCGGATGCGGATCCAACATTCTTAAATGAAAATAAAACAAACAATACATCTTGCTACGGCTACCCTTCTCTCGTCCAATGTTTGTGTTTATTTTTTTGTTGTTGTTTTATACTTTTTGGAGCTTTTGCTTTTGCCAGTAAATTGTAACCTGTATAAGTTTTCATAATTCCCTGTATTTTTTTTTTAAATTAATGTTTAGAAAAAATGTTTACTTTAAGCATATCCGCAGGCTTCATCATCGTTTTGCTTTTATTATTATTTTTTTCTGCATTTCTCACTAAATTCTGGTAAACCATCAGCCCTTCATTCCCACGTTAAATTTTTTGTTTTTTTTCAGCTTTATTTTTTTGTCGTCATAAAAAGTGCTTGAAATGTGTTTGTTGCGTGCAAATGAGAAAATAAATTCAAGCGTAAAATTAAGAATATGAGAATTTTTTGCAAATGTATGTAATTTTTTCTTGAATGTGTTTTCTTTAAGTTGAATGCTCGCCAAATGTACCCTGGGTAGGTTCATACGTACTTAATTGCTTGGTATGTTCAATGGCAGTTTTTTTTTTTTCGTTTTTTATATATACTCGTATATACTTAGTCCTTTAGTCGGTTCATGTTTATCAATTGAATGAATGTGTGTGAATTATTGTGGGATTGTTATTAGTGTATCTTAAAATTTAAGTAGTTACTATGTATACAGTCAAAGTTTCCTAAATGTATTTAAAAAAATCAATTTCAACTATTAACGCTAGGACATATTCTATCAAGTTGACTTAATTAATTTTCAATATTCTATTAAAAGCGAATTTCGCTTTGTATGTAAGTATACATACCTGTAATCAAAAAATGTCAGACGTGATCTTATAGCGGCGAATTAATCATGAATATATCGTCTCATCATTTCAAGAACTTAAATTTTTAAATAAGTTTTACATAATAAATCGACAGTTTGAATCCAATTATTTCATACAAAATAATTTCTAAATTTGATTCAACAATTATATTTGAATTTTCATGTTTTGCAATTATATTTTACGATTTTTGTACCAAAATCGTGAACCCAGTTTTCAAAAGATTGATTTTTGTTAACAACTATTTGAAATATTTTTTGAAATTCTTATACAAAAACAAAATTTCAAAAAAAAACTATGAACCGGTTTTCAAAATAGATACCTATCAAATGTAGGAAAAAATGTTTGCTGATTTCATATTTCTTTTTTAAACACTGAATAAAAAAAAAAGTTGAGCACTTTGAAATTTTGCAACATTTTCAAGTTATTAAAAAAAAAATACGTTATTTTTATCCTTTCTTTTGTTAATTATATAACACGAAAAAAATGAAAGGAAAAACTTAGAAATAAGACATAAATAAAGTAAAATTTTATAACTTAACGCTTAATTTTTTTACAATATTAGATCTTATTCAACTGGAGCTTAAAGCAAGCATCAGCAGATGAAAGAAGATTTGCCAACACATATAATGTGTCCCACTGGCTCATAACTTAGTGCAAGTGTTAGTTGTTAGTAAGCACAAAACAAACAAAAACACATGCACATAAGAATATGAAAACATACAAAGTCAAAATTAAACAAAATGACACAGAAACATTTAGGATCGTGGAGCACTGGTTCTAAATAAAGTTTTTAATATGGAAAAATGAAAATAAAATCGAATATTAAAATTTTATATTTATTATTTTATTTTATTTTTAACAATAATTTTCACAACTTTAAATTTAATATATCGCGACGCGTTTCGGATATTTATCATCCATCATCGGGCGTATAATTGATTGACTGCATTAATTTTTTTTATTTATTGGAGCTTTGGCGTGATGTTTGATGTTGTAGCTCTAATGCAGGTTTGAAGCTCTTCTATTGTTATTTTTTGATTGTTTAATAAGTTGTGTGTTTGACGTCAATTGCTGTTTATTGTTGTTGTTATTGCTATAGTTTGAGCATTGGTGGTTCTTCTATTATGTTGTTGTTTTCCATTGTATAGCGGGTCATGAGTTTGATATCGAATTCCGTCTATTGTTTTTGTTGTTGTTGTATTTGATGGCAGTATCGTAAAGTGGGTTCGTTTTTAGTGTCAGTTTATCATTTAGTAAATTGTTTTGTTCTTGTTTATATGCTATGTAAATTTCAAATTCCTCGGTGGTGTCGAGTATGCGTCCTTTCTTGCACAGGTGAAGGGGGGTGCAGTTTTTGTCAAAATTTGTATAATTGTGGTTCTCGTCGATGAGATGCAGGGCAAAATTCGATCTGGTGTTGGCCTTCGGCTTATGTTCTTTAAATCTTTCATAGAAAGGTCTGCCGGTTTGACCTATGTAAAATTTGTTGCAATCGTCACAAATGAGTTTATGTACTCCTGTATATGTTTTAATATTTTGATGTGTTTTAGGTACTAAATGATAAACTGACACTAAAAACGAACCCACTTTAACAACAAAAACAATAGACGGAATTCGATATCAAACTCATGACCCGCTATACAATGGAAAACAACAACATAATAGAAGAACCACCAATGCTCAAACTATAGCAATAACAACAACAATAAACAGCAATTGACGTCAAACACACAACTTATTAAACAATCAAAAAATAACAATAGAAGAGCTTCAAACCTGCATTAGAGCTACAACATCAAACATCACGCCAAAGATCCAATAAATAAAAAAAATTAATGCAGTCAATCAATTATACGCCCGATGATGGATGATAAATATCCGAAACGCGTCGCGATATATTAAATTTAAAGTTGTGAAAATTATTGTTAAAAACAAAATAAAATAATAAATATAAAATTTTAATATTCGATTTTATTTTCATTTTTCCATATTATTACATCACAACCGGAGACAACCACACTATGTATAATGTTTTTAAATTACTTTTGTTTAAACTTAAATCCAACACACCATTGTCCAAGCTATATAACTTACTCATCCGCGTGAGAGGCTCATGCATGCCATAATTGGTTCTTTAATGTTCAATATTAAAAAGCTCAGAATTTCGAAGGTGGTACGACCGTCCGCGGTCGTACCACCTTCGTCTTTTCGTGTTTTTAAAACTAAAAACACTAAAAGATTAATTTTATTTTGTGTTATACAAAATTCAAAATCACTTGGAACTTTTTTCTTTGAGAAAGTAATAGTTTGGCATTTTAAAGGATTACTACACCAAATACTGAAACTATCTAGATCAGCCTGCAAAAGAGTTTTGATTGATTTATAAATTTTCATATTTTCTGCGAATATGAGAATCAAACTAAAGCGTATACAAGAAGAAACGTAATTTTTAGCAAGAATAAATAAGAATGGACCCAAATGGCTTCCCTGGGGTACGCCTGAATGGGCAACGAAAGTATTAGAAAAGGAATTCCTAAATTTAACCTGGTAAGTTCTATTTTCTAGGTAGGATTTGATCCACTATATAAAAAGAGTAGGAAAACCGTATGCTTGCAGTTTAATAACAATAATATTATGGCTGAGTTGGTCAAATGCTTTAGAAAAATCTGTGTATCTGCAATCAACTTCAGAACCACTTTCTATTGCATCTGAACAATTATGTAAAGAGGTAAGAAGGTTTGTAACAGTAGACCGAAAAGGGTTATATACTGTTCAAAGATTATTGGAGAAAGGGTTTTTAAGTAAATTTTCCATACTTTATTTCTCTTGTTTGGAAGAGATTTAAGCTTTTGTGTATGCCAAGGGTGACAAACATTTTTTGATCTTTTCGTAGGTACAGAATTATTTATACAGCTACTGAGTATATTATAAAACCCAGTTACCGCATCGTCAATATTTGTAAAATCTAAAATATTTTCAATATTAGATCTACTTATACATCAGTAAGCAACTGAAAATTTGTCTTACGAAAATCAAACACATATGAACAGTCTTGTGGATAACAATTATCAAGAAGATGGCTGCTCAGGTCAAAAAATATATCCAGAGGTGGATGATAGTTGTCTATATTAGTAATGCCAGAACTAGATTCATGAACAACAGTACAAATAGCGTCAGAAGAAAATTCTTAATCGAGTACTCGATTTTTAAATTTTTTAATACAGCTTACTTGCTGTAAGTCAGTAGAATAAATACCATCTTAAGAAAGAAACTCTGTTTGTGAAGTTGTTGATGAAGCTTCTTGATAAGAACCATCTTCCGAAGGAACCCACTCTATATGGTGCAGATTAAAATCTCCGAGAAGTAAAATATTGCTGTTGGAGCAACAAGACAAGTCAATAATAAAATCTAAGGCCATAGCAAGTTTATTATACAATTCAACTGTATTACCTGCCACTTTAAAGACACAAATTTTCAAAAACCTTCAAACTTTTCAAATTAAAGAATTATTGATTTATAATATACCTCTACCCTTTTACAAATTTTCATCAACATCAAAAATCCGACAGAATTCATTTCAATGGTTTTGACAGTGAAAACAAAAATAACGTTCGTTTTCAATTTTTCATTCTAATAAAAAAAAATATTCAATCCCCCCTGCTCCCCCTTTAACAAAATAAAATAAATAAAAATGTCCCATTGAGTTTCATCATCTCTTACAAACAGCTGCAAAATGGGTAGTGAAATAAAATAAAATACAAATCTTTTTCCTGGCATCTAAATCTCATAAAACGTATTTGCAACTCACACCTTACTTATCCCTTCATCAGACTTCATCAGGAGGATAACACGCACACGCACACATTTATACATAAAAATACTTTATTAAAATCTTCTCACACCTAAAACTCAACACCATTGTACTCTGCCGAAACATAAGTGACAGTGGGTGGGTAGAGTTGGTTGGTGTGGTGGTGATGTTATACAAAATCTGTCTTTTTATTTAATGTCCACTTATCTTGGTTGCTTCTGTGTTGTACTCGCTGCCGACATTCAGAGCGCCAGCCTCCCCACAGCCTCTTTTAGTACAACAATAAGCATCATACATACGATTCCTTCATTTCCCTCTATAACCATCTCATTTGTGTGCGTTGCGTTGATGTACTTTACTTTCATATACCTTCAATAAAAAAAAAAACAACAACAACCGAGTTTCTTATATTCTTTCCTCTGTTAAGCCGGAACAATGTACTTGAAAAAAGGACGAGTAACAAAAAAATTCTTTATCCTTGTTTAAAGTTCCAGCTTCCACCTTCCAGCTCTCGATCTCGAATAAGAATGACATGAAGATATATTTATAATGCGTCTCTGTCATGTTCATTTCATTGTACGTATGTCGTGGCGACAACGAAGGTGGAGGAGTCTAAGTCTATCTCTATGATGGTTAGCAAATGGATAGAAGTACCAAAAGGTGAAAGTCCTTTTTCTTTCTTCCTTCTGTCTCAATGATAGTGAAATATTTTCGATTACTCTTCTTTTTCTCTTTCTTTTCTTTTTTGTTTGAATGACATGTTTTCTGATATTTTACTATTTCATCTATTTCTATTTCTATTCTTTCTATTATTTATCCTAGTCTTTTGTGTTCATATTATTTAGATGATATATCCCTCGCGGAGTCATGTGGCGTCTTAAGTCCTACACAGTTCTACAACTAATGTAGACTCAAGTTAAAAGTGGAATTTCAGCAGTTTAGTAAGTTGTATTAAACAAATTGAGAAAAAATATTAAATATGACATTGATGGAAAAAGTGGATGAGAAAAATTTTCTGCCTGTGTGTACTGGAGCAAATTGTATGGCTTGGGTTATAATCGATACTAATTCCTGATAATAATCAAATGTCATACTCATTACCAATTTTTATTATTAAGCTTAATTCAAGCATTACTTTAATTTAAACAGCAATAATTCTTAAAACTAGACTTAAAACCATGTTTTGAGTGAAGTTTGTTATAAAGACTGATAGTATTAACCTTATCTTCTCAGGAACTAGGGAAAAACGAAGGAAATAACCCTGAAAAATCAGCTCAAACGATCTATACATGTCACGGCAGGCTTCACAAGCTGGCTGTGAAAGGGAAAAACGACTGTGATGAAACCAAGGAAAGAAGCCTCGGTTGAAAATACTGGAAATGTTGACGAAAAACTGACAACGATTTACGGACTGCGTAAAATAAATGCGATGCCCTCGACAGTCTGAAAGCTGATATAACAGCACTTCAGGAAATGCGATGGGACGGAGAAAAACAAAAAGCTGTGATTTCTATCATCGCAGCTGCCACCGAGACAGAAAACGTGCTTGTTTGGATGTGGATTTGCTGTCATTGTGAGTTTAGTGAAAGAGTGACGACGATTCGCATTAAGGCCAAATTCCACAATTTGTGTCTTATAAGTGCACATGCCCTTACGCAGGTGAAAGATGGGGATACCAAGGAAAATTTCTATGAGCAATGCCCCAAACATGACATGAAGATCGCCAAGATTGGGAAGGAAGATATCTTTGGGACAACAATCGGGAAACACAGCCCACACAACATCACGTTCGCCATTAGACTAAGGCTACTCAACTTCGTAGTGGGAAAAAATGAAGCTAGAACCACCCTGGAGGAATCCCTGTCCCTGGTTTGACTCTGAGTGTGATTAGGCAAATAAAACCAAAACAGAAGCCTACAGGAAGTGGCTACATAGAAGGGAGGAATAACGTCTGTTTAAAAAGAAGAAGAGAGAGCATGAGCGGCATAAGGTCGAGGAGATGCAGAGATGCTACGACAATAAACAGGTGCGTAGCATTTACACATGTGTAAATAAAGCCAGATAAGGAGGAACAACTCGCCTTGGAGCCTGCAAAGAAGGCGAAGGGAAAACCGTGGTAGACACGCAGTCGATGTTTAGCATCTGGAGAGGTTATTTTAACCAACTGCTAAATGGCGATGACGTCCCAAATTCCACAAACAAGCAAAACTAGCCAGCCCATCTACATGATGCCCAGGAGTTTCAAGTACCCGACCAAAATGACGTTTAAAAAATCCATCGCCAGACTCAAATCAGACAAAGCTGCTGGCGCGGATGAACTTCAAGCCGAGCTTTTTAAATACCCTGGAGATGATCTGGTTAAGAACATGCACCAGCTTATCTCTAAAACATTGTTGGAGATGCCCGACGATTGGAATCTAAGAACCTACTATCTGCCCGATCCACAAAAAAGGAGAAACTAAAGACATATTTTTGAATGAACATGAGACATCTATTTATATATTATCTGTGCTTAAATTTAAACGGGGAGATAAACAGATGGTAACGCAAATTCCCTAAGAGTGAATAAAATTACAAGACTCAATACCAAACTGAGTTTTGTAAATTTAATATAAGGAAATATTGTAACAAGTTCCCACATAGTATGAGCCTCATCTAGCTTATCCAGTTAAATAAGAACCTAAAATACTGTACTTAATCTTGATATGCATTCTTCTTTTGATTAAAATGCTGAGGCTAGAATTTTTCGCTGAATCCAAGCATACAAATTGGACTTTCATCATAACTTGAACCCTTCCTGAAGGCATATTATCACTTTCTGAGAAGAAGTAACCCGAAATAGCATTGGTTAAGTTAATTGGATTTAAAAATTATACGAAACATTATGCGTGTGGCACATATAAAAATGTTAGGACTCTAATTATCTACAGGCGATAAAAATATTTATATAAACTTTCTAAATTTCAATGTTTTTTTTTTTTCCTTTATATAGGTTTAGCTTTTTTCACAACTTTTTTACTTCTAAAATTCACCTCACTTCGTTGTACTTTATTGTAATAATATTATCCCGACTTTCGAGTTGAGCAATATCCCATTTCCGATATCCTTATTGTATTTTATGAAAATGTGTATTAATAAGAAATTCATCGTATTTTCATCTTTTCCTTTGCTCCTTGTGGCAGGAAGTGTCCACCTAAGCTTTTATGCTATTTCATACATCCTTTTTCTTTTTTTTTTTCTTCTTTTATTCATGGCAAGATTGTGTGTTGTTTAAGTATGTTCTTATATTATTTTTTTTTGGAGGCAAAATTGAACGTAAAATGATGGTGTTTGTGAGTTCTTGAAAGGATTTTGTTGATCCCTGACTGAAGTTGTTTTCTTTGGTTTAGGTACATAAATTCACATGTTTTTATTTTTTGTTGTTGTTGGTTTCTGACATCTTATAAAATGGTCTTCACATTTTCCGGACTGCAGGACGATTGCTCCCAATTGAATTATATTAATATACATTTATTATATGTAGGAAAGGAAGGTACACATCCATTTCTAAGAGTTTTATTGAAATGTCCTACCCCCAGGATGTGAATTGAATTTTAATGAAAGGTTTGACTGAGAAAATATCCTTCCGCAAGTTTTCCCTGAATGCAAACTTATAAAAGTTTTATTGATTGAAATATAGGTATAGGTATATGAAAAGAGGAAAAGGTACCTAATCCGGTGCATTGCTGTTGAATTTTGTTCAAACAAATAATAGACAAACATGAAACAAAAAAAAAAAAATATGTGACAAAAGTGACATTGGTGGTTTTGGCAAAAGTTCAACGAATATGACTACGAGTGTCGCATCGATTGCTTCATGTCTTTTCATGCTGTTTTATTGGAACCAACCGTTGTCGTCGTTAGTTCAAAGCAAAGCACAACAACTAATATAACGGTACTATATAGAAACTGACGCCAATTTGTGTACCTAACTACTTCAGAAGGAATTTAATCGATAAAGTATCCTTTTTTTGCTTTAATCAGCAGTTATTGCCGGTGTCTGGTTTATTGAACTTAAACTCTAGAGAGGATGCTGCTGCTGCTGCTGTTTTCGAGAGAAAAATGTTGCTCAAATGGCGAAGCTTATAATATGAGTTTTTGTTGAATGAAGAGAAGGGTTAGTTTAGATGAATGTAGGAATAGGAAGTATCTATACGAATACCAAAGCAACTTGGACTGCCAGTGCATATTATAGTATTGAACGAATATAAAAATATGCATTCAGTTTATTTATGCGAGATCAATATTTCATTTATATTTGATCACAGATACATATAAAATATAGATGATATAGAAAAAATGCTCTTTTGAATTTTTACTACTAGGTATATTAGTTAACAATTCCGACAAAATGAATTGAACAAGAAGCTGAAAAGAAATCAATGTGACATGCTGTATAAGTATTTATAGGAAATCAAATGTTAAAAGGACAACCACACACTTTTTTGGGGCGCAGAAGAAAGGGTACGAGTTGAAAATTTGTGCAAATGTATGTCTCTGGACCCTGGAATAGCTTTGAATGGTTCCAGAAAAGTGTTTCAACAAAACTCGAAAGGGTTTTCCATTTCTACCTTAAAGTTTTAATAAAACAAACTGTGAGCGTGAGGACATTGATTTTTTTAAGAAGACCCATTGTTGCCATTATGTATCTACCTGGGAAACATATATCATCATTGCAATGGTTTTGCTGGATGGCACGCATCCGAAACGTCAAACTGGTCATGACGTGAAATTCAACACGCTAAGGCACTGTCACAAGAATTAAATTGGTTTCGGCAGATCTTGCGTTTCCTTTCTCGGAAAGACGATTATAGTTTCCTTTCTCGGAAAGACGATTATAGTATCGGCGAAGCGGACAAAATGTTGCTCGAACATTCATTTTTACAAAGCAATTTAAAAATTTGAACATGTTGTTGAACGCTATATAGCTATTAAGCTCCCTATCTCGATTTGGCAATACAGACTTATAGAAAATGACAGTTGTACCCTCAACAATATGGCCAAAATCAGCTGTCAAAATTCAGAAATACCTTTTGGAAAACCTTTTATTTCATGGGTGGTAAAGAAAAGAGCACCACAAGCATGTGTGCATTTTTGAGGTATCCGTAGAGGCGGATTTGGTTGAAAGTTTGCAGAACCTCATTCTTATCCTATCAGAGTTTGCAAAGGATTTATACAAATCTGGTGTAGAGTGTAACAAAAATGTAGAAATGCCTAGTCTACATTAGAAACATCAATTCCATACATATAGCGATTTTTCGTTTTTATTTTTTTTTGTGATGGAAAGGTTGCGTACGAGTGGACATCCTTTGGCTCGATCAACTTGGGGAAATTCAAATAAAGGCAACGAATTCTACTGATTGGGCTGAAATGGCCGTAGTTGTGGTGAATAGAGAGTCGAAGATAAGAGATTAATCTAAGATCAAGAAGTGGATAAGTGTTAAGGAAAAACCATTGAACTAGTGCCGGAGAATAGATGAAACTAGTTGGTCAAACGAACAAATATAATAGACGTTTGGTAAATGTCCATTAGGTATAGACCTATTAATATCAATCCATCTTCTAGGGGGTAAGATAGGGGAATTATAAAACCAAGGGAAGACATTATTTTCATCCAACTGAATATCTAGATCGGACATGCTTTACTTCATATTAAGCCCTGATAAGACCAAAAGTGATCCAAAATGGTCAAAAACGTAACGCTAGACAACCTTACCTGATTTTTTCAGAGGGAAAAGCATAATAATGAATGAAGTTTGGCATAATGCTGTGTTAGATCTCCGCTAAAGGCCAGTAAGGAGATTGCACAAAACTTACGGAAAATGCAGAAACCACCTTAAGAAGTACAATGATAATATATGCTAAGAAAAGTATTGAATCTGCAAAGAAGTTGTTAAACTAAAAACAATGTAAATTGCGCTTTTTAGTAATACATTTTCAAGAATAACTGATGGAAAAACACCTATGTATATCAGCGACTGGAATCACACAAGACTCTTGTTGTCTGTACAAAGATTAAATCTCCAGGTAGGGTACTTCCGAAGTAGATAGTTCTTAGAATAAACCTGACAAAGTAATTATGGATGATTAAGAAGAAGATTGAGAACAATTTGGAGATCAACCAGTCTATTATAAAAAATTAACAAATTTTACAAACAGATACATAAATTGCAAATAGATCTTCATATATTGACAGAGAAGTACTATCAAAAAGCTCTTAGATCTTACTAAAGTTCATATGTAGTAAAACCGTTTTTTTTTATTAAAAAAAGCTTGAATACCTTAATCTACATAAAAAAGGAAATTCCGATATCACCACTAACTTTCTTTTGAAGACAATATTTTTAAAATTACCATAAAAAAAAACAAACACAACATAACTTCCAATCCACTTTGACTTGATAAAATATTAAAATGTTTATCCAACACGTCATACATACGAATTCAGTAGCATTGAAATATCATCTTTATATATCTTTACTTAAAAAGACTTTTTTTGTTTCTTAAAATTTTCTATTTCGTATTCTAGATAAATAACTAACATCCAATATCCTCTCTTATGGTGTCCTCTTAAAGTAAGTAAGCTACATGCAATCACACAAGGTTTCATTTTAAATTAATTCAAAGTGTACATAATTCTTAAAATGATTGCATCGTACATCGTTCTAAATCTAACCCATGGCAACCATCGTAAGTGGCAGATTGATGATTCCATCTAACAAGTGGGGCTTCACCTTTGCAATCTAATTCTCTAGCCACCCATTACAGTATCCCTTTCCACAAATGTTGGAAAACCGAAACTGATTCAAACAAGTAATTTAGAAAATTTCCAGGCGCAAACATACATACATATATACCAGGAGAGTTTATATAAACCTTCCTCAAGAGAGATACAAATGTAACTTACATTCAAAATGTGTAATCGTACATCTTGTTCCGATAGGCGGGGAGTTGTAGTTCGAGAAAGTACCTTTAGGATCTATAAGTCTTATTATATATATCCCTTGTAGTGCTTGTTGAAGATTGTTCAACAGGGGGCGAGAATCAATCGATTTTTAAATTTTATGATGTCGGTTTTGCATTTTACCATAGAAGAGAAGAAGGGTTTGCATATAGTTTGGTATTCTAATACCATTTATAAGTCACACGATATCAGGAAAATGGACAACTTCTCGAGTTAGAAAGGATGTAAGTTCTGGTGAAGATGTGGATTTCAAATTTCATGTAGAATGAAAGCAAGACCGTAGCCAGAATTAAATTTCTAGCTGGAGAAGGTGATGGGATATAATGTTAAAAGATTATTTTGAAAAGAGAAGGAATAATGCAAGGTTTGAAAAGAAGAATTAGTTAATTATATGTGCATCATTAACAGAGAACTGTCATAGATATGATTTGAAAAGCAATTAATCTTCAAAGTGTTGGTAACGACATAAGCACATAACAGGAGCAACTTAAAATTGTGAAGTTGTATTCGGGGTTATTAAAAGTTTCGAAATTAGGTTGAGGGAATTGAATATTTCAGATTTTACATAAAAGTAGAAATACTCAACAATTTAACCATGTTTCATGTGTTTCAACGCTATAGGTTTCAGTTTTTCAGACTATTTACACTTAGCCAAGAAAATTTTCAAGTGGGTATATGTAATTTCTAGCTACGGCCTTGAACGTAGGCACATAAGGTATTACTTCAGTTCTACAAACCTCATTTGACCTGTTATTCAAGTTTTTTTACAAATGTTGAATAAATCCATCGACGAGAGTTGGTTAAAGCTCTGACCTGTTTGGGGTGATAAAATGCAGTCTCTTATATAAATGCATGATTAAATCCAGTTGCAGGTATAACCGAACTAAGGTTTTCTATATGGGTTTCTGTGTATCAAATTTATATAGTAATCGGATTGAAACTTTTATATTTCAGTGGATGTAATTATGTTTTAACGCCTTACAACAAGTAGCAGGTGTATTAGAATTATAAAAAGTAGACAAAAGTAATTTTATTTTCAAAAGCATTTAATGGATACAAAAGTGGAACAAAATCTTAATTTTTTATGGAATACTCTTAAAAATTATATTTTTATTGGATTTTTCAATGGAATCTAACTGTAAGTTGGTCAAAAAGCATATAACATTATCAGAAGAAGCTGTACACACTTTTTGCAATTTGAACTAAAACATCAACGTTTAAACATCGATGTTGCCGTACGATACTAATATGTGCGAACGGAAAGCATTGAAAAGGTTCAACCCATCGGGAAATACAGGGTAGCCTAAACCATAATCATTGTGAAAACAACTACTTTAATGAAAAATATTTAAACGACACAATATCCACTGTTTTTAAGGCCAGAGGCGAAATTATGGATCTAAACTTTATTCCTCACAGAGAAGATTTGCCAATCATCTGTACTACATGTAATCTGCCTGAAAGGGAAAACATTTATCACTTCCTGGGAAGATGAATTGTTTTGAATGAATTCAGGATTCAATTTTTTGGAAAACCAGCATTGGAAGAACCAGAAATGAAAATGATTTAAAAAGGCGCTGACTACAATAATTTGTACAACTATAAGAGAGATAGATAGAGCTATAATTAATGAATCTTTTTAACAATATCTACCTCATACAATACTTTATAAATGTTGTTAGACTCGGGCAGACGGCGTTTAGCCATGTCTTAAAAAAAATGAATAATATTTTTTATAAACTTGAAATTGGCAAATAAAAAATATCTATCTATCTATCTATCTATTCGTACGATACTAATGGGTATCAGTATCATCGATGTCTTGATTGACATCGATTTTATATTAGTATTCACAAATAGAGAAAAAAAAACATTGATGTTGGCTAGGGATAATATAGATAGATGTTTCGTTTGACATCTATGTCATTATGCCAAAATTGATGATTTTAAAACATCGACCATTTCTATAGTTAATACTTTGTGATTTTGTTGACTCGGACTCTTAAATCCTGATACAAATTAAATGCTGTGTATCAAATATGATACACTGGACAGTGGACAGTGAAGAGAAAGTCCTTTTTTTAAACAAAATTTTGGACTGAGTAAAATTTTATATGAAGACACTGAAGTGGCGCAGCCGTTAAGGCAGCAGGTGCTTTTAATTTACATTGAAATAGAAGAAACAGGCAAATTACGAAATATTCCGAGTTCAAGTCTTCAAGGAGCAAATAAAACCGATACGGTCCTTGAGGTCTCATATAAATGTAAGGAACTAGTTTTTCAAGTACTTTTTCATCGGATATGGACCACTTTAATGGGATTACGATCAATGTACAGTAAATTTTAGATTTTACATTCAAATGAATATTGAATGTTATATAGAACCCATTGAAGACAACATACAGCCGACAAATATGCAGAAGGTCCTGGACTGCTATAAACCAAAACTCTACTGCCAAAGTGCGATAAGATTGATCGTTTAGGAAAATATATTGGAAAAAGATCGATTGACTTTGAGTTAAGAAGAAGATATCATAGGAGCAGGCAAGCGATTTCTTCATTTCGGGATTCATAAAAGCATTTAACGTTAGATCAATACAATTCTGGACGTCCGACTTTTCCAAAAAAACAAACATTGACAGAAACGAAAACGAGTTCGCAGGAGAAATAGGTCATACTAAAAACTAAATTTAGATTTGAGCAATATATGACGGTCTGGATGGAGAGACATGCTGCTTGAGGCATTGATCAACCCAAGAATGTAGAACAAAAGAAGAAGTAGAAGAAAACGAAAAAGAGGGTATTTATGACGCTGCACCATAAAGCAGACTGCGATAAAATCAGTTATCTTCATAATATGTGATAAATTAGTTGTTTGCAAAAATATTTTCAATGTCAATTTATTTATTTCAATGTAAACTTTTTTTTTCAAAACCAAATTAAAACGTATAACAAAAAATTTAAATATGTGACAAAAAATTAAAGTTTAAATAATTACAAAACATTTATAAAATTACAAAACAAAAATAATATAATAGATATGGATACACTTGACAAAATTGACACACTTAACTAAATAAAACTTAATACACTGAAGAAGCCGGATAATAAGTGGAGAAACATCGGAAAAGAAATTAATTATACACTCCGAGAAAAATAGCAACGTAGTTTTAATGCGCTCGTGTTTTAATGTACGTTGTGAGCTACTTTAAAAAAAATTACTTTGAATAAAAATAAAACCATTTCGATTTAAATACGAAATTATTAAACTAAGATTTTTACTACAAACGCCTTTGAATTAAAATAAAACGCACTTAAATCAAAAGTTTTTTTGATTTAAAATATTATTCCCACCCAAAAAAAAGTCATTTCAAAGTCAAAACCACTTCAATTTAGATTAAAAAAATTTTGTTCAATGAAATGAAAAAATGTCTGCTGGATTCTCTGACTTACCCGAAACATGGCTACCAGTGTCTGATGACTATAAAAAAACTCAACGTCAAAGTTCAACGGGGGGTTCAAAGGAGTGCTCTTAACATTTTTAAAGGAATGCAAAAAATCAAACAAACGGCCGCTTTCAAAGCATTTAAAGAATATGGAGCTTAGAGTTATGGTGCTATAAATGTTCAAGTTTTTCAGATTATAAGGTCTGATTCGAGAGAAGAGTATGAGTATCGAATCCTCGCGAATATTTCAAACAACATTAATTCAAAGATGAAACTATTTTATTTATAAATGACTTTTGATAAACAATATTTTTAAATTTGCCCTATTTTGATTTTTTTTTTAAATTTCGTGTTTAGACCAAAATTGTAACAATTTTATTTTGATTCAAAAATGTTTAATTTGATTATATGTTGTTTTTTTTGGCTCAGTGTAGTTCGTTCACTTTGTATTTGCACCACAAGCAAGAGGATATTTGCCTTTCATTCGAACCATTATAGATTTCAATAAGCTATCTCGATTTTAAAGCTCTTACAGGGTTGCCGTTGTGAGCATTACAAATTGCTGCAATTTTCTCAAAAATATCGAATAAATTACCAATAGTTTATTAAGATTTGTTTTTAAAACAGAAAAACATCCGTTTTTTTTAATAAATATGATCAATTTGTATTGTTAAAAACCGGGTTGGGGTCAAAATCCCGAAATCCAAAAGACCGAAAAGCCAACAGTGCTCCCAACAGTTAAAATTGGGTAATCCTACCAAGAATTAAAGTAGGGCTGTTGTTTTGGTATTTATAACAAAAATTTTCTGAATTGAGGTGAGAGATGATTTAAAAAAATTATTTTGTTTTTTGTTCAAAGAAATTTTCTATTTAAAAAAAAAAAAAAAATTTTGAAAAAAAAATGAATCTTAATTTCGGTCATTTGGCCTTTCGGTCTTTTGGGTTTTCGGTCTTTTGGGTTTTCGGTATTTTGGTTTTTCTGTCTTTTGGGTTTTCGGTCTTTTGGATTTCGGTATTATGTCCGTGTCCCTTGAAAACCATTTTGACCTAAATAAAATTGAAAGAAATTTATGCTACATAAGATGCAGGTATCTATTTATTAATATACGCCGCAAGATCTTTCCTTTCTCTCCCTTTTTAACTACCTTAAAGGCAGCATACCTATACTTTTATGATTTTTGCGTTTTTTTTGTATTAACATCTATTTTTTACAACAAAATTATATGCAAGTGTGTGCATATCATTAGTAAATAGATTGGAATGAATGACCTGTCGCAACGCTTGACCTGATAGAAGATAGAAAGATAGTTGCGAAAAAGTTTTAGAACCTCTTTGTCTCAGCAAAATAAATGTGTTTGTATTAGAAAAATAGCAATTAAAATTTGTAAATATTTGCTTATTAGCAACTATGATATTTTCAAGTAATTCCTCAATAAAACTCTATTTTTATTGCATTTATTTATACTGAATGCAATTCCTTTCAATGGCGATTACAACAACAATTAACATGCAATTGTCACTGTTTTTGAAAAAGCTCTCCCGTAGGGCCAATGGTGCAAATACGAAGTGAACAAACTATAGTTGTTTTATTAAATGCATTAATTTTCACTGAAGCAGAGTTCCTGCAATCGCTAGTCTACAAAGCTTGAAAAACAATCCAACAACCATGCGGATATACGTAAATACGAAGCTGGTCATAACAAGATTGAAAACTAAAAGTATTGTAACAATCACGATTGCTAATAACCCGCAAAAAACAATACCTAATTTAAAAATGTATCTTTTAACCAATCCTTAAATGGCGGTTTTTATGTTTATTGTACTAAACAAACTCCATGTTAGTTTCATTCAAGCTAGAATCATTAATTGACACCAGAAAACAAACAATTTACGAACTGTGAATTTAAGATTCACTTTCCCTTAAAGAAAATAACATTTGATATCAGGGAAAAAATAACTGTCATTCAACTTTGTTTTTTTTTTTTTTGGTTTATATCCCGTTTTGTTCCTAAAAATTAATATACGTTGATGTTTATTTACTTCTTTGTTTGTGGATCATCTGGCTCAGTTTACCTTCTGTGACATTAAAGAATGAAATCTGACAGATTTAAAACTATTCAAAAAGTAATAAAGTCCAAGTTCTTATCTCTCAGATAAAAGACTCACACTTTTTACCAAATTCTTAATACAATATTATGAGATTTGTTCGATTTTAAGTGAACTTCTCTTTAATATTCATTTTGATGTCTCTACCTTCATTTAAATAATTCAAATCAATTCATGAAAACCAAACTTGACTTTCTCAATTTCCAATTTGAATAACTTATTAAAAAAAACATCCCTTAACCTTTTGCGTTGCGTTGGGCGCCATTCAAAAATAAATATCTAACTCAAATTTTACCAACAAGCAATACAAAATCCAACTAATTGTCTGTCACACCCTGTGTAAGAGTGAGATGTTCGAATACCAACAAAAAAAATTGATATTCAGGATAAATGTCATATTTTATATTGATTTATATTCTCACCTATACATTTGCACATCATATTTATTTCTTCCTAATATTGCTTGTATAAAATTATACTTCATTTTCAGAAGTAAAAATAAATTTTCACTTCAAAAAATCAAGAGAACATTACGAGGGGAGAATGGGATTGTTTTCACTTCTTTGCGGATATTTTCACCATACTCACCATATACCTATTGGTGAAAATAAAATATTGTTGAAGAAATTAAATGAAAATGGAACATAGAAATGAGTTCAAGACAACAACAAAAAATAGAACACTATAATTTATTCTCATGTCTCTGTCTGTTTGTGTGAGTGTGTATTGAATCTATAAAATTCCCAAGAGTCCTTTAATAGTAAGAGTATGTAGTACACACGGTTTGTAAATTTTCAACTGCGCATAGTCCATGCGAAGCCATTAAATAAATTACTTCTGCTCGTCGTTCTGTCTTTGTCATAAAAAAAACGAAGAGTGAATCCTTGTATACCATAGGAAGAAGAGCTGTTCCGTTATATTTTCAAACCGCTGGAGAAGCAGGTGCATCTTCACCAGAAATATCTTAATAATTTGTGACAAAATTGATCCTGAATTTTTCATAAATCGCCCAACTTTCTTACTTCTTTTAAGGAACAAAGTGACACACATACACAGTTTTATAAGGTTGTATACTATATAGTCACCCCCTGTAGTCCTCTTACCTTTCACCAAAATTAACTAACCGTGAAAGTATTATAACCTAATTCCAGAGGTGCTGCTATATATATTGGATGGGACGTTGGGTTGGCTTGTTTCTCAAGCTAATTTCCAGGATATCCAATTTAGTTGGGCTTGTATTTTATTTCCACACCACCAGTTCTTTTGCTTTGATATTTATTCACACTTTGTGCATAATGCATAAGTACAAAGTTTGAGCCTTTTTGCGTCAATTAACCCAAAAATTTTGTGTTCTTCTATAGAACTCTTTCGTCCTGGACTTTATAAGTATTCTGGGGTGCCGGTTTCATCGTCCTTTCTATATAGACGTTGATGCACTTAAACTGCTTCTCTCTTGCCGATTGACTAAAATGATGATGGTGCTCAGCTCATGATGACGATGATGATTATAACGAAGATGAGGGATGTGTTCTGTGTATGTGCAACCAGCCACTTTATCCTGTATGTATCTCATTTCAATAATTCATTTCCTAGTTTGCATATGTGAAACAATAAAAGGCGAAGCAAAATAACTACTAACAGCCAGAAGGAGTCTACTGGTACAGCATAGGGTAACTTAATATGCATAAGCACATATTCCCTAGCCGACCAGACCAACAACGACGACTACTATGATACCTTCTACTCAGTTAGCCACGCTGCTGTTTCTGTCCGACCGACGACGACCACCACGACTATACAGAGAGAGTGTGTGCCACAAAATTCATATCTTTTGCCAAATGGGTCCAGCCCATCAGCTATATATACACATCTCTGATGCTGGTGTTACATGGACCGAAATTGAAATTCGTCCATCTTGACTTCCATATATAGATATAGAGACAGGGAGCGGTGGAGGAGTTTGGTCTTAGTCTATAGGGATATGGTCACCATATGCCATGAACAAGAGTACATCTCAAAATGGATGTGTGCGGCATGGTTAGTTTGGCCACTTGAGATCAGCATGAGAATTTGCGTATTCGGTACATTGCTCTTTGTCGGAAAGATAAAACTAAAAAAAAACTAAAGTGTCTCATATCGAATCTAATGAAGACCAAATGGGCACTTCTGTCTTTATGGTGTTTTTTTTTTTTTTTTTTTCTTTGCAGGATGTTAAGTCATATTTCTATATGGTGTTCTAAGAAGTCAAAGGCAAAGTGCTATTTATTTGTGACTCAAGGTTATTTAATGGAGATATGCATCTGAAGGAAATTGCTTCTATTTTTTTTTTTTTTTGTCTTGGTTGAGTTATGATGTTTCATTACTTCCATGTGCTCTTTTTCTTTATTGTCTTTGATGAAGAAGATATACCTTTTTGTAGGCAGCAGAAAAAATTAAGTTACTCTCAAGAGTACAAACGATACTAATTTGATTGAAAGATGGAGGCGTTTTAAGTGGCATTTTGTTGAGGATGTTTATCAAAGGCAAGCATAAAAACTTGAATAATATAACTTAAGGCCAAACAAAAAATAATTTTTTTATTGCCAAATAATAATTTTTGGTGAATTTCTTGATACTTGACATACATTTCATATCATAAGAGCTGCTTTTTGAAATTTTGTACTTAAAGCGATTTTTTTTTTATCAAACATATTTTTAGCCAATTAAGTCTTAATTGGGTCAGCCAACATTTGAAATTTCAATGCAAGTTAACCATATTATGTTATGCGGGAGTTATGTCCCTGGATCAATTTCAATATTGCCAGCAATCAGAATAAATAGTAAGGGACCCATGAGGCTGCATTGTGGATTATCGGAAGTGGAAAGTAGAGAAGAAAGATCTAAAGTGAACACAGTATAAAAGGATTATCTGTATAAGAAAAGCCATCCATCTCAGTAATAAGGTTTTCTGGAGGACATTTTGAAAAGAATGAGTACGGTGGATTTAGTAGGCCTTACAAAAATCCACTGAATCGACATATTGGCTTCATTGTCATCATCTTGACAAGGTAAGAAATGATAGGCTCGTAGTTAAAACTTTAAAACTTGGCATAATGAAGCGAAAAATTGTTGTTGCGAATAAGTTTTCAATAGTGAAGTGGATCTTTTGAAGTTTGAGTATTGGAAGAAACAGATTTTGCGGTTAGGATTTACATAATTACCGATTTTATCGATTTTTCAAGAACGTGTCGAGAACGTGTTTTTCATGAACGTGTCGAGAATGCTTAGGCAAAGGAAGTTAAGCTTGTGGGGGATAGTCAAACACGCACGGTCCGAAAAAAATGGCCCGATTTTTGTTATTATCTTTTGCCTTATTTGTTAATTATTGCAGTTGCTTAATTTTTGTTCGCCTTCGGTCAAGGTTTTTTCGCGGATTTGTTTGAATTTCAAAGCGTTGACTACTGCGAATAAAGTAAACAAAAAGAATTTGAAAATCGAAACACGGGTAAATATTGAAAGTGAAGTGAACACAATTTATGTAAATTTGTGACGAGATGAGTTCAAAAGTTCATGTAAATCCTGACTAAGCAATTGGATTTATTTTGGAAATTTACAAACTGAAATAAAAAGGGACTTCAGAAAAATAGAACTAGGTATGTTATTTCTCTTTAACCTAAAGATGAAGTCATTTTCTGAAGATAGGTTATCCAAGTTAAAGGACACATTTTTCTGGTATTTAATAATTTGGTGAAATTGCCATCGTAGTGCGAACTTAACTAAAATATAATCGATATTGCAACAGATGATGAATCAGTAATTGTGTTTTAGAACGCTACAAATGGGTTTCGCAAGAAGATCTGCTGAGATCCTTTACGTTCACACGATAAATATTAGTAAACGAATATGAAAATTGTTCTTGGTTAAATGCTGGGGATCAGATTTGACTCAGTTAGAGCGTCGAGTTCACACGATGGAGCATGTGTTGGCTCCAACACTGCATGCATTTTTGAACGAATTCGTTTTAATAATGGAACATTGGAACGAAAGAGGAATAATTCTTAAATGTGTGTTAAAAAGCTAGTATAAGGAATGAAAAACCTATTCCGGTCGGCTTTGCTACGCTAGTGGTGTGCCATCCACTTGGAATGAATATACCTATTTACAGGAAGCATCAAGATAATTTTTCACTTTTTATAGAAGATATCGTGATATTTAAAGTAAAGGTTATTGTTATTGACAACATTAGTGGGGAAGACCTTTTTCTTGAGTAGAATCCATTGCTTTTGATGCAGGTTTGTCGTGTAAATATGTCAATATGTTCTCTTTTTTTTCACTGGAACCCTCAGTTTTGTTTTGGTATTTGTAAAGTTAAAATATGCAGAAGTAGAAACAAACAAAAATTATACTTGCTCTTTAAGATAGGAAAATATTTGTGCATATTTTGTTTAAAAAATAGTTGTCCATTGATTTTGAGGCAACGTATATTTTGGCTCAAATTTTCCTATTGTTCTACGTTAACGCACTAAGAAAATTCACCCCAAATTCCGTAAAGAGAAGGAAAAAACACGTGGAAAATCTGACACTATCATTACCGCTTTGGAGGAAAATGTCGCGGATGAGCTTTTAACGCAGACCAGACGAGGTGTCACGACGCCTCTGCTGTCTTGGTAAAGGCTTTAACATCTAGAAAGGTGCAAAAGCCCCCATCAGCACTACGAACACATTTTTCTTGGTCTAAAAGGCCAGTCTTTTCAGCTCTAGTTATATGTAAGCATTGGTTATTTCAGTTGTTAACCATAGATTTTGCATGAGTTTATTATATGGTTACCAGCAAGTGGTTAAATGTAACCAGCCCCACTTTTATTTAAACGGGGAAGTCGTAAGCTCAATAAAAAACTTTAACACAATATCAATACATATGGTATATTTGATTTACTTAGTACCATCTATAGCTTAATTTTCTTGAGCACACTGCACTGTGGTTTCAAATGACTTTTTTCGTTGCAAAAATAAATTTTATTTAACGAATTTGGGAAAAAAGATTGAATTTTTTTTTATTCTTAACCCAACTTTGTATAGATGCTGAATTTTTAAAATTTGTGATCAAATTTTTTTTTTGAAAAACCAAGTGATGGGTATAAAAAAGTAGACATACAGACAGCTCGAATAGAAATTGAAGATGACAAGTCGGAATGATTTTAAACTTTCAATACACTTCATCATATTACAAGGGTAGCTGAAAAGTGTTACCAATTTGTTAACTAAAACTCTAACAAGAGTTATTGAGAGCCTATATACTGGACTGGGGTATTACGATCTGATTTCAATTAAACTCTAATCTCTCGAAATCTTTTCCAATATATACTGTAATGAGAACTTACAGAAGGGAATGTTTATATATGTATATACATATCTATTTAGAAAAAAACAATATTTTGCATTTTAGTTAATATATAAACAAAAATAATTTTCTATAAAAAAAAAAAATAAAATAAAATATTCAAATAATTAAAATGATTCATTTTATTGACTGATGCGAAATTCAAAAACGTGCGGCATCCTTGAAGCACATTTACTCACAAAGTTCAAAATATTATTAAAAAAAATATTAACTAAAGTTTTGAATATTATATAAAGGTTACTTTTACCTCTTACTTATTCTCTATCACAATCATATTTTTAATTTCAAGAAAATAATATCACAAAATGAATTATAAATAATTCTGAAATCAAATTAAAAAAAAAAAAATATTCCAATAAAGTCACCAATACTAACATTTTGTGACTTTGAAATTTCAAATGAAGGTAAACAAGAAAGTTTCCACGAAAATTCTTGAAATTTCCTTTGGCAAACAAATATATTTTAACCTTTAAGATTTCTTCGAAAAGCTTACTTTCATCATTAATTAATCAAAACAATATGAAAGATTAATTTATTCACGCAAAGTTTGTCATTTAAATATTTAAATTATAAATGTTTGTCAACTTCTTACTTGTGCCATGAATATTCCAGCTGTGAATTTTGAATCTTCTACTATCATTCATATTTTTGGCAGGAAATCAGGGACGAAATCGATATTCAAAATGCTATTTATGTTGTTTTTATTATCCGGAAGTATAGAATGTTCTTTTTTTTTTTTTTTGTTGAACTAAATTTGTTTTCCATTTCAATTTCAATTAATGACTTTAAGGGCCAGCCTTTTCAGCTCTGGTTATGTGTTGTAAAGTAAAAAACCTGAAGTATAGTTACAACACAAATTCTTCTATGGATTTTTTGCCTTTGTCATTTACCTTTTTTATAATTATAATAATTCTTACTAGTCTCTTCCAAATAAACTTTTGTCCTAACAAGATCGGCTTTGCCTTTTAATTTCTTTGGGATCCACTTTATTACTTCAACAGTAACCATTGGTTATTTCAGTTGGTAACCATAGATTTTGTATGTGTTTCTATATTGTTACCAGCTAATGGTTAAATTTAACCAGAGCTGAAAAGACTGGCCCTAAATTAAAAAAAATAATCTAAGCTAGGAACTTTTCCAGTTTGGCAACTTTTCTGAGTATAGTTGGTTATAACGGGTGATTTTTTAGCTGGTTTGGTTTTGGCAACACTGGTTTTGACAGCTGACGTGTGTTTAGTACCTTGTGTCACTGTCAAACAGCTTCAGTTTGATTTGCAATTTAACCATGGATCGTCTTACAAATGAACAACGCTTGCAAATTATTGAATTTTACTATCAAAATTCGTGCTCGGTTCGAAATGTTCATCGCGCGCTGCTTCCATTTTATGATCGGCATTCTCGACCTTCTGAGCAGTCTATTCGGAAGATTGTGACCAAATTTCGCACCAAATTTACTTTGTTGGACATTAAACCACCAACACGTTTACGTACTGTGCGTAGTGAAGAAAATATTGCGGCCGTATCAGCTAGTGTGACAGAAGACCGCGAAATGTCGATTCGGCGCCGTTCCCAGCAGTTAGGCCTTTGTTACAGCACTACGTGGAAAATTTTGCGGAAGGATTTGGGCGTAAAGCCTTTTAAGATACAGCTGGTGCAAGAACTAAAGCTAGCCGACCTACCACAATGCCGAATTTTTGGTGAATGGGCTCTTGGAAAGCTGGCCGAGGATCCGCTTTTTTATCGAAAAATTGTGTTCAGCGATGAGGCTCATTTTTGGTTGAATGGGTACGTAAATAAGCAAAATTGCCGCATTTGGAGTAAAGATCAGCCAGAAGCATTGCAACAGCTACCAATGCATCCCGAAAAAGCCACTGTTTGGTGCGGTTTATGGGCCGGCGGCATTATTGGGCCATATTTCTTCAAAGATGATGCGAATCGCAGCGTTACTGTCAATGGTGAACGCTACCGAGCGATGATAACAAACTTTTTTTTGCCCGAAATGGAAGTTCTTGACTTGCATGATATGTGGTTTCAACAAGACGGTGCCACATGCCACACAGCACGCGAAACAATGGCGCAATTGCGAGGCGAGTTTGGTGAACAGTTAATTTCACGTTTCGGGCCGGTCAATTGGCGCCTAGATCGTGCGATTTGACACCATTAGACTATTTTTTGTGGGGGTATGTCAAGGCTTATGTCTATAGGGACAAACCCGCTTCGATTGACGCACTGGAAGCCACCATCCATGCATTCATTCGTGAGATACCGGCCGATATGTGTGAAAGAGTATGCCAAAATTGGACTCAGCGGATGGGCTACCTGAGACGCAGCCGCGGTCAACATTTGCATGAAATTATCTTTAAACATTAAATTGCAAGGTTCAAACTATCGATTCAAATAAATATTTCATTCATTTTTTCGAATTTTTTGTGTTTTTTTTTTTTTTAAAAGTTCTAAACCTCTTAAAAAATCATCCTTATTACTGTATATAACCAACTCACGTAGTTCTGACAAACAAAACTCTATACAGGAAGCAAATAAATATTATTGAAGAAGTAAAATTATTGTTAATAAAAGTTCAGTCTTTCATATTAAAAAAAAGTACCTACATATCCTTTTCTGTTTTGATTTGCATCCATTTCTGTGTCATAATTAATCAGAATAACTCTCGGCAAAATGACAAAATTAAAAATAAACAATGGAATATGGAGTTTTATTATCAAAAACAATAAATAGATAGGACGAAAGAACGAAAGAAGAAAAAACGAAACGAATTATACCTGTGGCAAGTTGATGTTATCTAAAGCCGGTGAAAAAGTATATATATATAATAGTAGATGGTGTGCGGCAGAACGAAAACAATTATACGAAATAACAATGACGAAAAAAAAAAAAATATGTAGGTAAATTAAATTTTAATTGGGTCTTCATCCCTGGTGGCTGTGAGTTGAGTATTTTTCTTTTTAACCCATTCGTCAAAAAGGATATGAATGAATGAGTGGTAGCACGCGTACAACTCAACCCTATAAGGACGATGGACAAACCGGGAAAATGTTTTATATGGATTCTAGTTGATTCTGATGTACAACACAATTATTCCATATACGTAATTTTATATTGTTAGCAAAAAACAGAGGATCATACAACGTGATGCCATCCATCCAGACAGACAGACTTTCATTCCTTTGTTAAATATCTCTCTGTCCATCAGATATTTTGTGGTTTTGAATATTGATATAATGTTGTATACACAATCAGTAAAAGGAAGGAATGATGTGACAAGTCCTATTTAATATACATACAGGTTGATTCAAGGCTTTTATTGGATGTTAAATATTCAACTTTTTAATTGCTACAGAGGAATAAGGACTCTGAATTATTTATATCATATGAACTTTTTTTTTTAATACTTAGGTTTTGTTTTTTTAAAAAATGATGTACCTACTCTCGAATTCGAATGAGATATTTTCAGTTTTTCGATTGAATTGGTTTGGATAATAATATTTTAATGATTGCAGTAATTTACAACTTTATTGTGAAATGCATTTATTTTTATCAAGTCGTAGCAATAAATCTTTTTGAAGTAACCTCATGGGATAGGTATGATAAATCAAGCATGATGATGGGAAAAATATTGATGAAATCTATTAAAAGTGAAATATTTTTGTAATTCATTGGTAGTGGTGGTTTTTCAAAAACATATTAAATTGAATAATGGTTTATAAGGGTAGTATGCATATAACATATGTTATTACATTTAAATGTGTTATATATTTGCGGCATTCTTTGTGGAATTTCAGAAAATAAAAGGATAGCACTGGAGAAACCGTGATTTCATATGAATTTTATAGAAAAGTACACAATTTATGTTGCTTACATAAAATATTTAGAGAACAAATCAAATTTTTTACCTATGTGGGAGCCTAAAACACTTTTTGAATAAGGATTGCAAATTTCTGCGTGGTGTAGATAACCAATTTGAAATGCTTTATATAAAATAGCTGTTTTCGAGTAAATTAGGTTAATGCATCATATACACTGAAAGAAGGAATAGTGTTCTGCAAACGGTGCCCAAAGGAATGATTCGTTTGCCAGCTGTTTTTTTTTTTTTTTAGTGTATTTGCAGGAAACTCTTATTTTCATTTAGGCGAAACGAATTTGCTTTTATAGCAACCTTACAGTTTATGAAAAAAAAAATTTTTTGTTTTTATATTTTGTATGTATTTTTCAACTGTAAAGATTTCTAGAGACATTTATTTTGTTTGATTATTATTTTATTATATTTTAGAACTATAAAAAATACTAACATTTCTTAGGACCGAACTTGATAGTCCCTTCGCACCAATGGACTAGCTAGATAGCTAACAGCTCGGCCAATCTCGGATATAAAATAATAACAATAAATTGGAATCACTTTTATCTTGAATTATAATTATCTCCTTTGAGAAAAAAAAAAACATTTCAAACATCATATTATTTTCCAAATCGTTGGTCTAGTTGAACGGAAAACAACACAATTTTAGTTTTTTTTCTATTTTTTGTCTCTTTGACCAGATGAGAATTTTTGTGCAAAAAATATGAAACATTTAATTTTGTTTTTTTAACATTAAGGCCCTGTTTTTCAGTCTTAGATCATCCCATCAGGGTTAGATAAACTCGAGTTTACCCTATAAATATGCTTTTTAGTAAACTTTAAGTCCAGAGTCAACTCCGAGTCAATCCACCTCATTTGGTGAGTTAACTTTGCTTGCAGTTCGATCATTCAATTTTTTTTATTTTCGATTATTTAATAAAAAAACAAGAGCCACTGCTGGGATTCGAACCGAAGTCTTTACTATTACTGCGATCGATACATTCGTTTCCAACAAAAGAATTTTCTTTCCAACATATAAAATTCTCTCACTAACGTTGCATTCGTTCGCTACAAAAGAATTTCATTTGTATTATAATATGAGCATTTGAAGTAAATGTATGATATGTTTACTATAAACGTAAAATTTTTTCCATTAAACTACATTTTAAAACGATACTTTGCAAACGATTCATTCATTTGCTTCTAGCAATTATATATCTACTGTGACAAACCGTAATGAGATTGGTGATGGGAAAAACGTTCGTTTACCACAATAAATTGAACAAAATTAGTCTTCAAACGAATGCGTTCTTTTAAAATACGTTTGCTGCTCTCGAATTACTTTTGAGCCAACTTTTTTACATTTGTTATGAATGTTTTACATTTACAAGGATTGAAATAACTTTAAATCAACTGTTTTTCTATTGCTTCTAAAAAAATTCGTTAATTGCTAATTCATAAAAATAAATTACTTTTTTCAGTGTAGGTACATATAAAGTGATAAACACCAGTAATGACACTGAGTGAAGATACCGTACATTTTTGAAACAATAAATCGTGAAAAATCATAAAGTTACATTAAAAATAGGTAAATTTCAATAAAACTGTTGATTAAAAACTAGTAATTGGCAATCGTAAGAGAAAAAGTCAGTCTTTAAAATAAATAATACCCAGAACGAAAAAAAACTTTATCGTACCACAAACTAGTGATGTGCCAATTAATTAAAGTTATATCCCGTCTCAGAAATGATATTCATCTTTGATAATATAAAATAGATATTTATTTGGTTTTAATGTATGTAGGATAAATGTCCAAATACCGCAATTTGTCAGACATCGCACAGTAATAAGCTTTAAAACAAAATAAATATTAAAATGCTAACAAAACATATGCAGATACTTTTATTTCGCTGGTATCCGGTCATCATTTTGAAGAAACTGAATTCTGCCCTTCATATCCCATATACCATAATCATCAATTCCATGAAAAGACATACAAAACATTTTTAAAATATTCCAACGTCATTCATTCAGAATTTGTATTCTTTTTAATAGAATGATAGAATGATAGGGTAAATCAATCAGGAATGGAAAATCTGGTTAAAAATTCGTAAAAATGAACTACATATATAAAAACTGCTATAGCAGTTATAAAGATTTTCGCTCGAAAATAAAATATAGGTACAGTTTTTGACACTTGAATTAATATTCAAGTGTCAAAAACTTTTAAACTTGAAAAACCATCAGTTTTTTTTAAGTTTTCCTCAATAATCGCCTACGATTGTCTGTTAAAATCACTATAAATGTGCTAAGAGATATTTCCATATCTGCAAAAACATAGATTTCGTTGATTCTTTTTTTAAAAGGTACACTCAGTAATTCAGTATATTTCCTTCAGTGTTTTTATTTTTATAGCGGCTGCAAAAAACCTTTAAACATTTTTCCAAAACATCTGCCCCTTCTGTTGTTTAAATTGTCTTCTGTATTTTGTCGCAAGAACTTCCTATCGTGCATCCTTAAAATGAAAAATGCGGTGTATTTTTAGTACTGTTTAAAAAACATTTGCTTAAAATTACCTCTATTCTGTAAGTTTTCAAAAATATGTTGCTTTGGATCTACTGAAAACCCAAAGCTACTTCGTATATTCAAACTTCAAAGCTAGCTGCGTCTTAACATCTCCGTCATCGATTAGATCTTTGGCAAATGTCACACAGCTTGCGTTCCTAATGATTTTTTCTTATTTGCTCAAAATATTTCGCATAGTAAGAAAGGAAGATAATTTTTTTTCGTTTTGTTTGAGTCCTCTATTGAAAATTTGAAGTAAAACAAAAACAGAAAACACAGAAGAAAAGGCATAAAAGCAACAAAAACGGTAATGAAAAGTCAGAAAAGCTGAAAAAAGGCAAAAACAAGATGTGTGTCAAGTTAGCATTACCACTTTCAATTTTCAAAACTTTAGCTATTGGATTAATTGTCGTGAATTTGCCGTAAATTTGTCGTGCAACTAAAGAATTTTTCGAGCCACTTTTGAATAAAATAACCTCTGGTCTTGACTGTCAAGTTAGCATTACCAAGGGTTTATTTAAAAAAAAAATAGCGCGACAAACTTTTTAGTTGCACGGCTAAAAAACATAAAATATTTGCGTTATACTTTTTAAATTCGATTAGATTTTATCCTTTTCTAGGGTGGTTAGCCTTACTTGACCCAAAAAGTTCTTTGGAGTTATTTAAAAAAAATTGCGCGACAAATCTTTTAGTTGCATTTAGGACAAAAAGCGACAATTATTTCCATTATCCTTTTCAATATTTGATTACATTAAATCCATTTTCTGAGGTGGTAGAGCTAACTTACCAATCAATTTAGCATTACCCAGGGGTTATTTTTAAAAAATAAAGCGCGACAATTTTTTTAGTTGCACGACAAATTTGAAAGTAGTAATGCTTACTTGAAACACATAACTTAAACGACATATGAAACAAAAAACTTAAACAAAAATGATACCGTTGTACAGCTTTCCCCGACGAAAGATTGCTGATATTGAATAGATCATTCAAGTTAGGTAGCAATGCCATTTATTTTTTCGTACACAAAAAATTGCTTCGAATATTTTTTGCTCCCGAAATTATAATAATTAAATTTTAATGAGAACTGTGAACAATTATGATTTTTTAGTTTTGTGTTTAAATTTCAATTTTATTTTTTATTATAATGCGAATCAGATAAGCGGAATTGACTGTATTATAATAATTTTGTTAATGTTATTCATTCGCTTTAAAATCCTTTTTAACAGACATCGCACGTAGAAAGTTATAAAATCAGGAGAGAAATTATTTATAAAATTTCAATTTGACGAACTATTTGAAAAACAGTTGATCTGAAAATCGTTCGGAAGACCTGAAGTCGAAATGTTTGTTTTTTTTTTCATATAGGTATGTATGTTACCACCACTTAGTCAGTAAAGTTTTCTTAATGCTTTTTATTTGAATATGATTTTTCATCATATGAAAGATATGGAAAAGAAAAATACTATGAATCAAATGTGATTCATTTGACACTGACATTGTTACAGTTTAGTAATAAAATAAATTTAAAATAATGTTCACTTTGAAAATCCTGTAAAAAATCAATTCAACCTTTTGATGGAAATGACAATAGGGTATTCTGTGAATAAATTAATACTGAACTACTTTCCCTTATTGTTTTTATTTTCATTTTCAATATATTACTTTTACATGAAAACTGAACAGCCAAAACGGATGCTGAATGCATCATCCAATGTCAGCATTAACATGACAGTGGCAATGCAACAAAATACACTGTATAGGAGCCATGTATAGTATAGAATTAAAGCAGTAGCACCATCATCAGAGCACTGACATCTTCATATCGAAGAACGCCCCTACTTCAGGGAGCACCATCAAAAGAGGGCGTTTAAAGCAAACATTTACCACATGGCGGCTGCTGATGGGTGCCTGCAGGGGACGACCGACGCGTTGTGGGAACTAACGGGTTGATTCTACTCATCCAAGGGTACGAATACATGTCATATGCAATTTTATACTTTTGTTTTTTCTTGTTCATGAACAACCAAACTGCCTCCAGCAGGAATGATGGGTAATGTTTTTTTTTTTTTTTTCTTTATTATTATTGCTCGAGAACAATGTTTATTTTGGGATGATGGTGGCAGCCAGCAACAAGAACGATGACGACCACGATGACAGCGGAATTGAGCGAGTGACTCCAAAAAAAAATTGTGTATAGTAAATGTGGGGTAGGTGGTAGATATACACTTAGTCGGTGAAAGCACTGGATCTGGAAACGATGATACATGCACACACAAATGTTATGAATTAATACCGGCCGGCCAGTCTTGCTTCCATAATTTACAGGAACGGAATAATTTTAATTCTATAAATACAACGAGAACCGTTTTTCGTTTTCAAAGGGACTTTGGTCGTGGTTTTTTTTTTTTATTTGAATTGGGATTGGGAATCATGCAACATCTGTTCGGTAGCAAAATATTGTTGGTACATTAGTTACACAATTTTTTCGAATTTTTTTTTTTTTTTGTCTGTTGTATATTGAAAATTATTAAAATTCACCACCCAATGAAGAATTTATATTTGAAGGGTGCTGTGGTTAAGGGTGATAGGTACATTGCCGAAGGTAAAGGGGTACGAATGAGGTTTTGTATGCTCTTTATATTTGTTCTTGTTTACAATAAAAGATGCTCATTGTGAACTGAAGACTATATAAATCAATAAAATACTATGAAGTGCAAACATCTTAATCTGATTCAGAAAAAAAATAGATTTCGAATAAAATTTATATATCATGTTGAGAATCAAATGCTTCCGCATGTCTGATTCTTCTCCATTTAATTCAGAATGGGTTTTGCCTTATAAGTGAAGCAAAATCATTGACTTTTTTACTGAACAACTTAGATGCAGTGAATCCTACTGTTTGAAACCCCGATTTTTGAAATTCAAGAAATGCTGAGTAGGTTTTTCACCATCACTTGCTACTTAATTTATCGGTTGACGGGTAGGTAGGTAGGTAAGATGGCGGTTTCGCAGAACAACTGTTCCGAATAAACCCAATTAGCACAGAAAAGCGCCGTTTTGATACCATAACTCGTTAGTGACTGTTAAGCTAAGGGGAACAGTTTTTGGTCTGTGCCCGCAGTCACAAGGGAAGAACCTAGCTCACACTGTGTGCTGGCTGGTTCCATTTGGACTGAGAGTCGACCAATTAACTTTACATTAGATCTATATGAGGCTAGGCCCGTTCAAAGGCAGTACACCTGCCAGATGAAAATCCGTGTTTTGCCGCAAGATAGAGTAAGTGTTAGTCCGAAAAGCTAGTCCTAAAGGTAAGTTCCAGAAACTTAAAAGGTGAAAGTTGAAATGGAAAGTGAGTGAGTGCTTTGAAAAGCTAAGGGGACCAGTTTTTGGTCTGTGCCCGCGGTCCCAAAGGAAGAAATTAGCTCACACTGTGTGGTTGGTGGTTCCATCTGGACTGAGAGCCTGCCCAATAACTTTACACTAGATCTATATGAGGCTAAGCCCGTTTAAAGACAGTTTATACCTACCAGGTTGACGGGTCAATACCTGATCATTTTATCTAAATGAAAACTGGAAAGCAATCTAGACCTACACCGAAAAGAAATGGACATTCCGAAATAAATTAGTTCAATTCACCCTGACGAATGGTGCTGACGTGGGGCTGGCGTGGTGCTGGCATCGTGCTGGCTTGTTGCTGGCATAATCGTGCTGACGTAATGCCATCGTGGTTCATAAATATGTCACCTGCCAGTTTTCTTATCGAAAAAATTCAGACAGAAATTACGAGAAGCAATCACGATGACTCTTTAGCGATTCCAGTTCGATGTCATGGGCGTCTAATTATGCTATTTCTTATATCGTTATTTTGCTCTTCCATGACCAAGTTATTTGTAGTGTTGCCATTTTGACTTGTTTATAGTCAAATTTAACTAAATTTCATCGCTGTTTGCTAAAATACCATCTAGGATGTAGTTTGCTGAACAGACAACTTGACTTCTTGAGATGGCGCATCATTGCAAAGACACACCAAAGAAAATTCAACTTTTACTTCTAAAATTACTCGAAAATCGAAAGTCCTCCAGTAGAAAACATTTATGGTTTTGCTCCAAACGAACTCATATTTTTTTCATTTTTCTAGCAGAAAAAGTCGCACCCAGACCCAGTATCTTCGAAGAATTATTATAGATACTAGCCAAATACACAAGATCGAAGAGATCGAGTTCATCGTCGTAGTATGAAAATAATATACGCCAGTGATGGTGTGTGAATTGGAATGTCTTAGACACCTGGAATAAAATATCACTCCGAAGAGCACTGCTCATAAAAATTATTTCCCGGGATAACATGCTCAAATACTCAACGTATTAACCAGGGGTAGGATTGCTTGAAGTATTGACATCAGTCATCCATAAACGAAAGATACCTAGAGCTAACAAGAGAACTCGACTTGAAAGCAGATCTTTCGAGTTCCTATAAATAGATCGATCCTGGAGTAGCTTAATGCACTTTATATTGAAGTCATGAGTGACTATATTTAAAGTATATTGAACAGTTACGCCAGAAGTTCTGAGATTTATTCCCGCATTAAAATTAAGTTATTTCTTGTGGTACTCCCTTTTCCATTGAAATCACAAATCTTTCAAAAGTATCTTATTCCATGACTTGTATGAATAAGTGATTCCCCACTTAACCGTTTGGATTCGACAGAAAAATGTAAGTTTCATCCATTCCTTAAGAAAATTATCACAACTATCCTTCTTAAGAAGAAGATTGAGTCTATACTTTCGAGGTGCATCAAGCAGGTTTTCGAATACCCATCGGTCATAACAACCCTTTGAATGCTTCGAGCTCTTTCCTTATGCTTGTATGATTTAAAAGTTTTTAGCATTGAAAATGAATGCTTAAAGAGAAACTTTAGTAAGGCCCAGTTTCTCAGTGCGAGATAATTTGCACTGTGTCATTGGTCGGCCTCAGAAAACACCGATCTTCTGGTTACGAAAATGAATGTTTGTTATTATGGCATTCAATCAGTTTAAAGTCGGTTACAAAGTACTCACCTCTTTATGCCCAGTTTTCTAGTGCGAGATTATCCTAAGGCTAGATTAACCTCGAGTAAACTTTGATGAAAAAACGCTTAGCAGATCCCAAATTTACTCACAGTTAAGTCATCAATTTAGCTGAACTGACTGAAAAACGTGTTTCCATCAGAGTAAACTTGAGGTTAATCTAGCCTTGCGATAATTTTGCACTGGAAAAATGGGCCTAAGACGTTGAATACTTCGTAACGGAATTAAAACTCATTGAATGCCACAACACCAAACATTAATTTTCGTAACTGAAAGATCCGTGTTTTCTGGGGCCGACCGAGGTAACCCCACAGACTTTTTATTAAGGTAAATATTTAATTTAAAATGCTGCCCTAGCCCTTCAAGGTTCAAAAGGAAGTCCTTTCAATGTAAAAAGAAGCAACGGTAAATTAAGAACAACACATAATGGTCACTTACAAGAAGACCTAAGGGAAATCGGAACAGTGATGATTGCATTCTGATACTCGCTCTAAAAAAAAAATAACCTCAGATGTAAATAATCTCAGATCGAAAAACATCGTGATCACTCAAAAAAATTTTGTTGATTGATTTTGAAAAAAGCTTCACAATGAAGCTATAAGCAAAGCCTAAAGTAAATTTTAAGAAATTTATAAATGTAACAAATCTTAGTACTAATTATTAATAACAAAGAAACACTCACCATTATGTCCAGTATTCGTAATAATAACCCAAAAGTCAATTGTCTTCTCTGGGCCGAGCTCTTCATAGTCCCACTTCTTTTTGACACGTACCGCTCCATTGGTTTCAACCGTAACCCATGGATTTTCATCGCGTATCTTAAAAGTCTCCTTATCAGTTTCCTTTTCCAATTGAAAAACAGACTTTCCTTCTGTATCACCATCAGCTTCAGTAAATTCAATACGTTTCGTAGGTCGGACCGCGCGCGTTACCCGCCTCTTATCGCGACGATGTGAATGCTGATTAACCGAATCATGGTTTAGATGTTGCATTATAAACGAAACCGGTTCCGGTGCAACAAACTCCACTAATACCTTTGCTGGTCGAGTTGAAGCCAAACTAGGATATCTCAAATCGTGAGCTTCAACTTCAAGCAAAAGTTCAGTCTTCTCTGGCTCACTGGCCAACATAAGTTCACCCGTTTGTGGAACAATGATAATAACATTACTTGGTGCAACCAAACGATAAGCGATTTTATCTCCATCGCCATCCTTAGCCTCGACTTTGCCCAAAATCATAAATCGCTTCCATGTTGTTGTGAGATTTCCATTCAAATCCATGGATTTCTCTCCCGCTACTGCAAACTTGTACTCTTCATTGACAAATACTGGCCGATTGTCGTTCTCGTCCAGAATAGCAACGACAACTTTTGATACGGTTTTGTCCACCTCATCCAAGTCGGAAGCTTGCACAGAGAGATCGTAGTAGTGCTTGGTTTCACGGTCCAATGGTCTGGCAGTGACCAACCAAACTCCACTCTCTTCGCTATTATCTACGATTATGGTGTCCTTTAGATTGCCTTTGGAATGATGTCTGTCCTGCAAGGCAAAAGCGTTATCTTCATTCCCACCGATAATCGTGTATTTAATCTTTTGCGAATCGCGATTCGAGAATGCCTGCATCAGGGGAATTCCACGAACTCGAGTACCCGCAGGACGATTCTCTCTCACTTCACCGGTTGCGTCCAGCATCGAACCGGGGAAACGCAACATATCCTTGCGGTGCATCACGTACAGCTGCAAATTATGCGTTGACGTTGAATTGGGTGTCTCTTCGACAACCACCAAATTAACTGGTCGATTAACAAGCGGCGATATGTCTGATGTTGTCATCACCACACCATCCTCCAGCACGGTAAAGAACTTGGAATAGCCCGTTTCGAGCAGATGATAGTTACTGGCATTGTTGTAGTTCGAAAGCGGTACTGTTTTGAATTTTTTAATACTAAATCCCGGATATGTATCGTGCGGCAGAACTAAGGACATGTCATTATGAGGGTTGTTTGATGGGTTCTTTGGTATATCAAATGCGAGACCGAGGTTGCAATTACACACTAACACGCACAAAATAATAAACAAGCTTATTTGATTTCGAGTCTTTCGAAAACTACCATTTCCGACCACCACCGGTGTGGTGTCCGCGTACCGTGTCGCCATCATTAGAATGAGCGACTATTTCACAAAATATTTCAAATCGTTTTTCACTTTTTTTTTTCTGTATATTTTATTTAATTCAATCCGATTGAATTTTGACAATTAGTTCAATGAAATAAATGTTTTTTGTAGTTTTTTTTTTAATTTAATTTCAAAAATTGCTGGAGTCAGTTCATTTTGCTGATATTTTTATAAACGTTTGTGGAAATTTCCGTGTCCTTTTTGAAAATAATACATATGATGACATTAGAGCATTATCTGAAAAGAGATGGAAATAAATTGTATCTATTATTTGATGTTGATATTGAGATTGCATTAAAATGTGTTTTTGATTTTGCTTAATTTGTTTTCGGTGGAAAAATCAAATTCA